>CM039449.1:4991301-6236125 GCA_022388445.1 Zophobas atratus
AACCCAAAAATTGTAAAATCGAAAAATTATAGAATCGTCAACTTTTTTTGTGTAACATTTTTGTGTAAATTTTGTTCTGTTAGTCATAAATCTATAAATTATTATTACTGACATGCCAAAAAATCGAAAATCTGAAAAATTCAGAAATCTAAAATTTAAAAATTGGAAAATCTGAAAATTGAAGAATAGAAAAACTGAAAAATTAAGAATTTGAAAAATTCCAAAACTGTGATGACGAAAAATTGGTAAATTGAAAAATCGAAAAATTCAAAAACTAAACCATGGAGAAATCGAAATAAGTCAAAAGCCAAAATCGTAAAACTGAAAAATCGAAAAATCTAAAACCGAAGTCGAAAAATCGAATACAAAAATTGAAAAATCCAAAATTTACGAAATTCGAAAAACTGAAATGTCGGAGAATTTAAAAATCGAAAAATTGAAAAATGAATCGATTCACTTATAGATCTTAGAATTACTTACATAGGGTGACTAAAAAAAATAATCAATGAGGAAATTTATTCTACTGATTAAAATCAAGAATGACCCACTCTATTTTCCCGAAAATTTGGAAATATACCAAAACAAATCTTATAAATCTTCGGAATTTTTTTGCGATTTTACAATTTGTTGATATCAGATTTTTTCGTTTTTTCATTTTCTTTAATTTTTAGTTTTCGATTCCTTAATTTTTCTTGATTTTTATTTTTTACTTTCCGAATTTTTTAATTTTGATTTCCTCGATTTTATATCACAATTTTTCGTTCTTCCATTTTCTTTATTTTTTCAATGTTTCTTTCGATTTGATGATTTTTGGTTCATTCAATTTTTCTAATTTTTAATCTTTGATTTTTCAATTCCTCGGTTTTCCGATTTTTAAATTTTTCATTTTGCAATTTTTTGGTTTCTCAATTATCCAATATTTCAATAGTTGGATTTTATAATACTGAAAATTTGAAAAATCGAAATAAAAGGGAATTTTTCTCGATTTTACACTTTCGATTTTTAAGTTTGTCAATTTTTAGTCTTTCGGTTTATCAGTTTTTCTTTTTTTTAATTTTTCAAGTTCTTGATTTAATTTTTTTACATTTTTCAAAGTTTCCATTTTTTGGGCGTGTTTTTAATTTTTATATTTTTCAAGTTTACAGTTTTGTAATTTTTCCATTGAAAAATCGAAAAATTCAAAATTGAAGCATGAAGAAATGAAAGACTGACACACTGAATAACTAAAAATCGAAAAACCTAAAATATCGAAAAAAAAAACAATGAATCGAAAATTTGGAAAACCCAAAAATCCTAAAATCGAAAAATTATGGAATTGTCAAAATTTTAAAGTCGAAAAACTGTTACACTGAAAGATCAAAAAGTTGAAAAATTGAATATCGACAATTTGAAAAAATGAAAAAATTTTAAAATCCAATAAATGAAAAATTTCACATTGGAAAATAGAAAAATTATAGAATCAGAACTTTGAAAAACTGAAAAATTAAAAATCGAATAATTAAAAAATCGAAGAAAATGAAACATCGAAACACTGAAAAAACCAAAAATTGCAAAATCGAAAATCTGGAAAATCGAAAAATTGCAAATCGAAGCATGAAGAAATAAATCGACTCGAAAAAATGGAAAACCCAAAAGATTGTGTAGGAAAGAGTTAAACTTAGCAACGCCCACCCACCCGATCTCTTATTTTTCTGCTTCAGAAATAAGACATAAATGTTTTATCAAATACGTAGTATAACAAAAAAAATAAGATTAACGTCTTTTTAACGGCTTCCCACTTTCCAAAAAAACATATAATTTACCACGCCTACCCACCCCGCCTCCAATTCAGTGATTTATTTGATCTAATCCGAATGAAAGGTGAATCGCAATGGAAGATAGATTAAATCGTTAGAATGGGAACAACGTGTGTGGGCGGGGCTAGTACATGTTAAATAAGGTACCCTCTAAGAAAAAAGAGGGCGGGTGGGCGGAGCTGGTACTTGCTAAGCATTTTATCTACGAATCAGTCATATCTTATAAATCCAGAAATTGCCAAAATCGTCAATTGAAATATAGCAATTTTTACAGTTCCAGTAGCGAATAGTATAACAAAAAATTTACGATTGGAGATTTTTTTACTTTTTACACCCTAGATTCTATTATTTTCCACTCCCACTCCATAGAAGAACATTATTAGCCCCGCCCACCCACCCTGCCTTCATTTCAGTGATTAATTTTATCCGGTCTGAATGAAGTGAATGATCATATACTGAGCAAAGAAAAAATTAGTGCTTAGAATGAGGAGACTGGGGGTGGGCGGGGCTAGTACTTGCTAAGATAAAACTGCTTTTGGCAGATGACATACCTTCCAAGAAAATAGAGGGTGGGTGGGTGGGGCTAGTACTTTTTAAGATAAGATGGATTTTGCTAACGACTGAGCAATATTAAGAGTAATAACTGGAATGAAAAGGGGGTGGGTGGGCGGGGTTATTGCTTGCTTATAAAAAATTCTGTAGGAAAATGTTAAATATAGCCCCGCCTACCCACCCGTTCCTTCATTTTTCTTTTTCAGAAATAAGAAATAAATGTTATAGCAAAGTGTAAATACGAAATTCCAAATTGAAGAATGAGGAAACGAAACACCGAAACAGTGACTAATAATCGAAGAAACTAAAAATCTAAGAAAATAATGATTCGAAAAATTGGAAAAAAGAAAAAACTAACGAATTTAATCGAAAAATTGGAAAACTGAAAAATTTTGAAATCGAAAAATTATGGAATCGTCAAAATGCAAAGTCGAAAAACTGTACATTGAAAGATCGAAAAAACGAAAAATTAAATATCGGGACATTGAAAAATTGTAAATCGAAATTTATAAACCGAAAAATTGAAAAATTTAAAAAATGAAAAATTGCAAAACTCAAAAAGCACTGAAGAAACGAGAGATTGAAACACTGAAGAACTAAAAATCGAAAAAAACTTAAAAAATGGAAACAATTAATAAATTGAATAATTGGAAAACCCAGAAATTCTAAAACCGTAAAATTGAAAACGTGAATATATAATTGTAAAAATTATAATTGTTATGATACAATTTAAAATGAAAACTGGAAAAATTGAAACATTGACAAACTAAAAATGTAGAAACTTAAAAATCGAAAAAATAGAAAACCCAAAAATTGTAAAATCGAAAAATTATAGAATCGTCAACTTTTTTTCTGCAACATTTATCTCCTTCGGAAATTTTGTTCTGTTAGTCATAAATCTATAAATTATTATCACTGACATACCAAAAAATCGAAAATCTGAAAAATTCAGAAATCTAAAATTTAAAAATTGGAAAATCTGAAAATTGAAGAATAGAAAAACTGAAAAGTTAAGAATTTGAAAAATTCCAAAACTGAGATGACGAAAAATTGGTAAATTGAAAAATCGAAAAATTCAAAAACCAAACCATGGAGAAATCGAAATAAGTCAAAAGCCAAAATCGTAAAACTGAAAAATCGAAAAATCTAAAACCGAAGTCGAAAAGTCGAATACAAAAATTGAAAAATTGAAAAATGAATCGATTCACTTATAGATCTTAGAATTACTTACATAGGGTGACTAAAAAAAATAATCAATGATTAAAATCAAGAATGACTCACTCTATTTTCCCGAAAATTTGGAAATATACCAAAACAAATCTTATAAATTTTCGGAATTTTTCTGCGATTTTACAATTTGTTGATATCACATTTTTTCGTTTTCTCATTTTCTTTAATTTTTCAGTTTTCATTATTTTGGTTTCATAGTTTTTCATTTTTCCAATTTCTCGACTTCCAAATTTTCAGGTTTTCGTTTCCTTAATTTTTCTTGATTTTTATTTTTCACTTTCCGAATTTTTTAATTTTGATTTCCTCGATTTTAAATCACAATTTTTCGTTCTTTCATTTTCTTTATTTTTTCAATGTTTCTTTCGATTTGATAATTTCTCGTTCATTCAATTTTTCTAATTTTTAATCTTTGATTTTTCAATTCCTCGGTTTTCCGATTTTTAAATTTTTCATTTTGCAATTTTTTCATTTCTCAATTATCCAATATTTCAATAGTTGGATTTTATAATACTGAAAATTGAAAAATCGAAATAAAAAGGGAATTTTTCTCGATTTTACACTTTCGATTTTTAAGTTTGTCAATTTTTAGTCTTTCGGTTTATCAGTTTTTCTTTTTTTTTAATTTTTCAAGTTCTTGATTTAATTTTTTTACATTTTTCAAAGTTTCCATTTTTTGGGCGTGTTTTTAATTTTTTTATTTTTCAAGTTTACAGTTTTGCAATTTTTCCATTGAAAAATCGAAAAATTCAAAATTGAAGCATAAAGAAATGAAAGACTGACACTGAATAACTAAAAATCGAAAAACCTAAAATATCCAAAAAAAAACAATGAATCGAAAAATTGGAAAGAAGAGAAAAACAAATCTAATCGAAAATTTAGAAAACCCAAAAATCCTAAAATCGAAAAATTATGGAATTGTCAAAATTGTAAAGTCGCAAAACTGTTACACTGATAAGATAAGATTGATTTTGGTAAATGACATACCCTCTAATAAAAAAAAATACTGGGTGGGAGGGGCTAGTACTTGTTAAGATAAGATTGATTTTGATATATAACATATCCTCTGAGAAAAAAAAGGGTGGGTGGGCGGGGCTAAAATTTGCTAAGATAGGACTGAACAATATTAAGAGTAGTCAGTGGAACGAAGAAGGGATGGGTGGGCGTGGCTAGTGCTTGCTCATCAGTCATCAAACTAGAAAAAAGGTAAATTTAGCCCCGCCCACCTCATTTCTTCATTTCGCTGCCTTATTTTATTTAGTATAAAATGGGAATTGAAATTTAACAGCATTGTATACCCAAAATTTTCTGGTAAAATGGAGTGACCCGTTCCTGATTTAATCAATAAAATAAATTGACTTATTCATTAACTTTTTTGAAGCACCTGTATAAGCAAATCTAAAAGATATGAACGCATCATGAGTAAAAAATCATCATATTTTGTAGTTACGGCAGTGAGTATAGAGTTAAAAGAGAGGCAACCTTATGGACAAGTGCGGGGCTAATGCTCCGTCTTACCCCTCACTTCACTTCATCCATAAACGTAATAGTGGATAGTGGCTCTCCCTCCTTTTTTCTTGTGAACTACGTTAACAGTAGTCTGGACGAACACCAACTCATCAGACTTGTGGCCAGTGCGATTACGTTAAAGCAAAATAGCCCATCCCCAAATGAACGGTGGACTGGTGAAAGGTTTTTGTCCAAATTTAACCAAATTTCAGCTTTTCTTTAATTATTATTGTTATGATAAGCACATGTTGACAACATGCCAGTAAATCCCAATTTTTGGAGGATGCCTGGTGTATGCGTTTAAATTCATCCTTTATTTAAATAAAAAAAAAAGAAATGTGGTGTCGTGGGACACCAGGTAGGAACGAAGTTCCTTCGGTTAATGTAGAATCGACACAATTTGCAAAAAAAAACGTGCTCAATTTTATGTAGGTTTTCTTGATTTTTCTCTTAAATTTTGCTGATTAGTTTTTATTTAAGTACAGGAAAATATTTAGGAAATTCAGTATTTTAGGAAATAATAAATTACGTAAAATAGGTAGAATTATCAAAATAAATATATATATTTAAATGTTTGGAATTCAAGGGAGAATTTGTTTTAATTATTTAAAAAAATAATCAATAAACTTTTTAAATATTGTCACTAGTTTAGAGGATATCTTTGCTTTATATCGTAACTTTCTTGCTTATTTTCATTTTTTTTAGCTTTTTCGCTTTCCCTACACGCTTTTTGATACTCTGCTTTGCCATTGTTACTATATTTATTATTGTTTTGACGATTTGAAATTGTATGAAAATAAACGTGGCTACTCACGAGTAAAATGTATCTATAATGTGCGTATTCGCCACGTGCTTGTCCATGAATTCATGAGTATATACTATGCATTGGCGGGGTGGAGTGGTAATAGAGAGAGAAGGGATGAGAGAACGAAAAGTGTTTAGGACATTTTTTATATTTTGTCGGTGCGGTCTTCACGTGTTGGCGGTGTCTTTGTAAGGCAGCTGCACGTGTGCGGACCTTCAACCTTGTGTGGCGGCACAATAACACGTCGGTAAGCAGAAAATAAATAAGTCGTCTCGTGGTGTGGTGGTAAGCATTCGTGCCTGGAGACCAAGGAGACGTGGGTTCGAATCCCACCGAGGCACAACATTTTTTTCTCTGCTTACCTACACTTGTAAGGCGGCCATTTTTCCACGGAGTTTTCGTTACGGTTTTAGGATCACATTTGTTTCAGTTCGGTCGTGCAGCAAAATTCCTATCTCCTCCAAGCCTGCCGTAAGGAACTTCGTTCCAAAAATGAACGGCCATTATAGTAGATATAGTTATTATGATATTTTTATTATTTTTCAGTTTTTCGACCGTTTTATATTTCGATTTTTCAATTTTTCAACTTCTCGATATTGTAATTTTTCATTTTTAAAATTCTAGATTTTTCGATTTCTCGAGTTCTCAGTTGTTCTATATTTTAATGTTTTTATTTTCCCAATTTTTAAATTTTCGATTTTTCAATTTTTGAGATCCCGAATTATCAATTTTTCCATTTTTAACTTTTCGATTTGTCGATTTTGGCCTATTTCGGTTTCTCAATTTTTCGATTTTTCGACTTTTCGACTCCTCGATTTCTCCATCTTTTAATTTTTCGATTTCTCGATGTCTCAGTTTTTGAATTTTTCGATGTTTCGATTTTTCGGTTTTTGATTTTTACTTTTCGATTTTTCGGTTTTTCTGTGTTTAGATTTTTATATTATTCGATTTTTCAGTTTTCCAATTTTTTTTAGTTTTCGAGTTTTGATTTCTCGATGTGTTGATTTTTTAGTTTTTCGATTTTTATATTTTAGATTTTTCAATTTTTAGTTTTTTTATTTTTTGATTTTTAGATTTCTCCATTTTTCAATTTTACGATATTTTAATTTTTCAATGTTTTAAATTTTAGGCTTTTCGATTTTTCAGTTCTTCAATATTTTTTAATTTTTCAAATTCTGACGTTTCAGAATTTTCAGAATTAATCTACTTTTTTCGACTTTGCTTTTTGAAACACGTCTGTTCGTCCAGACGACTGCAGTACAACTCTTAGTGCCGTTTACACATGTTCGGCACTGCTAAGATACAAGCCGCCCCTTTCGGCACTGTCGGCCGGCACCTCAAATGGTGCCGCCGCAGCTGGCCTAGGCGGCGGAGACATATAATAAACTCAAACATCCCGACAATATTTATTGGCGTTAACAATGAGAAAAGAACGACGTTCTTGCCCCACTTATTGAAATTTGAAAAATGAAATCTCAAAACCCGGTTTTTAATATGTACGTACCTACCTACCATAAAATTACTACGACAGGGGTTGTACCGATTTGTCAGTACAATTCCAAAGTACCTGTGGGTACAGGTATAAGGAGAATTTGTTAATCCTATTAAGTTTATTACTAGGAAAGGGAGGCGGGGAAGACACAAAATAATGCTGTTTACAAAGATATTGCTGGCACATCTTCAAGAAAGACATTGCCGACAAATTTTCAAAAGAAGATTTTACCCACAAATTTCCAAGAAAGGTATTCATTCATAAAACTAGGGATGGGGACCTGTTACTTTTTTGAGGAACAGGAACAATTTGTTACTGTTCCATTTTAGGAACAGTTCCAAATAACAGTGATTCTGGAACAATTTGTTATTGCGTTTCCTAGGAAGAACACTTTCATCCCGTATACCTACTATGCGGCTCTGCTACAGATAAAACTGTTATTTGTTCTTTACGTACTCGTTAGCGTTACGTTACGATTTTGGTCTTCGGATTTTGCCTTCGGAATCTGAAATTGTTACTTAAGATTTTTTTTGATTTAATATAAAGATTTAATAATTTTTATTTATAACCAACGTAGCCTGTAAGAGAAAATTGACGTTCCTATATGTTGTTTGTTGTTGCTGTTATCTAATTTCTTAGTTTACTATTTTATTGGAAAAAAAACTAAATTAAAAAATATATAAATAAATCTTGTATATACAAATTATTGTATCACTGCATCCAAACACAACAGTGTCTTTATTAAATAAAATTCATTATTCCAAATAATAATTCTCTATTTTTTACCTTTCTGCTTATATGTATTATTATTTATTGTATTATTATATTATATTACATATATGTTTATTTTATTCAAATTGGTATAAACTTTTTATTTATAATTTGCAGTTTGTTTTCATTTATAAATTTTTATATTATACTCCTACTTTATAATAAAAATATTAATTAACTGTTCAAATTTAATAATTTCACAAAATCGCCAAAAACGATATTCATTTGTTCCCGTTCGCGATATTTCGGCACCCATCCTTACGTTTCGCTTTCGCAGCTGATTTAATTTCCAACCCGTATAAACGTTATTATTCTGTATTAATCTGTTCTTGTTTCGGTTCCAACATCGCAAGTCGCTAGTCTCACTTATAAAACCAGTTTTGCGGACTTATATTTTAAAGGAACAGATTTATCCCGAATAACTGTTATTTTGAATGTTCGGTAACAACTTGTTCCTGTTCCACGTTGGTAACAGTTCCAAAATACCTGTTCCGTCAAATACTCCCCACCCCTAAACTGCAAAACAGCAGTTCACAAAATTGTGTTTTGTTATGTGTACAGTACCTACCGTTACGATCCTTTAAATTATCGATTGTCGTTTCAGTTAATTTATTAATTTTAATGAAACCCTGATTTCTATTAAAATATTTTAATAAAAACATACAATTAGACCAACACGTAACGGTGTACGTATTTTAAGTATTGAACAAAAAATCTGCTCAAACTTTATATTGCTATCGACCAATTTAAAAATGAAAAAAATAACTGGATACGCTATGTTATTTTTTAACACTTATCAAAAATTGTAATCGCTAATTCCACCTAGAAGTTTTAATATTTTGTCTAATAATTAGACAGCGGATTTCTGTCTACGTCACGATTATAGGTAGGGACGCGTAAATCGCTGCTAATCAGTAGCGGGTGATGATCAGTGCATTTAATCTTCACTTATCCTATAAATACAATGAATGAAAACTTAATTCCTAAAACAGCTAAGTAAAGGAGAACGGGAATTAACAGCAAAGTACAACGAAGCACCGTTATTCTATTTTAAAATAAACGAAGTGCAGCCTGTACCTGCACTGAATTTCCATCCCGCACGAGCCGTACCGAGTTTGGCCTTGCCAGGCCGGACAGAAATCCGCTCTTTGCTGATAATAATGTGGTAATGGAATACTTAAATGAAAATGATTGGCGAAATGTGTTTGTCGAATTTTATGCAGACCATATGCATTTAAAAAACCCCTTCACAGTTAAAACGCCGTGTTAAGTTAAACATTTGCGAAGCAAGTAGATATGGTGCAGATTGTATTTTTAAAGTTGTGTTATATATGTTAACAATTACATTTTTAATTCGTCAATTAATAATAAAGTTATACTAGTTTGAAGCTTATGGAGAGATTTTGTTCCCACATCCTTATTTGATTCGAGTCGCAAAGTGTCGGTAATTTTCCGCGCCGTCCGACTTGTTAAATTTCAAACTAAAACGGCTGCAACAGTGATTCTCTTACAGTAGTTGTGCTGTACGAGTTCAGACAACAACCCGTGAAATGGTATTAGTAACAACCATTGAAGGTTAGAGGGCTTTTGTCGCTTTTTGTGGCGCCCTCTAACCGCGAATATTCTCTCAGTGGTACGCATAGGGATACGGGGTTGCCGGTCTTTTAAATACATAGTCACTGGTTACGGGTAAAATTTTTTTGGAGGTGATAAGAAAATATATTTTGATTAAAAAAATTTTTTATGGGTATCATAACTTTAAAACATCTACAAGATTTCAAAGCATTCGGTTTTGCAGATTAAAAATTAAATTGCAAAATGTTTTATACTTTTGATTTTTTTTCCAAAAATTTGGACGTTTCGGGTAAAAACTCAACACGATGTCATAAAACCCATTTACTTCGTACAATTTAAAAGTGACGTCATCACATTATTGTTGGGGATGATTAGACAAATTTTAGTCAACGTTTCACCTTCTACACCATATACCTAATATAAATGCAAAATTTGACAACAATCGGTCCAGTACTTTCGGAGATTATCTGTCTAAAAAAAATCCGTGGCCGAAGACAGACAGACAGACGAACAGACAGACAGACAGACGCTCCGGAAGTAAAAAAATTGTGAACTAAGAAACTAAATATAAATTCCGATTAGCGATTTACAATGACGTCATCAAATGGTTGATGGGATGAACAAGCAAATTTAATTTACTTTGCTCCTGTTACAAAAAGCGGTTGGTTATGCTAACGGGCATCCAAAATAAATGCCAGTGTGTATATTTTCACACAAAACTGTTTACTTGAACACACGTTGCAGCAAAATAAAACAAATCATTAAAAATGTCAAACCAAATCATAAATTTTTAGCGCAGTTAAGTGTATTTACATATAGTTGTCTTTTGGCTCAAGTTCGCGCATAACCTTCTAAAAATTGTTTTAAAACAATAAACTTAAAAACGCATTGTCATTTATAAACAAAGATGACTCTGCAACCCTTTTTGTTATATTTGTTTCCAGATTAAATATTTAAAAATAAAATTTCATGTCGTCGTATTAGTTAAAATGCACCAAATCGATGGATGTGAATTGAAGCGAAACCTAAATTTAAACCGGGATCTTTGATCTAATGGAACGAACGTTGTTTAACGTATGGATTGAGGTTACTTCCGCCAAAATACAAGTATACAAAGAAAAAATATTATAAAGTAAAATAGGTAAGTTTACGCTTGTGTACTTTATTAATATTTTACATCACAGGAGAAGAATAAATTCGATTATTTTGACATCGCGATCAAAAGTGACGACTTAAAAAAAACGAAATACCGCCATAATCACGTAATTTATATGACTTTTTGCAAACAAACATTAAGCTAATAAAGTTGAGTAACGTAAACTGACCGCAAAAAATCTAAAATTAGGTGCATTAGACAAGTAAGTTAGATTTATGCAGACTGTTTTGCTTCAATTGAGATGTAAACGACCTGTAATTGCACCGAAATATACAATTCCTGGAGGAACTGAATACCTACCGATCAGAATTACAAACTGTTTCGCTATCAGTGCTATCACCTTTCCAGTTACAGTTTTCCTATCACACTAAAACGGGGTCAAACCAATTGTCACAAATACTGGTGTTATCAACAACGCGTGTATAATTACGACAAATGTACCACGTTTCGCCGAATAATAAAACTAAAAGTCAAGGAATTCCGATAAAATATACTTCTATTAAAAATGTAAAATTGAAGACTCCCCCTGCAACATAAACCCAGATCTATTGCTTTCGCAAAACTACCAAATGTTAATTGGGTACTTACGCGTCAAACTGCTGCACGTGGGCGTAAAATGGGTACATTTTAGCTAAAAGCCAATACAGGTTAATTAGCGCGATTGTAAATCTAGCAGCGTGGTAGAATGCAAAGCATGGGCACATGTGGGTTTTTCGGTCTATATTTTAAATCGATTCGTACTATTATTAGTCACTAAATTGCTTTGTTCACGTCGTAAACATAAATTACTTAAGTTAACCTACAATCTTTCAAGTCAAGTTCAACGTTTTATGTTTATCGAGTTTGAAATGTTTCGCCACGGATTTTCTTACAACTGGGTTAATTTCGCGTTTTATTCACTCTTCCAAATTTACTTTTGTCATGTCAGTAAGTTTGTATGCTGTGGTTTGGGCGAATCTGAGCGGCGGTATGTTGGGCAAGTTTGGCTTTAGCGTATGACTTCTGGGTGGGATTTCCTGAAAAAGAAATGCGCCGAACTCTGGAGGATTGAGAACAAAGTCTGCTTTTAGTCTGCGCTGAAAACTGGGGTACATTAAAGGAACTGCATGTCATGTTTGGGGTTGGGGATTTCGCTAAGGGGCAATGAGGGATTTCTGTTAGCATAGATACGTAGAAACAGAGGTTTTTTTTATTATTTTCGTTCATGGATACACCGGAAACAGCGATCGAATAGATTTATTTATTAAGACATAAAAGTAACTTGAAGATGATTTTAAAATTGTAATTTATTTATTTTCAGGTCAAGTCCAATCAGATCAGGTCATTGAAACAAAACTTCAAGTGCTTTCTAAAAAAAAAAAGACAGGAGGACCAAAGATTTTTTCAGATTCCTTCCAAATATCAGGGACTTTTAAAAATTTTTCAAGTGCTGGAAAAAAACGCCAAGAGCATCAATTTTTTTTGCAAATAAAAAAAAACCCTATTTCTAAAATTGAACCCAAGATTTTTTCAGCTTTCTTCTGAATACGACACCAAGGACTTCCAAGATTTTTTTCAAAACTAAAACTTTAGGACAAAACATTTTTTCAGGCTCTTTCTAAAAAAAAAAAAAAACAAAAAAACAGATTCCCTCAAGGTTCCTTCAAGTCTCTTGTAAAGTAAAACATCAGAAACCCCCAAAATTCCTTCTAAAAAATAACACCAAGGGCCGCCAATTATTTCAGGTGCTTTCTAGAAGAGAGACAGGAGGACCCTGAGATTTTTTCAGGTTAGCTATTTCTAAAATAAATCACTAAGGAATCCCAAGATTTTTTCAGATTCCTTCCAAATATCAGGGATCTCTAAAAGTTTTTCAAGTGCTGCAAAAAAGACACCAAGAGCCTGCAATATTTTCGCAAATAAAAAACCACGTAGGATTCTTCACAATTCTTTAAGGTTTTATCTAAAAAAAAGAACGCAAAATTTTTTTCAGATTCTTAAAAAAAGGTACGCAGGACTCAAAGATTCCTTCAGCTTTTATCTAAAATATAAACACAATTTTTTTTTTTAATTTAAAACTTAGTGGTGTAGAAAACCCCTCCATTTCTTTCAAATTCCTTCTAAAATATAATATCAGGGGCCCCCAAATTTTTTTCAGGTTATTTCTAAAATGAATCACAATTGAACCCAAGATTCTTTCAGTTTTCTTCTAAAACACGACACTAGGGACTTCCAAGATTTTTTTCAAATCTTAAAAAAAAAACTTCACGGTCCCCAGATTTGGTTAGTTTTTTTCTAAAGTATAATCCAACATTGAGGCCGCAAAGTTTTTTGTTAATAATAAGAAGAAGAAGAAGAAAAAAAAAAAATATGCACTTCAAGGATGTTTCCAAAATTTTCATAAAAAAAGTCACCAAACACTCCCAGATAGTTTCACGTTATTTCTAAAATAAAATACCATAGACTCCCTAATATTTTCCAACTGCTGCGAAAAAAGACTCCAAGAGCCTCCTATGTTTTTTTTGCAAATTATTAAATGAGAACACCAAAAACTCCCTAGGAGTCTTATACCTAGGTTTCTTAAAAAAAAAAACACCAAGAATTGCCTCACTTTTTTCAAATCCTTGAAAATAAACACGAAAGGCCCTAAAATTCTTTCAGCTTCTTTCTAAAATAAAATTCCAGGGATCCTAAAAAAGATTTTATTTAAAGATAAAAAGCGCTAGAGACTAGACGCCCCCAGAATTTTTTAGTAACCCAAAATCGTTTCAGGTCTCTTCTAAAATTAAATACCAGAAACTTCCAAGATTTTTTTCAAATCCTTAAGGAAAAGGCACTAGAGGTCCTCAAAATATTTTCAGGTTCTTTCTAAAATAAAATACCAAGGGCCTCTTTCAAAATGTTTAGAAAATGTAACCAAAGACCATCAACATTCTATTCGCTTTTTTCTAAAAAAAAAAAAAAACAGATTCCCTCAAGGTTCCTTCAAGTCTCTTGTAAACTAAAACATCAGAAACCCCAAAATTCCTTCTAAAAAATAACACCAAGGCCGCCAATTATTTCAGGTGCTTTCTAGAAGAGAGACAGGAGGACCCTGAGATTTTTCAGGTTAGCTATTTCTAAAATAAATCACTAAGGAATCGCAAGATTTTTTCAGATTTCTTCCAAATATCTGGGACCTCTAAAAGTTTTTCAAGTGCTGCAAAAAAGACACCAAGAGCCTCCAATATTTTCGCAAATAAAAAAACACCTAGGAGTCTTCACAGTTCTCTAAGATTTTATAAAAAAAAGAACGCAAACATTTTTTCAGATTCTTAAAATAAGGTACGAAGGACCCAAAGATTTCTTCAGCTTTTATCTAAATTATAAACACGACATTTTTTTTTATTTAAAACTTAGTGGTGTAGAAAACCCCTACATTTCTTTCAAATTACTTCTAAAATATAATATCAGGGCCCACCAAATTTTTTTCAGGTTATTTCTAAAATGAATCACAATTGAACCCAAGATTCTTTTAATTTTCTTCTAAAATACGACACCATGGACTTCCAAGATTTTTTTCAAATTTAAAAAAAACCTTCATGGACCCCAAGATTTGGTTAGGTTTTTTCTAAAGTAAAATCCAACATTGAGGTCGGAAACTTTTTTATTACTGGGAAGAAGAAGAAAAAAAAAATATACACCCCAAGGATGTTTCCAAAATTTTATAAAAAAAGTCACCAGACACTCCAAGATAGTTTCACGTTATTTCTAAAATAAAATACCATAGACTCCCTAAAATTTTCCAACTGCTGCGAAAAAGGACTCCAAGAGCCTCCAATGTTTTTTTTGGAAATTATTAAATGAGAGCATCAAAAACTCCCTAGGAGTCTTCTACCTAGAAGGTTTCTTAAAAAAAAAACACCAAGAATTGCCTCGCTTTTTTCAAATCCTTGAAAATAAACACGAAAGGCCCCTAAAATTCTTTCAGCTTCTTTCTAAAATAAAATTCCAGGGACCCAAAAAAATATTTTATTTAAAAGATAAAAAGCGCTAGAGACTAGACGCCCCCAGAATTTTTTAGCAACCCAAATATCGTTTCAGGTCTCTTCTAAAATTAAATACCAGAAACTTCCAAGATTTTTTTCAAATCCTTAAGGAAAAGGCACTAGAGGTCCCCAAAATATTTTCAGGTTCTTTCTAAAATAAAATACCAAGGGCCTCTTTCAAAATGTTTAGAAAATGTAACCAAAGACCATTAACATTCTATTCGCTTTTTTCTAAAAAAAAAAACAGATTCCTTCAAGGTTCCTTCAAGTCTCTTGTAAAGTAAAACATCAGAAACCCCAAAATTCCTTCTAAAAAATAACACCAATGGCCGCCAATTATTTCAGGTGCTTTCTAGAAGAGAGACAGGAGGACCTGAGATTTTTTCAGGTTAGCTATTTCTAAAATAAATCACTAAGGAATCCCAAGATTTTTTCAGATTCCTTCCAAATATCAGGGATCTCTAAAAGTTTTTCAAGTGCTGCAAAAAAGACACCAAGAGCCTGCAATATTTTCGCAAATAAAAAAACACCTAGGATTCTTCACAATTCTTTAAGGTTTTATCTAAAAAAAGAACGCAAAATTTTTTTCAGATTCTTAAAAAAAAAAAAAAAAAAAAAAAAAAAAAAAAAAAAAAAAAAAAAAAAAAAAAAAAAAAATCTTCTAAAACACGACACTAGGGACTTCCAAGATTTTTTTCAAATCTTAAAAAAAAACTTCACGGTCCCCAGATTTGGTTAGTTTTTTTCTAAAGTATAATCCAACATTGAGGCCGCAAAGTTTTTTGTTAATAATAAGAAGAAGAAGAAGAAAAGAAAAAAATATGCACTTCAAGGATGTTTCCAAAATTTTCATAAAAAAAGTCACCAAACACTCCCAGATAGTTTCACGTTATTTCTAAAATAAAATACCATAGACTCCCTAATATTTTCCAACTGCTGCGAAAAAAGACTCCAAGAGCCTCCTATGTTTTTTTTGCAAATTATTAAATGAGAACCCAAAAACTCCCTAGGAGTCTTATACCTAGGTTTCTTAAAAAAAAAACACCAAGAATTGCCTCACTTTTTTCAAATCCTTGAAAATAAACACGAAAGGCCCTAAAATTCTTTCAGCTTCTTTCTAAAATAAAATTCCAGGGATCCTAAAAAAGATTTTATTTAAAAGATAAAAAGCGCTAGAGACAGACGCCCCAGAATTTTTTAGTAACCCAAATATCGTTTCAGGTCTCTTCTAAAATTAAATACCAGAAACTTCCAAGATTTTTTTCAAATCCTTAGGAAAAGGCACTAGAGTCCTCAAAATATTTTCAGGTTCTTTCTAAAATAAAATACCAAGGGCCTCTTTCAAAATGTTTAGAAAATGTAACCAAAGACCATCAACATTCTATTCGCTTTTTTCTAAAAAAAAAAAAACCAGATTCCCTCAAGGTTCCTTCAAGTCTCTTGTAAACTAAACATCAGAAACCCCAAAATTCCTTCTAAAAATAACACCAAGGGTCCCAAATTATTTCAGGTGCTTTCTAGAAGAGAGACAGGAGGACCCTTGAATTTTTTCAGGTTAGCTATTTCTAAAATAAATCACTAAGGAATCGCAAGATTTTTTCAGATTTCTTCCAAATATCTGGGACCTCTAAAAGTTTTTCAAGTGCTGCAAAAAAGACACCAAGAGCCTCCAATATTTTCGCAAATAAAAAAACACCTAGGAGTCTTCACAGTTCTCTAAGATTTTATAAAAAAAAGAACGCAAACATTTTTTCAGATTCTTAAAATAAGGTACGAAGGACCAAAGATTTCTTCAGCTTTTATCTAAATTATACAAACACATTTTTTTTTATTTAAAACTTAGTGGTGTAGAAAACCCTACATTTTTTTCAAATTACTTCTAAAATATAATATCAGGGCCCACCAAATTTTTTTCAGGTTATTTCTAAAATGAATCACAATTGAACCCAAGATTCTTTTAATTTTCTTCTAAAATACGACACCATGGACTTCCAAGATTTTTTTCAAATTTAAAAAAAAACCTTCATGGACCCAAGATTTGGTTAGGTTTTTTCTAAAGTAAAATCCAACATTGAGGTCGGAAACTTTTTTATTACTGAGAAGAAGAAAAAAAAAATATACACCCAAGGATGTTTCCAAAATTTTTATAAAAAAAGTCACCAGACACTCCAAGATAGTTTCACGTTATTTCTAAAATAAAATACCATAGACTCCCTAAAATTTTCCAACTGCTGCGAAAAGGACTCCAAGAGCCTCCAATGTTTTTTTTTGGAAATTATTAAATGAGAGCATCAAAAACTCCCTAGGAGTCTTCTACCTAGAAGGTTTCTTAAAAAAAAAAACACCAAGAATTGCCTCGCTTTTTTCAAATCCTTGAAAATAAACACGAAAGGCCCCTAAAATTCTTTCAGCTTCTTTCTAAAATAAAATTCCAGGGACCCAAAAAATATTTTATTTAAAAGATAAAAAGCGCTAGAGACTAGACGCCCCCAGAATTTTTTAGCAACCCAAATATCGTTTCAGGTCTCTTCTAAAATTAAATACCAGAAACTTCCAAGATTTTTTTCAAATCCTTAGGAAAAGGCACTAGAGGTCCCCAAAATATTTTCAGGTTCTTTCTAAAATAAAATACCAAGGGCCTCTTTCAAAATGTTTAGAAAATGTAACCAAAGACCATTAACATTCTATTCGCTTTTTTCTAAAAAAAAAAACAGATTCCTTCAAGGTTCCTTCAAGTCTCTTGTAAATAAAACATCAGAAACCCCAAAATTCCTTCTAAAAAATAACACCAATGGCCGCCAATTATTTCAGGTGCTTTCTAGAAGAGAGACAGGAGGACCCTGAGATTTTTTCAGGTTAGCTATTTCTAAAATAAATCACTAAGGAATCCCAAGATTTTTTCAGATTCCTTCCAAATATCAGGGATCTCAAAAGTTTTTCAAGTGCTGCAAAAAAGACACCAAGAGCCTGCAATATTTTCGCAAATAAAAAAACACCTAGGATTCTTCACAATTCTTAAGGTTTTATCTAAAAAAAGAACGCAAATTTTTTCAGATTTTAAAAAAGGTACGCAGGACTCAAAGATTCCTTCAGCTTTTATCTAAAATATAAACACAATTTTTTTTTTAATTTAAAACTTAGTGGTGTAGAAAACCCCTACATTTCTTTCAAATTCCTTCTAAATATAATATCAGGGGCCCCCAAATTTTTTTCAGGTTATTTCTAAAATGAATCACAATTGAACCCAAGATTCTTTCAGTTTTCTTCTAAAACACGACACTAGGGACTTCCAAGATTTTTTTCAAATCTTAAAAAAAAACTTCACGGTCCCCAGATTTGGTTAGTTTTTTTCTAAAGTATAATCCAACATTGAGGCCGCAAAGTTTTTTGTTAATAATAAGAAGAAGAAGAAAAAGAAAAAAATATTGCACTTCAAGGATGTTTCCAAAATTTTCATAAAAAAAGTCACCAAACACTCCAGATAGTTTCACGTTATTTCTAAAATAAAATACCATAGACTCCCTAATATTTTCCAACTGCTGCGAAAAAAGACTCCAAGAGCCCCTATGTTTTTTTTGCAAATTATTAAATGAGAACTCCAAAAACTCCTAGGAGTCTTATACCTAGGTTTCTTAAAAAAAAAACACCAAGAATTGCCTCACTTTTTTCAAATCCTTGAAAATAAACACGAAAGGCCCTAAAATTCTTTCAGCTTCTTTCTAAAATAAAATTCCAGGGACCCTAAAAAAGATTTTATTTAAAAGATAAAAAGCGCTAGAGACCAGACGCCCCCCCAATTTTTTAGCAACCCAAATATCGTTTCAGGTCTCTTTTAAAATTAAATACCAGAAACTTCCAAGATTTTTTTCAAATCCTTTAGGAAAAGGCACTAGAAGTCCCCAAAATATTTTCAGGTTCTTTCTAAATAAAATACCAAGGGCCTCTTTCAAAATGTTTAGAAAATGTAACCAAAGACCATCAACATTCTATTCGCTTTTTTCTAAAAGAAAAAACCAGATTCCCTCAAGGTTCCTTCAAGTGTCTTATAAAGTAAATCAGAATCCTCCAAAATTCCTTCTAAAAGATAACACCAAGAGTCCCTAAAATTATTTCAGGTGCTTTCTAGAAGAGAGACAGGAGGACCTTGATATTGTTTCAGGTTAGCTATTTCTAAAATAAAACACTAAGGAATCCCAAGATTTTTTCAGATTCCTTCCAATATAAGGGATCTCTAAAAGTTTTTCAAGTGCTGCAAAAAAGACACCAAGAGCCTCCAATATTTTCTCAAATAAAAAAACACCTAGGATTCTTCACAGTTCTTTAAGGTTTTATCTAAAAAAAAGAACGCAAAATGTTTTTCAGATTCTTAAAAAAAGGTACGCAGGACCAAAAGATTTCTTCAGCTTTTATCTAAAATATAAGCACAACATTTTTTTTTATTTAAAACTTAGTGGTGTAGAAAAGCCCTACATTTTTTTCAAATTCCTTCTAAATATAATATCAGGGGCCCCAAATTTTTTTCAGGTTATTTCTAAAATGAATCACAATTGAACCAAGATTCTTTCAATTTTCTTCTAAAATACGACACCAGGGACTTCCAAGATTTTTTTCAAATCTTAAAAAAAACCTTCATGGACCCAAGATTTGGTTAGGTTTTTTCTAAAGTAAAATCCAACATGAGGTCGGAAACTTTTTTATTAATGAGAAGAAGAAGAAGAAAAAATATACACCACAAGGATGTTTCCAAAATTTTTATAAAAAAAGTCACCAGACACTCCAAATTAGTTTCACGTTATTTCTAAAATAAAATACCATAGACTCCCTAAAATTTTCCAACTGCTGCGGAAAAGGACTCCAAGAGCCTCCAATGTTTTTTTTTGCAAATTATTAAATGAGAACACCAAAAACTCCCTAGGAATCTTCTACCTAGAAGGTTTCTTAAAAAAAAAAAACACCAAGAATTGCCTCGCTTTTTTTTCAAATCCTTGAAAATAAACACGAAAGGCCCCTAAAATTCTTTCAGCTTCTTTCTAAAATAAAATTCCAAGGACCCTAAAAATATTTTATTTAAAAGATAAAAAGCGCTAGAGACTAGACGCCCCCAGAATTTTTTAGCAACCCAAATATCGTTTCAGGTCTCTTCTAAAATTAAATACCAGAAACTTCCAAGATTTTTTTCAAATCCTTTAGGAAAAGGCACTAGAAGTCCCCAAAATATTTTCAGGTTCTTTCTAAAATAAAATACCAAGGGCCTCTTTCAAAATGTTTAGAAAATGTAACCAAAGACCATCAACATTCTATTCGCTTTTTTCTAAAAAGAAAAAACCAGATTCCCTCAAGGTTCCTTCAAGTGTCTTATAAAGTAAATCAGAATCCTCCAAAATTCCTTCTAAAAGATAACACCAAGAGTCCCTAAAATTATTTCAGGTGCTTTCTAGAAGAGAGACAGGAGGACCTTGATATTGTTTCAGGTTAGCTATTTCTAAAATAAAACACTAAGGAATCCCAAGATTTTTTCAGATTCCTTCCAAATATAAGGGATCTCTAAAAGTTTTTCAAGTGCTGCAAAAAAGACACCAAGAGCCTCCAATATTTTCTCAAATAAAAAAACACCTAGGATTCTTCACAGTTCTTTAAGGTTTTATCTAAAAAAAAGAACGCAAAATGTTTTTCAGATTCTTAAAAAAAGGTACGCAGGACCAAAAGATTTCTTCAGCTTTTATCTAAAATATAAGCACAACATTTTTTTTTATTTAAAACTTAGTGGTGTAGAAAAGCCCTACATTTTTTTCAAATTCCTTCTAAAATATAATATCAGGGGCCCCCAAATTTTTTTCAGGTTATTTCTAAAATGAATCACAATTGAACCCAAGATTCTTTCAATTTTCTTCTAAAATACGACACCAGGGACTTCCAAGATTTTTTTCAAATCTTAAAAAAAACCTTCATGGACCCCAAGATTTGGTTAGGTTTTTTCTAAAGTAAAATCCAACATTGAGGTCGGAAACTTTTTTATTAATGAGAAGAAGAAGAAGAAAAAATATACACCACAAGGATGTTTCCAAAATTTTTATAAAAAAAGTCACCAGACACTCCAAATTAGTTTCACGTTATTTCTAAAATAAAATACCATAGACTCCCTAAAATTTTCCAACTGCTGCGGAAAAGGACTCCAAGAGCCTCCAATGTTTTTTTTTGCAAATTATTAAATGAGAACACCAAAAACTCCCTAGGAATCTTCTACCTAGAAGGTTTCTTAAAAAAAAAAAACACCAAGAATTGCCTCGCTTTTTTTTCAAATCCTTGAAAATAAACACGAAAGGCCCCTAAAATTCTTTCAGCTTCTTTCTAAAATAAAATTCCAAGGACCCTAAAAAATATTTTATTTAAAAGATAAAAAGCGCTAGAGACTAGACGCCCCCAGAATTTTTTAGCAACCCAAATATCGTTTCAGGTCTCTTCTAAAATTAAATACCAGAAACTTCCAAGATTTTTTTCAAATCCTTATGGAAAAGGCACTAGAGGTCCTCAAAATATTTTCAGGTTCTTTCTAAAATAAAATACCAAGGGCCTCTTTCAAAATGTTTAGAAAATGTAACCAAAGACCATCAACATTCTATTCGCTTTTTTTCTAAAAAAAAAAAAACAGATTCCCTCAAGGTTCCTTCAAGTCTCTTGTAAACTAAAACATCAGAAACCCCCAAAATTCCTTCTAAAAAATAACACCAAGGGCCGCCAATTATTTTAGGTGCTTTCTAGAAGAGAGACAGGAGGACCCTGAGATTTTTTCAGGTTAGCTATTTCTAAAATAAATCACTAAGGAATCCCAAGATTTTTTCAGATTCCTTCCAAATATCAGGGATCTAAAAGTTTTTCAAGTGCTGCAAAAAAGACACCAAGAGCCTCCAATATTTTCGCAAATAAAAAAACACCTAGGATTCTTCACAGTTCTCTAAGGTTTTATCTAAAAAAAAGACCGCAAACATTTCTTCAGATTTTTAAAAAAAGGTAGGCAGGACCCAAAAATTTCTTCAGCTTTTATCTAAAATATAAGCACATTTTTTTTATTTAAAACATAGTGGTGTAGAAAACCCCTACATTTCTTTCAAATTCCTTCTAAAATATAATATCAGGGCCCACCAAATTTTTTTAAGGTTATTTCTAAAATACGACACCAGGGACTTCCAAGATTTTTTTCAAATCTTAAAAAAACCTTCATGGACCCAAAGATTTGGTTAGGTTTTTTCTAAAGTAAAATCCGACATTGAGGTCGGAAACTTTTTTTATTAATGAGAAGAAGAAAAAGAAGAAAAAAATATACACCCCAAGGATGTTTCCAAAATTTTTATAAAAAAAGTCACCAGACACTCCAAAATAGTTTCACGTTATTTCTAAAATAAAATACCATAGACTCCCTAAAATTTTCCAACTGCTGCGAAAAAGGACTCCAAGAGCCTCCAATGATTTTTTTGCAAATTATTAAATGAGAACACCAAAAACTCCCTTGGAGTCTTCTACCTAGGTTTCTTAAAAAAAAACACCAAGAATTGCTTCGCTTTTTTCAAATCCTTGAAAATAAACACGAAAGGCCCCTAAAATTCTTTCAGCTTCTTTCTAAAATAAAATTCCAGAGACCCTAAAAAATATTTTATTTAAAATATAAAAATACCAAGATTTTTTTCAAATTTTTATGGAAAAGGCACCAGTGGTCCCCAAAATACCTTTAGGTTCTTTCTAAAATAAATTACCGGGAACTCCCACGGTTCTGCCAATTTTTTTAGTAACAAGACCAGGAGCCTCCAGAATTGTTTCAGCTTCTTTTTAAATAAAAACCTGAGGCGCCAAGATTTTTTCAAACTTAAAAG
Source organism: Zophobas atratus (assembly GCA_022388445.1). Lineage (NCBI taxonomy): Eukaryota > Metazoa > Arthropoda > Insecta > Coleoptera > Tenebrionidae > Zophobas > Zophobas atratus. Next base: position 5,014,057 of record CM039449.1, read on the forward strand.
AAAAAAGAGACCAGAACTCGATTCTTTCAGATTCTTTCCGAACAAAATTCTTAGATTCTTGAAAAGAAAGAAGGAATCTCCAACATTGATTGTAGTCCTTAAAAACAAAAACAAAGATTTTCTCATCGACCCTTAATATCTTATTTTCAAAAATAAAACAAATTATTTCCCAAAATTCTTACTTATTAGTTATAATAAATAATAATAATAATAATACTTGGTAAGATAAGACTGATTTTGGCAAATGACATATCCCCTGAGAAAATAGGGGGCGGGTGGGCGGGGCTAGTACTTGGTAAGATAAGAGTGATTTTGGCAGATGACAGATCTTTTGGGAAAACAGGGGCGGGTGGGCGGGCGTAGTATTTGTTAAGATAAAACTGATTTTGCCCAAGGTGTTAAATTACAAATTCCCATGGTAACGAGTTAAATTCCTAAATTTACAGGAGGTGTGTAAAATATGATGAGTTTTTATTTGTGTTGACACACCCCATTTCAAATATGTATTTTAAAATTCAAATCTAAGTAAACTTTAATAAATAAAGATTTAAACACATTTTTATTCTTTGATAATTCTGGTTCTAGAATTCTAATCTAAATTGAGGAAATCTTCTGTAAGGTCGTGATTATTCTGGTGTAGTACGGATTTATTCGTGCAGATGGCGCGTCCAGAATTGATCACGTTTAAGTTAAAATTTTTAATCAAAATCGCAACTTTGTGTTAATTTATTTTTAAAATAAATTATTGACAGTAATTATGCAAAAATAAATCCGACGTTAGCGTTTCCTATTATTTCATTGAAAACTTTCTTCAGGATTTGGGAGAAACCGGCAAATCCACCTGTTGCCTATTTATTTAAGTACAGGTTTCGGCTTTTAGTTCCTGGATGGCGCTAGGAAAACCGCTGAAAAGTCAATGTATCCATGCATTCTTTAAAATAAACGAAACTTTATTTTTTATCGTTTATTAAGTAATCGCTTTTTTGTTACAACTGTTTACTAAATTAATCCAAGTTTTCTACAAATACTAAAAATAAAAAAATTATAATTGTGAGTATAAACTAAAAATACAATTAGCAAGATATTGAGCTCGTTATCTCTAAAATTACACAATATTTAATAAATGATTAGTTGCACACAAAGCGACAATCACTAATTTCGCATCACAGGAGCTTCCATCTACACGAGCGAACATGTTTTAATTAAGTTTAGTAGCAGTTTCGCCTCTGCATATTAATCTATTTTGAGTGCCACTGATACCACTTTCAATAATTATGCCAAACCTGGACTTTTTTAATTTATGTGATGTTTGTTTACCGGATTTTCAACCACCGTGAGTTAAAAGTCGTACTTAGTCCAATTGGCGTTATTTAACCACGTAATGGCAACTCCAACTCATATTTACCCTCCTTTGTGTCAATTTTCGCCTTCGCTCACCTCCTCCGCTGCACCACAAATCCCATCACACACAAATGCATTTGCATACCTCTCGGTGGTTGTCGGCATTATCGAAGTGCAGATGCTTTATATTCAAATGGGATATCGCTTCGCCCTTTGAGAGTTTAGAAAGAAGCAAAAACGATCCGCATTTTATCAGTGCTGCAGTTTTCTTGTTCCGATATAAAATTCCAGCCGTTTCCATATTTAGACCCGAAAGCATACATTCTCTAAATTCAAAAAACTTATTTTACAACTTTTTCATTCGCGTATCCGATAAACCCGAACACCATCCTAGATAAAAGCGTATTTCATCCGGCATAACTGTGGCGAGCTTCCTCAGAAATATCGCCGGAGGCGTAATACGCTAAGGTGAAAGTTTGGGGCCCGGATTGTCTTTGATGGCGGAACTTTTGTTTATTTATTTAATAAAGGACCGGCGTGCTTGGCCAAATTCTGTCAAGGGTGATGCGCATAATTATTACAAAGCCGCAACAAACGTGGGTAATGTCTTAGGGTTAAAGGCCCAGCGAACGCAAGAGGAAATAATCCGGGGGGTTGTGTGCCGGTGTGTTCATTTAAATAAATAACTTTCGTGTGTTAGTCGTGAGTGGACGAAATATTATCCGTGCTCCACTTTATGGCACAAATATTCTTTGTTCGCGACTCTACAGAGACATGAGGACAACGTATGCCGTCTGCAGCACATGTGGAAGTGCATTCGAATCCGGGAATTTGAGAAGCACTTGTTCTAAAAAGTTCCGGATTCGAGTCATAAATTTTGCACCGTATAGCTCTTTTACCTAAATGGTAGCTTCTTTAAAAACTCCTCTGGAAAGGTTTTCGTTTACTCGCCCGAGATTTATTACAGATGGACATGATAGGATAAAATCATAATAAATCATCCCGAGGGAGAAATTGGCGTTCCGATAATGACGCTGTTCTTGGAAATAGCACGAAATTGAATTTAGCCAAAAACATCAAGTGCGAGTTGAAAATGATAATTCTAGGGGTGGAATTAGGCAGGCTCACTTTTTAAATTGTCTTCTTTGATCCTGATTTAATGGGGATAAGCAGAACTGGAACCGCTCGTAAACAAAATGAGGAGGCAGATCAAGACAACAGCACGAAGAGCCGTGTTTGTGTTGTATTTACTGTGGTGGAAACAGCCGGATTGTATGAAGCATTTAACAGGATGTTTGTGATGGAGATTGTAAATTCGACCGGAGTTTTTCAGAAAAGGGGTTATTGGTTTACCAGTTTTGTGTACGCGGAGCGTAATCAACGAATAAAGTGAATATTTAGCCGTGTTGTGATGTTAAGGGGTCTGAATGTGATCATATGGAAATATATTCATATATCTAGCATGTTGAAATCAATTGATTTAGAGGCATAATAGGGTGCAAGGGTCGGCTTTTCAAACTCGGGTCGTACAATAATTAACTATTAGATTACGAATTTTGCAAAGTTTAATTGCACGAATTCTAGGATTTTTGTTACAAGGATCAGGTAAACCGTTTTTTCCTCCGACTATCAGTGTTATCCCGACATTAATAACTTTGCAATTCTTACATTCATCTTCGCGCTCGTTGCCTCATTCTACGTACGAAATCCAATCTCTCGTTAAGAGATAAATCACGCGTCGAAATTTCTTGGAGATGAATTCCTGATTTATATTTGTGAAGATGCATGAGCGAGCAAGATTTACAAAATATGTCAGCGCTATTAATCTCGGGACATAGTAAACACGCACTGTCCACAACTAGCTAACCCAATGGTTTGTTTTATCGGTGTAAACGTGTTTTGTTTACATTTGGGTGGACTGGACGGTTGGAACAAGACAAAAATTAAATTCTTGAACTTCCCTCGTAAGGTTGCGTCCTATTTCTGTACTCCTATTGCTCGCGCGACACCACCTCTGGAAAAAACGCAAGATAAATCGATAGCTATTCTGAAGAGTATTGTTTACATGGGGGAAATAGTGAGCAAACTCTGGAAAGTTATACCAGGCAATCACCAATCAAAGATCAAACAGAGCATTGTCAATAATATGACGACTTTTGGAAAAGTGGTATAAAATAAATCATCGGAGGGTGTCGACGTAAATAGAAAGTCTGAAAGGATTTCAGCTCGGCTAACTTTGTTAGGTTTTTTCGCTAAAAAAATTGATTTATTAAATTTGTAAAGAATCTCGGGGTTAGTGCGGAGGTAAACAATCCTTTAATAACTTTTAAGTGCTTAATAGTTGGAACGTACTCAGGTGGTGACGCTTTTCTCCGAAGATAAATGTAGAAAAAAGTTTGCCGCCCAAAGAGAATTTAAAGTGTTTGGTTTCAGTTCGTAAATAACTTTCTCTGGCATTTTCAATTACGTATGTTCACATGGGACTTTATTTTACGGACTTAAACGTTTTTTCTGGGACAGACGATCCATTACAAATGTTGTCAAACCAAGGTGGTGAAATAAATCATTCAATTATTGATTACTGAGTTTATTGTCGACGAATGTTCTATGAATTTTAGGCAACTTTTCCGAAAACCAAAATGTTTTGCTGGACGTCGAAATCTACAAAAAAATTTTAGGGTAATTTTTGAAGGTTGACAAAAAGGGTTAACATTTTCATAACGGCGAAGTAATCAAACGTTTTGTTTTCGGAAAAATTGCTTAAAAATTCATTGAAAATTCTGCTTTGAACAACACGATTAATCCAGAATGTGTTTCCCATAGCAATTTCTTCGTGAAAAATACGGATTTTGCAAATGAGTTCTTCCCCACGGCTTACGACGAGTAAAAAAATCATCACAATTGAGATAGGGCGGGTGGGTGGGGCTTATATTTTGTCCTTTTGTCTTAATATACGTAGTCATCTTTTCACAACAAAAAATTTACCATTTTATATACGTTTTCAGTTGTTGTTGTGAATAGATGACCAGGTACGGAACGAGTAAGGGATTAGTACTTTACACCACGGTGACCGCGTTCGGGTGGTATAAGTATCTACCTGGGAAAGGTACCGACGCCACCTAGAAGTACTGCTAGAGGTGTTATCTGATGATTTTATTTACTACTTTCTAACTTACTATTTAATTATTGCTAACGCTGAAAAATAAAAATTCCCGAAAATGGAAATTCATCGTCTCAAGAATAAAACTAAGGGAAAAAATAGTGGACAACGGTAGTGCTAATTTGTCCATTTTAAAAATTATTATCTTGATGCCTCGAGTTCTGATTGGTTCCAAAATTTTTGATGAACTCGCCACATTGTACTTTTGGGGTGTTGTCATGTTGTCCTTAATGATTTATATTTAAGGAGGGTAAAAAGATTTCTAAAAATTTTATTGAAGTACAATTACAAAGACAAATGATTTCCGAGTAGAAACTGAAGGATGTCATATGGTTATAAGTATAAATTTTCTGCTGTGGAAGGTGCGTAATCAGTCCTCAATTTATGTGTACCTTCGCAGGTGCAAGATGTTTGAAAATGACTACTAATTAGTAATTTTGGTCCTCAATCTGTGTAGAGTTTCGGGGTTTGCGGGGCAAGATTTTGGAAATATTTGACTTGAAAATGAAATTTTTGAAAAATCGCTATAATTACCGTTAGTGAATTGTCAGTCAATTAATTTTTTTATGTGTTTAGAAACAAATGCCAGATAAAGATTAGTAATTACGTCCAAATTAGAAAATTCTCTTGAATTTCTTATGACGAAACGGAGAGATTTATAGCTTGATTTAATTATGTTGTCATAACGTTCCAAAAACTTCAATCGAGGATGAAAGGATATACTTAAGTTCGTGATTTTAGTAAGACGAGTTAAGATTGAATTTTTTAACGCATATACGGCATCATGGGAGTTAATCCTATTTGAATAAGTGACAATACCGCAATTTTCATAATTGATGAACATCTGGTTATTGAAACACCACTTTGAGAATGTATTAATACCATCTTGAAATAAAACAGCATCACTGGCGTTTTTTATAAGCAAAAACAACTTCATATCGTCTGCATAGAGTAAGCATGGAATATTAAGCTCGTTATCAATATAATTAATCTAGATATTAAACAATAGGGGAACCAGGATAGACCCCTGTGGAACTCCTGATGTTACATTAAAGCTCTTGGATTTGAAACAATTTCAAAAGAACAGTAAACAAACATCTTTAAGAGATATCTAATATAAAACCATCGAAGCGTAATGGTCTATTGGCTTATCAGTTTGGTCTTAGCCCCACCTGCGCAACCCTTAGCCACACCCCCCACCCTTCCGAATCCCAATAAATACGGAAGAAACACAATTATTCTTCATAATGTTTTTGACAATCGACAACTACAGAGACTGTCTAGATCGTCCACAAGACACATATCGGTAAGTTGAACCTAGATTTTCTATTTTTATTTGAAAACTAACTCTTTTCTCTCTTTTGCAGATTCAAGAATGGAAAACCCAGAAGCCAGCTATTTGGAAAACATGGAGTGCCCAGTGTGTCTGGACGTTCTTCGCCCTCCAGTCCGTTTGTGCAAGAACCGCCACAGCACTTGCCATGACTGCCATCATCAAATAGTGAGGACCTCCCAGACAGCAAGATGTCCACTTTGCCGGGAAGAATTCGCACCAGACTCCTGCCCTGTCAAGGAGCAGTTGTACCTTGCGATGAAGGTAACCTGCAAATTCGATGGCTGTACAGTGAAAGGGTTTGGCAGAGAAGTCATCCGACATGAAAGGAGGTGTACCTTTCGAGTGCGACGCTGCCCTAATTGCCCTTGGGAAGGACCCCAACCGTTGTTAACCCCACATTATCTGATCAATCATGTACAGCAATAAAACTAATTTGTATATATTGTAAATAAATTTTCATAGTCAATAATCAATAATTGGATGATTTATTACCCCGCCTCTGTATGACAACACTTGTAATCGTCTGCAACAAAAAAAAAACTATAGCTAAAAACGCTTAAGTTGTTTAAACCCTCTTTAGATTGTCAGGTTGACATATTCGTCTATAGTCTTGGCAAAAAGAACATCGGTCAAAGAAAAATTATTTTTCTATTGTTTTCTTTTCTTCCTGGTGAGGTCCTCTATTCATCGTCTTTCCGTTCGACCACCTCACTAATAAATATTAGTTGACAGAAGTTCATACCCTAATGGTAATCCTATTATGATCTTAAAAGTTAGGTATGCCACTTCAATTTGCCTGGACTAGACATTAGACGGTATTAAAGTTGAAGTGCATGATATTGACAATGAAAGAGAACTAATTAAAAAATAGGATGGTACGCTTTTCTATAGAAGATTTACTATAATTAAAGGACCAGTAAGCTAATATGTTTAATGCCTTGTTTTTTTATTTGTTCAAACTGTTCAAATTAGTGTTTAAGTCTTTAAATTCTTGTGTCATTCTCAACCTTGATTCCTCAAAATTGTTGACAGGTGTTCGATAAATAATTTTCTTCTAATAGGGCCACAAAAAAATCTGCTGTGCCTCTCTAGTACAGGTTGCAACCTATTTCTGCACTCCTATTGCTAAAGCGACGCCACCTATGGAAGAATTGCAAGATAAATCGATAGCCATTTTGAAGAGTATTGTTCACTTGGGGGAAATAGTGAGCAAACTCTAGAAAGTTATACCAGGCAATCACCAAATAAAGATCAAAGAGAGCATTGTCAAAAATATGACGACTTTTGGAAAAGTGAGATAACATAAACCATGTAACTACAAAGTCTGAAAGGATTTCAGCTCGGCTAACTTTGTTCGGTTTTTTTGCCAAAAAAATTGATTTATTAAATTTGTAAAGAATCTCGGGGTTAGTGCGGAGGTAAACAATCCTTTAATAACTTTTAAGTGCTTAATAGTTGGAACGTACTCAGGTGGTGACGCTTTTCTCCGAAGATAAATGTAGAAAAAAGTTTGCCGCCCAAAGAGAATTTAAAGTGTTTGGTTTCAGTTCGTAAATAACTTTCTCTGGCATTTTCAATTACGTATGTTCACATGGGACTTTATTGCGGACTTAAACGTTTTTTTCTGGGGCAGACGATCCATTACAAATGTTGTCAAACAAAGGTGGCGAAATAAACCATTCAATTATTGATTACTGAGTTTGTTGTCGAAGCATTTTCGATGAATTTTAGGCAACTTTTCCGAAAACCAAAATGTTTTTACTGGACGTCGAAATCTACAAAAAATTCTTAGGGTAATTTTTGAAGGTTGTTAAAAAGAGTTGAAATTTTCATAACGGCGAAGTAATAAATCATTTTGGCTTTCGGAAAAATTGCTTAAAAATTCATTTAAAATTCTGCTTTGAACAACACGATTAATCCAGAACATGTTTCCCATAGCAATTTCTTCGTGAAAAGTGAGGATTTTGCAAATAAGTTCCTCCCCACGGCTTACGACTAGTAAAAAAATCATCACAATTGAGATAGGGCTGGTGGGTGGGGCTTATATTTTGCCCTTTTTTTCTTAATATACGTAGTCATCTTTTGACAACAAAAAATTTACCATTTTATATACGTTTTCAGTTGTTGTTGTGAATAGATGACCAGGTATATATTTAATTAAATCCGTGGACCTAAATTGAGAAGCAGCTGTGCAGGTGTCGGTAAGCCGATCGTTAAATAATTTCCGGAACGAGTAAGGGATTAGTACTTTACACCCCGGTGACCGCGTTCGGGTGGTATAAGTACCTACCTGGGAAGAGTACCGACGCCACCGAGAAGTACTCCTAAAGTACTATCTGATGATTTTATTTATTACGTTCTAACTTACTATTAAATTATTGCTAACGCTGAAAAATAAAAATTCTCGAAAATTGAAATTCATCTTCTCAAGAATAAAACTAAGGGAAAAAATTAGGGACAACGGTAGTGCTAATTTGTGCATTTTAAAAATTATTATCTTCATGCTTCGAGTTCGGATTGGTTCCAAAATTTTGGATGAACTCGCCACATTGTACTTTTGGGGTGTTGCCTTGTTGTGCCTAATGATTTATATTTAAGGAAGGTGGAAAGATTTCTAAAAATTTTATTTAAGTACAATTACAAACACAAATGATTTCCGAGTAGAAACTGAAGGATGTCGGGTGGTCATAAGTATAAATTTTCTGCCGTGGGAGGTGCACAATCCAGTGGCGGCTCGTGAGATTTTTGGTAGGTTGGGCAAGGTGGTGAAGCGGTAGGTACCTAATCAAAAGTATTTTATGTATCACGAGGTTCTTGCAGCGTAGTTATTCTGTACGTTTTTTGGTTTGAGCTCCGTTTTAGCCGGCATAATTCCAAAATTTGAAAAATACACCGTTCGGCAAGAACCACGTGAAGGTTCGGAGCGATATCTTGCCGGGGAAGGAAAAAATGAAAGGTCATTGTTAGTGTGGGGCATTGAAGGTTAGTAAATATGTAAAAAAAAACTAAAAATAAACTCTACATAAAAAATAATAAAACCAATATAACAAATAATAAAAATAAAAATAAAAAATTCTCAAAACATAAAAAAATTCTTAAATAGAAAATCGTAAAAAACAAAAAATAAACTCTAAATAATAATTAACAGTATAACAAAATAAAAAATATTCTAGAGTAATGCTTTTTGAAACTCTTGAGATAAAAAAAATTATGAACTGGTATTTGGCACATTTTTATAAAATAAGTCAATGCGTCTATTTTTTTGTAAGGCAAAATGGTCTATTACTCTGTCATAAAATTGTGTTGTTTGGACTTGTTTTTTGATCAAACCCCTTTCGATGGCAATCTTTGATAAACTAGATAATCTCGTCTGAGTCATTGAATTTCTAGTGAAAGTTTTTATTCTTTTTAAAGTTGAAAAGCTTCTTTCCACTGAAGCTGAAGTCGAGGGTAAACATAAAGCGATACAAAGCAATTTATATATTTCTGAAATCTCATTTTGCAGATCATTAATAAAAATGAAATTTAAAATGTCGGCATAATTTGAAGAATCTCCAAGTAGGTCTATATCTGAATACCACACGCGCAACTGACTTTGCAACTTAGCTTGGGTGAACATATTTTTATAATTCTTAAGTAAGGAATTAACTAAATTTTGGGGAAACGTTTGTCTGTATGACATAAATTTGTCTTTATTCAATAAATCTAGAAAATCTAAAGTTGCCATATCTCTAAATCTAACTTCTATTTGAGTAGTTATTATGTCAAGAATTTCATTAAATACGCGTTTGAAATACGTTTTAGGATCATCAATTCCATCATAGTTCGACTTACGTTTCTTAGATAAATTTGGTGGCTCAGTAATATTGGAAACTGTATTATATATTTTATTAAAATAATTGTCATTTGATCTGAAATTATTTAATGTTTGCTGCAAATTTTCTATTCTTTTCTTACAGTATGATATGTCTGTCGATTTGGACTGAATTATATCGAAAATGAATTCTGTTTGTTCAAATATGAGACTGAAAATATGAAGCAATATTAAAAAATTAAAATTTTTCAGGATTTTTTTAAAGCCTATCGCCTCTCTAATCGCATCGCCGTCTCTTACAAAATCTTCGGAATCAATAATTTTGTCAAAAACAAGTACAAGTTTATCCCTTTCTTCAATTATAACATTTATCAAACGTGATTTAAAGTTCCATCTGGTGTCGGATCCGCTAGGTATTCTCCTAGTACACATTTGATCTAAAATATTAGTCCTTTTTGTTGATTTAGAAAAATATGTGGGAAATCCTTTTGTTTGCAAAAAAAATTCGACATTCTTTAATAGATGTTGATGCGTCTTGTAATATGAGATTTAACCTATGAGCGTAACAGTGCGTGAACAGAGCTTGAGGAGCTATCTGCTTAACCCTTGATTGTAACCCATTCAATTCACCAGACATTACGGAAGCACCATCATAAGTTTGACCGATTAGCTTATTAGTGATATCGTATTTACTAAAATTTTCTATTAACAAATTAAATAAATCGGCAGCGGTTCTACCTTCACTAGCGTCAAAAAATCCCATAAAGCGTTCAACAGCTTTACCCTCTTTTACATAACGAAAAATTACAGATACTTGAGATCGGCAATTAATATCAGTGGTCTCATCAACTTGCCACGAAAGAAAGGGGCTCATTTTAATTTCGTTCTCTATAATCTCACTAATTACTTTATTAATACTTTCAATTAACTCGTTTTGAATAGTTTTTGAAAGCCCAGTGAATACCGAAGATTCATCCAAAAATACCTTAAATTTATTATCATATTTGGAAAGCAGTGACGCTAATTCCCTAAAATTTCCCTGATTTAAAGAATCTCTTGATTCATTGTGACCGCGGAATGCTTGTTCTTGGGTTGCTAAATAAATGATCATATCAATCAGCCTCGTTATTATTTCTCTATTTTCTTTAACCAGTTCATTATGCTTTAAAATACTTTGAACATGGGCTGAATCTATTGAATCTTGAATATTATTTTTTCCAAACAATTTAAATTTTAAAGACGCATGAGTATGTTGTTCTGAGTTTCCATGTTTTTGCAACGATTCGGATAAGTGTTTTAAGTCGTCGTAGCCACTAGTCCAAGGACTTTGCTTAGTCTCAGAAAATAAAAGACAACTCCAGCAGTAAAGCTTGTTTCGCTTTTCGCTTCCCGTGAGCCAGTTATACTTATCGTACCAATTATTATTAAACCCTCTGTTACCTCTGCTGCCTTTATTTTTCATTATTAAATTTTTCATTTGTGGACGTGGTTTCAATTTTACTATAAAAAGTTTATCATCATAATTTAGTCTGCTAAATTTAGTCTCCAATAAGAAATTTACGACATCATCATTATTGTTGACCACCTCCCGGATGTTTGTATTTAAACTAATACCTGTACCTGATGTTGAAGGCGCTGACGATGACAGAATACTGCTGTTACAGCTTGTCAAATTGTTACCATTTGCCATGATTTTTATGTTACGATTATTGCACTACAAAACAATTAAATTAAATCACCACAACCCCTCAGAACACTAAACAATTTTGTAATATTTAACGGTTCACGATGTGACACGAGGCAACTACGAAACTATCCGATTGGGCAAGCCCAGCCTGTATCGTCAACCCGTCAGCCTTACCAGCGGTGGCTGTGTGCATTACCGAATACAATGTTACGACATTCGAAATAGCAGATAAAATACGAATCTGACACAAATCGGTTTTTTTTTCAGCCAAGATGTGGAAAAATTTTTCACTATAACGATTAGCCGTAATGAAAATTGTTTTAGTTCGTGTTTTGTCCGTATCATTTACACTATAAAACAAATTGATTTTATTAAAAAAATGATATTACTGATTACTTGAAAGAAATTATGTACCTATAATTTTTAATTCCATTTTTAAATTCTCATTATAGCAACTACATTTTTCAGCGAAGCCCTAATCCAGTGCGTCGTATGTACTCGTATTATTTATATGCTTTATATGTGAGCTCTGGGCAAGCCCGAGCTTGGTCACTCGTGGTGTATCCCTACTCCACGCCAGCCAACGCAACAGAGCCTGCGACTATGTGGTGTTCTCTGTTTTTCAGACTAATCTCGGTATGGTAGATGCGTAAAGATTAATTCAGGCGTCTCGGGCTAGCCCGAAGATCACTTTTATCCGAAAATAAGGAGTATAACGAGCATGTTGAACGTAGGAATTTTAAGGAACATAATTGCAAGGATTTGTTATTGGATTTATTTTGTATAAAATTTGAGAAATTCATATTTTATTAATTTTAAAACCTCGAAAAAATTAGGTTGGGCTCTGCCCACCTTGCCCACTCCCACCAGCCGCCACTGGCACAATCAGTCCTCTATTTATGTGTACCTTCGCAGGTGCAAGATGTTTGAGAATGATTATTAATTAGTAATTTTGGTCCTCAATCTATGTAGAGTTTCGGGGTTTGCGGGGCGAGATTTTGAAAAAATTTGACTTGAAAATTAAATTTTTGAAAAATCGCTACAATTACCGTTGGTGAATCATCACTCAATTAATTCTTTAGTGTGTTTAGAAACACTTTTTTTGTAAAATAGCGTATTTGCATTGCACTAAAAATTCAAATTTGGCATAACTTTTGCTGTAAGTCAGAATATATAATTCCATACTGTTTTTTTAACAATAAATGATTTTTATTTTTGCATTATTTTTTAAAGTGTCATTAAAACCCAGTTCTTTTTTATTTTTTATTTTTTTTATTAAGTTCCACAGATATTCGCCTAATGCAGAACTGTAAGTGCTTTTACTTGGTTAAAATTGCCGACTTTATGCTGCCCAAGGACCAATTAAAAATATCAAATAGATGTTGGACTTCGTGATAATTATGAAATATTTGCAACATAGATGAATATTTAAATATGTTAATTCTTGAAGTTGGGTTGTAAAATATCTGCAGATACCGACCACAATGCGATGGAACCTGAAAAGGAATTGTTTACAGTAGGTAAGGACATTCAGTCATACCATTTATAAGTTTGAATAGAAAAATTAAGGAGTATATTTTTCTATGTTCCCGCAAACTCTAAAGAAAAAACTTGTTTAAAAGAAAATCATGAGGATAGCCTTGTTGTGGATAGATGTTTTCCTTGCGATAAAATAAATATTTTAAAAATTGACGTTGCAGTTTTTCAATATCATCTATGTGAACTTGATAGAAAGGTGCCCAAACAAAGCCAGCATATTCAAGTCGAGATCGAAGAAATGCCACATAAAGATTAGTAATTACGTACAAATTAGAAAGTTCTTTTGAATTTCTTATGATGAAACTCAGAGATTTATAGCTTGATTTAATTATGTTGTCATAATTTTCTACAAACGTCAATCGAGAATCAAAGCATATAGGTACTACTTCGAGATGCTAGTAAGACGAGTTAAGATTGAATTATTTAACGCATATACGGCATCATAGGAGTTAATCCTATTTGAATAAGTGACAATGCCGCACTTTTCATAATTGATGACCATCAGGTTATTGAAACACCACTTTGAGAATGTATTAATATCATCTTGAAATAAAACAACATCACTGGCGTTTTTTATAAGAAAAAACAACTTCATGTCGTCTGCATAGAGTAAGCATGGAATATTAAGCTCGATAACAATATCATTAATCTAGATATTAAACAATAGGGGAGCCAGGATAGACCCCTGTAGAACTCCTGATGTTACAATTAAAGCTCTTGGATTTGAAACAATTTCAAAAGAACAGTAAACAAACATCTTTAAGAGATATCTAATATAAAACCATCGAAGCGTAATGGTCCATTGGCTTATCAGCTTGGTCTTAGCCCACCTGCACAACCCTTAGCCACACCCCCCACCCTTCCGAATCCCTATAAATACGGAAGAAACACAATTATTCTTCATAATGTTTTCGACAATCGACAACTGCAGAGACTGTCTAGATCGTCCACAAGACACATATCGGTAAGTTGAACCTAGATTTTCTATTTTTATTTGAAAACTAACTCTTTTCTGTTTTTCACAGATTCAAGAATGGAAAACTCAGAAGCCAGCTATTTGGAAAACATGGAGTGTCCAGTGTGTCTGGACGTTCTTCGCCCTCCAGTCCGTTTGTGCAAGAACCGCCACAGCACTTGCCACGACTGCCACCACCAAATAGTGAGGACCTCCCAGACAGCAAGATGTCCACTTTGCCGGGAAGAATTCGCACCAGACTCCTGCCCTGTCAAGGAGCAATTGTACCTTGCCATGAAGGTAACCTGCAAATTCGATGGCTGTACAGTGAAAGGGTTTGGCAGAGAAGTCATCCGACATGAAAGGAGGTGTACCTTTCGAGTGCGACGCTGCCCTAATTGCCCTTGGGAAGGACCCCAAACGTTGTTAACCCCGCATTATCTGATCAATCATGTACAGCAATAAAACTAATTTGTATATATTGTAAATAAATTTTCATAAGTCAATAATCAATAATTGGATGATTTATTACCCCGCCTCTGTATGACAACACTTGTAATCGTCTGCAACAAAAAAATTTTAGCTAAAAACGTTTAAGTTGTTTAAACCCCCTCTAGATTGTCAGGTTGGTATATTCGTCTATAGTATTGGCAAATAGAGCATCTGTCAAAGAAAAATTATCCTTCTATTGTTTTCTTTTCTACCTGGTGAGGTCCTCTATTCATCGTCTTTCCGTTTGACCACGTCACTAATAAATATTAGTTGACAGAAGTTCAAACCCTAATGGTAATCCTATTATGATCTTAAAAGTTAGGTATGCCACTTCTATTTGCCTGGTCTATACATGAGACGGTATTAAGGGTGAAGTGCAATGTTGACAATGAAAGAGAACTAATTAAAAAATAGGATGGTACACTTTTCTATAGAAGATTTACTATAATTAAAGGAGCAGTAAGCTAATATGTTTAATGCCTTGTTTTTTTTATTTGATTAAACATTTCAAATTAGTGTTTAAGTCTTTAAATTCTTCTTTCATTCTCAACCTTGATTCCTCAAAATTGTTGACAGGTGTTCGATAAATAGTTTTCTTCAAATAGGGCCACAAAAAAATCTGCTGTGCCTCCCTAGTACAGGTTGCAACCTATTTCTGCACTCCTATTGCTAAAGCGACGCCACCTCTGGAAGAATCGCAAGATAAATCGATAGCCATTTTGAAGAGTATTGTTCACTTGGGGGAAATAGTGAGCAAACTCTGGATAGTTGTACCAGGCAATCACCAATCAAAGATCAAACAGAGCATTGTCAATAATATGACGACTTTTGGAAAAGTGGTATAAAATAAATCATCGGAGGGTGTTGATGTAAATAGAAAGTCTGAAAGGATTTCAGCTCGGCTAACTTTGTGCGGTTTTTTCGCTAAAAAAATTGATTTATTAAATTTTTAAAGTATCTCGGGGTTAGTGCAGAGGTAAACAATCCTTTAATAACTTTTAAGTGCTTAATAGTTGGAACGTACTCAGGTGGTGACGCTTTTCTCCGAAGATAAATGTAGAAAAAAGTTTGCCGCCCAAAGAGAATTTAAAGTGTTTGGTTTCAGTTCGTAAATAACTTTCTCTGGCATTTTCAATTACGTATGTTCACATGGGACTTTATTTTACGGACTTAAATGTTTTTTCTGGGGTAGACGATCCATTACAAATGTTGTCAAACGAAGGTGGCGAAATAAATCATTCAATTGTTGATTACTGAGTTTATTATCGAAGAATTTTCTATGATTTTAATCAAATTTACGGAAAACCAAAATGTTTTTGCTGGACGTCGAAATCTATAAAAATTCTTAGTATAATTTTTGAAAGTTGTTATAAAAGGGTTGAAATTTTCATAACAGCGAATGAATAAAACATTTTTGTTTTCGGAAAAATTGCTTAAAAATTCAATGAAAATTCTGCTTTGAATAACACGATTAATCCAGAACGTGTTTCCCATAGCAATTTCTTCGTGAAAAATAAGAATTTTGCAAATAAGTTCCTCCCCCCGGGCTTACGACGAGTAAAAAAATCATCACAATTGAGATAGGGCGGGTGGGTGGGGCTTATATTTTGTTCTTTTTTCTTAATATACGTAGTCATCTTTTCACAACAAAATATTTACCATTTTATTCAGTTGTTGTTGTGAATAGATGACCAGGTATATAATTAAATCCGTGGACCTAAATTGAGAAGCAGCTGTGCAGGTGTCGTTAAGCCGATCGACAAATAATTTGCGGAACGAGTAAGGGATTAGTACCTAACACCGCGGTGGTCGCTTTCGGGTGGATTAAATATCTACCTGGGAAGAGTACCGACGCCACCTAGAAGTACTCCTAAAGGTACTGTCTGATGATTTTATTTATTACTTTCTAACTTACTAATAATAATACTAAGGGAAAAAATAGTGGACAACGCTAATTTGGGCATTTTAAAAATTATTATCTTCATGCCTCGAGTTCTGATTGGTTCCAAAATTTTCGATGAACTCGCCACATTGTACTTTTGGGGAGTTGTCTTGTTGGCCTTAATGAGTTATATTTAAGGAGGGTAAAAAGGTTTCAAAAATTTTATTGAAGTACAATTACAAAGACAAATGATTTCCGAGTAGAAACTGAAGGATGGTCAGGTGGTCATAAGTATAAATTTTCTGCCGTGGAAGGTGCGCAATCAGTCCTCAATTTATTTGTACCTTCCCAGGTGCAAGATGTTTGAAAATGCCTACTAATTAGTAATTGTGGTCCTCAATCTATGTAGAGTTTCGGGGTTTGCGGGGCAAGATTTTGGAAATATTTGACTTGAATATGAAATTTTTGAAAAATCGCTATAATTACTGTTAGTGAATTGTCACTCAATTAATTTTTTTATGTGTTTAGAAACAAATGCCAGATAAAGATTAGTAATTACGTCCAAATTAGAAAATTCTCTTGAATTTCTTATGACGAAACGGAGAAATTTATAGCTTGATTTAATTATGTTGTCATAACGTTCTACAAACTTCAATCGAGGATCAAAGCATATACTTAATTTCGTGATTTTAGTAAGACGAGTTAAGATTGAATTATTTAACGCATATACGGCATCATGGGAGTTAATCCTATTTGAATAAGTGACAATACCGCACTTTTCATAATTGATGACCATCTGGTTATTGAAACACCACTTTGAGAATGTATTAATATCATCTTGAAATAAAACAATATCACTGGCGTTTTTTATAAGCAAAATCAACTTCACATCGTCTGCATAGAGTAAGCATGGAATATTAAGCTCGTTATCAATATAATTAATCTAGATTTTAAACAATAGGGGAACCAGGATAGACCCCTGTGGAACTCCTGATGTTACATTAAAGCTCTTGGATTTGAAACAATTTCAAAAGAACAGTTAAAAAACATCTTTAAGAGATACCTAATATAAAACCATCGAAGCGTAATGGTCCATTGGGTTATCAGCTTGGTCTTAGCCCCACCTGCGCAACCCTTAGTCACACCCCCCACCCTTCCGAATCCCTATAAATACGGAAGAAACACAATTATTCTTCATAATGTTTTCGACAATCGACAACTACAGAGACTGTCTAGATCGTCCACAAGACACATATCGGTAAGTTGAACCTAGATTTTCTATTTTTATTTGAAAACTAACTCTTTTCTGTTTTTCACAGATTGAAGAATGGAAAACTCAGAAGCCAGCTATTTGGAAAACATGGAGTGTCCAGTGTGTCTGGACGTTCTTCGCCCTCCTGTCCGTTTGTGCAAGAACAAACATAGCACTTGCCACGACTGCCACCACCAAATAGTGAGGACCTCCCAGACAGCAAGATGTCCACTTTGCCGGGAAGAATTCGCACCAGACTCCTGCCCTGTCAAGGAGCAGTTATACCTTGCGATGAAGGTAACCTGCAAATTCGATGGCTGTACAGTGAAAGGGTTTGGCAGAGAAGTCATCCGACATGAAAGGAGGTGTACCTTTCGAGTGCGACGCTGCCCTAATTGCCCTTGGGAAGGACCCCAAACGTTGTTAACCCCGCATTATCTGATCAATCATGTACAGCAATTAAATTAATTTGTATATATTGTAAATAAATTTTCATATGTCAATAATCAATAATTGGATGATTTATTACCCCGCCTCTGTATGACAACACTTGTAATCGTCTGCAACAAAAAAACTATAGCTAAAAACGTTTAAGTTGTTTAAACCCCCTTTAGATTATCAGGTTGGTATATTCGTCTATAGTCTTGGCAAATAGAACATATGTCAAAGGAAACTTATCCTTCTATGGTTTTCTTTTCTACCTGGTGAGGTCCTCTATTCATCGTCTTTCCGTTTGACCACCTCACTAATAAATATTAGTTGACAGAAGTTCAAACCCTAATGGTAATCCTATTATGATCTTAAAAGTTAGGTATGCCACTTCTATTTGCCTGGACTATACATTAGACGGTATTAGGGGTGAAGTGCATTATGTTGACAATAAAAGAGAACTAATTCAAAAATAGGATGGTACGCTTTTCTATAGAAGATTTGCTAAAATTAAAGGAGCAGTAAGCTAATGTGTTTAATGCCTTGTTTTTTTATTTGGTTAAACATTTCAAATTAGTGTTTAGGTTTTTAAATTCTTCTGTCATTCTCAACCTCGATTTCTCAAAATTGTTGACAGGGGTTCGATTAATAGTTTTCTTCAAATAGGGCCACAAAAAAATCTGGTGTGACTTTCTAGTACAGGTTGCAACCTATTTCTGCACTCCTATTGCTCGCGTGACACCACATCTGGAAGAAACGCAAGATAAATCGAGAGCTATCCTGAAGAATATTGTTCACTTGAAGGAAAAAGTGAGCAAACTCTGGAAAGTTATACCAGGCAATCACCAATTAAAGATCAAACAGAGCATTGTCAATAATATGACGACTTTTGGAAAAGTGGTATAAAATAAATCATCGGAGGGTGTCGACGTAAATAGAAAGTCTGAAAGGATTTCAGCTCGGCTAACTTTGTTCGGTTTTTCGCTAAAAAAATTGATTTATTAAATTTGTAAAGATTCTCGGGGTTAGTGCGGAGGTAAACAATCCTTTAATAACTTTTAAGTGCTTAATAGTTGGAACGTACTCAGGTGGTGACGCTTTTCTGCGAAGATAAATGTAGAAAAAAGTTTGCGGCCCAAAGAGAATTTAAAGTGTTTGGTTTCAGTTCGTAAATAACTTTCTCTGGCATTTTCAATTACGTATGTTCACATGGGACTTTATTTTACGGATTTAAACGTTTTTTCTGGGGCAGACGATCCATTACAAATGTTGTCAAACAAAGATGGCGAAATAAATCATTCAATTATTGATTACTGAGTTTATTATTGAAGAATTTTTTATGAATTTTAAGCAACTTTTCCGAAAGCCAAAATGTTTTTGCTGGATGTCGAAATCTACAAAAAATTCTTAGGGTAATTTTTGAAGGTTGTCAAAAAGGGTTGAAATTTTCATAACGGCGAAGTAATAAAACATTTTGGAAAAATTGCTTAAAAATTCATTGAAATTCTGCTTTGAACAACACTATTAATCCAGAACGTGTTTTCCATAGGAATTTCTTCGTGAAAAATAAGGATTTTGCAAATAAGTTCCTCCGCACGGCTTACCACGAGTAAAAAAATCATCACAATTGAGATAGGGCGGGTGGGTGGGGCTTATATTTTGTCCTTTTGTCTTAATATACGTAGTCATCTTTTCACAACGAAAAATTTACCATTTTATATACGTTTTCAGTTGTTGTTGTGAATAGATGAACAGGTATATAATTAAATCCGTGGACCTAAATTGAGAAGCAGCTGTGCAGGTGTCGTTAAGCCGATCCATAAATAATTTGCGGAACGAGTAAGGGATTAGTACTTTATACCCCGGTGACCGCGTTCGGGTGGTATAAGTACCTACCTGGGAAGAGTACCGACGCAACCGAGAAGTACTCCTAATGTACTATCTGATGCTTTTATTTATTACGTTCTAACTTACAATTAAATTATTGCTAACGATGAAAAATAAAAATTCTCGAAAATTGAAATTCATCTTCTCAAGAATAAAACTAAGGGAAAAAATTAGGGACAACGGTAGTGCTAATTTGTGCATTTTAAAAATTATTTATCTTCATGCTTCGAGTTCGGATTGGTTCCAAAATTTTGGATGAACTCGCCACATTGTACTTTTGGGGTGTTGCCTTGTTGTGCCTAATGATTTATATTTAAGGAAGGTGGAAAGATTTCTAAAAATTTTATTTAAGTACAATTACAAACACAAATGATTTCCGAGTAGAAACTAAAGGATGTCGGGTGGTCATAAGTATAAATTTTCTGCCGTGGAAGGTCCGCAATCAGTCCTCAATTTATGTGTACCTTCGCGGGTGCAAGATGTTTGAAAATGACTACTAATTAGTAATTTTGGTCCTCAATCTATGTAGAGTTTCGGGGTTTGCGGGGCAAGATTGTGGAAATATTTGACTTGAAAATGAAATTTTTGAAAAATCGCTATAATTGCCGTTAGTGAATTGTCACTCAATTAATTTTTTTATGTGTTTAGAAACAAATGCCAGATAAAGATTAGTAATTACGTCCAAATTAGAAAATTCTCTTGAATTTCTTATGACGAAACGGAGAGATTTATAGCTTGATTTAATTATGTTGTCATAATGTTCTACAAACTTCAATCGAGGATCAAAGCATATACTTAAGTTCGTGATTTTAGTAAGACGGGTTAAGATTGAATTATTTAACGCATATACGGCATGGGAGTTAATCCTATTTGAATAAGTGACAATATCGCACTTTTCATAATTGATGACCATCTGGTTATTGAAACACCACTTTGAGAATGTATTAATATCATCTTGAAATAAAACAATATCACTGGCGTTTTTTATAAGCAAAATCAACTTCATATCGTCTGCATAGAGTAAGCATGGAATATTAAGCTCGTTATCAATATAATTAATCTAGATATTAAACAATAGGGGAACCAGGATAGACCCCTGTGGAACTCCTGATGTTACATTAAAGCTCTTGGATTTGAAACAATTTCAAAAGAACAGTAAACAAACATCTTTAAGAGATATCTAATATAAAACCATCGAAGCGTAATGGTCCATTGGCTTATCAGTTTAGTCTTAGCCCCACCTGCGCACCCCTTAGCCACACCCCCCACCCTTCCGAATCCCCATAAATACGGAAGAAACACAATTATTCTTCATAATGTTTTCGACAATCGACAACAACAGAGACTGTCTAGATCGTCCACAAGACACATATCGGTAAGTTGAACCTAGATTTTCTATTTTTATTTGAAAACTAACTCTTTTCTCTCTTTTGCAGATTCAAGAATGGAAAACTCAGAAGCCAACTATCTGGAAAACATGGAGTGCCCAGTGTGTCTGGACGTTCTTCGCCCTCCAGTCCGTTTGTGCAAGAACCGCCACAGCACTTGCCACGACTGCCACCACCAAATAGTGAGGACCTCCCAGACAGCAAGATGTCCACTTTGCCGGGAAGAATTCGCACCAGACTCCTGCCCTGTCAAGGAGCAGTTGTACCTTGCGATGAAGGTAACCTGCAAATTCGATGGCTGTACAGTGAAAGGGTTTGGCAGAGAAGTCATCCGACATGAAAGGAGGTGTACCTTTCGAGTGCGACGTTGCCCTAATTGCCCTTGGGAAGGACCCCAACCGTTGTTAACCCCGCATTATCTGATCAATCATGTACAGCAATAAAACTAATTTGTATATATTGTAAATAAATTTTCATAAGTCAATAATCAATAATTGGATGATTTATTACCCCGCCTCTGTATGACAACACTTGTAATCGTCTGCAACAAAAAAACTCTAGCTAAAAACGTTTAAGTTGCTTAAACCCCCTTTAGATTGTCAGGTTGGTCTATTCGTCTATAGTCTTGGCAAATAGAACATCTGTCAAAGGAAACTTATCCTTCTATGGTTTTCTTTTCTACCTGGTGAGCTCCTCTATTCATCGTCTTTCCGTTTGACCACCCCACTAATAAATATTAGTTAACAGAAGTTCAAACCCTAATGGTAATCCTATTATGATCTTAAAAGTTAGGTATGCCACTTCTATTTGCCCGGTCGATACATTAGACGGTATTAAGGGTGAAGTGCATTATGTTGACAATGAAATAGAACTAATTAAAAAATAGGATGGTACACTTTTCTATAGAAGATTTACTAAAATTAAAGGAGCAGTAGGCTAGTATGTTTAATGCCTTGTTTTTTTATTTGATTAAACATTTCAAATTAGTGTTTAAGTCTTTAAATTCTTCTGTCATTCTCAACCTTGATTCCTCAAAATTGTTGACAGCTGTTCGTTAAATAGTTTTCTTCAAATAGGGCCACAAAAAAATCTGCTGTGTCTCCCTAGTACAGGTTGCAACATATTTCTGCACTCCTATTGCTAAAGCGACACGGAAAGTTATACCAGGCAATCACCAATCGAAGATCAAACAGAGCATTGTCAATAATATGACGACTTTTGGAAAAGTGGTATAAAATAAATCATCGGAGGGTGTCGATGTAAATAGAAAGTCTGAAAGGATTTCAGCTCGGCCAACTTTGTTCGGTTTTTTCGCTAAAAAAATTGATTTATTAAATTTGTAAAGAATCTCGGGGTTAGTGCGGAGGTAAACAATCCTTTAATAACTTTTAGTGCTTAATAGTTGGAACGTACTCAGGTGGTGACGCTTTTCTCCGAAGATAAATGTAGAAAAAAGTTTGCCGCCCAAAGAGAATTTAAAGTGTTTGGTTTCAGTTCGTAAATAACTTTCTCTGGCATTTTCAATTACGTATGTTCACATGGGACTTTATTTTACGGACTTAAACGTTTTTTCTGGGGCAGACGATCCATTACAAATGTTGTCAAACAAAGGTGGCGAAATAAATCATTCAATTATTGATTACTGAGTCTATTGTCGAAGAATTTTCTATGAATTTTAGGCAACTTTTCGGAAAATCAAAATGTTTTTACTGGACCTCGAAATCTACAAAAAATTCTTAGGGTAATTTTTGAAGGTTGTCAAAAAGGGTTGAAATTTTCATAACGGCGAAGTAATAAAACATTTTGGAAAAATTGCTTAAATATTCATTGAAATTCTGCTTTGAACAACACCATTAATCCAGAACGTGTTTTCCATAGGAATTTCTTCGTGAAAAATAAGGATTTTGCAAATAAGTTCTTCCCCACGGCTTACCACGAGTAAAAAAATCATCACAATTGAGATAGGGCGGGTGGGCGGTGCTTATATTTTGTCCTTTTGTCTTAATAGACGTAGTCATCTTTTCACAACAAAAAAATTACCATTTTATATACGTTTTCAGTTGTTGTTGTGAATAGATGACCAGGTATATAATTAAATCCGTGGACCTAAATTGAGAAGCAGCTGTGCAGGTGTCGGTAAGCCGATCGTTAAATAATTTCCGGAACGAGTAAGGGATTAGTACTTTACACCCCGGTGACCGCGTTCGGGTGGTATAAGTACCTACCTGGGAAGAGTACCGACGCCACCGAGAAGTACTCCTAAAGTACCATCTGATGATTTTATTTATTACGTTCTAACTTACTATTAAATTATTGCTAACGCTGAAAAATAAAAATTCTCGAAAATTGAATTTCATCTTCTCAAAAATAAAACTAAGGGAAAAAATTAGGGACAACGGTAGTGCTAATTTGTGCATTTTAAAAATTATTATCTTCATGCTTCGAGTTCGGATTGGTTCCAAAATTTTGGATGGACTCACCACATTGTACTTTTGGTGGTGTTGTCTTGTTGTGTCTAATGATTTATGTTTATGGAGGGTGGAAAGATTTCTAAAAATTTTATTTAAGTACAATTACAAAAACAAATGAATTCCGAGTAGAAACTGAAGGATGTCGGGTGGTCATAAGTATAAATTTTCTGCCGTGGGAGGTGCACAATCAGTCCTCTATTTATGTGTACCTTCGCAGGTGCAAGATGTTTGAGAATGATTATTTATTAGTAATTTTTGTCCTCAATCTATGTAGAGTTTCGGGGTTTGCGGGGCGAGATTTTGGAAAAATTTGACTTGAAAATGAAATTTTTGAAAAATCGCTATAATTACCGTTAGTGAATTGTCACTCAATTAATTTTTTTATGTGTTTAGAAACAAATGCCACATAAAGATTAGTAATTACGTCCAAATTAGAAAATTCTCTTGAATTTCTTATGACGAAACGGAGAGATTTATAGCTTGATTTAATTATGTTGTCATAATGTTCTACAAACTTCAATCGAGGATCAAAGCATATACTTAAGTTCGTGATTTTAGTAAGACGAGTTAAAATTGAATTATTTAACGCATATACGGCACCATAGGAGTTAATCCTATTTGAATAAGTGACAATACCGCACTTTTCATAATTGATGACTATCTGGTTATTGAAACACCACTTTGAGAATGTATTAATATCATCTTGAAATAAAAAAAAATCACTGGTGTTTTTTATAAGCAAAAACAACTTCATATCGTCTACATAGAGTAAGCATGGTATATTAAACTCGTTTTCAATATAATTAATCTAGATATTAAACAATAGGGGAGCCAGTATAGACCCCTGTGGAACTCCTGATGTTAAATTAATGCTCTTGGATTTGAAACAATTTCAAAAGAACAATAAACAAACATCTTTAAGAAAAATCTAATATAAAACCATCGAAGCGTAATGGTCTATTGGCTTATCAGCTTGTTCTTAGCCCCACCTGCACAACCCTTAGCCACACCCCCCACCCTTCCGAATCCCTATAAATACGGAAGAAACATAATTATTCTTCATAATGTTTTCGACAATCGACAACTAGAGAGACTGTCTAGATCGTCCACAAGACACATATCGGTAAGTTGAACCTAGATTTTCTATTTTTATTTGAAAACTAACTCTTTTCTCTCTTTTGCAGATTCAAGAATGGAAAACACAGAAGCCAGCTATTTGGAAAACATGGAGTGCCCAGTGTGTCTGGACGTTCTTCGCCCTCCAGTCCGTTTGTGCAAGAACCGCCACAGCACTTGCCACGACTGCCACCACCAAATAGTGAGGACCTCCCAGACAGCAAGATGTCCACTTTGCCGGGAAGAATTCGCACCAGACTCCTGCCCTGTCAAGGAGCAATTGTACCTTGCCATGAAGGTAACCTGCAAATTCGATGGCTGTACAGTGAAAGGGTTTGGCAGAGAAGTCATCCGACATGAAAGGAGGTGTACCTTTCGAGTGCGACGCTGCCCTAATTGCCCTTGGGAAGGACCCCAAACGTTGTTAACCCCGCATTATCTGATCAATCATGTACAGCAATAAAATTTATTTGTATATATTGTAAATAAATTTTCATATGTCAATAATCAATAATTGGATGATTTATTACCCCGCCTCTGTATGACAACACTTGTAATCGTCTGCAACAAAAAAACTATAGCTAAAAACGTTTAAGTTGTTTAAACCCCCTTTAGATTATCAGGTTGGTATATTCGTCTATAGTCTTGGCAAATAGAACATATGTCAAAGGAAACTTATCCTTCTATGGTTTTCTTTTCTACCTGGTGAGGTCGTCTATTCATCGTCTTTCCGTTTGACCACGTCACTAATAAATATTAGTTGACAGAAGTTCAAACCCTAATGGTAATCCTATTATCATCTTAAAAGTTAGGTATGCCACTTCTATTTGCCTGGTCTATACATGAGACGGTATTAAGGGTGAAGTGCATTATGTTGACAATGAAAGAGAACTAATTAAAAAATAGGATGGTACACTTTTCTATAGCAGATTTACTAAAATTAAAGGAGCAGTAAGCTAATATGTTTAATGCCTTGTTTTTTTTATTCGATTAAACATTTCAAATTAGTGTTTAAGTCTTTAAATTCTTCTTTCATTCTCAACCTTGATTCCTCAAAATTGTTGACAGGTGTTCGATAAATAGTTTTCTTCAAATAGGGCCACAAAAAAATCTGCTGTGCCTCCCTAGTACAGGTTGCAACCTATTTCTGCATTCCTATTGCTAAAGAATCGCAAGATAAATCGATAGCCATTTTGAAGAGTATTGTTCACTTGGGGGAAATAGTGAGCAAATTCTAGAAAGTTATACACAGGCAATCACCAAATAAAGATCAAAGAGAGCATTGTCAAAAATATGACGACTTTTGGAAAAGTGGTATAACATAAATCATCGGAGGGTGTCGACGTAAATAGAAAGTCTGAAAGGATTTCAGCTCGGCTAACTTTGTTCGGTTTTTTCGCTAAAAACATTGATTTATTAAATTTGTAAAGAATCTCGGGGTTAGTGCGGAGGTAAACAATCCTTTAATAACTTTTAAGTGCTTAATAGTTGGAACGTACTCAGGTGGTGACGCTTTTCTCCGAAGATAAATGTAGAAAAAAGTTTGCCGCCCAAAGAGAATTTAAAGTGTTTGGTTTCAGTTCGTAAATAACTTTCTCTGGCATTTTCAATTACGTATGTTCACATGGGACTTTATTTTACGGACTTAACCGTTTTTTCTGAGGCCGACGATCCATTACATATGTTGTCAAACAAAGGTGGCGAAATAAATCATTCAATTTTTGTGGTTCCGGAACGAGAATTTCGCAAAATTTTTGAAAAATCTTAAAAAGTGCCAAATTTCATACTGACCATTACGGAAAAATTGCATTATTTTTTATAAGTGTAAATAAAATCCTATTAATATGAGATGCCGCGTCAACGGGTTTCGAAAACATATTTATTAAAAAAAAAAAAAAATAACAATAATGAAATGTTTACGTGAGGGAGCAAGCTTTCAAATAAAATAATGAAACGCTCCATCGAGCAAAGCGCACACTTTTTACCGCAATAGGGACATATTTTTTACTAATGGTGTACTTTATCTCACCGTCTGTGTTATGTAAGTAGTGAGGTGTGAACACAAATAAATACATTTTCGCCTCAAATCTCCACCTAAGTATCACCATCACCTAAACCCAAAAGACCAAACTTTAATTAATTATCAAATTAAATTACCTGTACCAGTCCTTATTAGTCGTCTTAAATCAATTAACTTTTAATTTTACGTGGCTGAAAAGTTGAAAAAGCAATTTGAAGCATCTCCTTTTCCCCCTCTAGTTAGCCCCCTTGCAAATACTAATTTAAACTTCCTCAAAAATAAAGATTAAAGTCCCACATGTTTAATCTTAATCCACGACACCAACTCGGACTCCGGACTCTTTAATTAAACCACCCCGTCATTTACATCCGAATACAACTGTCCAAACACAACAAAATATGTCAAAAGTTTATGACGAGATTCGTCCCTTTGGTGCGTTAACCCCTCATTTATTCTCTGCGGCTGAAATTTGTCTTTGTAAAAAACTTCAAAGTCCGGTCGCTTGTCGGCCCGGAACCGGAACCGGAACATTGCTCATTTCTACCGGCCGCCATTAAACGTTGACAACCAGAAACATTTCTTATCCCGCGAAAGATATTGTTGTTCGCACAATAACTTTCTAAATGTTTAAACATAAATCCAGACAAGTTCCAACAGTGGACTTTTTTGAATAGCGACGCAGTTGAGGAGTCGATAAAGGACGTCGGCTGGAAGATGAATTAGGTCGGGGTGAGATTTACACACGAAGTTTGGTCTTCGACGACGCGTAATCGCGTTTTAAGCGGCGGCGACTGCTACAGACGACACGACAAAATTTTGGAAAATCGACACAATTTTTGCGATCTGAACCATCAATCACAGTCCGGGGTTGGAGGGAACTCGGCCTCTGCTTTACCTACAATATACTCTATTTTCGGTATATTTCGCTGACATTACAAACTACTAATCTTACACGCTCTGCTTCTCCACGAAACAGAAAGCCGAAGGAAAAAATGCGAACAACAAAAACATAATCAGCGAATCTATCAAATAGTCATTTAGATTCCCTTTTTTACGGAGATCGGCCGGTGCTCCGAGTAAATCGCTGAGTCACTTCGCTAATGCTCGCATTTTAATTTAAGATTCGCGATTTAAAGGAACCGAGATGCGTTCCAAAACATAAATAAAAACGAAGTCGCGACATTTCCAACATCGCCTGTTTTCCGTTCTAGTCGGGCTTCTCACCTATCAAAATACTTAATTAAGTAGATAGAGATAAGTAAAGGCAAGTTAATCAAGCTCGAAAATAATATTGAGTTTCACGCTGACAGTGATTAATGTACTCACCGCAAAATACAAAACTTGGCAATCCAAGAGGGAGCCTGACTATACCTCGAAGCGTTCAGATTTTAATGTGTACTGATTGAATTTAAAAAGCTTTTAATTAATTATTGAAGACGGGAAATGGCGGCGTTTTTGCGCACGAATTTACGAATCCTCTTTTTGCGCGTGTTTTTCGAATGTTTAAACTCCGCCATAAAAGCCCAAGCGTGTATCTAAGTCCGAGCTTATTCTGATTTGTGTGAGTTCGCAACTTCATGTTTTTATGTCGCGAGAATAAATACCCGGATTGCCCCCGAATTTCGAAAAAAATCCGCAAAAATCCGCCCCGTTTTATTGCGGATATTTTCGGAACGATTCCGGCGAGAACAAAGTGAAATAATCTGATTAAGACTTGATTAAGATGATAATCGCGGAGTATTATGTCGTAATCACGGCAGACCTAAGTGAGTTTGAAGGGGGTTTAGTCTCATTTAAATTTGGTTCCGGGGGCGAATTTCCTCTATAATCGCATGATTTAGCTTGTCCCTAATTAATTTCGCCCGATGAATTTTCCTACGGGCACATGTTTTAATAAAACGCAATTGTCGCACGGTTGCTAATGCTTTTGTAAATAAATAAATATCTTCGAAGGAAGGCGGTTCGTGGAAATTAACAGAGGTCAATATTTAATTATGCGGAGGGGCGAAAGATTTTCGGTTGGTTTTATGAGGAAACGCTCGCTGCTGGTGAACTCAAATATGGTAAAATATAAATTGTGTGAGTCTACTCTAGTTTGGCCTTGTTATTGAATCGACAACAAACAGGTTGCGGAACAAAGTGCGTACGGTTCCTGAGTATGTAAATTTTCTTCGAAACACGTTAAGAGAATTATAATTGAGAACGAGTGCAATGGGGTCCATCGGGCGATGGTGACCTTCATGTTTTCTCGACGTGTCATGACCCTGAAATTACCTGTCCCGTTTTCGTCTATACCAACTTTTGAGTTGTGGTATTAAAATGCGATTTTTATTTATTATTTATTACAAAAAAGGTGATTACAGAAAGTGAGAAAAAAAATAAAACAAGCATACAAATTTTTGATGAAGATGACCAGACAAATTTTGATTGACGTTTTACTATTTACACGATATTACTGACATATTTTAAATTCAATTTCGGATAATATCGATCTGGTGAAACTTGACAAATATAGATAGAAACGGGATATCTATTATCGTACGCCAGGGGTCATGAAACGTCCACAAAACATGAAAGTAGCCGTTCGTCGGATGGACCAAAAGAAGGAACGCGTAAATTTCAAAGAAGAGTGTATGAATGACGAATAACACCAGAAAAACTACGAATGAATGGTATTTTAACTTATTTTTCAATTATATTCTCAAAGAAGTGTGACAAAAAAAGGTGATTAAATTAAGAAAAATGGGGAAAAAATCGAAAAAAATCCAACTAAAAAAGGATGAAAAAGTCACAAAAAAACACAGAAATGCTGTTACAAAAGGATAAAAAACGCGAGAAAAAAAGCGACCAAAAACACCAAAAAGGTGGCAAAAAGACGATAAAAACGCTTTAAAAAAAACAGAAAAAAAAGGAAAAAAGCAAAAAAGCCACAAAACTGAAATCAAACAAAAAGTGTCAAAGAAAGACCAAAAAAAAAGAGGGCCAAAAATGGGACAAAAAATGTGACAAAAAAAGCAACTAAAAAAAATAAAGCCAAATCGCCACAAAAAAAGACAAAATAGAGATAAAAAAGGTCCCAAAAAACTCCCCAAAAATTCAGCAAAAGAAAAAAATGTCAAAAAAAGGAGGTTATTAGAAAAGGACAAAAAATGCGCCAAAAAATGCGTCAAAGAACCGCAAAAAAGACACCAAAATAAATTGGGAAAAATGTGATAAAAAATCCAATTAAAAAATCGCCAAGAAACTCAAAAATATGAAAAAAATGGGGATGACTAAATGCGAAAGAAAAGGTCGCAAAAATGCGACTAATAAAAAAAAAGAGATAATAAAAAAGCGACAAAAAAAGCCACACAAAGGGGGTCAAAAAGTGTCACAAAAAACCGAAAAAACAAAAAAGGTAGCAGAAACGGAAAAAATACAACTAAAAAAAATACGATAAAGAAAGCAAAAAAAAAAAGAAAAAAACAAGCGTCAAAAAAAGAATCCAAGAAAGAACGCGACAAAAAAAACTAAAAAACATCAATTAAAAATAACGTTCCTAAAATGGTGAAAAATTAAGGATTAAAAGTGTGGCAAAAAACGACCAAAAATCAAGAAGACGAAAAAAAGTAAAAAAAATGTTCACAAAAAAGCGACAAAAGGCGTCAAAACATGACAAAAAAAATAAAACGCTGAAAAAGGTACAAAAAAAGGAACTAAGAAAAAGCAACCAAAAAAACTGAGAAAAAAAAACACAAAGAGAAAACAACAAGCGTGCCTAGAAGTCAACAAAAATGCGGCAAAAAAAAATAAAAATAAGAAGAAAAAAGTGGTAAAAAGTAATTAAAAAGGAGGTCAAAAAATATAACAACAAAAGAGCAACAAAAAAAGTAAATCAAGAATAGCAGAAAAAGCAACAAAAAAGGGGAGCAAAAATGCGATAAAAAACTAAAAATAGAGATGAAAAAGGTCCCAGAAAATTCAACAAACAAAATGACGAAAAAAAAGGTGAGGGAAACGGGAAAAATATAAAAAATCCAACCAAAAAAGGAATAAAAAAAGCCACAAAAAACACAGAAATGTTACTAAAAAATGGACAAAAAAAAAACGCAAAAAAAGCGACCAGAAACAACAAAAAGTGTTAAAAGGCGACGAATACGCTTGAAAAAAAAAGAGGAAAAAGGGACCAAAAACAGCAAAACATGTCAAAAGGCGACAAAAACGCCTTAAACACAAAAAATGAAACCAAAGGAAAACTGTCAAGGAAAGACCATAAAAAAGAGGACAAAAACACAAAAAATCGAAAAAACAATTGAAAAACTGGACAAAAAATGTGAGAAAAAAATTTAAAAAAATGTAAAGTAAAATCAACAAAAATGCGCGGCCATACCGCAAAAAAGGCACCAAAATAAATAGAAAAAAATTGCGATAAAAAATCCAACTAAAAATTCAAAACTAAAACGGAGGCAAAAAACGCGTTAAAAAAACTGAAAAAGGTGGCAAAACGACTAAAAAAACGCATAAAAAAAGAGAAACGAAAGCAAAAAAGCCAAAAAAAGAACTAAAGAAAAAGTGATGAAAAATGTGAACAAAAAAAATTCGGCAGAAGAGCGAAAAAGCGCCAAAAAACTCAAAAAAATGAATAAAAGGTGGGACGAATAAATGTGAAAGAAAGGGTCGCAAAAATGCAACTAACAAAACAGAAAGCAAAAAACGCGGCAACAAAAAATGACAAAAAGTTTTTAAATAAAGGAGAATGTGGAAAGAAGCGAAAAAATCCAGCTGAAAAAGGAATTAAAAAAACAACAAAAAATTGCTAGGAGTATTAAAAAAAGGGACAAAAAATGCGAAAAAAACACTTAAAAAAAAGAGGAAAAAAAAACAAAAAATCCACAGAAATGGAAGCAAAGGAAAAGTGTCAAAAAAAGGAGGTCCAAAAATAAGACAAAAAACGTCTAAGCGCCAAAAAACACAAAAAAACGTAAAAAACTGGGAAAAATAGCGGGACAAAAAATGCCCCAAAAAATTATCAAATACGCCAAAAAAGCGCGAAAAAGATACCAAAATAAATGGGGAAAAATGCGATAAAAAATACATCTAAAAAATTAACATTTAAAAAACGGGGACAAAAAACGCATAAAAAAGAGAAATGAAAGCAAAAAAAAGCCGCAAAAAATGCAACTAAAGAAAAAGTGGCAAAATGGTGATAAAAAATGTGAACAAAAAATCCAACAGAAGAGCGTCTGAAAAGACAAAATAATGAAAAAAAGGGGTACGAACAAATGCGAAAGAAAAGGATAATAAAACAAAGCGACAAAAAAGCCACACGAAGAGTGACAAAAAAAAAGAAAAAACGGGGCAAAAAACGATGAAAAAAGGCGAAAAAGAAAATACGAGAAAAAGAAGCAACAAAAAAGGAAAGCAAAAAACGCGGAAAAGGAAAAACAACTGAAAGGGGAGCAAAAATCCAATAAAAACTAAAAAAAATCACGAAAAAATGGCAAAAAAAGTGAATAAACAAAGGAAAATGGAGAAGAAAGCGAAAAAATACAACTGAAAAAGGAATTAAAGAAGCCAAAAATAAACACAAATGCTTTTAAAAAAGGGACAAAAACGCGAGAAAAAAAAACAAGCAAAGACCAAAAAAGTGGCAAAAAAGGCGATAAAACTGCTTTAAAAAAAAAAGTAAAAAAAAGGAAATAAAAGTCCCAAAAATAAGACCAAAAGTGTCAAAGAAAGGCCATGAAAAAGGAGGACCAAAAATAAGACAAAAAAACGTCTAAGCGCCAAAAAACACAAAAAACGTAAAAAACTGGGAAAAAAGCGGGACAAAAAATGCACTATAAAATTATCACGAAAGCGCCAAAAAAAGCGCAGAAAGGACACCAAAATAAATGGGGAAAAATGCGATACAAAAATCCATCTAAAAAATCAAAAATGCGACTAAAACGGGGACAAAAAACGCATAAAAAAGAGAAATGAAAGCAAGAAAATGCGCAAATACGGCAACTAAAGAAAAAGTGGCAAAAAAGTGGTAAAAAAGGTGAACAAAAAATCGAACAGAGGAGCGTCAGAAAACCCAAAAAAAAATAAAAAAAAGTGGGGACGAACAAAAAGAAAAGGATAATAAAATAAAGCGACAAAAAATCCACACGAAGAGTGACAAAAAGTGTGACAAAAAAAAAAAGAAAAAAAACAACTTGGTGGAAAAAACGGAAAAAAATATAAGTAAAAAAATACGATGAAAAAAAGCGAAAAAGAAAATACGAGAAAAAGAAGCGACAAAAAGGAAAGCAAATAACGCGGAAGAAAAAACAAATAAAAAGGTAAGGGAGCCAAAATGCGATAAAAAACTAAAAATAGAGAAAAAAATCCAAAAAAGCCAACAATGACAAAAAAATGAAAAAATACAAATGAAAAAGGAATTAAAAAAGCCAAAAAAAAACAGAAATGCTGTTAAAAAAGTGTCAAAAAACGCGAGAAAAAAAGCGACCAAAAACCCCAAAAAAACGTCAAAGCGCCAAAAGATACAAAAAAACGGAAAAATGGATAAAGCAATTGAAAAGTGAGACAAAAAAATGTGACTAAACAAACAACTAAAAAAAGTAAAGCAAAATCGCCAAAAAAGGGCGACAAAAAGGGGGCAATAAAATGCCACAAAAAAGACAAAATTAATCTCCAGGTCCAAAAATTGAACAAATGAAAAAATGTCGAAAAGGAGGCGTTTAAAAAAGGGACGAAAGAATGCGCCAAATGAAAGTAAAAAAGTGAACAAAAAACCCGACCGAAGAGCGTCAAAAGCGCCAGAAAACCCAAAAAAACAAAAAAAGAGGGGAAGAATAAATGCAAGAGAAAAGTTCGCAAAAATGCAACTAATAAAAAACGGAAATAAAAAAATCGACAAAAAAGCCACACAAAGAGGGACAAAAAGTGTGCCAAAAAATGAAAAAAACAAAAAAGGTGGTAAAAACGTTCCTTAAAAGATGATAAGCATAAAAAACAAATAATAAAGGCTGACTTGATCTGACCTGACAAGCATCCATTAAATTCTGTGGACCGATTTTTTTTGCAGTTTTTAGCAAAGATAGCAAATCCAAGGTGGTGATTAATAATTCGTTATGTAAATCATGCAATAAAAATTGTATTGTTGCTCTTGTAACTAAATTCTTGACATTTCCAACGAAAGTCGAAAAATGCAGTTCTGCATGACTCAGAATTTTAATTAATTTGCAGTGTAGTTAAAAGGATAAAAAATTCGTTTCAGATTATAAAATGCATAAATTCACACACGAATTTTTCGCCATTTGAGAAAAATATCATCTTCAACAATCAAATTTCTGTTTTTCAGTGACCACAGTTAACATTCACTTAAAGCAGAGAGCTTGAAAACGATCACCTACAACAGCTATCTAAATGCATAACTCACGCTATTTTTCTGCACTTTAAACTCGAAAAACGTGTTTTCTCAAGTTATTACAATTTATTATACAAAAACATATTCCGAACCATCGTTAGTAATGAACCTGAATGTCATTGCGACTGACATTGTGAAAATGTTAGTGAACCAAGGCTCATGGTCGTGATTTTTATTACTATTTTGTTTCAGCTGAATTTGCATTATTGATATTTTTAAAACAAATATTTTGTCAACCAAAATTAACCCAGTTTGTGGGCTGCGGTTTAACGACAACGTCGCGCATTTTCAAATAATAGTAGCACTATTTATATACTTAATACTTTTGGTTACGTCACCGTAAACATAAATGTGTAAAACATTTACTTGCTTTTAGTGTTAAATTTAAAGTCGTTCAAGCAGGAAGTAAATACTTGGCACCTCCTCATTACAACAATAGCAACACCAATTATCCTGAAAAATGGTATCCAGATAAGTGCATTTCAAGAGGATAATTTGACATCTATAGTTTCTCACTAATCCGTCTACGCAACTTTTCGTCAAGGATAACAAACATCGACCATGTATAAATAAGGAACTTAAAATATTTTCCGCAGTTTTACCATACGCACCTCCAATTTCGCCTGTCCAGAATGTCGCCCTAAATTTGACAATGTACCTCATAAACCACGTTGTCGCGACAACAGTGACACTTATTTTGGTAGATTTGACCACCTTAAGTGAGTGCCGACCTAACAACATTTGCAGAAATTTCATCGACTATAGTAGCATCCAGACCAACCCTAATTGTTGGTATAATCCAGATTTAGGCGCCACTGCGGTTGGTTTTTTCCAGATGTACCCTTAAACCTTCAGTCACATTTTTCATTTCAGGAACAAATTGCAACAAGGTACGGATTTCCGTTCGAAGAGCACGAAGTGACGACTGGTGATGGGTACATAATCACTTTGTTCAGGATTCCCCACAATGGGAGCGACGTCCACCGAAAAAGACCGGTGGTTTTTCTGCAACACGGTATAGCTGCAGATGGGTATACTTGGATGGTCGCCGGGCGAAATTCCAGCGGTAGGTTGGCATAAATTAACACATGGTTCAGGGTTAGGTTGGATTCGCGAGATGAATTTGACAAGGTTATTCACGTATTTGGTACATTTATATCGTTTATAAGTGTTAGAAGGTTCATAGTTAATGTCAGAATAAACGTAATCGATCTGGCATTGACATGGTCATTTTAAGAAAAATCAATTTATCTTCATTTCAGTTTTTATTTTCTCGAACCAAGGGTACGACGTCTGGATTTCCAACTGCAGAGGTACTGAACCCTCTTCCAAGCATGTGAAATATACACCCTACGACCGTGAATTTTGGCTTTACAGGTACTTGTACCCTCACTCAAAAACACTAACACTATTTTTACCACAATCAATCGTAGTTTTCACGAGATGGCCCTTTACGATATTCCCGCCATGCTAGATTTCGTCGCTGCTAAAACACAACAACAGATCAGTTACGTTGGGCACTCCATGGGTTGTACCATGGCTTTAATTTACACGTCCTTAATGCCCCAGCAAGCCCAAACCAATTTAAAATCAATAGTCGCCCTAGCTCCTGTAGCTTTCATGGACCATGTTACATCAGCCGTCAAACTTATAGTACCATTTCGTTACATAATTTGGGTACTTACGTCTAATTAGTAGTTAGTTTCTGACCATCACTCAGTATATTTCAGGAAGTTCTTTCATCAGCTGGAATTTACGGGGTTGGGCCGCAGCTAAAAAACCTACAACGTCTGTCGCACCTTTGCGGCAGCTATCCCTTCATTAAGGTCTGTGTCCTCACAAATGCACTTTTGTCTGGAATAAATACCATGGAAGCCAGTGCGGTATTTATTTATTTCGTTTTGGGTTAATAATGCCATCATGAGAATCATTTTAGAGCGCTTTTCCCATAGGAATAAGACACTTTCCCATTGGGCTTTCGATGAAAACGATTTTTCATTACGCGCAAATAATGGATACAAGGCGGCGGTTTCAGTTTTTTGATTATGGACCCGAGCTTAATTGGAGGTTGTACAACTCGTCGCTGCCTCCGGAGTATCCTATAGGAAATGTGAGGATTCCTATGCATTTGTTTTACGGGAATAGGGATACGCTTTCGGCTGAAAAGGTACTGTTTAAGAAATTGGAACACACTAGGTTTTATTTATTTATTTATTTTATTTACAGGACGTACATTATTTATACGAACAACTCAGGACGAACAAAACTATTAAAGAGGTATTTAATTTTGCACACCTGGATTTCCTCGGAGCTACGCATTCTGCGGACTTGTATTACATGTTGCTTGATTATCTGTGATTTTTTTTATAATTCATTTTCTAGGAGTTTTTTGTAACAAATTGTTGTTTTACGTGAAAATGTAAATATATTTATTTTTTCTTAGAAATCTTTTATTTACATTATAATCAGTAATAAAACCCATTGACCTGAACCGATCTTTTTTTAGAAGGATATGGATGGATATAGAAAAATACAGACGAATATGGGGGATATGGATGTGAATAGAAGAATATCAATAGATGTAGGCAGATATAGATGGATATAGACAGATGTAGAAGGCTACAGGTGTACATAGACGGATTTAGAATGATATAGAAGTCCAAATTCGTGATCCTGAGAAACAAAATTTCCGACGAGATAGAAGTTCACTACTATAGATTTTTCTCCGGACTGATATATGAGGATATAGTTTGATATAGAAGGATATTGAAACCTGTAGACGGATATGGGAGGAAATATAACGACACAGACAGACACACGGGATTTAGAAGGTTGTAAAACAACATAGACCCAAAAGAGGAGGATATAGAAGGACATAGATGAATATAGATGGAATAGAAAAATATAGACAAATATGGAAGGATGTAGATGGAAACAGAAGAATATAGAGAGATGTAGGCAGATATAGTGGATATAGACGGATATAGAAGGCTATAGATGTATATAGCGATATAGAAAAACATAGAAGGATATAGAAGCCCAGATTCGTGATCCTGAGAAAGAAAATTTCCGACAAGATAAAAGTTTTAAGGACCAATCTAAGAAATTTTAAAATTTCATCAAAAAATGTGAATTTTCTCCGTTATTACTGCCAGCAGAGCAAAACTAAACACGGATTCGTAATTCTGAGAAAATTTCGGATAAGATCCTTTGAACTGATATAGAATGAGATAGATGGATATGGAAAATTATAGAGGTAGAGCAAAAATCAGCCCAGATTCGTGATTTTGAGAAAATTTACGATAATATGGATTTTTCCCCGGACCGATATATGAGTTTGATATAGAAGGATATAGATGGATGTAGAAGGATATAGAAAAATATAGACGGATATGGGAGGAAATAGAACGACACAGAGAGATACAGACGGATTTAGAAGGCTGTAGAACAATATTGACAGAAACATGGAAGATATAGAAGGATATAGATGAATATAGATAGAATAGAAAAATATAGACGAATACGGGAGGATGTAGATGGAAATAGACGGATATAGAGAGATGTAGGCAAATATAGATGGATACAGACCGATATAGAAGGGTATAGATGTATATAGACGGATATAAGAAGATATACATAGATGGATTTAGAAAAACATAGAATAGTACAGCCGGATATGGAAGGACATGAAGGATGTGAGAAAAAAAAATCCTGCAAGATAGAAGTTCTAAAGACGAAGAAGTTTTAAAATTTCATCAAAAAAGGTGAATTTTCTCCGTTATTACTGCCAGCAGAGCAAAAATAAGGACGGATTCGTGATTCTGAGAAAATTTCGGATAAGATTATTTGAACTGATATAGAATGAGATTGATGGATATGGAAAATTATAGACGGATATGGGAGAAAATAGGACGCGTTAAAAAAAGAGAAATTGACAAAAAAGGTGATAAAAAAGTGAGGAAAAAATTCGGCAGAAGAGCGTCAAAAAGCGGAAAAAAAACTTAAAAAATGAATAAAAGGTGGAACGAATAAATGCGAAAGAAAAGATAGCTAAAATTTAACTAATAAAAAAAGGGGGAATAAAAAAAGCAACCAGAAAACATACAAAAGGGGACAAAAGGTGGTAAAAACGAGAAAAAAAACCAACTAAAAAAAGTACGATAAAAAAGCGAGAAAGAAAATACGAGAAAAACAAGCTACAAAAAAAGAAAGCAAAAAACGCGGCAACAAAAAAAATGACAAAAAAGTCTTTAAATAAAGGAAAATAGGTAAAAAGGCGAAAAAATACAACTGAAAAAGGAATTAAAAAAGCCACAAAAAATTGCTAGGATAATTAAAAAAACGGACAAAAAACGCGAGAAAAAAATCGACCAATAACACAAAAAAGGGGCAAAAAAGGCGATAAAAACGCTTAAAAAAAAAGAGAAAAAAAAGGAGGAAAAAGACAAACAAAAAATCCACAGAAATGGAAGCAACGGAAATGTGTCAAAAAATGAAGGTCCAAAAATAAGACAAAAAAAAGTCTAAGCGCCAAAAACACAAAAAACGTAAAAAAACTGGGAGAAAAGTGGGACAAAAAATGCACCAAAAAATTATCACAAACCCGCCAAAAAAGCGCAAAAAAGACATTAAAACAAATGGGGGAAAATGCGATAAATGCGATAAAAAATCCACCTAAAAAATAAAAAATGCGACTAAAATGGGGACCAAAAACTCATAAAAAGGGAAATGAAACCAAGAAAATCCGCAAAAATTGCAACTAAAGAAAAAGTGGTAAAAAGGTGATAAAAAAGATGAAACAAAAAATCCAACAGAAGATACGATGAAAAAAAGCTGAAAAGAAAATTTACAAAAACAACCGACAAAAAAAGAAACAAAAAACGCGGAAAAGAAAAAACAACTAAAGATGGGAGCAAAAATGCGATAAAAATTAAAAAGAAAGATAAAAAAATCCAGACAAATTCAACAAAAAAATGATAAAAAAATAAAGGAAAATGGGGAAAAAAGCGAAAAAATACAACTGAAAAAGGAATTCTAGAAGCCATATTTAAACACAAATGCTGTTAAAAAGGGACAAAAACGTGAGAAAAGTCACAAAAATAAGACCAAGGGAAAAGTGTCAAAGAAAGGCCATAAAAAAGAGGACCAAAAATACGACAAAAAACATCAAAGCGTTAAAAAACACAAAAAAAGGAAAACACTAGGAAAAAGCAATTGAAAAGGGGGACAAAAAATGTGACAAAAAAAGGCAATTAAAAAAAATAAAGCAAAATATTCAAAAAAGCGCAACAAAATAGGGGGCAAAAGTGCCACAAAAAAAAGGCAAAATAGAAATAAAAAAGGTCTCAAAAAAGTTTCCCAAAAATTCGACACAAGAACAAATTCAATAAGGACGTATACACCAAAATAAATGGGTAAAAATGCGATAAAAATTCCAACTAAAAACTCAAAAATGTGACTAAAACTGAAAAACGTGGCATAAATCGATTAATAAACGCATAAAAGAAACAGAAGATATAGAAGGATATAGATGAATATAGATAGAATAGAAAAATATACACGAATACGGGAGGATATAGATGGAAATAGGAGGATATAGAGAGATGTAGGCAGATATAGAAGGATACAGACGGATATATAAGGCTATAGATGTATATAGACGGATATAAGAAGATATACATAGATGGATTTAGAAAAACATAGAATAGTACAGCCGGATATAGAAGGACATAGAAGGATATAGAAGCCCAGATTCGTGATCCTGAGAAAAAAGATTTCTGACAAGATAGAAGCTTTAAGGACCAATCTAAAAAGTTTTAAAATTTCATCAAAAAAGGTGAATTTTCTCCGTTATTACTCCCAGCAAAAATAGGGACGGATTCGTGATTCTGAGAAAATTTCGGATAAAATTATTTGAACTGATATAGAATGAGATTGATGAATATGGAAAATTATAGACGGATATGGGAGGATTTAGAACGACATAGATAGATATAGACGGATTTAAAAAGTTGTAGAGAAATATAGACCTAAAGAGGAGGATATAGAAGGATATAGACGGATATAGAAAAATATAGACGAATATAGGGAGATATAGATGGAAATAGAGAGACACAGACAGATATAGAAGAATATATAAGAATATGGGAGGATATATATTGAAATAGAAGAATATAGAAGAATATAGACAGATATAGATGGATATAGATGAATGTGAAATGCTATAGATATAGACGGATCTAGAAGGTTGTAGAAGAATAAAAACCCAAAGAATAGGATATAGATGGATTTAGAGCGACATAGAATGGTACAGACGGATATTGACTGATATAGACGAATATAGACGGACACGTAAAAATATAGATGGACCTAGAAGGATATAGAAGCCCAGATTCGTGATCCTAAGAAAGAAAATTTCCAACAAGATGGAAGTTCTAAGGACCGATGTACGAAGTTTTAAAATTTCATCAAAAAAGGTGGATTTTCTTCGTTATTACTGTTAGCAGGGTAAAAATAAGTACAGATTCGTGATTCTGAGAAAATGTCCGATAAGATAAGACGTGTTTTCAAACTGATATAGAATGATATAGATGGGTACAGAAATGTATACAAATTTTTCCGGATGAATTAGAATATTTTCAAATTTTATCAAACCACGGGGATTTTCTCCGTTATTACTACCTGTAGAGCAAAAATAAGCACAGATTCGTAATCTTGAAAAAATTACAATAATATGGGTTTTTCTCTGGGCTGATATATGAGGATATAGTTTAATATAGAAGGATATGGAAGGAAATAGAACGACCCAGACAGATACAGATGGATTTAGAAGGTTGCGAAAGAATATAGACCAAAAGAGGAGGATATAGGAGGATATAGAAGGATATAAATGTATATAGAAAAATATAGAAGAATATGAGGAGATAAAAATGGAAATAGAAGGACACAGACAGGTATAGAGAATATGAGAAGGTATAGATCGAAATAGAAGGATATAGAAAGATGTAGGCAGATCTATTATATAGATGTATATAAAGACGGATATTGACGGATATAGACGAGTATAGACCTACGCCGAAAGATATAGACGGACTTACTTAGAAGGATATACGAGCAGAAGCCCAGATTCGTAATCCTGTGAAAGAAAATTTCGGACAAGATAAAAGTTCTAAGGACCGATCTAAGAAGGTTTAAAATTTCATCAAAGAAGTTATATTTTCTAAGTTATTACTGCCAGCATAACAAAAATAAGCACAGATTCGTGATCTTGAAAAAATTTACGATAATATAGATTTTTATCCCCACATATATAAGGATATAGTTTGATATAGAAGCATATAAGTGGATGTATTAGGATATTGAAAAATATAGACGAATATGGGGGGATATAGATGGAAATAGAAGGAGACAGACAGATATAGAAGGATCTATAAGAATATGGGAGAATATAGATTGAAATAGAAGGATATAGACAGATATAGATGGATATAGACGGATGTAGAATGCTATAGATGTATGTAGGTGGATATAGAAAGATATAGATGGATTTAGAGCGATATACAATGGTACAGACGGATATTGACGGATATAGACGAATATAGATGGACGGGTAAAAATATAAATGGACCTAGAAGGATATAGAAGGCCAGATTCGTGATCTTGAGAAAGAAAATTGCCGACAAGATAAAAGTTCAAAGGACCGATCTAGAAATATTAAAATTTCATCAAAGGAGGTATATTTTCTCCGATATTACTGCCAGCAGAGCAAAAATAAACACAGATTCGTGATCCTGAGGACTAATATATGAGGATATAGTTTGATATAGAAGGATATAGGTGGATGTATAAGGATATAGAAAAATATAGTTGGATATGGGTGAAAATAGAATGACACAGAGAGATACAGACGGATTGAGAAGTAATTTGGAAGTTTGTTGAAGGATATAGACTGAACGAGGAGGATATAGAAAGATATAGACAGATATAGATGGACAGAGAAGGATGTAAACTGGTATATAAGGATATAGAAAAGATATAGACGGATATCGACGGATAAATTCAGGTAATTTTCGTAAAATTGGTGACCTGACTGGATCTAAGCTGACCTGATCTGACCTGACTGCAGCGGAAACTGTAGCATTTAGCTAGCATTATGAGGGATTTTCTTAGAACACGAGGGATCACCAGACCTGACCTGATCTGACCTGACCTGATTTGACCAATATTTCTTATTTCAGGACAATTTATTCCATTAATCTTTAAGATCTCAGTCTTTAAGACTGTGAAATGCCGAAAAAAATTTGATATTAATTCTCTTCAGAAAATTGGTGAGGTTATTTCGAATGACTATAAAGTCAGTATCACTTAAAATGACCTCATAATTTTAACTATACGGAATGGGTTTTCTAAAAAAAACATTCTAGGAACCATATATTGAGATTAATTGAGATTTATTTATTCATCTCCTCCAAAAGTGCCATGACGTCATCTCAAAAACTGTGCTAGCGAATCTTAGGTGGAAAATACTCCAAGTGTGTGCGATTTTGGTGTGCCTACATTTTCTGCAAAATTATGAACAAAAACAATAACACTTTTAATTTTAACTTCAATCCTCAAATTTCTTAAAAACTTCCAACATTACGTCGAACAGATCTTCTATAACTGTCTTACTATAGGCAAAATCTACGTGCGCGTAAGGAATATTCTCGCCATTCGACACGGAATATTTGCACTTTTGCCTAGTCCCGATTTCGTCGTATGTCCTCTCAAGGTCCTAAAACCCAAAATAAATCAACGCCAGCACCCAACAAAACGAACCTCTTTGTCGTAGTACACGTCACTTTCTCCATAAAATATGCACACCGGCACACTAACCGCACTCAAATTATATAACGGAGGATCGCGTGCTCCATATTTCTTTAAATTAGTGCGACGCCCGTGGTCAAACTTCTGCAACTTGTTACTTAAACCCAGTTGCAAATAATGTTTAAACTCGAGGATGGACACCCCGTCGGGCCAATAGCTGAAAAACAGGGGCAAATCTTCCTGAAATTGTGTCACTAATTAGAAATCCGCGCAAAAAACGTTATTATTTACTGGCGGAAACAACTTGTTCGAGCCTGAAGCGACTGTTATAAAGTTGAGACATAGCTGCGGTAACACTCCACAAGTGTAGACTCCAAGCGCTGGTAAGAAATTTTGGTAGAAAAGTCCTCGCACTCCGAATTGAATTAACATGTCCTGAAACGACAATGAACTAGCGAAACGACTACTTGGTGTCTACGTACGGTCACTGCAAGGGCTGGTTTATAAAAATATTTGAGTGGGACGAGGTTGTGGACGTATACAGTGGGACCTAAAAGAAAGACCGACTGAAGCATTGAACTAGCTTTGGGATGTGACGAAGCAAACATGATTCCGATGGTAGTTCCAAAGGAATCTCCGACGTAGTGTACTTTGTGGCCACTCTTAGTGTAAACGAACGAGATCAGAGCGGGTAGATCATTTTCGACTATGTTGTCCAAACTAAAATTAAAATTGTAGACAAATGGGAGTAATCAGGGTTTAGTACTTGTAAGTCCAGAATTGTGGATCACGGGTGGTCAAATTTCTATGTTTTCGGGAATAAACTGACCCGCGGATGTTTCCTAGCCACACTTGGTAACCCTTGTCGACGAAATAAAATGCTACTAAGGGTTATTTTTGTTTAAAAATAGAGCAACATTTATTACCACAAGAGCGGTTCCCCAGATCCACGTAGTGTCCACTAGTCACAGTCAAACCATGTTGCAGATAAACCGGGTTTGGTTTAGAGGGTTTATTTTTTCCAAAAACGTAAAACAAAGTCAAAATATAACCATCTTGGGTTGTCACCTGGTACGTTTCTATGTTATACCCGTTTCTTTTTACCATTGTGGGCTTAAAAAAAAACATTAGTACCAACTTTTCACATTTATTTTTACCTACAACGTCGGACAAAACGTCAGGGTTGTCGTACCATTTTGTCAAAAAAGCGTTGTTTTTGAAATTCAGCGAACACACAAACAGACAAGACAAGCGAAAACAGACCAAAACAACGAGTGCGGTTTTCATGGCGTTTAAATATCGACTAATAGTTTACACAAATTTAACACATAGGTGTCGCTGATAAAAGTCAAACTCTAAAAATTCGGAATTTAGGCGCTAGTGTAAACTGGTTTGGATTTTTTTTTTTATTATTAAGTACTTACTAAATTTGTAAAAATATTTCACCGACACCATACTGCTTCCACTCACGTAACGATTTTGATAGTGAAAGGAAATGTTCGAG
This sequence comes from Zophobas atratus, assembly GCA_022388445.1. Classification (NCBI taxonomy): domain Eukaryota; kingdom Metazoa; phylum Arthropoda; class Insecta; order Coleoptera; family Tenebrionidae; genus Zophobas; species Zophobas atratus. The sequence continues at coordinate 5,058,528 of CM039449.1, forward strand.
TTATAGAATGAAAGTCATGATTGTTTATTCATTAAAATGGAACCTCCAAAATGTGAATTAAATTATTTAATAATACGTTCAAGAAAAAAAAATAGTTCAATTTCAAGCCTCAAATTTCTTTAAAACGTCCAAGACTACGTCGTACAAATCTTTAGTAACGGTTTTGCTGTACCCAAAATCGAGGTGTCCGTAAGAAATATTTTTGTCGTCAATACGGCATATTTGCACTTTTGACTGGTCCCGATTTCGTTATAAATCCTCTCAAGGTCCTAAAACTCAAAATAAATTAACGCCGGCAGCCAAAATAAACGAACCTCTTTGTCGTATAACTGGTCACTTTCTAATGTTGAAATTAATGAAAATTTTGAAGCATGTTATCCAAAAATACATCGATACAACAAGCACAGGTCTTAACGAACTTATGTTGAACATTCATCAACTTTAAATTTGAGATTAAAAATATAATAAAAAAACTATATTAACAAATGGTTTGAGTGTTCAAAGCAGAAGTATTGGTCTGCAAAAATTAATTTTGGACGAAAATCCAAAAAAAAAAAAATTCGTTCCTTGCATAAGTCCCATTTTATATTAACTTGTTACTAATGCTACAAAAATTTAGAATACCCTAAAGACTCCAGAGATTCTAAAGGACTTAAATTTTCTGGATTCCTGAATTTAAAGATTTAAGAATACTAAAGTTTCTAACCTCCATTCATCAATAAGATTTAAACTCATTTCTCCAGGAATTCCGGAAATTCTAAATACTCCAAAAAATATTCCAAACATTGCACAAATTTTTAATCCGGATTTATGAAATTGGTTGTAAAGATTTCAAAGATTCCAGAAGTTTCAAAGATTACAGAAGTTTCAAAGATTCCATAGATTCTGGAGACTCTATGAGTTGTAGAGATTCTAGAAGTTCTGACGATTCTAAAGACTCTAAATAATGTAAAGTTTCTAAAGATTCTAGAGGTTTTGTAGATTTTAGAGGCTGTAAAGATTTCAGAGATTCTAAAGAGCCTAAATTTTCTGAATCCCTGAATTTAAGGATTTAAGAATTCTAAAGTTTCTAAATCTCCCTCATCAATAAGATTTAAAGTCATTTCTACAGGGTGTTGTTTAAAAAATGCAACTTATTTGTAACTTTCAAATGAAACGTGTTTATTTAATCGCGTTAAGGAATTTTTTTCAGTCATTCCAAATATTTCAAAAATTTTAGAGGTTTTAGAAAAATCAAACAGGTATTATGAAAATTTCAGAGATTGCGAAGGATACAAAAAATTCCAGAATTCCATAAATTTTTAGAATCTCGGGATTTATTGAAATTGGTTGTAAAGATTTCAAGGATTCTAGAGGATTTAAAGATTCTCAAGATTCTGGAGACTGTGAGTTTCTAGAAATTCCAAAGATTCTTGAACTTCCAGAGATTATAGAGGCTCCAACAATTCTAAAGATTGTAGAGAATTTAATCATTCTAGAGATTCCAGCGATTCTGGAGATTCAAAATACGGTAGAAATTCCGAATAAAACGTCTAGAGAGTAGATTGTAGATTCTAGAAATTCGGACGATTCTCTAAATAATATAAAATGTCTAAAGATTCTAGAGGTTTTGGAAATCTTAGAGACTGTAAAAATACCAGAGATTTTAAAGAATCTAAATTTTCTGAATCCCTGGATTTAAGGATTTAAGAATTATAAAATTTCTAAAAGCCTTCTTAACAACGTGCAACTGGTTCCTAACTTTTTTTAAAGATTCCTAAATTTTTCAAGACTTAAAAATTAATTTTAACGATTCTAAAGTTTCTAAAGATTCCAGATCTCCACAATCAAAGAAGATTTAAACTCATTGCTACAGGTGCTTAAAAAGTGCAACAGGTCTCTAACGTTTTTTTTTAAGATTTCAGAGAGTTTAAAGATTCTAGAGGTTCAGGGTTTCCAGAGATTCCAAAGATTCTCAAGATTTCAGAAATTATAGACATATCAATAATTCTAGAGATTGTAGAGAATTTAGACATTCTTGAAATTGTCCGACTTTTAGAATTTAGCTATTCCAGCTATTCTAGAGATTCAAAAAGTGGTAGAAATTCTCAAGATTCTAGAGATTCTAGAAATTTTGATGATTCTAAAGACTCTAAAATAATCTGAAGTTTCTGAAGATTCTAGAGGTTTTAGAGATCTTAGAACACTCTAACAATACTAAAGTTCCAAAATTTGTCAAGACTTAAAAATTTTAGCGATTGTAAAGTTTCTAAAGATTCTAAAGATTCCAGATCTCCACAAACAAAGAAGATTTATTAAACTCATTGCTACAGGTGTTTAAAAAGTGCAACTGGTTCCTAACTTTTTTCAAAGATTCCAGGGATTTTAAAGATTCTAAAGATTCAGGGTTTCCAGAGATTCCAGAGATTATTGAATTCCTGTTATTTTATTTTTTTTTTTGATTCTTTGCATCTCTAATTTTCATAATCTTTGAGATTTCTCAAACCTCTAAAATTTTTGAAATATTTTAAGCGATTTAATCCATCGCTTAAAATACAATGTTTAAAATTTAGAGAATCTTTACTCTTTCTTCAGATTTTCTACCATATTTTAAGTCTCTAGAATCGCTGGAATCTCTAGAATGTCTAAATTCTCTACAATCTCTAGAATTACTGGATTCTCTATAATCTCTGGAATTTCAAGAATCTTTGGATTCTCTGGAAACTCACAGAGTCTAGAATGTTTAGAACCTTTGAAACCTCTGAAATCTTTGAAATCGTTACCACCAATTTCAGTAAATCCCGAGATTAAAGAAAATTGTAGAATTCTGGAAATCTTTGGAATATTTAGAATCTCTGGAATTTGTGGATTTTTTTGGATTCTCTAAAATTTTTGAAAGATTTTGAATTATTGAAAAAGATTCCTTAACGCGATTGAATAAACATGTTTCATTCGAAAGTTATAAGCAAGTAGCATTTTTTAAACAACACCCTGTAGAAATAAGTTTAAATCAGATTGATGGTACCGATCTAGAAACTTTATAATTCTTAAATCCTTAAATTCAGAGATTCAGAAAATTTAGGTTCTTTAGAATCTCTGGAATCTTTACAGTCTCTAGGATCTACAAAACCTCTAGAATCTTTAGAAACTTTACATTATTTAGGGTCTTTAGAATCGTCAGAATTTCTAAAATCTCTACAATCTATAGAATTTGTAGATTTTTTTTCAGAATTTCTACCATATTTTGAATCGCTGGAATCCCTGGAATGTCTAAATTTTCTACAAACTCTAGAATTGTTCAAATCTCTATAAACTCTGGAATGTCAAGAATCTTTGGAATCTCTGCAAAACTCACAGTCTCTAGAATCTTTAGAATAATTGAAACCTTCCTTCTTTACAAAAAATTCCAAAAATCTCTGGAATTCCTCTATTTTTTGGATCCTTTGCAATCTCTGAAGTTTTCATAATATTTGATTTTTCTGAAACTCTAAAAGTTTTGAAATATTTGGAATGACTGAAAAAAATTCCTTAGCGCGACTAAATAAACACGTTTCATTTGAAAGTTATAAATAAGTTGCATTTTTTAAATAACACCCTGTAGAAATAAGTTTAAATCAGATTGATGGTACCGATCTAGAAACTTTATAATTCTTAAATCCTTAAATTCAAAGATTCAGAAAATTTAGGTTCTTTAGAATCTCTGGAACCTTTACAGTCTCTAAGATCTACAAAACCTCTAGAATCTTTAGAAACTTTACATTATTTAGAGTCTTTAGAATCGTCAGAATTTCTAAAATCTCTACAATCTATAGAATTTGTAGAACTTTTTTTCAGAATTTCTACCATATTTTGAACCGCTGGAATCCCGAGAATGTCTAAATTTTCTACAAACTCTAGAATTGTTCAAATCTCTATAAACTCTGGAATGTTAAGAATCTTTGGAATACTTGAAACCTCTGGAATCTTTGAAATCTTGACAAAAAATTCCAAAAATCTCTGGAATTCCTGCATTTTTTTGATCCTTTGCAATCTCTGATGTTTTCATAATATTTGATTTTTCTGAAAACTCTAAAAGTTTTGAAATATTTGGAATGACTGGAAAAAATTCCTTAACGCCATTAAGTAAACACATTTCCTTTGAAAGTTATAAATAACTAGCATTTTTTAAAGAACACGTTGTAGAAATGAGTTTAAATCTTATTGATGATGGATGTCTAGAAACTTTAGAATCTTTACAAACTTTTATTATAAATCCTCAAATTCAGGGATCCAGAAAATTTAGGTTCTTTCGAATCTCTGGAATCTCCACAGTTTCTAAGATCTCAAAAATAAGAAACTCTAGATTATTTAAAGTCTTTAAATAAAAATTAAAACTGAAAAAATCGCAGATTGTTTATTCATTAAAAAAGGAACCTCCAAAATGTGAATGAAATTATTTAGTAACACGTCCAAGAAAAAAAATTAGTTCAATTTCAAGCCTCAAATTTCTCCAAAACGTCCAAGACTACGTCGTACAAATCTTTAGTAACGCTCTCGCTATACCCAAAATCGAGGTGCCCGTAAGACACATTTTTGTCGTTCGACACGGCATATTTGCACTTTTGACTACTCCCGATTTCGTTGTAAGTCCTCTCAAGGTCCTAAAACCCAAAATAAATGAACGCCGGCAGCCAAAAACAACGAACCTCTTTGTCGTATAACTGGTCACTTTCTCCGTAAAATATGCACACTGGCACACTAATTGCACTCAAATTGTATAACGGAGGATCGCGAGTTCCATATTTTTTTAAATTGGTGTGACCCCCGTGGTCAAATTTTTGCAACTTGTTGCTTATACCTAGTTGTAAATAGTGTTTCAACTCGAAAATGGACAACCCGTCGGGCCAATAGCTGAAAAAGAGGGGCAAATTTTCCTAAAATTGTGTCCTAATTAGGCACTCGTGCTAAACACGTTGATTGTTATTTACAGGTGGAAACAACTTGATCGAGCCTGTCGTGACTTTTATAAACTCGAGACATAGTTCTGGTAGCATTTTACAATAGTAGACTGCAAGGATTGGTAGGTACTTTTGGTAGAGAAGTCCTCGCACTCCGAACAGGATTAACATGTCCTGAAATAGAAACCAAAACTACCGAACCGATTACTTGGTGCCTACGTACGGTCATTATAAGGGCTGGTCTGTAAAAATACTTGAGTGGTTGGAGGTTGTGGATATATACAGCCGGTCCTAATAGAACGACCGACTGAAGCATTGAACTAACTTCCTTGTTTGACGCAGCCAACATCACTCCGACGGTGGTCCCAAACGAATCGCCGCCGTAGTGTACTTTGTGACCACTCTTGTTGTAGACGAAAGAAATCAGAGCTGGTAAATCGTACTCAACTATGCTATCCAAACTAAAATTATAACATTGTAGACAAGTGGGACCAACCAGGGTTTAGTACTTGTAAGTCCAAAACTGTGGATCACGGGTGGTCAAATTTTTATGTTTTCGGGAATAAGCTGACCCGCGGACATTTCCTAGCCACACTTGGTACCCCTTGTCGACGAAATAAAATGCTACTAAGGGTGATTTTTGTTTAAACATTGATCAACAATTATTACCACAAGAGCGGCTCCCTAGATCCACGTAGTGCCCAGTGTTGACAATTATACCATGCTGCATATAAACCGGGTTCGGTTTAGAGGGTTTATTTTTTCCAAAAATGTAAAATAAAGTCAAAATGTAACCATCTTGAGTTGGCACCTCGTACGTTTCTATGTTATACCCGTTTCTTTTTACCATCGTGGGCTAAAAAAACCATGAGTACCAACATTTCACTCGTATTTTTACCTACAACGTCGGACAAAACATCGGGGTTTTCGTAACATTGTTTCGAAAAAGGGGCTATGGGGTAGAGATATCCTCTCCGACAAGCGTTATTTTTGAAATTCACCGAACAAGCAAAGAGCAAAGACAGGCGAAAAGCGACCAAAACGACGAGTGTGGTTTTCATGGTAGTTAAGTATCGACTGTTTAAGTTATACTTGACCTGTATTTATTTAAATGCACCTAAATTTAGTAAATGGGTGTCCTGATAATAGTAAACTATACTATAAAAATTCAAAAATGTAACCTCTAAATTGTTTTGTTAACGATACATTGACTTTAAAGTGGGCGCTGTTTGTAATGTCTGGTTGCTAAAGCAACACAAAGTAGCAAATCAAAAAAATGTAAGCACTAACAAAATGATTTATCAAAGGAAAGAATATAGAAATGTACGACGCGACCTTGTATTATTATTATTATTATTATTTTTAATGTACATAATCAGTCTGACGTAACAGTAATTACGTTTCTTATCTCTTGTGCGCAAAAGTTTGTACATTTAAAGCACTTCATTATGGCTCAACACAAGTTAGAAAAAATATTATAGAAATATAATGTTAAAATTATTTATGAAATTTATTTTTCCAAATTTATACACGAATTAAGGCAGCTGTAAAAAATAACTATAAACTTAGAAAAAGTGGAACGAATTTAAAAGCGAAATTATTCGAGCAAACATAATTGGAAGGATGTTATCAGCAGACGCCTGTCCGTAATACCACCATTAGCTATTTGCTACGTTTTCGACCTGGACTTTATTCATTTAAAATTTTTTCGTTATTCTAAAAACGGGAAAAAAGCAGAGGCTTTGAAAGTAATACGTTGCGGCAAAAAATTCGTTTTGGGTATATAAAAGACCGAATGGAGCTCGCGTAATGAGCGAGACGTTATCATACGAATTCCCGTTATTAAAAAAATGATAAGTATACGTCAACTATATTTCTTGCTTTGGCGTTTTTTGCTTCCACAGTTATTTTCTCGTAGTGAGTTAAAGTCAGTTTTTATAACCCATTTACACGCAATTTTTTAGAAAATTTTGGACCACCTTAACATCAAAGGACTATTTTATAACGAAAAATTCGTTCACTCAGTTCTAACCAAAATTTGTAAAGTGACCCCTGGATATGCTATGACCTACTAATAAGTTGGACGTTTGGAAAAAGCACACACTTCCCCGGTGTAAACAGTTTTATTATTTAATTATTTAAATCGATAATTCAGACTTTCAGGACGACCTTCTGTTGTTTTTTAATTACTGGCCAAGCGGAAGTTCAATTTATGAGTTGTTATAATACATACAAATTATAAAATCAAAACAATTTCAAAAGTTTGATTATGGATCTGCGCGAAATTTGAAAGAGTATGGAAGCGAAAGCCTCCCTGTTTATAATCTGTCCCAAATAAAACTACCAATTTGTTTATTCTATGGAAAAAAACGATGTTTTTTACAGAAAAGAGGTTAATTTTTCGTAGATACTTACACTTAACGTAAATAATTGTGTTTTTTTTAGAACTTAGAAAGATTGTACAACGAAATCGGCAGCACCAGAAAATGCCAACACTCGATTCCTATTAGAGAATGGGATTATTACAATCACATGGATTTCTTGTATGGATATTCCATCCGCACGGATTTTGATTCAAACCTGGCTAAGACTCTCAGAGGTTTTGAAACTAATTAAATTGTATACACTGTGTGCACTAAATATATTTATGACATGCGCGAAGTTTCTTGTTGTCGAAATAAGTCTACACATATTAAGAAAAAAAGGGAAAATATAAACCCCGCCTACCCACCCTGTCTCAATTGTGATGATTTTTTTTATTCGTCGTGAGCCAAGAGGGCGTAGCTTAACTGCAAAATTCTTATTTTTCTACGAGAAATTAAAAACATGTTTTTGAGTATCGTGTTGGTCAAAGAATGCCACTTTTGTATTTTAAGAAAAATAAAGCCAAAGATTAGGCCCCACCCATACCCGCCCAGATATCAATTCTCATTTGTGATGATTTTTTTATTCGTTGTCAGATCAAGAGGCGGGACTTATTTGCAAGATCCATATTTGTCCACAAAATGGAATAAATCTAAAAAAAAATTCAATAAAAGGAAAACACAACAAATTTTAAAAATCAAAAGAATCCAAAAAAAAGAAAAAATCGAAGGAATCTAAAAAACCCAAGAATCTCAAGAAAATTATGAAAAATTCAAAAAAATCCGAAAGATCCGAAAAACCTGAAAATCCGAAAAATCCGAAAAAGCCAAAATATCGAAGGATGAAGAAAATTAAAAAATAAAAAAATCGAAGAATTAAACAATCAAGAAAATAAAAAAACAAGAAACTCAAAAAATACAAGAACTCCAATAATACCAAAAATCTAGAGAAGCGAAAAGTCCCCAAATAAAAAAAAATCAGACAATATAAAAACACAAAAAAAAACAAAAACTTATAAAAATGATCGAAAAAAATGGAATGTATTCAAAAAATCCAATAAAAGAAAATACCTAAAAAGTTTACAATAAAAAAAAAATACAGAAAACCAAAAAACCGAAGAAACTTAAAAATTCAAGAATCTCATGAAAAATATAAAAAATCCGAAAATTTCGAGAAAAAGCTGAAAAACTCGAAAAAAAACAAGAAAAGGCCAAAATATCAAACTGTAAAAAAAATAAAAAATCACAAAATCGGAGAATTAAAAAAAAAACAAAAAATCTAAAAAAATGGAGAAATTCCCAAAAAATTCAAGATAATCAGAATGTATAAAAACAAAATAAAAAATTTTACAAATAATGGAAAAAATGGAATAAATCCAAAAAATCCAATAAAGGAAAACCCAGAAAGCCTAAAAAATTAAAAAATTAAAAGAATCCAAAAAAACCAAAAAATCGAAGGAATCTAAAAAACCCAAGAATCTCAAGAAAAATACAAATTCAAAAAAATTCGAAAAATCCGAAAAAGCCAAAAAAGCCAAAATATCGAAGGATCAAGAAAATTGAAAAATCAAAAAACGGAAGAATTAAACAACCAAAAATATCTAAAAAAAACAAGAAACTCAAAAAAACACAAGAACTCCAATAGTTCTAAAAATCTAGAGAATCGAAAAGTTTCCAAAAATAAAAAAAAAACAGAAAATATAAAAACAAAAATAAAAATTTTACAAATGATCGAAAAAAATGGAATATATCCAAAAAAAATCGAATAAAAGAAAATACCTAAAAAAATTAAACAATAAAAAAAATACAGAAGACCAAAAAACCGAAGAAACCTAAAAATCCCAAGAATCTCATGAAAAATATGAAAAATTCGAAAATTTCGAAAAAAAAGCTGAAAAACCCGAAAAAAGAAAAAGGCCAAAATATCAAAGTGTAAAAAAATTAAAAAATCATAAAACCCGAGAATTTAAAAAATACAAAAAATCTAAAAAAAAATCGAGAAGTTCCCAAAAATCCAAAATAATCAGAATATGAAAAAACAAAACAAATTTTTTACAAATAATCAAAAAAAAAATACAAATAATCAAAAAAAATTGAGTAAATCCAAAAAAAATCCAATAAAGGAAAAACCCAAAAAGCCAAAAAAAATAAAAAATCAAAAGAATCCAAAAAACCCAAAAAATCGAAGGAATCTAAAAAACCCAAAAATCTCAAGAAAAATATGAAAAATTCAGAAAAAATCCAAAAATCCGAAAAAGCCAAAGTATCGAAGGAACAAGAAAATTGAAAAATCAAAAACCGAAGAATTGAAAAACTAAAAAGACTAAAAAAAACAAAAAACACAGGAACTCCAATAATTCTAAAACTCTAGAGAATCGAAAAGCTCCCAAAAATAAAAAAGATCAGAAAATATAAAAACAAAAAAAATTAAATTTTTCAAATGATCGAAAAAATGGAATATATCCAAAAAAATTGAATTAAAGAAAATACCTAAAAAATTGAAACAATAAAAAAATACAGAAAACCAAAAAAACCGAAGAAATCTAAAAAATCCAAGAATCTCAAGCAAAGTATGAAAAATCCGAAAATTTCAAAAAAAAAGTTGAAAAACCCGAAAAAAACCAAAAAGCTCAAAATATCAAAGTATAAAAAAAAAATAAAAAATCATAAAACTGGAGAATTTAAGAAGAAAACAAAAAAACTAAAAAAATATTCTAGAAGTTCCCAAAAATCCAAAATAATCAGAATATAAAAAACAAAACAAAAAATTTTACAAATAATCAAAAAAATGGTATAAATACAAAAAAAAAAACAATAAAGGAAAGACCCAGAAAGCCTAAAAATGAAAAAATCAAAAGAATCCAAAAAACCAAAAAATCGAAGGAATCTAAAAAACCCAAGAATCTCAAGAAAAATACAAATTCAAAAAAATTCGAAAAATCCGAAAAAGCCAAAAAAGCCAAAATATCGAAGGATCAAGAAAATTGAAACAGAACAGAAAAATTAAACAACCAAAAATATCTAAAAAAAAACAAGAAACTCAAAAAAACCCAAGAACTCCAATAATTCTAAAAATCTAGAGAATTCAAAAGTTTCCAAAAATAAAAAAAAATCAGAAAATATAAAAACAAAAAAAAACAATTTAACAATTGATCGAAAAAATGGAAAATATCCAAAAAAATCCAATAAAAGAAAATACCTAAAAATTTAAACAATAAAAAAATACAGAAAACCAAACTGAAGAAACCTAAAAAACCCAAGAATCTCAAGAAAAATAAGAAAAATTCGAAAATTTCGAAAAAAAAGGCCAAAAAAGCCGAAAAATCAAAAAGGCCAAAATATCAAAGTATAAAAAAATTAAAAAATCATAAAACCCGAGAATTTAAAAAATACAAAAATCTAAAAAAAAATCGAGAAGTTCCCAAAAATCCAAAATAATCAGAATATAAGAAAACAAACAAAATTTTTTACAAATAATCAAAAAAATAGAATAAATCCAAAAAAAAATCCAATAGAGGAAAAACCCAAAAAGCCTAAAAAATTAAAAAATCAAAAGAATTCAAAAAACCAAAAAATCGAAGGAACCTAAAAAACCCAAGAATCTTAAGAAAAATATGAAAAATTCAGAAAAATTCGAAAAATCCGAAAAAGCCAAAATATCCAAGGATCAAAAAAATTAAAAAATCGAAAATCCGAAAAATTAAAAAACTAAGAACGTAAATAAAAACAAGAAACTTAAAAAAATTCAAAAATCCAATACTTCCAAAAATCTAGAGAATCGAAAAGTCCCCAAAAATAAAAAAAAAACAGAAAATATAAAAACAAAAAAAAACTACAAATGATCGAAAAAATGAGATATGTCCAAAAAAAATCCAATAAAAGAAAATACCTAAAAAGTTTAAACAATAAAAAAAATACAGAAAACCAAAAAAAAAACCGAAGGTCTCTAAAAAACCCAAGAATTTCAAGACAAATATGAAAAATCCGAAAATTTCGAAAAAAAAGCCGAAAAATCCAAAAAAAACCAAAAAGGACAAAATATCAAAGTATAAAAAAATAATCATAAAACTGGAGAATTTAAGAAGAAAACTAAAAATTAAAAAAAAAATTCGAGAAGTTCCCAAAAATCCAAAATAATCGGAATATAAAAACAAACCAAAAAATTTTACAAATAATCAAAAAAATGGAATAAATTCAAAAAAATCCAATAAAGGAAAAACCAAAAGGCCTAAAAAATTAAAAAATCGAAAGAATCCAAAAAACCAAAAAATCGAAGGAATCTAAAACACCGGAGAATATCAAGGAAAATATAAAACATTCAAAAAAGCCAAAAAAAGCCAAAATATCGAAGGATCAAGAAAATTGAAAAATCGAAAAACCGAAGAATTAAACAACCAAAAAAATTAAAGAAAAAACAAGGAACTCAAAAAACACAAGAACTCCAATATTTCCAAAAATCTAGAGAATCTAAAAGTGCCCAAAAATAAAAAAAAAGTCAGAAAATATAAAAACAAAAAAAAGGAATATATCCAAAAAAATTCAATAAAAGAAAATACCTAAAAAATTTAAATAGTAAAAAAAAACACAGAAAACCAAAAAAACCGAAGAAATCTAAAAAACCCAAGAATCGCAAGAAAAACATAAAACATCCGAAAATTTCGAAAAGCCAAAATATCAAAGTATAAAAAATTAAAAAATCATAAAACCGGAGAATTAAAAAAAAAGAAAAAAATAAAAAAAAATCGAGAAGTTCCCAAAAGTCCAAAATAATCAGAATATAAAATACAAAACGAAAACTTTTACAAATAATAACAAAAATTGAATAAAACCAAAAAATCCAATAATAGAGAAAACACTAAAATCAGAGAAATTAAAACAATCAAAAGAATCCAAAAAACCAAACTCTCAAGAAAAATGCCATCCAAAAAATCACAAAAATCCGAAAAACCAAAATATCCAAGAAACAAAAAAATTAAAAAATTAAAAACCCGAACAATTAAAGAAACCAAAAACTCTACACAAAAAAATTAAGAAACTCGAAGAAACTCAAGAACTATAATAATTCCAAAAATCCAAAGAATAGAAAAGTTCCCTATAATCCAAAAAATCAGATTATAAAAAATAAAAATTTTACAAATAATAAAAACATAGAGTAAATCCAAAAAAATCCAATAAAAGAAAAACCCCAAATGCCTAAAAAATTTAAATAATCAAAAAATTCAAAAAATCTGAAAATTCCGCAGACATCCAAAAACCCTAGACTTTCAAGAAAAAAATCGAAAAATCCGAAAAATCGGAAGAATTATGAGAAACTAAGGAATCCGAAAGATCCAAAAAATTCGAAGAATCCGAAAAATCCGAAAAAGCCAAAAAAGCGAAAATATCGAAGTATAAAAAAGATAAAAAAAAGTTATAAAACTGGAGAATTTAAGGAAAAAACAAAACATTTTAAGAAATCGAGAAGTTCTCAAAAATCCAAAACAAAAAATTTTACAAATAATCAAAAAAATGGAGTAAATCCAAAAAAAATCCAATAAAGGAAAAACCTAGAAAGCCTAAAAAATTAAAAAAATCAAAAGAATCCAAAAAACCAAAAAATTGAAGGAATCTAAAAAACCCAAGACTAAAGAAAAATGTGACATCCAAAAAATCACAAAAATCCGAAAAAAACAAAATATCGAAGAATCAAAAAAATTAAAAAATCAAAAATCCGAACAATTAAAACAACCAAAAAAGCTACACAAAAAAAAACAAGAAACTCAAGAACTCCAATAATTCCAAAAATTCAAAAATGTAAAAGTTCCCAATTATCCAAAAGAACAGATTACAAAAAATAAAAAATTTACAAATAAAGAAAAAATAGAACAAATCCAAAAAAAAACCAATAAAAGATATTTAAATAATCCAAAAATTCAAAAAAGCTGAAAACTCCGCGGAGACATCCAAAAAACGCTAGACTTTCAAGAAAGATTCGAAAAACCCGAAAAATCCGAAAGATTCGAAGAATTCGAAAAATCCGAAGAATTAAGAAACAAAGAATCCTGAAAAGTTCCCAAAAATACGAAAAATCAGAATATAAAAAAGAAAAAAAAATGGAATAGATCCAAAAAAATAATAAAAGAAAAAACCCAAAAAGGCTAAAAAATCCATATTTCCTTAAAAAATTGACTAATTTAAGCCTGTTTTAAGTGTCTAAGGATAAAAAAATCATCACAATTGAGATTGGGTTGGTGGGCGGGGTTTACATTTTACCTTTTAATAATAAGTTCGCGTAACGAGCGAGACGTGGTGACCATATTTAACATAAAATAGCCATCGTCGGTAATTGTACATTTGTAAAAGCAGGATTTAGAATATTTATGATGACAGATAACACATACGAACCTATGATTACAAAAAACATACATCAAATAGATAACCCGTCGAGTATATAAATTGTACCATCTCAACGTGGCCATTCAAAATGACAACCATATTAGCTACTTTAACGTTTGGTTTAATTTTGGCCACTAGTGCCATAAATCCAAAAAACAACGCTTGTCCTAAGTTCAACCAGTACCCTCTGGCAACTTTGAACCCCAAATGCTACGTAAACCCTGACGTTTTTTCGGATGTTGTAGGACGAAAATAGTCATCATTGTACCACGCTGTCGTACTAATATAATTTTATTTTAGGTTCAAGTGGTCACAAGAAACGGGTACAATGTTAAGACACATAGCGTTGTAACCGACGACGGGTACATTCTGACTTTGTTTGAAATCTGGGGTAAATTTAAGAATGAAAGCAAGAACTTCACGGTTTTTTTTGCAACATGGACTTTTGGTACATTCGGGGGTTTGGGTTATCACAGGTCGTCGGTCTCTTGGTACGTCGGACTTGTCTAGTTATAAGTTTGACTAGGTTTTATGGTTGTTCCAGCATTTTATTTAGCCGATCTTGGGTACAAAGTTTGGTTGGGGAATATAAGAGGGACTTTGTACTCGCAGAAGCACGTCAATTTGACAGTCAACGATCCGAAATATTGGAACTTCACGTAAATATTATATAAATTTTTCCCCGTTTTTGGATTTTTGATTTTAGTTTGGATACGGTGGCGGCGAAAGACATCAAAACCCAGCTGCGTTTCGTAGCTAAGACCAGTGGGCTGAAAATTCATTACATAGGGTACTCGATGGGTACTACCATTGGTTTGATGTTTCTGGCGTCTTCTGGCCAAGAAGACACCAAATCGCTTCAGTCAGCGTCGCTGTTCGCTCCTGTTGCCTATTTAAATAATATCATAGCACTTCAGTTGATTGAAACGCCGGGTTATCTATTCACAGTGAGTTAAAAATAAAATAAAGTGAGTAATTTCGAATTTACTTTTTTTTCAGAAAATGTTGACGCTCTTGAATATTACGGGACTATTTTACCAGGAAAAGTTGATTCACAGGGTTCTAGTTAGTGTCTGCAAGCGAATCCCCAACGTGTGCTTTGAACTTCTAATAGAGGGAATTTTTGGAAAAAGCACACATTTTTCTAGTGTATCTATATTTATTTCGCAGTTAATTTAAACATAATTGAGTTAAATTTCCAGACCGACCTTCTGTTGTACTTCGGTTACTGGCCAGGTGGAGTTTCCGTTAACCAAATTCAACACTACCTACAACTCATCAAGTCTAGAAAATTTCAAAAATTTGATTATGGTCCCACGGAAAATTTAAAGGAATATGGGACCGAAAATCCCCCTACTTATAATTTATCACGGATAAAATTACCAGTTTGTTTGTTTTATGGAGAAAACGACGCTTTTTACAAAAAAGAGGTCAGCTTTCGTAAAAAAGCTCAACTGAATAAGTTTTCAATTTTTTTAGAATCTGGAGAGACTGTACAACGAACTTGGTAGCTCCCAAAAATGCAAATACCCAATCCCTGATCAAACACGTGATTACGACCACGTGGATTTCTTGTTCGCGAATTCGATTCGCACGGACCTTTATCCAATCCTAACCGAGACTCTTGCAGATGTTGAAACGAAATAAAACATAAATAGTAAATAATGTAGACTTATCAATAGAGAGCGGATTTATAATTATAATAATAATTTTTTTGGAATTATTGGAGTTCTTGTGTTTTTTGAATTTCTTGTTTTTTAGAGTTTTTGTTTTCTCTTAAATTCTGCGGTTTTATTATTTTTTTATTTTTTTTATCCTTTGATATTTTGGCCTTCTTGGTGTTTTCATATTTTTCTTGAGATTCTTCGATTTTTTGGTTTTTGTATTTTTTTGTAGTTTACAAAATTTTTTAGACTTTTTGGGTTTTTCTTTTATTGGATTGTTTTGGATTTATTCCATTTTTCCGATTAATTGCATAATAAATTTTTATTTTTTTTGCTTCTTTATGTTCTGATTTTTCGTATTTTTGGGAACTTTTCGATTCTTTGGATGTTTCTTCATCTTGGATTTTTTGTTTTTTCAAATTCTTCTGTTTTTTGATTTTTTAAATTTTTTATCCTTCGATATTTTGCGTTTTTCGGATTTTTCGGATTTTCATTGAGATGCTAGGGATTTTTTTTAAATTTTTTTGATTGTTTAAATTGCTTAGACTTCTGGAGTTTTTCTTTTATTTGGAATGGATTTTTTTGGATTTATTCCATTTTTTCGATTATTTTTAAAATTTTTATAGGAGTAACTTTTTGGTTTTTTTTTATATTCTGAATTTATTGTATTTTGGATTATTGGGAACTTGTTTTTTTGTGTAGATTTTTTGTTTTTTTTTAATTCTTCGGTTTTCTGATTTTTTAATTTTTGATCCTTCGATATTTTGACTTTTTCCAGATTCTTCGGGTTTTTGGTTTTTTTGGATTTGTGGGATTTATCAGTTTTTCGAATTTTTCGGATTTTTTTGAATTTTTCGGATTTTTCTTCAGATTCTTGGGTTTTTGGATTTCCTTGGTTTTTTGGGTTTTTGAATTGTTTTGATCGTTTCAATTTTTTAGATTTTTTAGGTTTTTTCTTTTATTGTTTTTTTTTAGATTTCTTCCATTTTTTTTCCTCATTTCATTTGGCTTCTTTTTTTTATGATGATTTTTCGTATTTTTGGAAGCTTTTCTCTTTTTTTACATTTATTTTGTTTTTTTCTATTCTACGGTTTTTGATTTTTTTTATCCTTCCATTTTGGCTTTTTCTGATTTTTCGGATTCTTAGAATTTTTTGGATTTTTCGGACTTTTCTGAATTTTCCGATTTTTTCCTGAGATTCAAGGGTTTTCTAAAAAATGTCTTCGGAATTTTTAGCTTTTATTCTTTAATTTCTTCCTTCAGCCACTCTGTTTAAACCGTGGGTATAATGCAAGTAGAGTGAATTAAATTGGGTTACAATATTTTTAGATTATTCCCTGCTTTCAACATATAACGAGCTGCATCCGAGATCATCAATAAAATTTTATTGGCAAAAATAGTGACGTAAGACTGTCATTTAGAAATCTGGTAATCGTATTACCATTTGTTTTATCTAACATTTTCAAACTTACTACATACCCTCGACTAGGGAAATTTTCATTTAAGATTCCAACAATTAAACTTGCCACGTATCTTCCACAACTATCGGTTGTTTCATCGACAACGAACCATAAATAATTTTCAGGTTTTTTCCAATTTTTCGGATTTTTGTGATTTTTTGGATTGATCATATTTTTCTTGAGTTTCTTGGGCTTTTTGGATTTATTCGTTTTTCTTTGCTTTTTTTTTTTATTTTTTTTATTGTTTACATTTTTTAGATCTTTTGGGTTTTTTCTTTTATTGGATTTTTTTTTGGTTTTATTTTTTTGTTTGTAAAATATTTTTGTGTTGTTTTTTAAATCATGATTATTTCGGATTTTTGAGAACTTCTTGATTCCTTGGTTTTTTTGGAATTATTGGAGTTCTTGTGTTTTTTGAATTTCTTGTTTTTTAGAGTTTTTGTTTTCTCTTAAATTCTGCGGTTTTATTATTTTTTATTTTTTTTATCCTTTGATATTTTGGCCTTCTTGGTGTTTTCATATTTTTCTTGAGATTCTTCGATTTTTTGGTTTTTGAATTTTTTTTGTAGTTTACAAAATTTTTTAGACTTTTTGGGTTTTTTCTTTTATTGGATTGTTTTGGATTTATTCCATTTTTCCGATTAATTGCATAATAAATTTTTATTTTTTTGCTTTATGTTCTGATTTTTCGTATTTTTGGGAACTTTTCGATTCTTTGGATGTTTCTTCATCTTGGATTTTTTGTTTTTTCAAATTCTTCTGTTTTTTGATTTTTTAAATTTTTTATCCTTCGAAATTTTGCGTTTTTCGGATTTTTCGGATTTTCCTTGAGATGTTAGGGATTTTTTTTTAATTTTTTTGATTGTTTAAATTGCTTAGACTTCTGGAGTTTTTCTTTTATTTGGAATGGATTTTTTTGGATTTATTCCATTTTTTCGATTATTTTTAAAATTTTTATAGGAGTAACTTTTTTGTTTTTTTTTATATTGTGAATTTATTGTATTTTGGATTATTGGGAACTTGTTTTTTTTTGTGTAGATTTTTTGTTTTTTTTTAATTCTTCGGTTTTCTGATTTTTTAATTTTTGATCCTTCGATATTTTGACTTTTTCCAGATTCTTCGGGTTTTTGGATTTTTTGGATTTGTGGGATTTTTCAGTTTTTCGAAATTTTCGGATTTTTCTTGAGATTCCTGGGTTTTTGGAATTCCTTGGTTTTTTGGGTTTTTGAATTGTTTTTATCGTTTCAATTTTTTAGATTTTTTAGGTTTTTTCTTTTATTGTTTTTTTTTTTAGATTTCTTCCATTTTTTTTCCTCATTTCATTTGGCTTCTTTTTTTTATGATGATTTTTCGTATTTTTGGAAGCTTTTCTCTTTTTTTACATTTATTTTGTTTTTTTCTATTCTACGGTTTTTGATTTTTTTTATCCTTCCATTTTGGCTTTTTCTGATTTTTCGGATTCTTAGAATTTTTTGGATTTTTCGGACTTTTCGGAATTTTCCGATTTTTTCCTGAGATTCAAGGGTTTTCTAAAAAATGTCTTTGGAATTTTTTTTTTATTCTTTAATTTCTTCCTTCAGCCACTCTGTTTAAACCGTGGGTATAATGCAAGTAGAGGAATTAAATTGGTTACAATATTTTTAGATTAATCCTGCTTTCAACATATAACGAGCTGCATCCGAGATCATCAATAAAATTTTATTGGCAAAAATAGTGACGTAAGACTGTCATTTACAAATCTGGTAATCGTATTGCCATTTGTTTTATCTAACATTTTCAGACTTACTACATACCCTAGACAAGGGAAATTTTCATTTAAGATTCCAACAATTAAACTTGTCAAGTATCTTCCACAACTATCGATTGTTTCATCGACAGCGAACCATAAATAATTTTCATTTTTTTCCATTTTTTCGGATTTTTGTGATTTTTTGGATTGATCATATTTTTCTTGAGTTTCTTGGGCTTTTTGGATTTCTTCGTTTTTCTTTGCTTTTTTTTTATTTTTTTTATTGTTTACATTTTTTAGATCTTTTGGGTTTTTTCTTTTATTGGATTTTTTTTTGGTTTTATTTTTTTGTTTGTAAAATATTTTTGTGTTGTTTTTTATATCATGATTATTTGGATTTTTGGGAACTTCTTGATTCCTTGGTTTTTTTGGAATTATTGGAGTTCTTGTGTTTTTTGAATTTCTTGTTTTTTAGAGTTTTTGTTTTCTCTTAAATTCTGCGGTTTTATTATTTTTTATTTTTTTTATCCTTTGATATTTTGGCCTTCTTGGTGTTTTCATATTTTTCTTGAGATTCTTCGATTTTTGGTTTTTGTATTTTTTTTGTAGTTTACAAAATTTTTTAGACTTTTTGGGTTTTTCTTTTATTGGATTGTTTTGGATTTATTCCATTTTTCCGATTAATTGCATAATAAATTTTTATTTTTTTTGCTTCTTTATGTTCTGATTTTTCGTATTTTTGGGAACTTTTCGATTCTTTGGATGTTTCTTCATCTTGGATTTTTTGTTTTTTCAAATTCTTCTGTTTTTTGATTTTTTAAATTTTTTATCCTTCGAAATTTTGCGTTTTTCGGATTTTTCGGATTTTCCTTGAGATGTTAGGGATTTTTTTTTAAATTTTTTTGATTGTTTAAATTGCTTAGACTTCTGGAGTTTTTCTTTAATTTGGAATGGATTTTTTTGGATTTATTCCATTTTTTCGATTATTTTTAAAATTTTTATAGGAGTAACTTTTTGTTTTTTTTTATATTCTGAATTTATTGTATTTTGGATTATTGGGAACTTGTTTTTTTTTGTGTAGATTTTTTGTTTTTTTTTAATTCTTCGGTTTTCTGATTTTTTAATTTTTGATCCTTCGATATTTTGACTTTTTCCAGATTCTTCGGGTTTTTGGATTTTTTGGATTTGTGGAATTTATCAGTTTTTCAAATTTTTCGGATTTTTTTGAATTTTTCGGATTTTTCTTGAGATTCTTGTGTTTTTGGATTTCCATGGTTTTTGGGGTTTTTGAATTGTTTTGATCGTTTCAATTTTTTAGATTTTTTAGGTTTTTTCTTTTATTGTTTTTTTTTAGATTTCTTCCATTTTTTTTTTCCTCATTTCATTTGGCTTCTTTTTTTTATGATGATTTTTCGTATTTTTGGAAGCTTTTCTCTTTTTTTACATTTATTTTGTTTTTTTCTATTCTACGGTTTTTGATTTTTTTTATCCTTCCATTTTGGCTTTTTCTGATTTTTCGGATTCTTAGAATTTTTTGGTATTTTCGGACTTTTCGGAATTTTCCGATTTTTTCCTGAGATTCAAGGGTTTTCTAAAAAATGTCTTCGGAATTTTTAGTTTTTATTCTTTAATTTCTTCCTTCAGCCACTCTGTTTAAACCGTGGGTATAATGCAAGTAGAGTGAATTAAATTGGGTTACAATATTTTTAGATTATTCCCTGCTTTCAACATATAACGAGCTGCATCCGAGATCATCAATAAAATTTTATTGGCAAAAATAGTGACGTAAGACTGTCATTTACAAATCTGGTAATCGTATTGCCATTTGTTTTATCTAACATTTTCAAACTTACTACATACCCTCGACTAGGGAAATTTTCATTTAAGATTCCAACAATTAAAATTGCCACGTATCTTCCACAACTATCGGTTGTTTCATCGACAACGAACCATAAATAATTTTCAGGTTTTTTCCAATTTTTCGGATTTTTGTGATTTTTTGGATTGATCATATTTTTCTTGAGTTTCTTGGGCTTTTTGGATTTATTCGTTTTTTTTTGCTTTTTTTTTATTTTTTTATTGTTTACATTTTTTAAATGTTTTGGGTTTTTTCTTTTATTGGATTTTTTTTTGGTTTTATTTTTTTTGTTTGTAAAATATTTTTGTGTTGTTTTTTAAATCATGATTATTTCGGATTTTTGAGAACTTCTTGATTCCTTGGTTTTTTTGGAATTATTGGAGTTCTTGTGTTTTTTGAATTTCTTGTTTTTTAGAGTTTTTGTTTTCTCTTAAATTCTGTGGTTTTATTATTTTTTATTTTTTTTATCCTTTGATATTTTGGCCTTCTTGGTGTTTTCATATTTTTCTTGAGATTCTTCGATTTTTTGGTTTTTGTATTTTTTTTGTAGTTTACAAAATTTTTTAGACTTTTTGGGTTTTTTCTTTTATTGGATTGTTTTGGATTTATTCCATTTTTCCGATTAATTGCATAATAAATTTTTATTTTTTTTGCTTCTTTATGTTCTGATTTTTCGTATTTTTGGGAACTTTTCGATTCTTTGGATGTTTCTTCATCTTGGATTTTTTGTTTTTTCAAATTCTTCTGTTTTTTGATTTTTTAAATTTTTTATCCTTCGATATTTTGCGTTTTTCGGATTTTCGGATTTTCCTTGAGATGCTAGGGATTTTTTTTTAATTTTTTTGATTGTTTAAATTGCTTAGACTTCTGGAGTTTTTCTTTTATTTGGAATGGATTTTTTTGGATTTATTCCATTTTTTCGATTATTTTTAAAATTTTTATAGGAGTAACTTTTTTGTTTTTTTTATGTTCTGAATTTATTGTATTTTGGATTATTGGGAACTTGTTTTTTTTGTGTAGATTTTTTGTTTTTTTTTTAATTCTTCGGTTTTCTGATTTTTTAATTTTTGATCCTTCGATATTTTGACTTTTTCCAGATTCTTCGGGTTTTTGGATTTTTTGGATTTGTGTGGATTTATCAGTTTTTCGAATTTTTCGGATTTTTTTGAATTTCTCGGATTTTTCTTGAGATTCTCGGGTTTTTGGATTTCCTTGGTTTTTTGGGTTTTTGAATTGTTTTGATCGTTTCAATTTTTTAGATTTTTTAGGTTTTTTCTTTTATTGTTTTTTTTTAGATTTCTTCCATTTTTTTCCTCATTTCATTTGGCTTCTTTTTTTATGATGATTTTTCGTATTTTTGGAAGCTTTTCTCTTTTTTTTACATTTATTTTGTTTTTTTTTCCTGAGATTCAAGGGTTTTCTAAAAAATGTGTCAAATGACTCCAAATTGTATCATAGTTACAGATATAAAAAAGTTTTGAAGTGCTTACATTTTTCACAAAAACATTAAACCTAGAAATCCGCTCTCTACTTATCAACGTGTTGCGATAACTTTAAAAGCATGCAACATAAACATAAATAACTATGGCATTTTCAAGCAAATGCGTTTGACACTAATAATAATAATTTTACGAACTCAAAGTCGTTGTAGTGACACGAAAATTTTGTGGCTGGTTGACGTGTCAATAAAATGGGAACAGTGTTTGTGGTTTTCACTTTTTTTTGTGTCGTTTCGGCCATAAATATCAAAAACAACGCCTGTCCTAGCTTGTTCCTGTACCCCGTTGCGGGATTTAGTTCCAAATGTTACGTAAATCCTGATGTTTCTTCGAATGTTGTACGAAGTCGGATGGTTAGTGTGTCTGGAATAACGTGTTTGTTTTCAGGGTGAAATGGTCAAGAGACGTGGGTACGATATAGTGACCCATACAGTTGTGACCCATGATGGGTACATTCTAAATTTGTTTGAAATTTTTAATGCCACTCAAGAAAATAAAAATTTCACGGTTTTTATACAACACGGGATTTTGGTTAACTCTGGGGTTTGGGTTAACGGGGGTCCGCGCTCTCTTGGTACGTCCGATTTTGAACCAAATGGGTGCTAATTTGGTGATTTGTAGCGTTTTATTTCGCCGATCTTGGGTACCGAGTTTGGTTGGGGAATGTGCGAGGGACGTTGTACTCGAACAAACACGTAAATCTGACAATCAATGACCCAAAATTTTGGGACTTTAAGTAAATTCCTGATAAATATATTTTTCTTTTTTTTTTTTAATTGTTTCCAGTTTGGATACTCTGGCAGCAGTCGATATCAGAACCATGTTAACCTTCATTGCTAAAACCACCAGACAAAAAATACATTATATAGGTCATTCAATGGGAACCACTGTGGGGTTGATGTTTCTGGCTTCCTCTGGACAAGAAGGTGCCAAATTGCTTCAATCAGTATCGCTGATGTCCCCTGTCGTTTATATAAATAATCTCAAAAAACTTGAACCATCTATAATACCAGCTTATCTAACCGGGGTGATTTAAAACCAGTTCAACTCAAATTCTCATTTTTTTTTTTTAGAAAATTTTCAACCTCTTCCACGTCAACGGTTTTCTCTACCACGAAAACGCGGTTCACCGAATTTTTACAAGCATTTGCAAGTTGATCCCCCATGTGTGCTACCAACTATTGATAACCGTGGGTTTTGGGAAAACCACGCACTTTTCCAGCGTAACAATTTTACTACTTGACTAATTTCACGAACTGCTCACTCCAATCTTACAGGACGACCTTCTGCTCTATTTTAATAATTGGCCGGGCGGAATTTCCTTCTACCAAATTCAGCATTACGTACAAATCATGAACTCCAAAATGTTTCAGAAATTCGATTATGGGGCTGCGCGAAATTTGCAGGAGTATGGAAGCGAAAAGCCTCCAGTTTACGATTTGTCGAAAATTAAATTGCCGGTGTGTTTGTTTTATGGAAAGAATGATGTTTATTACGGGGAGGAGGTTTGCAGGTTTTTTAAATCGAGGTAGTATGGATTGTTTTTGTACTTTTTAGAATATCGACAGATTGTATGGGGAAATTGGTAGCAATCATAAATGTAGATACTCGATTCCTGTTGGTCAACGGGATTATTATAACCACATTGACTTCATGTTCGGGAATTCTCTTCGCGAGGATGTTTATCCGATCCTTGCTGAGACGCTGACTAATGCTGAAATGTAATAAAATAAAATAGATAATTTTATACATTTGGCTGGAAAAATTGCAGTTATTTTTATTGATTGTGATAAGTCGGTGGACGTTTAACATTTACAGACAGCTCGGTTGTGATAAGCTTGTTCAACGTTGATTAGATCAGGTCAGATGAAAATTAATTTCCTCGGATTTTTGTAATTTTGGGTTTTTTGATTTTTTTCATTCTTTGGATAATTGCATATGCTTGATTTTTTGGATTTTTGGAATGATTGGATTTCTGCAGATTTTTGGGTTTTTGTGGATTTATTCGGTTTTTATGGTGTTTTGGGATTTTTTGATTGTTTAAATTTTTTTGGGGTCTTTTTCCGTTATTGGATTTTTTTGGATTTATTCCATTTTTTCGATTATTTGTAAAATTTTTATTTTTTTTTTGTTTATTTATATTCTGATTTTCTGAATTATTGGGAATTTTTCGAATCTTTGGATTTTTGTAATTATTGGAGTTCTTGAGTTTTTGAGTTTCTTGGATTTTTTTTGGATTTTTTGCTTTTTTTAATTCTTCGATTTTTTGATTTTTTAAATTTTTTGATCCTACGATATTTTGACTTTTCCGGATTCTTCGAATTCTTTGGATTTTTGGGATTTTTGGGATTCTTCGGATTCTTTGGATTTTTCGGATTTTTTGTCTTTGGAATTTTTCAGTTTTTTCGAATTTTTCGGATTTTTTTGGATTTTTCGGATTTTTTTAAATTTTTTTGATTGTTGAAATTGTTTAGACTCCTGAAGTTTTTCTTTTGTTTGGAATGGAGTTTTTGGGGTTTATTCCATTTTTTCGATTCTTTGTAAAATTTTTATTATTTTGTTTTGTCTTTTTATATTCTGAATTTAATATATTTAATTTTTTGATCCTTCGATATTTTGGCTTTTCCGGATTCTTCGGATTTTTCGGATCCTTGAATTTTTGGATTTTTTGGATTTTTCGGATTTTTCGGTTTTTTCGAATTTCTCGGATTTTTTGAATTTTTCGGATTTTTCTCGAGATTCATGGCTTTTTGGATTTCCTTGGTTTTTTAGGGTTTTGAATTGTTTTGATTGCTTCAATTTTTTAGACTTTTTAGTTTTTTTCTTTTATTGAATTTTTTTTGATTTTCCATTTTTCTTTTTTCATTTCATTTTGCTGCTTTATATTCTGATTGTTTTATTTGGATGTCTCTTTTTTACATTTTTTTGTTTTTTTTTTAATTCTTCGGTTTTTGATTTTTTGATTTTTTATCCTTCGATTTTGGCTTTTTCTGATTTTTCGAATTCTTCAGTTTTTACGATTTTTCGGATTGTTCGGACTTTTCAGAATTTTCCGATTTTTCCTGAGATTCAAGGGTTTCTTGAATGTCTTCGGAATTTTTAGTTTTTAAATTTTTTTTTTATTGTTTAATTTCTTTAATCATTTAGGGTTTTCCTTTTATTGGATTTTTTTTGAATTTATTTTAATTTTGAATTAATTTTTTTTATTGAATGTTTTTGGTTTTATTCCATTTTTTTGATTATTTGTAAAATTTTTACTTTTATTTGTTTATTTATATTCTGATTTTCTGGATTATTGGGAATTTTTCGAATCTTTGGATTTTTGGAATTATTGGAGTTCTTGAGTTTTTGAGTCTTGGATTGTTTTTAGATTTTTTAAATTTTTTGATCCTTCGATATTTTGACTTTTCCGGATTCTTCGGATTCTTTAGATTTTTCAGATTTTTGGGATTCTTCGGATTGTTTGGATTTTTCGGATTTTTTGGATCTTTCGGATTTCTCAGTTTTTTCGAATTTTTCGGATTTTTGTGATTTTTGGATTTATCATATTTTCCTAGAGATTCTTGGGTTTGAAGAATTTCTTCGTTTTTTGTTTTTTTTTTATAGATTTTTTGATTGTTTACAATTGTTAAACTTTTTGGGTTTACTCTTTTATTATTTTTTATATTCCATCGTTTCAATTATTTGTAAATTTTTTCTGATTACTTTTGATTTTTGGGAACTTTTTGATTCCTTGGTTTTTTGGAATTATCGGAGTTCTTGAGTTTTTTGAATTTCTTGTTTTTTTTTCATATTTTTTGTTTTTCTTTAAATTCTCCGGTTTTATATATTTTTTTTATCCTTTGATATTTTGGCCTTTTTGATATTTTCGGATTTTTCTGTTTTTTTTCGAATTTTTCGGATTTTTCATATTTTTCTTGAGCTTCTTGGGGTTTTTAGATTTGTTCGGTTTTTGTGTTTTTTGTATTTTTTTATTGTTTACATTTTTTAGGCTCTTTGTGGTTTTTCTTTTATTGGTTGTTTGGATTTATTCCATTTTTTTGATTATTTGTAAAATTTTTATTTTTTTACTTATTTATATTCTGATTTTCTGGATTATTGGGAATTTTTCGAATGTTTGAATTTTTGGAATTACCTATTGGAGTTCTTGAGTTTTTGAGTTTCTTGGATTATTTATAGATTTTTTGTTTTTTTTAATCCTCCAGTTTTTTGATTTTTTAAATTTTTTGTTCCTTCGATATTTTGACTTTTCCGGATTCTTCGGATTTTTTGGATTTTGGGATTTTTTGGATTCTTTGGATTTTTCGGATTTTTCGGATTTTTCTGATTTTTGCATTTATCATATTTTCCTTGTTTTCTTCGTTTTTTTCGTTTTTTTTATGAATTTTTTTGATTGTTTACAATTTTTAAACTTTTTTGGATTTATTGGAGTTCTCTAGTTTTTTTAATTTTTTGTTTTCATTAGATTTTTTGTTTTTCCTTAAATTCTCCGGTTTTATGATTTTTTTATATTTTTTTTTATCCTTTGATATTTTGGCCTTTTTGGTACTTTCGGATTTTTCTGTTTTTTTTCAAATTTTTCGGATTTTTCATATTTTTCTTAAGCTTTTTGGGGTTTTTAGATTTGTTCGGTTTTTTTTGTTTTTTTTGTATATTTTGTATTGTTTAAATTTTTTAGACATTTTGGGGTTTCTCTTTTATTTAATTTTTTTGGATTTATTCCATTTTTTGATTATTTGTAAAATTTGTATTTTTTTTTGTTTATTTGTAATCTGATTTCCTGGATTATTGGGAATTTTTCGAATCTTTGGATTTTTGGAATTATTGGAGTTCTTGAGTTTTTGAGTTTCTTGGATTGTTTTCAGATTTTTTGTGTTTTTTAATTCTTCGGTTTTTTGAATTTTTAAATTTTTGATCGTTCGAGATTTTGACTTTTACGGATTCTTCAGATTCTTCGGATTTTTTGGATCTTTCGAATTTCTCAGTTTTTTTCGAATTTTTCGGATTTTTGTGATTTTTGGATTTATCATTTTTTCCTTGCGATTTTTGGGTTTTAAGGATTTCTTCGTATTTTTGTTTTTTATGGATTTTTTTATTGTTTACAATTTTTAAACTTTTTGGGTTTAGTCTTTTGTTGTATTTTTTTTATTCCATTTTTTTAATTATTTGTAAATTTTTTTTCTGATTATTTTTTATTTTTGGGAACTTTTTGATTCCTTGGATGTTTGCAATTATTGAAGATCTTGAGTTTATTTGAGTTTCTTATTTTTTTGGATTTTTTGGTTATTTAATTCTTCGGTTTTTTGATTTTCTTGATCTTTCGATATTTTCGCTTTTTCGAGTTTTCGGATTCTTCGGATTTTTTGGATTTTTTAATTTTTTCGAATTTTTCGAATTTTTCGGATTTTTCAGATGTTTCGGGCTTTTCGGATTTTTCGCATTTTTCATATTTTTCTTAAGATTCTGAGGTTTTTTGTATTCCTTCGGTTTTTTTGTTTGTTTGGATTCTTTTGATTGTTTAAATTTTTCGACTTTTTGGGTTTTTCTTTTGGATGTCTTCTTCGGATTTTACTTTTTTCGAATTTTTCGGATTTTTCGTTTTTCTTGAGATTCTTGGGTTTTTTAGATTATTTCGGTTTTCTGAGTTTTTTGTATTTTTTTGATTGTTTAAATTTTGATTTTTTTCTTTTATTGGATTTTTTCGATGTATTCCATTTTTGCGATTATTTGTATAATTTAATTTTTTTATTTGTATAATTTAATTTTTTTATTTTTTATATTCTAATTTTTTTGATTTTTGGGACCTTTCCAATTCTTAGGATTTTTGGAGTTTTTGGAGTTCTTGAGTTTTCGACTTTCTTGATTCCTTTTAATTCTTCAGTTTTTTAATTTTTTGATATATTAATTTTTTTTGATCCTTCGATATTTTGGCTTTTAGATTCTTTTGATTCTTCGGATATTTTGGATTTTCCAATTTTTTAGATTTTTCGGATTTGTCGGATTTTTCGTATTTTTTTAGACTTTTTGGATTTTTTGTACTTACCTGCGTCATCAATTTTTGGGAGGGGGTAATCAGATATTTTAATTAATTATATGTGTACTATGCTTAAAACATTCGCAGATTTCAGTCCATTCATTTTTACAGTTTCAAAGTAAAATTGCAAAATGAAACTCAAAACTCAAAACGTATTCATAAACCACACTAACATTTGAAAGACTCCGTTATCATCGATTAGCTCAGTCCAGACTCATTTTTTAATAGCAATGACTGTTTTACTCGACTCCAGAATTTATTTGACGTAACCAGCCATAGAGGCTATAATCCCATTTGAAAGCGCATCTAGTTCGAATAATTTTAAACGATTTTAACTTCGTTTGAAGGCGCTTACAAACTAAATAATTGACTGTATTTACATCGAAAAACCGATGATTAGTGTCTTGTCTGCTTGAAAATCCATTTCTCTTGTCAGTAGCAAAAAGTTTGTTTGAGCTACTAATTTATTTATAGTTTAAATATCTGCGAACTAATAAACAAATAAACTAAAAAAGTTCTGTGTATTATTTTTAAAGTTAAATTTAAACCGTAAAGCAAAACTGAACATTCTCTTGGCTCAAAACTGCAATTTTGATTAAATCCGCCACTAGAAAACTACAACGTGTTCGCAAAAATTACCATCCCCGAGTCGCTTTCTTCGTTTTCTTAATCTTAATTGTCCCTATCGAGCCAATCTTTTCCAACTTCTTCGCGAGAAATCCGACTTTATATCTCGGGAGCATTTCTCATAACGCTTATGCAGGTGGTGCAAGCTGCAAAATGAACCGTTTTACTAGCGGCGTACGCCCGGATTTTATCACTAAAGACAACGACTTTATCAACGTTTACAGACGACCTACATTCTTAAAGGACGTTGCACCAGTTGGCTGAAAAACCGGCGTCAATTTTCGTTTTTAGCGCGAATAAAAGCAAAGATTAGCCAATGCGTGCTTTATCGATATTTTTCGACGCGAAAACTGCAATCGTAGTTTCCAGTATTAAAAAAATGTCGGCTGGGATTGTTGGTTTAACAATCCTGGTCTTAATCAAGAGCTGTGTGAGCTTCGATGTGTACAGTAATGCATGCGAAGATTACAGTGATTACGTGATCAGATATTGGAGTCGACGGTGTTATTACAACCCAGACGTGTTGTCAAACACTGTGAGTACCCCTAATACTAATAAAAATATTTTTTTTAATCAAGTTTTTGGTTTAGCCTATGATGATCATCAGGAATGGGTTTCCTCTGGAAAGTTTTACTATCACGACGCAGGATGGGTATATTCTGAGTTTATTTAGAATCCCGACGGGGAATAATAAGTCCAATGGGACGGTTTTTCTAATGCATGGTATATTTTTAAATAATAGTGTGTGGGTTCAACGGGGGAATAAATCATTAGGTGGAGATATTTAACGAAGTGTCTCAGAAAATTTTTAACTAAAATTGCAGCTTTTGAGTTAGTCGAGAAGGGTTATGACGTCTGGTTGGGTAGTACAAGAGGGACTAAATTTGCAGACTCACACCTTCGTTTCAACACGTCTAGTAAAGATTACTGGAATTTTAAGTAAGTCAGTATTTGTAAAATCCTGCTCAAATTTATCCTTTATCCTTTGATTTTAGTTTGGATTCACTGGCTTATTTTGATGTCGGTGCACAACTAAAATTTATAGCCCAAAAAACAAAAAAGCGCATTACGTATATTGGTTTTTCGACGGGATCAACGCTGTCGTTGCTATATTCAGCCGGATATCCTTCAGAATCCAGGACCTTACTATCAGGAATAATAGCAATGGCACCGACTGTATACGTACAGGACATCCAATTATTACGACATTTTAAGGAAATTGTTGCCCCTCTCGAGGTAATTTTACATAAATTAATCGCACAAAAACAAATATACAGGGTGTTCTTTTTTTAGCGAGAATTAGCGAGACTGAAGATGTATGGCGTGTTCCACCAACACTACATTAACAAAGTCCTGGTCCAAATCTGTGCGACGTTGCCACACTTTTGCAAAAAGCTTCTAGAAATGTTCGCCGGAAAGCTCTCGACACAGTTTCTTCCGGTGATAAAAACGCATACAAGCGACCCGAGTGACCGCAGCTTTAATTTCAGGACGAGCTTTTATTGTTTTTTTTGTAATTGTCCGAGCGGGACGTCGTTCCAGGTTTTGAAACATTATTTACAAATGGCGGAGTCGGGTGACGTGCATCGCTACAACTACGGCAGAGACAACAATTTAAAATATTACCATCTAAGTGAGCCGAGCAAATATGACATGAGATACGTCAAAATCCCCGCCTACGTGATTTACGGACGAAGCGATATAGTAGCCACTGAAACCGTACGACGTCGTAAGATTTACACTAGTTATTGTTAATTGTTTGCTTTTTAAGAACGTGAAACGTCTATTTGGAGAGCTAGGTAGCACCCGAAAAAGGCTGGTGGGCGTGTCGGACTTCACCCATTTGGATTTCGTCACCGCTAAAAACGTAGACCAACAATTATACAGCGAAATATTCCGAATTTTACAAGAAATATATTAATAGTGGACACGAATCCCGCTGGAATAAAATTCCCCATTAAATTTTATCCTAATGTTTATCACCTTGCGGCAAAGCGTTCGACAATTTCAAGCCATTTGGAAGTTTCATTTCTTTTGTGAGAGCATTTGAATGGCTTTCAAGAAAATAAGCGATCCTTGTAGTTGATTTCCTTCATTTCCTTTCAAGTTTAAAACATCACGTTTTAGAGAGGCAGTCCATCTGCTCGCATTGTAAAACGATCCCGCACTGCTTTAAAATAGAATTTTTTATTCGTTCGTTCGCCGCTTTTAATTTTGATTTGTGCTTTTTAAGGCAAAAGAAACAAACAAGGCGGGGGGGTGATTTTAGGGTTGTTTTCCGTTGGTTGTCGGGGGTGGAGTAATTACAGATGCATTTGTGGAAGTTATTTAGAGCTTTTGTTGCAGGGAAGAACGAAATGTTCTCAATCAGTCGTCGGGGGTGAAAGGGCTTTAAAGCTGTGGGGGTTCGGAAGCCGTTAAAGTTTTATATTTTTCGATGGTTTTAGCCCGATTGATTTTAATTCTCGGACGCAGACGACGGTAATCTGTTGAAATTTATCAAGTTTTTTCGGTGTGGAAGTTGGAGAAGTAAAGCGGATTTGTTCACGTAATTCTAGTTTCTGAGTTTCTAGGTTTTTTGTGTTGGAGTTTGGCGGTGGTTAAATAGATGGGTGAAATCATAGATTAGGATTCTTTTGAAAGATTGACGACGAAAAGAGAAGAGAGAGAAGAAAAATCTTAAAAATTCTAGTGAATTTTGGGTCCGATGTGGCACTGAAATTGAAGAAAACATAGATGAATTTTAAGTTTAAATGGTGACTGAAGTTGGATTAAAGAATTCGAAGATATCAGACTAGAAGAAGCGGATTGATAGAACCATGGATTAGAAGATTTAGGTATAATTTGCGCAAAAGAAGATAAATTGTTTCTCATTTTAAGAAGATTCTAGAATGATTCAATATTAAAAAAAAGAGAAGAAGAAAGTTCTGTATCTTGAAAGAAACAAGATAACGCATGACAATTCCGAAATGTCGTAAAATTATGTTGGGAAACGAAAATTTCAGAGGCATTCAATTTGACATTTGAAGAAGCGAACTGATAGAACATTGGATTAAAAGAGCTAGAGGAACTATTGGGTAAAAGAAGAAAGATCTTAGAAGAATTCTAGTTGTAGAAGAATTTTGGTTTCGAGGCTGACATTGAAGAAAGATGTTTATCAACCCGAAGTCGAGAAGATTATAAAAAAAAAATTGTACCAAATGAAGAAAACAGATGAGTTTCAAGTTTAGATGTAGATCGAAGTTGGATTATATGATTCGAAAATAGAAGAAAAATCTTTGAAAAATTCTAGTTATAGAAGAATTTTGGTTTCGATATGGCACTGAAATTGAAAAAAGATGTTTATTAACACAAATTTGAGTAGGTTATAGAAAAATTTTATACCAAATGAAGAAAACAGATGAATTTTAAGTTTTATGTTGACTGAAGTGAAGTATTCGAAGATATTAAACTAGAAGAAGCGGGCTGATAGAACCATATATAATTTGCGCAAGAGAAGAAAGACAATCTGTTTCTTATTCCAAGAAGATTCTAGAAGGATTCTATTAAAAGGAAGGGAAGAAGAGAAGACGAAGTCTTATTTCATACGGAACTGAACTTGAAGGAAAGAAGATAACGCACCACAATTCTGGAATGTTCTAAAATTATTTTCGGAAACGGAAGAACTAGAAGAGGAAATAGAAGATAATGATAGAACGTTGGATTAAAAAAGCTAGAGGAACTATTGAGTAAAAGAAGAAAGATCTTTGAAGAATTCTACTTGTAGAAGAATTTTGGGTTCGGAGTCGATATTGAAGAAAGATGTTTATCAACCTGCATTCGAGAAGATTATAAAAAAAATCTGTACCAAATGAAGAAAACAGATGAGTTTCAAGTTTAGATGTAGATCGAAGTTGGATTATATGATTCGAAAATACAAGAAAAATCTTTGAAAAATTCTAGTTATAGAAGAATTTTGGTTTCGATATGGCACTGAAATTGAAAAAATATGTTTATTAACCCAAATTTGAGTAGGTTATAGAAAAATTTTATATCAAATGAAGAAAACAGATGAATTTTAAGTTTTATGTTGACTGAAGTCAAGTATTCGAAGATATTAAACTAGAAGAAGCGGGCTGATAGAACCATATATAATTTGCGCAAGAGAAGAAAGGCAATCTGTTTCTTATTCCAAGAAGATTCTAGAAGGATTCTATTAAAAGGAAGGGAAGAAGAGAAGACGAAGTCTTATATCATACGGAACTGAACTTGAAGAAAAGAAGATAACGCACCACAATTCTGGAATGTTCTAAAATTATTTTAGGAAACGGAAGAACTAGAAGAGGAAATAGAAGATAATGATAGAACCTTGGATTAAAAAAGCTAGAGGAACTATTGAATAAAAGAAGAAAGATCTTTGAAGAATTCTAGTTGTAGAAGAATGTTGGGTTCGGAGTCGATATTGAAGAAAGATGTTTATCAACCTGCATTCGAGAAGATTATAAAAAAAATCTGTACCAAATGAAGAAAACAGCTGAGTTTCAAGTTTAGATGTAGATCGAAGTTGGATTACATGATTCGAAAATAGAAGAAAAATCTTTGAAAAATTCTAGTTATAGAAGAATTTTGGTTTCGATATGGAACTGAAATTGAAAAAAGATGTTTATTAACCCAAATTTGAGTAGGTTATAGAAAAATTTTATATCAAATGAAGAAAACAGATGAATTTTAAGTTTAATGTTGACTGAAGTCAAGTATTCGAAGATATTAAACTAGAAGAAGCGGGCTGATAGAACCATATATAATTTGCGCAAGAGAAGAAAGACAATCTGTTTCTTATTTCAAGAAGATTCTAGAAGGATTCTATTAAAAGGAAGGGAAGAAGAGAAGACGAAGTCCTATATCATACGGAACTGAACTTGAAGGAAAGAAGATAACGCACCACAATTCTGGAATATTATAAATTTATGTTAGGAAACGGAAGAACTAGAATAAGAGATAGAAGATAATGATAGAACCTTGGATTAAAAAAGCTAGAGGAACTATTGAGTAAAAGAAGAAAGATCTTTGAAGAATTCTAGTTGTAGAAGAATTTTGGGTTCGGAGTCGATATTGAAGAAAGATGTTTATCAACCTGAATTCGAGAAGATTATAAAAAAAATCTGTACCAAATGAAGAAAACAGATGAGTTTCAAGTTTATATGTAGATCGAACTTGGATTATATGATTCGAAAATAGAAGAAAAATCTTTGAGAAATTCTAGATATAGAAAAATTTTGGTTTCGATATGGCACTGAAATTGAAAAAAGATGTTTATTAACCCAAATTTGAGTAAGTTATAGAAAAAGTTTATATCAAATGAAGAAAACAGATGAATTTTAAGTTTAATATTGACTGAAATCAAGTATTCGAAGATATTAAACTAGAAGAAGCGGGCTGATAGAACCATATATAATTTGCGCAAGAGAAGAAAGACAATCTGTTTCTTATTCCAAGAAGATTCTAGAAGGATTCTATTAAAAGGAAGGGAAGAAGAGAAGACGAAGTCTTATTTCATACGGAACTGAACTTGAAGAAAAGAAGATAACGCACCACAATTCTGGAATGTTCTAAAATTATTTTAGGAAACGGAAGAACTAGAAGAGGAAATAGAAGATAATGATAGAACCTTGGATTAAAAAAGCTAGAGGAACTATTGAGTAAAAGAAGAAAGATCTTTGAAGAATTCTAGTTGTAGAAGAATTTTGGGTTCGGAGTCGATATTGAAGAAAGATGTTTATCAACCTGCATTCGAGAAGATTATAAAAAAAATCTGTACCAAATGAAGAAAACAGCTGAGTTTCAAGTTTAGATGTAGATCGAAGTTGGATTACATGATTCGAAAATAGAAGAAAAATCTTTGAAAAATTCTAGTTATAGAAGAATTTTGGTTTCGATATGGCGCTGAAATTGAAAAAAGATGTTTATTAACCCAAATTTGAGTAGGTTATAGAAAAATTTTATATCAAATGAAGAAAACAGATGAATTTTAAGTTTAATGTTGACTGAAGTGAAGTATTCGAAGATATTAAACTAGAAGAAGCGGGCTGATATAACCATATATAAGATGCAGATCGAAATTATGAGATTCGAAAATAGGAGAAAAATCTATGAAAATTTCTAGTTACAGAAGAATTTTGGTTCCGATGTGGCACTGAAATTGAAAAAACATGTTTATTAAATAAAGATTCGAAGATATGAAACTAGAAGAAGCGGATTGATAGAACCATAGACTAGAAGAATTAGATATAATTTGTTTCTTATAGAAAAATTCTATATCAAAATAAAACAGATGAGTTTCAAATTTAGATGCAGATGAAGTAGAATATGAAACTAGAAAAATCTGGGTGATTGAATCATGGATTATAAGATATAATATTGAGCAAAAGAAAAAAGGCTTTAGAAGATTCTAGAAAGATTCTATATTAAAACAAAAAGAAGAAGAAAAGACGAAGTTGTTGGGAAAAAAAAAGCAGAAGAAGAAATAGATAAAAGAAAAATGGTGTTTGAAAAAAGAAGAATGCCGATTTTAATGGACGATGAACTTGGGAAGAAAATTAGCAAAGTAATCTAATAAATTTCTAGAAGAATCTAATTTCTTTTGAGACCAGAAGCTCTTAGATTTGAAGAAGTGAACTGGTAGAACCTTGGATTAGAAGATCTAGATGAAGAATTGAGCAAAAGAAGAAAGATCTTTAAAAAAATTTAGTTTTAGAAGAATTTAGATTTCGGTGTGGAACTGACTTTGAAACAAGCTGAATATTTGAGAAGATTAAGAGAAATTCTATACCAAATAAAGAAAACACAGACTATAGGATTCGAAGATATGAATCTAGAAGAAGCTGAGTGATTAATTTATGGATTAGAAGGATTAAATATAATATTGTGCAAAAAAAGCAAAGCTTTAAGATTCTTGAAGGATTCTATATTAAAATAAAAAGAAGAAGAAATAGATAAAACAAGAATGCTGTTTGAAGAAAAGAAGAATGCCGATTTTATTGGGCGACTGGACATGGGAAGAAAATTAACGAAGTAATAAAGTTCTAGAATAATCCAGTTTATTTTGAGACCAGAAGCCCTTAGATTTGAAGAAGCGAATTGATCGAGCCTTGGACTAGAAGACCTAGAGGAAACATTGAGCAAATGAAGAAAGATCTTCCAAGAATTCTAGTTGTAGAATAATTTTGATTCTGGTGTGGAGCTAACGTTGAAAAAACCTGAATTTGAGAAGATTAAGAGAAATTCTCTACCAAATGTAGAAAACGTAGATATAGGATTCGAAGATATGAATCTAGAAGAAGCTGAGTGATTAATTTATGGATTAGAAGGATGAAATATAATTTTGTGCAAAAGACGAAAAGCGTTAAGAGCAATATGTTTTTTATTTCGAGAAGATTCTAGAAGGATTCTATATTAAAATAAAACGAAGAAGAAATAGATAAAACAAGAATGCTGTTTGAAAAAAAGAAGAATGCCGATTTTATTGGGCGGCTGAACATGGGAAGAAAACTAACGAAGTAACAAAGTTCTAGAATAATCCAGTTTCTTTTGAGATCAGAAGGTCTTAGATTTGAAGAAGCGAATTGATCGAGCCTTGGACTAGAAGACCTAGAGGAAGTATTGAGCAAATGAAGAAAGATCTTCCAAGAATTCTAGTTGTAGAATAATTTTGATTCTGGTGTGGGGCTGACGTTGAAAAAAGCTGAATTTGAGAAGATTAAGAGAAATTCTATACCAAATGAAGAAAACATAGAATAGAGGATTCGAAGATATGAATCTTTAGAAGTAATAAATTTTTTATTCCGAGAAAGATTCTAGAGGAATTTTATATTAAAATAAAAAGAAGAAGACAAGACGAATTTGTTGGGAAAAGAAAATTAACAAAGCCTTAGATTTGAAGAAGCGAGCTGAAAAACTGTTGGACTAGTAGATTTAGAGGAAGTATTGAGCAAGAGAACAAAGGTTTTTGAAAAATTCTAGTTGTAGAAGAATTTTGATTCCGGTGTGCAACTGACGTTGAAAAAAGCTGAATTTGAGAAAATTAAGGAAACTTCTCTACCAAATGAAGAAAACATAGAATATAGGATTCGAAAATATGAATCAAAATAACACACGATAATTTCGGAATATTTTAAAATTATGTTGGGAAACGAAAAGAACTAGAAGAAGGAATGAATGCAAGACGAATGCTATTTGAAGAAAAGAAGAATGCCGGCTTTAGTGGGTGACTGAGGATGGAAAGAAAATTATCAAAGTAAGAAAATTCTAGAAAAATTCAGTTTCTTTTGGCGCAAGAAGCAAAGAGAATTCAAGAAACGAGACGATAGAATCTTGGATTGGAAGAGCTAGAGAAAATATTGATTAAAAGAACAAAGATCTTAGAGAAAATCTAGATGTGGAAGTATTTTGGTTTTCCTTGAGCTTGAAGAAACACGTTTATTAACCTGAATTTTAAGTTTAGATGTTGGTGGAAGTTGGATTATAGGATTTGAAGAGGAGAATTAGAACGAGCAGAAGAATCAATGCTTTAGAAAAAATATGTTTCTTATTTCAATAAGATTGTATAAGGATTCTATATTAAAGGGAAGAGAAGGAGAGAAGTCGAAGTTGTTGGAAAACGAAAAGAACCAGGAGAAGAAATATAATACACAAGAAGGATTTTGTTTAAAGGAGGAAAGAATGTTGATTTTAAAAGACGATTGAAGAATGAAAGAAAATTAGCAAATTAAGAAAAATATTCTAGAAAAATTCGATTCCAAATTAAGAAAAAGATAGTGTTTTGGATGGAGTTTTAACTCTGGGTTGTCAACCGACATCGACACCGACACCGACACCAAGCTCGTAGCTGGAAGTCGACATTCTTTTCCGGCGCGTATACATGTTCTATATTACGACAAGAAAGGAGTTAAAAACTCCAATACATGAAATTTAAGAAGATTCTAGAAATATTCTAGAAGAACTTGAATAAAAGACAATAACGGACATTGAGAAGAATTTCGATCGCATTGTAGACAGAATGCTTCAGTGGAAGGAAATCGGTCTAGTGACGCTGAATTCTCTTCCGGCATGGGTGGGATTCATGACTAAGAAATAATGTCTTCTCCTGGATTATAATACGAAAAACTTAACAAAAGAGAAATCCACAAGGACAGAAAATTGGCGGTCATTTCCAGAATCCTCACGTAAAACTCCATCTAATTCGTTTAAAACTTCCCGATCTTCAAATAATTTCTTTTCAAGTACAGACCTATGTAATCTCAGGTTGTGACATTTCGTGCTCTTACTTACGTAGCCGCTCCACCGCCACGCCGCCTCCACCGGCCCAACACCTCTGGCCATTCCATTTTTCCTGCGTGTCGGCGGGTAGGTAAGAGTCCGGGCCGTCCTTCTCCACCCCCGTCGTTATAAAAGAGTTGAAAGAGAGGAATCCGTCAGTGCGCGCATGTCCTCCTGTCCTCGAAATCCACGCCGTGAGAGCGTCTCGACGCTCTTGCACCGCGCTCAGTTGTTTCGGCGGCGCGCTGCTCACCAGACGTGCCACAGACGCCGGCGCGTCCCGACGTCGTCCCGTTCGCATTCTGTTCATTCACCTTTCGTCGCTGGCGCACCTTCAGCGTTGTGCGTACTCAGACCTATGCGGACGAAAGGTAAGAGTATAAATAAGCGCCGAAATCGAAAGTTGTCGCGACCGTGCCGGCGTGCCATTTAACGGTCGACGTCTATAAAAGAAATGCATTATTTATGTAACTTTTACGCGCACTTTATTGCCGTGTTGTTCTGGCCAGTGGAGGCGGCACGGGGGCGCAAAAATTGGAAAATTGTGAGAAGAGTCCCGGTCCTTCGAACTATACTCTTTACCTAGTTATTTTTTTTTAAATGAAAATGAGAAAATTTTTAATGTTTGTATTTTTATTAGGCCATCATTGTTATTATCGGGGTTCGGTGGCGGAAAGCCGCTCCGGGTCACCACAGCCCCTACGTTCCGGGAGGGTGTTTTACGTGAGACCCGGCCACTTTGATCATGTAAATGGAAAATATCGAGTGGAGGACGTTCTTCAAGTTTTTAGTAAAATTTGATGCCGAGCTGGCGACCGAATTTATTCAAATATTCGGGCCGGAGTTTTTCCGGTGACCGCAACTTGATAATGCCAACATCAATATTTTAATCTAACGCTGAATAATATGTTACAGCTCGAGCCATAAATCAAGTAAATCGCGGATTTATTGGAAAGTCGTCCAAGTATGCGCTTTGTTTCACATTATAGCCAAAAAATCGCGCTTAATTCACCCGATCCGATAATCCTTATCTACCGATTTTATGTAGCGATGATTTACGCACGCACTCTGCGACCTCAGCATCTGTTATTGTAATTCTGAAGAAAGCCCGGATTTTTCAAACACACATGTGTTAACAAATCGAGTCGGATCGACCCTGGTGAAAATTTTCCGCGCGATTTAATTTTACAAAGGTCCGGCGCAACTTTTTCAAGTGTCCAAATACCCATGAAGTGAAGGGGACGCAGAGATGGTCCAGAAAATATTGTTTTTTCTTAGTTTTGAGTTATGGCGGGCAAAATCGGGGCGTGTTTTTGTTTTTTCGTAAAAAGCGAGATTTATGAGAGGGGGTGGGAGAGTCTAATTCGATTCGTTGCAGTCGATGTGGGGGTGGGTTTGTTTATAATTTTGGTTGCGTGTGCCGCTAATTTCGCATTTAATTGCTCTTTGCTTTTGAATGATTTTCGTTTAATGCGGACGACATGGATTGGAGTGTCGTTTTCAGAGCGTTCGATAAATGGAAAATGTGGAATTTCCATGTTGTAGCAGGTGGTCGCAAAAAATGTATGAATTTTTTACGGGGTAGATTAAATAAAGCACTTCAATTCCGACACGGGTGGAATGATTGCAGCTCACATTTGCGACATTGTAACTATACTTTCCTGGATTATATTTTATTGATAAACGAAAAATTGACGTTCCTGTTCAGCGTTTGCCGACAAATTTATGTCAAACAACTCGTTTCGGCCAACCTTTTACTCACACTTTTTAAACCGTGACCACGTAATGACAAGCGATTTTGTACCTAACGAAGTAATTTATCCAGCTGTTGGCCTGTAAAACGCAAACTACACAGGTGTAGTAAGTGGATTAATTGCCTCGTTGTAACAGGAGACAATTAAGCTGATACCCAGCTAAAGTCGGAGAGACGTGTCATATCTAGGTCATTATTATTATATCGTCGCATTATTTTGCTCGTTAAAATTCACACAATATTTTTTCGAATTAATCCGAAAAGTTCGAAACTAAATTTCCGAGAGTTAAAATGTTTTCGACTTTTGTTCGCCGGCATGTATTTTTAATAATTCAAAAATAAAAAAAGCAAGACCCTTGGGTCCTTAAAAATCAATAGACGTACATTAAATGCTTTATTTTTGAGCAGATGCTGAATTTTTAATAAAGCGAATCTCCGCCTTAAAAAAAACTCAATTTTCTACTTTATTGAAAGTTCATCTTGTTTACCCAAAACTCTATACTGGTGTACTGCAGGGATGTACAGTACTTCCAGTTCGATTGTCATTTTTCCGCAGCGACCCTTATTCTATCCACGCAAACAACGCACAAGATCCCCGCTTAATTAACCCACTTCACAAAAAATGTTCTACCTTTGGCTAAAAATTTTGGCTGCTTTTGACAAATTCCGCTCCGCCGTCTGAATAATAAATTTCGTAATCTGTGTTCACGTGTTTGGCCGTGCGAGCACTGGATTTAGAAAATTTTGCCGTTGTTTGTGGTTTTTCGCAAACAATGCTGCCTTGGAACAAAGAGTGATTTTTTAACGAAGCCCCGAACGTTACTCATTCAAACGTCAAGGTGAAAGAAAATTCGCGCTACTCCATTGCCCTACTTTCTTCGTAAATGCCGTTTAAAAAGCGCCACAATGGACTGAAATAACAAATATTTGTTGTTGGGTATGCAACCAGGATTACTAGGGGCTGTCTGCGGCAAAGGGGTGGATCCCGTGGGATTTTGTCGCAAGAAAAACTTATTTTTGAAGCCTGGGTTTTAAAAAATTTAAATAATATGCTAATTGCAATTTGTAAATCTTTTTTAATGTAAGGCGGAGTTGCTCATTAAGGGGCTGCTGAATGAGTAATTTCTGGGGGATGGATTTTAATAATTTGTTTCAGTTAAGAAATATTCTAAATTCTATACTTCATCTATTTCTTTTCTATTCTGTGCATCTAATTCTCATCTGTCAATTTCGAATTCTTAAGTTGTAAATTAGAGCATTTTTAGATAATTGGCTAAATTTTCACGTCAACAAAATCGAAATTTGGAATTATATTCATATTTAAATTTCGCAATAATGCATAGAAAAATTTTGGGTTTAAATTTCCAGATGATAAGTTAATATTCCAAGTTAATTAGGTACCGATTTGCAGTTAGGTTAAAATTATAACAGAAAAGGAAAAATTTCGAATTCGTAAGTTTGAAATTTGGTAATAATCAGCAGAATTCTCAGCTTAATAAAGTCAAAATTTTGGGTCAATGGATCAAGATTTCTGGAGAGATTATGAACCGAAATTTAGACAAAACAAATCAAAATAATTTTATAAAATTTATGTATAACCAGCACAGATCTGACTAATTAAATCGAAAATAATAAGATACAATTTTAGTTAAGTAAGTTCTACAGAAATAAAAAGCAAAAATTCTCAAATCTGATTAACAATCAGCAGAGTTTTTTATCTTCAAACTCAAAAAATCGAGTTAATCAATCAAAATTTCTAGATAAATAGCTGATCCGAAATTTAGAGATAAAAATCTTCATTTTTTTAATAGTTCGACATTCACAAGTTAATTTCGGACTCATTTCTTCGATAGCTCCTACCATTTTCCAGAACTGCCCCCTAAAATGTTGACATTTTTTAAATAAAAAAAAATATGTTTTCAAACCGAATATTTTTAAATCTTTCAACAGGAGCATAAACACGCTATATTTTCGGAATCAGCACGACGAAAACTATCCCTCAGAATTTTTTGACCATTCTTTTTAAATACAATTTTTCAAACTTTTCCAATAAAAAATTTCAGCTGATTCTCGAGAATTTTTAAAATTTCACTAAAGATATTTTCTTATAGATTTCGACCTCCAGAAGTTAGTTTCAGACTCATTTCATCGATAACTCTTACCACTTACCCAGAAAGGTCCCCTGAAATATTGAAAATTTTTGGTACTACAAAAAATTTATTTTCAAACCGATTATTATTAAATTTTGCACCTGGAGCACAAACATGCTATGTTTTCGGAATTAGCTCGACGAAATCTATATCTCAGAATGTTTTGTGAATTTTAAGCCATTTTTTCAAAATCAACATTTTTCACATTTTTGCCACTAGAAAATTTCAATAAATCTTCGAGACTTTACAAATTT
The DNA here is from genome assembly GCA_022388445.1 of Zophobas atratus. Classification (NCBI taxonomy): domain Eukaryota; kingdom Metazoa; phylum Arthropoda; class Insecta; order Coleoptera; family Tenebrionidae; genus Zophobas; species Zophobas atratus. Next base: position 5,100,504 of record CM039449.1, read on the forward strand.
TACTGAAGATATTTTCTTATAGATTTCGACCTCTAGAAGTTTTTTCAGAAACGTCCTCCGAAATTTTGAAAATTTTTGAATAAAAAAAAAATATTTTAAATCTTGCATTAGGAGCATAAACACGCTATGTTTTTGGAGTCAGCAGGTCAAAATCTGTATTTCAGATTTTTTTTGGGAACTTTTTGGCCATTCTTTCAAACTCAAAATTGTTCAAACTTTTTTCCATAGAAACCACCTTCAGCAAATTTTCGAGAATTTTCAAAATTTTTCGAAAAACAGTTTATTATAGATTTCGACCTCCAGGAGTTAGTTTCAGACTAATTTCTTCGATATCTTCTACTATTTCTCCAGAAACGTCCTCTGAAATGTTATAAATTTTTGTAACTAGAAAAATATGTATTTTCAAATAGGATATTTTTTATTCTTGTAAAGGGAGCATAAACACGCTATGTTTTTGGAATCAGCACAACAAGATCTGTATCCCAGAATTTTTTGCCAATTTTTTGAGCATTTTTTAAAATCAAAATTTTTCAATTTTTTTCCGCGAGAAAATCACGCAGCACATTATCGAGAATTTTCAAAATTGACCGAAAGACATTTTGTTATAGATTTTTACTCCCAGAAGTTAGTTTCTGACTCATTTTTTCGATAACTCCTACCATTTATCCAGAATCGTTCCCTGAAATATTGAAAATTTTGGAAACAAAAAAATATATTCTCAAACCGCATATTTTTAAATTTTACACCAGGAGCACAAATACGCTATATTTTTGGAATCAGCAGAACGAAATCTATATCCCGAATTTTTTGGCATTTTTTTTGGCCATTTCTTTAAAACCAAAATTTCCACTAGAAAATTTCAGCAAGTTCTCGAAAATGTTCAAAATTTAACCAAAGACATTTTGTCATAGACTTCGACCACTAGAAGTTAGATTCAATTTCATTTTTTCGATAGCGCCTACCATTTTTTAGAAACGTCCTCTGAAATTTTGAAAATTTTTTGAATAAAAAAAATGTTTTATTCAAACCAACTATTTTCAAATCTTGCACTAGAAGCATAAACACGCTATATTTTTGGAATCAGCACTACGAAATCCATATCTCAGTATTTTTTGGCAATTTTTTGGCCATTTTTTCAAAATTAAAATTTTTCAAACGAATTTTCCACTAGAAAATTTCAGCAAATTTTCAAAATTTTACGAAAGACAACTTGTTATAGATTTCGACCTCCAAGAGTTAGTTTCAGAATAATTTCTTCGATACCTTCTACTATTTCACCAGAAACATGCCCTGAAATATTAAAAATTTTTGGAAAAAATATATTTTCAAACCGATTATTTTTAATTCTTGCACCAGGAGCATAAACAATTAAGCATTCTATTATGTTTTAGGAAGTAGAACATGGAAATCTATATCCCAGAATTTTTTGGTAATTTTTTTACTTTTTCCAAAATCAAAACTTTTCAAACTTCTTGTTGCAGTAGAATATTTCACCAAATTTTCGTGAATTTTCAAAATCTGACTAAAAACATTTTCTTATAGAATTTGACCTCCAGAGCTTAATTTCAAATTCAAATATATATCTCAGAATTTTTTGGGAATTTTTTCGTCATTTTTCAAAATAAAAATTTTCAAATGTTTTTCCACTATAAATATTTCAGCAAATTTTGACCAATTGTTAGAACTTTAACTAAAGAGATTTTCCCATGGATTTCGACATTCTGAAGTTAGTTTCAGATTCATATCTCCTATCGTTTTTCCAGAATCGTCCCCTGAAATGTTGAAAATTTTTGGAAATACAAAAAATATATTCTCAAACCGATTATTTTTAAAACTTGGACAAGAGCATAAACATGCTATGTTTTTGGAAAGAGCACGACGAAGTCTATATCCCAGAATTTTTTGGGAATTTTTTGGCTATTTTTCAAAATCAAAATTTTTCACATTTTTTTCCACCAGAAAATTCGGACAAATTTTTGAAAATTTTCAAAATTTAACTAAAGAGATGTCTTATAGAGTTAAACCTCCAGAAGTTAGTTTCTGACTCATTTCTTCGATATCTCCTACCATTTTTCCAGAATCGTTCCCTAAAATATTTGAAACTAGGAAAAATATATTTTCAAATCGATTATTTTTTAATTTTGCACCAGGAGTATAAACAACGCTATGTTTGCGGAGTCAGCACGAGGAAATCTCTATCCCAGAATTTTTTGGGAAATTTTTGCCTATTTTCCAAAATCAAAATTTTTCACATTTTTTCCACCAGAAAATTTGGACAAATTTTTGAGAATTTTCAAAATTTAACTAAAGAGATTTCTTGTAGAGTTAGACCTCCAGAAGTTAGTTTCTGACTCATTTCTTCGGTATCTCCTACCATTTTTCCAGAATCGTCCCTAAAATATTGAAAATTTTTGGAACTGCAAAAAAAATATTTCTAAACCGATTATTTTTAAATATTGAACCAGGAGCATAAACACGCTCTGTTTTTGGAATGAACACGACGAAATCTATATCTCAGAATTTTTTGGGAAATTGTTGGCTATTTTTTTCAAAATCAAATCTTTCAAACTTTTCTTCTGCTAGAAAATTTCTGACAATTTTCGACAATTTTCAAAATTTAACCAAAGATATTTTCTTATAGATTTCGACCTCCAGAAGTTAGTTTCACTCATTTCTTCGATATCTCCTACGATTCTTCAAAAAACCTCCATGAAATATTAAAAATTTTTGGAACTAGCAAAAATATATTTTCAATTGGATTATTTTTAAATTTTGCACCAGGAGTATAAACAACGCTATGTTTGCGCAATCAGCACGACGAAATCTATATCCCAGAATTTTTTGGCTATTTTTCAAAACCAAAATTTTTCACATGTTTTTCCACCAAACGACTTTTTGGACAAATTTTTGAGAATTTTCAAAATTTAACTAAAGAGATTTCTTATAGAGTTAGACCTCCAGAAGTTAGTTTCTGACTCATTTCTTCGATATCTCCTACCATTTTTCCAGAATTTTTCCCTAAAATATTGAAAATTTTTGGAACTGCAAAAAAATATTTCTAAATCGATTATTTTTAAATATTGAACCAGGAGCATAAACACACTATGTTTTTGCAATGAACACGACGAAATCTATATCTCAGAATTTTTTGAGCCATTTTCCCAAAACCAAAATTTTTCACATTGTTGCCACTAGATTTGTAAATTCTCGAAAATTTCGGACAATTTCCGTCAATTTTCAAAATTTAATTAAAGACATCTTCCTATAGATTTCGACCTCCAGAACTTAGTTTCGGCCTCATTTTGTCGACAGTGCCTAATTTTTTGATAAAACAAATGAAACCCTGAATTTTTTGCAAATTTTTCACAACTTTTTGTTTAATCATCCCCACGCGATGACGCCACCTCAAAATTTGCATGGTAACTACTATTCAAATTTTTCACTGCGTATAGAAGCGATGGTCTATTTCTGCTCTAAAAATCACCCAAAAAGAAAACCCTGTCGTTTTTAATTCCATTTTTCGATACATAAATAATCCCTCAATTGACAAGCGCTGAAAATGCATCCTGCATAAAACGCAAAAAACGCCTGCACTTTGCCCAAACTCCCTCCCACGATTGTTCTCGTGGAAATTATTCGCGTTCGGCTGGAGTTCGGGTCATTTATTATAAAACTCTAAAAATTAATTTTGTTTCTGACACCACAGAATACGCCTAATTAGGATTTTAATTAATACTTTCCGAAACAAATTAAGCATTGCTTTGAACAAAAACATTAACTCGTTTCTCGGAATAAGTAATTATCATTTAATTTGCCGGACTCTAAAGTGCAACCTACATTCCACAAAATTAATCTCATTAAATCCACCTTTTTCGCTTATTAGAATTTATTTTAATGTGTACGAACGTCAGGAATCGCCGGATTAAAAAGACGGATAACCCATTCGGAGATAATAGCCCATGTTTTGATATATTTTTCGTGTGTCTTGTGTGGAGTCGTAAATTCGGCAACCATTAAGGTCACCGAAAAAAATTATATGCATATGTGTTTCAGACATGAAATTTCACTTACGTGGAGCCATTTCAGATTGCAATAGCGGGAATAAAATTACTTTTTAATGCACGAAGCACTCGTCGCTTTGTGCGCTTATAATACGAAACCACCGTACGTCTTTTCCATTGTAAAAGCTCGGTTTAAATTCACTCTTTAACGTCTCCGGAAATTAAAATTTTCACGATCGTAAATTTTTAACACTGCACGTAAAAGTGTAGACCACTGTGATGCAAATACAGTTTCACGTAGTTACGGTGATTTAAAACGTAAATTTCGCTTTTATGATCCATAAACTTCAGAATCCATAACAATGAATGTTAGATATAAACGGCTAAATTGTTTGCTTTGCGTCCAGAAGCGATCACGACTGAGAGAAATGTTAGTTTATGAAGGTGCCGCGATAATTCTAATTCAGATTTGACAGCAAAAGTCAAACTGTTTTGGTTTGTCGGGGCGGCTAGTGCAGGCTTGGGGCGAAAGAGATTACATGGGAGCAAGACTGGTCGATAGAAACGCAACCGATGACCCTGGCTAGGATTTCAGAACACATGTTTATATTGACATATGCATATCAAATTCGTGGGGTAACAAACGTTTGTTTGTGAAATGGACCCAAACGCTTTCACAAAATTGCCTGTTTTTATTTTTCCGCTAACGTGACGTTGGCTAATGTCTTAAAATACGGTGTGCTCGTTTTCAACAACATATTAGAAACGTGGATTGTTGTTTTGATACGGTTCTTTTAAAGTTGTGATATGTTTAGACAATGTTTGGTGTTTATTTTGGAACACTTTTGAGAATATTTCGGGGTATTAGTAGTACGGTGCTTGTTTCACCACATACGTATGATAAAAAAGTAGGAAAGTGTAATACGTAACGAAATTTTAATATAAACCTGATTAGATAACGTAATAGGGCTCTAATATTGTTCACGCACCTATTAATTAATAATAACAAACACACAATATTAGTTAATTAATGTAGTATCTATTGATACATGTAGAACAATTATTACTGATATTCCGAAAATACGTTTCCAGGTATTGTCATTTTACCTCTAACATGTCCTTAATCCATAAACAAGCGCGGATACACGTGATGTTACTAAATTTGTCTGTAAACCTTTTTCACTGGTTTCGACGTTGAAAAATAAATGCTATTAGGTATCTGTCAGCTTATTTCCAGCTTATACATTTTAATACCGGATTTAAAAGCTGTGGTAAATCACTGTAACAGACGGATATACAAACGTACTTTTCTAATCTACTTGCGAAACAAGACTGCTTTTTCAATAAGTAACCGAAATACAAACACTAGTTATGCAAGCTGTTTTTGCAGCTATTGTGAAAAGTAGCACTTTGGAAACCGGATACTCGCTTTTTTCTACGTCGTGCGTAGTTTAATTTTGACTTCTTTTTTTTTGAAAATTTTCATTCGTCGCGACTAACTTCAAACTATAAAATATAACAAGTTAATTCCTAGACTTAGGGGATTTGAGGGATTAGCGGCTTCAGGTAAAACTCTTGAGGATTAAAACTTGTACGGTAATGTTAACTACCTGCTTGAAATCAACCAACTGTAAATTTAGTCAATATTGTTCTGTTAGAACTAGTTTTTATTAAAACTGGTACGTGTTTCGAGCGCGACTGTTTTAAGTGGGATTTATAAACTTGCTGTTGACGTTGAAGTTCCTGTTGCAGGTGCTGTTCACGCTGACGTGCTTTTAGAGCTGAAAATTGTCATTTATAAACTCCGGGCGGGTGGGAAACGCAGCCCCACCCACCCTCCCTATCGCAATCATTTTTTTATTCGTCGTGAGCCAAGAAGGCGGAGCTTCACTGCAAAATCCTTACTTCTCTACGAGAAATTAAGAACATGTCTTTGAGTATCAATCATGTTGTTATACTTCATACTTATTCGCTATAAGATTTATTTCTTATTTTGAAGAACAAAATGGGAGAACGGGTGGGTGGGCGGGGCTAAGTTTAACTTTTTCCTAGAGAGTGTTTTACAGGCAAGCAATAGCCCCGCCCACCCACCCCCTCTTCATTCTGATGACTACCCTTAATACTGTTAATTATTGACAATATTATTATCTTATTAGAATCTTCGGCAAATCTGTGAACCCGTTGGTGAGAAAACAGATATTTTGTTATTTTCTTTTAATAAATTATTTGATCTACAACTCATATTTCAAAGGTTTTTTGTTGGTTTATAGTAATAATAATATGGATGTTTTATTAGCGATATTACGTATACAACATACGTTATTGGCATGTCAGATTAAAATACAAAAATAGAATGTGTAATAAGGAAAATATAAAATAGAAGTGTAAATAGTCTTAACTAACCAAAATTTTGAACAGTTGGTCATTACTTTTTAAATTATCTAAATTTAAACTGTTAGATTTTTCTTTTAAACAATAAGTTTAGTCTCTTTCTGCTGCAATAAATTTTAGTAGTACATTTTTTTTTTTATAAAATTCATCACCCAAATGGAGACGGCGGGTGGGTGGACGGGGTTAATAATGCGTTCTCTCAGTTCTCATTTGTGATGAATTTTTCATTCCTTGTCAGATCGAAGGGCGGGGCTTAATTTTAAGATCCATATTTGTCTAGAGGAATTTACCATTTTTTAAGTTTCTTGTTGTGAACAGCTGACTACACATATTCAGAAAACAAGGCAAAATATATGCCCCGCCCACCCACCCTATCCCGATTGTGATGATTTTTTCATTCGTCGTGAGCCAAGAAGGCGGAGCTTAACTGCAAAATCCTTATTTCTCTACGAGGAATTAAAAACATGTTTTTGAGTATCGTGAATACTAGAATACAAGAATACTATGTTTATTTAGAAAAAATAAAGCCAAAAATTAGGTCCCACCCATATCCGCCCCGAACTCAATTCTCAATTGTGATTAATTTTGCATTCGTTGTCAGACCGAGGGGCGGAGCGTAATTGCAAAATGGATATTTCCTTATACAAATTTATCATTGTAAACATGTTTAAGTTTCTTGTTGTGAAAAGATGACTACACATATTAATAAAACAAGGCAAAATATATGCCCCGCCCACCCACCCTATCTCAACTGTGATGATTTTTTTATTTGTCGTGAGCCAAGAAGGCGGAGCTTAACTGCAAAATCCATATTTCCTTACAAAAAGTTAACATTTTAAACGTGTTTTAAGTTTCTAATAATAAAAAAATCGTCACAATCGAGATGGGGTGGGTGGGCGGGGTTTATACTTTGGCTTTTTTTCTTAATATACATAGTATTCTTTGAACAACACGATACTCAACAACATGTTTTTAATTTCTTGTAAAAAATAAGTATTTTGCAGTTAAGCACCGCCCCTTTGGTTCTAGGCGAATAAAAAAAATCATCACAATGGAGATGGGGTAGGCGGGGGGGCTTACATTTTGTCTTTTTGTTTTAATTTGTGTAGCCCTCTTTTCACAACAAGAAACTTAATACATGTTTAAAATGGTAAATTTGTATAAGGAAATATTTTTTTGCAAAAATGTACCATTTTAACCATGTTTTAAGTTTTTTGTTGTTAAAAGAGGGCTATGTATATTGAGAAAAAAAAAATCAAAATATAAACCCCGCCCACCCGCCCTATCTCAAGTCTGATGATTTTTTATATTCGACGTAAGCCGAGGGGCGGAGCTTAATTGTAAAATCCTTATTTTCAATTTTAAGGTCCATATGTATCTACAAGAATTTACCATTTTAAACATGTTTTAATTTTCTTGTTGTGAAAAGGTGACTACACATATTAAGAAAACAAGGAAAAATATAAACTCCGCCCACCCACCCTATCTCGATTGTGATGATTTTTTTGTTCGCCGTGAGCCAAGAAGGCGGAACTTAACTGCAAACTCCTTATTTCTCTACGAGGAATTAAAAATATGTTTTTGAGTATCGTGAATACTAGAATACAAGAATACTATGTATATTTAGAAAAAATAAAGCCAAAAATTAGGCTCCACCCGTACCCGCCCCGATCTCAATTCTCAATTGTGATGAATTTTTCATTCGTTGTCAGACCGAGGGGCGGAGCATAATTGCAAAATGGATACTGTTTTAATTTTCTTGTTGTGAAAAGATGAATACACATATTAAGAGAACTGAGAAAATATAAGCCCCGCCCACCCACCCTCGTCTCAATTGTAATGAATTTTTTTATTCGTCGTGAACCAAGAAAGTGGAGCTTAACTGCAAAATCCATTTTTTCTTACAAAAAATGACCATTTTAAACGTGTTTTAAGATTCTAATAATAAAAAATCATCACAATCGAGATGGGGTGGGTGGGCGGGGTTTATATTTTGGCTTTTTTTCTTAATATACATAGTATTCTTTGAACAACACGATACTCAACAACATGTTTTTAACTTCTTGTAAAGAAATAAGTATTTTGCAGTTAAGCTCCGCCCTCTTGGTTCACTGCGAATAAAAAAAATCATCACAATTGCGATAGGGCGGGTGGGCGGGCTTATATTTTACCTTTTTGTTTTAACATGTGTAGATGTCTTTTCACAACAAGAAACGTAAAACATGTTTAAAATGGAAAATTTGTATAAGAAAATATCGATTTTGCAATTAGGCTCAGCCCCATAATTGCAAAATGTATCATTTTAACCATGTCTTAAGTTTCTTGTTATGAAAAGATGGCTATGTATATGAAGAAAAAAAAAGGCAAAATATAAACCCCGCCCACCCGCCCTATCTCAATTGTGATGATTTTTTTTTATTCGACGTAAGCCGAGAGGCGGAGCTTAATTGTAAAATCATTATTTTTCTACGAGAAATTACCAAGTGAAATATGTTCTTAAGTGTAAAAAGTGTGTAAAAAGAAAACCAATAGAGAAGCCCTACCCATCCGTCTCGATCTCAGTCGCAATGAGTTTTTCATTCGTTGTCAGGCCGAGGGGCGGAGCCTAATTGCAAAATCGATTCGAAGCTTTGTTTGTTTGCGATTTCTAAGACGAAATAAAAATTTTGAATTCTTGACAATTTTATGTAAATCGGTATTTCAGTTCCTAAATTAAATTGTAAAATCGAAAAATGAAACCCAGTTTCTTGGATTCCAAGTACTGTAGAACATATAGAAAACGTGAAATTAGCCGTTCTTCAAGTGGAACTTGTGCAACGCTTTCTTGATTTAAAAGCAGGACGGAAAACAATTCAGTTTTAATATCTGACCAATGAAAACATCCATAAATCACTCCCGTGGGATAAAAAATTAGTCTTTTTAATTTTGCGGTTCCTAAGATAAATTTTAACTGTTAAATTGTTCTTTTAAACAATAAAATTCGTCACTTTATGCTGCAATAAATTTTAGTAGTAGAATTTTTTTTTAAATTAATCACCCAAATGGAGACGGGTGGGTGGGCGGGGTTAATAATATGTTCCTCCGCAGAAAGAATATTATGTAGATTAAGACAAAAATAAAGCCAAAGATTATGGCCCACACGTACCCGCCCCGATCTCAATTCTCATTTGTGATGAATTTTTCCTTCCTTGTCAGATCGAAGGGCGGGGCTTAATTTTAAGAGCCATATTTGTCTACAGGAATTTACCATTTTAAACATGTTTTAATTTTCTTGTTGTGAAAAAGTGACTACACATATTAAGAAACAAGGGCAAAATATCAGCCCCGCCCACCCACCCTATCCCAATTGTGATGATTTTTTTATTCGTCGTGGACCAAGAAGGCGGAGCTTAACTGCAAAATCCTTATTTCTCTACGAGGAAATTTAAAACATGTTTTTGACTATCGTGAATACAAGAATACTATGTATATTTAGAAAAAATAAAGCCAAAAATTAGGCCACACCCATACCCGCCCCGGCCTCAATTCTCAATGTGATGAATTTTTCATTCGTTGTCAAACCGAGGGGCGGAGCGTAATTGCAAAATAGATATTTTTCTAAACAAATTTATCATTTTAAACATGTTTTAAGTTTCTTGTCGTGAAAAGATGACTACATATATTAAGAAAACAAGGCAAAATATAAGCCCCGCCCACCCACCCTATCTCAATTGTAATGAATTTTTTTATTCGTCGTGAGCCAAGAAGGCGGAGCTTAACTGCAAAATCCATTTTTTCTTACAAAAAATTACCGTTTTAAACGTGTTTTAAGTTTCTAATAATAAAAAATCATCATTAAAATCGAGATGGGGTGGGTGGGCGGGGTCTATATTTTGTTTTTTTTTCTTAATATACATAGTATTCTTTGAAGAACACGATACTCAACAACATGTTTTTAATTTTTTGTAAAGAAATAAGTATTTTGCAGTTAAGCTCCGCCCCTTTGGTTCTTGGCAAATAAAAAAAATCATCACAATGGGGATGGGGTGGGTGGGCGGGCTTACATTTTGTCTTTTTGTTTTAATATGTGTAAGACAGTACATAAACCCCGCCCACCCGCCCTATCGCAATCGTGATGAATTTTTCATGCATTGTCAGACCGAGGGGTGGAGCCTAATTGTAAAGTCGATTCGAAGATTTTTTTTGTAAATTTTATTCTATAATTTTGAATTGTAAGATGATATCTTCAAATTTTTGATGGACCAGCTACATTTTTGCACGATAATCTTAAAAATTGTACAATATTTGAGGGAATCGATTTTATAGTTTCTAAAATGAATAGTAAAATTTGCATTTTTTATCAAAAAGTAAATGCAAGGTTAAAATAGATAATTTTGAGTAGAATTACTTAGCAAAATTTTGAGATGACGTCATCAAATTTATAGTGTCTACCATATTCTTGCAGTATATCTGAAATTAGCCATTCGTCCAATGCACTGGAAAAAAGTCACTCTTTATTTTGTGAAAAAAATAATACTTCTATAAAATAATCGACCCAAACAAATATATCGAGTTCAAAGTGTAAAATATAACAGGTTAATTCCTAGACTTTGGAGATTTAAGGGATTAGAGGATTCAAGTAAAACTCTTGAGGATTAGAACTTATACGGCGATGTTAACTACCTGTTTGAAATCAACCTACCATAAATTTAGTCAGTAGTGTTTATAGATCTGATTTCTCTAAGTGGAGGTTGAAATTAATCAATAAAAGTTGAGACCTGTTTGCCCCTTTTTAAAATTAGTTTTTAATAAAGGTGGTACATGTTTCGAAAGCTATAGTTTTCGTCGTCAGTCACAAAAACTAAAGCCACGACGAACTTGTAATGTGTGTTCTGTTTGCAATTATACGTGTTCACACAACTTTATTCTTCTGGCTGAAGACGAAAACAGTGCATCTCGAAACATGTACCACTTTTAATATTAGTGTCATTTAAATCAAAAATGGTCATTGAACCTGAAAGTTAATGATCCGTTTCAGTGTTGTTGAATTAGGAGTGTAGTTTTTGCGATTTCTAAGAAATTCAATATCTGTACATTCAAAATTTTCCAAAAATCACACTTTGTTGTTGTTGTTTTAAAATTAAATTTCCATTTAATAGTTGTTGATGTTTTTCCTCCAGCATTTAATTGAATCTTAAAATGCAAATCAAATGAAACAAAAACCAAGAAATCAAATACTGTTATTAAAAAAAATGCGATTTTCCGTTAAATACAAATATAAATCAGAAAAAAACCAAGTAGATTTCACACTCAAACCGCGGTTTATTTTGGTCGCTATTTTGAAACCCGAACACCGAAACTTTTTCCCATCCATCAAACCCCGTTAAGTTTCCACTAATCACAAGGATGACATTCTGTATGCATGAAACACCCACATGTGTATCACTCGTTATTCCTCAACCACCGTATGTCAAATAATTTTCGATCTATCCCACACTCTGCCAGCGAGCTTCGCGCCTATAAATAATACGCGCACGGATTTGCCGTTCAAGAGTAATGGTAATGTCATAACGTTTGAGTTGAGCGCGATATATTAGCCAACACTACATTTATGTGACAGTCGAAAGCCTAAACTGTCACAACAAACGCTACCTGAAATTATTCCCGCCGACGCGTCCCGAAAATAACCCGAAATCCCGAAAATTCCAACACTGCAAGAAAAAGCTCAATTAAAAGTGTCGCTTTGTTTATTAAATTCGTTATAACGGCATTTTAATCAAGTCGCAACGTCTTCAGACAAACCCCGGATGAGCTTAAGCTGCGTGAACAAACACGAGTTCGCGACGAAACGGGGATGAAGCTCCGAGGGAAAATATTTTTTCGATTTGTAAATTGATGGAATTAAGGAAAAAACAAAGTCGTTTCCCACGAGTTCTCTTTGCGAAAAATACATATGCTAAAGTGCTTGTTTAGGTTGCTGGCTGTTGATAGACGTGAGGAATTTTCGGCTCGGTCGTGGATGTTATCGGCTTTTCAGCATTTTGTGCAGTTTTTTCCTTTTGAGCAACAAACACAAACCTACAACTGTGTTATCGAGTGATTTCACCAGATGTCATTTGTTGACAGAGTGTGACGGTTTGAATAATATTCCACCTACATGTTGCCAGCGGCGGTTTCGCGGAAATCGAAGGTGCGGCTTTTACGACTTCCAACAATTATTTGTAGCATTTATCTAAAGAACTTTATACGTGCATTTTGCGATTACGATAAAAGTTATTGTAATATCGGGTAATTAGGAGTTTTTTTTAGTAAGAGTGGCGTGACATAACGTGGGTCCGTCATTCTGTTCTAACGGGAATTTTTACAGAATTTCAGGAGCTTTGCGGGTGGAACTAGCCGAGTCCGTTTTACAGGGCGGCATCAGCAAGATTATCCAAAATTACGCACTATTTCATACGGATAACGAACAGATATATACCTATGTGCTGGAAAATGCCACGAATTCAGCGATTCATTCGACGTAAACGTTCACCAGATCGGGCTTTCAAACAGTAGACTGAGCTTTTATGGTTGACTGTTTAATGTTTCATGACGACGGTGGGATTAAATTCGAAGCTTTCAGTTGCAAAATGAATAAAACTAGTTTCAAAGGGGAAACAGTGTTGCCGGCATATTTTTGCTACATTGTAAATACTCGTTTATTGTCTAGTAAGTCGGAACTATATTCATCAGGATTTTAATTACGAGATTCAATTTTTAAACCGCTGATTTTTTTTTAAGTTTAGGAAAGTGTGAAAAATGGTGCCCGAGGGATTATTATTAATTTTCTTAATGAAGAGATATTGAAAAAAATTGACCCTAAGCATCTCATTTGAAAAAAAAATCAAAATTGTACAATTTATTTTAGAAACAGCAAGAACAATAATCGGAAAGATCTATTTCATACTTTCGGTGTTTTTAACAATCTTTAGAAAGTGAAAAAGTAGGTCTTCCCTTTCGGTCTGTTTGTCTGTCTGTTGGCGAGTTCAATAAATGAGAACTTGTTTGATACACAGACCGGAGCGCGCTCAAGCCAATGTCGACTCTAAGCATTCAAAATTTCTGAATTAAAATATCGAAAAATGAAAAAAAAAAACCGAAATTGAAAAGTTCTCAAAACTGATAATGTTGAAAAAATTGAGAAATCGAAAAACTTGAAAAATCGGGAAAGAGTCGAAAAATTTTAAAAATCGAAAAAGCAAGATGCTAAAATTAAAAATAGAAAAATTGAAAAATAGAAATATTGAAGAACTGAAAAATCTAAAAATCAATAATTTAAAAAATCGAAAAATTCAAATATCGAATTATTGTAAATCCGAGAGAAAATCTAGCATGAAAAAAAAAAAAAAATAGGAAAATCTAACATTTAAAACTCGAGAAATTGAACAATTGGACAACTGAAAAATCGAAACATCGAAAAATTGGAAAATCGAAAAATTAAAAAAAAAGTGGAAAATCGAAAATATAAAAATTACAATTCAAAAATTGGAATATAAAAGAACTGAAAACTCCAGAAAAACCATTTAAAAACTGAAAAGCTGAAAAATTGAAAAATCCAAAAAGTCAATCGAAAAATTCAGAACTCGAAAAATCGAAAGGCCAAAATATTAAAAAATCTCAAAACTGAAATATCGAAAAATTGAACAATCGAAAAACTGAAAAATCACAGAAATGAACGAAATATCCAAAAATTGGGAAATTAAATTTGGAAAATCGAAAATGTAAAAATTACGACAATTCAAAAATTGGAATACAGAAGAACTGAAAACTCCAGAAAAACCTAACTTTTTAAAAATTGAAAAATCGAAGAACAAAACAGGCGAAAAATTGAATAATCTGAAGTTTAAAAAACGAAAAATTGAAGTTCAAAAAATAAAGGTCGTGAAATCGAAAAATCCAGAACTTGAAAAATCGAAAAAGTCGAAATATTAAAAAATCCCATAACTGAAATACCAAAAATAGGAGAGAAATTGAAGAATCGAAAAGCTGAAAAATCACAAAATTGAACGATATATCCAGAAATTGGGAAATTAAAAATTGAAAAATTGAAAAATTAAAAAACTGAAAAATCAAAAAATCCAGAAATCGAAAAATCTAAAATTTAAAATATTGAACAATTAAAATATGGAAACATCGAAAAATTGGAAAATCGAAAAATTAAAAAAAATTGGAAAATCGAAAATGTAAAAATTACAAATCAAAAATTGGAATATAGAACTGAAAACTCCAGAAAAACCATTTAAAAATTGAAAAGCTGAAAAATTGAAAAATCCACAAAGTAAAGGTCCTGCAATCGAAAAATTCAGAACTCGAAAAATCTCAAAACTGAAATATCGAAAAATTGAAGAATCGAAAAACTGAAAAATCACAAAAATGAACGAAATATCCAAAAATTGGGAAATTAAAAATTGGAAAATCGAAAATGTAAAAATTACGACAATTCAAAAATTGGAATACAGAAGAACTGAAAACTCCAGAAAAACCTAACATTTTAAAAAATCGAAAAGTCAAAATACTAAAAAAATCCATAACTGAAATACCGAAAAATTGAAAAATCGAAAAGTGAAAAAACTGAAAAAAACGAAAAATTGAAAAACTGAAAAATCAAAAAATCCAGAAATCGAAAAATCTAAAATTTAAAACATTGAATAATTTGAACAAATATCGCAAAATTGAAAAATCGAGAAATCCAAACATCAAAAATCAAGAAATAAAAATTCGAAAATCTAAAATTTTAAAATATAAAAACTGAAAAATTGAAAAATAGGATAACTAAAAAATCGAAACATCTCAAAATTTGAAAACCGAAGAATTGAAAAGCCAAAAAGTAAAAAATCGAAAAATCGAGAAATCCAAATATCGAAACATGGAAAAAAATCAAAAACTGAGGCATCAAAAAATCGAAAAATCAGAGGATCGAAAAATCGAAGAGTCGAAAACCGAGAGGAAAAGTTGAAAATTGAAAAATTCATAAATCCAGGAATCAAAAAATTGAAAAAAAGAAACATTTTAAAAAAGAAAACTCGAGAAATCGAAAAACCTAGAATTTTAAAAATTGAAAAATTAAAACATTGAAAAGTTGAAAAATTGAGACATCGGAATATAAAACAGTGGAAAATTTGAAAAATCTAAATTTTAATGAAAAATTGAAATCCCAGAAAAAAAAATCGAGAAACCAAAAAATCCATGAATCCAAAAATCGAAAAGTCGAGAAATCGAAATATTGAAAAATCCAAAACTGAAAGAAATGTCCATAAATTTGAAAAATTAAAAAATTCGAAAATCGAAAAATTGAAAAACCAATAACCTGAAAAATCGAAAAATTGAAGAAGTGAAAAATCGAAATTTCGAACTCGAGAAATGGGAAAATAAACAAAAGATTCCATCAAAAATTTGAAGACATCAGCCTGGAATTCAAAATTATACAATAAATTTTCCAATAAAAATTGACAAGAACTCAAAATTGTACCAGAAAATTTTACAATTTAACTTAGAAATCGTAAAGTTAAAAAGACTAATTTCTTATCTCCAAGATGAATTTTGGAAATTTTTGTAATTTTTGAATGTATAGATTTTGAATTTTTTTTCCTTTCCACTTTTAAACCAGAGGAACGTTGCAAAAATTAGTTCCACTTCAATAATGGTTAATTTCATATTTTCCATATGTTCCACAGTCCTTAGAATACGAAACAAGACAAAATTGGAAAATCTAAAAATTGAAAAGCCAAAAAGTTAGTGAAAAAGCGAAAAACCGAGAAATCCAAATATCGAAAGATCGAAAAATTTAAAAACTGAGACATCGAGAAATCGAAAAATCAGAGGATCGAGAAATCGAGGAGTCGAAGGGGAGAAAAAGTTAAAAATTGAAAAATTCATAAAGCGAGAAATTCAACAATCAAAACCTCGAATCATCTGAATTCGATAAATGGAGGAATCAAAAAATAGAAAAATGGAAAGATTTTAAAAAAGAAAACTCGAGAAATCGAAAAACCCAGAATTTTCAGAACTGAACAATTAAAACATCGAAAAGTTGAAAAATTGAGAAATCGAAATATAAAACAGTGGAAAAATTGAAAAATCGACAGTTTCACGAAAAATTGAAAACCCAAAAAAGCAAAAAATCGAGAAATCAAAAATCCATGAGTCCAAAAATCGGAAAGTCGAAAAATCGAAGTATTGAAAAATCACAAAACTGAAAGAAATATCCAAAAATTTGAGAAATTAAAAAATTGGAAAACTGAGAAACCGAAAAACCAAAAAAAAGTCGAAAAATCGTAAGCGTAAAAAATTGAAAAATTGAAAAATCGAAGAAGTGAAAAATCGAAATTTTGAAGTCGAGAAATGGGAAAATAAAAAAAAAAGTTTCCACCAAAAATTTGGAGAGATCATCCTGGAATTCAAAATTATACAATAAATTTTCCAATAAAAATTGGCAAGAAGTCAAAATTGTACCAGAAAATTAGAAATCGTAAAATTAAAAAGACTAATTTCTTATCCCCAAGATGAATTATGGAAATTTTTGGATTTTTTGAATGTAGAGATTTTGATTTTTTTTTCTTTCTGCTTTTAAATCAGAGAAGCGTTGAAAAAATTAATTCCACTTCAGAAATGATTAATATCATATTTTCCACATGTTTCACAGTCCTTAGAAAACGAAACATCACAAAATTGGAAATTCGAGAAATTGAAAATCCAAAAAGTTAGTAAAAAGCGAAAAACCGAGAAATCCAAATATCGAAAGATCGAAAAATTCAACAACTAAGACATCGAGAAATTGAAAAATTCGTAATCGAGAAATTTAACAATCCATGAGTCTAAAAATCGAAAACTCGAAAAATCGAAATATTGAAAAATTCCAAAACTCAAAGAAATATCCAAAAAACTGAGAAATTAAAAAATTGAAAATTTGAGACATCGAAAAACCTAAAATTTTAAAAAACATCGAAAAGTTGAAAAATTGAGAAATCGAAATATGAAACCTTGGAGAATTTGAAAAATCTAAATTTCAACGAAAAATTGAAAACCCAAAAAGTAAAAAATCGAGAAATCAAAAAATCCATAAGTCTAAAAATCGAAAAGTCGAGAAATCGAAATATTGAAAAATCCAAAACTGAAAGAAATATCCATAAATTTGAGAAATTAAAAAATTGAAAAATTGAGAAATCGTAAGCTTAGAAAATCGAAAAATTGAAAAACCAATAACCTGAAAAATCGAAAAATTGAAGAAGTGAAAAATCGAAATTTTCAACTCGAGAAATGGGAAAATAAGAAAAAAGACACCACCAAAAATTTGGAGACATGATGGAATTCAAAATTATACAATAAATTTTCCAATAAAAATTGACAAGAAGTCAAAATTGTACCCGAAAATTTTCCATTTTAACTTAGAAATCGTAAAATTAAAAAGACTAATTTCTTATCCCTCAAGATGATTTATGGAAATTTTCGGAATTTTTGAATGTAAAGTTTTTGAATTTTTTTTCCTTTGTGCTTTTAAAGCAGAGAAACGTTGCAAAAATTAGTTCCACTTCGATGTTGGTTAATTTCATATTTTCCATATGTTACACAGTCCTTAGACTACGAAACATCACAAAATTGGAAAATCGATAAATTGAAAAGCTAAAAAGTTAGTAAAAAAACGAAAAAACGAGATATCCAAAAATTGAAAAATCGAAAAATTTTAAAAAAGAAATCGAAATATAAAACAGGCGAAAAATTGAAAATCCAAAAAGTAAAAAATCGCGAAATCAAAAAATCCATGAGTCCAAGAATTGAAAAATCGAAATATTGAAAAATTCCAAAACTCAAAGAAACATCCAAAAAAACTGAGAAATTAAAAAGTTGAATATTTGAGAAATCGAAAAAACCGAAAGAGTTGAAAAATAGTAAGCTTAAAAAATCGAAAAATTGAAAAATCAAGAACCTGAAAAATCGAAAATTTGAAGAATTGAAGAAGTGAAAAATCGAAATTTTCCAGTCCAGAAATGAGAAAATAAAAAAAAATGCAAATTCATCCAATCAAATTTTACAATTTGTCTTAGAAATCGCAAAATTAAAAGGACCGATTTCTTATCCCTCGAGATGATGAGTTATGGTAATTTCTTGGAATTTTTGAATGTACAGATATTGGTTTTTTTTTCCTTTCCGATTTTAATCCAAAGAAAACGTTAAAAAAATTAGGTCCGCTTCAATAATGGTTAATTTCATTTTTTTTTGTTCCACAGTCCTTAGAATACGAAAAACTAGGTTTTCCTTTTCGATCGATTGTACAATTTATTTCAGGAACTACAAAATCGATTCCATCGAAAATTTGCAGACACCTTGTCGATAGTAAAAGTTAACCAAAATTTACACGTTTATCCCATCAAAAATTCGAAGACGTCATTCTGACATTCAAAATTATACAATAAATTTTCCAATAAAAATTGACAAGAATCCAAAATTGTACCAGAAAATTTTACAATGTAATTTTGCACATTTCCTAAATACAGATCTGAAAGTTAACGGATCATAAACTTTTAGGGTTGCACTGACTTGAATTTTATTCAAGATTTTATTTGAATGATCTGACTTGATTTGACGTTGAGGTCATGAGCCGGGTGACCTGACCTAACATGGTTTGACATAACTTGAATTCTATTTATGACCTGACCTGTATTTTATTCATGATCTGACATCACTTGACCTCATATGACTTGCCCCGACTTGAATTTTGTTCAAGATATTATCTGACTTGATTTGACGTTGAGGTCACGAACTGGATGACTTGACCTAATATGATTTGACCTAACTTGGATTTTATTTATGACCTGACCTGAATTTTATTCATGATTTGACTTGACTTGACTTGAACCGACCTGATCTTACCTGATTTGATTTGACGTTGAGGCTGACCTGATATGACTTAAACTGACCTCAATTTCTTTCATAACCTAACTTGACCTGATATGAAGTTTTTTTATGACCCAACTTGACCTGTCTTGAATTTTGTTCATGGCCTGGCCTGACTTTGTAAATTTGACCACAGTAAGTCCAGAATTAAAAATCCTGTAATTTGATAAAAATTTTTGAAAACAAGTTTTCCACATAGGAGTGACCTTTACCTTAAAATCGAGAATACGAAGAATATTTTGGAGCTTTCGTAAATATGATCAGAATTTAATCATGAAGAGAAATTCAACCCCGATTTAGAATATGTGTCCCGGTCAGAAAATCCAAAACTGCCCACCCCATCCCTTCGTTAACCCCAATTAACCGCCTGACGTCCTGGCAGGCAATCCGTTTGCTAAATAATATTCTTCCGAAATTAATTCGTGACCTGTCATAATCACAACAAACATTTCCGTCGAATCGATAACTTTTGAAATGATCTTTTAAGCAAAACAACTCCAGCATCTAAATCACCTTTAATGGAGCCGGCAATTAATATTTCATTGTCCGTCGTGCGTAAATCCGAAGCAGATGTCGTAAATATTGATTTATAATTTCCAGCTACTATTAGCCGTCGTGTCCTTTAATTCGGCCCATCACATCTAAGTCCTGGCGAACGCGACACCACATTAGCCCTTCGCTAAGGTCATTGTTCGCCGTCATCTAGGTCACTGTTTCTGTCTAACTCGACGCCGCGTTGCCAAATCATCTGTTCATAATCAGGCCGAATCCCGGAAGGGAAGTTAGGGAAATTCGTGGTGCGACGGTTTCGATGAGTCTTCACGTTTTGGGGTCCCGAGAGGGAGCTTTTTGTATACGTTGTCGAGGGAAGTACCTAGGCCAGCCACGTGTCCTTTTATTCTCTTTAGTATGATTGATGGGGGCTTGTCTATAAATCCGGGGCCCGTTTAGTTTTTACGGGGGATTCCGAAATCGGGCCCTAAATCTTCGTCGTTAAATGCTTAATCATGTCGATTTTTAGTTGCATGCTTCGGAGCCATTATAGATGTTTAACGACGCTCCAGAATTAGCATAGCAGGCGAGTATTTTGATAGTGATACATCTTATCGGCAATAACAGTAATTACAATTGCAAATAGTGAAAATAACTGTTAATCCTTTACGTCGTGCGAAAGGATTCGTGCGGGCGCTGGAATTGACTTACATAAAGGAAAGTTTTGGGGGCGAAACAGATATTAAAAGAAACATCAAAGTCTGGAAAATTTATCGCCCGAAATTATCGCTTTATTTTCTTCCTGGAACAATTGTAGCGTGTATGAGGGAAATATGGATCTGATGAAACCCTCGACAACGTGCTTAATAAATTTTTTCATAAGTTTCCGTGAAGGCATCTATTGCTTAGATTTATTTATCGCCATTCTTCCTTCGCCAACTTTCACACATTACATTTCGTCGCACAATTGCCGGCCCGATTACCATCAAAACATCCCCAACTTTACACTTGTTGTAATAATTATATCTCGGTTCGGATCTACAAATATGAATAAAATGGCTCGGTTTTATTGGCGACTAGTCGTTCAGATGAAGGATAACGTCCGAGGGGAGCGCGAATTCCGGCTGATTATGAGCTTTATTGGCGCTAAATCGTTTTGCCTAGTTGCATGAACGTAAATTTTTACGAGATAATCTCTTAAAAGACGTTTTAAATTCATGGGACGGAGACGACACTCAAAATGACAAAAAATTCCTATTCATACTCCGCCACTGTCTATGATTCCAACGCATTATGTTACGAAAACACACTTGATATACATTTATTTAATTAAAAAAATAGAGCACAATCAGGACTTCTTCTCACCCCGTATTGTTCGAAATGGGCATTTCTCTTGGTGTACCAGAATTTCGCTTGTTTGGTCGGCTTCCAGACATCCGTGCTCACTATATTGGCATCTTATTATGCGGACGGATCGCCTCTTATCGGATCTAAAGGGAATTTTGAATTGTTGCCCACAAATTATACAACGTGCTGGTGAATTCTTGGACTGTAAATTCTGGTGGCAGGCATCGCAAATCGGGTGCCTCTTTACACAAACAATTGATGCCGGATGAAGGACGTGGTTGCACACTGTGCACCACGAGATAAGGACTCTTTCGGAAGTACTTGCTTCCTCGGAATTGTCCATTTTTGAATCTAAACCAAAGAAATTAGTTCGGAAACTAGAAAATGTAAGTTTTACCTACCGATGATGTGGTTATAGACACGGTGACACAGACACACAGACGTGTTGCTGTAAGCTGAAGATGCAGATTTGGCGGTATTTAAAGGGATTACTATTGACGAATTAAGACACCAAATACTAAATAACCAACTTTCCATGCAAGCAAAAACATCATTAAAGATAACGAGAAACCGAACAACGAAATAAAAAGAGAAACAAACACCACTGCTCAGAAAAACACCAACGATAAGGAACCACTTGCCCTAAAAACAACAAACAATAATAATAAACCTAAGTCAACTCCTTGGAACAAATCTAAAGTTAAGGAAGCCTCTGACGAAAAAAGGATCAGCCTATTATTGATACCAAAATCAAAAAACGGCAACACAAATCAACAGTTATTGGATTCCCTGGAACTACACGTCTGGAAGCTATTTCAAAAAAGTTTATATTCACGTATATAGATTATCTCTTAAAACAACTAAAGAACAGCTTCAAGAACACCTGAAATCCTTCTTTAAGATTGTTTAAAAATGTACACAAGGAGCCCTTGAGATTCTTTAAGATTCGTGAAAAAAAGACAGAAGGGGACCCTGAGATTCAATAAAATTCTTTAAAAATACACCCACAACGAGTCCCTGAGATTATTAAGATTTATGAAAAAAAAAACAGAGGTGGGACTCTTGAGATTTTTTCACATTCTTAAAAGACACGCACAAGGAGTCCCTGAGATTCTTTAACATTCGTAAAAAGAAGACAGAAGAGGAGCCTGAGACTCTTTAAGATTATGTCAAAATACACACACAAGGAGCCCCTGAGATTCTTTAAGAATCTTAATAAAAAAGACATAAGGGGACCCTGAGATTTTATAAAAAGATTGACATTCCGTAAAATTTACAGAAACACCCACAACGAGCCCCTGAGATTATTAAGATTTATGAAAAAAAAACAGAGGTGGGACCCCTGAAATTTTTTCACATTCTTAAAAAACACGCACAAGGAGCCCCTGAGATTATTTAAGAATCTTAATAAAAAAGACATAAGGGGACCCTGAGATTTTATAAAAAGATTGAGATTCCGTAAAATTTACAGAAACACCCACAACGAGCCCCTGAGATTATTAAGATTTATGAAAAAAAAACAGAGGTGGGACCCCTGAGATTTTTTCACATTCTTAAAAAACACGCACAAGGAGTCCCTGAGATTCTTTAACATTCGTAAAAAGAAGACAGAAGAGGAGCCTGAGACTCTTTAAGATTATGTCAAAATACACACACATGGAGCCCCTGAGATTCCTTAAGAATCTTAATAAAAAAGACATAAGGGGACCCTGAGATTTTATAAAAAGATTGAGATTCCGTAAAATTTACAGAAACACCCACAACGAGCCCCTGAGATTATTAAGATTTATGAAAAAAAAAACAGAGGTGGGACCCCTGAAATTTTTTCACATTCTTAAAAAACACGCACAAGGAGCCCCTGAGATTATTAAGATTTATGAAAAAAAAAAAAACAGAGGTGGGACCCCTGAGATTTTTTCACATTCTTAAAAAACACGCACAAGGAGTCCCTCAGATTCTTTAACATTCGTAAAAAGAAGACAGAAGAGGAGCCTGAGACTCTTTAAGATTATGTCAAAATACACACACAAGGAGCCCCTGAGATTCTTTAAGAATCTTAATAAAAAAGACATAAGGGGACCCTGAGATTTTATAAAAAGATTGACATTCCGTAAAATTTACAGAAACACCCACAACGAGCCCCTGAGATTATTAAGATTTATGAAAAAAAAACAGAGGTGGGACCCCTGAAATTTTTTCACATTCTTAAAAAACACGCACAAGGAGCCCCTGAGATTCTTTAAGAATCTTAATAAAAAAGACATAAGGGGACCCTGAGATTTTATAAAAAGATTGAGATTCCGTAAAATTTACAGAAACACCCACAACGAGCCCCTGAGATTATTAAGATTTATTAAAAAAAACAGAGGTGGGACCCCTGAGATTTTTTCACATTCTTAAAAAACACGCACAAGGAGTCCCTGAGATTCTTTAACATTCGTAAAAAGAGACAGAAGAGGAGCCTGAGACTCTTTAAGATTATGTCAAAATACACACACAAGGAGCCCCTGAGATTCTTTAAGAATCTTAATAAAAAAGACATAAGGGGACCCTGAGATTTTATAAAAAGATTGACATTCCGTAAAATTTACAGAAACACCCACAACGAGCCCCTGAGATTATTAAGATTTATGAAAAAAAAACAGAGGTGGGACCCCTGAAATTTTTTCACATTCTTAAAAAACACGCACAAGGAGCCCCTGAGATTCTTTAAGAATCTTAATAAAAAGGACATAAGGGGACCCTGAGATTTTATAAAAAGATTGAGATTCCGTAAAATTTACAGAAACACCCACAACGAGCCCCTGAGATTATTAAGATTTATGAAAAAAAAACAGAGGTGGGACCCCTGAGATTTTTTCACATTCTTAAAAAACACGCACAAGGAGTCCCTGAGATTCTTTAACATTCGTAAAAAGAAGACAGAAGAGGAGCCTGAGACTCTTTAAGATTATGTCAAAATACACACACATGGAGCCCCTGAGATTCCTTAAGAATCTTCATAAAAAAGACATAAGGGGACCCTGAGATTTTATAAAAAGATTGAGATTCCGTAAAATTTACAGAAACACCCACAACGAGCCCCTGAGATTATTAAGATTTATGAAAAAAAAAACAGAGGTGGGACCCCTGAAATTTTTTCACATTCTTAAAAAACACGCACAAGGAGCCCCTGAGATTATTAAGATTTATGAAAAAAAAAAAACAGAGGTGGGACCCCTGAAATTTTTTCACATTCTTAAAAAACACGCACAAGGAGCCCCTGAAATTCTTTAAGAATCTTAATAAAAAGACATAAGGGGACCCTGAGATTTTATGAAAAGATTAAGATTCCGTAAAATTTACAGAAACACCCACAAGGAGCCCCTGAGATTATTAAGATTTATGAAAAAAAAAACAGAGGTGGGACCCTTGAGATTTTTTCACATTCTTAAAAAACACGCACAAGGAGTCCCTGAGATTCTTTAATATTCGTAAAAAGAAGACAGAAGGGGAGCCTGAGACTCTTTAAGATTCTGTCAAAATACACACACAAGGAGCCCCTGAGATTCTTTAAGAATCTTAATAAAAAAGACATAAGAGGGACCCTGAGATTTTATAAAAAGATTGAGATTCTGTAAAATTTACAGAAACACCCACAAGGAGCCCCTGAGATTCTTTAAGATTCATGAAAATAAAACAGGAGGGGACCCTGAGATTCTATAAAATTCTTAAAAAATACACCCACAAAGAGTCCCTGAGATTTTTTAAGATTCGTAAAAAAAAGACAGAAAGGGACTATGGGATTCCCCTGAGATTCTTGCACATTTTTTAAAAAACACTCTCACAAGTAGCCCTTGAGATTTTTTATTTTTACAAACAGCACACCCAAGGGACCTCTGAGATTCTTTCACATTTTTAAAAAACACGCACAAGAAGCCCCGGAGATTCTTTAAGACTCTTTAAAAAAAACACAAGGGGCTCGTGAGATTCTTTAAGATTCTTTAAAAATATACACAAGGAGCACCTGAGAGTCCTTAAAATTCGTGAAAATAAGACAAAAGGGGACACGGAGATTCTTTACGATTCATGGAAAAAGGCAGAAGCGGACCCTGAGATTCTTAAGATTCATGAATAAAAAAAATAGAGGGGGCCTCTGTGATTCTTGCACATTCTTTGCAAAATACTCAGAAGGAGTCCTTGAATTTTTTTTTATTTTTAAAAACAGCACACACAAGGGACCCCTAAGATTTTTTCACATTCTTAAAAAACACACACAAGAAGCCCCTGAGATTCTTTGAGACTCTTTAAAAAAACACAAGGGGCACCTGAGATTCTTTAAGATTCTTTAAAAATATACACAAGGAGTCCTTAAGATTCGTGAAAACAAGACAAAAAGGGACCCGGAGATTTTTTAAGATTCATGGAAAAAGACAGAAGCGGACCCTGAGATTCTTAAGATTCATGAATAAAAAACAGAGGGGACCCTGAGATTTTTTCACATTCTTAAAAAACACGCACAAGGAGCCCTAAGATTTTTTAAGATTTGTAAAAAAGGACAGAAGGGGACCTTGAGATTTTATAAAAAATTTTAAATATACACTCACAAATAGTCCCTGAGATTCTTACACATTATTTAAAATAGAGAGTCAAGGGGCCCCTGAGATTTTTTAAGATTGATAAAAAGAACGACAGAAGGGGACCCTGAGATTTTATAATTTTTTTTACATACACACAAATAGTCTATAAAATACTTTAAAAATAAACCACAAGGAGCCCCTGAGATTTTTTAAGATTTGTAAAAAAAGACAGAAGGGAACCCTGAGATTCTATCAAATTCTTTAAAAATGCACCCACAAGAATCCCCTGAGATCCTTAACATTTATTAAAAAAAAAAAACAGAAGAGGGATCCTTGAGATTCTTGCATATTCTTTAAAAACACTCACAAGAAGTCCCTGAGATTCTTTATGATTCGTAAAAAAAGGACAGAAGAGGATCTGAGATTTTATAATAATTTTTAAATATACACTCACAAATAGTCCCTGAGATTCCTACACATTATTTTAAAATAGAGAGGCACGGGGCCCCTGACATTTTTTAAGATTCGTAAAAAGAACGACAGAAGTGGACCTGAGATTCTATAATTTTTTTTTAAATGCACACAAATAATCCCCGAGATTTCGTAAAATTTACAAAAACACCTACAAGGAGCCCCTGAGATTCTTTAAGATTCTTGATAAGGAGACCCTGAGATTCTATAAAATTCTTTAAAAATAAACCCACATGGGGCCCTTGAGATTTTTTATGATTTGTAAAAAAAAGACAGAAGGGTACCCTGAGATTCTACCAAATTCTTTAAAAATGCACCCACAAGTATCCCCTGAGATCCTTAACATTTATTAAAAAAAACAGAAGGGGGATCCTTGAGATTCTTGCATATTCTTTAAAAACACTCACAAGAAGCCCGTAAGATTCTTTATGATTCGTAAAAAAAGGACAGAAGAGGCTCCTGAGATTTTATAATAATTTTTAAATATACACTCACAAATACTCCCTGAGACTCCTACACATTATTTTAAAATAGAGAGGCACGGGGCCCCTGAGATTTTTTAAGATTCGTAAAAAGAATGACAGAAGTGGACCCTGAGATTCTATAATTTTTTTTTAAATACACACAAATAATCCCCGAGATTCCGTAAAATTTACAAAAACACCTACAAGGAGCCCCTGAGATTCTTTAAGATTCGTGATAAGGGGACCCTAAGATTCTATAAAATTCTTTAAAAATAAACCCACAAGGAGCCCCTGAGATCCTTAACATTTATTAAAAAAAAAAAAAAACAGAAGGGGGGATCCTTGAGATTCTTGCATATTCTTTAAAAATACTCACAAGAAGCCCCTGAGATTCTCTATGATTCGTAAAAAAAGGACAAAAGAGGATCCTGAGATTTTATAATAATTTTTAAATATACACTCACAAATAGTTTCTGATGAGATTCCTACACATTATTTTAAAATAGAGAGACACGGGGCCTCTGAGATTTTTTACGATTCGTAAAAAGAACGACAGAAGTGGACCCAGAGATTCTATAATTTTTTTTTTAAATACACACAAATAATCCCCGAGATTTCGTAAAATTTACTAAAACACCTACAAGGAGCCCTTGAGATTCTTTAAGATCCTTGATAAGGGGACCCTGAGATTCTATAAAATTCCTTAAAAATAAACCCACAAGGAACCCCTGAGATTCTATCAAATTCTTTAAAAATGCACCCACAAGAATCCTCTGAGATCCTTAAGATTTATTAAAAAAAAAAACAGAAGGGGGACCCCTGAGATTCTTGCACATTTTTTAAAAAACAGTCACAAGGAGCCCTTGAGACTTTTTAATTTATAAAAACAGCACACTCAAAGGACCCCTGAGATGTTTTCACATTCTTAAAAAAACACGCACAAGGAGCCCCTGAGATTTTTTAAGATTCGTAAAAAAGACAGAAGGGGACCCTGAGATTTTATAAAATTCTTTAAAAGTACACACAAATAGTCCCTGAAATTCCTTCACATTATTTAAAATAGAGAGACAAGGGGCCCCTGAGATGTTTTAAGATTCGTAAAAAAAGACAGAAGGAGTCCATGCGATTTTTTCACATTCTTTAAAAGTAAACATGCACAAGGAGCCCCTGAGATTCCGTAAGATTCACAAAAACACCCACAAGAAGCACTTGAGACTCTGAGATTCGTAAAAAATTACAAAAGAGGACCCAGAGATTCTTTAAGAATCTGTTTTTTTTTGTTCAATTTTATGTCCTGTTTTTTCTTTATGTTTTCGTCGACTTTTGGTGGCATTTTTTTAATTGCCTTTTGATCTCTTTTTCGGCATGATTTTTGTTCTGTTTTCGTATTTTTGTGGATTTTTTCTTTTTTTTGTTATTTTTTTTATTTTTTTTTGTTATTTCTTTTTAGTTTTTGAGGCTGTATTTTGTTTTTGCATTCTTTTTTGTAGTAGTCTTTTTTTGTTGTATTGTTTGTGTAGTTTTTGTTCCCTTTTTGGAATTTTTTTATCGTCTTTTTTGTCGCTTTTTTGATCTTCTCGCGCCATTTGTTTGAACTTTTTTCTTTATTTTTTTGTTTTTGTAACTTTTTTTGTTCCGTTTCTTTGAGTTTTCGTCATTGTCTTTTTTTTGATGTGTGTTTTGTGTTGAATTTTTATTTTCTCTTTTTGCAACCTTTTCCTTAGTTTTTTTGTCGCTTTCTTTTACTCTCTTCGTTTGCTCACATTTTTTATCGGGTTCTTGACCTCTTTTTTCGCATCAATTTTTTGTCTTCTGTTTTTCTGTCTTTTTGTTAAATTTTTACATTTTCGCAGGCATTTTTTTGTTGTTTTTTCAGCATTTTTTTGTAGTAGCTTTTCTTTTGTTGTATTTTTGTGGGGTTTTTGTTTCCTTTTCCGTCTTTTCTCACCGTCTTTTTTGTTACTTTTTGTCGCTTTTTTGTAGCACTTTTGTTATTTTTTTGGCGCCATTTTATTATTCTTTTCGTTTCTGATCTCCTGCATCTTTTTTTTTTAATGAATTATTGATTTTATCCGATTTGAATAAAATTAATGATCTTTTACTGCACAGAAATAAAAATAGTCGTTAGAAGGAGAAGAGGACGGGTGGGCGGGGCTAGCATTTGATTAGATAAAACTAATTTTGGCACTTTTGACATTTTCGTCCATTTTTCAACCATTTTCGAAAATAATCCCGAGTCTGGTCAGGTATTTTTTTATTTTTTTCACATCCTAGATTCTATTGGTTTCCACTCCCACTCGATACAAGGACATAATTAGCCCCGCCCACCCTGTCTCCTTTTCATTGATCAATTTTGTTCAATCTGAATAAAATTAATGATCATATACTGAAAAGAAATAAAATTAGTCGTTAGAATGAGAAAAGGGTGGATGGGCGGGGCTAGCAATTTCTAAGACAAGACTGATTTGGCAAATGACATACCTTCCAAGAAAATAGAGGGTGGGTGGGCGGGCCTAATACTTGTTTAGATAAGACTGATTTTGGCACTTTTGACATTTTCGTCCATTTTTTAACTATTTTCGAAAATAATCCAGAGTCCGGTCAGGTCTTTTTTTATTTTTTTCACATCCTAGATTCTATTCGTTTGCGTTTCCACTCAACAGAAAAATATAATTAGCCCCACCCACCCACCCTGTCTCCTTTTCAGTAATTGATTTTATGCAATCTGAATGAAATTAATAATCTTATACTGAACAGAAATAAAATTAGCCGTTAGAATGAGAAGAGGGCGGGTGGGCGTGGCTAGTGCTTGCTAAGATAACACTGATTTTTGCAAATGACATACATTGCAAGAAAATGGTGGGTGGGTGGGCGGGGCTGGCATTTGATAAGATAAAACTGATTTTGGCAATTTTGACATTTTCGTCCAGTGTTTAACGATTTTCGAAAATAATTCCGAGTCTGGTCAGGTCTTTCTTTATTTTTTTCACATCCTAAATTCTATTGGTTTCCACTCCCACTCGACACAAGAACATAATTAGGCCCGCCCACCCACCCTGTCTTCTTTTCATTGATCAATTTTATTCGATCTGAATAAAATTAATGATCATATACTGAACAGAAATAAAATTAGCCGTTAGAATAAGAATAGGGCGGGTGGGCGGGGCTAGTGCTTACTATGGTAAGACTAATTTTGGCAGATGACATACATTGCAAGAAAATAGAGGGCGGGTGGGCGGGGCCAGCACTTGTTAAGATAAGACTGATTTTGGCACTTTTGACATTTTCGTCTAGTGTTCAACTATTTTCGATAATAATCCAGAGTTTGGTCAGGTCTTTTTTTATTTTTTTCACATCCTGGACTCTATTGGTTTCCGCTCCCACTCGACACAAGAACATAATTAGTGATCAAAAGCGAGAACATTAGAGTTTCCGCTTTTTTGTAGAATTTTTTAAACCCTTTTTCATCACTTTTTTGTCCTCTGCCTTTGCCACCTCGTTGTCGCTTTTTTTTTGTATTTTTTTTGTAGCCGTTTTTGTGAACCTCTTTATTCCGTTTCTTTTGGCCTTTTTGTCACCGCATTTTTTTGTTAGTTCTTTGTCTTCTGTTTTTGTCGCTTTTTGTAGTTTTTTGTGGACTTTTTAATTTTTTTCTTATTTTGTTCAATTTTTTTCAGGTTTTTTAATAGGTGTTCTTTTTGTTGTTTTTCTGACACTTTGTAGTATCCTTTTTTTTTGCATTTTTTTTTGTGGATTTTTTTCCTTTTTGGACTTTCCTGTTTGTCACTTTTTGTAGAGTTTTTGTGTTCTCTTTATTTGTCACGTTTTTTAATGTCCTTTTTTTAGTGGAGTGTTTCTAATTTTTATGGATTTTTTCCAGCATTTTTGCTTTTTTCAGGATTTTTGTTGGAGTTTTTTGACCTCTTTTTATCACTTTTTGTAGTAGCATTTTTTTTTGTTTTTTTTTTGTCGTTATTCTTGTTTTTATGAAAAGAGTAATAATCATAAAATTTTATTGTGAAAAACTCACTCGAAACATACCATTTTTACTAGTTCTTTAAAAGTCCACACATCTTTTTTATAACTTTTAGGACCCGTAAAAAATTAAATTCAAAAAACTTATAATTTTAGAATTTATCTAAAAAACTGGATTTGGTTGATAGCACTTGCGAATCGAGAAAAGTCTTGGAAAATAACTGAAGACCATTTTTTTTTAATTAATTTAGTGTCATAAAAACATTCACTAATGAACGACCAGCAAGGCTACTTAGTTTTTATTATAATAATTTTCGAGATCTCCCTATGAAAGTAAAGTACTTAAAAAAATAATTTTAAAATGCGAGCGTAGCGAGCACGTACAGGATGAATAAAATTGTTTCTAATAATTTAGTTTCTCAGGAACGCCAACAAATCTATATTTTTTTCTATAAATCTCTTTGTTAGACATGTTCACTATGTTCTGGAGTCTAGTATACATTAATTATAAGACGGCTCAATTTTGTGTGTATGATTTACTCAAAATATGCGCTTGTTTTTCTATTTTATTACATCTTGAATAAAAACTCACCTCATTGCAACCCTACTAAATTAGACAAAATGTCATTTAACATATTTATGAGAGCTACTTTGATAACTCTGTGATATTTTGGAATTTACACTTTATAAAACAGCAAACAAATTGTATTTCTTTCTAGTTGAAATTTTTACTGATCTCCCAAAAATCAAAAATCGAATTAAATGGTTCAAAAAAACCCAATCTGTAACGATCTGAGCGACAAACAATAGCATATTTTTTCATAGAGCTACAAAATAGATCGTTTATAACACAACTCACACAAAGAATTTGTGGCCTTTTTACAACTTTAATTAAAAACACACAATACCAGCGAAATTGGCAAGCTGACACTTAACTGTTTGTCATATACTTAACCTGTCACATTTGCAACACCAGAAGGCATGTCGGCGAGCTTACCGTTAATAAAAATCCCACAGATAATGCGCTAAACAAAACAGATAATCTATTTCATTTTAATCGTTTTATCAGCGAAATTTGATAATCGATCCTTCATTGGCGTCATTACCGACTAAAGCCCCAACCAACTCCAGTGCACCGCTTCTCGCCCCAGTTCCGCTGCAGCCCACAAACTTTAGTAAACAAATATCGAGTACGTCGGTTAAAAGTGTTTTATAGCACGACGGATATCTATCTGGTGTCATAAAAGTTGCATAGTCGCCGTTCGCACCGCCGGACTATCGATCGTCGTGCGTTGCCGTTGCCGTTTTTTGTACGTCTTCCCTTGATTACCGTTTAGTTCGAATAATAAGCATTTTTCCAAATCGAGGATCGATCCTCCGGCAACGAGCGTCGATCCGGCGATTATTTTTTGTTTTTCTTCGTACCGGAACGCGGTGAACGATCCTTTAACCTCTCCTCCCTTTTTTTCAATAAAATTGGATTTGATTAATGAACAGACGATGTTTTCTGTTGAATTTTGCCCAATCAACTGCAAATTGGATGAATTACGTCGAATAAAAATAGGCAATTGCAAAACCTGGCAGCGTGTTTTCTGTAAACACTTGGATTGAAAGTTGACCGCACCGAATCGATACCATCGATGTTAACTTGCTCTCGAAACAATAAAGCTAATAAAAACACACCCTGGTTGTATCAATAGATTGCCGACCCATGTCAATAACAAAATAATTCTTCGCCGAAATCGATAGAAACGTAACCCAATTTATATGCATTGTACATTTTTTATGTCCGGAGTTGCGGCCGGATATGGACTTCATAAATCCGGGTTCGGGAGGAAGAGGCGGAAGTTAACAATCATTTGTTACCGGACTCCTGAGGGAGAGGGTCGTTTAAGCAATACGTTGTTTTGAGATTTAGAGGCAGGTGTGGC
Organism: Zophobas atratus; assembly: GCA_022388445.1. Lineage (NCBI taxonomy): Eukaryota > Metazoa > Arthropoda > Insecta > Coleoptera > Tenebrionidae > Zophobas > Zophobas atratus. The sequence goes on from CM039449.1 coordinate 5,133,044, forward strand.
GCGCTTTTTACATAAACTTTCCGGGAAAGAAACACCTGGTCTATAGTTTCGCGAGGTTGGCATCTTCGCTCGATCAGAACTCTGACATTAAGGGGGAACGCTAGACGAGAGACAAGTTTGAATTGGGCGCCATTTGTTGCCTTAAACGCAACCAGCAATTCTTCTTTAAATCTACCTGACGCGCTGGGATAGACGACTACCGGACGTGGGTCATAAAAGCGTCGTAAGCCGATAATGCAAAATAATGATAATTTATGACAGGCAGCCCACAACATACCTTCAGCACAGAATAATCATTTCTCGTATTCTTTTAACATATTAATTTTAATATTCGAGATATTTATTATATTATTCAAACACAATTTAGACACTGCAGAGTAAACAAGGCTTATCAAAACTTAATAATTGAAAAATTGAAACATTTTAAATGAAAAAAATCGGTAAACCGAAAAATTGAAAAATCTATAAATCGAGAAATTGAACAATCTAAAAATTAAACAATTTAAAAATCGAAGAATTGGAAAACCAAAAAATCTAAACCGAGAACTTGAAAACTCGAATAATCGACAAGTCAAAACATCAAGGAAAACAATAAAATTAACGGAAAATCTAGAACTTAAAAATTGGTCTAAAGAGTTTAGACAGTACTTCCCTCGTGTCGGAAACTTGACGACTGCATGCCTATTGTGTTTTTTTTCTCATTACATTTTTGTAGTGGCAATTTAAAAAAAATTGCGATGACGTCATCAACATTTTTGCAAGGACACGTATATCAGTTGGGATAGATGTAGTGTAATACTAAGAATAAAATTATTATATTCTCAAATTTTCGGGAAAATGAATTGGGTCGTTTTGAATATTGATTTGTAATAATCAATAAAATAACGAAACAATTTACTCACGTATACGTATCAGAGGCAATTGAAAATCGTGTATGTATAAACATTCTTAATTTAAGATAACAGGCGTAACAGCATACGTGAGAGTCAAACAGAGAAACTGTAAACAAAACGACCATCGGTTTTATTGCTTCGACTTCCGCTTATTATATAAAACATTGGGTTTTATTTTAATTCTTGACGGTGAAATTCACAATTGGTTGATTATAAACATGTCTATTTCACATTCGCGGAACCAAGTGAGCGCATAAAACAAATGCAGGTCTGTAATGTTAAAGTCGATGTAAATAAGCGTGCTACCCTTATGTTTCAACCGAGTTTTTCCTTTAACAAATTTTGTGTCTACCAAATTGGGTTGGTTGGGGTGTAATTCTAATAATAAGTGTTGCCTTTAATTTAATCAATAAAATAAATTGACTTCAATAATTTTTTTGAACCACCTCTTAAGAAAATCTAAAAAATATGAATGGAATGATAAATCACAAGTACAAACTCATCATATTTTTTGCATTTTAGATAGGATTTATTCAGCAAAATTTAAGGGTGACGTCATCAATTTTTTTAGGAGGGATGAACAAATACATTTTGAACAAAAGTTTACCATGCTTATAATAACTATAAAATATTCCCAAGATTTCAAAGCATTCGGTTTTGTAATTCCTGATTAAATCCATAAAATAAATTCACGCCTTCATTAATTTTTTTGGGTCACCCTGCATATGCAAATCCAAAAATATGAATGGAATGATAAATCACAAGTACAGACTCATCATATTTTGTACATTTTAGATACGATTTATTCGGCAAACTTTTGAGCTGACGTCATCAGTTTTTTGTAGAAGATAACCAAATATATTTTGACTAAAAATTTATTATGCTCTTTATAACCTTACAACATCTGCAACATTTCAAAGCATTCTGGTTAGCAGATTAAAAATTAAATTTCAAAATGTTGTTTTATAATTTTGATTTTTTTTCCAAAAATCTGGACGTTTCGGGTGAAAAGTCGATTCAGAGTTGTAAACTACATGTGTAGGACTATGTTATTTTATACAATTGAAAACCCATTTACTATGTACAATTTTGAAGTGACGTCATCGCATTAGTGGTGGGGATGATTAGACAAATTTTGGTTAGCGTTTTACCATCTACATGATATTCTTAATATAAGTACAAAATTTCACAACAATCGGTCGAGTACTTTCGGAGATTATCTGTCTAATAAAAATCCGGGACGGCAGACGGACAGACGGACAGACGGACGGACAGACGGACGGACAGACGGACGGACAGACGGACAGACGGACAGACGGACAGACGGACAGACAGACGGAAATGGGAGACCTATTTCTTCGTCTTCTAGGGGTCATGAAAGATCGAGAAAACGTAAAAGTAGAGAGTCGGCCGACGGACTCGATTACAATACTTCCTTTGCTTACGCTCGGGAAGTAAAAAATGGAAGAATTGAAGAACCGAAACATTGCAAAATCTCAGAACTGAAATACTGAAAAACTGAAAAATGGAAGGAAAATTGAAAAATCGAAAAAGTGAAAAAATTCAAAACTGAAATCTTGAAAAACTGAAAAATGGAAAGAAAATTGAAGAATCAGAAAAGTGAAAAAATCCAAAACTGAAACATTGAAAAATCAAGAAATAGAGAAATGGGAAAATCAAAAAATCAGTTAATCGAAAAATTGAAAAATCGAAAAATTTAGAAACGTCAAAAATTGAAAACTGAAAAATAAAAAAAATTAAAAATCGTAAAACTGAAATATCGTAAAGTTAATAAACTGAAAAACTGAAAATTTTTGAAAAAAAAAATCGTATCAAAAACTAAAAATTCAAAAAATCGAGAAATTGAACAATCAAAAAATCAAACCATAGAAATCCCAGTAAGTTGATAAATAGGAAAATTTAAAAAACAAAAATTTTAAAAATCCAAGAATTGAACAAGAAAAAAAATCTAAGCCTGAAAACTCAGAAATTGAATGATCGAGAACAAAAAATCTAAAATTTAAAAATTCGACAAATTGAAAAATCATGGAACTGAAAAATCGAAAAGTCGAGATAGTGAGAAATCTAAAAACCTAAAACTTTAAAAATTGAAAAATTAAAATATCGAAAAATTTAAAAACCGAGAAATCAAAAATTTGAAAAATTGAAGAAACGAAATATTGCAAAATTCCAAAGCTGAAATATTGAAAAACCTAAAAATGGAAGGTAAATTAAAGAATCGAAACAGTGAAAAAATCCCAAACTGAAACATTGAAAAATTGAGAAATGGAAAAATGGGAAAAACAAAAAAATTGGTCTAAAGAGTTTAGACAGTACTTCCCTCGCTATCGGAAACGTGACGACTGCATGCCTATTATGTTTTTTTTTCACATTAGATTTCAAAGCATTCGGTTTTGTAGTTCCTAAGTAATCAATAAAATAAATTTGCGCATTCATTAAATTTTTTGAGTCACCCTGTGTATCCGAATCCAAAAAATATGAATGGAATGATAAATCACAAGAAGAGACTCATCATATTTTATACAATTTAGATAGGATTTATTCAGCAAAATTTTGAGGTGACGTCATCAATTTTTTAGAGGGGATAAGTAAATATATTGTGATTAAAACGGTCTTGGTTTAATAACAAAAAAATATTGTTTGTCTATAAAACAAGCGCGTCTTAGACAAAGTATGTCGTAAAAAATTTACGTATGCTGGTCCCGACTGCAATTACGGTTTAAATATTTTTTGAAAATCCTGTCATGGATGTAGAAACATTTGTGACAGCCAAAGAGGTTTTTTTGAGAAAATTATCTTTGAATTTAGACCAAATCGAAATAGACACTTGGCAACAGGCACATTTGGGCAAAAGAAAGAGAAATTAGGGTTACGTCTTCAAATTTTGGACGTATTTACAAACTTAGACCGACTACAGCAATAGCTAAAACTGTGGAGTCTCTGTTGTACAGTACATTTATAGGTATTACTCATACATACTATGAACAGTAAAGTGAGGAAAAAGCTGTCAAGTGTTTTGAAATAAATAAAAATATAAAAACTGAACGGTGTGGCTTGTTTATTTCAAAACAATTTCCTTACTTGGCTGCTAGTCCAGACAGGGTTCTAGAGGATAGGAGTGCATTAGTCGAAATTAAATGCCCTTCAAAATCGCAAGATTTGTCTCCCGAAGAAGCGGTTAGAAAAAAATAATCAAATTTTGTACATTGACAAACAGAGAATTGAAACTAAAAAAAGAATCATGATTACTGCTTTCAAGTCCAGGGACAAATGCTTGTTACGGGTATTTCACAAGTTTATTTTGTTGTATGGACACCCAAAGGAATAAATATAGAAAAAAATTATAAAAACGAAGAAATATATGTAAAAAGATGGCAGGTAAACTTGGCAGATTTTGCTTTGGCGCTTTATTGCCCAAAATAATTGATTCAAGAAGAAAGAGGAACCTGGCTTTGCGAGAGATTTTTTTAAAATAAATAAAATTTGTTTCTATTTTTTTATGTACTTTAATAATTTATTATGAGTACATTTTTCATCACCAAGACTTGCATACATATTTTTATTATAAATATATTTTGAAAATGATCTCTCCGCAAATGAAAACATATACGAGCACTTTTTTCGAGTAAACAATAAAGGGAGAAGGGCCTTTTTAAAAAACCTCCTTTCTGGGATAAGTACTAGATACACTTAGCTACTTATACGTGTTAAACAAAAGCTGTATTTTATATATTTTTTATTATTATTATAAATATGTTTATTAGTTTTATTAATTAAGAAAGCAAAATATATATTAACAATAATATTACAATGAATTTTTAGTAATTATGTGTATTGAATTCAGGATCCTGAGTGGAGTAAAAATATTATAGTTCTCCAGTTTTAATTCGGTTTTATGATAGTACCTCATTGCGTAAAATTTCATTTCCTTAACAATAGATTAATACGGCCGGTCCTGGCGGCTTGTCATAAAACTGAGTTCCTTGCCATAAATTAGAAAAATCAGCCGAGAACTCTAACAATCAGCTTATGGTAAAGCAGGCGATGAGGGTTTTACCTGGAAAGTCGCTTCCGTAAATTTTAGTGGCGCTCCTATCGACAAAGCACTGAACTAACTGCTCAAATTCTGTCGAATTGATACCCATTTTTTTCAATAATTGTTAGTTTTTGTTAAAAACTCTGCTAACCAATAGATCATTAATTTTCCTCTGATATTCCAGTTAAAATTATTCGACGTATTTTGCATTAATTTGTGGTATATTTTGATTTTAATAAACACATTATTATTTAAACAAATTGTACCACTAACAAACATTTAGTGACTCTGCGCCCTGTAAAAAGTGATGTTTTATCCATGTGCCAATTTTCAAGCAATTCTATGATGGTTATGACTCAAAAAACTTGAAAAGAAAACATACAATGGTGTTTTTTTACGATATTTCTCAGCCATATTTTTTTAATTGATTGAACCGGTCTCTGCGCCCTAGAATATGAAAAAATCTGCAGTTTGATGTATGAAACATCTATATTAATATCATTTTTTCATACAAAAAACCAAAAAAATGTTATACCTCGTCTAGCGAGTCCCCTTCAGTGTTTATCGCGCCGGTTTTACTGGAATTTATTTACGCGCGATTTTGTTAGCATTAATTGGAACACAATCGAATTTAAAGCGGGATCTGCGGTTTTTCATACATTTCGAGTTTGTTTTTCCACTTGTGTTTTTTCGGGGTTCGGAAAATACCAGATCGTGTTAATTACGAATCGAAGCTCGCGGATAAACGGACATAAAAGTGTTCGGTAACAGTTAATTACTCCTAGAAGCGATTTTAATAAGGCGCTATTTTCGGTCTCCCGTCTGGGAAAATCCATAGCAATTTGCAGCGACATTATAACGTATAAAAGTCTTATATCCAGGGTGTCACATTCCCCACGAAAGTTGTTTTCGATTGAGTTAGTTTCTTGTTTCTGACAGAAATTGGCTATCATTAGGTAAAGCATAACGGGGAATGAAATATCCACTCTATATTCAGGCCGATACGTGAATTTCATTTAATATAAGATTTTTCTGCGATATTTACAGCTCAACGATTCAAACATTTACTGCGAGTGACACAGATGTTCACATTTTTATTACATCTTTCGCCACGTGTCTGGATGATGTTTCAAAAAATCTCACATTTATCGCAACAGATGCACCACCTGATCTTTGATAACGCGAAAACGCGGAATCGAAATAGAAATTTTATGTTTGTATTTGGACTAAAAGACAAATCCAATCATCTCGGGCGAAATTGAATTTTAAATTTAGATTTCAAATTTCTCACGATTCATTTCCCGGCAGCGTAAACAAAAACTTAATATTTTTATTTCGCGGCGACTTAAAGCTTGAAACGAGTGGAGTGGAGAAATGCTCGCTTTCGACCAGACTAACAACTATTTCCTTATTTTGTGTTTTAAATGAGTTTCGAATGTTGGTTTACCTGGGGACTTTGTGGAAGTTGAGGCACAAAGCCGTAAAGTTCCAGGAAATTTGTGCATTGATAAAACGGTAAGTTTATTTATCGTTTAAGTTAACTGCGTTAATTAAAGTATACTTTTTTGCATCAGTTGTACCCCGTTGTAAAAGCGAAATCGGAATTACGCTTCAAATACCACAAAGCAACAATTTTAATTAAAGAATTTCGCTCCTCTAGTAGTCAGTTTGGAGTCCATAAATTTCTGTCAAGAGTGTAACTTTTAGATAGATGCGTGGTGAAGGAATTCGTTCTTTCATCAAGGAGGAGCGTATTGTTTTATTTTATAGGTCAGTTCAGTAATAATTTATTTGTTTATGGTTCTACCGGAGCCGTAGATTTATAAATGTAAAAAAGTACACAGGTAGAGTATAATAAAGTCTGCCAACTAGTGAACAATAAACTGTTGAACATTATATTATTATATTAAAAATTTAGAAACAATTTCCTGAGATTTTTAGCTCCTTTATCTTTTAAATATTAAATTATTCTACGTAGTACACACATAAAAAGCCCCTGAGAATGTTTAAGACTCGTAAAAAATCCAATTTTTCAATTTTCTTAAAAAAGAGACCTTGAGATTCTTCAAAATTTTTTGAAATACAACACAATGAGTCCCTCAGATTCTGTAAAATTTGTAAAAAAGTCCAGAAGAGATTCCTGAGATTTTTTCAAATTTTATAAAACAAAGACATAGGGGACCCCTAAGATTTTTTTACATTCTTTCAAAGAAAAATTAACAAGGCCCTCTGAGATTCCTTCATTCTCTTAAAAAAGACATAAGGGGCCACGGAAATGCAATCGAAAAAAAGACACAAGGAACCCAAGACATTGTTTCACATTCTTTAAAAACCCCTGAGATTCTTTAAGATTGTTGAAAAAAACCCAGAAAGGGTGGATCCTTGAGATTCTTTAAGATTCATAAAAATAAGAAAAGACCTCTGAAGTTATTTTATCCTCTTAAAAAAAAGACCGAAGAGACCCCTGAGATCTTTTAAAATCATTGAAAAAAAAAGACACACATATACAGGGAGCCCCGAAATTGTTTAATATTCGTAAAAAAAATCAAAGGGGACCATGAGATTCTTAAAAATTCATTAAAATATAACACAATTAGTCCCTCAGATTCTGTAAAATTTGTAAAAAAATCCAGAGGAGATTCCTAAGATTCTTTCACATTTTATAAAAAAAAGACACAGGGGAACCCTAAGATTTTTTTACATTCTTTCAAAGAAAAGTTAACAAGGCCCCCTGAGATCCCTTCATTCTCTTAAAAAAGACGTAAGGGGTCTCTGAAATTCATTTATATTCTTAAAAAAAGACACAAGGAACCCTTGAGATTCTTTCACATTCTTTAAAAAACCCTGAGATTCTTTAAGATTCTTGAAAAAATTCCAGAAGGGGTGGGTCCTTAAGATTCTTTAGGATTCATAAAAATAAGAAAAGAGAGAGAGAGAGATCTTTTAAAATTATTGAAAAAAAAAAGACACACATATACAGGGAGCCCCCGAAATTGTTTAAGATTCGTAAAAAATCAAAGGGGACCATGAGATTCTTCAAAATTCATTAAAATATAACACAAGGAGCCCCTGAGTTTCCGCAAAATTTGTGAAAAGAATTCAGAAGAGGCTCCTGAGAACCTTTCACATTTTATAAAAAAGATTGGGGAACCCCTGAGATTCTTTTACATTAAAAAAAAAAAACACACAAGAGTCTCCTGAGATTTATGAAACTTCTTGAAAACCATACATGGAGTTCCTGAGAATCTTTAAAATCCGTAAAAAAATAGAGGGGGACCATGAGATTCTTCAAAATTCTTTAAAATACAACACAATGAGTCCCTCAGATTCTGTAAAATTTGTAAAAAAATCCAGAAGAGATTCTTGAGATTCTTTCACATTTTATAAAAAAGAGACACAGCGGAACCCCTAAGATTTTTTTACATTCTTTCAAAGAAAAGTTAACAAGGCCCCCTGAGATTCCTTCATTCTCTTAAAAAAGACATAAGGGGTCTCTGAAATTCATTTATATTCTTAAAAAAAAAGACACAAGGAACCCTTGGGATTCTTTCACATTCTTTAAAAACCCCTGAGATTCTTTAAGATTCTTGAGAAAACCCAGAAGGGGTGGGTCGTTGAGATTCTTTAGGATTCATAAAAATAAGAAAAGAGAGAGAGAGATCTTTTAATATCCTTGAAAAAAAAGACACACATATACAGGGAGACCCGAAAATGTTTAAAATTCGAAAAAAAATCAAAGGGGAGCATGAGATTTTTCAAAATTCATTAAAATATAACACAAGAAGCCCTTGAGTTTCCGCAAAATTTGTGAGGAGAATTCAGAAGAGGCTCCTGAGAACCTTTCACATTTTATAAAAAAAGACAGGGGAACCCCTGAGATTCTTTTACATTTAAAAAAAAAAAAACAACAAGAGTCCCCTGATGAGAATCCTTAAATTTCGTGAAAAAAAACAGAGGGGACCATGAGATTCTTCAACATTCATTAAAATACAACATCGAGACATTAAAAATCGAGAAATTGAAAAATCTACAATTTAAGAATCTAGAAAATGATAAATTGAAAAACCGACAAATCGAAAATTTCAAAATTTAAAAAATCGAAAAATTGAAAAATTCCAAAACTGAAATGACGAAAAATTGAAAAATCGAAAGATTGAAAAAATTGGAAAATTGGAAAGTCCTAAAATCGAGAAATCGAAACATCGAGGAACGGACCGTCAAAATATCCAGAAATCAAAAAGTCGAAATATCCAAAAATTGAAAAACTGAAAAATCAAAAATTTTGGAAATTGGAATATTGAAAAACCAAAAAATCTAAAACCGAAAAGTCGAAAAATCGAAACATCGAAAATCGAGATATAATTGAAAAATCTAAAATTTAAATATTCGCAAAATTGGAAAATCGAATCAAAGATCGAGAAATTGAAAAACCTACAATTTAAAAATTGAGAAAATAAATTGAAAAACCCAGAAATCGAAAAGTAAAACTTCAATATCGAAAAATTAAAAAATCGAAAAATCAAAAAATCGAAATATTGATAATTAAAAATTTTAAAATCACAAATTGAAAAAGTAAAAAATCAAAGATTAGAAAAATAAAAAATCGAGAAACGAAATTAAAAAAAAATCGAAAAACCTAAAAAAATCGATAAATTAGGAAATCGAAAAATTGAAAAATCGAAAAGTCGAAAAATCGAGAAATCGAAACATCGAGAAACGGATGACAAAAGATTCAGAAATCATAAAGTCGAATATCCAAAAATTGAAAAACTGAAAAATCAACAAACTGAAAAAACGAAAAATTGAAAAACCGAAATGAAAAATCGAAACATCGAAAATCGAGATATAATTGAAAAATCTAAAATTTAAATATTCGCAAAATTGGAAAATCGAAACATCAAAGATCGAGAAATTGAAAAATCTACAATTTAAAAAATGAGAAAATAAATTGAAAAACCGAGAAATCGAAAAGTAAAACTTAAATATCGAAAAATTAAAAAATCGAAAAATCAATACATCAAAAAATCGAAATATTGAGAATTTAAGATTTAAAAATCACAAATTGAAAAAGCAAAAAATCAAAGAATAGAAAAATCAAAAAGTCGAGAAAACGAAACAAAAAAAATCGAAAAACCTAAAATAATCGATAAATTAGGAAATCGAAAAATTGAAAAATCGAAAATTTGAAAACTAGAAAAATTAAAAAGTCGAAAAATCGAGAATTCGAAAAGTGAAAGTCGAAAAACTGGAACATCGAAAAATTGAGATTTCGAAAAACAAAAAAAAATCGAAAAATCGAGAATTCAAGTAATCCAAAGGTCCAAAAACCAAAAAATCGGAAATTCGAATAATCCAGAAATTGAAAATCGAGAAATTAAAAAATTGGAAATTTAAAAAAACGAAAAATTTGAAAAATAGAAAAAACAAAAAATGTAAAATTTTGGAAATCGGAATATTGAAAAACCAAAAAATCTAAAACCGAAAAGTCGAAAAATCGAAAGATCGAAAATCGAGAAATTGAAAAATCTACAATTTAAAAATTGAGAAAATAAATTGAAAAACCGAAAAATAAAACTTAAATATCGAATAATTAAAAAATCATAAAATCAATACATCAAAAAATCGAAATATGTATTGAGAATTTAAAATTTAAAAATCACAAATTGAAAAAGCAAAAAATCAAAGAATAGAAAAATAAAAAAATCGAGAAAACGAAACAAAAAAAATTGAAAAACCTAAAAAAATCGATAAATTAGGAAATCCAAAGATTGAAACATCGAAAATTTGAAAACTGGAAAAATTAAAAAATCGAAAAATCGAGAATTCGAACAATGAAAGTGGAAAAACTGGAACATCGAAAAACAAAAAAAATTGAAAAATCGAGAATTCAAGTAATCGAAAGGTCCAAAAACCAAAAAATCGAAAAATGAAAAGATCTAAAATTCGAATGATCCAGAAATTGAAAATCAACAAATTCAAAAATTGGAAATTAAAAAAAAAACGAAAAATTTGAAAAATAGAAAAATCGAAATTTCTTTACATCTAAAAATTTTAAAAACTGAAAAATGAAAATATCGAAAAATTGAAAATTCAAAATATTAAAAAATCCCGAACTAAATTATCGGTAAATTAGGAAATCGAAAAATTGAAAAATCGCGAAACGGAAAATTAAAAAAATCGAAAATTTGAAAAATAGTACAACGAAAAAATAAAAAATTCGAGAATTTGAGTAACCAACAACTTGAAAAACTGAAACACTGAAAAATTGAGAAATCGAAAAATGAAAAAATCGAAAATTCGAATAATCCAGAAATTGAAAATCGAGAAATTCAAAAATTGGAAATTTAAAAAAACGAAAAATTTGAAAAATAGAAAAATCGAAAAATTAAAAAACAGAAATAAAAAACTGAAAAATCGAAATATCTAAAAATCGAAAAATTTTTAAAACTGAAAAATCTACAACCGAGTCTTCAGAAAATCCAAACGAAAGATCGAGAAATCAAGGAACTAAAAGATTTTAATTTTCAAATTTAAAAATTCGAAAAACTAAAAAACCGAAATTTCTTAAAATCTAAAAATTTTAAAAACTGAAAAATTAAAATACAGAAAAATTGAAAATTTTAAATTAAAATTAAAATTAAAATATTAAGAAATCCCAAAACTGAATTATCGGTAAATTACGAAATCGAAAAATTGAAAAATCGCGAAATGGAAAATTTAAAAAATCAAAAATTTGAAAAATAGAAAAAGGAAAAAATAAAAAATTTGCGAATTCGAGTAATCGAAAAATCCAAACACCAAAAAATCGAAAAACTGAAATACCGAAAATTGAGAAATCGAAAAATGAAAAAACCGAAAAATCGAGAATTGGCGTAATCGAAAAGTTCAAAAATCAAAAAATTTAAAAACTGAAACATCGAAAAAAAGCTGTTTCGACAGAACTTCCCTCGCACCTAAAGTAAAGTGAAATATATCCAACAATTTTGAGTATAGTTATATAATACGTATATCAACAAGTACTAGGCCCGCCCACCCACTATTTTCTCAGAGGATATATCATTTGCCAACATCAGTTTTATCTTACCAAGTATTAGCCCCGCCCACCCGCCCCCTATTTTTTCAGAGGATATGTCATATGGCAAATGACATATCATCTGAAAAAACGAGGGGCGGGTGGGCGGGGCTAGCACTTGCTCAGATAAGACTGATTTTGGCAAACGCCATACCCTCTGAAAAAGTAGAGGGCGGGTGGGCGGGGCTAACACCTGCTAAGATAAGACTGACTTTGCCCCTACTAAACTTGTAAAAACTTGTTAAATTCAAAAGGTGTGAAACTCCAGATTTCCATAGGAACGAGTTAAATTCCTAAATCTGGATATTTATTTTTTAACACCTCAGGCATTAATTTTTCTGAAATTTCTTTGAGATTGATTTTGAAATTTTAATTGAGATTTCTTAAACTTTCTGAAAAAACACACATTGACTTCCTGAGAATCTTTAAAAGCCGTGAAAAAAATCAAAGGGGGACCATGAGATTCTTCAAAATTCATTAAAATACAACATAAGGAGTCCCTGAGTTTCTGCAAAATTTGTGAAAAAAAAAGCCAGAAGGCGTTTCTGAAATTCTTACACATTTTATAAACAAAGATAACACAGGAAGATACGCATAGAATCTCTGAGATTCTATAAAAAAATCATTTAAAAAACACGCACAAATAGCCCCTGAGTTCTCTAAAATTGGTGAAGAAAAGACAGAAAAAGCTCCAGAAATTCTTTTACTTTCTTAAAAAAAACAGATAGACCATCTGAGATTCTTTTAGATTCTTAAAATAAAAGACACAGAGGACCCTGAAATTCTTTGAGATTCATAAAAAAGCAACAAGATTATTTCAAATTTTGTCAAATTCAAAATACAATTAAAAGTCTTTAAAAACCGAACACCAAGATTGTCTAAAATTCTATCTAAAATAAAACACCAGAAGATTTTTTCTAAATGCTACTGAATTTTCAGATCATATTCCAAGTTCTAGATATAAATACCGCCAAAAACCGAATCGAACTAGCTTGACACTATAACGGCCTGAATTATTTGCATTGTTCTGAACTCGGCGTATTGTCAGCGTAATTAAATACGTAATAAGCTCCCAATTGTATCAGTCGCTTATCAGATTCCTTGCAGAATAAATACATCACGATATAATAGATCATTTAATAAACAATAGGTTGCCATTATTACAGTGATCGTTTCTGCCGACATACGATTCATAAAGCGATATAATTAATTAATTAAGGCTTTAAAACTCAGCATACAAAGCAATTAGTTTTTGCTAAAATAATTTAATCAACCATCTCGTCGATTTGCATTTCTTGTAATAGCGCAACAAATTCAAGTGTGAAAACGAGCCAAATAAAATAAAATGCAGTCGACTTTCCCATGCAAAAATCCGTGTTCGCGTTTACAGCATTTTTAATTTACAATGCTAATATTCTGTTTTATTAAAGCAAAGTGGCTGCTGCATTTTAAATTAAGTTTTTTCTAACAATAATGAAACAAATGAGTTGCTGAGGTTTTTTAAACTGTAGTTCGTACGACGTATGTGCTGCAGCAATTTCCCTCATTTTGTCTAATGAAAACCGGCTAATCCGAGTTTTTTGTGGCGAGATTTACTAATCTGGTGCGAATGTGACCTACGACTATGAGTTATAAGGGTTAATCGTGCCTTCTATTCCGACGGGCCTTAGATGAAATCTTTATTAACTTCATAATGAACTAATAAAAAATTCTGTCTTCGGATAAGAATAAATTTCATCTCGTATTTTACTGCCATCATAAAACAAAAAAAAAAGTACGTTTCGTTGTCATTTATGCTACGTTCTTTTATTGTCATTGGCAAAGTGAAGCTAAATAAACCCCCGGCATATTTACATAAAACGCAATAATACGCCAACGTCGACGCATTAGCGCAAAATTATTTGTCTTCGCGAAATGAGAAACTTAATTTTTTAAGACAACATTTCACGTCAGACCGAAAATTAGATTTCGTAACACTCGAGTCCATCACGCAACGCAAAAAATCCCGAATTTCTGTTATTTTAGGTCGCGAAAAACCCGCTCGCCGGCGTCGAAGAGACCCTCTTAATTAACAACCATAAGTTGAAAATTAACCGTGTAGCAGTTCCGGAGAGCTCCCTCATTAAATAACCGCTCCTAATTCCAAATAATTTGCCGAATTAATCTAAGGAAATCCTGCACCGAGTCCCTCATTACCACATATTTGGCCACTCAAGCAAAAACCGCCTATCCCTTACGTATTGTCCCGACGTAGCATCCCCACAATATCTCTTTCCCGGTCTTGTTCTGTAATAGCAAACGTGGCGTGCGGCCGGCCCTTATATTTCATTCAACAATGGAATCTCGCTTGCTTCTAGCACCGACCCGTCATCTCGAACGGAGGAGTTTTGCATTCGGATGTTCCACTTTGAAATATTTGGATTGGGGGTGTACTGGAGGCGGCATTTGATGTGTACTATTTACTTGGGATTTTTGCTGGATGTAGCCGCCGACAGAGACATGATCGCTTTTATACCCATCTACACCCCTCTTTCACTTTTCCACCACCGCATTTTTCAGCCCCATTGTCCGCTCTTAATTAAACCGGCTATCGCGGTTCAATAATGAATATCCGTGTCTCTTTTGTCGCGCACGATGCCAAACTTTTTACCAACTTCTTTTCAATAAAATAACAACTCCCAACTCGCAACTAAAATCCGGCCAGCCAGAACGACGTACTTGGTAGTTTTAAAAATATTGCTGAAATAGTTGCGTGAACTGTTTTTGTTGCAGTGTGGGGTCGGTTTTATATAACCAATACGAGTTACAAACTACCTACCATTTTCGTGCATCAAAGCTCTTTGTGTGCTTTGTTCAAACATTGGATTATCATTACTCTAACAAGGTTTATAGACAGCGAAATCAGTCAGATATTCAATCTCACATTCGGTCGGCCTACTCGTTCATCAAGGCAGCAAGAAGATCTCTGTTATAAGCTTAGGAACCCGAGGACGAAATTTTGCTCCAAATGACTATAAATTTTTTATTAAGGGGAAAGAGAAAATGGACTGTGAAAGTGGCTGCTTTGTGTTTTTACGTGAAATTTTAAATGCTAAATCGTTGTGTACAACTAAGATTTCGGAATAATTTTGTCGCATCTTTAAAAATTTAACCAAAACAAAAATTACACGACGAAAACAATTATACGAAACACCAAGACTAAAAAACACAAGATAAGCTGTGAGATCACCTGAGATTAATTAAAATACTTAAAAAAGACGCCAGGAGTCCTTGAGGTTCTTCCTCATTCTTAAAAAAAAAAAATCCGTGAGATTCGTTAAAATTTTTCGAAAAGACACAATGGACTCCTGAGATTCTTTAAATTCCTGGAATAAGACCCAAAAGGCACCTAAAACTCTTTAAATTCTTCCAAAATGAACACAAAAGGTGGCCTCAAAAATCTTTCAAATTGCTTGAAAAACAAAACACCTGGTATCCTCAAGGTCTTTAAAATACGGCACCTAAGATTGTTTAAAATTCTTCAAAAAGACGCAATGGACCCCTGAGATTCTTTAAATTCTTGAAAAAAAGACCTAAAAGCACCCAAAATTCTTTAAATTTTTTCAAATGAACACACAAGGTGGTCTCAAGAATCTTTCAAATTACTTCAAAAACAAAACACATGATGTCCTCAAGGACTTTAAAATTCAGCACCTAAGATTCTTTAAAATTCGTCAAAAAGACAGAATGGAGCCCTGAGATTCTTTAAATTCTTTCAAATTGAACACACACAAGGTGTTCTCAAGATTCTTTCAAATTCCTTTAAAAACAAAAGACATGGCTTCCTGAGGGTCTTTAAAATGGATCAAAAAGACACAATGGCCCCTTAGATTCTTTAAAATTCTTCAAAAAGACACAGGGACACCTGAGATTCTTTAAATTCTTGAAAAAACACCCAAAAGCCACCTAAAACTCTTTAAATTTTCTCAAAATGAACACACAAGGTGACCTCAAGAATCTTTCAAATTGGTTCAAAAACAAAACACATGGTGTCCTCAAGGACTTTAAAATTCAGCACCTGAGATTCTTTAAAATTCTTCAAAAACATACGTGGAGCCCTGAGATTCTTTAAATTCTTGAAAAAAGACCCAAAAGGCACCTAAAACTCTTTAAATTCTTTCAAACTGAACACACACAAGGTGTTCTCAAGATTCTTTCAAATTCCTTTAAAAACAAAAGACATGGTTTCTTGAGGCTCTTTAAAATGGATCAAAAAGACAATGGCCCCTGAGAGTCTTTAAAATTCTTCAAAAAGACACAATGGGTAGCTGAGATTTTTTAAATTCTTTCAAAATGAACACAAAAGGTGGCCTCAAAAATCTTTCAAATTGCTTGAAAAACAAAACACCTGGTATCCTCAAGGTCTTTAAAATACGGCACCTGAGATTCTTTAAAATTCTTCAAAAAGACGCAATGGACCCCTGAGATTCTTTAAATTCTTGAAAAAAAGACCTAAAAGCACCCAAAATTCTTTAAATTTTTTCCAATGAACACACAAGGTGGTCTCAAGAATCTTTCAAATTATTTCAAAAACAAAACACATGATGTCCTCAAGGACTTTAAAATTCAGCACCTAAGATTCTTTAAAATTCTTCAAAAAGACAGAATGGAGCCCTGAGATTCTTTGAATTCTTTCAAATTGAACACACACAAGGTGTTCTCAAGATTTTTTCAAATTCCTTTAAAAACAAAAGACATGGTTTCCTGAGGGTCTTTAAAATGGATCAAAAAGACACAATGGCCCCTTAGATTCTTTAAAATTCTTCAAAAAGACACAGGGACACCTGAGATTCTTTAAATTCTTGAAAAAACACCCAAAAGCCACCTAAAACTTTAAATTTTCTCAAAATGAACACACAAGGTGACCTCAAGAATCTTTCAAATTGCGTCAAAAACAAAACACATGGTGTCCTCAAGGACTTTAAAATTCAGCACCTGAGATTCTTTAAAATTCTTCAAAAACATACGTGGAGCCCTGAGATTCTTTAAATTCTTGAAAAAAGACCCAAAAGGCACCTAAAACTCTTTAAATTCTTTCAAATTGAACATACACAAGGTGTTCTCAAGATTCTTTCAAATTCCTTTAAAAACAAAAGACATGGTTTCTTGAGTCTCTTTAAAATGGATCAAAAAGACAATGGCCCCTGAGAGTCTTTAAAATTCTTCAAAAAGACACAATGGATAGCTGAGATTTTTTAAATTCTTGAAAAAACACCCAAAAGGCATCTAAAACTCGTTAATTTTTTTCAAAATGAACATACAAGATGTCCCAAAGATTCTTTCAAATTCCTTCAAAAACAAAACACATGGTATCCTGAGAGTCTTTAAAATACAGAAAAAGACACAACGAGCCCCTGGGATTCTTTCAACATCTTCAAAAAGACGTAATGACCTCTGAGATTCTTTAAATTTTCGTAAAAGACCCAAATGACACCTAAAATTCTTTCAAAAATAAAACACCTGCTGCCCCTGAGATTCTTTAAAATATAAAAAAAGGATACAGTGAATCCCTGAAATTCTTGAAATTCTTAAAAAAGGACACAAGGGGCTCCTGAGATTCTTTAAAAAACTTTGAAAAAAAAAACACAGGAAGTCTCTGAGGAGATTTTATTCTTTTAAAACACAACACTGAGTGATACTGAGATTCTATAAATTTCTGGAAAAAGCAGACACAAAGAGCTCCTGAATGTCATTAAATTCTTTCAAAAATAAAACACCTGCTGCCCCTGAGATTCTTTAAAATATCAAAAAAAGGACACAATTGATCCCTGAGATTCTTGAAATTCTTAAAAAGGACACAAGGGGTTCCCGAGATTCTTCAAATTCTTTCAAAATCAACAAACAGGGTGCCCTGAGAATCTTAAAAAACTTAAAAAAAACAGGGAGTCTCTGAGGATCTTTTATTCTTTTAAAACACAGCACTGAGTGATACTGAGATTCTATAAATTTCTGGAAAAAGTAGACACACAGAGGTCTTGAATGTCTTTAAATTCTTTCAAAAATAAAACATCTGCTGCCCCTGAGAATCTTTAAAATATAAAAAAAGATATAATGAGCCCTTGAGACCTTTAAAATTCTTCAAAAAGGCACAATGGATCCTTGAGATTCTTTAAACTCTTGAAAAAAGACCCAAAAGGCACCTACAACTCTTTAAATTCTTTCAAAATAAACACACAAGAGGCCGTCAATTCCTTCAAAAACAAAACACTTGGTATCCTCAGAGCTTTTAAAATACATAAAAATGAGCCCCTGAGATTCTTTTAAAATCTTCAAAAAGACGCAATGGAGCTCTGATTCTTTAAATTTTTGAAAAAGACCCAAAAGGCACCTAAAACTCTTTAATTTTTTTCAAAATGCACACAGAAGATGGCATCAAAAATCTTTCAAATTGTTTCAAAAACAAAACCCAGGTGTCCTCAAGGCCTTTCAAATACAGCCCCCGAGATTCTTTCAAATTCACACAATGGAGCCCTGCGATTCTTTAAATTCTTAAAAAAAAACTCATAAGGCACCTAAAGCTTTTGAATTCTTTCAAATTGAACACACTAGGTGTTCTCAAAATTCTTTCTAATTCCGTCAAAAACAAAACACATGGTGTACTGAGGGTCTTTAAAATGCATAAAAAAGACACAATGAGCTCTGAGATCTTCAAAATTCTTCAAAAAAAACACAATGGACCCCTGAGATTCTTTAAATTCTTGTAAAAAGTCCCAAAATGAACCTAAAAGTCTTTAAATTCTTTCAAAATAAACACACAGATACCCCAAGATTCTTTCAAATTCCTTCAAAAATAAAACACATGGTGTCTTGAGGCTCTTTAAAACACATAAAAAAATCACAATGAGCCACTGAGATCTTTAAAATTCTTCAAAAAGATACAATGGACCCCTGAGACTCTTTAAATTCTTGAAAGAAGACCCACAAGGCACCTAAAAACTATTTAATTTTTTTCAAAATGCACACAGAAAGTGGTCTCAAAATTTTTTCAAATTGTTTTAAAAACAAAACACAGGTGTCCTCAAGGTCTTTAAAATACAGCCCCGAGATTCTTTAAAATTCTTCAAAAACACACAATGGAGCCCTAAGATTCTTTAAATTCTTAAAAAAAGTCTCAAAAGGCACCTAAAACACTTTAAATTCTTTCAAATTAAACACACAAGGTGTTCTCAAAATTCTTTCTAATTCCTTCAAAGACAAAACACATAGTGTCCTGAGGGTCTTTATAATGCATAAAAAAGACACAATGAGCTCTGAGATCTTCAAAATCCTTCAAAAAAACACAATGGATCCCTGAGATTCTTTAAATTTTGAAAAAAGACCCAAAATGAACCTAAAACTCTTTAAATTATTTCAAAATAAACACACAAGATGCCCCCAAGATTCTTTCAAATTCCTTCAGAAATAAAACACATGGTGTCCTGAGGCTCTTTAAAATACATAAAAAATCACCATGAGCCCCTGAGATCTTTGAAGTTCTTCAAAAAGACACAATGGACCCCTGAGATTCTTTAAATTCTTGTAAAAAGACCCAAAAGGCACCTAAAACTATTTAAATTTTTTCAAAATGCACACAGAAGGTGGCCTCAAAAATCATTCAAATTGTTTCAAAAACAAAACACATGTGTCCTCAAAGTCTTTAAAATACAGCCCCCGAGATTCTTTAAAATTCTCCAAAGAACACACAATGGAGCCCTGGGATTCTTTAAATTCTTAAAAAAAGACTCAAAAGGCACCTAAAACCCTTTAAATTCTTTCAAATTGAACACACTTGGTGTTCTCAAAATTCTTTCTAATTCCTTCAAAAACAAAACACATGGCGTCCTGAGGGTCTTTAAAATGCATAAAAAGGACACAATGAGCTCTGAGATCTTTAAAATCCTTCAAAAAGACACAATGAACCCTGAGATTCTTTAAATTCTTGAAAAAAGACCCAAAATGAACCTAAAACTCTTTAAATTCTTTCAAAATAAACACACAAGATGCCCCCAAGATTCTTTCAAATTCCTTCAAAAACAAAACACTTGGTATCCTGAGAGTCGTTAAAATACAGAAAAAGACACAATGAGCCCCTGAGATTCTTTCAAAATCTTCAAAAAGACGCAATGGACCTCCAATTCTTTAAATTTTTGAAAAAGACCCAAATGATACCTAAAATTCTCTCAAAAATAAAACATCTGCTGCCTCCGAGATTCTTTAAAATATAAAAAAAGACACAATGGACCCTCAGATTCTTTAAATTCTTGAAAAAAGACCCAAAATGAACCTAAAACTCTTTAAATTCTTTCAAAATAACACACAAGATGCCCCCAAGATTCTTTCAAATTCCTTCAAAAACAAAACACTTGGTATCCTGAGAGTTTTTAAAATACATAAAAAGACACAATGAGCCCTTGAGATTCTTTCAAAATCTTCAAAAAGACGCAATGGACCTCCGATTCTTTAAATTTTTGAAAAAGACCCAAATGATACCTAAAATTCTCTCAAAAATAAAACATCTGCTGCCTCCGAGATTCTTTAAAATATAAAAAAAGACACAATGGATCCCTGAGATTCTTAAAGTGTTTAAAAAAAACAAGGAGTCTCTGAGGAGCTTTAATTCTTTTAAAAACACAACACCCAGTGATCCTGAGATTCTATAAAATTCTGGAAAAAGGAGACACAAAGAGCTCCTGAAATTCTTTAAATTCTTTCAAAAATAAAACATCTGCTGCCCCTGAGATACTTTAAAATATCAAAAAAGGAAACAATGGATCCCTGAGATTCTTGAATTCTTAAAAAAAAGACGCAAGGGGCCCTTGAGATTCTTCAGATTCTTTCAAAATAAACACAAAGGGTGCCCCTGAGAATCTTTAAAGAACTTAAAAAAACACAGGAAGTCTCTGAGGATCTTTAATTCTTTTAAAAGCACAACACCCAGCGATCCTGACATTCTATAAAATTCTGGAAAAGCAGACACAAAGAGCTCCTGAAATTCTTTAAATTCTTTCAAAAATAAAACATCTGCTGCCCCTGAGATTCTTTAAAATATAAAAAAAGGACACAATGGATTCCTGAGATTCTTGAAATTTTTAAATAAAGATACAAGGGGCCCTTGAGATTCTTCAAGTTCTTTCAAAATCAACACACAAGATTCCCTGAGAATCTTTAAAGAACTTAAAAAAAACACAGGAAGTCTCTGAGGATCTTTAATTCTTTTAAAAGCACAACACCCAGCGATCCTGATCCTGAGATTCTATAAAATTCTGGAAAAAGCAGACACAAAGATCTCCTGAATTTCTTAAAATTCTTTCAAAAATAAAACATCTGCTGCCCCTGAGATTCTTTAAAATATAAAAACAAGGACACAATGTATCTCTGTGATTCTTGAAATTCTTAAAAAAAGACACAAGAGGCCTTTGAGATTCTTCAGATTCTTTCAAAATCAACACACAGGGTGCCCCTGGGAATCTTTAAAGAACTTAAAAAAACACAGGAAGTTCTGAGGATCTTTAATTCTTTTAAAAGCACAACACCTAGCGATCTTGACATTCTATAAAATTCTGGAAAAAGCAGACACAAAGATCTCCTGAAAGTCTTTAAATTCTTTCAAAAATAAAACATCTGCTGTCCCTGAGATTCTTTAAAATATAAAAACAAGGACACAATGTATCTCTGAGATTCTTGAAATTCTTAAAAAAAGACACAAGAGGCCTTTGAGATTCTTCAGATTCTTTCAAAATCAACACACAGGGTGCCCCTGGGAATCTTTAAAGAACTTAAAAAAACACAGGAAGTTCTGAGGATCTTTAATTCTTTTAAAAGCACAACACCCAGCGATCTTGACATTCTATAAAATTCTGGAAAAAGCAGACACAAAGATCTCCTAAAATTCTTTAAATTCTTTCAAAAATCAAACATCTGCTGCCCCTGAGATTCTTTAAAATATAAAAACAAGGACACAATGTATCTCTGAGATTCTTGAAATTCTTAAAAAAGGACACAAGAGGCCCCTGAGATTCTTCAGATTCTTTCAAAATCAACACACAGGGTGCCCCTGAGACTCTTTAAAGAACTTAAAAAAACACAGGAAGTTCTGAGGATCTTTAATTCTTTTAAAAGCACTACACCCAGCGATCTTGACATTATTTAAAATTCTGGAAAAAGCAGACACAACGATCTCCTGAATTTCTTTAAATTCTTCCAAAAATAAAACATCTGCTGCCCCTGAGATTCTTTAAAATATAAAAACAAGGACACAATGTATCTCTGAGATTCTTGAAATTCTTAAAAAAAGACACAAGAGGCCCTTGAGATTCTTCAGATTCTTTCAAAATCAACACACAGGGTGCCCCTGAGAATCTTTAAAGAACTTAAAAAAACACAGGAAGTCTCTAAGGATCTTTAATTTTTTTAAAAGCACAACACCCAGCGATCCTGACATTCTATAAAATTCTGGAAAAAGCAGACACAAAGATCTCCCGAAATTCTATAAATTATTTCAAAAATAAAACATCTGCTGCCCCTGAGATTCTCTAAATTACTTGAAAAACCATACACAGCGACAAGGAGTCCCCTATTTTTCTTCAGTACAGTCTGCAAAATATAAAAAAGACCAAGGGGGCGCTGCGAGTCCTTAAAATACTCAAGGAAAAACACAAGGACCGACCTTTTCGGATTCTTGAGATTCTTTCAAATTATTTCCAAAAAAAAAAAACACCAAGTGTTTCAATATTCTTTTACATTTTTCCTACTACAAACAGAAGCCGTGTACAAAATATACAGAATTTCCCCAATTCTTGTTCATATTATTACAAAATTTGGGTGCATATTTTCCAAATTCTACACACATGTTCGAGTTCGAGGACGGGATAAAATTCCGTGTAAAATTAATATTAATTATTTTCAAATAAACACAAACACAATTAACTACTTAAAAAATAACCCGGAGGCCCTCATTTTCCAGCCTATTCCAAAATTGTTTCGGGCCTATTTTTTACAAAATTTTTAATAAACCTTCAAAAATTACACAACACCCCAACCAACAAAAAAGTTTAATAAATTCTGACAACACGTTAATTTTTAAAGTTTATTCAAAACAAACGCAAAATAAGGTTTAAAATAAAATCCACTCAAATAGCAACTTTTGACATTACAGGCTGAGTTTTGCGGTACTAAAATAAAGAAATGAAACCACATAAAAGAAAAAACAAACTCAGGCGTTCAAATTTAACCTTTAAAATGTCACGCCACATTAAAATTTTATTAAACAAAAACAGGTTATTGAGTGCGAGCAAAGTAAATTGATTCATTCATTCATTATTTAGTGCTTCTGGCTCATTAAAACTAACTCCCGATCGCTAGACTAAACTAGCCGAAGTTTGTCACAGCACAAAGTTAACTAATTCCGGAAAACTCCAGACAAATTAAGTCGGAAAAATCGTGCAATTTTTAGGCTTTTCGTCGACGTTATCTTTCACAAACAAAACTTAAGTGCTTCTTCTAGTATTTAATTTAGCATGCAAAAATATTCGCAATAAAGGCAAAAATAAAAAAGCCGTATAGTGGAAAACTGTTGATTCAGGGTATTTTGCACTCACGTGCCCCTGCGTAGTAAAAACTGTATTATAATAACAATAAATCTAAAAACGCGGCTTGTGGGGGATTTTAAAGAGAACAGCATAAAGTCTATTTTCTCGCACCTACAACTTATGAACTCGGCCCGGTTTATTATCCTCCGAACTGCCGACATCTCTTAAAAGGCAGAAAAAGACCTCTGTTTCTCTAATTTTAGAGGAGCTGCGCTTGACTCGTCGGAATTCCAGATAATGGAAGATTTGTTATACTCCTCAATACAAGCTTGCTATGCAAACGCGCCTAAAACAGACTTGATAGCTACCACTGTGTATAGAATTTCGCGTCATTTATCAACCAGATTTTGTCAAAATAATTAATTACTGTGCCATTTAAGTGGAGGAATGAAGTGAAAGCGATTTATTCCCCCGTGATGAAAAAATGGATCCTATAACTGGCGAAAGTCGGCTACGAAAAGTGATACAAAAAATTACCCTGATGGATATTAATTTCTTTCGTTACGCAAAAAAGCATGTTCTTTTAAACTTAACCTTGTCGGAAAGTTACACTTTTCGAGAAAATGAGATTCCGGGGGGTGAATAATGAAATTCGCACTGTGAGGGGAATGCGATATCGGACCAAACTTGACGCATTATATTCAGGTGTGCGAGCAAATATCTTGTATGAATAAAGTGGATTAAGGGAATAAGATACTCGAGCGGATTTTTTTGGCCGACGGACTTATGTTTCTTTATAGCCGAAGGGAAATAAATTCTACTAACAAAAACGTGGAGTCTTTTATGAAGACGTCCGGTTGGCCGGACTGACACTCCTCGTTCGACACTCCTTGTAATTATTAAGTGATTTAGCACAATGGGGAAATAATGAGTCCGGGCTCTTTGTTACTTTGCAGGAAGTTCGAAGTTTGCAAATTTCCCTTTCTCGGGTTATTAATACACTTAACTCGCTCTCAATTTTCGAAGTTCGCTTTTTCTGTAGCCAAAATTTAATTTTTACTTCCCGAGCGTAAGCAAAGGAAGTTTTGTAATCGACCATCTACATGATATTCCTAATATAAGTACAAAATGTCGTAACAATCGGTCCAGTACTTTCGGAGATTATCTGTCTTATAAAAATCCGGGACGGCAGAGAGACGGACAGACGGACAGACGGACAGACGGGCAGACAGACGGACAGACAGACGGAAATGGGAGAACTATTTCTTCGTCTTCTAGGGGTCATGAAAGATCGAGAAAACGTAAAAGTAGAGAGTCGGCCGATGGACTTGATTACAATACTTCCTTTGCTTACGATCGGGAAGTAAAAATTGAAAAATTTAAAAATTGAAAAGGAAAAGTCGAAAAATCGAAAACCGAGAAAATCGACGAATTAAAAATGATATGTCTCTGTTTTTAATTTTTAATTTTTAATTTTTAATTTGTTTTGTACCAAATTATGTATGTAATGTAATCGATTACATTGCTATGACGTGCAAAAATGTATACATGTTGTATATGTTTTTATGAAATATATTGTTATATTATTATTATTATTAAAAAACTATCAAACTATTCGAAAAATTTTAACATGCAAAATCCCAGATGTCAAGAAATCGCACCAAAAAATCGTGGAATCGAAAAAACTACAAAAATATCAACAATTGAAAAAATAAAAAATTAAAAAACTGAAAAATCAAGCATTTTGAAATATCGAAAAACTTAAAAATTCAAAAAATCAAAAATCCGAAACATTAAAAAATTGAAAAAATCCAAAAATCTAAAAATTTAAAAATTGAAAAGAAAAAGTCGAAAAATTGAAAAAACGTTTAAAATCAAAAAACTGAAACATCGAATAATCGAAACATTGAGAAATCGAAATGGCCGAAATTGAAAAAACAAAAAACCCAAAAGTTGCCAAATCGAGAAATTGAACATTCGAAAAATCTAAACATCCGAAAAAATATCGATAAATCGAGAAACTGGGAAATCTAAAAACTTAAAAATCGAAAAATCGAAGTACCGAAAAATCGAAAACCCAAAAGTCGTAAGATCGGGAAATCGGTCAATCGAAACAAAAAATCGAGAACTTAAAATACTGAAAAATCCAGAAATTGAAAAATTCAAAATTGAAATGTTGGAAAATCGAAAAATTGAAAACTTGAAAAATCGAGAAATCTAAAATTTGAAAATTCGAAAAATCTTAACATCGAAACTCCCAGATGTCAAGAAATCGCACCGAAAAATCGTGAAATCGAGAAATTGAAAAATCAAAAAACTCAAATCAAAACACTGAAAACTCAATCAATTTAGAAAATTCGAAAAATCGAAACATCAAAGAACTGAAACATCCAGAAATTGAAAAGTCGGGAATTCGAAAAATCGAAATAGCCCAAAATTGAGGAAAGAAAAATTTGAAATATGTACAAAAAATTCGAAAAACTGAAATATGTATAAAGAAATAGAAATCCAGAAATCAAAAAGTCGAGAAGTCGAAAAATCAAAAAATTGAAGCATCGAAACCTTGATAAATTGACAAATCGAAAAACTGAAAAATCGTGAAACGAAACATCAGAAGATCGAGAAAACGAAAAATCGAATGACTGAGGAACCGAAATAACCCAAAATTGAAAAATTTAAAATACAAAAAAAGTCAAAAAATTGAACAATCGAAAAATGGAAACATGGAAATATTGATAAATCGAAAAACTGAAAAATCCAAAAATTTGAAAACCGAAAAATTGAAAAATCGGAAAATTGGAAAGCCGATAAATCTAAAACCAAAAAGTCGAAAAATCGAAAACCGAAAAAATCGAAGAATTATAAAACTGAAACGACGAAAACTTGGAAACTCGAAAAATTGAAAAAACGTAAAATCAAAAAATCGAAACTTCAAAAAACTGAAACATCGAATAATCGAAAAATTGAGAAATCGAAATGGTCGAAATTGAAAAAACAAAAAAACCCAAAAGTTGCCAAATCGAGAAATTGAACATTCGAAAAATTTAAACATCCGAAAAAATATCGATAAATCGAGAAACTGGGAAATCTAAAAACTTAAAAATCGAAGTACCGAAAATTCGAAAACCCAAAAGTCGAAAGATCGGGAAATCGGCCAATCGAAACAAAAAATCGAGAACTTAAAATACTGAAAAATCCAGAAATTGAAAAATTCAAAATTGAAATGTTGGAAAACCGAAAAATTGAAAACTTGAAAAATCGAGAAATCTAAAATTTGAAAATTCGAAAAATCTTAACATCGAAACTCCCAGATGTCAAGAAATCGCACCAAAAAATCGTGAAATCGAGAAATTGAAAAATTGAAAAACTCAAATCAAAACACTGAAACCTCAATTAATATAGAAAATTCGAAAAATCGAAACATTAAAAAACTGAAACATCCACAAATTGAAAAGTCGGGAATTCCAAAAATCGAAATAGCCCAAAATTGAGGAAAGAAAAATTTGAAATATGTACAAAAAATTCGAAAAACTGAAATATGTATAAAGAAATAGAAATCCAGAAATCGAAAAGTCGAGAAGTCGAAAAATCAAAAAATTGAAGCATCGAAATCTTGATAAATTGAGAAATCGAAAAACTGAAAATTCGTGAAACGAAACATCAGAAGATCGAGAAAACGAAAAATCGAAAGACTGAGAAACCGAAATGACCCAAAATTTAAAAATTTAAAATACAAACAAAAACCAAAAAATTGAACAATCGAAAAATGGAAACATGGAAATATTGAGAAATCGAAAAACTGAAAAGTCCAAAAATTTGAAAACCGAAAAATTGAAAAATCGGAAAATTGGGAAGCCGATAAATCTAAAACCAAAAAGTCGAAAAATCGAAAACCGAGAAAATCGAAGAATTAAAAAACTGAAACGACGAAAACTTCGAAACTCGAAAAATTGAAAAAACGTTTAAAATCAAAAAATCGAAACTTCAAAAAACTGAAACATCGAATAATCGAAAAATTGAGAAATCGAAATGGTCGAAATTGAAAAAACAAAAAAACCCAAAAGTTGCCAAATCGAGAAATTGAACATTCGAAAAATTTAAACATCCGAAAAAATATCGATAAATCGAGAAACTGGGAAATCTAAAAACCTAAAAATCGAAAAATCGAAGTACCGAAAAATCGAAAACCCAAGAGTCGAAAGATCGGGAAATCGGTCAATCGAAACAAAAAATCGAGAACTTCAAATACTGAAAAATCCAGAAATTGAAAAATTCAAAATTGAAATGTTGGAAAATCGAAAAATTGAAAACTTGAAAAATCGAGACATCTAAAATTTGAAAATTCGAAAAATCTTAACATCGAAACTCCCAGATGTCAAGAAATCACACCAAAAATTCGTGAAATCGAGAAATTGAAAAATCGAAAAACTCAAATCAAAACACTGAAAACTCAATTAATATAGAAAATTCGAAAAACCGAAACATCAAAAAACTGAAACATCCACAAATTGAAAAGTCGGGAATTCGAAAAATCGAAATAGCCCAAAATTGAGGAAAGAAAAATTTGAAATATGTACAAAAAATTCGAAAAACTGAAATATGTATAAAGAAATAGAAATGCAGAAATCGAAAAGTCGAGAAGTCGAAAAATCAAAAAATTGAAGCATCGAAATCTTGAGAAATCGAAAAACTGAAAAATCGTGAAACGAAACATCAGAAGATCGAGAAAACGAAAAATCGAAAGACTGAGAAACCGAAATGACCCAAAATTCAAAAATTTATTTAAAATACAAAAAAATCAAAAAATTGAACAATCGAAAAATGGAAACATGGAAATATTGATAAATCGAAAAACTGAAAAGTCCAAAAATTTGAAAACCGAAAAATTGAAAAATCGGAAAATTGCAAAGCCGATAAATCTAAAACCAAAAATTCGAAAAATCGAAAACCGAGAAAATCGAAGAATTAAAAAACTGAAACGAGGAAAACTTGGAAACTCGAAAAATTGAAAAAACGTAAAATCAAAAAATCATAACTTCAAAAAACTGAAACATCGAATAATCGAAAAATTGAGAAATCGAAATGGCCGAAATTGAAAAAACAAAAAAACTCAAAAGTTGCCAAATCGAGAAATCGAACATTCGAAAAATTTAAACATCCGAAAAAATATCGATAAATCGAGAAACTGGGAAATCTAAAAACTTAAAAATCGAAAAATCGAAGTACCGAAAAATCGAAAACCCAAAAGTCGAAAGATCGGGAAATCGGTCAATCGAAACAAAAAATCGAGAACTTAAAATACTGAAAAATCCAGAAATTGAAAAATTCAAAATTGAAATGTTGGAAAATCGAAAAATTGAAAACTTGAAAAATCGAGAAATCTAAAATTTGAAAATTCGAAAAATCTTAACATCGAAACTCCCAGATGTCAAGAAATCGCACCAAAAAATCGTGAAATCGAGAAATTGAAAAATCAAAAAACTCAAATCCAAACAGTGCAAAACTCAATTAATATAGAAAATTCGAAAAATCGAAACATCAAAAAACTGAAACATCCACAAATTGAAAAGTCGGGAATTCGAAAAATCGAAATAGCCCAAAATTGAGGAAAGAAAAATTTGAAATATGTACAAAAAATTCGAAAAACTGAAATATGTATAAAGAAATAGAACATCCAGAAATCGAAAAATCGAGAAGTCGAAAAATCAAAAAATGAAGCATCGAAATCTTGATAAATTGAGAAATCGAAAAACTGAAAAATCGTGAAACGAAATACCAGAAGATCGAGAAAACGAAAAATCGAAAGACTGAGAATCCGAAATGACCCAAAATTCAAAAATTTAAAATACAAAAAAAATTAAAAAATTGAACAATCGAAAAATGGAAACGAAATATTGATAAATCGAAAACCTGAAAAGTCCAAAAATTTGAAAACCGAAAAATTGAAAAATCGGAAAATTGGAAAGCCGATGAATCTAAAACCAAAAAGTCGAAAAATCGAAAACCGAGAAAATCGAAGAACTAAAAAACTGAAACGACGAAAACTTGGAAACTCGAAAAATTGAAAAAACGTTTAAAATCAAAAAATCGAAACTTCAAAAAACTGAAACATCGAATAATCGAAAAATTGAGAAATCGAAATGGCCGAAATTGAAAAAACAAAAAAACCCAAAAGTTGCCAAATCGAGAAATCGAACATTCGAAAACTTTAAACATCCGAAAAAATATCGATAAATCGAGAAACTGGGAAATCTAAAAACTTAAAAATCGAAAAATCGAAGTACCGAAAAATCGAAAACCCAAAAGTCGAAAGATCGGGAAATCGGTCAATCGAAACAAAAAATCGAGAACTTAAAATACTGAAAAATCCAGAAATTGAAAAATTCAAAATTGAAATGTTGGAAAATCGAAAAATTGAAAACTTGAAAAATCGAGAAATCTAAATTTGAAAATTCGAAAAATCTTAACATCGAAACTCCCAGATGTCAAGAAATCGCACCAAAAATCGTGAAATCGAGAAATTGAAAAATCGAAAAACTCAAATCAAAACACTGAAAACTCAATTAATATAGAAAATTCGAAAAATCGAAACATCAAAAAACTGAAACATCCACAAATTGAAAAGTCGGGAATTCGAAAAATCGAAATAGCCCAAAATTGAGGGAAGAAAAATTTGAAATATGTACAAAAAATTCGAAAAACTGAAATATGTATAAAGAAATAGAACATCCAGAAATCGAAAAGTCGAGAAGTCGAAAAATCAAAAAATTGAAGCATCGAAATCTTGATAAATTGAGAAATCGAAAAACTGAAAAATCGTGAAACGAAACATCAGAAGATCGAGAAAACGAAAAATCGAAAGAATGAGAAACCGAAATGACCCAAAATTCAAAAATTTAAAATACAAAAAAATCGAAAAATTGAACAATCGAAAAATGGAAACATGGAAATATTGATAAATCGAAAAACTGAAAAGTGCAAAAATTTGAAAACCGAAAAATTGAAAAATCGGAAAATTGGAAAGCCGATAAATCTAAAACCAAAAAGTCGAAAAATCGAAAACCGAGAAAATCGAAGAATTGAAAAACTGAAACGACGAAAACTTGGAAACACGAAACATTGAAAAAACGTAAAATCAAAAAATCGAAACTACAAAAAACTGAAACATCGAATAATAGAAAAATTGAGAAATCGAAATGGCCGAAATTGAAAAAACAAAAAAACCCAAAAGTTGCCAGATCCAGAAATTGAACATTCGAAAAATTTAAACATCCGAAAAAATATCGATAAATCGAGAAGCTGGGAAATCTAAAAACTTAAAAATCGAAAAATCGAAGTACCGAAAAATCGAAAACCCAAAAGTCGAAAGATCGGGAAATCGGTCAATCGAAACAAAAAATCGAGAACTTAAAATACTGAAAAATCCAGAAATTGAAAAATTCAAAATTGAAATGTTGGAAAATCGAAAAATTGAAAACTTGAAAAATCGAGAAATCTAAAATTTGAAATTTCGAAAAATCTTAACATCGAAACTCCCAGATGTCAAAAAATCACACCAAAAATTCGTGAAATCGAGAAATTGAAAAATCGAAAAACTCAAATCAAAACACTGAAAACTCAATTAATATAGAAAATTCGAAAAATCGAAACATCAAAAAACGGAAACATCCAGAAATTGAAAAGTCGGGAATTCGAAAAATCGAAATAGCCCAAAATTGAGGGAAGAAAAATTTGAAATATGTACAAAAAATTCGAAAAACTGAAATATGTATAAAGAAATAGAACATCCAGAAATCGAAAAGTCGAGAAGTCGAAAATTCAAAAAATTGAAGCATCGAAATCTTGATAAATTGAGAAATCGAAAAACTGAAAAATCGTGAAACGAAACATCAGAAGATCGAGAAAACGAAAAATCGAAAGACTGAGAATCCGAAATGACCCAAAATTCAAAAATTTAAAATACAAAAAAAATCAAAAAATTGAACAATCGAAAAATGGAAACATGGAAATATTGATAAATCGAAAAACTGAAAAGTCCAAAAATTTGAAAACCGAAAAATTGAAAAATCGGAAAATTGGGAAGTCGATAAATCTAAAACCAAAAAGTCGAAAAATCGAAAACCGAGAAAATCGAAGAATTAAAAAACTGAAACGACGAAAACTTCGAAACTCGA
Organism: Zophobas atratus; assembly: GCA_022388445.1. NCBI lineage: Eukaryota > Metazoa > Arthropoda > Insecta > Coleoptera > Tenebrionidae > Zophobas > Zophobas atratus. The sequence continues at coordinate 5,164,786 of CM039449.1, forward strand.
AAATTGAAAAAACATTTAAAATCAAAAAATCGAAACTTCAAAAAACTGAAACATCGAATAATCGAAAAATTGAGAAATCGAAATGGCCGAAATTGAAAAAACAAAAAACCCAAAAGTTGCCAAATCGAGAAATCGAACATTCGAAAAATTTAAACATCCGAAAAAATATCGATAAATCGAGAAACTGGGAAATCTAAAAACTTAAAAATCGAAAAATCGAAGTACCGAAAAATCGAAAACCCAAAAGTCGAAAGATCGGGAAATCGGTCAATCGAAACAAAAAATCGAGAACTTAAAACACTGAAAAATCCAGAAATTGAAAAATTCAAAATTGAAATGTTGGAAAATTGAAAAATTGAAAACTTGAAAAATCGAGAAATCTAAAATTTGAAAATTCGAAAAATCTTAACATCGAAACTCCCAGATGTCAAGAAATCGCACCAAAAATCGTGAAATCCAGAAATTGAAAAATTGAAAAACTCAAATCAAAACACTGAAAACTCAATTTATATAGAAAATTCGAAAAACCGAAACATCAAAAAACTGAAACATCCACAAATTGAAAAGTCGGGAATTCGAAAAATCGAAATAGCCCAAAATTGAGGGAAGAAAAATTTGAAATATGTACAAAAAATTCGAAAAACTGAAATATGTATAAAGAAATAGAACATCCAGAAATCGAAAAGTCGAGAAGTCGAAAATTCAAAAAATTGAAGCATCGAAATCTTGATAAATTGAGAAATCGAAAAACTGAAAAATCGTGAAACGAAACATCAGAAGATCGAGAAAACGAAAAATCGAAAGACTGAGAAACCGAAATAACCCAAAATTCAAAAATTTAAAATAAAAAAAAATCAAAAAATTGAACAATCGAAAAATGGAAACATGGAAATATTGATAAATCGAAAAACTGAAAAGTCCAAAAATTTGAAAACCGAAAAATTGAAAAATCGGAAAATTGGGAAGTCGATAAATCTAAAACCAAAAAGTCGAAAAATCGAAAACCGAGAAAATCGAAGAATTAAAAAACTGAAACGACGAAAACTTCGAAACTCGAAAAATTGAAAAAACATTTAAAATCAAAAAATCGAAACTTCAAAAAACTGAAACATCGAATAATCGAAAAATTGAGAAATCGAAATGGCCGAAATTGAAAAAACAAAAAACCCAAAAGTTGCCAAATCGAGAAATCGAACATTCGAAAAATTTAAACATCCGAAAAAATATCGATAAATCGAGAAACTGGGAAATCTAAAAACTTAAAAATCGAAAAATCGAAGTACCGAAAAATCGAAAACCCAAAAGTCGAAAGATCGGGAAATCGGTCAATCGAAACAAAAAATCGAGAACTTAAAACACTGAAAAATCCAGAAATTGAAAAATTCAAAATTGAAATGTTGGAAAATTGAAAAATTGAAAACTTGAAAAATCGAGAAATCTAAAATTTGAAAATTCGAAAAATCTTAACATCGAAACTCCCAGATGTCAAGAAATCGCACCAAAAATCGTGAAATCCAGAAATTGAAAAATTGAAAAACTCAAATCAAAACACTGAAAACTCAATTTATATAGAAAATTCGAAAAACCGAAACATCAAAAAACTGAAACATCCACAAATTGAAAAGTCGGGAATTCGAAAAATCGAAATAGCCCAAAATTGAGGGAAGAAAAATTTGAAATATGTACAAAAAATTCGAAAAACTGAAATATGTATAAAGAAATAGAACATCCAGAAATCGAAAAGTCGAGAAGTCGAAAATTCAAAAAATTGAAGCATCGAAATCTTGATAAATTGAGAAATCGAAAAACTGAAAAATCGTGAAACGAAACATCAGAAGATCGAGAAAACGAAAAATCGAAAGACTGAGAAACCGAAATAACCCAAAATTCAAAAATTTAAAATACAAAAAATCGAAAAATTGAACAATCGAAAAATGGAAACATGGAAATATTGATAAATCGAAAAACTGAAAAGTGCAAAAATTTGAAAACCGAAAAATTGAAAAATCGGAAAATTGGAAAGCCGATAAATCTAAAACCAAAAAGTCGAAAATCGAAAACCGAGAAAATCGAAGAATTGAAAAACTGAAACGACGAAAACTTGGAAACACGAAACATTGAAAAAACGTAAAATCAAAAAATCGAAACTACAAAAAACTGAAACATCGAATAATAGAAAAATTGAGAAATCGAAATGGCCGAAATTGAAAAAACAAAAAAACCCAAAAGTTGCCAGATCCAGAAATTGAACATTCGAAAAATTTAAACATCCGAAAAAATATCGATAAATCGAGAAGCTGGGAAATCTAAAAACTTAAAAATCGAAAAATCGAAGTACCGAAAAATCGAAAACCCAAAAGTCGAAAGATCGGGAAATCGGTCAATCGAAACAAAAAATCGAGAACTTAAAATACTGAAAAATCCAGAAATTGAAAAATTCAAAATTGAAATGTTGGAAAATCGAAAAATTGAAAACTTGAAAAATCGAGAAATCTAAAATTTGAAATTTCGAAAAATCTTAACATCGAAACTCCCAGATGTCAAAAAATCACACCAAAAATTCGTGAAATCGAGAAATTGAAAAATCGAAAAACTCAAATCAAAACACTGAAAACTCAATTAATATAGAAAATTCGAAAAATCGAAACATCAAAAAACGGAAACATCCAGAAATTGAAAAGTCGGGAATTCGAAAAATCGAAATAGCCCAAAATTGAGGGAAGAAAAATTTGAAATATGTACAAAAAATTCGAAAAACTGAAATATGTATAAAGAAATAGAACATCCAGAAATCGAAAAGTCGAGAAGTCGAAAATTCAAAAAATTGAAGCATCGAAATCTTGATAAATTGAGAAATCGAAAAACTGAAAAATCGTGAAACGAAACATCAGAAGATCGAGAAAACGAAAAATCGAAAGACTGAGAATCCGAAATGACCCAAAATTCAAAAATTTAAAATACAAAAAAAATCAAAAAATTGAACAATCGAAAAATGGAAACATGGAAATATTGATAAATCGAAAAACTGAAAAGTCCAAAAATTTGAAAACCGAAAAATTGAAAAATCGGAAAATTGGGAAGTCGATAAATCTAAAACCAAAAAGTCGAAAAATCGAAAACGAGAAAATCGAAGAATTAAAAAACTGAAACGACGAAAACTTCGAAACTCGAAAATTGAAAAAACATTTAAAATCAAAAAATCGAAACTTCAAAAACTGAAACATCGAATAATCGAAAAATTGAGAAATCGAAATGGCCGAAATTGAAAAAACAAAAAACCCAAAAGTTGCCAAATCGAGAAATCGAAACATTCGAAAAATTTAAACATCCGAAAAAATATCGATAAATCGAGAAACTGGGAAATCTAAAAACTTAAAAATCGAAAAATCGAAGTACCGAAAAATCGAAAACCCAAAAGTCGAAAGATCGGGAAATCGGTCAATCGAAACAAAAAATCGAGAACTTAAAACACTGAAAAATCCAGAAATTGAAAAATTCAAAATTGAAATGTTGGAAAATTGAAAAATTGAAAACTTGAAAAATCGAGAAATCTAAAATTTGAAAATTCGAAAAATCTTAACATCGAAACTCCCAGATGTCAAGAAATCGCACCAAAAATCGTGAAATCCAGAAATTGAAAATTGAAAAACTCAAATCAAAACACTGAAAACTCAATTTATATAGAAAAATCGAAAAACCGAAACATCAAAAAACTGAAACATCCACAAATTGAAAAGTCGGGAATTCGAAAAATCGAAATAGCCCAAAATTGAGGGAAGAAAAATTTGAAATATGTACAAAAAATTCGAAAAACTGAAATATGTATAAAGAAATAGAACATCAGAAATCGAAAAGTCGAGAAGTCGAAAATTCAAAAAATTGAAGCATCGAAATCTTGATAAATTGAGAAATCGAAAAAACTGAAAAATCGTGAAACGAAACATCAGAAGATCGAGAAAACGAAAAATCGAAAGACTGAGAAACCGAAATAACCCAAAATTCAAAAATTTAAAATAAAAAAAAATCAAAAAATTGAACAATCGAAAAATGAAACATGGAAATATTGATAAATCGAAAAACTGAAAAGTCCAAAAATTTGAAAACCGAAAAATTGAAAAATCGGAAAATTGGGAAGTCGATAAATCTAAAACCAAAAAGTCGAAAAATCGAAAACCGAGAAAATCGAAGAATTAAAAAACTGAAACGACGAAAACTTCGAAACTCGAAAAATTGAAAAAACATTTAAAATCAAAAATCGAAACTTCAAAAAACTGAAACATCGAATAATCGAAAAATTGAGAAATCGAAATGGCCGAAATTGAAAAAACAAAAAACCCAAAAGTTGCCAAATCGAGAAAACGAACATTCGAAAAATTTAAACATCCGAAAAAATATCGATAAATCGAGAAACTGGGAAATCTAAAAACTTTAAAAATCGAAAAATCGAAGTACCGAAAAATCGAAAACCCAAAAGTCGAAAGATCGGGAAATCGTCAATCGAAACAAAAAATCGAGAACTTAAAACACTGAAAAATCCAGAAATTGAAAAATTCAAAATTGAAATGTTGGAAAATTGAAAAAATTGAAAAACTTGAAAAATCGAGAAATCTAAAATTTGAAAATTCGAAAAATCTTAACATCGAAACTCCCAGATGTCAAGAAATCGCACACAAAAATCGTGAAATCAGAAATTGAAAAATTGAAAAACTCAAATCAAAACACTGAAAACTCAATTTATATAGAAAATTCGAAAAACCGAAACATCAAAAAACTGAAACATCCACAAATTGAAAAGTCGGGAATTCGAAAAATCGAAATAGCCCAAAATTGAGGGAAGAAAAATTTGAAATATGTACAAAAAATTCGAAAAACTGAAATATGTATAAGAAATAGAACATCCAGAAATCGAAAAGTCGAGAAGTCGAAAATTCAAAAAATTGAAGCATCGAAATCTTGATAAATTGAGAAATCGAAAAACTGAAAAATCGTGAAACGAAACATCAGAAGATCGAGAAAACGAAAAATCGAAAGACTGAGAAACCGAAATAACCCAAAATTCAAAAATTTAAAATAAAAAAAAATCAAAAAATTGAACAATCGAAAAATGGAAACATGGAAATATTGATAAATCGAAAAACTGAAAAGTCCAAAAATTTGAAAACCGAAAAAATTGAAAAATCGGAAAATTGGAAGTCGATAAATCTAAAACCAAAAAGTCGAAAAATCGAAAACCGAGAAAATCGAAGAATTAAAAAACTGAAACGACGAAAACTTCGAAACTCGAAAAATTGAAAAAACATTTAAAATCAAAAAATCGAAACTTCAAAAAACTGAAACATCGAATAATCGAAAAATTGAGAAATCGAAATGGCCGAAATTGAAAAAACAAAAACCCAAAAGTTGCCAAATCGAGAAATCGAACATTCGAAAACTTTAAACATCCGAAAAAATATCGATAAATCGAGAAACTGGGAAATCTAAAAACTTAAAAATCGAAAAATCGAAGTACCGAAAAATCGAAAACCCAAAAGTCGAAAGATCGGGAAATCGGTCAATCGAAACAAAAAATCGAGAACTTAAAATACTGAAAAATCCAGAAATTGAAAAATTCAAAATTGAAATGTTGGAAAATCGAAAAATTGAAACTTGAAAAATCGAGAAATCTAAAATTTGAAATTTCGAAAAATCTTAACATCGAAACTCCCAGATGTCAAAAAATCACACCAAAAATTCGTGAAATCGAGAAATTGAAAAATCGAAAAACTCAAATCAAAACACTGAAACTCAATTTATATAGAAAATTCGAAAAACCGAAACATCAAAAAACTGAAACATCCAAAATTGAAAAGTCGTGAATTCGAAAAATCGAAATAGACCAAAATTGAGGAAAGAAAAATTTGAAATATGTACAAAAAATTCGAAAAACTGAAATATGTATAAAGAAATAGAACATCCAGAAATCGAAAAATCGTGAAGTCGAAAAATCAAAAAATTGAGAAATCGAAAAACTGAAAAATCGTGAAACGAAACATCAGAAGATCGAGAAAACGAAAAATCGAAAGACTGAGAAGCCGAAATGACCTAAAATTCAAAAATTTAAAATACAAAAAAAAACAAAAAATTGAACAATCGAAAAATGGAAACATGGAAATACTGATAAATCGAAAAACTGAAAAGTCCAAAAATTTGAAAACCGAAAAATTGAAAAATCGGAAAATTGGAAGCCGATAAATCTAAAACCAAAAAGTCGAAAAATCGAAAACCGAGAAAATCGAAGAATTAAAAAACTGAAACGACGAAAACTTCGAAACTCGAAAAATTGAAAAAACGTTTAAAATCAAAAATCGAAACTTCAAAAAACTGAAACATCGAATAATCGAAAAATTGAGAAATCAAAATGGCGAAATTGAAAAAACAAAAAAACCCAAAAGTTGCCAAATCGAGAAATCGAACATTCAAAAATTTAAACATTCGAAAAAATATCGATAAATCGAGAAACTGGGAAATCTAAAAACTTAAAAATCGAAAAATCGAAGTACCGAAAAATCGAAAACCCAAAAGTCGAAAGATCGGGAAATCGGTCAATCGAAACAAAAATCGAGAACTTCAAATACTGAAAAATCCAGAAATTGAAAAATTCAAAATTGAAATGTTGGAAAATCGAAAAATTGAAAAGTTAAAAATCGGAAATCTAAAATTTGAAAATTCTAAAAACTCAAATAAAACACTAAAAACTCAATTATATAGAAAATCGAAAAATCGAACATCAAAAAACTGAAAATCCACAAATTGAAAAGTCGGAATTCGAAATCGAAATAGCCAAAATTAGGAAAAAAATTTGAATATGTACAAAAAATTCGAAAAACTGAAATATGTAAAAGAAATAGAAACCCAAAATTGAAAAGTCGAGCAGTCGAAAATCAAAAATGAAGCATCGAAATCTTGATAAATTGAGAAATCGAAAAACTGAAAAATCGTGAAACGAAACATAGAAGATCGAGAAAACGAAATCGAAAGACTGAGACCGAAATGACAAAATTGAAAAATTAAAATACAAAAAATCAAAAATTGAACATCGAAAATGGAACATGGAAATATTGATAAATCGAAAAACCAACAAGTCGAAAAATCGAAATCAGAATTACAAAAATTGAAAAAATAAAAATCAAACAACTGAAGAAACGAAATGAAAAATCGTGTAACGAAACGTTAAAAAATTGAAAATTGAAAAAATAAAAAATTGAAAATCGAAATGGCGGAAAGTCGAAAACGAAATATGTATGTATGAAAAATCCAAAACTAGAATATCGAAAAATTGAAGAATCGAAAAACTGAAAGATCGAAACATCAAAAAATAGAAAAATTTGAAAACCGACAACGTAAAAAATCGAGAAATCAAAGTTAAAAAATTGGTCTAAAGAGTTTAGACAGTACTTCCCTCGCTGTCGGAAACTTGACGACTGCAGGCCTATTAATGCTTAAATCCTATCTAAAATATACAAAATATGATGAGTCTGTACTTGTAATTTATCATTCCATTCATATTTTTTGAATTTGCATATACCGGGTGACTCAAAAAAAATAATGAAATCTACTGCGAAAAAAAACATAATAGTCATGCAGTCGTCACGTTTCCGACAGCGAGGGAATTTTTCGTCTTAGTAGCCGTTTTTTTGCCCGAAAATCTTTAAGGTAAACAAGGCATTGTGCGAAAATCAAGACCTCTGTACAAATCCAGCTGTATTGAAAGAAATAAACATTTCAGAGACTCGCACAAAAAATCTTTTTGTAGATTACATCACAAAAGTGGAGCTTTGAAGTTGAAAATAAAGTCTGCTTTAAACCGAGCTTTAAGATTTGCTGCGCCAATCTAAAATAACGTTTCTTTGCTTACATAAAGCTCACAAATAACTAAAGAAAAAGCTAATTTAGTGCAACCGCCGAATTAGCTTCTTTCAATTCTCTTATTCAAATATGGCACGTGGTACAGCTCATAAATAAGCTTTTACTGGTTCGCGAATTACCCTTCTTGTCGTTCCCTATACTTGGAAAATTCTGCAAATCCAAAGCAATATGTGAAGCGACGATTCAGCAAGAAAGCTGCTACGATTTCACATTTCAATAAACTTTTGTACCGTAAGCAAAAGATCTTTACATTAGGGGAAACTTTGCTTATCTGCACTGGAAATTATAATCACTTATTTAAAGTACGTGTGTTATATACGTTTAATGGAAGCCGGTGCGCATTCGTAATTAAAGCTACTTTTGCTTTGATGTGGCACCAGTTTATAAACTTTCCCAATTCGCATAGACGGTGATGAAATGAAATGTTGGTAATTCTCACGTGTTTGTTCAATGGATTCTCCTCAGATTAATTCAGAACTCGCATAAATTTGAGGGACCTCTTACAAAAAACCGTCTAGAATTAAGTCAAAAAATTTTTAACGATTTTCCTCGGCATCCAATTTCCCCGGTCCAGAAGCAATATTTACAATACTCCTCGCGTGTGAGCTCGAGATTGTCTGTTTTCCAGAGGTTGTTGATCCACTTATCGTCCATACGTCCAGCCATGTTAACGTGCATTTCAGAACTTTATTACATCACCCTACACCATGCAACGCTTCCACTCGCTATAGGGTCAAACGTTTGTGAGCTTTCGGTGAAAGCAACACAAAAAATATTGCCGTTTTACTGGTTTCATAAACATTGCTCGCATTTTTTACGATCTCTTATTCCGTAATTTATATTTAACTGTAAAAATTCCGCCAGAATGCTGGTCCGAGGACTGCGTCATCAAGAGGAATTTTAATCAAAGAAAGAATCCTCCAGATATGTAGTTAAAAATTAGCCGCATTCATCTTCAGAACAACTTTGTAAAACATGAGTAAGGTTGAATATTTCGCGACTTTCAGGGAACTTGGGTTTGAAGTTTTTATTAGTAGCTCTGTGGTTCTTTTTGGTTTGTATAGAGCGAATTCATTTTTTTCCCGGCTTATCATTTCAAAACGGTTGAAATATGCGGCTTCCAATTTATGCCAATCGAGTCCTTGGATAACGTAATTTTTCTAAGTCATTACATTGTTTAAATTTTTCTAAAAAAATTAGTGCTTGGAAATTCTAGATATCTTCGAAAGTTTACAATTGCTGAAAACAGTATTAGAGTGTTCAGTGCAGATGCTAGTCCGACTCTCACTTTTTCTATTCGTTTTTGGAAAGCGAGAGCGGAAGATTATCTTCACGAGCAAAATAATTAAATCTAAGAATGAACTACTTTAGTATTGTCGATCTGACTGCTCTATCACGGAAACTAGAGGAACAGGACCAGCGTCTGCATTGCGCATTATAACCCTGTTTTCAAATATTTCTGGTCTTTCTGTTAGTTGCTTCATAAAAACGCTGAAAAAGACGGCACAAAAAGCTCCCGAAACTCTAAATTCTTTCAAAAATAAAACACCTGCTACCCTTGAGATTCTTCAAAATATTTAAAAAAAGATGCAGTGGATCCCTAAGATTCTTGAAATTCTTTTAAAATCAAAACACAAGGGTGCCTCTGAGATTGTTAAAATTTTTTTAAAGTTAACACCAAGTGCTTCTAAGATTTTTTCAAATTTTCGAAAAATCTAAAGTCCAAAAATCGAAAAATTGAGAATGTGAAAAACTGAAAAATCTAAAAATAAAAAAAAAATGAAACATTAAAAAGTGAAAAAATTTAAGAAACCGAAAAATTGAAAAATAGAAATAGTGAAGAACCGAATAATCTAAAAATTGAGAAATCGGAGAAACTCATTATTATTATTATTAGAAAATAAATTATTAAATTATTATCATCTAAAATTTAAAACATTGAAAAATTGATAAATCGATAAAACGAGAAATCGGAACGCCAAAATTTAAAAAATAGAGAAATTGAAAATCTAGAGAATCGAAAAGTCGAGAAGTCCAAAAATCGAAAAATTGTGAAAACGAAATGGGTCAAAATCGAAAAATCGAAAATATCGAGAAATTGAACAATCAAAATATCGAAACATCCAAATTTGGATAAATAGAGAAATAAAGAATTTAAAAATTGAAAAACTGAAAAATCGAAAATTAAAAAAAAAATTGGAAAATCGCAAAGTGTAAAATTTAAAGACCAAAAAATTGAAAAATGGAAATACATATTAAAGAACTGAAAAATCGAAAAATCAAAAAATTGAAAAGACGAAAGATCCAAACATTGAAAAATCTTAAATTTAAAACATTGAAAAATTAAAATTTGGTCGAAAAGTCCAAAAATCCAAAAATTGAGAAAGTGAAATAGGTCACAAGCGAAAAGTCAAAAATTGAAAAATTAATAAATCGAGAAAATGAACAATCAAAATATCGAAACATCCAAATTTGGATAAATCGAGAAACGAAAAAATTGAAAAATGAAAAACTGAAAAATCGAAAAATTTTAAAAAAATTGGAAAATCGGAAAGTGTAAAATTTAAAAACCGAAAAATTGAAAAATAGAAATACTAAAGAACTGAAAAATCGAAAAATTAAAAAATCGAAAAGTCGAAAGATCGAAACATTGAAAAATGTAAAATTTAAAACATCGAAAACTTAAAATTTGGAAAAATTGAAAAATCAAAAATCGAGAAATCGGAACGTATTTAAAAAAATGAAAAATTGAAAAATAGGATAATTGCAAATCGAAACATCGAAAAAACAAAAAGCCGAAAAGGAAAAAATCGAAAAACCGAGAAATCGAATAATCGAAAAATTGAGAAATCGAAAATTCGAAATACAGAAAAATTCAAAAGCTAAAATATTGAGAAATCGAAAAATTATCGATAAGTCAAAAATTAAAAAATTAATAAATCGAGAAAATGAACAATCAAAATATCGAAACATCCAAATTTGGATAAACCGAGAAACGAAAAAATTGAAAAATTGAAAAACTGAAAATTTGAAAAATAAAAAAAATTGGAAAATCCAAAAGTGTAAAATTTAAAAACCGAGAAATTGAAAAATAGACAAATTAAAGAACTGAAAAATCGAAAAAACTAAACATTGAACAATCGAAAAGTCAAACATTAAAAACTGATAAATCGAGAAATTGAACAACCAAAATATTGAAACATCCAAATTTGAACAAATCGAGAAACCAAAAAATAGAAAATTTGAAGACTGAAAATTCGAACAATTAAAAAAAATTGGAAAATCGAAAAGTGTAAAATTGAAAAATAGACAAATTAAAGAACTGAAAAATCGAAAAATCGAAACATCGAATAATCGAAAAGTCAAAAATTAAAACAATTATAAATCGGAAAATTGAATAATCAAAATATTGAAAAATTGAAAAATCGAAAATCGAGAAATCGGAACGAATTTAAAAAATAGAAACATTGAAAAATCGAATAATTGCAAATTGAAACATCGAAAAATCAAAAAGCCGAAAAGTAAAAAATTGAAAAACTGAAAAATCGAAAAATCAAAAAAAATTGAAAAATCGGAAAGTGTAAAATTTTAAAACGAAAAATTGAAAAATAGAAATATTAAAAAACTGAAAAATTGAAAAATCAAAAAATTGAAAAGTCGAAAGATCGAAACATTGAAAAATCTTAAATTTAAAACATTGAAAAATTAAAATTTGGAAAAATTGAAAAATCAAAAATCGAGAAATCGGAACGAATTTAAAAAATTGAAAAATTGAAAAATCGGATAATTGCAAATTGAAACATCGAAAAATCAAAAAACCGAAAAGTAAAAAATCGAAAAACTGAGAAATCGAAAAATCGAAATACAGAAAAATTCAAAAACTAAGACATCGAGAAATCGAAAAATTATCGAATAGTCGAAAAGTCCAAAAATCCAAAAATTGAGAAAGTGAAATAGGTCACAATCGAACAGTCAAAAATTGAAAAATTGATAAATCGAGAAATTGAACAATCAAAATATTGAAACATCCAAATTTGGATAAATGGAGAAACCAAAAAGTTGAAAAATTGAAAGAAAATTTGGAAAATCGAAGACTGTAAAATTTAAAAAGCCAAAAATTGAAAAATAGAAATATTGAAGAACTGAAAAATAGAAAAGTCGAAAGATCGAAAGATCGAAAAATTGAAAAATCTAAAATTTAAAACAATGAAAAATTAAAATACGGAAAAATGGAAAAATCAAAAATCGAGAAATCGGAACGAATTTAAAAAATTGAAAAATTGGAAATCGAAACAACGAAAAATCAAAATGCTGAAAAGTAAAAATCGAAAAACCCAGAAATCGAAAAAATCAAAAATTGAGAAATCGAAATATCGAAATATAGAAAAATTCAATAACTACGACATCGAAAAATCGAAAAATTAGAGGATTGAGACATCAAAAAGTCAAAAAGACCAAAAATCGAAAAATCGAAAAATCGAAAATTGAAAAATTGATAAATCGAGAAATTGAACAATCAAAATATCGAAACATCCAAATTTGGACAAATCGAGAAACCAAAGAATTGTAAAATTTAAAAACCGAAAAATTGAAAAATAGAAATATTGAAGAACTGAAAAATTGAAAAGTCGAAAGATCGAAAGATCGAAAAATTGAAAAATCTAAAATTTAAAACATTGAAAAATTAAAATATGGAAAAATTGAAAAATCAAAAATCGAGAAATCGGAATGAATTTAAAAAATTGAAAAATTGAAAATTCGGATAATTGCAAATCGAAACATCGAAAAATCAAAAAGCTGAAAAGTAAAAAGTCGAAAAAGCGAGAAATCAAAAAATCGAAAAATTGGGAAATCGAAATATCGAAATAGAGAAAAATTCAAAAACTACGAGAAATCGAAAAATCGGAAAGACCAAAAATCGAAAAATCGAAAATTGAAAAATTGATAAATCGAGAAATTGAACAATCAAAATATCGAAACATCCAAAATTGGACATATCGAGAAACCAAAAAATTGAAAAATTGAAAAACAGAAAAATATTAAAATTAAAGAAAAAATTGGAAAATCAAAAAGTGTAAAATTTAAAAACCGAAAAATTGAAAAACAGAAATATTAAAGAACTGAAAAATCGAAAAATTGAAAAATCGAAAAATCGGAAAATCCAAAAATCTAAAATTTAAAATATGGAAAAATTGAAAAATCAAAAATCGAGAAGTCGAAGCGAATTTAAAAGATAGAAAAATTGAAAACTTGGATAATTGCAAATCGAAAAACTGAAAAATCGAAAATTTTAAAAACGAAAAATTGACAAAAACGAAAAATCTAAAATTTAAAACATTGAAAAATTAAACTATTGAAAAATTTAAAAACCAAAAATCGAGAAATCGGGACGAATTTAAAAAATAGAAAAATTGAAAAATGGGATAATTACAAATCGCAACATCGAAAAATTGGAAAATCCTAACAAGGAAAAGCCGAAAAGTAAAAAATCGAAAAACTTAGAAATCCAATAACTGAAATATAGGAAAATTAAAAAACTGAGACATCGAGAAATCGAAAAGTCGAATAATTTAATAATGCCAAAACCAGGATGACAAGAAATCGAAACAAAAAAATCGTAAATCCGAAAAATTGAAAAATCGAAAAATGTAAAATTGAAAAAATCGAAAAATTGAGACATTGAAATATTGAAGAACTGAAAAATCGGAAAGTCAAAGTATTCAGTAATCCAAAAATCTAAAATTTAAAATACTAAAAAATTAAAATATCGTAAAAACAAAAATCGAGAAGTAGTAAGGCTAAAATTAAAAAAATAAAAAAATAGAAAAATTGGATAATGGCAAATCGAAACATCGAAAAATTAGAAAATCGAAAAATCGAAAAGCCGATAAATAAAAAATCGAAAAACCCAGAGATCGAAATCAGAAATCGAAAAATTGGAAAATCTAAAAGTTGGGAAGACCAAAAAGACGAAAAATTAAGAAAGCAAAATGGGTCAAAATCGCAAAAACCGAAAAGTTAAAAATTGAAAAATTGATAAATCGAAACGATAAAATAAAACAGCGAAACATCAAAATTTTGATAAATCGGGAAATAAAAAAAATGAAAAATTAAAAATTGAAATATAGAACTGAAACTTCGAGAAATCGACAAATTTAAAATTTTAAGAGCTGAAAACATAAAATATCGAAAAGTTGAAAAATTGAGAAATCGAAATATGAAAAAATCGAAAAATTGAAAAATCCTAAAATTGAATGAAATCTCCAAAAATTGAGGAATTAAAAAATTGAAAAATCAAAAATCTCAAAAATCGAAAAAATTAAGGAAGCAAAGTGGGTCAAAATCGCAAAAACCGAAAACTTAAAAATTGAAAAATTAATAAATCAAAACGAACAAATAAAACAGCGAAACATCTAAATTTGGATAAATTGAGAAACCAAAAAATTTAAAATTTGAAAAACTGAAAAATCGAAAAATTAAAAAAAAAATGGAAAATCGAAAAGTGTAAAATTTAAAAACCGAAACATTGTAAACTAGAAATATTAAAGAACTGAAGAATCGAAAAATCGAAAAATCGAAATTTTAAAATATTGAAAAATTAAAATTCGAAAACTCGGAACGAATTTAAATAATAGAAAAATTGAAAAATGGGAACATCGAAAAGCCTAAAAGTAAAAAATCGAAAAACCCAGAAATCCAATAACTGAAATATAGAAAAATTAATAAACTGAGACATCGAGAAATTGAAAATTTAATAAAGCGAAAACTAGGATAGCAAGAAATCGATACAAAAAAAATCGCATAACCGAAAAATTGAAAAATCGAAAAAAATAAAAAAAATTAAAAATCGGACAATTACAAATCGAAACAACGAAAAATTAGAAAATCGAAAAGTCGAAAAGCCGATAAGTAAAAAATCGAAAAACTGAGAAATCCAATAACTGAAATATTAATTAAAAATCTGAGACATCGACAAATCGAAAAGTCGAATAATTTTATAAAGCGAAAACCAGGATGGCAAGAAATCGAAACAAAAAAATCATAAATCCGAAAAATTTAAAAATCGAAAAATGTAAAATTGAAAAATTGGGAAATAAAAATATTGAAGAACTGAAAAATCGGAAAGTCGAAGTATTCAGAATTCGAATTTAAAAATCTATTAAAATACTAAAAAATTAAAATATCGAAAACACAATAAATCGAGAAGTAGTAAGGCTAAAATTAAAAAAATAAAAAAATAGAAAAATTGGATAATGGCAAATCGAAACATCGAAAAATTAGAAAATCGAAAAATCGAAAAGCCGATAAGTAAAAAATCGAAAAACCCAGAGATCGAAATCAGAAATCGAAAAATTGGAAAATCTAAAAGTTGGGAAGACCAAAAATCGAAAAATTAAGAAAGCAAAATGGGTCAAAATCGCAAAAACCGAAAAGTTAAAAATTGAAAAATTGATAAATCGAAACGATAAAATAAAACAGCGAAACATCTAAATTTGGATAAATCGGGAAATAAAAAAAATGAAAAATTAAAAATTGAAATATAGAACTGAAACTTCGAGAAATCGACAAATTTAAAATTTTAAGAGCTGAAAACATAAAATATCGAAAAGTTGAAAAATTGAGAAATCGAAATATGAAAAAATCGAAAATTGAAAAATCCTAAAATTGAATGAAATCTCCAAAAATTGAGGAATTAAAAAATTGAAAAATCAAAAATCTCAAAAATCGAAAAAATTAAGGAAGCAAAGTGGGTCAAAATCGTAAAAACCGAAAACTTAAAAATTGAAAAATTAATAAATCAAAACGAACAAATAAAACAGCGAAACATCTAAATTTGGATAAATCGAGAAACCAAAAAATTTAAAGATTGAAAATCTGAAAAATCGAAAAATTATAAAAAAAATGGAAAATCGAAAAGCGTAAAATTTCAAAACCGAAACATTGTAAACTAGAAATATTAAAGAACTGAAGAATCGAAAAATCGAAAAATCGAAATTTTAAAATATTGAAAAATTAAAATTCGAAAACTCGGAACGAATTTAAATAATAGAAAAATTGAAAAATGGGAACATCGAAAAGCCTAAAAGTAAAAAATCGAAAAACCCAGAAATCCAATAACTGAAATATAGAAAAATTAATAAACTGAGACATCGAGAAATTGAAAATTTAATAAAGCGAAAACTAGATAGCAAAAATCGAAAAAAAAATCGCATGTCCTGAAAAATTGAAAAATCGATAAAGCAATTCGAAACAAGGAAAAATTAGAAAATTGAAAAATCGAAAAAGCCGATAAGTAAAAAATCGAAAAATTATGAAAGCAAAAACAAAAATTGAAAAATTGAAAATTGATAATTCAAAACGAACAAATAAACCAGTGAAACATCTAAATTTGAAAAAATCGGAAATCAAAAAATTGAAATATAGAACTGAAACTGACTTTGAGAAATTGACAAATTTAAAATTTTAAGAGGTGAAAAATTAAAATATCGGAAAGTGAAAAATTGAGTAACGAAATATGAAAAAATCGAAAAATCCGGATGTCGAAAAATCGAAAAGTGAAATATCCCAAAACTGAAATATCGAAAAATTTAAAAATCCTAACCTGAATGATATCCAAAAATTGAAAAATTTAAAAATTTAAAAATCAAAAACCTCAAAAATCGAAAAATTGAGGAATTGTAGAACTGAAAAATCGAAACTTTGGGAATCGGGAAATGGGAAAATCAAAAATTGATTAATTAACCTAGTTAGATTATTTAGTTCATTGCAGTGAATTACTTCCTGGAAATTCTAGATATCTTTGAAAGTCTACAAATACTGAAAATCAATATCAGAGTTTCGATGCAGATGCTAGTTCGACTTCCACTTTTCTCATTCGTGTTGAGAAGAACAAAGAAATATCATACAACAGAGAAAAACATGGTAATCTAACAGCTTGTTTTTTGTACCTTTCAAAAATTCAACATTGTCAAAAGCGTCAATATATTTCTTATATAATGTAAATTTGGCAAAAATATCAAAGGGTTTCCCCAGTTATCACGGAAACGGAAACGAGAGGAACAGGACCAGCATCTGCATTGCGCACTATAACCCCAAATTTCCTAATTCCAAAGTAGTTGATAAATAATTCCATTTTTCAATTAAGAAGGTGCACTAGTGAGTACAACCAATTTCAGGAATCTCCATTAAAAAAATTAAGAAAGTTAGTGTAGTATTTTTATAAATATTTCACAACAGAGTTGACCCTTTTACGCTCTCACAATGGCTTTATGCCATTCGATTTTTTGAAGTTTTTCAAAATAAACAAACCAGAAAACGATCAATGCGAAAATTAAAAACTACACAATTCGGCTTTCACATCCTTTACTCAATTTCAGCCATTTCGTGCTTTTTTTCCCGAATCTCCCAATTGCCCTTTGTCCAAACGACATGCAATACCACTCGGTCGAATGTAATTGCCTGCATACCGGATATTGCAAGATATCCGGCGAGTTTAGTGTTGTTTTATGGAGAATTGCTGGCTGTGTGCAATATCAGAGAAAGGGTTCTCGCCGTTCTTCTTTAAATATATCCAATGAAGTAATTTCAGACGCCTCGTTGCTGTTTGAGTGAATCTGTTTTTTCTGTTCCGCAGGCTTATTGAAGTGTTCATGGTGTCAGTTTACATTTTAATTAGCTTTCAACAATCTTCCAATAGGCTGAGCGCCTAATTTGCAACAAACCGGGCATGGGGACCCAAGGACGCAATCATAAATAATTTCCTAATTTACGCAGGTTATTTTCGTCTTAAAACGAAATTAATTGTACGGTTTTTACAGACGAAACTAATAAGGAGCGACGTGCAGATTGTGACATTGTTTGTGGGGTGTTTTGGCTGCGGCTTCCTACTCAATCGAAAAAAAAATATTAGTACTAAATTTTTAGTAGGTGAAGCAATTTACTGTAGCCTTCGGGCTACCGAATAGAGTCGGCGTTCGTAACAAAGCACTGTCTGTAATTACGATCGAATTTCACAGGTGAGCTGATTCGCTGTAATTATATTCCGCCGCTTGCAATTCAGACGATCCGAAGACGTTTCTATTGCTTTTGTCATTATTAGAGAGCGGAAAATATGCAGCAAAATTTTGGGAAATATGATCATATGATATGCACCAAATTTATGGAAATATGCAGTACTTTCTTAATATATGCAGAGATATGCAGTTGCATATGCTCCAAAAATTACAAAAAAGCTTAATAAGCGAACTAAATTGATTTACAAATTACAAAAACAGGTTTACCGACCTTACGTTTTATTACAAAAAATACATAAATCACATTTTTAAAGATATAAAGATTTTTATTCAATTTTTCAAATTTTCAATTCCTCGATTTTCCAATTTTCAATATTTAGATTTTACAATAATTTTCGTGTTTTCGACCGCCATTTTTCGATCTTTAAGTTTCTCAATTTTTAATCTTTCGATTTTTGAATTTTCCGTTTCTTCAATTTCTCAAGTTTTTCGATTTCTCGAAGCTTTCATTTTATACTTTGCGTTTTTTCATTTTGAGTTTTCAATTTTACAATTTTCTATTTTATAACTTTTCCATTTTGTTTATTCGGAAAGTAGAAAATTCGAAAAATTGAACAATCAGAGAATTAAAAAATTGGAAAAAATTGAAGAAACAAAAAATTGCAAAATCGATAAAACGGAAAATCGAATGGAATTTGTTTTCACGATTTTTTAACTTCGATTTTTTAAATTTTTTAATCTGTATTTCAATTATTCGATTTTTGGAATTTTCTGTTTCTCATATCTAGGTTTATCGATTTTTTTGAGTTTTTCGATTTTTCCGTTTTTTTTAAGCAAATATTTCAATTTTGAATTTTCCGATTTCGGCCTATTTCGATTTCTCGATCTTTTGAGGTCATAAGTTTTCGATTTCGATTTCTTGGTTTTTCGATTTTCAAAATTTTCGATTTTTCTAGTATATATTTTAAATTTTCGATTTTAAAAATTTTCATTTTTCCCTTTTATAATCTTTGTTTCGATTTCCCGATTTTAATTTTTAATGTGTTTCAATTTTAAAAATTTTTCGATTTCTCGATTTTAAGTTTTCGCTATCTCAATTTTGGAAATTTTTCAATTTCTATATTTTTCCGATTTTCGATATTTTCATTTTCCCGATTTTGTAATTGTCATTTTCTTGATTTTATATCACAATTTTTCATTTTTCCATTACCTTTATTTTTTCAATGTTTCTTTGGATTTTATAATTTTTTGTTTATTCAATTTTTTACATTTTCAATCTTTGATTTTTTTTAAGTTCTTGATTTCCAATTTTTTTATATTTCGAAGCTTTCATTTTCTACTTTTTCAGTTTTACAATTTTTCTATTTTATAATTTTTCGATTTTGTTTATTCGAAAAGTTAAAAACTCGAAAAAACGAAAAATTGAAACAATGAAAAACTAAAAACCGAGAAACTTAAAAATCTAAAAAAAAAATAATGAATCGAAGAATGGGAAAGAAGAAAAATCATTCGAATTGAAAAATTGGAAAATCCAAAAATTGTAAAATTATAGAAACTTGAAAATTGTAAAGTCCAAAAACTGTGACATTCAAACACCGAAAAATTGAAAAATTCCAAAAACGAAAAACTGAAAAAGTGAACAACTTTAAAAATTATAATTATTAGGAGTGTTACATAATTAAAATGAAAACTAGAAAAACTGCAAATGAAAAATTAAAAAAACGGAAAATTGAAAGCCGAAAATTGAAAAAATAAAGAAAATTAAAAACCCACACGAAAAATTGCAAATCGAAAAATTGACGAAATTAAAAACTGAAAACTCGTGAAATTTGCAAACTCTAAAATTTGAAACATCTAAAAGTTGGAAAATCAAAAACTGAAAAATCGAGAAATCGAAAATTTTCAAAACTGAAAAGGCGAAAGATTGAAAAATCGAAATTTTGGAAAATCGACAAATCGAGGAATTCAAACTGAAAAAAGATCGAGAATTCAAGATGTCGAAAAATCTAAATATCTAAAATTTAAAAAATAGAAAAATTACAATAACGAAAAATTTAACATTCAAAAAAAACACAAAATCAAAAAGTCGAAAAATCGAGAAATTGAGAAATGAAAAATGAAAATTTAGAAAAACCAAAGATTGAAAAGCATAAAAAAAATTAAAATCGGAAAATCGGAACGTAAAAAAAATAAAATCGAAAAATTGAGAAATTTTAAATTTAAAAATTTGAAAACTTGAAAAACCGAAAAACTGAAGAAATGAAAAACTAAAAAATCGACAAATTGAAAAATCTCAAAACTGAAAAGTCGAAAAATTGAAAAACCCAAAAATCGATTTCCGTAAGTTTGAAAAATCAAAATTTAAAAAGTTGAAAAATGAAAATATCAAAAAACTGAAAAATATAGACATTCTCAAACTTGAAATGTTGAAAAATTGAGAAATCGAAAACTTGAAAAAAAAACGAAAAGTAAAAACATTTTAAAATCGAAAAAACGAAAAATCGAGATGTAAGAAATCGAAAATTCTAAAATCGAAAAATTGCAATACACGTTGAAAAGGTTAAAATCATAGATCGAAGCATAACAAAACATAAAATCGAAAAATGGAGAATTTTAAAAATCTAAAAACTTGAAGAAATAAAAAATTGAAAAATGGAAAAGCCGAGAAATCGAAATTAAAAAATTGAGACATCAAAAGATCCGAGAAATGGAGAAATCGAAAAACCGGAAAATTTAAAACTGAAATACATATTTTAACTTAAAAAAAAAAAACGATAAATCAAAATATTCAAAATTTGAAAAATCAGAAATTTTAAAAATCGAAAGATCGAGAAATTGATATATCAAAAAAGTGAAAAATTTTAAATTAAAAAATTGGAGATATTGAAAAATCCCAAAATTGCAACAACGCAAACTTGAGAAATCGAAAAACTGAAAAATCGATAAATTGGAAAGAGGAAAAATCGAAAAATCAAAGAATTGATTAATAGAGAAATTGAGAAATTAAAAATGATTTTTTTTTTAAATTGCAAAAATTGTAGAACTAAAAATCGAAAAATTAAGTAAACTAAAAATCAGAAATCAAGAAATCGAAAAATTGTAATTCAATTTTGTTTTATTTTTCCACAGAAATTTCGATGTCGAAGATAAAAATTCAACACGGATTCATAGACCATAGGCACACTGTTATTTTTTTTTAATTTATATAACATTTATTTGACAAAATTGTAGAACTGAAGAAACGATAAATAGAAGCATTGAAAAACTAGAAATCGAGAAAAAATTAATGAATCAAAGAACGAATTAAATCGAAAAATATTCGTAAAGTCCAAAAACTAACACTTAAAAAAATTAAAAAATTCCAAAAACGAAAAATTGAAAAAGTGAACAACTCTAATAAAAATTATAATTATTATTACATACCTAAAATGAAAAATTAGAAAACCTGCAAATCAAAAATTGAAGAAACGAAAAATTGAAAACAAAAAAAAATTGAAAAATCCAAAAACTGAAAAATTTCAAATTGAGAAAAAGAAAAAATATAAAAACTGGTTCCTCGCGCATTAAAATATCTCGATTATTAATCACCTTTATTAACAAACTTGTTCGTTGAATAGCTATTAATTTACCTGATCTCATTTTCAATTCCAATGAAAACCCCTTCTTTAAAAATTGCACATTTTAAAAAAATATATCGGTTACGTTACGGTCTGCGCCCCTTTTGACGCTGCCCCCCCCGCATTGCGGGGTCTGCGGGGGTGCAATTTACGCCACTGCCCAAACCTTTCCTAGTTATTTGAAGCTTAGGAAAATATTTGCTGTACGATTAATGAAATTTCGACTTTCTAGATATAGTCTTCCCAGTAGTTTTTATGATAGGTCAATTGTGTCGAAGTTGACGATGGGGACAATGAAGTCAATTCCAAGCCATAAATAAGAACGTGGTCGGTTTCTTTGCAAGGCGGTACCTTGTTATTTAACTCATATTGTCCGTTGTGGGGTAATAACGAGGTGATAATGTTTAGTATCTTGTCATAAAAACCATTTTAAATTGGGACTACAATAAATTCCGATAGAATGATAATTTTTTTTTTCAAATTACGTTACGTGAAATATGCAGCAGAAGGCAGATATATGCAAATATGCATTTTTTTATAGCTGTATTCATTTTTAATTAGCATGATTCGCTCACATATTAAATATCAAGACTTATATGCAAAAAATAATGGATATGTAAATTTCATAAAATCCGCTCTCTAGTCATTATTATTCGAAACGCATGATTAAGATAAATCGCCTTCGATGCCGCATTATTTGGAGGGTGTCTACATTGCACTTAAAGTGATCACCGGAATTTGTGGTTTTCGCCATAAACTAAGTAACCATTACTGTGTAAAGTACTCGACAAAGCTCGACGTCCTGCTATCGGTTTAACTTTACCTAAAACAACCAGACTGCTCCATGCTAAAGTGCACACTTGTACAAGTTTAATTGGATATACCTAATTAAGCAAAGCCATTACTCGTGTTGTTATATTTTAATTGGTTTGCCATCTAAGAGGGTTTCACTTAACTTTATTGGACTGGAGAAAGATTTGCATGAGAGGAAAGCCGGTTGGCGGTTTTTATTTTTGCTCCTTCGAGCCGGACGACGACGTTGTCGATGACGTAAACGTTCCTAAGCCATTAATTAGAAGATGTAAATAGCTATTAATAACGTTGCCTTGGTACATTGTACTTTGTGTAATCCTTTTATAAATCAAACCGTTCTAAAATTAAATCCGCGCTTGTATTTTCTGATATTAGACGGAAAATACATACAATCATAATTTATGGGGTGTTAGTAAGTTCGCGTGTTTACAATAATCGAAAATATGTAAATCCGTCATCGCGACAATTATTTTAATTGAAAACGAGCGTCGTCCAAATAAACCGGGATCTAATAAAAAATGCAAACGCACACTTTATGACACGGATTTGGATTTGTTGTAGATAGATTCGTTGCAGCTGTGTTTCTACCAGAAAATTAAGACAATGAAAAGTCAAATAATAAATAAAGCGTCGACCTGCAGTTTTATTCCCATTCTTGAAACCTCCTTTCGCCTAATGCTCACCACTGAGAGTTAATAAACTACAAGAGACAGAAAATCGGTGAAGTGAAAAAGTGTACAATTTTTATGTTCCCCTCGAGGACGACAAGAAAAACTAAAATACAGGCGAAAGTAGCGACAATGCTCGTCCAGTTTCAGAGCTTTCCTTAGAATTGTCCAATTTATCAGTCTTGTCCGTTATTGTCTCTCATTTTAAATTTTCAGTCGGATCCACTGAATCATGTTTAGTCCTTCGACAAGGATTACGTACAACAGTGGCGGTTTGGCACAACCTCAGGTGTTGTTGATCAATATTTTCCTAAATTAATTTGAACATGAAGGGATAGCTGTTTTGAGCACCTCGCCCTACATACAAATGTCGGTTCTTGTTTATGGTTCGACGTGTTAATGTTAATTGCGTGTTCGGAATGACAAGACTTTACCTTCTGCCGTATAAGTTTTTTGTAAATTGGTTGGAAGTGGTGTAGGATTGCGGCACTGAATGCAATGTAATTACCGATCGAACTTCAGGGCTAAGTTCGTTTAACTGCATAATTACGTTTCAGTACGTAGTTTCGTCCGATCGATTACTGAAGTGTGTTTGGGAAAAATAGCGGAAAACAGCTAGTTTTCGAGTGGAATTATTTATTATTTTTTGATTGGGTTGGCTTGTGGAATTTCAAACGGCTGCCCTTGTTAACTTCGTTTATAAAATTAGTATTCGAGCTCATATTATCAATATTTATTTGTCCGTTATTGCGTTCAGATATCAATAAATTTTAATGTGGTGGCGCGAGTCCTGGGTAGATATTTATAAAATAATTAAAAAGTACGGGTTTCCATATTAAATCAGGTCACAGTCATATTATTTAAATTAAAATGGTAAGTTATTTAGACAGAATTCCTCGTCCCTGAAATACGGTGTAATTAATCTAGCTACGTCGAAATATTAAATTTTTTTATGATAATTCTTGTAGGTAAAAAATATGTATATTACCTACTACAGTGTAAAAAAACTGGTCTCGAAAATTTATTAAGCATTTTCCTCTCACTCAAAGCGATGACTTAATGCGTGTCAGATCTGATTCGGTCAAGCACACAAAAAAATCTGTCCGTGTCGATTTTTATTAGGCAGATAGTTGTGGTCTACGAATCCGCTTTAAGTTTTTCCCTAAACGTCCAAATTTTTGCAAAAAAATTAACAGAGTGTAATGATATTTTACCGCTGACTCTATTATCTATGTCAGTGTATAACACTTTGAAATCTTACAGCGTCTTAAGTTTATCTTTAATTTTCAATTAAATTATCTATTAAATTTTTTGATTTTTGAAGTTCCCAATTTTTTCATTTTTCGATTTAATAATTTTCTGCTGTTGCAGTTTTACGCTTTTCAGTTGCTCATGAATCGATTTTTTGATGTGTCGATTTCTCGATTTCTCGAAGTCTCAAAGTTTCTATATTTTTCGACTTTTCAATTTTTGAAATTTCACTAAATATATTTTCTTGTAGATTTCGGGTCGTAGAAGTCAATCTCGTTTTCATTTCTTCAATAGGTCCAACGGTTTTTCCAGAATCGTCCTTTGAAAAACACAAATCTATGCAAAATACGACCAATTTTCCACCAATTTTCAACAAAATTTTCGAAATTTCACTAAATATATTTTCTTGTAAATTTCGGGCCGTTGAAGTCACTCCCGCTTTCATTTCTTCGATAAGTCCAACAGTTTTTCCAAAATCGTCCCTTGGAAACTACAAATCTCTGCAAAATACGACCAATTTTCGACCAATTTTCAACAAAATTTTCGAAATTTCACTAAATACATTTTATTGCAGATTTCGGGCCGTAGAAGTCATTCCCGCTTTCATTTATTCGATTACTCGAATGGTTTTTCCAGAATCGTCCTTTGAAACATTGAAAAATATGCAAAATCCGCCCGATTTTCGACCAATTTTCAAAAAAATTTTCGAAATTTCACAAAGTACATTTTCTTGTAGATTTCGGGCCGTAGAAGTCATATCCGCTTTCACATCTTCGATAACTCGAATGGTTTTTTCCAGAATCGTCGTTTGAAACATTGAAAAATATGCAAAATCCGCCCAATTTTCGACCAATTTTCAACAAAATTTTCGAAATTTCACTAAATATATTTCTTGTAGATTTCGGGCCGTAGAAGTCATATCCGCTTACAATTCTTCCATAACTCGAATGGTTTTTTCCAGAATCGTCGTTTGAAACATTGAAAAATATGCAAAATCCGCCGAATTTTCGACCAATTTTCGACAAAATTTTCGTAATTTCACTAAATACATTTTCTTGTAGATTTCGGGACGTAGAAGTCATATCCGATTTCACTTCTTCGATAACTCGAATATTTTTTCCAGAATCGTCCTTTGAAACATTGAAAAATATGCAAAATCCGCCGAATTTTCGACCAATTTTCGACAAAATTTTCGAAATTTCACTAAATATATTTTGTTGTAGATTTCGGGCCGAAGAATCAATTTTTTATTTTCCTATTTTTCGATTTCTAGCCGATATGAATTTTTCGGCCTTTTTTTTAATTTTCGATGTATTCAGAAAATGTCATTTTTAAACCAATTTGTTCGAAAATTTTGTTGGAGTTAGTATGGATTCTTTAACCTTTTTGCTAGCTTTCAAGATGTTTAAAAATAATTAAAACAGATTTTTCAGTTTTCGGATGTTTCGATCTCTCGATCTTTTAATTTTTCGGTTTTTCAGTTTTCCGATATTTACAATTTTTGATTTTTCGTTTTTTTAATTTTTCGGTTTCTGAATTTTCCGAATTTCCAGATTTACGATTTTTCAATTCTCGATTTCTCAATTTATCGAAATTACTTTTTCAATATTTCAGTTTTTGAATGAATTTTTCGATGTTTCGATTTTTCGATTTTTTAGTTTTCGTAGTTTAAGTTTTGGGATTTTTCAGTTTTTCGATTCTTCAATTTTTTTTCCATTTTTTAGTTATGCGAAATTTCTGTTTTGGGATTTTTGAATATTTAGATTCTGCAGTTTTTCGATTTTTCGATTTTTTACTTTATTCGATTTTTCAACTTCTTGACTTTTAAATTGTAGGTTTTTCAATTTTTTAGCTTCTCAATTTTTTTGATGTTTTGATTTTCCAATTTTTAAATTTTTCGATTTTTCGATTTCATAACTTTTACATTTTTTCACTTTCTTGATCTGTTGATGCTCCTCGCTGTTTCAGCTTTTAAATTTGTTGATTTTTCGATTTCTCAGTTTTTCAGTTTTTCGATTATTAGACTTTTCAATTTTTCAATGTTTCTATTTCTCCATTTTTCAATTTATAAATTTTAGATTTTTCGGTTTTTAAATGTTTCGATTTCTCGATTCTTCGATTTTTCGACCTGTCGATTTTTAATTTCTGATTTTTCAAGATTCATCAAGATCTCGATATTTCACTTTTTTGATTGTTCAATTTTTCGACTTTTCAGTTTTTAAAACTTTTGATTTATGGATTTTTTTTATTTTAAATTATTACAATTTTTGGATTTTAACTACAAATTCGATTTTTCAATATGGGTCTATTTCCATTGTTCAATTTTTCAATTTTTCGACTTCTCAATAGTTCGATGTTTCGGTTTTTCGATTTTTTCATTTCTCAATTTTCCGAAATTTCAGTTTTACTATTTCTCAATTTTTCAACTCATCAATTGTTCGATTTCTCAGTTTCTTGATTAATCGATTTTTTAAGTGTCCTATTTCTAGATTTTTCGACTTTTCAATATTTTGTTTGTTCCGTCTACCAATTGCTCGATTTTTCAGATTTTTAATTTTTCGATTTTTTGATTTTTCAGATTTTTAATTTATCGAATTTTTAATACATCGATTTCTAGATTTTTCAATTTTTCGGTACATATTTTAATTTTTTTACTTTTAAATTTTTAGATTGTTCAATTTCTCGATTTTTCGATTTTGGCCAATTTCGATTTTTTGATTTTTAGATTTTTCAATTTTTTGATGTTTCGATTCTTCGATTTTTTACTTTTTCGATTTTTCAATGTTTCAATTTGTTGATTTTTTGAAGTTTCAAATTCTCGATTATTCAATTTTTTGATATTTTTATTTTTCAATATTTGAATTTTAACTGTTCGATTTTCGAATTTTCAGATTTTTGATTTTCGATTTTTCGACTTCGATTCTACTTTTTGATCTCGATTTTTCAATGTTTCGATGTGTCAGTTTTGAAATTTTTCAGTTTTTCGGCTCTACTTTTTCTTCCATTTTTCAATATTTCAGTTTTTGAATGAATTTTTCAATGTTTCCATATTTCGATTTTTTAGTTTTCGGAGTTTAAGTTTTGGGATTTTTCAGTTTTTCGATTCTTCAATTTTTCTTCCATTTTTTAGTTATGCGAAATTTCTGTTCTGGGATTTTTGAATATTTAGATTCTGCAATTTTTCGATTTTTCGATTTTGTACTTTATTCGATTTTTCAACTTCTTGACTTTCAAATTGTAGGTTTTTCAATTTTTTAGCTTCTCTATTTTTTTGATGTTTCGATTTCCCGATTTTTTAATTTTTCTATACGTATTTTAATTTTCCAATTTTTAAATTTTTCTATTTTTCGACTTCATAACTTTTAGATTTTTTCACTTTCTTGATCTTTTCATGCTCCTCGCAGTTTTCAGCTTTTAAACTTTTTGATTTTTCGATTTCTCGGTTTTTTCAGTTTTTCGATCTTTAGACTTTACAATTTTTCAATGTTCTTATTTCTCGATATTTTGCTTTTCCGATTTTTTAATGTTTCAATTTTTGGATTTTTTGATATTGCAAAATATCGATTTTTCAATTTATAAATTTTAGATTTTTCGGTTTTTAGATGTTTCGATTTCTCGTTTCTTCGATTTTTCGACCTGTCGATTTTTAATTTAATTTTTCGGTTTCTAAGTTTTCCTATTCTCCAGTTTGTCTATTTTTCAATTTTTCGACTTCTCGATAGTTCGATGTTTCGATTTTTCGATTTTTTCATTTCTCAATTTTCCGAAATTTCAGTTTTACTATTTTTCAATTTTCAACTCATCAATTGTTCGATTTCTCAGTTTCTTGATTAATCGATTTTTTAAGTGTCCTATTTCTAGATTTTTCGACTTTTCAATGTTTCGTTTGTTCCGTCTACCAATTGCTCGATTTTTCGATTTTTCAGATTTTTAATTTTTCGATTTTTGATTTTTCAGATTTTTAATTTATCGAATTTTTGATACATCAATTTCTAGATATTTCAATTTTTCGATACATATTTTAATTTTTTTACTTTTAAATTTTTAGATTGTTCAATTTCTCGATTTTTCGATTTTGGCCAATTTCGATTTTTTGATTTTTAGATTTTTCAATTTTTTGATGTTTCGATTCTTCGATTTTTTACTTTACCAATTTTTAGTGTTTCAATTTGTCGATTTTTTGAAGTTTCAAATTCTCGATTATTCAATTTTTTGATATTTTTATTTTTCAATATTTGAATTTTAACTGTTCGATTTTCGATTTTTCATATTTTTGATTTTTGATTTTTCGACTTCGATTCTACTTTTTGATCTCGATTTTTCAATGTTTCGATGTGTCAGGTTTGAAATTTTTCAGTTTTTCGGCTCTGCTTTTTCTTCCATTTTTCAATATTTCAGTCTTTGGATGAATTTTTCAATGTTTCCATATTTCGATTTTTTAGTTTTCGGAGTTTAAGTTTTGGATTTTTCAGTTTTTCGATTCTTCAATTTTTCTTCCATTTTTTAGTTATGCGAAATTTCTGTTCTGGGATTTTTGAATATTTAGATTCTGCAATTTTTCGATTTTTCGATTTTGTACTTTATTCGATTTTTCAACTTCTTGACTTTCAAATTGTAGGTTTTTCAATTTTTTAGCTTCTCTATTTTTTTGATGTTTCGATTTACCGATTTTTTAATTTTTCCATACGTATTTTAATTTTCCAATTTTTAAATTTTTCTATTTTTCGACTTCATAACTTTTAGATTTTTTCACTTTCTTGATCTTTTCATGCTCCTCGCAGTTTCAGCTTTTAAACTTTTTGATTTTTCGATTTCTCGGTTTTTCAGTTTTTCGATTTTTAGACTTTACAATTTTTCAATGTTCTTATTTCTCGATATTTTGCTTTTCCGATTTTTTAATGTTTCAATTTTTGGATTTTTTGATATTGCAAAATATCGATTTTTCAATTTATAAATTTTAGATTTTTCGGTTTTTAGATGTTTCGATTTCTCGTTTCTTCGATTTTTCGACCTGTCGATTTTTAATTTAATTTTTCGGTTTCTAAGTTTCCCTATTTTCCAGTTTGTCTATTTTTCAATTTTTCGACTTCTCTGTAGTTCGATGTTTCGATTTTTCGATTTTTTCATTTCTCAATTTTCCGAAATTTCAGTTTTACTATTTTTCAATTTTTCAACTCATCAATTGTTCGATTTCTCAGTTTCTTGATTAATCGATTTTTTAAGTGTCCTATTTCTAGATTTTTCGACTTTTCAATGTTTCGTTTGTTCCGTCTACCAATTGCTCGATTTTTCGATTTTTCAGATTTTTAATTTTTCGATTTTTTGATTTTTCAGATTTTTAATTTATCGAATTTTTGATACACCAATTTCTAGATGTTTCAATTTTTGTCAACTTTTTGATGTTTCGATTCTTCGATTTCTCGGTTTTTCAATATTTCAATTTGTTGATTTTTTGAAGTTTCAAATTCTCGATTATTCAATTTTTTGATATTTTTGTTTTTCAATATCTGAATTTTAACTGTTCGATTTTGGATTTTCAGATTTCTCAATTTTCTAATGTTTCAGTTTTGCGATTTTTCAATTTCTCGACTCATCAATTTTTCAATTTTTGACGATTCTAAATTTACAATTTTTCGAAGAATCCATTTTTTATTTTTTCATTTCAGTTTTAAAGTTCTTCAATTTTCCGATTTTTCAGGTTTTTCATTTTTCAGTTCTTCGAATTTTTAAATTTTCGGATTCTTGATTTTGACTTTTTGGTGTTTCGATTTCTCAGTTCTCCATTTTTCAGTTTTTGTTCCAATTTTTCGTCATTTAAGTTTTGGCACTTTTCAATTTATACGATTTTTTAAATTTTGATGTGTCGATTTCTCGATTGAATTTTTCGGTAATATAATTTTTCAAATTTGTATATATATTTTACGTATCCTATTATGTGTTATAACAACCTATACACTTTTTAGAATTGTTGTAGACTTGTAGAGCTTGTGCGCCGCTACCTATGATTCGAACGCATTATGTTACGAAAACACACTTGTTTATATTGGAGTGTCCTTACAAAAAAGTTAAAAATGAAACACTCTTTACAAGTGATCAATTAGTTGTAAGCACGTAGTGAACAAATCGTTAAGCACATTTTAGCGTTGACTTATCTTAACACGCATTTATAAATTAGCTGTTGATGATAACAATATACACCGTAATTACCAGCAACCTTTTAAAGTACTCCACACGCATGTCATTCAGTAAACTACAATCAATCACACTTCATTCACCGATTACCAGTTCGATAATCTCGTGGCGGTATCGAATTGAATTTTCTTTGAAAAAAAAACTGGCAGCTTTATCACCAAAAAAATACATTACGATTATTATTTGCCTGTATTTTCTAAAGTAAAAGGGAACCCGACGAAACCCTTGTCTAGGGAATCTTTTAGATTGTTTTTGTATGTCGATCTCTTGCCAACTTTGCACATTATAACCGAAAATGGTCACCACGGAGTAGCTTTTTCACTAAATCAAATCAGTAAACAAATAAAAATCGCTAAAAGTAAGATCAAGCAAATATGACACGATTCACATTTTGTTTCGTCAGATGTGTATCTTAGGAAGGGGCGAAACAGAGAGAAGGAGGTTATTCATTTCAAAATTGCATGAGTCTTGGTTGGACGCCAGTGGTTTATGTCACTGCCTCCATATAGCGTCGTTGTGACAGTTAATCCGTAATGCAATTCCTGATTTAGAGTTGGCTTTGATTAGTTCGTTCCAGTTCCTGTGATTCAGTTCGTTATTCATAGCCAGCTGCAAATCTCAATGTTTTCGGTGCAAGTTTAACTATTTCCAGTGTAATTTTGGCGTTGAGGATCGTCATTTACATGCTAATCACGTGTCAATCAACCGCATAATTTACTGCGAAATATGACCACGTTGGAAATCGATGTTATTACCATGACTTCGGATTGGTTTGTCGCATAAATTCCGAAAATACTTTAAACATTTCACTGAACGTGATTTAATGAAGAACGCGTCGCTCTAAATAATAAAACTGCAGTAAAGATCGCTGATATTCGTAAAACGCGTTATAAAAAAGTTATTCTGTTGTACATATTAGATCAATAATCTGTGTAACCTCCGGGTCAAAGCCCCAACACCCCACGATTTATTGCAAAAACTTCTTGAAACACGTAAGATAAAAACGTGATAGCTGCTTTTAAAAATGTCTTCATTATCTCGCTCCGGCGCAGAAATTTATGCAGCGGGTTTTTTGACAATGAAGCACAAACATTCGTCAGAATGGAAAGAGTTAAACAAACTTATGCAGTTCAGAACTGGGCTAAATTGGAGCCATTGCATCCAAAAGAGCTCTTTGTATTCATCAGCATCTCGTTGCCAAGTCAAACAATGCATTATTTGCGTAATCCGGCTTTACGGAATTACCGGAGGATTTTAGAAAGTTTTTCCAACGAAAAAAACAAATCAGTCGGAGTGGGCTAGCACAACTCGATCAGAGTAAATTTCCGTCTTAAATACTAAGACAATAATGAAATCCGCGCTTTTTTGTTTGATTTTTTTATTAATTTTTTTTTGGTTTTTTAATAAAATGTGGCAAACCCGCCGCCGCCTCTAGCTGTCGAAATAAAACCGCAATTTCCCGCGTATGTCCGAAGCTCCGCATATTGCACACATCGTTAGGCACCGCCGGATCTAACACGATTTTGTACAGCCCGTGCTGACTCCGTTCCTGACGTTAAATCTCGAACATATCTCACTTGATGTCTTTTCGAGTTAAGTACTGTTCTAATCGGATGTTGTAACGCACCAGCGCTCCCGAATATTGCAAAATAACGATAACGTACTTGCAATATTACGCTGTGGCGTCTTGATGATTATTTCGGAGAACGCTTAGCACAATGGCTTTGCCATTTGTGAGTCCGGGTTGCGTTCCGGGGAAATTGTTGTCAAATTTCTTATGAGAATTGAGTTTAATTTCACAGCTAGTTGGAGGAATTAATGACGATTGTGTGCGTACATGTACTAGTTTAATTATCTTTTGCTCTGGGAGAGTCGTAAAGGACCGCAAAGTGACGTTATAGTGTTTCCGGGAGTTTTGTCGCAGAACTTGAATAATCACTCATTTACGACTTGTCTATTTGCTAAATGTGATTGCCACTTAATACGAAAACGCAGGTTTCTGTTTGAATTCCGGGGGTCTGTTTCAGGCGAGGAGGAAAAGTTTTGTTTTAATCTTGTCGTGTGATTGAATTACAAGGTTGTTAATCGAATTACTAAGTTATTATATTATTATGATGTTTTCTCCTTGGAATAAGGAGAATAAAATTTGAGAGATAATTCTATTTAAGAATTTCACCAGCTAAATAATTTACTTTACCAGCGTTCAGCAAATTAGATTTATATCTTGTACATGCTGATGAAACTTGATTATGCTAGAAATTTTACTTCAAACCTACGTAATTCTCTCGGTCTGTAAATACGGTGGAAATTGACAAGGAAAATCGAAATGGGAGATGAAAGGTGTATTGGCTAAAGTTATTTCTCGTCGAATTGAACATATGACATTTTATTAGTTATATTCTAGTTCGCGTTGACATAAATAGAAACGGTCTTATACTCCATCGGTATACTTGTAATTTAGTTTTAAAAGCGTCATGTTTTAAGTTTCTTGTTGTCGAAATAAGTCTGCATCTATTTGGAAAACAAAGCAAAACGTAGCCCCACCCACCCACCCTGTCTCAATTGTGACAATTTTTTTTATTCGTCGTGAGCAAGAGGGCGGAGCTTATCTGCAAAATCCTTATTTCTCCAATTAAAAAAATGTTTTTGAGTATCGTATTGTTCAAGGAATACTATGTACATTAAGAAAAAAATAAAGCCAAAGATTAGGCCCCACTCACACCCGCCCCGATTTCAATTCTCGCTTGTGATGAATTTTTCATTGGTTGTAAGATCCATGTTTGTCTACAAGAATTTACCATTTTATACATGTTTAAATTTTCTTGCTTTCTTAAAAAGCAAAATATAAGCCCCGCCCACCCACCTATCTCATTCGGATGATTTTTTATTTTAATCTTCGAGAGCCAAAGGACCGGAATTAAATTGCAAAATTCTTATTATTTCTCTATAAGAAATTACCATGGAAGACATGTTTTTGAATACCGTGTTATTCAAAAAATACTATTTAGTTCTCATTTTTTGGCACTCTTAGGGGCGGAGCCTAATCGCAAAATCCATGTTTCCTTAAAAAAATTTACCATTTTAAATGTGTTTTATATTTCCAAGAATAGAGAAAAATCATCACAATTGACAAAGGGTGGGTGGGTGGGCTTACATTTTACATTCTTATTTTAATCTGTGTAGACTTCTTTTCACAACATAAAACGTAAAACAGAGAAATGGAAAATTTGTACAAGAAAATATCGATTTTGCAATTAGGCTTCACCCCATATTTCCTTGAAAAATTACAATTTTAACCATGTTCTAAGTTTCTTGTTGTGAAAAGACGGCTATGTATATCACGAAAAAAGAGGCAAAACGTAGCCCCGCCCACCCACCCGATCTCAATTGTAATGATTCTTTTTATTGGCCGTGAGCGGAGAAGGTGGAGCTTAACTGCAAAATCTTCATTTCTCTTACGAGAAATTAAAAACATATTTTTGAGAATCGTGTTATTCAAAGAATACTATTTAGTTTTCATTCATTGCCAGACTAAGGGGAGGAGCCTAATCGCAAAATTCATGTTTCCTTACAAAAATTTACCATTTTAAATGTGTTTTAAGTTTCTAAGAATAGATAAAAATCATCACAATTGACATGGGGTGGGCGGGCGGGGTTTACATTTTACCTTTTTTTCATAATATGCATAGTATTCTTTGAACTACACGATACAAAAAAAATGTTTTTAATTTCTTGCAAAGAAATAAGTATTTTGCAGTTAAGCTCCGCCCTCTTGGTTTACGACGAATAAAAAAATTCATCACAATTGAGACAGGGCGGGTGGGCGGGCTTACATTTTACATTTTTATTTTAATCTGTGTAGACTTCTTTTCACAACATGGAACGTAAAACATAGACATGGAAAATTTGTATAAGATAATATCGATTTTGCAATTAGGCTCCGCCTCATATTTTCTTGTAAAAATTACTATTTTAACCATGTTCTAAGTTTCTTGTTGCGAAAAGATGCCTATCTATATCACGAAAAAAGAGGCAAAATGTAGCCCCGCCCACCCACCCGATCTCAATTGTAATGATTATTTATTTATTCGTCGTGAGCCGAGAAGGTGGAGCTTAACTGCAAAATCCTTATTTTTCTACGAGAAATTTAAAACATGTTTTTGAGAGTCATGTTATTCAAAGAACACTATTTAGTTATCATTCATTGGCAGACTTGGGGGCGGAGCCTAATCGCAAAATCCATGTTTCCTTACAAAAATGTACCATTTTAAATGTGTTTTAAGTTTCTAACAATGGAGAAAAATCCATACAATTGACATGGGGTGGGTGGGCGGGGTTTATATTTCGCCTTTTTTTCTTAATATGCATAGTATTCTTTGAACGACACTACTCAAAACATTTTTTAATTTCTTGTAAAGAAATAAGTATTTTGCAGTTAAGCTCCGCCCTCTTGGTTCACGACGAATAAAAAAATTCATCAGAATTGAGACAGGGCGGGTGGGCGGGCTTACATTTTACATTTTTATTTTAATATGTGTAGACTTCTTTTCACAACATGGAAAGTAAAACATAGAAATGGGAAATTTTTATAAGAAAATATCGATTTTCCAATTAGGCTCCGCCTCATATTTCCTGCAAAAATTACCATTTTAACCATGTTCTAAGTTTCTTGTTGTGAAAAGACGGCTATGTATATCAAGAAAAAAGAGGCAAAATGTAGCCCCGCCCACCCACCCGATCTCAATTGTAATGATTTTTTTCTTGGTCGTGAGCTGAGAAGGTGGAGCTTAACTGCAAAATCTTCATTTCTCTACGATAAATTAAAAACGTGTTTTTGAGAATCGTGTTATTCAAAGAATACTGTTTAGTTTTCATTCATTGGCAGATGTAGGGGCGGAGCCTAATCGCAAAATCCATGTTCCCTTACAAAAATTTACCATTTTAAATGTGTTTTAAGTTTCTAAGAATAGAGAAAAATCATCACAATTGACATGGGGTGGGTGGGGGGGGGGTTTATATTTCGCCTTTTTTTCTTAATATGCATAGTATTCTTTGAACGACACGATACTCAAAAAAAATGTTTTTAATTTCTTGTAAAGAAATAAGTATTTTGCAGTTAAGCTCCGCCCTCTTGGTTCACGACGAATAAAAAAATTCATCACAATTGAGACAGGGCGGGTGGCGGTCTTACATTTTACATTTTTATTTTAATATGTGTAAACTTCTTTTTACAACATGGAACGTAAAACATAGAAATGGGAAATTTGTATAAGAAAATATCGATTTTCCAATTAGGCTCCGACTCGTATTTCCTCGCAAAAATAGTCATTTTAACCATGTTCTTTGTTTTTTGTTGTGAAAAGATGGCTATGAATATCAAGAATAAAGAGGCAAAATATAGCCCCGCCCACCCACCCGATCGCAATTGTAATGATTATTTTTTATTCGTCGTCAGCCAAGAAGGTGGAGCTTAACTGCAAAATCCTCATTTCTCTACATGATAACATGTTTTTGAATATCGTGTTGTTCAAAGAATACTATGCACATTAAGAAAAAAATAAAACAAAAGTGTAGGCTCCAACCATACTCGCCGCGATCTCAATTCACAATTGTGTTGAATTTTTGATTCGTTGTTAGAGCGAGGGGCGGGGCTTAATTGGAAAATCCATATGTGTCTACAACGAATGACAAATTCATAACGATTGAGATCGAGACAGATGGGTGGGGCTTCTCTTTTTGTTTTCTCTTTTAATTAATACATTTAGTTTTCTAAAGAACATATTTCATATAGTAATTTCTCGTAGAAAAATAAGGATTTTACAGTTAAGCTCCGCCTCTCGGTTTACGACGAATAAAAAAAATCATCACAATTGAGACTGGGCGGGTGGGCGGGGTTTATATTTTGCCATTTTTTCTTAATATAAATAGCCATCTTTTTCACAACAAGAAACTTAGAATATAGTTAAAATGGTACATTTTTGCAAGGAAATATGGATTTTGCAATTATGGGGCGGAGCCTAATTGCAAAATCCATATTTCCTTATACAAATATTTCATTTCAAGTTTCATGTTGTGAAAAAAAGTCTACACATATCATAATAAAGAGGCAAAATGTAAGCCCGCCCCCCCGCCCTATCTCAATAGCGTTGATTTTTTTTATTCGTGGTAAACCAAACGGGAGGGGCTTAACTACAAATTACTTATTTCTTTACAAGAAATCGAAAACATGTTTTTGAGTATCGTGTTATTCAAAGATCAAAATCATTACAATTGAGATCGGGCGGGTGGGTGGGGCTATATTTTGGCTTTTATTTCTTAAGATATGTAGACTTATTTCGGCAATAAAAGACTTAAAACATGCCCAAAATGGTAAGTTTGTATAGGGAAATATGGATTTTGCAATTAGGCTCCGCCCCTCGATCTGAATGAAAAATTGATCACGATTGAGATTGAGACGGATGGGTGGGGCTTCTGTTTTGGTTTCTTTTTAATTAATACATGTAGTTTTCTTTGCATAACACGATTACTTACGAACATATTTCACTTGGTAATTTCTCGTAGCAAAATAAGGATTTTACAATTAAGCTCCACCCATCGGGTTACGACGAAAAAAAAAATCACAACAAGAAACTAAGAACATGGTAATTTTTGCAAGGAAATATGGATTTTACAATTATGGGCGGAGCCTAATTGCAAAATCGATATTTTCTTATACAAATTTTCCATTTTTATGTTTTACGTTACATATTGTGAAAAGAAGTCTACACAGATTAAAATAAAAATATAAAATGTAAGCCCGCCCACCCACCCAGTCTCAATTGCGGTGAATTTTTTTTATTCGTCGTGAACCAAGAGGGCGGAGTTTAACTGCAAAATACTTATTTCTTTACAAGAAATTAAAATATGTTTTTGAGTACCATGTCGTTCAAGGGATACTATGCAAATTAAGAAAAGAAGGCAAAATATAAACCCCGCCCACCCACCTCATGTCATTTGTGATGATTTTTCTCTGTTCTTAGAAACTTAAAACACATTTAAAATGGTAAATTTTTGTAAGGAAATATGGATTTTGCAATTAAGCTCCACCCTTCTCGGCTCACGACGAATAAAAAAAAAATCATTACAATTGAGATTGGGAGGGTGGGCGGGGCTTATATTTTGCCTTTTTTCTTGGTATACGCAGCCGTCTTTTCAGACCAAGAAACTTAAAACATGTTCAAAATGGTAAATTCTTGTAGACAAATATAGATCTTGCAATTAAGCCCCTCCCCGCGATCTGGGAACGAATGAAAAATTCATCACAATCGAGAATTGAGAACGTGGCGAGTATGGGTGGAGTCTACTCTTTGGGTTTATTTGTTTCTGAAAATGCATAGTATTCTTTGAATAACACGACACTCAAAAACATGTTTTTTTTTAATTCTCGTGGAGAAATTAGGATTTTGCAGTTAAGCTCCGCCTTCTTGGCTGACGACGAATAAAAAAAATCATCACAATTGAGATCGGGTGGGTGGGCGGGGCTACATTCTGCCTTGTTTTCTTAATATATGTTAATTTTTATTTTAGTTGGTATGCGTAATTGGGATTTCTTTCTATTGAAATAAAAAAATATTATTATTATAAAATTTTATGCTTGAGTCGTTCGAGAAGACTAATTATACATTACATTTCGAGTATTTTTTGTCCATTTGTCATATTTATGGTCTATAATGCAAACCCATCCAGCTAGAAGTCATAATCCTTTCACCAGCAGTGAAATACGACAATTTTTATTATTCCCAGCCCGATTATTAGAAAAAGTCTAATTTTATCGCCCCAACGCAAACATTTACATTATGATCGTATTCCAGTGTCTTAATTTGATTATATTAGTCTCACAAACCGTTCAACTAAACAGACTCACCCATTACACAAAGACTAGTAATCGAACAAATATTTACTCCGGCTAAAATCTAAAATATCGCATGAATGATTCCCGCCGAATTCCGAAGATCCCGCTCTTAAGCGGTCATAAAACTCAAAATAACGCATTGATTGATTGCGTACCTTTTTCTCCGTCGAGCCTCTAAAGCTCACTTGTATTGTTACGACGCGACTCGTTTTTTACAGAAGGGTTGCTTACGGAAATTTGGAGGCGAGGCTTTAAACTGAATTTTTAGTGATCGAGTAGTTTCGTGACATGGATTCTTCCTTTGTATCCTTCAATAAGTTGATTGATGTCCTCTTTAAAAAAAGTCGTAACATCCAATCGACCCGGATGCAGCCGGGAGGAAAACACTGACGATTTCTTTTTTGGAGTAATTCGTGCCGACACAACGCTTAAATTTTTTGATTAATTCTTGTTTGGCGAAGATGGCGTATCTAATCTTATCCACGATTTCAGGTTAACGCACGCAGACTGTTGATAACACGCTACATTAGGCCGGGGACTCGTCCATCTGAGCTTCTACAGCATCATCACATTATCGAGATTCACTCACTTAAGGTTGGTATAGCTGAAGATATTTGAATTTGTTTATGAAATATCGGGGCGCCGGGGAGATATCTTCGCGTAACGGAAATAATAGCGAGATAAACAAAGTTGCCGGGCGGGCCGAAGCGGCATTTTAATTAAACATTACGAGGAATGAGTGGAGAAGATATTTA
The DNA here is from genome assembly GCA_022388445.1 of Zophobas atratus. NCBI lineage: Eukaryota > Metazoa > Arthropoda > Insecta > Coleoptera > Tenebrionidae > Zophobas > Zophobas atratus. The sequence goes on from CM039449.1 coordinate 5,203,891, forward strand.
GAAAAGGGCATGCGTTTGTAAAGGGTTTAATATTCTGTACGATTATTTCGTATCAAGCTCTTAAAAAAATTACTGACGATAATGACATAGCTGGGTTAGGCAACCAACAATACACGACAATATTTTTTAACAAATTTCGAAGGTCACAAATTTGCGAACCAGCCTGTGTAAACATAATTAATAAGGGTATCACGGCAGGCTCAGTGTAATGTTGCGGTCACCTAAGGAGTTAGGAAAGTTAAACAACCTAATAAACGACAATTAACAACGTCTTTGTAGAATTTGGCTAATCAACCCCATTGTCCAAACTAGTTATAATACTGTGTCAATAAAGCTATTAATTTAAGGGATATTTACAAGTAGTTTAGGGTGAGTTGCGTGACAGGGTGAATACGAACCGACAGGGTTTCGGTATTGTTCATTCTCTTATTAACGAACACAATAAACCTGTACTTGGAAAGTTTACTTTATTTCTTGACTTACTCAGATCGATGAAATAAATACAACAATGTGAGAAATAAGAAAAGTTTTTGACATTTTTTTATTTTCCGAAAATCGTGGAAAATTTATGTAGTGTGCCAATAACTAGCGGTTCTCTCTCTCTCTAGGTTTTCGTTCTATTCCGCCGAGTCCACTTTCTCCAATTTTCCGATTTTGTGATCTTCTTTCTGTTTAAAAGTTCCTTCTTTCTCTAGTTTATCGTTTTCCAGGTTTTCTTTCTCTGCAGGAATTCGCTCTTTCTTAGAATATTCCCTTTCTCCGAGTTTTTTTCTCTCCTCGTTCCCTCCCTCCAGGTTTCTATCTCTTTAAGTTTTCTATAATTCTCTGTTATCTCTCTTCTTTTTCTGGCTCTAGTTTCTCTCTCTTTCTGTTTGTAGGTTTTGTCTCTCTCGGGATTCTTTCTCTTCAAGTTTCCGCTGTCCAGATGATCTCTCTCTCCGGAGCCTCGTTTTGTTTGAATTATTTCTCTCTGTTTCTCCATTTCCCAATTTCCTGACTTGCAGATTCTCTTTCAGGGTCGTTCTTTCTCCAGTTACTCATTTTCCTGGTTTTCTTTCTGTCTCGGAAACCGCTCTTTCGTCAAATACTCTTTTTCTGCCAGTTTTCTATCCACATGTTCTTTCCTTCCGGATTTTCTCTCTGTCTCTCTACGGTTTTGCTCTCTCTCAAAGTTCTTTCTCACTCCAGGTTCTCTCTCTCTCTCTCTCTCTCTCTCTCTCTCTCTCTCTCTCTCTCTCTCTCTCTAGGTTTTGTGTCTCGGGATTCTTTTCCTTTTCGTGTTCTAGCTGTCCAGTCTGTATTTTCCTAAATTATCTATACTTATTCCTCTGAGTCCACTTTCGCCGATTCCATACTGTCCTGATTTTCCTTCTCTATCACGCCCTTTCTCCAATTTCTCGTTTTCGTGGTTTTCTTTCTCTCTCAGGATTGGCTTTCTTCGAATATTCCCTTTCTCCGAGTTATCTATTTCTTTTGCTCTGGTGTTTTCTCTCGCTTTCTAGGTTTTCTCACCCTCGGTATTCCTTTTGTCTCCGGGTTCTCAGTCTTCAAATAATCTCTCTCCCTTTTTCTGTTATTCCGAGTCCATTTTCTCTAATTTCTCAAATTCCTGCTTTTCCTTTTCTCTCAGGGTTCCTTCTTTTTCCTGTTTCTCGTTTCCCTGGTTACCTATCTCTCAGATTTTGCTTGTTCTTCGAATACTCTCTTTCTCTGGGCTTTCTCTCTTTCTCTCTCACACTCTACAGGCTCTCTTCTCTCTTTTTAGGTTGTCTCTCTCGTTCTAGGTTCTCTCTCTCTTTCTAGGTTTTGTCTCCCTTGGGATTCTTTTTTTTCTCGGGTTCTTGCTGTTCAGATTATCTCTTTTTTTCTGAATTATCTGTCTCTTTCTCTAAGTCCATTTTATCTCATTTCTCATTTTCCTGGTATTCTTCCTCTCACGGAATTCTGCGAGTTTTCTCTCCACAGGTTCTCCCCCTGAGAGTTTTCTCTGTCTCTCTACGGTTTCTCCTTCTTTCTTTAGGTTCTCCCCAGTCTCTCTTTGCCGAAATTATCTATATTTGTTCCTTCGAGTCCAGTTCCTCGGATACCTCACTTTCCTGATTTTCCTTCTTAGGGTTCTCTCTTTCTCCAGTTTTTCGTTTCGTGTTTTTTTTTCGCGCTAGGGATTTGCTCTTTCTTCAAATATTCTTCCGAGTTATCTCTTTCCGGGTTTTCCCTCTCTTCTTCTCTGGGCGTTTTCTCTCGGTCTAGTTCTCTCTCTTTCGCTCTAGGATCTCTCCGTCTCTCGATTTTTCTCTATATCTAGGTTTTCTCTCCCGAGATTCTTTTCTCTCCAGGTTCTTACTGTTCAAATTATCTCTCTGTGTGTTGTTTTGAATGTATTTTCTCCGATTTCTCATATTCCTGATTTTCCTTCTTTCTCAGAGTTCCTTCTTTCTCCGGGTTTCTGTTTTCCTGTTTCCATTTCTCTCTCAGGATTCGCTATTTCTTGAATACTCTCTCTCTCTCTACGATTTCTCTTTCTCAAAGTTTTCCCTCTCTTTCTCGTTTACTACGGTTTCTCTCTTCCCTCAAAGTTTTGCTTCTCTTGGGATTCTTTTCTTTCCGAGCTCTCGCATCTTCTGATTTCTCACTTTCCTGGTTTTCTTTCTCTCTCAGAGTTCCTTCTTCTCCGGTTTCTCGTTATCCTGGTTTTCTTTCTCTCTCTGAATTTGTCTTTCTTCGAATAGCCCCTTTCTCTGAGTTTTCTTTCTCCAGGTTTTCTCCCTCCAGGTTTTGTCCCTTTCTCTCTCTTCACATATTCTCTTTCTTAAGGTTTTCCTTCTCTTTTTCTCTATCCACGGTTTCTCTCTCTCCCTTTTTCTCCTCTCTCTCTCTTTCACTCTGTCCCTCTCTTGGTTTTCTTCTCTTTCGCTGTAAGTTTTCCGTCTAGCTCTAGAGTCTCTTTCTCTCTCGCTCACTCTAGATTTTCCCTATCTCCCACCCTCTAGATTTTCTCTCTCTCTAAGTTTTGTCTCTCTCCGGAGTCTCTCGTTCTCTGAATTATCTCTCTCTCGCAGTGTTTGTTCTTTCTCCAGCTTCTTTCTCGTTTTCCCCCGTTTTTTTCTCTCTCTAGATTCCTCCTTTCTTTGAATACTCCCTTTCTCCGAGTTTTTTTCTCTCCAAGCTCTCTTTCCAAGTTTTCTTTTTCTCTTTCTCAGGTTTCTCTAATTCTTTGATAACTCTCTCTCACCCCAAGTTTTTTTAATCTTTCTTTAGGTTTTCTCTGTCGTTCTTGATTCTCTCTCCCTTTCTAAGTTTTATCTCTCTCGGGATTCTTTTTCTTTCCGGTTCTCGCTGTCCAGATTATCACTCTTGCAGGAGTCTCTCTTCCCCTAAATTATCAATATTTGCTCCTTTGAGTCCCCTTTCTCCAATTCCTCATTCTCCTGATTTCCTTTTTGTCTTAGGTTTCTTTCCCTCGCGGAATTCCCTCTTTCACCGAATACTCCCTTTCTGCGCGTTTTCTCTCCACAGGTTCTCCCCTTGAGATTTTTCTTTCTCTCTCTCTCTCTCTCTCTCTCTCTCTCTCTCTCTCTATCTCTCTCTTCGGTTTCTATATATATGGTTATTCATGGTTTTTCTTCTGTCTCAGATTTCCTTCTTTCTCCGGTTTCCCGTTTTCCTGGTTTTCTGCCTCTCTAAATTTATCCTTTCTTAGAATATCCCCTTTTTCTGAGTTTTCCCTCTTCAGGTTCTCTCCCTCCGGGTTTTGTCCCTTTCTTTCTTTCTTTCTTTCTTTCTTTTCTCTTTCTCAAGGTTTTCCTTCTCTTTCCCTCTATCTACGATTTCTCTCTCTTTCGCTGTAGGTTTTCCCTCTAGCTCTAGAGTCTCTCTCTCTCTCTCCCACCCTCTATAGATTTTCTCTATCTCCCACCCTCTAGATTTTTTCTCTCTCTAAGTTTTGTTTCTCTTGAGACACTTTTTCTCTCCGTGTTCTCGCTGTTCTGATTTTCTCTCTCTCCGGAGTTTCTCGTTGTCTGAATTATCTCTCTCTCGCAGTGTTTGTTCTTTCTCCAGCTTCTTTCTCGTTTTCCCCGTTTTTTTTTCTCTCTCTGAATTCCTCCTTTCTTCGAATATTCCCTTTCTCCAAGTTTTTTCTTTCCAAGTTACCTTTCCAAGTTTTCTTTCTCTCTTTTTCAGGTTTCTCTAATTCTTTGTTAACTCTTTCTCACCCCAAGTTTTTTTTCTTTCTTTAGATTTTCTCTATCGTTCTTGATTCTGTCTCTTTTTCTAAGTTTTTTCTCTCTCGGGATTCTTTTTCTTTCCGGGTTTTCGCTATACAGATTATCACTCTTGCAGGAGTCTCTCTTTCCCTAAATTATCTACATTTGCTCCTCCGAGTCCACTTTCTCCAATTCCTCATTTTCCCGATTTTCCTTTTGTCTCAGGTTTCTTTCCCTCTCGGGATTCGCTTTTTCTTAAAACATTCTCTTTCACTGAGTTCCCTCAACCTGGATTTTCTCCCTCTCTCTTTTTCTGGGTGTTTTCTCTTGCTTTCTTTTGTTCTAGGTTTTCTCTCTTTCGGTCTAGGTTTTCTCCCTTTCTGTAGGTGTTTTCTTTCAGAGTTCTCACTGTTCAAATTATCTCTCTATGTGTGTGTACATTCGAGTCCATCTTTTCCGAGTTTTCACATTCCTGGTTTTCCTTCTTTCTCAGGTTTCTCATTTTCCTGGTTTCCTTTCTCTCAGTCAGGTTTTGCTCTTCCTTCGAATACTCCCTTTCTCTGAGTTAGTCCCGTCTGGGTTCTCTCCCTCCGGGTTTTTCCCTTGCTCTCTCTCTGTCTCTCTCTAGGTTTTCTTCTGTTTCTTTAGGTTTTCTCTTTAGCTTAAGCTTTTCTTTCGCTCTAAGTTTTGTCTCTCTCGGGACACTTTTTCCCTCCGGGTTCTCACTGTTCAGATTCTTTCTCTCTCTGGACTCTCTCTTTCTCTGAATTATCTCTCTGTTCCTACTAGTCCACATTTTCCAATTTATCACTTTCCTGGTTTTTTTCCCTCACAGTATTTGTTCTTTCTCCAGTTTCTTTCTCATTTTTTCAGTTTTCTTTCTCCCCCGGGATTTGTTCTTTCTTCGAATATTTCCTTTTTTCTCTCCAAGTACCATCCTCCAAGTTTTCTTCCTCTGTCTCTCTAGGTTCTTTCTCTCTTTAAGTTTTCTCTAATTCTCTATTAATTCGCTCTCACCCTAAGTTTTCTTCTCTTTCTTTAGGTTTTCTTTCTCGCTGTAGGTTCTCTATCTTTCTTTCTAGATTTTGTCTCTCTCGGATTCTTTTTCTTTCCGGATTCTCGCTGTCCAGATTATCTCATCTCTCTTTCTCGGAATTATCTCTGTGTATTTCTTCAAGTCCACTATCTCCGATTTCTCATTTTCCTGGACTCCCTTCTCTCTCGAAATTCGCCCTTTCTCCGAATACTCTCTTTCTCCGAGTATTCTCTTCTTGGGTTTCCTCCCTCCGGATTTTCTCTCTCTCTCTTTTCTTTAGGCGTTTTCTTCGGCCCTTTTTTTGTTCTGGATTCTCTCTCTTCGTTCTAGGTTTTCCCTCTCTCTTTAAGTTTTCTCTCTCTCCCTCTCTCTCTCTCTCTAGGTGTTCTTTCTCTCGGGATTCTTTTTTTCTACAGATTTTCAGTGTTCAAATAATCTGTTTCTGTCTGTGTTCTTCTTGGTCCATTTTCTCCGGTTTTTCACATTCCTGGTTCTCCTTGTCCTCCAGAGTTCTTTCATTCTCCTGTTTCTCGTTTTCCTGGTTTCCTTTCTCTCTCAGGTTTTGCTGTTTATTCGAATACTCATTTTCTCCTCAGGTTCTGCTCCCCCGGATTTTCTCTCCCTCTCTTTCTCTGGGGTTTTCTCTCGTTCTCTTTCGTTCTATGTTTGCCCTCTCTCTAGGTTTTCTCTCTCTCTCGATTCTTTTTCTCTCCGGATTCGAAGTGTTCAAATTATCTTTCTATGTATTCTTTCGAGTTTATTTCCTCCGATTTTTCGCATTTCTGGTGTTGTTTCTCTTTCAGAGTTTCTTCTTTCTCCGGTTTCTCGTTTTCCTAGTTTCCTTTCTCACTAAGATTTTGCTTTTTCCTTCCTCCGAGTTTTCCCTCTCAAAGTTCTCTCCCTCCGGGTTTTGTTCCTTTCTTTCTCTCTCGCTCTCTTCACCTCTACATTTTCTCTCTCTCAAGGTTTGCTCTCTATGTATGGTTTCTCTCTCTAGGTTTTCTTCTCTTTCTTTAGGTTTTCTCTTTCGCTGTAGCTTTTTCTTTTAGCTCTAGAGTCTCTCTCTCTCTACCTCACTTTTTAGTTTTTCCCTATCTGTTACCCTCTTCCTCTCCGTAGTTTCTCTTTCTCTGATTCATCTCTCTGTTCCTACGAGTCCACATTCTCCAATTTCCCACTTTCTTTATTTTCCTTCTTTTTTTTTATAAATTTAGACTTCCAAAATTCATTTTCAACTTCATTTCTCTGAAAATTCTTCCAAATCGTCAATATAAAAATATGAATTTTTAGGGTTTTTCGAAATTTGATTTTCAAACCGAATATTTCGAAAATCTTTGCCCGAGACGATAAACACGCTATATTTTTCGAATGCCAGAATTTTTTGTCAATTTTTGGGCAACTTTTTCGAAAGCTAAATTTTTCAGAATCGCGGATATGAAATACGGTTCGAGATTTTTCAAAAATTCATTTTTCAAACCAAATATTTCGAATATCTTGTCCAGGACCTATAAATAACCTAATTTTACGAAATCAAAATTTTTCAATATTCCCCCCTAGATGAAATTTTCCACACAGTTTCGAAAATTGCTTATAGGGCTTTTCTTGTAGATTTAGTCCTCCAGAAATTAGTTTCGGCCTCGTTTCTTACCTTTTTGGAGAATCGCCACTATGAAATATCGCGTTTTCAAAACGTTTGAAAAATCTTATTTTCAAACAGAATATTTCGAAAATTTTATATTGATTTTTAGGCGAAACTTTAGAATAGTTTTGTCTATATGATCTATGTTGGCGAAACGCTTACCTCAAAACCGCGAGGATCAAAATCCAACCCGTCCTGCGAAATCGCCATTTTCCATTTTTTTTATTATTTTGAGAAACATCGGCGAATCTGTTGTGTGCCAGTTAATGGATTTATCCCGTCAAGCTCCAACTTCTTCTCCAATATCCAGACAACTTCTTAGCTCCGAAGAGGCAGAATTTCAATTAATCCCGTAACTATGTAGAGCGTTTTCCATTTAGATCTCCGGAAACTATCTGTACAGGAAGTTGGCAGATTGCTTTTAATTTTGGCCGGATATAGCTGAGTGACCGATATTAGCGGATGTTTGCAGCGTTCCCTCATCCGAATTATAACTTAACCCAGAAGGGTTTAATTGAAATTGTTTAAAAAAGTGCGATAATTAAATCAGGCGTACATGAAACTGCTCGGAGTCGAAGAACGGTTCACCGACTCGGATTTCTTCCACAAAAACGGATGTATAAAGCGAAGCGGTTATTACTTTTAATGAAAAAATTTTTCTCCCACTGAAAAGCCGAATACCGTCGGGTATTTGCTTTTAAAAACTCTATTAAATAACGTAAAAAATATCCCCGGAGTTAGTTGCAAGACGCAAAAAGTGGGGTTGTTAGTTTGATAAAATTACGGAATTTTTTCGGTTTCTGGAAGTCGCTTGCGTGCTAATAAATAACTTTGATGTCGACGAAACATTGTCCTGTGGCTATCTATATCAAAAACAAGTTTACTCTTCATTATGTCTTTTTGTTTACGATAAACCAATTGCCTGTGGGACTAATCGTTCTCAAGCATGTGTCAGCATGTCCGACGTGAAAAAAACAACGTTTGCACTTTCTTTACTGGTAAGTAATTGATATTGATAGATCATTAGCTGCGAGGATGAGGAAACTGACCGGGGGAAAACGTTGAACTCGCTTTATTTAGACCGAGTTTATTTGTTGAGCGACACTGGAACTGGCGTTGTTGGACGTTTCCTGGAAGAATTGGGTACCTAAATTTGAACTCATTATCGAGCCATCTCTTAATCATCGCCGAAATATTGTATAGAGTGCCCATTAACGCCGTAATGAACATTCATCATTCCACAGCCACAAATTACTGCGGGCCTTAAATTGTCTTCCGTGTTACAACTTTTCCATCTTTCACTAAAAACTTTCCCGACGTTTTTAGCCCCAGAAAATGTAAAACCATTATAACTCGCCTCCACAATCGATATTACTAAATGGTCCATTCTCCCAACTTTCCACTATGGTAATTAAAACTTGACGTAAATTTCCATGCAAAAATTCCATTAATAATCTCGCAACGCTAATTGCCGGCATTACTCCACACTCCTAAGCCCAAAAATCCCTAAAATCAACATCGCAAATTGCGCGTCATAAATTCCCCCAAAACTTGGACATAAAATTTTATCTACTTTTTCGTTACAACTGCTAAGTACGATTCGCTTGCTATTCAAATCACGAATGTGCACTTCGAAAAGTGCCATCTTGTTCTAGCACCAGCTGCTGCATCGCATTCAGTTCCTGGGTTTGCATGAGAACTTGTCAACAATCGCAAAACAAAACCCGTGTATTACAGTTTGCGGAAACCGCAACAGAATATCTAATGATGCGATTTTATATTAAGCTGAAGGAAACGGGGAACGGGATGCACTGTCTTGGAATGGATGTTTGTTTTCGAATTAAATTCGAATTTCTGCGGAGCGAAGCTGATATTAATTTTACTCTTCCGTCTTGTAAAGTTATTAATAATCTCACTGGTATTTACTTAACGAGTATGTAAGATGAGCTTATTAATTTTAAATTGAGCAAATGGGGCGAGACGTGTAATTTTGTACAGCGGTGTGTCTTGACACGATAATGAGTATCAAATTGCCTATATTAAAATTTAATACCGTGTAGTGCGTTGTTTAACGGATTGTTTGACACTTTCTTAACGATCTCTTTATTGTATCTTCTTAATTGGCATTATGTATGCGAAGGATCAAATATGTAAGTAATTTATGGGCGGATTGTTTAAAATAGTATTTTTGTTGCTTACTATGTAATATTGGATTTTCAAAAAATTACTACGAAGTTATTTCAGTTTCATTTCGAAAATCAATCATTTTTTCAGAATCGCCAATGTGAAATATGGTCATTTATAAGATTTTTCAAAAAAATTATTTTTAAACTGAATATTCCGAAAATGAATCACCTCGTTGATATCCTAGAATTTTGTGTGGATATTTATGCAATTTTCTGAAAGTTAATTTTTTTCTCTGTCTCTATAAGTTCTACCGCTCGCTTTTGTTCAGTGCACTTTCTCCGGTTTCCCGCTTTTCTGTTTTTTCTTCCTCAAATACTGCTTTTAGTTTTCTCTCTCTCTCTCTCTCTCTCTAGTTCCCTCCTCAGTTCTCTTTCTCCCACCCTCGGTTCTTCATGTCTAGGTTTTCCCTGTTTGTCTAGGTTTTCTCTGTGTAGGTTTTCTCTTTCTTTAAATTCGCCTTCCTGGGTTCTCGCTGTTTAGATCCTCTCTTTATCTCTCTGGATTCCCTCGCACCACCTCTCTCCCCCATCCACCCCTGTCTCCCACTATCCAGGTTCTCTTTTTCTGTGTCTCACTCTAGTTTTCTATTTCTCTAGGTTTCTCTACTATTTCTAGGTCTTCCCTAGATTTCTAGATTTACTTTCTCTCCCTCTATATGTTCTTTCTCCTTCTCCCCCTCCCCTCTAGCCAGGTTTTCTCTCACACTCTCCAGGTTTTCTCTCACTCTCAAGGTTCTCTCTCACAAGATTTTCTCTCTTTCAAGGTTTTGTCTCTCTCGAGATTCTTTTTCTCTCCCCGGAGTCTATCTTTCTCTGAATTGTTTCTCAGGATTGGTCAAACCAAACCAAAAAGCGGAAAATTGGAGAAATAATTTTTCGCTTTTTTGGTTTACTTTCTCTCTAGAGATTCACTCTGTCGTCGAATACTGCCTTTCTCTAAGTTTTCCCTCTTTTACAGTTTTCCCTCCCTCTCTCTTTCACCCTAGGTTCTCCTTCCCTAAGTTTTTTGTGTTTGTACGTTTTGTTTTCGCTCTCTCTCTTCGGAGTGGTCCCTTTCTCTAAATTATCTTCTGTTCCTTCGAGTCCACTTTCCCCAATTTCATACTTTCCTGGTTTTTCTTGCCTTTCCGAATTATTTCTGTCCAGATTCACTCCCTCTTGATTTTTTCCATGTCTACGTTTTTCTTCCTTCTCCAGGCTTTCTTTGTCTCCTCTTTCTTTTCCTCCTAACGTCCTCTCTCTCTCTCTCTCTCTCTCTCTCTCTCTCTTGACTATCTCTCTATTTAGGTTTTCTTTTTAAGGATTTCTCTCTTTTCTACGTTTTTTCTCTCTCTATCTAGGTTTTCACTCTTTGTGTGGGTTTCCTCCCTCTCTAGGCATTCCCTCCCTTTCTCTCTCTCCATTTTCTGCCATTCTAAGTTTTCTCTAGCTATATTTCTTCCTTCTATCTAGGTTCTTTCTCTTTCTTAAGGTGTTCTCTCTCTCTAGGGTTACTCTGTCCCTCTGTAGATTTTCTCCCTTTCACTCTAGGTTTTTTCTTTTTCTAGGTTCCCTCTCTCTCTCTCCGTCTCCCTCTCCGTGCGGGTTCTTACCATCGTCAATATGAAATATGGCAATTTTTGAGATTTTTTTAAAAGTTGGATTTTCAAACCAAATATTTCGAAAATCTTCTCTTCTTAAGAATGCTATATTTTTCGAATCACCTCGTCGAGATCTGTATCCCAGAGTTTTTTGTGGATTTTTAGGCAATTTTTTCAATCACTTTCGAAAATGACTCCAGAAATTATTTTAGTTTCATTTTGAAAATCAACCATTTTTTCAGAATCGCCCATGTGAAATTTAACCCTTTTTAAACTGAATATTTCGAAAATGTGGCACCGGAACTAGAACTAAAAATATGCTAGATCTATTTTAGGTCAGATCAGGTCAGGTCAAGTCTAATCAGCTCGTCAATATCTATATCCCAGAATTTTGTGGGGACATTTATGCAATTTTCTGAAAGTTATTTTTTTCTCTGTCTCTGTCTTTCCTTCCTTTACTTTTTCTTTCTTTCGGGATTATTTTTCTCTCCATATTTTTTTTCTCTTACTCTTATTTCTGTCTACAAGTTCTTCCGTCCGCTTTTTTTCAGTGCGCTTTCTCCGATTTCCCGCTTTTCTGCTTTTTCTTCTCTTTCAGAGTTCGCTCTTTCCCCTTTTTCTCTCTTTCCTAGAGTTGCATCTCTATCAGTTTTCGTTTTTTCCTCAAATACTGCTATCGTTTGAGTTTTTTTTTGTCTCTCTCTAGTTCCTCCCTCAGTTCTCCATGTCTAGGTTTTCCCTGTTTGTCTAGGTTCTCTCTCTGTAGGTTTTCTCTTCCTTTATATTTTTCTCACTCACTCTATGTTCTGTCTGTGTCTAGGTTTTTTGTCACTCCGCGGGTTCCTTGTATCTCGAGATTCTTCCCCTTCCTGGGTTCTCGCTGTTTAGATCCTCTCTTTATCTCTCTGGATTCCCTCGCACCACCTCTCTCCCCCGTCCACCCCTGTCTCCCACTCTCCAGGTTCTCTTTCTCTGTGTCTCACTCTAGTTTTCTACTTCCCTAGGTTTCTCCTATGTGTCTAAGTTTTATCTATTTCTCTACTATCTCTAGGTTTTCTCCCTCTCTCCCTATCTAGGCTTTTTCTATTTCTAGGTCTTCCCTAGATCTCTAGATTTACTTTCTCTCTCTATATATGTTCTTTCTCCCGCTTTCGCGCTCCCTCTCCTTCTCCCCCACCCCTCTCGCCAGTTTTTCTCTCACACTCTCCAGGTTTTCACTATCTCTCTACGCTTTCTCTATCTCTCTAGGTTTTTTTCTGAATTGTTTCTCAGAATTGGTCAAACCAATCCCTTTCTCCGAGTTTTCTCTCTTCAGGTCTTCTCCCTCTAGAGGTTTTTCTTTCTTTCTCTCTCTCTAAATTTCTTCTCTCCTTAGGTTTTCTTTCTATAGGTATTTTTCTTTCCTTTCAAGTTTTCTCTCATTAGGTTTTCACCCTGTCTCTTTAAGTTTTCTTTGTCTCTTCTTGAGGTTTTTCTCTCTCTTTCTCCCTCTAGGTTTTCCCTCCCTCTCTTTCGCCTAGGTTTTTGTCTTTCTAGGTTTTGTTTCTCCCAAAATTCTTTTTCTCTCTGGGTTTTCGCTCTGTCTTTTCGGAATTATCTCCTGTTTCTTCGAGTCTACTTTGCCTAATTTCTTACTTTCCTGGTTTTTCTTGCTTCTCCGAATTATTTCTGTCCGGATTTACTCCCCCTTGGTTTTTTCCCTGTCTAGGTTTTCTTCCTTCTCCAGGCTTTCTTTGTCTCATCTTTCTTCCCTTTTGTCTCCTATCTCTCTCTCTCTCCTCTCTCTCTTGAATTTCTCTCTATTTAGGTTTTTTCTTTTTTAAGGATTTCTCGCTCCCTCTAGGTTTTTTCTCTGTGTCTAGATTTTTACTCTTTGTGTAGGTTTGCTCCCTCTCTAGGCGTTCCCTCTTTTTCTCTCTCTCTCTCCTTCTATCTCTCTCTCCATTTTCAGCCACTCTAAGTTTTCTCTATCTATATTTCTTCCTTCTATCTAGGTTCTTTCTCTTTCTTAAGGTCTTCTTTTTCTCTAGGGTTACTCTGTCCCTCTCCGTCTCCGTCTCCGTGCGGGTTCTTACCATGGTCAATATGGCAACTTTTGAGATTTTTTAAAAGTTGGATTTTCAAATCGAATATTTCGAAAATCTGTGTTCCAGAATTTTTTGTGGATTTTTAGGCAACTTTTTCAATCACTTTCGAAAATTACTCCAGAAGTTATTTTAGTTTCATTTTGAAAATCAACCACTTTTTCAGAATCGCCCATGTAAAATTTAACCAGGTTTAAAATTTTTTTAAAATGTGATTTTTAAACTGAATATTTCGAAAATGTGGCACCGGAATTAGAACTATGCTAGATCTAATTTAGGTCAGGTCAGGTCAGGTCAGGTCAAGTCTAATCAGCTCGTCGATATCTGTATCCCAGAATTTTCCGAAAGATAATTTTTCAGTCTATCTCTCTCTACCTTTTCTATTTCTCTACTTTTTCTTTCTCTCGGAATTATTCTCTTTTTCCCTGAATTATTTCTGTCTCTAATAGTTCTCCCGCTCGCTTTTTTTCAGTGCACTTTCTCCTATTTCCCACTTTTCTGTTTTTTCTTCTCTTTCAGAGTTCGCTCTTTCCCCGATTTCTCCCTTTCCTAGAGTTGCATCTCTTTCAGCTTTCGCTTTTTCCTCAAATACTGCTTTTATCTGAGTTTTTCTCTCTCTTTCTGGTTCCTCCCTCAGTTCTCTTTCTCCCTCCCTCAGTTCTCCATGTCTAGGTTTTCCCTGTTTCTCTAGGTTTTTTCTTTCTTTAAATTTTTCTCACTCGCTCGATATTCTCTTTAACTGTAAGTTTTCTCTCACTACGCTTTCTTTATCTCTCTGGATTCCCTCGCACCACCTCTCTCCCCCGTCCAGCCCTTTCTCCCACTCTCCAGGTTCTCTTTCTCTGTGCCTCACTCTAGTTTTCTATTTCCCTAGGTTTCTTCTATGTCTCTAGGTTTTATCTATCTCTAGGTTCTAGGTTTTCTCCCTTATTTTTTAGCTTTATTCTCATCAGTCTACAAAAAAGTGTCTGGAATCTGTTGTAAGAATAAATCTCTAGGCTATAAAAAAACACCCATATTTTTGGAATATACAAAAAAATCTGACCTGACCCGCCATAACCTGACAAGCATCACAGATCACAACTCTGAGTGTAAGAGAACTCTCCCTCTCTCCAGGCTTTCTCTATTTCTATGTCTTCCCTAGATCTCTAGATTTACTTTCTCTCTCTCTATATGTTCTTTCTCCCGGTTTCGCGCTACCTCTCCTTCTCCCCCCTCCCCTCTCGCCAGATTTTCTCTCACACTCTCCAGGTTTTCACCATATCTCTAGACTTTTTCTATCTCTCTAGGTTTTTTCTCTCTCCAGGTTTTTTCTCTCACTCTCAAGGCTCTCTCTCACAAGATTTTCTCTCTTTCTAGGTTTTGTCACTCTCGAGATTCTCTTTTTCTCTCTCCGGAGTCTACTTTTCTGGTTTTTCTTATCTCTCCGAATTATTTCTGTCCAGATTCACTCCCTCTTGGTTTTTTTCCCTGTCTAGGTTTTCTTCCCTCTTCAGGCTTTCTTTGTCTCCGCTTTCTTTCCCTTTATGTCTTCTCTCTCTCTCTCTCTTGAATTTCTCTCTATTTAGGTTTTTTCTTTTTTAAGGATTTCTCTCCCCCTCTAGGTTTTTTCTCTCTCTATCTAGGTTTTCACTCTTTGTGTAGGTTTCCTCCCTCTCTAGGCGTTCCCTCTCTTCCTCTCTCTCTCTCTATCCATTTTCTGCCACTCAAAGTTTTTTCTATCTATATTTCTTCCTTCTATCTAGGTTCTTTCTCTTTCTTAAGGTGTTCTGTCTCTCTAGGGTTACACTGTCCCTCTATAGATTTTCTCGCTTTCACTCTAGGTTTTTTTCTTTTTCTAGTTTCCCTCCCCGTCTTTCTCTCTCTCTCTCTCTCTCTCCGTCTCTCTCCGTCTCCCTCTCCGTGCGGGTTCTTACCATCGTCAATATGAAATATGGCAATTTTTCAGATTTTTTAAAAGTTGGATTTTCAAACCGAATATTTCGAAAATCTTCTCGGGACCATAAGCATGCTAAATTTTTCGAATCACCTCGTCGAGATCTGTATCCCAGAATTTTTTGTGGATTTTTAGGCAACTTTTGCATTCCAGAAGTTATTTTAGTTTCATTTTGAAAATCAAGCATTTTTTCAGAATCGCCCATGTGAAATTTAACCATTTTTCAAATTTTTTAAAAATGTGATTTTTGAACTGAATATTTCGAAAATGTGGCACCGGAACTAGAACTAAACATATGCTAGATCTAATTTTAGGTCAAGCCAGGTCAGGTCAAGTCTAATCAGTTCGCAATATCTATATCCCAGAATTTTTTGGGGATATTTATGGAATTTTCCGAAAATCTTTTTTTCCAGTCTCTCTCTCTATCTTTTCTCTCTTTTTCTACTTTTTCTGTCTCTAAAAGTTGTCCCGCCGCCGTTTTTTCCAGTGCACTTTCTCCGATTTGTCACTTTCCTGATTTCCTGGATTTCCATTTCTCTCAGGTTTCGTTTTTTTCTCCAATATTGTTGCTCATATTTTTTTTTAAATAACGACTAAATTTTTCTTGATAATTAAGCTTCACATGGAATCAATGAATATTTTTTTTAAATTGTAGCTGAACGTGCTCGCTGCGCTCGCATTTCAGGCTTGTTTTTTTGGTGGCTAGTTTCCTAGAAGTGATTACCTGTCAAGGTAAATTACTCTGAAAAAACAAGCATTAAAATGCGAGCGCAGCGAGCATGTCCAGAATGTTCCAGTCGCAGAAACATTATAACAATCACAAACAATCTTGAAACTCATATTTTTAAATACCAGTAAAATTGTTCTTAAAAATTTAGTTTTTCAGGGACACCAATGATTATCATTTTTTTTAATTATACCTGAATGTGCTCGCTGCGCTCGCAGGATTAAACTTATTTTTCAGCTTTATTCTCATCAGTTTACAGAAAAGTGTCTGAGTGAAGTTCTTTGTATTTTGTTGTAATAATAAATCTCAAAAAAATCTGACCTGACCCGTCATGACCTGACAAGCATCACAGATCACAATTCTGGGTGTGAGAGAACTACAATATAAAATCTTTCCATTTTTTTTTTTTTTAATACAATATTCCAGCCTGCCACGGCAGAACGGAGCAGAAATTTAATTACCATCTTAGTGCCAGAGCAATTTAGGATGTTACACCAATGCAGCCTGCATAATTTTCCCCTCTGTATTTAGTGTAAGTAGCATCTGCAGCGCCCTGACTAAGAGCAACTTTTAGTAGTTTGCTTAGATAACGATTATCTGCAAGCAATTTCTGCAACGATAATTAACCAGAGCTTACACCTTAAGCGACTATTAGTGTGTACAAGGTTATCTCTGAACCAATTTCAGTAGTTTCAGGTAACGAAAAAATCGCCGTTTACAACATAGCGTATTTGGAATGTGATTAAGATAAACTTGCTAACACCTTAATTGTCGTATTGACGTCGCCGTTAACCAACTTACCAAAAACGAAATAGCTCGTCCTTGTTCTTCTTTTGTGTGCGTTCCGTCAATTTTCACCCCTTTATTCACAATGGGGTTAATTACGAGTAGTAGATCTTTACGGTGTTTGCTTTCAAGGTTCTTACTATACTCACCTGAGTTGGAAGGCGCGCTTGGGGAGCTGATAGTGCTTGGTTACACCGAGAGATATAAATTTGTTAGTTTAGTTAAACAAAATGTACACAGGGAGCAATTCTTGCCTCCAATTATATTTTCGCTGAGACATTTTTAATGAGATGTCAACGCGAGTAATTGTGTATTTTAAACACGCAGGACATTTTTTCTCAGGTCTTGT
Source organism: Zophobas atratus (assembly GCA_022388445.1). NCBI lineage: Eukaryota > Metazoa > Arthropoda > Insecta > Coleoptera > Tenebrionidae > Zophobas > Zophobas atratus. The sequence goes on from CM039449.1 coordinate 5,220,419, forward strand.
CGTGGACGTTTCGTCATTAATTTAGCTAATTTAAATACGCAGAAAGAAATTTGGCCGCAAAATCACTAAAATGTGAACAACGAAGTTCTAATGAATAGTTGAGAGCGTACTTACAAAATAATGCAAGTATAAAGCACGAGTGGAAAGCCAGCGGTTGCAGAGTGCAATAAAACAGCTAAGTGGGTGGCTGAAGATACTAGTTTAACCCAATTTCGAAACTCAATTTTCACTGAAAAAGGAGACCGTAAATAAAGTTACTTAAACAATCTTGTGAGGATAAAGCGTCTGTGTTATTGACCTAACCTAGTCTGATACAAGTTTCCGGCGTGGACTTTTGTTGACTACGGTATCACCTTCACACTCGTCCTCAGTTTAACCAACTATTAAAAAATAAATAGTGCGGATTTCTGACTCGATCGACGTCGCAGCTTACCATCTTTGTGTGTTAACTGTCTCTCCTAATATCATAAAGCGGCTCAAATTTCATCCCTTGGCACAATAAACACCACACTCGGATCGTTGAAAATTGTTTTAATTGTATTAACGTCGTTAAACCTAATGGCGTAAGATCTTTTTCCTTAAAGTCATTTCTTTCAATTAGCGTCGCCCTAATCTGTAACCCTAATAACAGTAAATTTCGTGCTCAATGTACCTCGTTTAGTTTATAAAAACGCTCTTTTACTTTGACCACGAAAACTAGAAAAATTGTGAAAGTGAAAAATCCGTTAGGTCAAATTTACGCTCTGTTGCCGATATTGAAATGAACAATGCGGTTATTGTTTGTTCTATCGGAATTCACTGTTTATGGATTCATAAAATGAAATTAAAACCAGATTTTGGTGGATGCGCCGGGTTATAAACGCTTGATTGGAAATAATAAAATCAGGTGGCGTTCGACAAGGCTTTGTTAATTTTTTAAATGTCGTTTCTTGTAGATAATTTGAAAATAGCATTATTCCAACAACGTCTCGTGCGCATAATAGCACAACGTCTTTGCAATTGTGCTCGTTCGTAATTATTTTCCCTTTGAAATTCAAGCTCCGTCCTAGCCGAGGAATCGTCAGGTAATAACGCCGCATTTTCCTCCACGGAAAGATTTCTAACATAAAGAAGTCGACATCGTATTCGTCATTTTCTTACGATAATAACGAGGTGTCTATCTCATAAGTTATTTAGGTCAACCGACAATATTGGCTCTGAAGTAAGTTCGTCGCTGGAGACTTAGTCGGTGTTAGTTGATATCCCTGTAACATTTTCATCTTAATTAAATTTGATGTTGCGTATAGCTTTATCGTTGAAATAAAGCCGTCATCAGAAGCCATTCAAAACTATTAGCAGCTATAACGCAGTGTCGTAGTTCGTTACGTCAATTTAAAATATGTTTCCACATTCCGTTTGCTTGTCGAAGACATTTCGCGAATGTGTCATTCACGGTTCGTTAAATTATTTTCTGTATATGTTTCAGCACTTGAAAATACAACGCCTGAAAAACAATTTGCCAGATATCATAAATAAAATTTTATACTGCTTGTGATACAATTTTCGAACTTGCTATAAATTTTCGGATCCTAGGCGAAAAGAAAGATATTGGAAACCTTTTATAACGGCGAGGTGCCGCTCGATATTTTTGTATTGCGGGTTAACGACTCCTGTCACATTAAAAACGAACAGAATTCAACTTATTTATATTTAAATGTATGCAAAGATTTTATTACTTGTACTTTAGCTACTACGTTCCGAAAATAAATACGAAATAGAGTCCAAGCGACAACTTCACCAAATTAAATTCAAATACGACACTTACAACATCTGCGTTATTTATTTTAGTCAGTTTAAAGCCGTATCAAATACTAAATTATGTGTCGAGCACTTGGGCGACTTGTTTACTATTGCACTTGCCTAGAAGTATAAGCTTAAACAACATTACCAAAATTACACTTCAAACGTGAGCTCTTTGCCGAGGAGACGTCCTGAATACAAAGCTGTACATCTCTGTAAAATCTTAAACCCGGCGAACTCAAGCAGAAACCGTGTATTTATAAAATATTTACGCCCCAGTTTTTTTTTTAATTTTGTGTATCATAAAATGTGTTTGTTCTGATAAGTGTTACGGCGAAAGTTGCATAAGCCATCCTCTTGCATCACTTTGTCACTCTGACATTTATCGCGGCATTTTTCGCTTACACAACCGAAAATAAGTAGGGTAAAAATAGGTTCTCTTCGCTAAATAAACGCTACTGCAGCAGCGTGAAGCCAGATTAGTTGAAATATTTTACAGGGTTTGAATGAAGGATTCATATGTAAAGTAAACTTTCAAGGTTTAACAAAAATAAATCTAATTAACGGCGGTATGCCGGATTGAATAAGCCTCTTTGAGCGGCTTCGCTGGTTATATTTTTGGTTTGAGGTTCTTTTGGTGAATGTGGGCAGGCTGTGCTCCATAAGCAGCTGAATTGTGATCAAATACAAATATTGGAGCAGGGGATGAAAGTTTTTTGAATGGAAAATCTATTTTTCGAACCACAATAACATCATATTGTGAGGTTGCTATCGCACAATGCCGAAGCACAAATCACAAAATTGTCGACGCGTTTCGCCAACCAAGGTGGCATTATCGAGATAAAATTAACAATAGTTTGAGGAAACTGGAGTTTTAGAAATATTGTGGTTCAAAGTCAGTTTCAAAATTTCCCAATGGAGAAAAACATATGGAAAAATTTCCATTTCGTAAAAGTTCACTAAAATCCACGAAAATTACTGGAATGTAGTAGACTTCGGCAGGCTGATTCGAAAAATGTAAGGTATTTATGGTTCCCCGATCAAAATTTTGGAATATTCTGTTTAAAACAAATTTTTGAAAAACCCTGCAAAATGACCAATTTCATATTGTCGCGATGGTAGGAATTTTCGAAGAAATGAAGCCGAAAATAACTTCTCGAGGTCGAAATCTACTTACCAAATAATTTTCAAAGAAAGTGTTCAGTTTTCGAAAAAGTTATTTAAAAATCCACAAAAAATCTGGGATACAGATCTCGCCGAGGTGATTTGAAAAACATACATATTTATGGTTCCCGGGAAAGATTTTCTAAATATTCGGTTTGAAAATCAAACTTTTGAAAAACCTGAAAAGTTGTATTTATAAATATTTCATATTGACGATTTTGGAAAATGGTAAGAACAAACCAAGAGAGGGAGACGAAGAGAGAGAAAAAATAGAGCTAAAGAACCTAGAGTGAAGGAGAGAGAGAAAGAGAGAGAGGGGGGGGGGGGAAGAAAGGAAAAGAGAAGGAAAGATCATGCAAAGAGAAAAAGAGAGAGAAAGTGAGGGAGGAAACGTAGAAAGAGAAAAAACCTAGAGTGTAAGGGAGAAAACCTAACAGAGAGAAAATTTACACAGGGATAGATTAAAAACCCTAGAGAAAGAGAACACCTTAAGAAAGAGAAGGAACCTAGGTATAGAGAGAAAACCTACAATGAAGAAAATGGAGAGAGAGGATAGAGACAGATAGGGAGAAAGAAAAGGAAAACCAAGAGAGGGAGAAATCCTACACAAAGAGAAAAAACCTAGAGAGAAAGATAGAAAACCTTTACTGATAGAAACCCTAGAGGGAGAGAGAAACCCTTGAAAAAGAAAAATCCTGGAAAGAGAGAAATTCAAGAGAGGGAGAGCGAGAAAGAGAACCTAGAGGGGAAGAAAGTGGAAAGAGAAAAAGCCTAGAGAAGGGAGAAAACCCATACAGAGAAAGAAAATCAGGATGGAGAGAACCTGAATAGTAAAAACTCGGAGAGGCAAGAAAAACCCGTAAAGTGGACTCGAAAGAACACAGAGAGATAATTTAGAGAACGGGACACTACAAGGAGAGAGAGAGAGGGAGAGAGAGAGAGAGAGAGAGAGAGAGAGAGAGAGAGAGAGAGAGAGGGAGAGGGAGAGCGAGAACCCGGAGAGAAAAAGAATCTCAAGAGAAACAAAACCTAGAAAAACAAAAAGCCTAGGGCGAAAGAGAGGGAGAGAAAACCTAGAGAGAGAAATATTAAGTAAATAGAAAATCTAGAGAGAGAGAAAGAGAGAAAACCTCGAGTGGTGTAGAATGTAAAACGAGAAAAAGCCTAGAGAGTGAGAAAGCCAAGAGAGAGAGAAAGAGAGAGAGATCGGGAGAAAATCCGGAAGGAGAGGAAACTCAGAGAAAGGGAGTATTCGAAGACAGAGCGAATCTCTAGAGAGAAAATAAACCAAAAAAGCGAAAAATTCTTTTTCCAATTTGTCGCTTTTTTGGTTTAGTTTGGTCAACCCTGAGGGACAATTTAAAAAAAGATAGACTCCGGAGAGAGAGTAAGAATGAAAAAGAGAGAAAATCTAGTAAGAGAGAACCTTGATAGTGAGAGAGAAAATCTGGAGAGAGCATAAACCTAGAGAGATAGTGAAGACTTAAAAAGTGTAAGAGTCAATCTGCACACAGGGAGGGCAAAGAGGGAGAGGGAGCGTTAGACCCAATCCTGAGAGAGGAAGAAAGGGGGGGGGAAGACAGCAAAGTTAAAGAAGAGAGAATCCGGAGGGAGTAAGAGAAAAGCGCTGCTCAGAGAGAATATGGATAGAAAAGGAATTTTGAAATATGAAGACCTAGGATAAAGAAAATATAGAGAGATAGAGAAAATCTAGATACAAAGTCTAGAGAAAGAGAAAGAAAGAATACCTAGAAGTCTCAGGAAAACCTAGAATTAGATAAAGCCTAGAGACATAGAAGAAACCTAGGGAGACAGAGAAAAGCTCGAGTGATAGAGAGAGAGAAAGAGAACCTGGAGAGAGGGGGAGAGATGTGGTGTGAGGGAATCCAGAGAGATATAGAGGGGATCTAAACTGCGAGAACCCAGAAAGAAGAATCTCGAGATATAAGGAGCCCGTGGAGTTACAAAAAACCTAGACATAGAGAGAATATAGAGCGAGTAAGAAAAATCTAAAGACAGATAAAAACCTAGAGAGAGAGAGAGAACCTAGATAAACAGGGAAAACCTAGAGATGAAGAAAAAGAGAGGGAAAACTGGGGGAGGAAAAGAGAAAAATCAGAGAAAGAGAAGCAAAATCAGGAAAGCGAGAAATCGAAGAAGGGAAAAAGAATCTCTAGAGAAACAAAACCTAGAAAACAAAAAACCTAGGAAAGGAGAACCTAGAGCAAAAGAGAGAGACAAAACCGAGAGAGAGAGAGAGTAAAAACCTCGAGAGCGGCCAAATGTAGAAAGAGAGAAAGCCTTGAGAGAAAACTTGAAGTATTCGTAGACATACCGAATTTCCAGAGGGAAAGTAAACCAAAAAAGCGAAACATTCTTTCTCCAATTTTTCGCTTTTTTGGTTTGGTTTGGTCAACTCCGAAGAGAGAGGGAGAGAGAGAGAGAGAATGAAAGAAAGAATCTCGAGAGAGACAAAACGTAGAAAGAGAGAAAATCCTGTGAGAGAGAACCGTGAGAGTGAGGGAGAAAATCTGGAGAGAGAAAGAAAACTTAGAAAGGCAGAAAAACCATGTAGAGAGATTGAGAAAACCTAGAGACAGGGTAAAAACCTATAGAGTGTGAGAGAGAAAGGGGGGGGGAGGGGAAAGGGAACAAAGTTAAAGAAGAGACAAAATCCGGAGGGTGTAAGAGACAGAGAGAATATGGAAAGAAAAAGAATTTTGAAATATGAGGACCTAGAGAGAAAGAAAATATAGAGAGATAGAGAAAACCTAGAGAGATAAAAAGTCTAGAAAAAGAAAGAGAAAGAAAACCTAGAGACCTCGGAGAAACCTAGAAATAGAGAAAACCTAGAGGGATAAACAGTGAGTAAACCTAGAAATAGTGGGAAAACGTAGAACTAGAGGAAACCTAGAGACATAGGAGAAACCTAGGGATATAGAGAAAACCTAGAGTGGAAGAAAATGGGGTGGAAGAGAGGGAAGGAGGGGGGGGGAAGCTTAGAGAGGGAGAAAACCAAGAGAAAACCAAGGAATTCAAATTCTTCAGGGAAAAATTGAAGCACAAAGAACTGTAAAACAGTTATCTGTATCGAGAGTAAAAATTTTTATAAACAAAGCATAAGCTATAAGAAAAAATGTAAGATTTTGGCATAGTACAGATCAGTTGTCACATCTGTTCTACGGTTTTTCTTTTAAAAATTTAAATTTTCATAAAAAATTAAGACTTAGAAGCAAAATTATTGGGTAAAAAAATCAAGACTGAGAAAAAAGATAAGAAAAATCTTGAAAAGTAAAAATGAGAACACGAAAAATGAAATCAAGATGTTGAAAGAAAAAATAGTCAATTTTGAAGGAAAACATAGTTAATTTTTCAGGGTCAATTATCTTGACAGATAATCACTTTTATACGACCAAAGGGGAAAAAAATAAGTTTAAAATGTGAGCGCAGCGAGCACGTTCAAATATAACTCAACAAATTTTTCGTTTGTGTCCCTGAGAAGCTAAATTATTAAGAAAAATGTGACCGTTATTTAAAAATATGAATTTAAAGATTGTTTTGAACGTGCTCACTGCGTTCGCATTTTAGAGGTTGATGAAATGTTAGGCAGCTAAATTTTTAACAAAAAAAAAATTATCGTTTACAAAAAAGACTCTTAAAAACAATTTTGATTACTAAAGTTGGGGAGACGTGAACGTGCTCGTTGTGCCACCGCTTTCCAGAATTGATTGCCAAAACTGTTCGAAATGTTTGAACGATTCTGATAAATTTTCCACCCTTGATATAAATTATTGGTGGCGCTCTTTGCACAGAGTGCACATTCAGTTCAAGGTTTTTTACAAGCCATTCTCGAATAACATATTTTCCTTTTCCTTTTTAAATACACTTTATATTTAAGGAAGTTCAAAGGATGCACTTTGTTCATCGTTTTTCCTGTTCACCGGCAAACCAATACATATTTTCCTTCGCTTATAGATTTTTTCTTTGTATTCAGTACATGTGTAGCATTTATTTTTCCACTTAATTAAAATGTTCTTTAGTTGTGTAAAAATAAATGAATGGATTTCTTTGAAGATGTTTGTAAATAAAAATTCCACAGACTTGAAAAGAAAATATCACGAATGCATTCTTTCGCTGCATTGAGTGAAACTAAGAAAAATATTTTGAATTTAAGAACTGGAACTTCGGTGTAAACATTTGTAAATTTTCCCACAGCCCAGTGATGCAGTTTGGTTGATAGCCGCATTCCCGGAAATTGCCAAAGTTCCGCCCCGATTCGGCTGACATGTCGATATTCCGCTACAAACCCTTATGTAAAAATTTCATTAATCTTCAAAGCCCTCAGAAATTACCAATTTTTAGCCTTCAATTTAAGATCCGTTCAAGTAAATGTGTTGAAAACAGAACCGAAACGTCGTTGCGAACCGGTTTTAAAATGAAGGCCATTGTGGCTGAAACAAAACAGCCAACAAAGTAACGATTTACCAGTTTACACATGACACTTTTATTTTATTTCAGCCGAAAACATAAAAACGCCCCAAACCAACAAGAAAACCGCCAAGTTTTCGTGGAAATTAATTTCGTACGGGTTCGAACATCCCACAACGTAATATTGGTTCTCCATTTTTAACGAATCAATCCGACATTGGGTAAACAGTAATGTGCTCTGTTTGCTCGAAAATGAAAAAAATACGAGTCCGAATTCGCACGTGTCGAAAAAAATGTGATGTTCCGTCTTTGTGCATATTTTCTCCTGCATTTGGCCGAATAATCCGAGCTTATCGATTAGTCGCGGCGAAAATCGGATATCGGACAACGAATGTGAGACAGCTTCCATAATAAAAAGTCAAGGAGAAGACACGAAACGTGACACGTCACTCAGTGCCCTGAGACTTTCTGGTACCTGCTAATTGACGTCCACAAACGTTAAATCTAACGGTACGACCTATTAGATTCCGTCGTTTAGTTAGATGACTTTTTCAACAGAGGCGGAACGAATTATGCAAGTTTTTCGGAGCTTTTATCCGCGATATTGCAAATAAAGCTGTTGGGGAAAGTTTCAGGATCCAATTTATGTTGTATTTTTAGCCGGAATTTTTTAGCCAAATCTGGGCAATATTTTAAACATGTCCCTAATTATTTTGCATTAACTTGGGAACAAGTTAAGTAAGATGGAAATTTAGACAAAACACACACATATTTTCCTTGAAAATATTGTTGTTTAGTTTTACATAAATTCGGTGTTACGTGAGTAAGTTTTACAAGTAAGCAGGTGCATGCAAACTGATGAATAATTAAGAATTGTTGCTTTAAATGAGGTAATTGCTTTTTTAAGCGCTTCATAAATTTTCTGCAATCGGAGTTTCCGGAAGTGCTTATCGTTTCAGGAAATTCCAAGAAGTGGCCATATTTCCTTTGTATAAAATTAATTAAGCAAGTTGTTACGATTTCTTTCTCTAGATAGCTGAAAGAAATTGGTTTGCTCTTTTCAGCTTTTCAGTAAAATGCTGGGGGAAATCCGGTCGTTGCATTTTTCTAATAAACGCAAACAAAGCAACGTTTCGGAAGTTAAAAACTGGAGGTTTGCACAGGCTCAGGCGAAACACTGTTCTAGCGATGTTACAACCCAGTTAATTAATGCTGAATATCTTCAAAACAAGAATGTTAATATGCGCTGACGGCATAGCATTAATCAACATAGCTAATTTGAAATAAATCAGAACGGTTTTAATGGGTGCAATTACATGAAGCTGCAAGTTATTGCGATAATTACATTAAAGCAGCATTTAAAATCCAGCTTGACAGAAATATTTAGTGATCACTTTGAGCGAAATATTGGTTGACGTTTATTTAACTTTGAGATTTTTTTTTTATTATTAATGTGCAGATAAAGAAGCAACCTATGAAAATGTTTCTACTGGGTTTTTGTATATACCATTTTTTTATGACGTCATCAATATTTTAGTAAGGATACATTCTTTCTCATCCTCCATAGTATTTAAAACAGACACAAAAAACCTCTAAAATCTTTAAAATTTTTCAACAGACACAAGCAATGCTCAGATTCTTTCACATTCTTTAAAAAACAGACACAAGAGACTCCCGAAATTCTCTTACATCCTTTAAACATACACAAGGGATTTCCGAATTTTTTTGATCTTTAAAAGTAATACAGGTCCCTCGAAATTCTTGAAATCCGTTAAAACAGACACAAGGGACACTCGAGATTTTTTTTTTCATTCCTTAAAACAGACAAAAGAGGGCCACAAAATTTTTTCATATTCCTGAAAACAGACACAAGGGACCTCCGACATTCTCTTACAACTGTTAAAACTGACACAAGTTCTTTAAAACAGGCACAAGCAATGTCCACATTATTTAAAAAAAAGCCCCAAATGACCCTTGAGATTCTTCCACATTCTTAAAAACAGACACAAGGGACCCCTGATACAATTTAAGATTTCAAAAAATATAAGGGATCCACCAAGACTTTCACATTGTTAAAAAACAAACACAAGGGATTGCTTAAATTCTTTCACGTTATTTAAGGGACACACAAGAAACCTCCGAGATTCTATTACAGTCTCTCACATTTTTTAAATTAGTAACATGGGACCCCTGATTTTCTTTCACATTAAAAAAAAGATGTAAGGGACCCCGAAGATTTCTTTCAGATTCTTGAAAAAATACACAAGAGACCCCCAAGATTCTTTCACATTGTTAAAAAACAGACACAAGGAATTCCCTAAATTCTTTCACATCCTTTAAAGAAGACACAAGGGACTCCCGAGATTCTTTTATATTCTTTAAAATAAACACAAAGGACCCCCAAGATTCTTTCACAGTTTTTAAATTAGACACAAAGGACCCTTGAAAGTCTTTCACATTTTTCAAAAAAAAAAAGATGCAAGGGATCCCCGAGATTTTATCACATTTTTCAAAAAAAGATGCAAGGGACCCCGAAGATTTTTTCGCATTAAAAAAACATTCAAGGGACCACCAAAATCCTTTCATATTCTTAAAAAATAGACACAAGGGACTCCTTAAATTTTTTTCACGTTCTTTCAAGAAGACACAAACGACCTCCGAAATTCTTCACATTCTTTAAAATAGGTATAAAGATCTCCGAGATCCTCCCACATTTTTTAAATTAGACACAAAAGACCACCAAGATTCTTTTACACTCTTCAAGACAGACACAAGATTATCCCCATATTCTTTAAAACAGGCACAAGAGAGCTCCGGTATTCTTTTTATATTCTTTAAAATAGACACAAGGGACCCCCGAGATTATTTCACATTTTTTAAATTAGTAACATGGGACCCCTGATTTTCTTTCACATTAAAAAAAAGATGTAAGGGACCCGAAGATTTCTTTCAGATTCTTGAAAAAATACAGAAGGGACCCCTGACATCCTTTCACATTTAAAAAAAATACAAGAGACCCCCAAGATTATTTCACATTGTTAAAAAACAGACACAAGGAATTCCCTAAATTCTTTCACATCCTTTAAAGAAGAGATTCTTTTATATTCTTTAAAATAGACACATAGGACCCCCAAGATTCTTTCACAGTTTTTAAATTAGACACAAAGGACCCTTGAAACTCTTTCACATTTTTTAAAAAAGAAACGATGCAAGGGATCCCCGAGATTTTATCACATTTTTCAAAAATAAGATGCAAGGGACCCCGAAGATTTTTTCACATTAAATAAACATTCAAGGGACAACCAAAATTCTTTCATATTCTTAAAAAACAGACACAAGGGACTCCTTAAATTTTTTCGCGTTGTTTCAAGAAGACGCAAAGAGCTCCGAGATTCTTCACATTCTTTAAAATAGACACAAGGTCCCCCAAGGTTCTTTTAAATTTTTTTAAATTAGACACAAGGAAACTCTGAAATTCTTTCACATTTAAAAAAAAAAAGATGCAAGGGACCCACGAGATTCTTTCACATTTTCCAAAAAAAAAAGATGCAAGGGACCCCTAAGATTCTTTCACATTAAAAAAAACATTCAAGGGATCACCAAAATTCTTTCATGTTCTTAAAAATCAGACACAAGGGGCTCCTTAAATTGTTTCACGTTCTTTCAAGAAGACACAAAGGACCTCCGAGATTCTTCACATTCTTTAAAACAGACATGAAGATCTCCGAGATTCTCTCACATTTTTTAAATTAGACACAAAAGATCCTCAAGATTCTTTTACATTCTTCAAAACAGACACAAGATAATCCTGATATTCTTTCATATTCTTTAAAACAGACAAAAAGGGTCCCCGAGATTCCACATTTTTCTATTTCGAGAGAACTTCCCCCGCCCCTAAAAAACAGTTGAACAAATGCAGCCTCGCAAAATTATCAAATCTAACTTTGCGAATTTTATATCTTGTTTTGATGGATTGTTAAAATACAATTAAAGAAGCATCGTATGCATATGTTTCTAGTGAGTTTTTCAATATAAAAATTCTATATCAATTTGAACAGATGCTTTGTAATACCATTACACCTGGTATAAGCAGTTAAAAAATATTAATGCATTAATAAACCACAAGTACAGACTTCATTAATATTATGCATATTTTACATTTATTCGGTAAAATTTTGTGATGATGTCATCAACTTTTTGGGAAGGGATACAAAATTCTGAAATTTCAAATTTAAATTGTAAAATGTTGTTATATAATTTTGATGTAGACACCCGGGATAAAACCTCAGCGCGGATTCATAAACTACAAGTAGAGGAGTTTCATAAAATTTAAAAAACATTTAATATTGCTTACGCTCGACAAGTAAAAATCCGGGTCTATATCAAACGCGGTTAACTGTCTTATTAAAGCTCTGATACCATAATACTACCTAATAAACATCGCCTCCACTTTAATCCCCTGAAACGTATTTAAAACTAGCCAGACTACGTATCCGAGGTGCATTAAATGCAAAACTAACACCAAAGTACACTTAGCACCGAAGAGAACATTCCTCTTACACGAAGCAATTTCGGAGAAGTGGCGGATATGCAGTTTGTGCACTTAAGAGTTTCAAAGAAATTTCGCTATGTAAAAATCTGAAAACTTTTCAAACGCTGACAGAACGATAAGACTATTTTCTAGAACTACACTGCATTCCGCTTTGTAAATACGCTATGCAATTTATTCAAGTGGCTCAAAGTTTTAATTTAGTTTGTGGCGATTTGGAATAAAGTGAGCTTTTGAAATTCGCGCTGGATATTAGAAAGTTCGCGTTTTTAGCGCGAATTCCCGTGGTGTATGGCCGCACCTAGACAGATTGTGCGTGCAGGACAACCATCAATCGAACGTTGCCATAAAAATATTACACTTTTTTAATGGAATTTTTTTATTAGCGGGTTTCTTCCAAGGTGCTCGGATGCGTCATTAAGGTGCGAGCTTTTGCTTGTTCGTGGAAATAAATTAACGAACTTAATTACTGAACTGATTTGGAGTATTTATATTTGTAATTGAATTTTGTAAATGTTGCTGCAGCGCTTTGGAGTCTGAAAGGTGTCAGTAGGGAAGTTTAAGTGAGAGGCTAAATTAGGTTAAAGAGCTTTTGTGGATTAGTTCATAACTTGGTCATTTCAATTTCAAAGTTTCAGCAATTCAGAATAATCTAGAAGTGTTCAAAATATTGACCAATGTGTTGTTTTCTCGTTCGTAATTTTCTTAGATTAAAATTTCATTCCATATTTTATTACAATATCCAGCGCGGAGTTTCAATAGCGGCCATCTTTCTTTGAATTCCGCTGATAAAATTTTGAATGGAGAAGCAGTTTATGAACATCTCCCTTCAAAGAAACGGCGGCTGATTAAAAATTAACAAAAAAATCCTAATCCGGGTCCGGGTTCGCTTCCGGCTCCATATTTTCGTTTTCGGGCTTCATTCTCCCAGTCAGTTATTTTCTCATAACATTATTCATAAGGGCGGTTATTGTGAAACGATGTGGTTAATATGTTTGGTTTTTTCGCATTTTGCTCCGATACTCCTGTAAAGAGTTATAATGTTGTTCTTTCTCACTCGACGCGCTCGAAAAACTAAAAATAAACCCGGCACGAGATTTTTCCTCTTTTAGAACAATTAGGCTCTTGATGCGTATCGTCGAATGACATTATCGACCAAACTCGCAAGAACGACATTATCAGCGTTTGCCAATTACACACCGCGATGTTACTGTCAATAAAACTAAAGCAATTTATAGGATCATAACCAATCGCTCGATCAATAACACTGGTCAACAAAATTCAATTTTTTCTCTCTAACTTTGACATAATTGTAATGTTTTCGTTTAATTTGTCTCTGTGTTTGTAACAAAGGGCATAAACCTTACAACTTAGCTCAATTAAAAATAAAAATGCATATTTGATGTTAAAAACAAAAAAGCAGGTAAAACAATTTAATGTTTGTATCTTTAACGGCAAAAAGTGATGTATTAACAAAAGAACAACCATAATTAAGAAAAAAAACAAAGATTGCAGTTTAAAAAACGAAAAAAAACAAAAGAAACAGCCAAGACCGACGTTTTTTTCGGTTGCCTCCTATAGATTTCATTGGAGATCTCTCGCTTGATGGTCCTGCAGTATTCTGCGAGCATTTAGGTGTTCCATCGATCTTGGTAACGTTTTTGTATCCACAAAATGCCCAGATGGAAGCGTTCTCTACGCCGTCACTCACGTCGTCATAATTTTTGGGGAAAAAATCAAGATGCGAATACATAAAATGCACATTTAAGAATATGTTAATTTTAAATTTTTTATATGATGATAACATGTTTTCTACTTACTAAACGTAGTTTTCTTAATGTTTCCCAAGAAGTTTGTAGCAATTTGATCACAAAAAAATACACCTTATAGAAAGTTTCCTATTACTTAATAGTACGATTTTTGTATTTTTCAAAGGATAATATTGAAGATTACTTTTAAATGAGAGCTAAGTTTGGGTTTAGCCGTTTATAATATCATTTAAAATTGTTAATTAAATAATAATTGGCTGCTATAATAAAAGTTAGAGCTTAGCTGTTGACCAGTGTAATCAATCAAACGACGTATGGTTTTAATTTATTGCTCCATGAAAAACAAATACACGGGAAAATGATTGATCATCGTGAAAGACACGCCGATTTAATAATTGTTGTTTCTGATTCGACGATAACCGGAATATTATTGATTGGACGAGGCAAATTTATGGCGGGACTCGAGAACGAATTCGTAAAGTTCATTTCAAAATAAATTAAAAACTGTCACAAAAGCGCTCTTTGAACTTCTTCCAATAAAAGTAGCTCCGACTGTCAAAATAATGCTTTCTTGATTTATCAAATCTTAAACGCGTGTTATTGTGTGCTTTCTTTCGTACTGTGAAAACAAACAGCTGCTGGAAGGCGTAAAATGTGGTCAACATGGGGGCGAATTACGCGAAAGGATACTTTAAATTGGAAATTGCGTCAATATTTGCCGCATTAATCAGAATTCTTGTTATTGGGGAGGCGAGCGGAGCGAGCAACTTCATGGCTTTGTTAGATGATTTTTTAAAAATTGCGAAGCTATTGTTAAAAATTGTACATATGTGCGATTTATTTTATTAAAATATTTAAGCAGGTGAATAGGTCATCTAAATGAACCTAGAACTAGATCAGGTCGAGTTTTTCCTAAGTTAAGATAGGGTCACGTCAGAATTTTTTGTGGATTTTTAGATACATTTTTCTTCAAATTTCGACCCATTTTTGACCTTTTTCGGAACTTGACTAAATACACTTTCTAGTAGATTTCGAGCTATAGAAGTCAATTCCAGCCTCGTTTATTCAGAATCGGTTGTTGAGTTATCGAAATTTTCGGATTTTTTAAACATTTTGACTTTTATCCCGAAGATTCGAAAATATTGCTGCATGAACATAAACACGCTATATACATGACAGACCCATGTCATTTGACAAAATCAGCCTTATCTTAGCAAGTACTAGCCCCGCCCACCCACCCTCCCTCTCTTTTTTTAGAGGGTATGTCATTTGCCAAAACCAGTCTTATCTTAGAAGCTATAAGACAATTTTTGGAAAATATTTTCCAATTTTTTTTTCATTTTTTGAACAGCGGTAGTAAAAATGGTTTCAAAGTGATAATGTGCAAATAATTTTGGAAAATTTCGTTGTCTCCGAAAAATTCAGGATAAAATAAGATACTTTTCAATTCGAGTAAAGTCTGCTTCAGGAATTTTTTAGACAATTTTTGGATAATATTCTCCATTATGCAAACAGCTGTAATAAAAATGGTCTCAAAGTGATAATAATCGGCAGATAATTCTTCATAAAACTCTGAATTTTGTGTTGGAATATAGTTCGTTTCAATATTTTTTTTGGAGAATTTTTTGAAATTATTTTTCTATTTTTCTCATTTATTTGAAGACTTTTAGTAAAATCGTGTTCAAGTTCATTTTCTCCGAAAAATTAACGATAAAATAATGTTTTTTTCTATTCGACTAAATCCTCTTTCAAGAATTTGTTTGGAAAATATTTTTGAATTTTTCTCCATTATTTGAACAACTGTATCAAAGATGGCTTCAAAGTGATAATTCGCAAATAATTCTTGATAAAATAATGACTTTTGTATTGGAATATAATTCGTTCCAACATTTTTTGGAAAACTTTTGAAAATGACTTCTATTTTTCAAAATTAATTGAATAACTATAGTCTAATTTTCCAAAATTTCTATATATTTGAAATATTTACGATAAAGTAACTTTTTTTTATTCCAGTAGTCCGTTTCAACAGTTTTCAACAAAATGGCAACAATTTTTTGATCAACAATTTCACGAGTTCTCAATTTTTAATTTTTCAATTATTCATTTCTTCCATTTTTCGATTTATAATATTTCAGTTTTTCATTTTCTGTTAGTACTTTCTAGGATAAGACTGATTTTGGCAAATCACATACTCTATAACAAAATAGAGGGCGGGTGGGCGGGGCTAGTACTTGATAAGATAAGACTGAACAATATTAAGAGTATTCATTGAAATAAAGGAGGGGTGGGTGGGCGGGGATACTGCTTGTTTATAAAACTCTTTAGAACAAAGCTAAACTCAGCCCCGCCCAACTCTTTTCTCTATTTTACTGACATATTTTGACAAGTTGTAGAATCTAAGATTTAAAACAAAATAAAAAATGGCCCCACCCACCCACCCCTATTCCGTTTTGTTCATTCATTCGCATTGGCTCTGAAGAACGGAAGTTGGATTTTATGTATATTGATAAATAAATAATAGAATCTAAGATTAAATTTTTTCAATATAATTTAATTTTTAATAAATTGTTTCAATTTTTAGATTTTGCAATTTTTCTATCAACAATTTCAGGAGTTCCCAATTTTAAATTTTTCAGTATTTAATTTCTTCCATTTTTCGATTTGCTATATTTCAGTTTTTGATTTTTTGTTAGTACTTGCTACGATAAGACTGATTTTGGCAAATCACATACTCTATAAGAAAATCGCGGGCGGGTGGGCGCTATTAGTACTTGCTAAGATGAGAGTAATTTTGGCAAATGGCGTATTCTCTAAGAAAATAGAGGGCGGGGCTAATACTTGCTAAGATAAGACTGAACAATATTAAGAGCAGTCACTGAAATAAAGGAGGGGTGGAGGGCGGGGCTACTTCTTGTTTAGAGGACTGTTTAAAAAAAAGCTAAAGTCAGCTCCTCCCACCTCTTTTCTTTATTTTCCTGACTTATTTTGACAAGTTGTAGAATCTAAGATTTAAAACAAACTAAAAAATGGCCCCGCCCACCCACCCCTATTCCGTTTTCTTCATTCATTCTTATTGCCTTTTATATTGATAAATGAATAATAGAATCTAGAATTACATTTTTTTAATATAATGTAATTTTTAATAAATTGTTTCAATTTTGAAACATGCTTGTATTTGCTAAGATAAGACTGATTTTGGCAAATGACATACCTTCTAAGGAAACAGAGGGTGGGTGGGCGGGCTTAGTTTTTGGTGAGGTAAGACTGATTTTGGCATTTCAAATTTTCGAACATTTTTCAACTATTTTCTAAGATTAGTTGAAGATATTTTCTTGTAAATTCGATATCCAGAAATTATTTTCGGCTTCGTTTTTTGGAAATTCCTACCATTTTTCCAAAATTGCTAATCGAAATATAGCACTTTTTTACTTTTTTTACACCTTAGGCTCTATTATTAGTTTCCACTTCCACTAGACAGAAGAACATAATTAGCCCCGCCCACCCACCCTGTCTCTTTTTCAGTGATTGATTTTATTCGATCTGAATAAAGTGAGTGAGCTTATACTGAACGGAAATAAAGTTAGTAGTTCGAATGAGAAGAGGGCGGGTAGGCGGGGCTAGTCCTTACGAAGATAAGACTGATTTGGCAAATCACATACCCTATATGAAAATCGCGGCCGGGTGGGCGGGGCTAGTAGTTGCTAAGATGAGACTAATTTTGGCAAATGGTGTATTCTCTAAAAAAAATAGAGGGCGGGGCTAGTACTTGATAAAATAAGACTGAACAATATTAAGAGTAGTCATTGAATTATTTCAAATTCTTTATAGAAGGGGTGGGGGGCGGGCTACTTCTTGTTTAGAGGACTGTTTAGAAAAAAGCTTAACTCATCTCCTCCCACCTCTTTCTCTATTTTCCTGACTCCTATTCCGTTTTGTTTATTCATTCTTATTGGCTTTTATATTGATAAATGAATAATAGAATCTAGAATTACGTTTTTTTAATACAATGTAATTTTTAATAAATTGTTTCAATTTTTAGATTTTACAATTTTTCGTTCAACAATTTCACGAGTTCTCAATTTTTAAAATATCAATTTTTAATTTCTTCCATTTTTCGATTTGCAATATTTCAGTTTTTGATTTTTTGTTAATACTTGCTACGATAAGACTGATTTTGGCAAATCACATACCCTATAAGTAAATCGGGGCGGGTGGGCGGGGCTAGTACTTGATTAGAATAGACTGAACAATATTAAGAGTATTCATTGAAATAAAGCAGGGGTGGGTGGGCGGGGCTACTGCTTGTTTATAGGACTCTTTAGAAAAAAACTAAATTTAACCCCCCCCCCACCTCTTTTCTCTAATTGACTGACTTATTTTGACAAGTTGTAGAATCTAAGATTTAATATAAAGTAAAAAATGGCTCCCTCCACTCACCCCTTCTCCGTTTTGTTCATTCATTTTTATTGGCTCTGAAAAACGGAAGTTGGATTGTATAACCGAATAATAAAATCTACAATTACATTTTTTAATAGAATTTAATTTTTAGTAAATTGTTTAAATTTTTAGATTTTGCATTTTCAATCAACAATTTCACGATTCTCAATTTTTAATTTTTCAGTTTTTCATTTCTTTCATTTTTTGATTTGCAATATTCCAGTTTTTGATTTTTTGTTAGTACTTGCTACGATAAGACTGATTTTGGCAAATCACATACTCTATAAGAAAATCGCGGGTGGGTGGGCGGGGCTAGTATTTGATAAGACAATACTAATTTTGGCAAAAATTTCTTAATGATGCAGATTACGAAAAAAAACGTAACTTTGTAAAAGTAAAATTGGCTCCACCTTTAATTTTTTTTGGACAATAACCATAACAACCAGTAGTCATTAATCGTTGTGCATTATTATATTAATAAAACAAGCTGTTATTTTTGATTAATATATAAATAAACCAGAAATAAACCATTTAATTAAACATTTATAAATTATAAACAAAAACAAAACCAACAAAAGAAAAATCCATTAAAGCATAACCAACTAAACATTAGAGAAGATGTTCCTACCTTGTGCATATAAGTAAGCTCGTAATGTTTCCAAATTTTGATCATTCTTTGTAAAAGTTAGTCATCTGTTTTTGCTAAGATAAAACTGAATTTGGCAAATAACACAAATAACATACCCTCTAAGAAAAGAGAGGGTGGGTGGGCGGGGCTATTGGCTGCTAAGTTAAGACTCATTTTGGCAAATAAGATACCCGCTTAGAAAGTTATATATCCTTTGGCAAAATCAGCCTTATCTTGCAAGTATTGGCCTCGCCCACCCACCCGTTATTTTCTTAGACGGTAATTCAAAATTTCGATCCATTTTTCGGCATTTTCCAAACTTAACTGAATACATTTTCTTGTAGATTTCGAGCTCAAGAACTCACTTCCGACCTCGTTTCTTTAATAACTCCAACCGTTTTTCCAGAATCGGTCGTTCGAAATTTTTGGAATTTTTGAAAAAAAAAATATTTTAAACCCGAACATTTTGAAATGTTGCGCGATAAACATAAACACGCTATATTTTTGCAATCAGCACGGTGGGATCTACATCCTTGAATTTTTTGAAAAATTTTGCACAACTTTTTTAAAAATGAAGGTTTTCCATTCTTCAATTTTCGACCCTTTTTTCGCCATTTTCGAAACTTAACTAACATTTTCTTGTAAATTTCGAGCTATAGAACGCGCTTCGGCTTCGTTTCTTTAATAAATCCAACCGTTTTTCCAGAATTGGGTTGAAATATCGAAATTTGTGATACTTCTAAAAATTTTGACTTTAATTCCTTTTCATAAACTACTACTTACGTAGTTTCCAACTACAAAAAAAAAACTTGCTTCAGGTATAATCTCTAGAAGCATTCCAGCTTGTCATTACGGCTTTCCCATTACACCGTGGAATGCACCCAAATAAGTGAAAACTAGTCTACTTCATCGTGTATCAAAGCTTTGTTTTGTTCGTGGCAGTGAAACGCTTAATTTTCAGGTGGAAACGTTGCCTCGAGCTGACGTGTTTCGCATATGTGGTTATAAACCCCGTGAAATGTTTGCCTTGCATTTGCAAGAGACGTTTAAAATAATTATTCAATGAAAACAAAACCAAACGCGAACTTCGCTGCGGTAAAATTTATGTCTGTTACAGCGACACTTGATACACATTTTCATCGCGAAATAAAGCAATGAAGACGGCATTGTGCTTTTAATTTAGCCAGAATTGAAATTGCGATTTTCGGAACGCAGATTAAACGGTGCCGGCTAAAATATTCGTCTTGGCGAGGATCGAATCACGAATTAATAAAATTAAATACGCTTGGAATCTGACTCCTCTTAACAATCTTAAAACAAAAACGCGGCGGTGGCGTGTTTTTACACGGTTGGAGTTGGCGCTTTTTGTACATTAGCATGAAGCTCGATATGACAAGATCTTAAATTTAATTTATAGCAGAGCCGTGTTTCAATCTAGTCGTTAATTAACGATATTATTTAGTTGCGAACAAAACGAGCTTTTAAATGTCCGCTGGCGTTGTTGGAGCTAATTATAGAATTTTTCCAATCAGCCAACTATTATTCGTGTCACCGAAAGTTTCTGCGATGAAATGTGCAAAATCAAAGCTATCAAAGCAATGCAAATATTTTCCATTACTAGAATTGCGTTCGGCCGTCAGTCATCGCTGATGTTGGAAAATCACGAATCAACACCTTCCGGAGTTGCCTACGTTGCACAGAACTCACTCCCAACGATCTGCCATCTAAAACAATGGACTTCGACATGTTTGGAGTTTCTGAATCTGTGGATAAATTGCTCCTTGACGCGGCTTTTTCCCCCGACGCACGCACTATTTGAATAATATAAGGAATTTTGTTCGGAATTGCTAAACTGATAAAATACCATGCAGTCCACCATTCCAAGAAACTTCTCTTATGTTCGCTATTGATCGGAGTTCATATTAACTTTATATTAACTTTATACCTGCTCGTGCCCGAACTGAGTAGGCGGCCCATAATATACAAATAAAATGTGCTGCAGTCGGGGTGCTTTCTGACAAAGGTAGGCCGTGGGAATCTAGTAATTTGGTTGGCAACCAATTTCGTATATGCGAATATCACTAATGAAAAATGAAATGTAACTAAAGAAAAAAATTGGTCTAAAGAGTTTAGACAGTACTTCCCTCGCTGTCGGAAACTTGACGACTGCATGCCTATTGTGTTTTTTTTCTCATTACATTTTTGTAGTGGGAATTTAAAAAAAAATTGCGATGACGTCATCAACATTTTTGCAAGGACACGTATATCAGTTGGGATAGATGTAGTGTAATACTAAGAATAAAATTATTATATTCTCAAATTTTCGGGAAAATGAATTGGGTCGTTTTGAATATTGATTTGTAATAATCAATAAAATAACGAAACAATTTACTCACGTATACGTATCAGAGGCAACTGAAAATCGTGTATGTATAAACATTCTTAATTTAAGATGACAGGCGTAACAGCATACGTGAGAGTCAAACAGAGAAACTGTAAACAAAACGACCGTCGGTTTTATTGCTTCGACTTCCGCTTATTATATAAAACATTGGGTTTTATTTTAATTCTTGACGGTGAAATTCACAATTGGTTGATTATAAACATGTCTATTTCACATTCGCGGAACCAAGTGACCGCATAAAACAAATGCAGGTCTGTAATGTTAAAGTCGATGTAAATAAGCGTGCTACCCTTATGTTTCAACCGAGTTTTTCCTTTAACAAATTTTGTGTCTACCAAATTGGGTTGGTTGGGGTGTAATACTAATAATAAGTGTTGCCTTTAATTTAATCAATAAAATAAATTGACTTCATTAATTTTTTTGAACCACCTCTTAAGAAAATCTAAAAAATATGAATGGAATGATAAATCACAAGTACAAACTCATCATATTTTTTGCATTTTAGATAGGATTTATTCAGCAAAATTTAAGGGTGACGTCATCAATTTTTTTAGGAGGGATGAACAAATACATTTTGAACAAAAGTTTACCATGCTTATAATAACTTTAAAATATTCCCAAGATTTCAAAGCATTCGGTTTTGTAATTCCTGATTAAATCGATAAAATAAATTCACGCCTTCATTAATTTTTTTGAGTCACCCTGCATATGCAAATCCAAAAATATGAATGGAATGATAAATCACAAGTACAGACTCATCATATTTTGTACATTTTAGATACGATTTATTCGGCAAACTTTTGAGCTGACGTCATCAGTTTTTTGTAGAAGATAACCAAATATATTTTGACTAAAAATTTATTATGCTCTTTATAACCTTAAAACATCTGCAAGATTTCAAAGCATTCGGTTTTGTAGTTCCTGATTAAATCAATAAAATAAATTTACGCATTCATTAATTTTTTTGCGTCACCCTGTATATGCAAATCGAAAAAATTTGAATGGAATGATAAATCACAAGAAGAGACTCACCATATTTTGTACATTTTAGATAGGATTTATTCAGCAAAATTTTGTGGTGACGTCATAAATTTCTTAGGGGGGACGACCAAATACATTTTGATCAAAAATTTACCATGCTTATGATAATTTTAAAATATCTTCAAGATTTCGAAGCATTCGGTATTTTAGTTCCTGAGTAAATCAGTAAAATAAATTTACGCTTTCATTTATTTTCTTGAATCACCCTGTATATGCAAATCCAAAAAATATGAATGGAGTGCTAGATCACAAATACAGACTGATCATATTTTGTATATTTTAGATATGATTTATTCGGCAAATTTTCGAGCTGACGTCATCAAGTTTTTGGAGGGGATAAGCAAATATATTTTGACTAAACATTTATTATGCTCTTTATAACCTTAAAACATCTGCAAGATGTCAGAGCATTCCGTTTTGTAGTTCCTGGTTAAATCAATAAAATATATTTACGCATTCATTAATTTTTTTGAGTCACTCTGTATATGCAAATCCAAAAAATATGAATGGAGTGATAAATGACAAGTACAGACTCATCATATTTTGTACATTTTAGATATGATTTATTCGGCAAACTTTCGAGCTGACGTCATCAAGTTTTTGGAGGGGATAAGCAAATATATTTTGACTAAACATTTATTATGCTCTTTATGACCTTAAAACATCTGCAAGATTTCAGAGCATTCGGTTTTGTAGTTCCTGATTAAATCAATAAAATATATTTACGCATTCATTAATTTTTTTGAGTCACCCTGTATATGCAAATCCAAAAAATATGAATGGAGTGATAAATTACAAGTACAGACTCATAATATTTTTACAGTTTGGATAGGATTTATTCGGCAAACTTTCGAGCTGACGTCATCAATTTTTTGGAGGGGATAAGCAAATATATTTTGACTAAACATTTATTATGCTCTTTATAGCCTTAAAACATCTGCAAGATTTCAAAGCATTCGGTTTTGTAGTTTCTGAGTAAATCAGTAAAATAAATTTACGCATTCATTAATTTTTTTGAGTCACCCTGTATATGCAAATCCAAAAAATATGAATGGAGTGATAGATCACAAGTACAGACTCATCATATTTTGTACATTTTAGATATGATTTATTCCACAAACTTTTGAGCTGACGTCATCAAGTTTTTGGAGGGGATAAGCAAATATTTTTACTTCCCGAGCGTAAGCAAAGGAAGTATTGTAATCGAGTCCGTCGGCCGACTCTCTACTTTTACGTTTTCTCGATCTTTCATGACCCCTAGAAGACGAAGAAATAGGTCTCCCATTTCCGTCTGTCTGTCCGTCTGTCCGTCCGTCTGTCCGTCTGTCCGTCCGTCTGTCCGTCTGTCCGTCCGTCTGTCCGTCTGTCCGTCTGTCCGTCTGTTGTCCCGGATTTTTATTAGACAGATAATCTCCGAAAGTACTCGACCGATTGTTGTGAAATTTTGTACTTATATTAAGAATATCATGTAGATGGTAAAACGCTAACCAAAATTTGTCGAATCATCCCCACCACTAAAGCGATGACGTCACTTCAAAATTGTACATAGTAAATGGGTTTTCAATTGTATAAAATAACATAGTCCTACACATGTAGTTTACAACTCTGAATCGACTTTTCACCCGAAACGTCCAGATTTTTGGAAAAAAAATCAAAATTATAAAACAACATTTTGAAATTTAATTTTTAATCTGCTAACCAGAATGCTTTGAAATGTTGCAGATGTTTTAAGGCTATAAAGAGCATCATAAATCTTTAGTCAAAAAATATTTGCTTATCCCCTCCAAAAACTTGATGACGTCAGCTCAAAAGTTTGTGGAATAAATCATATCTAAAATGTACAAAATATGATGAGTCTGTACTTGTGATCTATCACTCCATTCATATTTTTTGGATTTGCATATACAGGGTGACTCAAAAAAATTAATGAATGCGTAAATATATTTTATTGATTTAATCAGGAACTACAAAACCGAATGCTCTGAAATCTTGCAGATGTTTTAAGGTCATAAAGAGCATAATAAATGTTTAGTCAAAATATATTTGCTTATCCCCTCCAAAAACTTGATGACGTCAGCTCGAAAGTTTGCCGAATAAATCATATCTAAAATGTACAAAATATGATCAGTCTGTACTTGTGATCTATCACTCCATTCATATTTTTTGGATTTGCATATACAGGGTGATTCAAGAAAATAAATGAAAGCGTAAATTTATTTTACTGATTTACTCAGGAACTACAAAACCGAATGCTTCGAAATCTTGAAGATATTTTAAAATTATCATAAGCATGGTAAATTTTTGATCAAAACGTATTTGGTCGGCCCCCTAAAAAATTGATGATGTCACCACAAAATTTTGCTGAATAAATCCTATCTAAAATGTACCAAATATGGTGAGTCTCTTCTTGTGATTTATCATTCCATTCAAATTTTTTCGATTTGCATATACAGGGTGACTCAAAAAAATTAATGAATGCGTAAATTTATTTTATTGATTTAATCAGGAACTACAAAACCGAATGCTTTGAAATCTTGCAGATGTTGTAAGGTTATAAAGAGCATAATAAATTTTTAGTCAAAATATATTTGGTTATCTTCTACAAAAAACTGATGACGTCAGCTCAAAAGTTTGCCGAATAAATCGTATCTAAAATGTACAAAATATGATGAGTCTGTACTCGTGATTTATCATTCCATTCATATTTTTGGATTTGCATATGCAGGGTGACTCAAAAAAATTAATGAAGGCGTGAATTTATTTTATCGATTTAATCAGGAATTACAAAACCGAATGCTTTGAAATCTTGGGAATATTTTAAAGTTATTATAAGCATGGTAAACTTTTGTTCAAAATGTATTTGTTCATCCCTCCTAAAAAAAATTGATGAGGTCACCCTTAAATTTTGCTGAATAAATCCTATCTAAAATGCAAAAAATATGATGAGTCTGTACTTGTGATTTATCATTCCATTCATATTTTTTAGATTGTCTTAAGAGGTGGTTCAAAAAAATTAATGAAGTCAATTTATTTTATTGATTAAATTAAAGGCAACGCTTATTATTAATATTACACCCCAACCAACCTAATTTGGTAGACACAAAATTTGTTAAAGGAAAAACTCGGTTGAAACATAAGGGTAGCACGCTTATTTACATCGACTTTAACATTACAGACCTGCATTTGTTTTGTGCGCTCACTTGGTTCCGCGAATGTGGAATAGACATGTTTATAATCAACCAATTGTGAATTTCACCGTCAAGAATTAAAATAAAACCCAATGTTTTATATAATAAGCGGAAGTCGAAGCAATAAAACCGATGGTCGTTTTGTTTACAGTTTCTCTGTTTGACTCTCACGTATGCTGTTACGCCTGTCATCTTAAATTAAGAATGTTTATACATACACGATTTTCAGTTGCCTCTGATACGTATACGTGAGTAAATTGTTTCGTTATTTTATTGATTATTACAAATCAATATTCAAAACGACCCAATTCATTTTCCCGAAAATTTGAGAATATAATAATTTTATTCTTAGTATTACACTACATCTATTCCAACTGATATACGTGTCTTTGCAAAAATGTTGATGACGTCATCGCAATTTTTTTTTAAATTCCCACTACAAAAATGTAATGAGAAAAAAAACACAATAGGCATGCAGTCGTCAAGTTTCCGACAGCGAGGGAAGTACTGTCTAAACTCTTTAGACCAATTTTTTGACTAAAGTTTTATGATGCTCTTTATAGCCTTAAAACATCTGCAACATTTCAAAGCATTCTGGTTAGCAGATTAAAAATTAAATTTCAAAATGTTGTTTTATAATTTTGATTTTTTTTCCAAAAATCTGGACGTTTCGGGTGAAAAGTCGATTCGGAGTTGTAAACTACATGTGTAGGACTATGTTATTTTATACAATTGAAAACCCATTTACTATGTACAATTTTGAAGTGACGTCATCGCATTAGTGGTGGGGATGATTAGACAAATTTTGGTTAGCGTTTTACCATCTACATGATATTCTTAATATAAGTACAAAATTTCACAACAATCGGTCGAGTACTTTCGGAGATTATCTGTCTAATAAAAATCCGGGACGGCAGACGGACGGACAGACGGACGGACAGACGGACAGACGGACAGACGGACAGACGGACAGACGGACAGACGGACAGACGGACAGACGGACAGACGGACAGACGGACAGACAGACGGAAATGGGAGACCTATTTCTTCGTCTTCTAGGGGTCATGAAAGATCGAGAAAACGTAAAAGTAGAGAGTCGGCCGACGGACTCGATTACAATACTTCCTTTGCTTACGCTCGGGAAGTAAAAATATGAATGGAGTGATAGATCACAAGTACAGACTCATCATATTTTGTACATTTTAGATATGATTTATTCCACAACTTTTGAGCTGACGTCATCAAGTTTTTGGAGGGGATAAGCAAATATTTTTTGACTAAAGATTTATGATGCTCTTTATAGCCTTAAAACATCTGCAACATTTCAAAGCATTCTGGTTAGCAGATTAAAAATTAAATTTCAAAATGTTGTTTTATAATTTTGATTTTTTTTCCAAAAATCTGGACGTTTCGGGTGAAAAGTCGATTCAGAGTTGTAAACTACATGTGTAGGACTATGTTATTTTATACAATTGAAAACCCATTTACTATGTACAATTTTGAAGTGACGTCATCGCATTAGTGGTGGGGATGATCAGACAAATTTTGGTTAGCGTTTTACCATCTACATGATATTCTTAATATAAGTACAAAATTTGACAACAATCGGTCGAGTACTTTCGGAGATTATCTGTCTAATAAAAATCCGGCAGACGGACAGACGGACAGACGGACAGACGGACGGACAGACGGACGGACAGACGGACAGACAGACGGAAATGGGAGACCTATTTCTTCGTCTTCTAGGGGTCATGAAAGATCGAGAAAACGTAAAAGTAGAGAGTCGGCCGACGGACTCGATTACAATACTTCCTTTGCTTACCCTCGGGAAGTAAACATTTTTTTTGTTGAATACACCAAGCCCTCCTACCACTTTCTTTTCGGGTTCGTGAAGTTCAAAAGCGTAAAAGGGTTTTAAAAATTGTTTATTCATTTTAAACACGTTTTCAGTTTCTTGTCGTGAATAGAAAACTACATACATATGTTAAGAAAAAAAAAGGCAAGATATAAACCCCGCCCACCCACCCTTATCTCAATTGTGATGAATTTTCTTATTCGTCGTGAGCCGAGGGGCGGAGCTTAATTGCAAAAAGCGGCAATATATTATTGCGATAATTTTGGTAAGTTTTCGGAGAAAAATAAGGATTTTGCCATTAAGCTCCGCCTCCTTGCTGACGACGAATAAAGAGAATCGTCACAACTGAGACTTATTATTTGACTTTTGTCTTCTTCCTAATAACTGGTCGTAAATAACTCTTCATAACAAAAAACTGAAACCATATTTAAATCGATAAATTTTATCTCCCACACTTTACAAATTTACCATTTTAAACAAGTTTTCAGTTTTTTGTCGTGAATAGAAAACTACGTATATATACTAAGAAAAAAATAGGCAAAATATAAACCCCGCCCACCCACCCTCATCTCGATTGTGATGAATTTTCTTATTCGTCGTAAGCCGAGGGGCGGAGCTTAACTGCAAAATACTTATTTCTCTATAATAAACGGAAAAATCGAAACATCAAAAAATTGAAACATTGAACATTCAAAAAATGTGAAATTTAAAAATCGAAAAACTGAACCAAGAAACGGGAAAACAAAAAACTGAAAAATCAAAAAATCGAGCAGTCGAAACATCGAAAATTCTAGAACTAAGAAATTGAAAAAAACTGAAAAACACAAAAGTTAGAAACGCCAAAAATTGAACACAAAATATTTAAAATTCGAA
Source organism: Zophobas atratus (assembly GCA_022388445.1). Lineage (NCBI taxonomy): Eukaryota > Metazoa > Arthropoda > Insecta > Coleoptera > Tenebrionidae > Zophobas > Zophobas atratus. The sequence goes on from CM039449.1 coordinate 5,248,534, forward strand.
AATCGAGGAACTGAAAAATTGGAACATCGAGGAATTGAAACAAGCAAAGATCGAAAAAAGGAAAACTGAAAACTCGAAAAATTTGAAGACCCGAGAAGTGTTAAAATCGAAAGATAAAGAAAAGTGGAAGCAAAAAAAAATTGAAAAATTTGAAATCTAAAAAATGTAGTAGAAAACCAAAGAATCGAATAATTGAAAAATAGAGAAATCGAAACCTCTAATTAATAGAAAAATCGAAAAATAGAAATATTGAAAATTCAAGGAATCTAAAATTTAAAAATGAAGAAAAAACGAAAAAGGAAATAATCGAAAATTCGAAAAATCAAAAAGTCGAAAAGTCTAAAAACAGAAAACTGCAAAATTGAAAAGTCGAAAAACGAAACAATAAAAAATAGAAAAATTGAAAAATCAAACATCCCAAATTTAAAAAAAATCGAAAAAATAAAAAAATCAAGAAATCCAGAAATTAAAAAATCTAAAAATTGAAGAATCAAAATATGTATTGAAAAATTCTCAAACTGCAATATTGATAAATTGATAAACCAAGAAATGGAAAAATGAAAAACTTAAAATCACAAACCGGTCAGTCAAAAAATCAAAACATTAAAAATTCGAGAAAACGAGAAATGAGAAATTCAAAAAACTGAAAAATAGAAAAGTCAAAAAGTCTAAAAATTGAGAAATGAAAAATTTAAAAACAGAAAAGCGAAGAATGGGAAAGCTGAAAAATCATAAAACTGAAATTGAGGTAAATCGAAAAATTGTTATATCGAAAAACTGAAAAATCAAAAAATTGAAAATCAGGGAGACAGAAACAGCTAAAAATCGAAAAAAAAAAACGAAAAACGAAAAAATTATTGAAGTCGAAAAGTAGAAAAAGAGAAAAATCGAGAAATTGAAAAAACGAGAAGCAAAGCACTACAGATTTGAAAAATCATAAAATTCAAAAATCAGGAAATCGAGAACTTGAAGAATCGAAAAATTGAAGAATTAATTGAGAAGCTCGCGAACTGAAATACTGATAAACTAAAAAACCAAAAAATGAGAAAATAAAAAAACTGAAAAATTAAAAATTCGAGCAGTCGAAAAATCAAAACATTGAAAATTCGGGAAATCGAGAAACAGAAAACTCAAACAACTAAAAAATAGAGAAGTCGGAAAGCCGAAAAATCGAGAAATCTAAAAATCAAAAATTGAAAAAACGAAACATTTAAAAATCGAAAATCGAAGAATGGAAAAAATTGAAAAATCGTTAAACTGAAATATCGGAAAATTGAGAAGCTGAAGAATCAAATAATCGAGAAATTGAGAAATCGACAAATCGAAATCTCGAAAATTTGAAAAATTCGAACATCGTGAAATTGAAACAAGCATAGATCGAAAAAATGAAAAACCGAAAAATAAAGAAAATTTACAAATCGAATAATTGACTCGAAATTTGAAAGGTCAAGAAATCGAAACATCAATAATTAAAATGGAAAAATGAAAAACTGAAAAATCAAAAATTCGAAGTATCGAAAAGTCGAAAAACTGAACCAAGAAATGGGAAATTGAAAAATTGGAAAATCAAAAAATCTAAAATTTAAAATATCGAAAAAGTAAAAAAATCAGGAAATCGAGAAATTGAAAATTCGAGAAATTGAAGAATCAAAATATGTGTTGAGAATTTCGCAAACTGAAATATTGAAAAATGGGAAAACGAAGAAACGGAAAAATCAAAAACTGAAAAATAAAAAAACCGAGCAGTCGAAAAATCGAAACTTCGAAAATTCGAGAAATTGAGAAATGGAAAACTCAAAAAACTAAAAAATATAAAAGTCAAAAAGCCCAAAGGTCGAGAAAAGTCGAAAAATCAAGAAAAGTCGAGAAATCGAGAAAAGTCGATTAATTTAAAATTTCAAAAATCAAAAATTTAGAAACCCCAAAAATCGAAAAAACGAAAAATTTAGCAATCGAAAATTGAAGACTGGAAAAACTGAAAAATCAAAACTAAAATATCGGAAAAGTGAGAAAATAAAGAATAAAAAAAATCGAGAAACTGAGAAATCGAAAAATGGAAAAATCGAAAAAATTAAAAATTGGAACATCGAGGAATTGAAACAAGCTAAGATAAAAACATCGAAAAACTGAAAAATCGAAGAAGGAATTGAAACAAGGGACGATCGAAAAAGCGAAAAATTGAAAAATCGAAAAATTGAAAAACCGAGAAGTCGAAGAATCTAAAGATCGAGAAAACAAAACATAAAAAAAATAAAAATTTTAAATCTAAAAAATGAAAAAAAAATAGAAAAACCATACAATCAAAAAAATTAAAAATAGGGAAATCGAAACATCTAAAATTCAAAAAAAAACGAAAAAGGAAAAAATCGAGAAATCGCAAAATCGAAAAGTCGAAAACAAGAAGAAATGAAAAATTGAAAAATCGGAAAACCAAACACTAAAAAACTGAAAAACTGAAAAATCAAAAATTCGAAGTATCGAAAAGTCGAAAAACTGAACCAAGAAATGGGAAATTGAAAAATTGGAAAATCAAAAAATCTAAAATTTAAAATATCGAAAAAGTAAAAAAATCAGAAATCGAGAAATTGAAAATTCGAGAAATTGAAGAATCAAAATATGTGTTGAGAATTTCGCAAACTGAAATATTGAAAAATGGGAAAACGAAGAAACGGAAAAATCAAAAACTGAAAAATAAAAAAACCGAGCAGTCGAAAAATCGAAACTTCGAAAATTCGAGAAATTGAGAAATGGAAAACTCAAAAAACTAAAAAATAGAAAAGTCAAAAAGCCCAAAGGTCGAGAAAAGTCGAAAAATCAAGAAAAGTCGAGAAATCGAGAAAAGTCGATTAATTTAAAATTTCAAAAATCAAAAATTTAGAAACCCCAAAAATCGAAAAAACGAAAAATTTAGCAATCGAAAATTGAAGACTGGAAAAACTGAAAAATCAAAACTAAAATATCGGAAAAGTGAGAAACTAAAGAATAAAAAAAATCGAGAAACTGAGAAATCGAAAAATGGAAAAATCGAAAAAATTAAAAATTGGAACATCGAGGAATTGAAACAAGCTAAGATAAAAACATCGAAAAACTGAAAAATCGAAGAAGGAATTGAAACAAGGGACGATCGAAAAAGCGAAAAATTGAAAAATCGAAAAATTGAAAAACCGAGAAGTCGAAGAATCTAAAGATCGAGAAAACAAAACATAAAAAAAATAAAAATTTTAAATCTAAAAAATGAAAAAAAAATAGAAAAACCATACAATCAAAAAAATTAAAAATAGGGAAATCGAAACATCTAAAATTCAAAAAAAAACGAAAAAGGAAAAAATCGAGAAATCGCAAAATCGAAAAGTCGAAAACAAGAAGAAATGAAAAATTGAAAAATCGGAAAACCAAACACTAAAAAACTGAAAAATTGAAAAATCAAAAAATCTGAAATTAAAAAAATTGGAAAATTAAAAAAATCAGGAAATCGAGAAATAGAAAAATCGAAAAATTGAAGAATTAAAATATGTAATGAAAAATTTCTAAACGCAAATATTGACAAATTGAAAAACCGGGAAATGGAAAAGTGAAAAACTGAAAATCAAAAAATCGGGCTGTAGAAAAATCAAAACATCGAAAATTCGGGAAATCGAGAAATGGGAAATTCAAAAAACTGAAAAATAGAAAAGTCAAAAAGTCGAAAAATCAAGAAATCAAAAAGTCGTAAAATTGAGAGTCGATTAAATGAAAGATCGAGGAAGCAAAAATTTATAAACGCCAAAAATCGAGAAAACAAAAAATTTAAAAATCGAAAATCGAAGAACGAAAAAATAGAAAAATCTTAAAACTGAAATATAAACTCAAAAAAAATCGAGTAATCGAAAATTTGGAAATTATGGAAATCGAATTTGAAATATCGAAAAATGAGTAAGAAAAAATTGAAAATTGAGAAATTGTCAAATTGAAATAGCGAAAGAATCAAGAATCAAAAACTAAAAAATCCAAAATTGAAAAATCGCAAAATTGAAAAACCGAGAAGTCGAAGAATCTAAAGATCGAGAAAACAAAACATAAAAAAAATAAAAATTTTAAATCTAAAAAATGAAAAAAAAATAGAAAAACCATACAATCAAAAAAATTAAAAATAGGGAAATCGAAACATCTAAAATTCAAAAAAAAACGAAAAAGGAAAAAATCGAGAAATCGCAAAATCGAAAAGTCGAAAACAAGAAGAAATGAAAAATTGAAAAATCGGAAAACCAAACACTAAAAAACTGAAAAATTGAAAAATCAAAAAATCTGAAATTAAAAAAATTGGAAAATTAAAAAAATCAGGAAATCGAGAAATAGAAAAATCGAAAAATTGAAGAATTAAAATATGTAATGAAAAATTTCTAAACGCAAATATTGACAAATTGAAAAACCGGGAAATGGAAAAGTGAAAAACTGAAAATCAAAAAATCGGGCTGTAGAAAAATCAAAACATCGAAAATTCGGGAAATCGAGAAATGGGAAATTCAAAAAACTGAAAAATAGAAAAGTCAAAAAGTTGAAAAATCAAGAAATCAAAAAGTCGTAAAATTGAGAGTCGATTAAATGAAAGATCGAGGAAGCAAAAATTTATAAACGCCAAAAATCGAGAAAACAAAAAATTTAAAAATCGAAAATCGAAGAACGAAAAAATAGAAAAATCTTAAAACTGAAATATAAACTCAAAAAAAATCGAGTAATCGAAAATTTGGAAATTATGGAAATCGAATTTGAAATATCGAAAATTGAGTAAGAAAAAATTGAAAATTGAGAAATTGTCAAATTGAAATAGCGAAAGAATCAAGAATCAAAAACTAAAAAATCCAAAATTGAAAAATCGCAAAATTGAGAAGTCGAAAGTTGAAAAATTTTGATTTCTTTTCCATAAATCTCGATGTCTAGGATAAAAATTCAGCACAGATTCATAAACTACAATTTCAGGAGAATGTCGCTTTTTAACATTTAAGTAACATTTATTCCACAAAATTATCAAATTATCATACTTCCAATAACCCTAAAACTTTTGCAGGATTTCAAAGCCTTCGATTTTACAATTTCAAAAGTAAAATGTAAATTCTATAAAATTTTGATTTTTTTGGAGATGAGCTGTGAAACGTGTTTTTAAGTATGATGTTGTTGAAAAAAAAATATATTAAGACAAAAAAAGTCAAAAATAAGTAATTTCAAATTTTAAATATTCTCTCTGAACGATGTATAAATTCAACGTTAAAATTGCCACCGGCAAAAAGACTGTCGAGGAATTCGCACAAGAATTTGCTTCCATTTGTTTCCATTTGACACATTTTACCCAAAATTTAATATTTCTTAACGTCAATTTTTCACAAAGTTGTTCCGATAAACATGTTTCCGCAAACCGCCAACTCACCGAAATTTGAGTAATTTACGCCCGCTACAAAAATAAACCGTTGTAATAAATTTCGCCTCATGCACGAAAACAATAAAATACCCCTCTTAAAACGTATTGTTGCAGCGAATAATTTAATGAAGTGGCCTGCGAGTTTTTGCTTTATTTTGTTCTTGCTAACATCTCCGTTTCTTTAATAATAAACGAGCCTCCACATAAGCGCTAAATTTCAATTTGCTAGATCCAGCCCGGAAGTAATTGACAGTTCCCTTCAACGTTTTACGTTTTAATTAATATTAGACCGACTCAACGGATATTATACGTTTTTCCGCGACGTTATATATGCACACACGTTCAACATTTATTTGAGGTACGCACCCAATTTATCTAAGCCACTTATATCCAAGAGCTTCTATGTATTTATGGAATGAAAAATTTTATGTGCAAATATTTATATAGCCCGGCAAAAATTTATAACGCCATTAAAGTAAACAGTTTTCAAATTAAATTTTCAAACCGTACATTTGTACAACTTTTATCCTTAGATTGTGCGAAATCGAGCGAGCGAGTTAAACAAAATTGTAAAGTCAAACACAATTCCGATTCGCTAATTGCACATATTTTATTAATTTAATTGGTCGTAACATCAGTTTTTTGAATTTTTCCTCGTTTGCTTTCGCTCCAACAATGCAGCTTTATCCGATTTAATTGTGTTTAAATATGATTTTCGACAATGGAACGGACGAAATTTGCTGCGAACAAAGTGTTGCTAAATTACCCTGTCATGAAAATGGGGGAAAATCTGTAATGGTTATTGTGTATTTCTGCGAAATCGACCACTATTTTATCCGCACAAATAATTCCGGGAAATTTGTGTTTATAGGCAACCAGTAATACACTCGTAGGTAAATTTTGCTCTACAAAATCCGTGTCTTCATTATTTGTAACGCCAACATAATGTCTTTTAATACAGCTTTTGGTTCATTTTAGGTGTTATCGTGTTGCGGCGTCGTGATAATCTGACACGTAATTCGTTGCTCGATTTAACGCTCCGCTAAATCACAAACCATCAACTTTGAACATTAGTAAAACGTAATGAATAGAAATACCCTCAAAGTCGATAGTGTCATCTGACGGAAATTGAGTTCAATCGAAACGAGATGATGTATCGTGAGGTCTAATAGTATGGCAAAGTTAAAGGCGTCGCTTTTAATGTGGATGTTAACTCATAAACTAGATGAAAATCGTAAATTTAGCGTCGATGTGGTGTTGTGGAGCTTTAAATTTAAACTACTTCTCTTATCGGTTGTTTACTGCACTTATAAACTAGCGAAGTAGATAAATTCTGCATAAAAGAGAGCGATTGAATCACATATTGTACGAAAATAAAATGAAAGTGTTTTATGGAGAGCGGTGATAGTTTAAACGAAGTGGGTGATCCTCAAGGGCGCCTCTGCGGCCTTAATGATTTTATGTTTAGGATAGTGATTTGAGCGTAACTCCGGTATGCGAATAAAGCATTAGTGTGTTTAAAACTGTAAAAAATTAAAGAAATATTTACGTTCGAGTCCACAAGCTGACGCTTCTTGACAGAAACCAATTTTCGCTTCAGTTTTGTTTAATTTGTGCGCTAAAAAATGTAGTTTAATTTGTCTTGGTGGTAAAAATAGTTCGTTTTTAAATATTTTTAATACATACACGAACACAAGGTGTTCGGCGTATCCTGTAATTACGGAAAATTTGTCGGAGGTTATTGAAATGTAGACGAAACAGTGAAAAATTATAAACATTTTTGCGATTTTTGTTTTCTAATAATCTCTATAAAGTAAAAACGAAAATTTGCTTCAAGGAGGTAGTCAAAAGCAGGTTCCAGAAATCGAAATGTCGAGAATGAAATGTCGAAAAACTGAAAAAAAAAACAAGAAGCAGAAAATTTTGAAAATCAAAAACCGAGATGTCGAGAAATGGAAAATTCGAAAAATTGAATAAAAAATTTCAAAATCGGGGAAATCGAGACAGTGAATATTCGCAAATTTGAAAAACCGGAAAATGAATAATCAACAATTTGAAAAATACCAAAACTTAAATTTCGAAAAATTCAAAAATTGAAAGATCGGCCAATCGAAACATCGAAAAATTTAAAAAAACGAAAAAGTAAAAAATCAAGAATATGAGAAATTGTAAATTCGAAAAATTGAAGATTCAAAATATGTATTGAAAAATTCCCAAACTGAAATAAAGATAAATTGAATAACCAAGTTGAAAAATCGGAACATCGCAAATTCGAGAAATCCAGAAATGGAGAAATAAAAAAACTGAAAAATAGAAAAGTCAAAGTCCAATGGATAAATCGAAAAGTCGGAAAATTGGAAATTCAATTAACGCAAAATTCGAAAAATCAAAAATTTAGAAACGCCAAAAATCGAAAAATTTAAAGAACGAGTATTAGAAACATCAAAATATCGAAAAATTCTCAAAATTGAAACGTTGAAAAATTGAGAAATCGAAAACTTCAAAAATCGAGAAACCGAAAACTCAAAAAGCCGAAATATTTTAAAAATTGAAAACCGGGAAGTCGAGAATCGAAAATTCGAAAAACTCAAAAATTCACTTAAAAAATCTTAAAATCGGGAAAACGAAACATCATAAAATCGTTAAAGCGAAAAATTGAAAAATTGAGAATTGCAAAAAACGAGAAATTAGAAAAACGGAAAATTTAAGACTCGAAAAATTGAACAATCGAAATATCGAAAAATCGAGAAATTGAAAACAACGAACATTCAAAATGTCGAAAAATTGGAATATCGAGGAAGTGAAACAAGCAATCGAAATCGAAAATCCAAAAGTCGATAAACTGAAGAAATGAAAAATCGAAAAATAAAAAAATGGAAAAAATTGGAAATTGAAAAATCAGAAAATCCAACATTTAAAAACCGAAAAAGTAAAAAAATCAAGAAATTGAGGGATTGTAAAAAAACTGAAATATTGATAAATTGAGAAACCAAGAAATGGAAAAGTGAAAAACTAAAAAATCGAAACATCGCAAATTCGGGAAATCCAGAAATTGGAAATCAAAAAATTGAAAAACAGAAAAGTCAAAAAGTCGGATCGATAAATCGAAAAATTGAAAAATAGAAAAATAAATTAATGCAAAATTCGAAAAATCAAAAATTTAGAAACGCCAAAAATCGAAAAATTGAAAGAACGAGTATTAGAAACATAAAAAAATCGAAAATAATTGAGAAACCGAAAAATCAAAAAGCTGAAATATTTTAAAAATTGAAAACGGGGAATTTGAAAATCGAAAATTAGAAAAAATCAGAAATTCAATTAAAAAATATTAAAATCGTGAAATCGGAACATCAAAAAATCGTTAAGCGAAAAATTGGAGAAGCGGAAAATTGAAGAATCGAAAAATTGAAAAATCGAAAGACCAAAAATCGAGAAAGTGAAACAAGCAAAAATTGGGAAATCGAAAATCGAAAAGTCGATAAACTTGAGAAATGAAAAATCGAAAAATAAAAAAGAATGGAAAAAATTGGAAATTGAAAAATCAAAAAATCGTTAAGGCGAAAAATTGAAAAATTGAAAATTGCAAAAGACGCAAAATTAAGAAATCTTGAGACCGGGAAAACGCAAAATTGAAGAATCGAAAAATTGAAAAATCGAAAGACGGAAAAATTAGTAAAACGAAAAATCGAAAAATCGAGAAATCGAAAATTAAAATTATCGAAAAATTAAAATTTCCCAAACTGAAATATGATAAATTGAGAAACTAAGGAATGGAAAAGTGTAAAATTAAAAAATCAAAAAATCGAGCAATCGAAAAATCCTGAAATGAGAAGTTCAAAAAACTAAAAAATAGAAAAGTCAAAAAGTCGAAGAATCGAGAAATCGAAAAGTCGAAAAATTGGAAAGTCGATTAATTTTAAATTTATAAACGGCAAAAATTGAAAAATTGAAAAATCGAAAAATTTCCAAAAGTGAAATGTTGAAAAAATCAAAAACCGTGATGTCGAGAATGGGAAAATTCGAAAAAATCAAAAAATTGAATAAAAAAATCTTGATTGAATCAATTGGGGAAACAAAACATCAAAAAATCGAAAAATCGAAAAATTGAAAAATCGGAAAATTAAAGAATTGAAAAATTGAAACATTAAAAAATTGGAAAAACGAAAAATCGAAAATTCGAGAAATTGAGAAATCGAAAAATCGAAATATCGAAAACATCGAAGAATTGAAACAAGCGATGATCGAGGAATTGAAAATTGAAAAATTGAAAAATCGACCAATCGAGACATCTAGAAATAAAAAAAAATCGAGAAATCTAAAACCGAAGAGTCGAAAAACTGTAAAATTTTAAAATAAAGAAATGAAACTAACAAAATTGAAAAAATGGAACTTTTGAAATATCAAAAAATCCAAAATTTAAATAACTTAAAAAGTAAAAAAATCAAGAAATGAGAAACTGTAAATCGGAAAAATCGAAAATTGATGAATCTATAGAAAAATTCCCAAACTGAAATATTATTAATACTGATAAATTGAAAAACAAGAAATGGAAAAATGAAAAACTGAAAAATCAAAAAACGAGCAGTCGAAAAATCGAAACATCGCAAATTCGAGAAATCCAGAAATGGAGAAATCAAAAAACAGAAAAATAGAAAAGTCAAAAAGTCGAATCGATAAATCGAAAAGTCGGAAAATTGAAAATTCAATTAACGCAAAATTTGAAAAATCAAAAATTTAGAAACGCCAAAAATCGAAAAATTGAAAGAACGAGTATTAAAAACATCAAAATATCGCAAAAATTCCCAAAATTGAAGCGTTGAAAAATTGAGAAACCGAAAATTCAAAAAGCTGAAATATTTTAAAAATTGAAAACGGGGAAGTCGAAAATCGAAAATTCGAAGAATTCAGAAATCCAGTTAAAAAATGTTAAAATCGGGCAATCGAAAAATTGGAAAAGCGGAAAATTGAAGCATCGAAAAATTGAAACATCGAGGAACTGAAACAAGCAAAAATTGGGAAATCGAAAATCGAAAAGTGGATAAACTTGAGAAATGAAAAATCGAAAAATAAAAAAGAATAGAAAAAATTGGAAATTGAAAAATCAAAAAAATCGTTAAAGCGAAAAATTGAAAAATTGAAAATTGCAAAAAACGAGAAATCGAGAAACCGAGAAATTGGGAAAACGCAAAATTGAAGAATCGAAAAGTTGAAAAATCGAAAGACGGAAAAATTGGTTAAAACGAAAAATCGAGAAATTGAGAGATCGAAAATTCAAAATATCGAAAAATTAAAAATTCCCAAACTGAAATATTGATAAATTGAGAAACTAAGGAATGGAAAAGTGAAAAATTAAAAAATCAAAAAATCGAGCAATCGAAAAATCCTGAAATGAGAAATTCAAAAAACTAAAAAATAGAAAAGTCAAAAAGTCGAAGAATCGAGAAATCGAAAAGCCTAAAAATTGGAAAGTCGATTAATTTAAAATTTAGACACGGCAAAAATTAAAAAATTGAAAAATCGAAAAATGTCAAAAACTGAAATGTTGAAAAAATCAAAAACCGTGATGTCGAGAATGGGAAAATTCGAAAAATCAAAACATTAAAAAATTGGAAAAACGAAAAATCGAAAATTCGAGAAATTGAGAAATCGAAAAATCGAAATATCGAAAACATGGAAGAATTTAAACAACCGATGATCGAGGAATCGAAAAATTGAAAAATCGACCAATCGAGACATCTAAAAATAAAAAAAATCGAGAAATCTAAAACCGAAGAGTCGATAAACTGTAAAATTCTAAAATAGAGAAATGAAACACCAAAAAATTTATAAAACGAAAAATCGAAAATCGAAAAATTGATGAACTGTGAAGAATTGAAAAATCTAAAATCAAACAAAAAAATGGAAAAATCAAAAATCCAAAATTTAAAAAACCGAAAAAGTAAAAAATCAAGAAATTGAGAGATTGTAAATTGAAAAAATCGAAAAATTGAACATTGAAAAATTCCCAAACTGAAATATGTATCGATAAATTGAAAAACCTAGAAATGGAAAAGTGAAAAACTAAAAAATCAAAAAACCGAGCAATCGAAAAATCGTGAAATAGGAAGTTAAAAAACTGAAAAATAAAAAAGTCAAAACGTCGATGAATCCAGAAATCAAAAAGTCGATTAATTTAAAAAAATTGAAAAATCGAGGGACCGAGGAGTCTATTGAAAATTCGAGAAGTCGTGTAATGGGAATTTCAAAAACTAAAAAATCGGAAAGTCGAAAAGCATCAAAAAACTGAAAAATAGAAAAGTCAAAAAAGTTGAATCGATGAACCGAAAAGTGGAAAAATTTAAACATTGAAAATTCAAAAAATCTACAATTTAAAAAAACGAAAAAGTAAAAAAATCAAGAATATGAGAAATTGTAAATTCGAAAAAATTGAAGATTCAAAATATGTATTGAAAAATTGAGAAATCGAAAACTTCAAAAATCGAGAAACCGAAAAATCAGAAAACCGAAATATTTTAAAAATTGAAAAACCGGGAAGTCGAGAATCGAAAATTCGAAAAATTCAAAAATTCAATTAAAAAATCTTAAAATCGGGAAAACGAAACATCAAACTATCGTTAAGCGAAAATTGAAAAATTGAAAATTGCAAAAAACGAGAAATCGAGAAACCGAGAAATTGGAAAAGCGGACAATTGAATAATCGAAAAATTGAAAAATCGAAAGACCGAAAAATTGGTAAACGAAAAATGGAAAAATCGAGAAATTGAGAAAACGAAACTTCAAAATATCGAAAAATTGACATATCGAGGAAGTGAAACAAGCAATCGAAATCGAAAATCGAAAAGTCGATAAACTGAAGATATGAAAAATCGAAAAATAAAAAAAATGGAAGAAATTGGAAATTGAAAAATTAAAGATTCAAAATATGTATTAAGAATTCCCTAACTAAAATATTGATAAATTGAGAAACCAAGAAAAGGAAAAGTGAAAAACTAAAAAATCAAAAAACCGGGCAATCGAAAAATCCTGATATGAGAAGTTCAAAAAACTAAAAAATGGAAAAGTCAAAAAGTCGAAAAATCAGAAAGACGATTTATTTAAAATTTGAAAAATCAAAAATTTATAAACGCCAAAAATTGAAAAATTGAAAAATCGAAAATCTTCCAAAACTGAAATGTTGAAAAAATCACCAAGATATCGAGAAACGGAAGATTCCAAAAATCAAAAAATTGAATAAAAAATCTTAAAATCGGGAAACGAAACATCAAAAAATCGTTAAATCTATACATTAAAAATCGGAAAATTGAAAATTGCAAAAACGAGAAATCGAAGAATTAAAAAAGCGAAAACTTTATGAACGAAAAATTGAAAAATCGAAAATTTGAAAAATACCAAATCTTAAATATCGAAAAATTGAAAAACCAAAAAATCCAAAATTTGAAAAACTGAACAAGTAAAAAAAACATGAAGTTGAAAAATTTGTAAATTCGAAAAATCGAAAAATTGAAGATTTAAAATATGTATTGAAAAATTCCCAAACTGAAATATTGATAATTTGAAAAACCAAGAAAGGAAAAGTGAAAAACTGAAAAATCAAAAAACCGAGCAGTCGAAAAATCTAAACATCGAAAATTCGAGAAAAAACAAAGAATTGAAGAATAGAAAAGTCGATTGATTTAAAATTCGAAAAATCAATAATTTAGAAACGCAAAAAGTGGAAAAATTGAAAAATCGAGGGATCGAGAGGTCCAGAAATCGAAACATCGAAAACTCGGGAAATCTTGAAATGGAAAATTCAAAAACCGAAAAATCGGAAAGTTCAAGTATTGAGAAATCGAAAAATCAAAAATTTAGGAAACCCAAAAATATTGAAAAATTTAAAATCGAAAAATTGAAAATCCGAAAGATCGAAATTTGAATAGCCTAAAAATTGAAAGAAGGAGCATTAGAAACCTCAAAATGTCAAAAAATTCTCAAAATTGATACGTTGAAAAACTGAGAAATCGAAAACTTCAAAAATCGAAAGACCGAAAAATTAATAAAACGAAAAATCGAAAATCGAAAAATTGATGAACTCTGAAGAATTGAAAAATCTAAAAATCAACCAAAAAACTGGAAAAATCAAAAATCCAAAATTTAAAAAACCGAAAAAGTAAAAAATCAAGAAATTGAGAGATTGTAAATTGAAAAAATCGAAAAATTGAACATTGAAAAATTCCCAAACTAAAATATGTATCGATAAATTGAAAAACCTAGAAATGGAAACGTGAAAAACTAAAAAATCAAAAAACCGAGCAGTCGAAAAATCGTTAATTGGGAAATTAAAAAACTGAAAAATAAAAAAGTCAAAACGTCGATGAATCCAGAAATCAAAAAGTCGATTAATTTAAAATCCGAAAAATCATAAATTTAGAAACACTAAAACTTGAAAAATTGAAAAATCGAGGGACCGAGGAGTCTATTGAAAATTCGAGAAGTCGTGTAATGGGAAATTCAAAAACTAAAAAATTGGAAAGTCGAAAAGCATCAAAAAACTGAAAAATAGAAAAGTCAAAAAAGTTGAATCGATGAACCGAAAAGTGGAAAAATTTAAACATTGAAAATTATAAAAATCTACAATTTAAAAAAACGAAAAAGTAAAAAAATCAAGAATATGAGAAATTGTTAATTCGAAAAATTGAAGATTCAAAATATGTATTGAAAAATTGAGAAATCGAAAACTTCAAAAATCGAGAAACCGAAAAATCAGAAAACCGAAATATTTTAAAAATTGAAAACCGGGAAGTCGAGAATCGAAAATTCGAAAAATTCAAAAATTCAATTAAAAAATCTTAAAATCGGGAAAACGAAACATCAAACTATCGTTAAGCGAAAATTGAAAAATTGAAAATTGCAAAAAACGAGAAATCGAGAAACCGAGAAATTGGAAAAGCGGACAATTGAATAATCGAAAAATTTAAAAATCGAAAGACCGAAAAATTGGTAAAACGAAAAATCGAAAAATCGAGAAATTGAGAAAACGAAACTTCAAAATATCGAAAAATTAACATATCGAGGAAGTGAAACAAGCAATCGAAATCGAAAATCGAAAAGTCGATAAACTGAAGAAATGAAAAATCGAAAAATAAAAAAAATGGAAGAAATTGGAAATTGAAAAATCAAAAAATCCAAAATTTAAAAAACCGAAACAGTAAAAAAATCAAAAAATTGGGGAATTATAAATCCGAAAAATCGAAAAATTGAAGATTCAAAATATGTATTAAGAATTCCCTAACTGAAATATTGATAAACTGAGAAACCAAGAAAAGGAAAAGTGAAAAACTAAAAAATCAAAAAACCGGGCAATCGAAAAATCCTGATATGAGAAGTTCAAAAAACTGAAAAATGGAAAAGTCAAAAAGTCGAAAAATCAGAAAGACGATTCATTTAAAATTTGAAAAATCAAAAATTTAGAAACGCCAAAAATTGAAAAATCGAAAATTTTCCAAAACTGAAATGTTGAAAAAATCACCAAGATGTCGAGAAACGGAAGATTCCAAAAATCAAAAAATTGAATAAAAAATCTTAAAATCGGGAAACGAAACATCAAAAAATCGTTAAATCTAAACATTAAAAATGGGACAATTGAAAATTGCAAAAACGAGAAATCGAGGAATTAAAAAAACGGAAAATTTATGAACGAAAAATTGATAAAAACCAGAATTTGAAAAATACCACATCTTAGATATCGAAAATTTGAAAAATCAAAAAATCCAAAATTTAAAAAACTGAACAATTAAAAAAAAACATGGAGTTGAAAAATTGTAAATTCGAAAAATCGAAAAATTGAAGATTCAAAATATGTATTGAAAAATTCCCAAACTGAAATAATGATAACTTGAAAAACTAAGAAAGGAAAAGTGAAAAACTGAAAAATCAAAAAACCGAGCAGTCGAAAAATCTAAACATCGAAAATTCGAGAAATCGGGAAATGGGAAATACAAAAATTGAAGAATAGAAAAGTCGATTGATTTAAAATTCGAAAAATCAATAATTTAGAAACGCAAAAAGTGGAAAAATTGAAAAATCGAGGGATCGAGACGTCCAAAAAAAGAAACATCGAAAACTCGGGAAATCTTGAAATGGTAAATTCAAAAACTGAAAAATCGGAAAGTCCAAGTACTGAGAAATCGAAAAATCAAAAATTTAGAAAAGCCAAAAATATTGAAAAATTTAAAATCGAAAAATTGAAAATCCGAAATATCGAAATTTGAATAGCCGAAAAATTGAAAGAAGGAGCATTAGAAACCTCAAAATGTCAAAAAATTCTCAAAATCGATACGTTGAAAAACTGAGAAATCGAAAACTTCAAAAATCGAAAGACCGAAAAATTTATAAAACGAAAAATCGAAAATCGAAAAATTGATGAACTGTGAACAATTGAAAAATCTAAAAATCAACCAAAAAACTGGAAAAATCAAAAATCCAAAATTTAAAAAACCGAAAAAGTAAAAAATCAAGAAATTGAGATTGTAAATTGAAAAAAATCGAAAAATTAACATTGAAAAATTCCCAAACTGAAATATGTATCGATAAATTGAAAAACCTAGAAATGGAAAAGTGAAAAACTAAAAAATCAAAAAAAACCGAGCAGTCGAAAAATCGTGAAATGGGAAGTTAAAAAACTGAAAAATAAAAAAGTCAAAACGTCGATGAATCCAGAAATCAAAAAGTCGATTAATTTAAAATCCGAAAAATCATAAATTTAGAAACACTAAAACTTGAAAAATTGAAAAATCGAGGGACCGAGAAGTCTATTGGAAATTCGAGAAGTCGTGTAATGGGAAACTCAAAAACTAAAAAATCGAAAAGTCGAAAAGCATCAAAAAACTGAAAAATAGAAAAGTCAAAAAAGTTGAATCGATGAACCGAAAAGTCGAAAAATTGAAAAGTCGATTAAAATAAAATTTGAAAAATCAATAATTTAGAAACTCTAAAAATTAAAAAATCGAGGGTCCAGAAATCGGTACATCGAAAATTCGAGAAATCGTGAATTACAAAGTCTACGTATTCAGAAATCAAAAAATCAAAAATTTAGAAAAGCCAAAAATTCATAAATCGAAAAATTTAAAAATTGAATAATTGAAAAACAAAAAAATCCAAACCTGAATAGCCGAAAAAATGAAAGAACGAGTATTAAAAACATCAAAAAATCGAAAAATTCCCAAAATTAAAACATTGAAAAATTGACAAACCAACACCTTAAAAATTCGGTAAACCGAAAAATAGAAAAGCTGAATAATTTTAAAAATCAAAAATTGAGATGTCGAGAAATGCAAAATTCGAGAAATCGAAAAATTGAATTAAAAAGTCTTCAAATTGGGAAATCGAAAAATTGAAGAATCGAACTGAAATATCGAAAAATCGAGAAAACGAACAAATTGAAAACTCAAAAAATCCAAAATTTAAAAAACCGAAATAGTAAAAAAATCAAGATTTTGGGGGATTGTAAATTCGAAAAATCGAAAAATTGAAGATTCAAAATATGTATTAAGAATTCCCTAACTGAAATATTGATAAATTGAGAAACCAAGAAAAGGAAAAGTGAAAAAACTAATAAATCAAAGAACCGGGCAATCGAAAAATCCTGTTGTGAGAAGTTCAAAACACTGAAAAATGGAAAAGTCGAAAAGTCGAAAAATTTATTTAAATTGGAAAGACGATTCATTTAAAATTTGAAAAATCAAAAATTTAGAAACGCCAAAAATTGAAAAATTGAAAAATCGAAAATTTTCCAAAACTGAAATGTTGAAAAAATCACCAAAATGTCGAGAAACAGAAAATTCCAAAAATCAAAAAATTGAAAAAAAAATCTTAAAATCGAGGAAACGAAACATCAAAAAATCGTTAAATCTAAACATTAAAACTCGGAAAATTGAAAATTGCAAAAAACGAGAAATCGAGGAAATAAAAAAGCGGAAAATTTATTAACGAAAAATTGAAAAATCCAGAATTTGAAAAATACCAAATCTTAAATATCGAAAAATTGAAAAATCAAAATATCCAAAATTTAAAGAACTGAACAAGTAAAAAAAACATGAAGTTGAAAAATTGTAAATTCGAAAAATCGAAAAATTGAAGATTCAAAATACGTATTGAAAAATTCCCAAACTGAAATAATGATAACGTGAAAAACTAAGAAAGGAAAAGTGAAAAACTGAAAAATCAAAAAACCGAGCAGTCGAAAAATCTAAACATCGAAAATTCGAGAAATCGGGAAATGGGAAATACAAAAAATTGAAGAATAGAAAAGTCGTTTGATTTAAAATTCGAAAAAATCAATAATTTAGAAACGCAAAAAGTGGAAAAATTGAAAAATCGAGGGATCGAGAGGTCCAAAAATCGAAACATCGAAAACTCGGGAAATCTTGAAATGGTAAATTCTAAAACTGAAAAATCGGAAAGTCCAAGTATTGAGAAATCGAAAAATCAAAAATTTAGAAAAGCCAAAAATATTGAAAAATTTAAAATCGAAAAATTGAAAATCCGAAAGATCGAAATTTGAATAGCCTAAAAATTGAAAGAAGGAGCATTAGAAACCTCAAAATGTCAAAAAATTCTCAAAATTGATACGTTGAAAAATTGAGAAATCGAAAACTTCAAAAATCGAAAGACGGAAAAATTTATAAAACGAAAAATCGGAAATCGAAAAATTGATAAACTGTGAAGAATTGAAAAATCTAAAAATCAAGCAAAAAACTGGAAAAATCAAAAATCCAAAATTTAAAAAACCGAAAAAGTAAAAAATCAAGAAAATGAGAGAAATTGAAAAAATCGAAAAATTGAACATTGAAAAATTCCCAAACTGAAATATGTATCGATAAATTGAAAAACTTAGAAATGGAAAAGTGAAAAACTAAAAAATCAAAAAACCGAGCAGTCGAAAAATCGTTAATTGGGAAATTAAAAAACTGAAAAATAAAAAAGTCAAAACGTCGATGAATCCAGAAATCAAAAAGTCGATTAATTTAAAATCCGAAAAATCATAAATTTAGAAACACTAAAACTTGAAAAATTGAAAAATCGACCGAGAAGTCTATTGGAAATTCGAGAAGTCGTGTAATGGGAAATTCAAAAACTAAAAATCGGAAAGTCGAAAAGCATCAAAAAACTGAAAAAAGAAAAGTCAAAAAAGTTGAATCGATGAACCGAAAAGTCGAAAAATTGAAAAGTCGATTAATATAAAATTTGAAAAATCAATAATTTAGAAACCCTAAAAATTAAAAAATTCGAGGGTCCAGAAATCGGTACATTGAAAATTCGAGAAATCGTGAATTGGAAAGTCTACGTATTCAGAAATCGAAAAATCAAAAATTTAGAAAAACCAAAAATTCATCAATCGAAAATTTAAAAATTGAAAAACAAAAAAATCAAAATCTAAATAACCGAAAAAATGAAAGAACGAGCATTAAAAACATCAAAAAATCGAAAAATTCCCAAAATTGAAACATTGAAAAATTGACAAACCAACACCTTAAAAATTCGATAAACCGAAAAATCGAAAAGCTGAAAAATTTAAAAATCAAAAAGTCGAGAAATGTAAAATTCAAAAAATCGAAAAATTGAATTAAAAAATCTTAAAGTCGGGACATCGAAAAATTGAAAATTGCAAAAATCGAAAAATTGAGAAATGGAAAAATTGAAAAAACGCAAAATTTTAAAATCGAAACACTGAAAAATTGGAAAAACGAAAAATCGAGAAATTACGAAATCGAAAATTCGAAATATCGAAAAACTGAAATATCGAGCAAGTGGAAATAAGGAAAAACGATAAATTGAGGAATCGAAAAACTGAAATATCGAAAAATCAAGAAACGAACAAAAGGAATTGAAAAAATTGAAAAATCAAAAAATCCAAAATTTAAAAAACCGAAAAAGTAAAAAAATCAAGAATATGAGAAATTATAAATTCGAAAAATTGAAAAAATGAAGTTTCAAAATATGTATTGAAAAATCCCCACACTGAAACAATGATGAATTGAAAAACCAAGATGTGGAAAAGTGAAAAACTGAAAAATCAAAAACCGAATAGTCGAACAATCAAAACATCAAAAATTCGAGAAATCCAGAAATGTGAAGTTTAAAAAAAAATAAAAACGAAAAGTCAAAAAGGTGAGTCGAGAAATCGAACAATCGAAAAATTGAGAAGTCTATTAATGTAAAATTCGAAAAATCAAAAATTTAGAAACGCCAAAACTTGAAAATTTGAAAAATCGGGGGGTCGGGAACTCCATAAGTCGAAACATCGAAAATTCGGGTAATAGTGAAATGGGAAGAATCAAAAATTTAAAAAAGTCAAGAATTGAAAAATCAAAAAATTGAGAAACCGAAACATCGAAATTTGAATAGCCGAAAAATTGAAAGATTTATTCGAGAAAATTTTAAAACGTATTAAGTATAACGATAACCTTAAAACATTTGCAAAATTTCAGAGCGACCATACAATTTTCGGGGATTCATCAACCGCAAATTTAAATAACATTTTCCTAATATGCATATAAAATACATAACAATTGACACAGACGGCTGACGGATGAAAAAGGGGTCCTATTTTTTCGTACTGTAGGTGTCATAAAACGTCGACTCATTACAATATGCTCTGGTCGTAAAAATCGTGTAACAAAAGACACAATATAGAATTTGATCCTCATTCTAATTGTTATCAGCGAAAATAAGAGAAAGTTTATCGACATTAAAAGATAAGCCAAACAAATGCGTCGCGACGCGACAGACGGTTTACAGTTACTTCAAACAAAAGACAAGTAATTATATTCCTAAGGTGCTATCTTTTTGTCGCCGATCCTTTGTTGCACTTTCACATTTCCATTACTGAACAAATAACACCACCACTTCCAAGATAAGAAGAATTCCATCCAATTCCAGCGTCTGGAGTCGGGAGGACGTGTAACGTCACACGACGTCTACGGGCTACTTTTTTATTTCCCGCTCGAAAATATTTTACGTCGCTCTGTGTTTGCAAATCTGTGCGTTTCGGGATCGACGACTGTGCCACCTGCTGTTCAACCCACATGAATAATTCATCTTTAAAGAGATTCGACACAACATTACACAGGCATTTGTCATGTGAAAGCTAAGGATACGATCAAAACAACCACGCCGCATGATGTCTAGGTAATTTGGAAGCAACGGACGAGGGAATATTTTATTCGAAAGCAAATAACATTGAAATCGACGTCTGATGGAAGTTTTAGACTATTCGGAGAAAATTTTATTGTGGTGCTGTGTAGGTATTCCGGCAAATTATGAATTCATTGTACACGAAGTTTCCATTCTGTTTCGTGGCGGATTCTCGTCTAATTTACCAACAGTTTGCTATTATACCGTGTATGAGAGTCGCTTGTTGGAGTAGTGGATTTAATTTACTTTTGCAGCGGGCTTTTATTGTAAATATTGTGCATAATGGACGTAGGTTTCTAGTCCTTTTGTACTCTGGACATTCCAGGTGAGTAGATTTCTTTGTACGAAACGGATTTATGTACTTGGAACGTGTACGACTTATGATTTAAAATGTCGCAACTGAAAAAATCGCCTTAAAACCGCCCATTATCATATCCCCTTGCAACTTTCTCCCAATTTGTACGCCGCTTAGAATTTTTCGGAATTTAATCCCGATAATACGTCGTTACGTGAGCTATCGCAATCATCAGATGTACGTTTGTTAAAACGAAATTACGTCTCCTTTATAAAAAAAAACCCTCGCCTAATGAGATGCCGAACATCGTAATTGGTTCGTACGAAATCAGCAGCTGCGAATTTTGGTCTGGAGTTAACATAATAACAAGATATGAGATTTCGTTCTATAAAATCGTTGTACAAATGACCCCTAATTCACGCTAAGAAAAGAAACGCTCGTTTTGGGATTCTTGGCCGAATGCGAGCAGGAATTTGCGCTAAAGCTAGCTTGTAATCAAGCCGACGTGATCAGAAAAGTGGAGTTCTAAAAGTGACATACTTGCAGAAACTTACATAACCTACATGTGCTTGCCGAAGCCGCTAATGGTGTTTTTATTGAACGCACGTGTCAACTTTGAGGGGATACTGACCCGAAGTTCGCAGAAAGCACTACTGGGTATTCTTAGGTGGCTCTAAAATGGGCGCTGCTTTGCCGAGCTTTCGTGTCCGAGTGGCTTATGGCGAAGCGAGGCGCGATTTATGG
Source organism: Zophobas atratus (assembly GCA_022388445.1). Lineage (NCBI taxonomy): Eukaryota > Metazoa > Arthropoda > Insecta > Coleoptera > Tenebrionidae > Zophobas > Zophobas atratus. The sequence goes on from CM039449.1 coordinate 5,270,139, forward strand.
ATTGTTAAAATATTAATTTCGGACCTCCGACAACTGTATTGTAAAAGGTTTATGGATAAAAAATGTTAGCTATGCATGTATTTACTTTGTTTAATGGGAGTTTTATAGCCCGGCGCCTCCAAAAAACCATTAAATTAACTATTATAAAAAAACTTACCCAAATTTGGGGTCTCTCCGACGTTTTATGACCCTTTGAGAACGAAACAATAGGTCTCCCATTTTCGTCTGTCTTGTCCCTTTGTGTTAAGTTTCGTTACGACAGACATTCTCTGAAACTACCGCATCAGTTGTTAAATTTTTGGGTTATGAATTTTGTCCAACTTTGTCTAATCATCCCCACCGACAATGTGATGACGTCACCTCAAGTTAATGTGCGTGCTTCGTCAAAATTTCGATCTCTCGATTTATGATTTTTTAAATTTTACATTTTTCGAATCTTAATTTTCGCTTCTTTAGTTTTTCGATTTTTTTTTAATTCTTTAAATTTTAGATTTTTCAATTTTTCGATTCCCAATTTTGTTTTTCTTCCTCGATTTTTCATTTTTGCGATTTCCGAATTTTGCTATTTTTCCCGGATTTTCAAGTTTTTATTTAATTCAATTTTTCGATTTTTAAATTTTTATTCAATTTTTCGATTTTTCGTTCTCTGATTTCTACGATTTTCGAATTTTTAAATTTTTTCGGATTTTGATGTTTCGGTTTCTTGATTTTAAATTTTGAAGTTTCGTTTTCGATTTTCGATTTTCAATTTCTTTTTCAATTTTTGCGAAGATTTCTCGTTCTTTGAAATTTTCAATTTTTCAATTTTTCGATGTAACGATTTTTTGATGTTTTGATTTCCCGATTTTAAGATTTTTTAATTCGATTTTTCCAATTTCGATTTCACATTGTGATTTTTGATGTTTAAAATTTTTCGTTTATGATTTTTCGGTTTCTCGATTTTTGCAGTCTTCGTTTCTTAATTTTTTCAATATTTCATTTTCGGAATCAAAAATCTTGGAACCTAGAATTTCAAAATTTAGAATTTCAGAATCTTAGAATTTACAATCAATTTTGGATCATCGAATTCGAGAATTTGAAGCATGTATTTTCTTTGATTTCATGAATTTTTCTGCAAATGCAATCATTTTTAGAAGCGAAATTCAGGATTTAAAATCCAGAACTATAGAACGTAAAACCAGCAATTTAGAAACTTATAATTCAGAATTTTAGAATTTAGAATTTTGAAATTTAACAAATTTTCGAAATTGGAAATTTTTGGGAATTTAGAATTTTGGGAAATTTTAAATCCTGAAATGGGAAGATCTTGGAAGTACGAAATTTGTGGAAAAATATTATTATTAGAATTGTTGGAATCTATTTGGAAAGTGAATTTAATTTTGAAATTTCAGTAATTATGGAACTCAAAATTTCAATTTGGAAAATTAGAATCCCTTGGAATCTAAGAAATTTGGAAATCTAGAATCTTGAAAGTAAATTTTTAAATTCTTGGAATCAGAATCTTGGAATCTAATAATCTTGAATCTAGAATCTTGAACGTCTAGAATTTCAAAATTTTAAGCTGAAAACTAAATATTAAGAATTTTGTATCAATCCAATTCAAGAATTTGAGATTAAAAATTATTAAAGTTTGTTTTCACTTGTAATTCGAAATTATTGAATTTAGAATTTTGAAATTTAGAATCACGGAAATCGGAATCTTAGAACTCGAAATTTTGGCACTACGAATCTTAGAATTTAGAATCTTCGAAAGCAGAATTTTCCAATTCAGAATCCTGGAACTCAGAATATTGAAATTCCAAAACTTGGAATTTAGAAACTTCGAACCTAGAATCGAACCTAGAGTTTCAAAATTTAGAATTTCAGAATCTTAGAATTTACAGTTTTAGAATTTGAAAATCTAAAATCTAGAGCTTAAAACTAAGTATTAAGAATTTTGGATCATCCAATACAAGAATTTGAGATTTAAAATTATTGAAGTTTGTTTTCACTTGTAATTCGGAATTTTAGAATTTAGAATTTTGAAATTTAGAATCACGGAAATAGGAATCTTGGAACTAGGAATCTTAAAATTTAAAATCTTGGAAAGTAAAATTTTGAAATTCGGAATTCTAGAACTCGAATCTTGAAATTCGGAATCTTGGGACTTAGAATTTCAAAATATATAATTTTAGAATCTTAGAATTTACTGTCTTAGAGTTCGTTTTCACTTGTAATTCGGAATTTTAGAATTTAGAATTTTGAAATTTAGAATCACGGAAATCGGAATCTTGGAACTCGAAATCTTGAAACTAGAAATCTTAAAATTTAGAAACTTGGAAAGTCAAATTTTGAAATTCAGAATTCTGGAACTCAGAATCTTAAAATTCCGACACTTGGAATCTAGAATCTTGGATCTTAGAATTTCAAAATTTAAAATACCAGAATCTAAGAATTTGACAATCCAAAATCTAGAGGTCAAAGTTAAGTATTAAGAATTTTGGTTCATGGATTTCGAGAATTTGGGATTTAAAATTTGAAGATGTATTTTCTTCGAGTTCATGCATTTTCACTTGTAATTCGGAATTTTAGAATTTAGAATTTTGAAATTTAGAATCACGGAAATCGGAATCTTGGAATTCGAAATCTTGAAACTAGGAATCTTAAAATTTAGAAACTTGGAAAGTCAAATTTTGAAATTCAGAATTCTGGAACTCAGAATCTTGAAATTCGAAAACTTGGGATCCAGAGTCTTGGAACTTAGAATTTCCAAATATATAATTTCAGAATATAGAATTTACAGTCTTAGAGTTCGTCTTCACTTGTAATTCGGAATTTTAGAATTTAGAATTTTGAAATTTAGAATCACGGAAATCGGAATCTTGGAACTCGAAAGCTTGAAACAAGGAATCTTAAAATTTACAATATTGGAAAGTAAAATTTTGAAATTCAGAATTCTAGAACTCGGAATCTTGAAATTCGGAATCTTGGAACTTAGAATTTCAAAATATATAATTTTAGAATCTTAGAATTTACAGTCTTAGAGTTCGTTTTCACTTGTAATTCGGAATTTTAGAATTTAGAATTTTGAAATTTAAAATCACGGAAATCGGAATCTTGGAACTCGAAATCTTGAAACTAGGAATCTTAAAATTCAGAATCTTGGAAAGTAAAATTTTGAAATTCAGAATTCTAGAACTCAGATTCTTGAAATTCGGAATCTTGGTATCTAGAGTGTTGGAACTTAGAATTTCAAAATATATAATTTCAGAATCTTAGAATCTGCAGTCTTAGAGTTCGTTTTAACTTGTAATTCGGAATTTTAGAATTTGGAATTTTGAAATTTAGAATCACGGAAATCGGAATCTTGGAACTCGAAATTTTGGCACTACGAATCTTAGAATTTAGAATCTTCGAAAGCAGAATTTTCCAATTCAGAATCCTGGAACTTAGAATAGAATATTGAAATTCCGAATCTTGGAATTTAGAAACTTCGAACCTAGAGTTTTAGAATTTAGAATTTCAGAATTTTAGAATTTGAAAATCTAAAATCTAGAGCTTAAAACTAAGTATTAAGAATTTTGGATCATCCAATACACGAATTTGAGATTTAAAATTATTGAAAATGTGTTTTCACTTGTAATTTGGAATTTTAGAATTTAGAATTTTGAAATTTAGAATCACGGAAATCGGAATCTTGGAATTCGAAATCTTGAAACTAGGAATCTTAAAATTTAGAATCTTGGAAAGTAAAATTTTGAAACTCAGAATTCTGGAACTCAGAATCTTGGAATCTAGAATCTTGGAATCTAGAATCTTGGAACTTAGAATTTCTAAATTTAGAATTTCAGAACCTTAGAATTTACAATTTTAGAATTTGAAAATCTAAAATCTGGAGCTTAAAACTAAGTATTAGGAATTTTGTATCATCCAGTTCAAGAATTGGAGATTTAAAATTATTAAAGATGTGTTTTCACTTGTAATTCGGAATTTTAGAATTTAGAATTTGGAATTTAGAATCGCAGAAATCGGAATCTTGGAAGTCGAAATTTTGCAACTAAGAATCTTAGAATTTAGAATCTTGGTAAGTATAAATTTGAAATTCAGAATTCTGGAACTCAGAATTTTGAAATTCCGAATCTTGGAATCTAGAATCTTGGAACTTAGAACTTCAAAATATATAATTTCGGAATCTTAGAATTTACAGTTTTAGAATTTGAAAATCTAAAATGTAGAGCTTAAAACTAAGTATTAAAAATTTTGTATCATCCGATTCAAGAATTTGAGATTTAAAATTATTGAAGATGTGTTTTCACTTGTAATTCGGAATTTTAGAGTTTAGAATTTTCAAGTTTAGAATCACGGAAATCGGAATCTTGGAACTCGAAATCTTGAAACTAGGAATCTTAAAATTTAGAATCTTGGAAAATAAAATTTTGAAATTCAGAATTTTAGAACTCAGAATCTTGAAATTCGGAATCTTGGAATCCAGAATCTTGAAACTAGGAATCTTAAAATTTAGAATCTTGGAAAATAAAATTTTGAAATTCAGAATTTTAGAACTCAGAATCTTGAAATTCGGAATCTTGGAATCCAGAATCTTGGAACTTAGAATTTCAAAATTTATGATTTCAGAATCTTAGAATTTACAATTTTAGAATTTGAAAATCTAAAATCTAGAGCTTAAAATTAAATATTAAGAATTTTGTATCTTCCAATTCAAGAATCTGAGATTTAGAATTGTTAAAGATATACTTTCACCTGTAATTCGGAATTTTAGAATTTAGAATTTTGGAATATAGAAACACGGAAATCGGAATCTTGGAACTCGAAATTTTGGAACCAAGAATTTTAGAATTTAGAATTTTGGTAGGTATAATTTTGAAATTCAGTATCTTGGAACTCAGAGTTTCAGAATCTTAGAATTTGAAAATCTAAAATCTAGAGGTTAAATTTAAGTATTAAGTATTTTGGATCATCCAATTCAAGAATTTGAGATTTAGAATTGAAGATGTATTTTCTTTGAGTTCATGCATTTTTCTGAAAATGCAATATTTTTAAAAGCTTAAATTTCAGGATTTAATAATTCAAAACTACAGAACTCAAAAACCAGCAATTTATAAACTTATAATTCGCAATTTTTGAATTTAGAATTTTGGAATTTAAAATCGCGGAAATCGGAATATTAGAAGTCGAAATTTTGGAACTAGTAATCCTAGAATTTAGAGTCTTGGAAAGTAAAATTTTGAAATTCAAAATTCCGGAGCCCAAAATCTTGAAATCCGATTCTTGGAATCTAGAATCTTGGAACTTAGAATTTCAAAATTTAGTTAAAGTTAAGTATTAAAAATTTTGTTTCATCGATGTCGAGAAATTATGATTTAAAATTTGAAGATGCATTTTCTTTGAGTTCATGCATTTTTTGAAAATGCAATATTTTTAAAAGCTTAAAATTGAGGATTCAATAATTCAGAACTCTAGAACTTAAAGCCAGCAATTTAGTTTATCGAGAGCAATAGAGTAAAAATGGGATAAATTTTCAAAAATTTAAATATTTTAGAGAAAAGTGTGAATCTATATTGCAGTCCTTGAAAAACGCTATGGGACCTTGTAAGTTTTAGAACTGCTTGCAATTTCAGAGTTTTTCTATTTTTAGAAGTAACTTTTAGAATCTAAGGTGTTTCCACCGTTTCAAAAATTTTCAGAAAAAGTGGAGTTTGTGAAGTTCTAAAAATTTCAAAGTTGACACTCCAAAATTACTAGTTTCCAGAGTTTAAAGAATATCCGCAGCCTTCAGTATTTATAAAATTTTGAGAATTACTAGAGTTGGACATTCACGATTCACGATTTGGTGAATGTCCAGGATCTTCGGATTTCCGAAAGTTTCTCGTGCTTCTAGCGGTTCCAGAGTTCCTACACTTCTGAACTTTAAAGGGTCTCTCGAATTCCTTGCGTTTTCAGGGTTTCTAGATTTCTAGGTTTTACCGAATTTTTAGAAATTTTAGAGTGTAAAGAATTTTCAACGTTTTCAGAATTTCCAAAAAGTGTCTAAAGTTCTATAGTTCTAAAATCTCCAAAGTTGCTTGCTCAGATAAGACTGATTTTGGCAGACCCCATACCTTCTGAAAAAATAGAGGGCGGGTGGGCGGGCCTAGTACTTGATAAGATAAGACTGAACAATATTAAGAGTAGTCATTGAAACAAAGAAGGGGTGGGTGGGCGGGCCTACTGCTTGTTTATAGGAAAAAAACTAAACTAAACTTTGGATATTTATTTTTTAACAACTCAAGCATTAATTTTTCTGAGACACCCTATATAAGCACTTAAATAACAACAAATTTGTTATTAATAATTCAGCTTAGTTGTCAGGGACACCAATAAGTAATTTTTGAAAATTCACTTGAACGTGCTCGCTGTGCTCCGTTTTGAAACTTCAATAATCGTATAATTGTATAATCATTACCTAATTTTCACAGATAAATTTGTTGTAGGTATTCACATAAATCGTGAAAATAAATCATACTTTACATAAATTTTAAATAAATAACTTAAAGCGAGCACATAAATCACCAGTGAACACGATGATTTAGAAGGCTACAGTGTTGAGTACCAATAAATAATTGGTCTGTATTCATAATATTAGAGTATTGGAATCAACATCCACCGTCTTACAACATGAATTATTTTCTTCACATATTTTACATCTATCCTATATGTTAACTGCGTGTGTACATTTACACTTAATAACTGTAAATTGTAGTAAGGTGTATTATACAAGTCTGTTAGTTGTATTTTTTGAATAGAAAATTTAGTGTAAAGTTAAGTCATCTCAGCAATGAATCAATCGATTCGTTGTCTTAATGCGTACTTGTTGACAAACAGTCTCTTCAAAGCAAGCAAGCCCGTCGCCTCCCTGATTATTAACTTCGTTGCTTGTCAGTGCCCATACTCAATACAAATTTAGTAGCAATTTATTTTAAGTTGCAGCGAATATATTTCAGTCACGAAAACAATTTCGCAATTTTGTTTCGTTAAAAAAAAATTGAATACTAAGTAGCCGAGCTGCCACAAGTAGAATAACGTACATTTGAAGGATTACACTTCTTTCCTGTTTTTATTTTCGTCGCACGATTCATTTGACAGACGATCACTTGGGTGATAAATAAATAGAAGAGCGGCTCCACGGACTTTTCCAACTTTTAATTGCACTTCGCCAAGAAATTCAATTCAATCGAGAAGTTTGCCGGCGAAATTCCACCTTCATCGAATTAGATTTCATTAACCAAAACAGTCCAGGACAAATTGGTGACGTGCCAGGATAGTGTGTCACTTAATTAACGCAAGAATTTTCAGCCGACTAATAAATTTCGAGTATGTAAATATGGTAAGTAATTATATTAGGCTTATGCAAAACAGGGTAAACAGAACGGAAGCGAATAAGAAAGAGGAATTCCGAGGCACTTTCTTTTAATAAACGGGCTAAATGTCTCGATTCCGGTCCTTGTCCTCGGGGGTGCAACCAGAAACACGAAGCGCCTAAAATTATTACCCAAAGTAACGTGTTCTGCAAACTTAAAGAAAACTGATTTTAATATGGTAAACTGTAGTTGCGCGGGCGTGTGAGGAAGAAATAATAAACTGCTGTGCTGCAGTGGGGAGGGTGGTTCGAACCTCTTAATCCCCACTCTGCACGTCACAGATCCTTAAATTACTCGAGCGACGTTAGGGCGGCTAAAACGCTTTTTCAAACAACAACACATATTTCAGACAAATTAAATGTCTCAGGCAAAAACTGAAACACTCTCCAATTTATATTGCGTTATCTCGAATTATGGCCTCATTTCCGTTCGGATCAGAACTTCCTTATGCGAAGACGCCTACTTTCAATTAAATGGAGAGGATTTAAATCATGAAATACTGTGTGAAAGGTGGAGGGGTGGTTTAAAATAAACTCGAGAAAAGTTGCTATAAAATTCTCCGAGAAACAATGAAAACAAGTCTCTGAAGTGACGAAGGGTTTCAGTTTTATACTGCGAGGAACTTCTAGGAAACAAAAAATTGTCTATGGCTTAAACTCGATTTCGAATAAGAGTAACGTCTTTATAAGTTTCCCTCGAGATAAAGTGAAACGTACTTACAACTTGGTGCTCATTTTTACTTCTAAACGTAAGTTAGGAAGTATTGTGATGGAGTCCGTCGGGCGAATGGCTACTTTCATGTTTTTTTGACGTTTCATGATCCCTAGGGTACGAAAAATATCTGTCTGTCCGTCCATGGTCTGTCTTGATTTTTATTAGACAGATAATCGCCGAAACTATCGGAACGACTGTTGTCACATTTTAGTAAATGTTATTTAAATTTTAGAAAAAGACTTACTGCTCCACTTGTGGTATAAGTGGTTACTCAATTTTTCCATATTTCGGTTTTTGAATTTTAAATTTTTCAATTTTTGGCGTTTCTAAATTTTCGATTTCTTGATTAACCGATTTTTCATTTCTGGTGTTTTCAAATTTTTAGTTTTTTTCCAATATTTCAGTTTTTCTTTCCTTAAGTTTTTTGATTTTTCAAGTTTTCAATTTTTTGCATTTCTAAATTTTTGATTTTTAGAGTTCCCGTTTTTGGGTTTTTCGATTTTTCGGTTTTTTGAATTTCCCACTTCACGATTTCTCAAATTATCAATTTTTCGAATTCTGTAGTTCCAAAATTTCGATTTTTTTTTTAATTTTCCGAATGTCGATGTTTGGATTTCTCAATTTTTCAATTTTTTGATGTTTCGATTTTAAGTATTTCGATTTTTCAATATTTCGATTTTTCAACTTTTCAATTTTTCGATTTCTCGATTCCTTACATTCCAATCCTTCAATTTTTCAATTTCACAGGTTTTTATTTTCTCAATTTTTCGATTTTTTAAATGTTCGATTTTATCAATTTTCGATTTCTAAATTTTTCTGTTTCAGTTTTGGGATTGTACAATTTTTCTTAGATTTTTAAATTTATTAATTCTTTGACATTTCGCCTATGGAATTTTTCAATATTTGGGTTCTTCAATTTTTCGATTTTTCATAATTAGATTTCTCGATCTTCCTGTTTTTTCAATGTTTCGGTGTTTCAATTTTTCGATTTTTTGATATCTTGGTTTTTAGGACTTTTCAATTTTTCGTTCTTCCAAATTTTTGATGTTTCGATTTTCCAATTTTTCGATATTTCAGTTTTGGGTTTTTAATTTTTTGATTTTTCGATTTCTATTGCTCTATTCATCAATTTTTTGATTTTTGATATTTAGATTTTTCAGTTTTTAGATTTCTCGACGTTACTGTTTTAGATTTTTCGGGTTTTCAATGTTCGGAATAACCACATTTTTGATTTTGCGTTTTTCAATTTTTCAATTTTAAATTTTTCCATTTTTTTATTTTACGATTTTTCAATTCTTCAATTTTTCGATTTCTCCATCTTTTCGGATTGCAATCGATTTTTTATTTTTCGATTTCTCGGTTTTTTCGTTCCTGGAATTTTTCGATGTTTCGATTTTCTAATTTTTCGAATTCCCAATTTTTCGACACTTCAGTTTTGCTTTTTTTTAATTTATTGATTTGTTTGTTATTTTTTTTATTTTTCCAGTTTTCGATTTTTCAATTTCGATTTTACATGTTTCGATTCGCCAATTTTTCGATTGAACGATTTTTGATTTTTCGATTTTTCTGTTTTTTGAATTTCCCACTTCACGATTTCTCAAATTGTCAATTTTTCTAATTTTAACGATACTAAGTTTACGGTTTCTCAATTCATCGACTTTTCGACTTTGCGATTTTTCACTTTTTTAAATTTTCCATTTCTCGATTTCTCGAACTTCCAATGTTTCGATTTCCCGAGTTCCCAATTTTTCAGTTTGACTCTTTAAATGTTCCATTTTCCGCTTTTCAATTTATCGATTTTTCAATTTTTCGATTTCCCAATTTTCCTGTTTCAGTTTTACCATTGTTCAATTTTTCTTCGATTTTTCAATTCACCGACTTATCAATTTTCCAATTTTTGAAATTTTTCAATATGGCGATTCTAAATTTTCGATTTTTCACTTTTTCCATTCTTCAAAATGAGAAACGGAAAAAACGGAAAGTAGGAAAAATCGAAAATTTCCTACTTTTTTAATTCTTTAGTTTTTCAATTTTTCAACTCTTCAATTTTTCGATTTTTCAATTTTCTCTTCAATTTTTCATTTTTTATAATTCGATTTTTACATTTTTTGATATTTAGGTCTCTATTTTCTCCGTTTTAGTTCATTCAACGTTTTTTTCAATTTTTCGGTGGTTAAATTTTTCGGTTTTTTAATTTTTCAATTCTTCAATTTTTCGATTGTTGATCTTTTCAACTTTAAATGTCTCGATGTTTCAATTTCTCGGTTTTTCGACTTTTCGATTTTCCAGTTTTTCGATTTATCAATTTTTCGATTCTTCTGATTTTCGATTTTTTAATTTGTCTATTTTTCTTTGTTTTTTTCAATTTTTCGGTGTTTAAATTTTTCGTTTTTCAGTTCTCCAATTTTTCGATTTCTCGTTCTTTTCAAGTGATGTTTCAAACAATGTTTTTCAATTCTTCGGTGTTTAAATTTTTTGGTTTTTTAATTTCCCAATTTTTCAATTCTCCATTCTTTCGAGTTTTGATCTTTTCAACGTTAAATTTTTTTCTCGATTTTTCGACTTTTCGATTTTTCGATCTTCCACTTTTTCGATGTTTCAATTTTCCAATTTTTCGCCAGTTCAGTTTTGGTTTTCTTCAATTTTCGATTTGTCAATTTTTCGATTCTTCTGGTTTTCGATTTTGCTATTTTTTTCCATTTTTTTTTTATTTTTCAGTTTTCCGATGTTTCATTTTCAATTTTTTTAATTCTACATTTTTCGATTTGTCAATTTTTCAATTTAACGATATTTTGATGTTTTGATTTCCCGATTTTAAATTTTTTAATTCAATTATTTGATTTCTTGAATTTTCGATTGCTCCACTTCTCGATTTTTCAATTTTTTAAATTTTTCTAAACTCTCGATTTCTCAAATTTTCAACGTCTAAATTTTGGTAATTTTTCAATTTCGTGTTTTTTCTGCCTTTCACTTTTCGATTTTTCAATTTTCCATTTTTTTTTTATTTTTTATTTACTGACTTCAGTTTTGGAATTTTTCAATACATATTTCCATTCTTCAACTATTCGATGTTTCATTTCAGTTTTGGGTTTTTTAATTTCTCGATTTGTCAATTTTTTTATTCTTCAATTTTTCGATTTTTTTAACCCTAAGTTTTTCAATTTTTTAATTTAACGTTCTTCGGTTTATCAATTTTTCCATTTAACGATTTTAAAACTTGCTAATTCAATTTCCCAATTTTTCGAATTTTAGATTTCCCGATATCTCGGTGTTTCAATTTTTTTTTAATTTTCGGTTTTTCGATTTTCAGTTTTTTCGATTCTTCAAAGTGAGAAACGGAAAACTTGAAAAGCAGGAAAAATGGTAAATTTCCTACTTTTCGATTTTCCATTGTCCGATTTTTTACTTTTTCATTTTTTCAACTCTTCAGTTTTTCGATTTTTCAATTTTTCATTTTCTGATAAATAGATTTTTAAATTTTTTGATGTTTCTCGATTTTCTCGGTTTTAGTTCATTCAATGTTTTTCAATTCATCGGTGTTTAAATTTTTTGGTTTTTTAATTTCCCAATTTTTCAATTCTTCATGTTTTTGATTTCTTGATCTTTTCAACTTTAAATTTCTCGATTTTTCAACTTTTCGATTTTTCGATCTTCCACATTTTCCAAGTTTTAATTTTCCAATTTTTCGCAAGTTCAGTTTTGGTTTTCTTCTATTTTCGATTTGTCAGTTTTTCAATTTAACGATATTTTGATGTTTTGATTTCCCGATTTTAATTTTTTAATTCAATTTTTTGATTTCTTGAATTTTCGATTTCTCCACTTCTCGATTTTTTAATTTTTAAAATTTTTCTAACTCTCGATTTCTCAAATTTTCAACGTTTACATTTTGGTAATTTTTCAATTTCTTGTTTTTTCAGCCTTTCACTTTTCGATTTTTCGATTTTTCATTTTTTTTTATTTTTTATTTACTGACTTCAGTTTTGGAATTTTTCAATACATATTTCCATTCTTCAACTTTTAGATGTTTCAATTTTTCACTTTTTAAATTTTCAGGTTTTCGATTTTTCACCTTTTCGATTCTTCAAAATGAAAAATCCAAAACTTGGAAAAATAAAAAATTTCTCACTTTTGATTTTTCGATTACTCGATTTTCCAGTTTTTCAACACTTCAATTTTCCAATTCTTTTTGATGTTTACATTTCTCGATTTTCTCAGTTTTAGATCTTTCAATGTTTCGAATTATAAAATTTTTGATTTTTTGTTTTTCAATTCTCCAATTTTTCGATTTCTCGTTTTTTCCAAGTGATGTTTTAATTTTTCAATTTTTTGATTTCTCGATTTTTCGACTTTTCGATTCTTCGATTTTCCAATTTTTCGATGTTTCGATTTTCCACTCTTTCGACATTTCAGTTTTGGGTTTTTTAATCTCTCGATTTGTCATTTTTTTGATTCTTCAATTTTTCGATTTTTTTAATTCTAAGTTTTTCAATTTTTTAATTTAGCGTTCTTCGTTTTAGCAATTGTTCGATTTAACGATTTTAAAACTTGCCAAGTTAATTTCGTGATTTTTCGAATTTTAGATTTCCCGACATCTCAATTTTTCCATTTTTTTAAATTTTCGGGTATTCGATTTTTCAGTTTTTCGATTCTTCAAAGTAAGAAACGGAAAAATTGAAAAGCAGGAAAAATCGAAAATTTACTACATTTCGATTTTCCGTTGACCAATTTTTTGCTTCTTCAGTTCTTTAGTTTTTCGTCTTTTTATGTTTCGATTTCTTGATTTTCCAATTTTTCAACTCTTCAGTTTTTCGATTTTTCAATTTTTCCATTCAATTTATCATTTTTTGATACTTAGATTTTAAATTTTTTGATGTTTAGGTTTCTCGATTTTTTCGGTTTTAGTTCATTCAATGTTTTTCAATTCTTGGGTGTTTAAATTTTTCGGTTTTTTAATTTTCCATTTTTTCATTTATTCATTTTTTCGATTTCTTGATCTTTTCAACGTTAAATTTCTCGATGTTACGATTTGTCAATTTTTCGATTATTCTGATTTTCGATTTCGCTATATTTTTTTTCATTTTTTTTTATTTTTCAGTTTTTCGATGTTTCATTTTCAATTTTTTTCATTTTACACTTTTTGGTTTGTCCATTTTTCAATTTAACGATATTTTGATGTTTTGATTTCCCGATTCTAATTTTTAATTCAATTTTTTGATTTCCCGAATTTTCGATTTCTCGACTTCTCGGTTTTTCAGTTTTTAAAATTTTTCCAAACTTTCGATTTCTCAAATTTTCAACGTTTAAATTTTAGGAATTTTTCAATTCCTGGTTTTTTCGATCCTTCAATTTTTCACTTTTTCAGGTTTTTGTTTTCTCGATGTTTCGATATTTTAAATGTTCGATTTTCCCACTCTTCGATTTATCGATTTTCCAGTTTTTCGTTGGGTTTTTTTAATTCCTCGATTTGTCAACTTTTTCATCCTTCAATTTTTCGATTATATAATTTTTCAGTTTTACGATAATTTCCAATTTTTTGATTTTACCTTTTTCGATTCGTCAGTTTTTCGATTTAACTATTTTAAAACTTGTTAAATCAATTCTCCGGTTTTCCGAATTTTCCATTTCTCGACATTTCGGTTTTTCAATTTTTTCAATTTTTTGGCTTTACGATTTCCCGATTTTTTTTAAGCTCTAGATGTCCCAATTTTTCAACATTTAAATAAATGGGAGTTTTTCAACTTCTGGATTTTTCCATTTTTCAATTTTTTTTATGCGCCTACTGCTCGATCTTTCATCTTTTTTATATTTCATTTTTTCGGTCTTTCAATTTTTCTATTTTTCGATTTCTTGAAAAGCATTTTTTAATTAGAAAACAAAAATCTCAAAAAATATATAATATTTCAAATAAGTGAGATTTGTTAGTTCAAGGGTGAGGGAAGTTCTAGCAAAATAACCCTCGACCACTTTTTTCCATCTGTCTCCAATTTTATTGACTTTTCTTGCTAATATCCACATTAACAAATTTATGGAAACACTTTTCTCTCGTGTAATACAGTTCCAACCCCAATCAATGAAACTTTATGCGTCTCGTGTTATAAGGACGACAGCAGTGTAACTAATAAAGTTATCTCTTTGTACCCTACTATTTTTGTTTAATGTGGTAGCTGCTTTCAGTGTCAGGCTTTGATTATCACATTCAAATCACGTACAACAGTAAATGTATGTGCTGGGATTTTAAAACAAACAAAATTATTGAATTCGTCAATAAATCTGAAAATCCATACACAAACTAATCATTCCCTGTTAATGACGTTATAGACTTTTGAAACTTTTGTAAAAACACCCAGAATTCCGATATTATCTCCCTACACCCAAAAAAAACTTACAATTTTCGTTTTCGCTTTGATGTTGAAGTTAATTTTTTCGACTTCTCGACTACGTGTTTGATCTCCTCTCTTCCACCAAAACAACGGGGTTACGGATCACTTTGCAGCGAATTAACAAAGCCGGCTAAACTTTAAACCTTTAATGTCAGTGACGTAGATCCAAAGCGAAAAACACCGCGACGAAAATAAACAGGGAATTAATTCCTAATTAGATTATAAAAATTTTCTGCCATTTTTTACACACAAATTGCCACTCTTAACGTGTGAAAAAGCGGCCGATTAGGCTCGCTCTCCATCCAGACCCAGATAAGACCGCGTTAAAGTTATATTCTGGCAGTGACAAGTTTAAGGACATCATGAAAATGACGCCGTGTCCTCTCGAATCCTTCATAAACAGCGACCCATTCCAGTTCCGGAAATATTCCGATGGTCCTCGTTTGTTTTACTATAAAGCAGGTTTATTATTTTCGGTTTACTGGGTCGTATAGAGAGCGTCACGACGTCATCCAAGAAACAATAAACTTTATGCTAGAATTAATTTTTAATTTTGTTCGTTACAGAATTGGAAGTGGACGTCGGAGGGCTATCGAGGATTTATTGGTCAGGTGTCTTCAACATGGTGAGTGTGTTGTAATGGGTCATTATACTAATGCAGGGTGGTAAAGTGGCCATTACGCACGGTTAATATTAAACAACGCTGAAATAATCTTAGATTACAATAAAACGCGTCTGCCTGCTTTACAACATATCTTTCTATTTTAAGTATAGAGTAAACATATTAAGTAAATCACTGGCCGATAATCTGTCAGCAAACCATATGGTTTATTACACGTTTTCCTATCAACGATAATTTATTTTTATCATGAACAAACATTAATTATGTTCTTTAATCCCTTAGTCCGCACTCTTTGTAAAAATTTACGTGGTAAATAGCAATCTTTTAATAGAAGCTCCGATTTGAAGGATATTGCCAAGTTCGACACCATTTCCTCCGAAATAACTCGTTTCTGTTCTTGGAGCGCATTTTAATTTCCTGGACTGCAACGATGACGAACTTAAATCGATTCGTGAAAATACTCATTTTTTTTAAATAAAGAACTCGTCAAGTGCAGCTGTAACACGTAGCAAACAAATGACGTCAACACAGCTTTGTTCTTATTGCTTTTAATCCCGTTTTTAATAATAATAAAGCGAATAGAAAATCGCTCCTGACAAAGAAAAGAACCCGAGGCTTTTCCAGTTCGTTTTGAAACGGAATTAATTTGCCACTTTTCGTACACGAAGTGCAAAAATTCTAAACGTAATGTATGGCATATTTAATCCCGATTTTCGTATATTTAATACAGTCGTGAACTAATTATTAACACGTCACCCGGTTGGCGGAAGCGTTTCGCTTAAACTCGGTGTGATACACAACAACTTTATTGAAACAACGATAAAATCTGGTGAATTTTAGGGGCTGCGTATTAATCTATGTCGGGAAATTCTTGAGGCATACTTTGTTGAAGCCGGATGTGGTTTTGACTTGAGTGACGCGTTTTATTAGGGCGTCACGTAATAGTCGGATGCTTATAAATTTTATCATTTTCGTAGCAAGGAAACTGTTTACAATGGGACTAGCTGGGGCTCGTAATCGTAAAGGTGTACTTTGGTGTATCCGAGGTATCAAACTTTCCGAAAGTAATGAAATTCAGGTGTAAAGTTGACAAAGATGGTGGCGTTTCGCTGCACGCAATGGGGGTTTTATGTAAAGTAATGTTATCCATTTCTGGTACATTTCGATAAAAGTTGTAGCTGCGGTTTTCGCCGCAATAAAACGCAGTTTTTTTTTTATTTTTGCTTTTCTTGGTTTATTGTTTTGGTTGAAACTGATGGCATATTTGAATTCTGTAGTGTGAAATTAGTCCAGAAAGTCAGTTTCAGGCACAACAGATTATGTTTATTTTTTCATGACATATCTCCCCTGACATATTCCGTGTAAAATCTTGTTCTGGTTAAGTTGCACTAACTTTCTTATTTGATAACGGAGTTTCGAAATTTGCTGTAATTACTAATTTGGACTTTCTGAGTACGGATCCGTATTCAGAATTGTCCTAAGGGGCGGCCTGAATTTTTTTGTTTTTTATTTTATTTATTATTTTTTCGTGAAATATTCCCCTGACATATGGTGTGGTGTAACTTTTTTATTCGATAACGAAGATTCCTGAAATTTCTTGTGCATACTAATCTGGACCTCCTTATTACGAATCCGTATTCAGAATTACGCTAAAAAGTTACCTGATGACACCATCCATTTGATCGGTTTCTGAAACCGAAACGGTTAATCCATCAAGTCCAAAAAAAACATCTTGTGATGACAGATCTTCAAAGAATCTATACAATGCTAGCCCCCCGCCCACCATGCCTCTATTTTCTTAAAGGGTATTTTATTTGCCAAAACCAGTTTTATCTTAGAAAGTACTAGCCCCGCCCACCCGCCCTGTGTTTTATTAGAATGTATGTCATCTGCCAAAATCGATCTTATCTTAGCACGTACTTGCCCCGTCCACCCATCTTATGGTATATGTGATTTGCCAAAATCAGTCTTACTTTGACAAGCATTAGCCTTCTAGGAAGATAAAGGGCGGGGGGCGGGGCTAGTATTTGCCAAGATAAGACTAATATTGCCAAATAAAATATCCTTAAGAAAATAAAGGGTGGGTGGGCGGGGCTAGTGCTTGCCACAATAAGATTGATTTTGGCAGATGACATAGTTTCCAAGAAAATAAAAGGGGGGGGGGGGGTGGGCGCGGCCAGTACTTGCCAAGATTCGACTTATTTCGCCAAATGATATACCCTTTACTCTTTATTTTCCTAGAGACAGCAGAAATGAACTCTGCAATACAAAACTAATCTGAAAACTGAATTTCAAGGAAATCGGACGACTTTTATTTCTTCACGAATATTTTGCCTGACATATTCCATGTAAAATTTCGCGATTATGATACGTCAGACTAAGTTTTTTATTCGATAATGGGGATTTCTGAAATTTGTTGTGTCTACTAATTTGGACCTACTGAATGTGGATCCGTGTCCAGCACTTGCCAAGAGTAAACTGATATTGCCAAATGGCATACCCTCGAAAAAAATAAAGGGCGGGTGGGTGGGGCTAGTACTTGCCAAAATAAGACTGGTTTTGGCAGATGAGCTACTCTCTGAGAAAGTAAAGGGCGGGTGGGCGGGGCAAGTACTTGCCAAGATTCGACTGATTTTGGCAAATGATATACCCCTTACCCTTTATTTTCTTAGGGAGTAGGTCACTTGCCAAAATCAGTTTTATCTTAGAAAGTACTAACCCGCCCACCCGCCCTGTGTTTCATTAGAATCTATGTCATCTGCCAAAATCGGTCTTACTAAGGCAAGTACTTGCCCACCCACCCACCTCTATTTTCTTAAGGTAATTTGATTTGCCAAAATATGTCTTATTTTAACAAGTATTAGCTTTCTAGGAAAATAACGGGCGGGTGGGCGGGCCTAGTGTATGCCAAGATAAGACTGGTTTTGGCAAATGACATATTTTCCAACAAAATAAAGGGCGGTGGGCGGGGTTAGTATTTTCCAAGAATATTGCCAAATGGCATACATTCGAAAAAAATAAAGGGCGGGTGGGTGGGGCTAGTACTTGCCAAAATAAGACTGGTTTTGGCAGATGAGCTACTCTCTGAGAAAGTAAAGGGCGGGTGGGCGGGGCAAGTACTTGCCAAGATTCGACTGATTTTGGCAAATGATATACCCCTTACCCTTTATTTTCTTAGGGAGTAGGTCACTTGCCAAGATCACTTTTATCTTAGAAAGTACTAATCCCGCCCACCCGCCCTGTGTTTTATTAGAATGTATGTCATCTGCCAAAATCGGTCTTACTAAGGCAAGTACTTGCCCACCCACCCACCCTCTATTTTCTTAAGGTAATTTGATTTGCCAAAACCTGTCTTATTTTAACAAGTATTAGCTTTCTAGGAAAATAACGGGCGGGTGGGCGGGCCTAGTGAATGCCAAGAGGTGGGCTAGTTAGCATCATGCTTGCCCGCTACACCTTGGGTCGTGGGTTCGATTCCCGCCATGGCTCTGGGTGTAACGTGTATGCCCCGTTCCCCTGTAATTGGGCCTCAGTGCCTGCTGGGGACGTAATTAATAAAATAAAAAAAAAAAAAAATAAAAAAAAAATAAAAAATAAGACTGGTTTTGGCAAATGACATATTTTCCAAGAAAATAAAGGGCGGGTGGGCGGGGTTAGTATTTGCCAAGAATAAACTGATATTGCCAAATGGCATACATTCGAAAAAAATAAAGGGTGGGTGGGTGCTTGGGGCTAGTACTTGCCAAAATAAGACTAGTTTTGGCAGATGAGCTACTCTTTGAGAAAATAAAGGGCAGGTGGGCGGGGCAAGTACTTGCCAAGATTCGACTGATTTTGGCAAAAGATATACCTTGTACCCTTTATTTTCTTAGGAAGTAGGTTACTTGCCAAAATCAGTTTTATCTTAGAAAGTACTAACCCCGCCCACCCGCCCTGTGTTTTATTAGAATGTATGTCATCTGCCAAAATCGGTCTTATCTTAGCAAGTACTTGCCCCGCCCACCCACCTCATTTTCTTAAGATATATATTATTTGCCAACATCAGTCTTATTTTAACAGTATTAGCTTTCTAGAAAAATAACGGGCGGGTGGGCGGGCCTAGTATATGCCAAGATAAGACTGGTTTTGGCAAATGACATAATTTCCAAGAAAATGAAGGGCGGGTGGGCGGGTTAGTATTTGCCAAGAATAAACTGATATTGCCAAATGGCATACATTCGAAAAAAGTAAAGGGGCGCGTGGGCGGGGCCAGCACTTGCCAAAATAAGACTGATTTTGCCAAATGTTATACCCTATTTCCTTTATTTTCTTAGAGACAGCAGAAATGAATTCTGCAGTGCAAAATTAATGTGAAACTCAATTTTAGGCAATTCGGACAACTTTTATTTTGTCATGAATATTCCGCCTGACATATTCCTCGTAAAATCGTGTCGGACTAACTTTCTTATGAGTAAACGGAGATTCTTCAAACTTGCTATACTCACTAATTTGGAACTCCTGATAAGAAATCCGTCTGCAGAATTGAGCTACGAACTTCCTGATTTTTTTTTTTCTAATGGTGCCACCTATAGAAAAATGACGTCGTCCACTTTAACGGTCTCTCAAATGTGAACTCCAACGAATCGAGTGGTATAAACGGGAAGTCGATCAAGATAACCTTTTTGAAATGATGAGTCCCTAAACTAGAAAAATATTTTTTGAGATAAAAAAATAACACTTGATGTTGGGTGAAATTGAATAAGTATTCCACAACTGTTGGCCGAAATGAATTCTGCTATCTAAATTAAGTCCAGAAACCCAATTTCAAACAAAAACTGAAGACTTTTATTTTTTCGTGAAATATTCCGCCTGACATATTCCGCGTAAAATCTTGCGGTTGTAATACGTCGAATAACTTTTTTATTCGGTAACGAGGATTCCTGAAATTTCTTGCGTTTACTAATTTTGACCTCCTTATTAAGAATCCATATTCAGAATTACGTTAAAAGGTTACCTGATTTTTGTTAATTTTTATATGATGAAAAATGACACACCATCCAGTTATCGGTTTCTGAAACCTAAACGGTTAATCTATCCGGTCAAAAAAAACTGTTGCGATCACAAATCTTCAAACAATCGAGTGGTCTAAACCCAAAGTCGATGTCGTGAACTGTCTGTAAATGATGAGCCCGTAAACTCAAAACTATTTTATGAAATACGTAGTGAAGCCCAATTTCGAGATAAATCGACGCAGTATTCGAAAACCGCTGGCAGAAATGAATTCTGCGGTGCAGAGTTAAACTAGAAACACATTTTCAGACAAATCCGAAGATTTTTATTTTTTCACGAATGTCAAAATCAATGTTACGCTATAAAATGCTTGCCCCCGCCCACCCGCCTCTATATTCTTAGACGGAACGTTATTTGCCAAAATCAGTTTTATCTTAGCAAGTACTAGCCCCGCCCACCCGCCCTGTGTTTCCTTAGAATGTATGTCATCTGCCAAAATCGGTCTTATCTTAGCAAGTACTTGCCCCGCCCACCCACCCTCTATTTTCCTATGGTATATGTTATTTGCCAAAAGGAGTCTTATTTAAACTAGTACCATCCTTCTAAAAAAATAAAGGGCGGGTGGGCGGGGATAGTACTTGAAAAGATAAGACTGATTTTGGCAAATAACAAATTCTTAAGAAAATAAAGGGTGGGTGGGTGGGGCTAGTACCTGTCAGGGTTAAACTGATATTGCCAAATAGCATACCTTCGAAAAACATAAAGGGTGGGTGGGCGGGGCCAGTACTTGCTAAGATAAGACTGATTTTGGCAGATGACAAAGATTCTAAGAAAACACAGGGTGGGTGGGCGGGGCTAGTACTTGCCAAGATACAACTGATTTTGGCAAATGACATATCCTTAAGAAAAAAAAGGGTGGGTGGGCGGGGCTAGTGCTTGCCAAAATAAGTAAATGACCTACTCTCTAAGAAAATAAAGGGCGGGGCTAGTATTTGTCAAGATTAAACTGATATTACCAAATGGCATACCTTCGAAAAAAACAAAGGGCGGGTGGGCGGAGTCTGTACTTGCCAAGAAAAGCCTGATTTTGCCAAATGATATACCCCCTACTCTTTATTTTCTTAGAGACAGCAGAAATGAATTCTGCAATGCAAAATTAATCGGAAAACTGAATTTCAGGCAAATCGGACGACCGACGACTTTTATTTTTTCAGGAGTATTTCGCCTGACATATTCCATGTAAAATCACACGATTATGATACGTCAGACTAACATTTTTATTCGATTACACAGATTCTTCAGTCTTACTGTACTCACTAATCTGGACTTCCTGATAAGGAATCCGTCTTCAGAATTAAGCTACGAACGTCATGATTTTTTTTTTTTCTAATGGTGCCACCTATAGAAAAATGGCGTCCACTTTAACGGTCTTTCAAACCTGAACGCTTAACTTATTCGGTCCAAAAGTTACACGTTCGCACTAGTAAACTTCAACGAATCAAGCAGTATAAACGGAAAGTCGCTCAAGATAACCATTTTGAAATGATGAGTCCCTAAACTAGAAAGATATTTTTTGAGATAAGTAACGAAACTCGATTTTGGCTGAAATTGAATAAGTATTCCACAGTTGATGGCCGAAATGAATTCTGCAGTCTAAATTAAACTAAAAACTCATTTTCAGGAAAATCTAAAGATTTTCATTTTTTCACGAATGTCAAAATCAGTGTTATCACTATAAAATGCTTGCCTCCACCCACCCCCCTCTATTTTCTTAGACGGAACGTTATTTGCCAAAATCAGTTTTACCTTAGCAAGTACTAGCCCCGCCCACCCGCCCTGTGTTTTCTTAGAATGTATGTGATCTGCCAAAATCAGTTTTATCTTAGAAAGTACTAGGCCCGCCCACCCGCCCTGTGTTTCCTTAGAATGTGTCATCTGCCAAAATCGGTCTTATCTTAGCAAGTACTTGTCCCGCCCACCCACCCTCTACTTTCTTATGGTATATGTTATTTGCCAAAATCAGTCTTATTTTAACAAGTACTAGCCTTCTAGGAAAATAAAGACAGGTGGGCGGGGCTAGTACGGGCCAAGATCAGACTGATATTGCCAAATAAAATATTCTTAAGAAAATAAAGGGTGGGTGGGTGGGGCTAGTACTTGTCAGGGTTAAGCTGATATTGCCAAATGGCATACCTTCGAAAAAAACAAAGGGCGGGTGGGCGGAGCCTGTACTTGCCAAGATAAGCCTGATTTTGCCAAATGGTATACCCTCTACCCTTTATTTTCTTAGAGACAGCAGAAATGAATTCTGCAGTGCAAAATTAATCTGAAAACTGAATATCAGGCAAATCGGGCGACTTTTATTTTTTCAAGAAAAATGACGTAGTCCAGTTTAACGGTCTGTCAGACCTAAACGCTTGACTTATTCCATGTAAAATCTGGCCATTTTGATACGTCAGACTAACTTTTTTATTCGATTACAGAGATTCTTCAGTGTTACTGTACTCACTAATCTGGATGTCCTGATAAGGAATGTGTCTTCAGAATTAAGCTACGAACTTCCTGATCTTTTTTTTTTTTTTTTGTAATGGTGCTACCTGTAGAAAATGATGTCGTCCACTTTAACGGTCTTTTAAACCTTAACTTATTCGGTCCAAAGTCACACGTTCCCACTAGTAAACTCCAACGAATCGAGCGGTATAAACGAAAAGTCGATCAACATAACCGTTTTGAAATGATAACCCCCTAACTTAGAAATATTTTTTGAGATAAGTAACGAAACTTGATTTTGGCTGAAATTGAATAAGTATTCCACAATTGATGGCCGAAATGAATTCTGCAGTCTAAATTAAGTCCAGAAACTCAATTTCAGACAAATCTGAAGACTTTTATTTTTTTGTGAAATATTCCTCCTGACATATTCTCTATAAAATCTTACGGTTGTATTACGTCGAATAACTTTTTTATTCGGTAACCAAGATTCCTGAAATTTGTTGTGCCTACTAATGTGGACCTCCTAAATATGGATCCGTGTCCAGAATTGGCCTAAAGGGCGGCTGAATTTTTTTGAATCTTTGAATAATGAAAAATGACATCGTCCATTTTATCGCTCCATCATGCCGGAACGGTTAATCTACCCGGTCCAAAAATCACATGTTGCGATCGTCAAACCCAGAGAAATCGAATAATATTAACCGGAAATCACTATCTTGAGCCGTTTTCAAATGATAAGCCAGTAAACTAGTAAAATATTTTTTGAGATACGGAATGAAACACGATTTAGGTCGAAATCAAAGAAGTATTCCAAAACTGACGGCAGAAATGAATTCTGCACTGCAAAAACAATCTAAAAACTCGGTTTCAGGCAAATCGGAAGAATTTTATTTTTTCGTGAAATATTCCCTGCAAAATCTTGCAGTATATTACGTATTATAACATTTTTATTCGACAACGGAGGTTAATGAAATTTATTGTGGTTACTAATTTGAACCTCCTGAATAAGATTCAGTATTCAGAACTGCCCTGAGGGACGGTTTGAACCTTTTGCATATTTTATATTATGAAAAACGACATCGTTCACTTATCGGTCTCTCAAGCTAAAACGGTTAGTCCATGCGATCCAAAAATCACACGTTGCGACCATAAAACTCGCGGGAATCGAATAGTATAAACCGGAAATCGATATCTTGAACCGTTTTCAAATAATGAGTCCTTATGAGAAAAATATTACCTGACAATTGTGGCATACCGAGATTCCTGAAATTTGGTCTACTTATTAACTTGAACCTGAATTTGAATCCAAGTTCAAAATTGACCTATGAAGCTTCCTATTTTTTATTTATTTTAGAAAAGAGTAGTCGATTAAGACAACTGACGACAAACGAATTCTGAAATTAGCCTGTACTTGTGGTTTATCAATGCGCCTTGAGTTTCCCCAAAAAACCCCAAGACAAGTACAAAATAAACATAGATACGCAAACTTATTCACATGCATTTAATGAAATTTTTCTCACTCCGTTGCCATGGCGCCGATATCCGCAACATGATCGTACTCAAACCGACATCGCTACACTAACACAATTTAGGTTGATTGCGCGTTATTAAAATCCCCAAGAAGACAACTATAAACAAGTCATCATCAAAATTACGTTATTTGCAACAGTAAACCCAATTCAACTTGCGTTCAGTTTGGAAATTCAGGGTCACACCGTGACATTTACACCATCCGCATCATTCGCTATATTTATGGATGTTCAACGGAGAGTGACATTAATAACCCTGACGGACGCTTTATTACATTTTTTTCGTCGGAAGAATTATTCGACGTACGGGGTTACTGTCAACATCTGTATTTATGCACTGTTGGATAAAAGAGCTTTGACAAAAATCCCACCCGGTGATAAAGCAGCTGCGTCCGCAGAGCTTCTCAAGACTGACTCGGACAGAAAGCACAAACGATTAAAACAATCCGTGTACCGCAGATTTTTTATTATGATTTGATGAAAACCCGTGTAGCTGGAAGAAAATTAAATCGGCTGATTTTTTGTCGCTTAATCGCAATTTCCGCTAAATTTATAACACGTTACGTACCTCCCACATACTTCGACGAGAGCCAATAAAAAGTGAGTTCATGTGGTGAAAATTGCCACTTCAAAATATGCAAATTGCCGTTTAAAACAAGAAAAACAGGCGGGAAATTGTTCGTCGTGAATAATTAAGCTCGCTGGAAGAAATTCTTTTATGGTTTTAAAGAAAGGATCCTGGTGTGAATAATTTATTAAATTATTGCACGGATTTCCATGTCGTATAATTTAACGTGATAATGAAGTGACTGAAACTTTCACGGTGGGTTGGAAGCACTTAGTAATTTAGAGATTTAACGCGGATGTTGCGCTATTGAATTCGAGTTTCTACTAATAAGCTTCGTACGACCCAAACTTGACTAATTAAAAGGACACTAACAAACTTGGCATTGGAAAGCGCGGATTGATCTTCGGGAATTCTGGCGTCTGATACTTTTAATTGGCTATATTGTGACCGCAAAATAAAAGGTTATTCAAATTTAACATACTCCTGTATTTGTGGTTTATGAATCCACTTTGTATTTACCCCTAAGTTACAGGTACTTTATTTGTATAAAATACATAGCACAAAATGACTGTAGATACATTTTATAAATGATAGCTTGCTAAATGTGGTGCACAATCAAACAATCTAAACTACGCAACAAATTCCAGCTCAACTACTTAGCTTCGATGTTCTCTGGTACCACGTTATTCGCTTTGGATTTTCCCGAACACAACGTACCAAAACTGGCATTGAAATGGTCATCACCATAGTACAACAACGTCAACATAATCAAAGAGTTTAAATACCCTACCAAACAAGTGACTACGTTGCTTTCATCAGCCACGTACCGATAATCCTCGAAAGCTTTAATCCCCTGTATCAAGTAATTCGGAATCCAGCAAATAAAATACACCGAAACCATCGCCAAAGCCAAATTCGACTGCTCACTATCCCCGCTGGACGTCTTCCTCTTAATAAACCACAAAATCTGTACAATACAGTACATAATCAAAGAAATCGTCGTAATCGCGAAAATCCAAAGCGACGTTTTCTCAAGAATAGAAACATTGCAGACGTAGATGACCAAAATCACGACGATAAGCCAAATCGCGGAGGTTTGGTACCTGTTGAACCGTCGGACTTTCTCAGCGCAAGCTTCAAAGAAGTTGGAGTAGAGCCAGTCCATGGTGAGGGCGGCCACGAAGAGGTAGTTACCTATGGTGATGGCGACGATGGACCCCAACCAGCACATCGCCACCTTATGGGTGACGTAGTTAATCGAAAAAATAGCGGTGTAGGTGATGGGTTGGAGCAGCAGAAGCATAGCGTCGCAGATGCACCAGTTCAAGATGTAGAAACTGAATATCGAGGTCCATCGTCTGGACTTAAGAATCGTGGAGATGATGAGGATGTCCGCGGTGGCACCGAAGAGGATGGTGATCACGGCTGGTACTAAGACGAAGTTCGAGGGGTGCTCTAGTCGGTAGTGGGTGCTGTTGGACGCGATGTTGTTGAGGAGCTCTTGGAGGTCCAACATCCTGCGGTGAATGGGTGAGTGGATGATTGAGAGACGGTGGTGACTCACCTAGGAAGCAGACGAGACGATGGTTTGACCAACACAAACGCGACCACTGCAAGACGACAAGTGTAAAATAATGGGGTCTTGGGATGTGACTATTTAAAGTTGGAATTAACGATGACACTAGAGATGAATTACGAAACGAGATAATTAAGTAAATGCATTTAACAAAGCCCTGGAAAATAATCTACGATACGAATTCCAGACGAATTGCATAATTAGGCCAGAGAGCGTAATTCAAATTTACGAGGACAACAATTGTGATGAAGCAAAGAATTTTTCAGCTAATAGAAGTTAATTCTGCTGTTAATGGAGACGAATGAAAACACAAATATTTTTAATTATTTGTGCCAATTTTAACAAATTAATCGGGCTTGGTAGTGGGTCATAGTGGGATGATTCGTGATGTGTACGCTTTTTATTTACAAGCTAAAATCGAAATAATAAGAATTCAACTTACGTCGGAGGATTGCTTACTCATAATTGGAGCTAATTTGGCTCCTGAATATTTTAGAGCACGGATAAAAATTCTGACTAGAAAAACGCTAACAGTATTTCTATTTTTAGTTTGAATTTTTGAAAAAGTGGTCTAAAAATCTTGCATACCGAAATATAAAAGGCGAGCCCAGCGAGCAAGTTTAGGTGTAATTTAAAATATTATTTATTAGTATTAAAAACAATTTTATCAATAAATTTTAAGAATGTTTATGACCACTAAGGTCTGTGGGACATCCTAAACATGCTCGCTACGCTCGCATTTTGAATGTCAGTTTTCTCAATGTGATTTACCTTGACAGAGAGATCTTTAGAATTATTATAATTAAAACTGAGTAGCCTTGTTTACCGTCATCTATAAATGTTTCTATCACAGTAAATTGATTTAAAAAAGGACATACAGAAAGCGAGTGCAGCGAGCACATTTAGATATTATTCAAAATTGTTCGTTGGTGTCCCTGGAAAGTTAATTTATTTTTAATGAGAATTTTTTAGTATCTAAAAAAGCGAATTTTGAAAATGTTTATCGGAACCTGAACGTGCTCGCTGCGCTCGCATTCTATAACTTTGTTTTTTTAAAGTAAAGCGTCTAGAGATTTATTGTTACAACAAAAAGTGGACAGCCAGCTTCGCTAAGATTTTTTCTCATAACTTCGATGAAACTAAACTGTAAAATAAGAACGTTTACAAGGCGAAGAATTTCGAAATTAGAAAACAAATTCTAAATTTAGAAAAATCTAAAAATTCTGAATGCTTTATCTATAAAAAATAGTATTCCAACCACTCCAAAATTTTCAAAAATATTAAAAATTCCAAAGTTGCGCGTATTCTAAAAATTTGAAAAATTTGAAGATTTCAGGTATTTCGCGATATTTTATATAAAGACTTAAAAGATTTTCGAGATTCTGACTGAAGATTGAAAATTCAAGAAATTCTGAAGATTCCAAGGATTCTAACAATTCTGAAGATTCTAAGAGATCCGAAGGTTCTAGTACTTTGAAGGCTGAAGATTAAAAAACAACTGAAGATTTCGAAAATTCAGGAGATTCTAAAGATTACATAAAAAGATTTCTAGGTTTCAGAAATGTCAAAAATTCCTGATATTGGGAGAGTTTAGAAATTCTAGAAATTATAAAGTTTCGAAATATTCTAAAGATTTTGAATTTTCTCAAGATCCCGAAAATTCTGAAGATTCACAGTATTTGGAAGATCGAGGATTCCTGAAAACCTGAAGATTTTTAAGATTCTGAAAATTCATACTATTTGAAAGATTAAAGATTTCTAAAAATCTGAAGACTAAAGATTCCGAAAATTGTGAAGATTCACAGTATTTGGAAAATTGGAGATACATAGAAATCTAAACACTTTGACGATTCAGGAGATCCTGAAGATTATAAAGATTTCAAAGGTACTAGAAATTTCAAAAATTCTAAAATTCCTGATATTGGGAGAGTTTAGGAATTCTAGAAATTGTAAAATTTCGAAACATGTGAAGATTCTGAATGAAGATACTGAAAATTGTGAATATTCAAAGTTTTCGAAAATTCTGACGATGCACAGTATTTGGAAGACTGAAGATTCTTACAAACCTGAAGACTGGAGATTCTGAAAATGCACAGGATTTGGAAGATTGAAAATTTGTAAAAATCTGAAAACTGAAAATTCCGAAAATTTTGAAAATTCACAGTATTCGGAAAGTTGGAGATTCCTAAAAATTCAAAGACTGAAGATTCAGGAGATTGTGAAGATTACAAAGGTTTCAAAGGTTATAGAGATTTCAAAAATTTCAAACATTTCTGATATTGGGAGAGTTGAGAAATTCTAGAAATTGTGATGTTTCGAAATATTCTGAAAATTCTCAGGATTCTGAATCTTCTAAAGATTCCGAAAATTAAGAATTTTTAAAAAACTTGAAAACTGAAGATTTTGAAGATACTGAAAATTATAAAAATTCCAGATTCCAGAAATTTTAAAAATTCCGTATGTTCTGAGATCCTAGAAATTCTGGAAATTCCAAGGACTTCAGATATTCCGGGATTCTAGAGATTTTAAGGATGATATTCTAATGTTTTTGAAGATTCTGAATATTTCGAAAATTGAAGATTCCAAAAATATGAGATCTAAGGGGTTGCGAAGATTCTGAAGAATGTGTATAAAGACTCCAAAGATGTCAACAATTCCAGAGATTCTATAAACTTTAAAGTGTCGAAAGATTCTGAAAATTCTGAAGATTCCACACGTTGCATCAATTTTGAAGATTCTGAAGAATTTAAAGGTCATAGAAATTCCAAAAATTCCAAAGATTCGAAAGACTCTGAACACTCTAAAGATTTTAAAAATTCTGTAGAATCTGAAGATTGAAAATATTCTCAAACTTTTGAAGATTCCAAATATTGTAACAATTTTGAAGATTCTAAAGATTTCGAAGATTCTAAAGATTATAAAAATTTCAAAGATTCTAGAGAAAAAAATCCTGATGTTCCTGGACTCTAGACTCGAAAATTTTAAAGATTCCAGATATGCAAGAATTCTAGAGATTCTAAAGATTCTGAAATTCTGAAGATTCCACAGGTTCGTCAATTTTGAGGATTCTGAAAAATCTAAAGATCATAACAATTTCAATGTTCCAGAAATTCTAGAGATTTCAGAAATTTAAAAATTCCTGATATTCCGAGGCTCTAGACTCCAAAAATTTAAAGATTCCAGATATTCCGGGATTCTAGAGATTCTAAAGATTCTGAAGATTGTGAATATTTCGAAGATTCCAAAAAATATGAGAAGTTTGAAGTTCCGAAAAATCTGAGGAATATGTATAAAGATTCTAAAGATGTTAAAGATCCCAGAGATTCTAAAATATTTAGTCTCGAAAGATTCTGAAGGTTCTAAAAATTCCGCAAATTCTGGAGATTTTGGAATTGTGAAAATTCTGAAGATTCTAAAGGTTCTAACAATTTTAAAGATTCTGAAGAATCTAAAGATAAAAAAATTCCAATGTTCCAGAAATTCCAAAAATTTCAAAAATTCAGGACATTCCGAGACTAGAGATTCCACAAATTCTAAAGATTCGAAAGATTTTGGAGACTGGAAATTCTAAATATTCTGAAAATTCTGTAGAACCTGAAGATCCCAAAGATTCTCATAATTCTCAAGATTCTGAAGATTATAAAAGTTTCGCAAATTTCAAACATCCAGATATTCCGGGATTTTAGAGATGCTGAAGATTCTAAAGATTTCGGAAATTCTGAATATTTACAGTATTTGGAAGATTGAAAATTCCAGAGATGAAGATTTCGAAGATGTTGAAAATTATAAAAATTTCAGAGATTCCAGAAAGATAAAAAATTCCGTATATTCTGAGAACCTAGAAATTCTAGCAAATTCTAAAGGTTTCGGATATTCCGGGATTCTAGAGATTCTAGTGTTTCTGAAGATTTTGAATATTTCGAAAACTGAGGATTCGAAAAATATGAGAACTTTAGGGTTGCGAAGATTTTGAAGAATATGTATAAAGGCTCCGAAGATGTCAAAGATTCCAGAGATTCTAGAAATTTAAAAAGTCTAAAGATTCTGAAGGTTCTAAAGATTCCAAAGATTCTGAAAATTCTGGAAATCCTGAAAATTTTGAAGATTCCACAGTTTCTAACAATTTTGAAGATTCTGAAAAATCTAAATATCATAAAAATTCCAGTGGTATAGAAATTTAAAGATTTCAAAAATTCCGGACATTCTGAGACTCGGGAGATACCACAAATTCTAAATATTCAAAAGATTCTCAAAATTCTGAAGATTATAAAAGTTTCAAAGGTTCTAGAGATTTCAGAAATTTAAAAAATTCGTGATATTCCGAGACTCTACACTCGAAAAATTTCAAAGATTCCAGATATTCCGGGATTCTAGAGATTCTAAATATTCTGAAGAATCTAAAGTTTCTGAAGATTCTAAAATTTCTGAATAATTCGAAAACTGAAGATTCCAAAATATATGAGAACTTTGGGCTTGCGAAGATGCTGAAGAATATGTATAAAGACTCCAAAGATGTCAAAGATTACAAAGACTCTAGAAATTTTAAAGAGGCGAAAGATTCTGAAGGTTCTAAAGATTCCAAAGATTCTGAAGATTCAAAAGATTTTGAAAATTCTGGAGATTCTGAAGATTTCAAAGATTCTGAAAATTCTGAAGATTCCAAAGATTATGAAAACTCTAGAATTCTGAAGATTCCAAAGATTATGAAAATTCTAAAGATTCCATCATTAGGTTGTAACAAGTTTGAAGGTTCTGAAGAATTAAAAGATCATAAAAATTCCAATGATTCTGGACAATCCGAGACTGGAGATTTACAAATTCTAAAGATTCGAAAGATTCTGGAGACTGGAGATTCTAAAGATCCTGAAAATTCTGTAGAACCTGAAGATCTGAAAGATTCTCATAATTCTCAAGATTCTGAAGATTATAAAAGTTTCACACATTCCAAACACCCAGATATTCCGGGATTTTAGAGAACCTGAAGATTCTAAAGCTTTCGGAAATTCTGAATATTTACAGTATTTGGAAGATTGAAAATTCCAAAAATTTCAAGAGATGAAGATTTCGAAGATGTTGAAAATTATAAAAATTCCAGAGATTCCAGAAAGATAAAAAATTCCGTATATTCTGAGAACCTAGAAATTCTAGCAAATTCTAAAGGTTTCGGATATTCCGGGATTCTAGAGATTCTAATGTTTCTGAAGATTTTGAATATTTCGAAAACTGAGGATTCGAAAAATATGAGAACTTTAGGGTTGCAAAGATTTGAAGAATATGTATAAAGACTCCGAAGATGTCAAAGATTCCAGAGATTCTAGAAATTTTAAAAAGAACGTTCTAAAGATTGCAATAAAAGTCTGAAAATTCTGGAGATCCTGAAAATTCTGAAGATTCCACAGTTTCTAACAATTTTGAAGATTCTGAAAAATCTAAATATCATAAAAATTCCAGTGGTACAGAAATTTCAAAAATTTCAAAAATTCCGGACATTCTGAGACTCGGGAGATTCCACAAATTCTAAATATTCAAAAGATTCTCAAAATTCTTCAGATTCCAAAGATTCTGATTGAGGTTTATCATGCCTATGATAACCTTAAAACGTTTACAAGATTTCAGAGGATTCAGTTTCGCAGTTCAGGAATTAAATTGCAAATTTTATTGAACAATTTTGATTTTTTTTTCCAAAATTTATGTCTCGGATAAAAACTCAACATGAATTCTTGTAGGACGACAAAACTGCCCTGGACAAAATAACTCCAAGCAAATTTGCTCCGTCAAAATAATCAAAATCTAAAAAGATTAGAATTTAATTATGACCTAACCAGATGTAATCTGACTTGACTTGACTTAACCTGACCTGACCTGACCTGACCTCGTTATTGTTTCAAATAAACAAATTTTAAACATTTTTGTGTGTCCATAAAAACCAAAAAGGTACATCCTGAAAACAATTGTATTTTTTTTATTACCGCGCTATTATCTCGGTAGCGGACAGACAGATCAAGGAAAGTTCTGTCTATTTTTTTTGTCATTTATAACAATACAAAAACAAATTCAAGTTTAAATATACACATTCGTCCAAATAAGTGTCATCTAAGCAAAAATGTGTTTCTTCGTTTTGAACAAATTTCACATGTTCACCCTTGTTCCACTATTTTCAACCAAAAACCGTAAAATACACCCCTCGATAAATTTAATAACGTTAGTGCGCTTGTAAATTCATATGAAGGTGGTAATTGCAGTTGATGGCAATTTCCTGACTAATTTGAAACGGGCGCAACAGGTGACGGTTCGTTGTCGATAAGGGTCACGTTCCCCCATATAGGGTCCGTCACATCTCGGTAATCTCTGCTATAACATGCTTAGTATCTGCAGTTGGCAGCACTGTCAGGCTCTAAGGTCACGAGCCGCCAATGGGTTTCTTTTCGTCGGTATCTACGGATTTTCAATGAAAAATTCACTGAAAAAGGGCGAAAAATTAAATGTGTGCTGTCAATCTGTACCTAGTTAATATTTTAGAAAAATTGACGTTAAAGCGTAATAAAAATTCGGCGCAGTTGGATATTATGCAACCAGTTTTACACGCCAGGGTCAAATCAATTCAGTGTTTACAAGGATACGAACGCAATAATTTTTCTAGTACGTGATATAAATTGTAAGAAAAGCGCTAAAATAAAACCCCAATTAAATGAATAGTCGAGCACTTCAGTCTTTATTAAAAATTCTTGAATACAGATCAAACTACGTTGTAGAATTTAATGTTCAAGGCTTTGCATGTTAATTAATTACAAGAACATGAAAATTTTAAGACGGTTGTAGTCGGATGAACAGAACTTTAAACTCTTTAGAACTTTTATAATGAACCAACCAACTTATAACAAAACTAACAGCCCATTTTAAGATAAAATAATCGCAATAAATTGTAATTTAAGAACGTACAACGTACATTAAGTTAAAATTAAATCTACAACTAAGTTTCTACGTGATTTATGAGATTATACGACACCGATCCGTTTTCTAAGCCACCGTTCCGACAAGAAATTAACTTTTTAAAGTACATTTGAAAATTCCGGTCACACTTGTACATGTACACTAGCACGAAAGGAAAAACTCCGGTGGCCAAAATATCCGCAAACAACACAACATACGTCGGAACTAAATTATAATAAGCCAAAACAAGAAAAAAATACGCCGGTGTACAAAACACAATCGTTATATTGGCAACCCCTAACCCGACGTCGTGATCAAAAGAACTCCGACTTTTAAATTTCCCTACAACGTTCATGTACGCACAAAACACGATCATAACAATCTGAATCGACAAAACAACGTAAAACGTAGCAAAAACGTCTTTCCTCAGACACATCTTAGTCAAAAACGGAAACACCAAAATCGAGACGAAGTAGATCAAAACGAGAAAAAACCTGTGGTATTTGCAGAATCTGGAATACTTGCTTTCGTTGCTGTACAGCTTAAAGTACCAATTACAAACTAGAAGAATCATAAATAAGAACGAGATCGCGTTCATTATTCGAACCGCCACGAAAATGACGCAGAATTCGCTGTGATACTGGGGCAGAGGAGTCCCGAAGTAGGTGAAAAACCACAAGAGCACTTCGTCTAGAACTAGGCTAATTATTTGCACTAAAACAATGTGGAGGATAATAGTGTTCGTTACGCTCCTCCTGAGGTTCTTGTACTTGATTATCGTGACGGAAATTAAAATGTTCGCTAGAATGGACGAGGCACTGGCTACGGTGGTCAGTTTTAATACTTGTTTCTCGTAAAAATTTTCGCTTGAGTCATCGTCGTCGATTGTGGTCGGCAGCTCCGTCGTTCCTCTTGCGACATTCATTTTACTGGTAAATTATGGTGTGGGTGGTCAGTTGGAATGTTAAATGCAATAGTGACTTACCAGACGCGACTTTTGCTGTGCTGTAATGTGGACTGAGTACGAAACCTGCGGGAAGATAACAATTATCCAGTTGAGCTAATATTGTGCACCAACTAGGTACTTTATTTAGATGTTACCTACCCTAGTTAAGCTCGCAGGTCTGAGAGGCAGTTTTAGGTGGATTGGTTCAGCGACCATGTGATTATTTTTGGAAAATTCGGACATTACTTAAAGAGATTGAAATTTGCGACAATAGTAAAATTTGTGACACTTGAGTTAAAAAGTTCTTGGACACATTGAGTTCTTATAAATCGTTACTTTGCAGTCTTTGTTATTACAGCGTTCTAAACAATCTAGAAAAATATAAAAGGGATTTTAAAAAATAAAAAAATGTTGAAATTATTACCAGTCGAAATGAAAAAAAAAAGCTATATTTTCTACATACCAAGAAAATAAAGTTTTCTCCAATACATTTTTTTAGAGCAACAAAACATTTCAAAAATGATAGTCAAAAAATGCTTGACATCATTTCAAAGAATTCCGAAGTTACAAACAATATTCTAAATTTAAAAAAATCTAAAAATTTCGAATGCTTTATAGATACAGAAATAGGATTCAACACTCCAAATTTTCAAAAATATTAATAATTCCAAAATTTAGTTAAGAGTATGCGAATTCTAAAGGTTCCAGAAATTCTAGAAATTAAAAAAAAATTTGAAGGTTCTAAAGATTACGACTATTCCGGAGATTTTGAAGATTCTGAAAATTCTGGAGATTTGAAGATTCTGAAGAATCTAAAGATTAGAAAAATTTTAATTTCCGAAGTTCCAGAAATTTGAAAAGTTCCATATTTCCGAGACTAGAAATTTCAGATATTCCAAAAGTTCCAGATACATATTCGAGACTCGAGATTCTAGAACTTCTACAGATTCGAAAGAGTCTGAAAATTCTGAATATTCTAACGATCCAACAGATCCTAAAAATTCTAAAGATTATAAAAATTCTAAAGATTCTAAAGATTTTAAAAATTCTAAAGATTCTAACGCCTCTGAAGATTCTCAACATCCGATTGAGGTTTCGATGATTTTGAAGAATAAGATAAAGATTGTAAAGATGTCAGACTCCAAAAATTCTAGAAATTTTAAAAAGTCGAAAATTTCTGAAGGTTCTAAAGATTCCGAATTTTCTAGAGATTTCGAAGATTCTGACAATTTTGAAAAATTCCAAAGATTCTGAAACTTCTGAAAATTCCAGAGTGCTAACAATTTTGAAAATTCTGAAAAATATAAAGATTATAAAAACTTTTAATGTTCCAAAAGTTCCAAAACTTTCAAAAATTCCAGATTTTCCGAAACTCTGGAGATTCCAGATATTCCTAAGGTTCCAGATATTAGGAGATTGGAAATTCTAAAGATTCTTCTACAAAAATTCGAATTTCGCGCCGATTCTTTGGAAAATGTTGTTCCGTGACAGTCAACACCCTATATTTTTGGAATCAGCACGTCGGGATCCACGACCCTGAATTTTTTCAGAATTTTTAGACAATTTTTTTAAAACTGAAATTTTTCCAATTCTTCAAATTTCGGCCAAATTTTGACATTTTCGAAACTTAACTAAATGCATTTTCTTGGAGATTTCGAGGCCTAGAACTCACTTCCGGTCTCGTTTCTTTGATAGCTGCTACCATTTTGCCAGAATCGACCGTCGAAATATCGTGATTTTAAGAAATCTTCAAAAATTCGCATTTCGCGCCGATTCTTTCGAAAATGTTGCTCCGTGACCATCAACACCCTATATTTTTGGAATCAGCACGTCGAGATCCAAGTCCCTGAATTTTTTCAGAATTTTTAGACAACTTTTTTAAAACTGAAATTTTTCCAATGGTCCCCCCTTCTTCAAATTTCGGCAAAATTTTGACATTTTCGAAACTTAACTGAATGCATTTTCTTGTAGATTTCGAGGTCTAGAACTCACTTTCGGTCTCGTTTCTTTGATGTATGCTACCGTTTTTCCGGAATCCACCGTCGAAATATCGCGATTTTTAGATATCTTTAAAAATTCGCATTTCGCGCCGAATCTTTCGAAAATGTTGCTCCGTGACCGTCAAGACCCTATATTTTTGGAATCAGCACGTCGAGATCTACGTCCCTGAATTTTTTCAGAATTTTTAGACAACTTTTTTAAAATAAAAATTTTTCCAATGGTCCCCCCTTCTTCAAATTTCGGCCAAATTTTGACATTTTTTAAACTTAACTGAATGCATTTTCTTGTAGATTTCGAGGCCTAGAACCCACTTCCGGTCTCGTTTCTTTGATAACTGCAACCGTTTTTCCGGAATCGACCGTCGAAATATCGCGATTTTTAGAAATCTTCAAAAATTCTATTTCGCGCCGATTCTTTCGAAAATCTTGCTCCGTGACCATCAACACCCTATATTTTTTGAATCAGCACGTCGAGATCTACGTCCCTGAATTTTTTCAGAATTTTTAGACAACTTTTTTGAAAATGAAATTTTTCCAATGGTCCCCCTTCTTCAAATTTCGGCCAAATTTTGACATTTTCGAAACTTAACTGAATGCATTTTCCTGTAGATTTCGAGGCCTAGAACTCACCTCCGGTCTCGTTTCTTTAATAACTGCTACCGGTTTTCCAAAATCGATCGCCGAAATATCGTGATTTTTAGAAATCTTAAAAAATTCGCATTTCGCGCCGATTCTTTCGAAAATGTTGCTCCGTGACCATCAACACCCTATATTTTTGGAATCAGCACGTCGAGATCTACGTCCCTGAATTTTTTCTGAATTTCTAGACAACTTTTTTGAAAATGAAATTTTTCCAATGGTCCCCCCTTCTTCAAATTTCGGCCAAATTTTGACATTTTCGAAACTTAACTGAATGCATTTTCTTGTAGATTTCGAGGCCTAGAACTCACCTCCGGTCTCGTTTCTTTGATAACTGCTACCGTTTTTCCAAAATCGACCGTCGAAATATCGCGATTTTTAGAAATCTTCAAAAATTCTATTTCGCGCCGATTCTTTCGAAAATGTTGCTCCGTGACCATCAACACCCTATATTTTTGGAATCAGCACGTCGAGATCTACGTCCCTGAATTTTTTCAGAATTTTTAGACAACTTTTTTGAAAATGAAATTTTTCCAATGGTCCCCCCTTCTTCAAATTTCGGCCAAATTTTGACATTTTCGAAACTTAACTGAATCCATTTTCTTGTAGACTTCGAGGCCTAGAACTCACTTCCGGTCTCGTTTTTTTGATAATCGCAACCGTTTTCCCGGAATCGACCGTCGAAATATCGCGATTTTTAGAAATCTTGAAAAATTCGCATTTCGAAAAGAAGAAAATTCTCTAGAGTCTGAAGATTCCAAAAATTCTGAAAATTTTAAATATTCTAACGTTCCTAAGAATGATAAACATTCTTAAGATTCTAAAAGTTCTAAATATTCTCAAGATTCTTAAAATTCTGAAGATTCTAACGCCTCTGAAGATACTCAACATTTCTGAAGTATATGCATAAAAAAGGTTCCAAAGATGTCAAAGACTTCAAAATTCCAAAAATTCTAGAAATTCTAAAAAGTCGAAAGCTTCTGAATGTTCTAAAGGTTCCAAATATTTTGGAAATTCCGAAGATTCTGAAAATTTTGAAGATTCTAACAATTCTGAGGTTTCTCAAGATTCCGAAAATTCTGGAAAATTCCAAAGATTGTGAAGATTCCGAAGATTCTAAAACTGCTGAAAATTCCTAACAAATTTGAAGATTCTGAAAAATCTAAATATCATAAAAATTTGTATCTTCCAAAAGCTCCATAAATTTCAAAAATCCCAAATTTCCGAGACTAGAGATTCCACATATTCCTAAAATTCCAGATATTCGAAAACTCTGGAGATTCTAGAAATTCTAAAGATTCGAAAGTTTCTGAAGATTCTGGAGATTCTAAAGATTTTGAAATTTCTGTAGTATCTGAAGATTCCAAAGATTCTTAAAAATCTGAAAATTCCACAATTTTAAAAATTCTGAAGATTCTAAAGATTTTAAGAATTTCTAAAGCAAAAATTACAAAAAATCTGAAAACTGTGAAGATTTCTAATATACTAAAAATTATGAAGATTTTAAAGGTTCCAGAAATTTCTCATATATCCGAGACTCTAGGTATTTCAAAGATTGTCAAGATTCGAAAGATTCTAAAGATTTTGAAAATCTGAAAATTCCAAAGATTCTGAAACTTCTGAAAATTCCCAAAGTCCTAACAATTTTGAAAATTCTGAAAAATCTAAAGATTATAAAAATTTTAATCTTCGAAAAGTTCCAGAAATTTAAAAAATTCCAGATTTCCGAAACTCTGGAGATTCCAGATATTCCTAAAGTTCCAGATATTTGGAGATTCTGGAGTTACTAAAGATTCTGAAAATTCTGTAGAATCTGAAGATTCCAAAAATTCTGAAAATTCTAAATATTCTAACGTTCCTAAAAATCCTAAAAATTCTAAAGATTCTAAGGATTCTATAAATTCTGAAAATTCTAACGCCTCTGAAGATACTCAACATTTCCATTGAGGTTTTAGTATGTATAAAGTTTCCAAAGATGTCAAAGACTCCAAAGTTCCAAAAATTCTAGAAACTTTTAAAAGTCGAAAGCTTCTGAAGGTTCTAAAGATTCCGAATATTTTGGAAATTTCGAAGATTCTAAAAATTCTGAAGATTCTAAAGATTTTAAGAAATTCCAAGGCAAAAATTACACAACATCTGAAAACTCTGAAGATTTCTAATATACTAAAAATTATAAAGATTCTAAAGGTTCCAGAAATTCCGGATATTCCGAGACTCTAGGTATTCCAAAGATTGTCAAGATTCGAAAGATCCTGAAGATTCTGAAGATTTTGAAATTCTGGAAATTCCAAAAATTCCAAAAATTCTAACAATTCTGAAGATTCTAAAGATTTTAAAAATTTTAAGATTCTGAACATTCTAATATTTCTGAAGATTCGGAATAATTCGAAAACTGGAGATTCGGAAAATCATATATAAAGATGCCAAAGATGTCAAAATTCCAAAGGTTCCAGAGGTTCTAGGAATTTTAAATAGTCGAAAGATTCTGAAGGTTTTAAAGATTCCGAAAATTCTGGTGATTTTGAAGATTCTGAAATTTCTTTGGTTTCTCAAGATTCCGAAGATTCTGAAAATTCTGAAAATTCCAAAGATGTTGAGAATCTGAAGAATTCAAAGTTTTTAACAATTTTGAAGATTCTGAAGAATCTAAAGATTATAAAAATTCCATTCTTCCAGAAATTCCAGAAGTTTCAAAAATTCTAGATATTCCAAGACTCTAGAGATTCCAGATATTCCAAAAGTTCCAGACTCTAGAGATTCGAAAATTTTCAAAAGTTTCGAATATTCCGGGATTCTAGAGATTCTAAACATTCTGAATGTTCCGAAGACTCCAAAAAGACTGAAGATTCAAAAATTTAGATAATTTCTGAAGATTCTAAAGATTCCGAAGATTCCAAAAATTTCAAAAGCTGAAAATTCCAAAAAATCTGAACACTGTAGATTCCGAATGTGCTAAAGATTCTGAATGAAGATACTGAAAGTTCTGAGGATTTTGAACATTTTAAACATTTCGAAAATTCTGAAGATTTGAAAGGTTGAAGATTCCTAAAATCCTGAAGACTGAAGATTCTGAAAATTCACAGTATTTTGAAGATTCTAAAGATATGAAGACTGAATATTTCAAAGAGTTTGAAAATTACAAGGATTTCAAATGTTCCAGAGACCCCAGAGATTCCAAAGAACCTGCGTATTTCGGAACTCTAGAGATTCTAAAAATTCTAAAGTTTCTAAAGATTCTTAATTTTTCAAACACTGAAGATTCCAATAAATTTGCAAACATTGAGGTTCCAAAGAGTTCAAAGATTGCAGAGGTTTCAACGATTCTAGGAATTCTAAAAAGATTAAAAAATTGTCGATAATTTCTAAAGATTCCACAGATTATAAGTAGTTCGAAGGCTGAAAATTACAAAAAATCTGAACACTCGGAAGATTCCGCATGTCCTAAAGATTATAAAGATTCCAAAAGTTCCAAAAATTTTAAAGATTCCAAGGATTTGAACAATTCTGAAGATTCCAAGGTTTCCGAGGAGCTTGAAGATTCTGAGTACTTCGAAACCTGAAGATAAAAAAATTTGAAGACCGATAAATTCAGAAGGTTCTGAAGATATTTCAAAGGTTCTAGAGATTTCAGAAATTCCAAAAATTCCTGTTATTTAGAGAGAATAGAAATTCTAGAAGTTTCTAAATATTCTTAAAATTTTGGAACATTGGAGATTTCTAAAATCTGAAGACTGAAGATTCCGAAACTTCTGAAAATTCATATTATATGGAAGATTGAAGATTCCTAAAAATCTGGAGACTTCGAAGATTCCAAAGATTCTGAAAATTATAAAGATTCTAGATTCCAAAAATTCCAGAAGTTTCGTATCTTCCGAGACTTGAGATTCCAGAAATTTCTAAAATTCCGGATACTCCAAGACCCTAGAAATTCCAAAGATTCGAAAGGTTCTGAAAATTCTAAAAAGTCTGAAGAGAATTTTTTTGTAAATTTGTATCTGCAGAAGTTACGTTGGACCTCATTTCTTCGAAAACTCGTACCATTTTTCCAAAATACTGCAATTTTTAGATAAAAAAACATTACTTTCAAATCGAATATTTCAAATTTTTTGCTTTTGTGAAAATTTCGGTTTTTTGTAGATTGTTGTATAACATTTTACAGTTTGGCTTCAAATAAATTCAACATTTAATTTTTACTCGATATTGTATTATTGCTCAAACAATTCCAAATAATGTGCCTATATTATACATTTCGTTTGTAAAGAAATAAATGCGATTAAAGTCCAAACAATAATCAGAAGCGATTTAATTGTCTCGAATTTCGTTTGTTCAGTCGTTGCTTCGAATTTAACACACAAAACGTAATCTACAATAAGCTCTTACCGTCCTCTTGCTAAAAAATTGTTGACAATCTGCTAATTATCCCTCATTAAAGAATAATTAGCTGCAACAACAGACAAATGAAAACGTGCATAAACTTAAATAAGAAAATATTTAATTTGAAATACGGATTTCACTACAAATAAATAAATAACAACACAGCAATTACAAAGCCATTAAGACCAGATAACTCCGCCGCTTTGTTCCAATATAACAAATCACCCGAAAAATATTTCCTGTAATCTTCGAGAAAAATGATAACTGCCAACGAAAACAACAATAGTCGACAGATGTACAGTTAGTCGGGAATTCCCCCCTAATTACACACATTATAACCCAGTCACGGTCCTGATTCCGAATTCACAAACAGTACGTCATTGTCGCAATCACCTAAAACTGCCGCAAATAATAACCCAAAAAAAAACGACTCATCGATAGCTAATCATAATCAGTCTTACGTGGAAATCTTAAAGTCATAGGCCATCTGTACGAGATTATAAACAAGTGCGTCATTTCGCTCTTCACCACAACATTCTTCGAATTTTCGTCGAAGAGGTTGTTGCAGACCTTGACAGTTGCGTAACTGCATGCTGTTTGTTATTATATAAACACAACAAATAACAATTCTCAAAAACGTATTAATGT
Organism: Zophobas atratus; assembly: GCA_022388445.1. Taxonomy (NCBI): domain Eukaryota; kingdom Metazoa; phylum Arthropoda; class Insecta; order Coleoptera; family Tenebrionidae; genus Zophobas; species Zophobas atratus. The sequence continues at coordinate 5,311,944 of CM039449.1, forward strand.
AACGTATAAATTTGTTTAATTCATTATGATTGGAATAACGTGTACAGATTCACACTGGATTCGAGGTCGAAGCACACAACCGAGACGATATTAAATCGTTTTTGACCTCTGGTGCTCCTATCGGTGAAAGAAAACAGTAATCGGTCGAAAAATTGTATTAAATTAAAAACTACATTAATTGTCTGGAATTTGTACACCGTTTACGTCGTTGTAGCTCACGGGAGTTTCTAAACTTTCGTTCGAGTATTCGTTACACTTACAAGTGAACACTTTCCTCAAGAATATGTTGTAGCGATCGTCGTAGTAATAGAGGTAGATGAAGTTAAACACGGGGCTTGAAAACCCTAACGAAAATACAAAAATTAGTAGCACGGGAGCAGCTATGTTCCCGAGGATTGTTAAGAGTACGAATATCAAAGTGGGACACCACAAACCGAACCAAATATTGGCAATTGCCAGCCCTATGTTCCCTTTACAATCAGACGTAATTCTCCTCCTCCTCACTAAATGAATAATATTTATAATAATTAAGAACAACACTAAAAAACACAGCCCAGCAGCCAAGATCATATAAACGAAGCCATACATGGCACTCTTGAAACATATTTGGACGGTAATCGAACACATGAACATAGTCAGAACATAAAAGGCCGCTATGAAAAATTTATACACACGACAAAACTTCACATAAACGTTTTTGTAGTAAAGTTTGAGGTACCAGTCACAAATTAACAGAAACAAGTACCACGTTATAGCCACCATTATCGTAGATTCGACTTGATAAGAAGCACAAAACACTATAGTGTGCACTGGCGAAACGTCGAAGAACTCCATCAGGATTCTCAAAGTCAGCGGCGTAGCAAGCAAACAAAACGCCTGTAAAATGTTCATTTGAAGAAAAATCACATTGGTGGGGTCCTCCCTCATCTTCTTGTACTTGACGATGACGAAAATTAACAGACTGTTGGCCACCACTGACAGCAATCCCACGACGGTGAACACCTCCAGGAAAATCCGCTCGTAGGAGGTTTCCCGGTGATGGTACTCCTCGTCGGTGAAATTCGACGTGATGTTGGGCAAATCGTCCACGGTGTTGAGGTTACTCATCTGAAAAGTATTCACTAAGTAGGGACACATTGAACGTGTCGTGGTACTTACCTCGATGTGGTTTGCACACTATCTGGACAAATGTTTCCCATAAACTAAACGGACGGAACACATATTATCAGTTATTGTTATTATCTGCATTGCACTGGTCGCTTCGAGCGCACGATTTGTCAACAAATTCGGTTTCTTAAAAGCGATAAACGGGTTTGATGGAAACGGGCCGGTTTTTGCGGGATGTGCGCTTTGGGACAAAAATAACGTCACGGGCGTAACGCCCACGGTAATGAGGATTGTTTATAGTTGGCACAACGTGGACTGACGAAAGTGTTCGCGGCCGAATTTATTTAGTTCAGGTTTATAATTACGTGCTGCGTTAAGTTGCTAATCTGGTTGAGGTGCTGTTTTTTAACGAGCGGCGCAACGTAGCGTTGAAGAGAAAGTTCGGGTTATCGGTGGTTCGAATTATTGTTAATCAGTGGTTTTATTTCCGAAAAATGAAATAAATTTATATAATGAAAAATAAATTGTGTTGTTAATAACGCACGCGATAAAGTGTTTATATAATAGGTGGGGCTCGTCGGGGTCGAACGGAATTATTGTCGGTTGTTTATTTACCTGTGGAGTGGATTTAAATACTTCAGGGGGAAATAAACCGTTTTATTGCTTCTCAATTTGCGACAGCAATTTTCACAAACAATTTCAGTCTGTTATTATTTTATTTTACGAAAATTCTCTCGACACATCTGGCGATTTTGTAGCTTTAAGTCAACCGAAAATCTCAAATTTTACACTTTTCAAAATAGGTAATGAACTTTTAGCTGGCATGGAATCGTCCTTCTCAGTTTTTGACTCTGTACACTAGGCAACCCATCATTCACGAACAAGAAATCGTATTCAAAATTTAATCTGACCCCCTCCCAAAAATTGATGGCGCATCTCAAAATTTTGTCTAATAAATTCTTTCTAAAATATGCAAAATATTGTGACTTAATATTTCTGCTTTATTAATGTCTTCATAGTTTTTATAATTACGTATACAAGGTGATTCAAACATTTTCCCGAAAATTGCATAACTGTAGACCAAGTTTTTTAATAAAACCTGAAAATTCTCTTTTTAATAATTTAGCTTCCCAGAGAGACTGACGAATAATTTTGAATTTTTAAATAACACACGTATATGTGTTCGCTGCGCTCGCATTTTAAGCTTACATTTCCAGCTACCGAGAAAATTGACAAAATATTTTTCAACATTTTCAAAAAAAGATCCCAATGATCTTAAAGATCCAGAGATTCTAAAGATTCTGAAAACTCTAACGTTTCTAATTTGTGTTTTCTGGATACATATTTCGAAAACTGAAGATGCCAAAAAATCTGAGAATTTTGAGGTTCGAGAAGATTCTGAAGAATTTGTGTAAGGATTCCAAAGCTGTCAAAGATTCCCAAGGTTCCAGACATTCTAGAAATTTTAAAGAGTCGAAAGATTCTGAAGATTCTAAAAATTCCAAAAGTTTTGAGGATTTCGAAGATTCTGAAGATTGCGAAGATTCTGGAGATTCCAGAGATTCTGAAAATTCTGAAGAGTTTAAAGTTTCTATCAATTTTGAAATTTCTGGAGAATTTAAAAATTATAAAAATTCCAATTGTTTCACAAACTCCAGAAATTTCAAAAATTCTGAATATTGCGAATTTCTAGAGATTCTAAAGATTATGAAGATTAAAAAAACTTTTGACAATTTCTGAAAATCCTAAAGACCCTGAAGATTCTAAAGATTCTCAAGATTCTAAAGATTTTAAAGATTCTGAAGATTCTGAATAATTCGAAAACTCCAAGGGTTCCAAAAATTCCAAGGGTTCCAGAGATTCTAGAAATTTTAAAGTCGAAAGATTCTGAATGGTTTAAAGATTCCGAAGATTCTGAAGATTCCAAAAATCAGAGATCAAAGTTTCTAAATTATAAAAATTCCAACGTTTCACAAACTCCAGAAATTTCAAAAATCCAGAAATTCTAAAGATTCCAAAGATTCTGAAGACTGGAGATTCTACAGATTTTGAAATTTCTAAAGATTTAAAAAATTCTGAATATTCTAAAGAGTTCCAAGAGTCTGAAGATTCTGAGTAGTTCGAAGGCTAAATATTCCAAAAAGGCTGAAGACTTCGAATATAACGAAGAGTCTGAAAATTATAAAAATTTCAAAGGATCTACAGGTTTCAGAAATTAAAAAATTGCTGATATTCCGGGACTAGAGAATCCAAAAGTTTCAAAGATTCGAGATATTGCGATATGCCAGAGATGCTAAAAACTGTAATGATTCTTTTAATTCTCTGAAGAATCTGAATATTCCGAAGAGTCGAAAAATATGAAAACTTCGATACTCTGAAGATTCTAAAGAACATAAAGATTCTAAAGATTCTGAAGATTCAAAAAATTTTGACAATTTCTGAAGATTGTAAAGATTCCAAAGAATCGAAGTACATATTTCAAAGGCTGGAAATTCTGAACTTTTTGAAGATTCCGAATATTCTAAAGATTATGAAATTCCAAAGGTTCCAAAAATTCCTGATATTCCGAGAATAGGGATTTTAGAGGTTGTCAAGATTCGAAAGATTCTGGAGATTCTAAAGATACTAGAAATTCTAAAGATTCTGAAGATTCTAAAGATTTAGAAGATTCTGAACATTCTAAAGAGCTCCAAGATTCTGGTCATTGTGAGTAGTTCCAAGGCTAAATATTCCAAAAAGGCTGAAGACTTCGAATATTACGAAGATTCTGAAATTATAAAAATTTCAAAGGATCTACAAATTTCAGAAATTAAAAAATTCCTGATATTCCGAGACTAGAGATTCCAAAAGTTTCAAAAATTCGAGATATTGCGATATTCCAGAGATGCTAAAGACTGTAATGATTCTTTTAATTCTCTGAAGAATCTGAATATTCCGAAGAGTCGAAAAATCTGAAAACTTCGATACTCTGAAGATTCTAAAGAACATAAAGATTCTAAAGATTCTGAAGATTCAAAAAATTTTGACAATTTCTGAAGATTGTAAAGATTCCGAAGATTCGAAGTACATATTTCAATGGCTGGAAATTCCGAACTTTTTGAAGATTCCGAATATTCTAAAGATTATGAAATTCCAAAGGTTCCAAAAATTCCGGATATTCCGAGAATAGGGATTTCAAGGAGGTTGTCAAGATTCGAAAGATTCTGAAGATTCTAAAGATACTAGGAATTCTAAAGATTCTGAAGGTTCTTAAGATTTTAAACTTCCTAAAAATTTTAAAGATTTAAACATTCTGAAGAATTTGCAATAGGATTCAAAAGATGTCAAAAATTTCAAAGTTTCCCGAGATCCTAGAAATTTTAAAAGATCGAAAGGTTCTGAAGTTTTTAAAGATTCCTCAGATTCTGAGGATTTTGAAAATTCTATGGATTCTGAAGATTCCGAAGTTTCTGGAGATTCTAGAGATTCTTGAAATTCTGAAGGGATCAAAGTTTCTAACAATTTTGACGTTTTTGAAGAATTTAAAAATTATAAAAATTCCAGTGTTTCACAAACTGCAGAATTTTCAAAGATTCCAAGGATTATTCTGAAGACTGGAGACTAACAATTCTGAACATTCTAAAGAGTTCGAAGATTCTGAAGATTCTGAGTACTTCGAAGGCTCAAGATTCCAAAGGGGTTGAAGAATATTACGAAGATTCTGAAGATTATAAAAATTTCAAGGATCCTAGAGATTTCAGAAATCTAAAAAATTCCTGATATTCCGGGACTCTAGAGATTCCAAAAGATTCAAAGATTCCAGATATTCCGGAGTTCTAGAGATTCTAAAATTCTGATGATTCTTTTAAGTCTCTGAAGATTCTGAATATTCCGAAACTCCAAAAATCTGAAAATTTCGATGCTCCGAAGATTCTGAAAAACATAAAGATTCGAAAGATCTCGAAAATTCCAAAGTTTCTGGAGATTCTAGGAATTCTAAAGATTCTGAAGATCAAAAAAATTTTGACAATTTCTGAAGATCCTAAAGATCCTGAAGATTCTAAATGTTCTCAGAATTCTAAAGATTCTGAAGATTCTAACTTTTCTGAAGATTTTGAATATTTCGAAAACTGAAGATTCTAAAAGATCTGAGAACTTTGAAGTTCCAGAAGATTCTGAAGAATTTGCATAATGATCCAAAGATATCAAAGATTACAAAGTTTCCAGAGATCCTAAAAATTTTAAAGAGTCTAAAGTTTCTAAATTTCAAGAATTCCGGATATTCCGAGACACAGATTTTCCAAAAATTCTAAACATTTCAAAGATTCTGAAGACTGGAAATTCTAAAGAGTACTGAGAATTCTAAGTAAGTACTTCGAAGGCTGAAAATTCTAAAAAGACTAAAGACTGAATATTCCGAAGATTCTGAAGATTATAAAGAATTCAAAGGTTCTAGAGGTTTCACAAATTTTCTAATATTCCGAGACACTCTAGAGATTCCAAAAGTTTCAAAGATTCTAGATATTCCGGAGTTATAGAGATTCTAAAGATTCCAAAGATTTTAAAAGTTTTGGCAGTTCCTTAAGATCCTGAAGATTGTAAAGATTCGAAAGATTCTGAAGATTCTAACTTTTCTGAAGATTTTGAATATTTCGTAAACAGAAGATTCTAAAAGATCTGAGAACTTCGAAGGTCCAGAAGATTCTGAAGAATTTGTATAATGGTTCAAAGATATCAAAAATGGCAAAGTTTCCAGAGGTCCTAGCAATTTTAAAGAGTCGAAAAATTCTGAAGGTTCTAAAGATTCCGAAAATTCTGAGGATTTTGAAGATTCTGAAAATTTTGAGAATTCTGAAGATTCCGAAAATTTTGGAGATTACAAACATTCTGAAAATTCTGAAGAGATTAAAGTTTCTAACAACTTTGAAATTTCTGAATAATTTAAAAATTAAATATAAAAATTCCAGTGTTTCACACACTCCAGAAATTTCAAGAATTCCGAATATTCCGAGACTAGATTTTCCAAAAATTCTAAACATTCTAAAGATTCTAAAGACCAGAAATTCTAAAGAATTCGATGATTTTGAGAATTCTAAGTACTTCGAAGGCTAAAGATTCCAAAAAGACTGAAGACTAAATATTACCATGATTCTGAGGATTATAAAGATTTCAAAGATTCTAGAGGTTTCAGAAATTTTCTAATATTCCGACACTCTAGAGATTCCAAAAGTTTCAAAAATTCTAGACATTTCGGATTGATTCTTTGAAGTCTCTAAAAATTCTGAAGAACATAAAGATTCCAAAGACTTCCAAAATTCCAAAGTTTCTAGAGATCCTAGGAATTCTAAAGATTCTGAACATTCAAAAATTTCTGAAAATCCCAAAAAATCCTGAAGATTCTCAAGATTCTAAAGATTCTGAAGATTCTGAATATTTCGAAAACTGAAGAAAGATTCCAAAAAATCTGAGAACTTCAGATGATTCTGAAGAATTTGTATAATGATTCCAAAGATATCAGAGATTCCAAAGATTCCAGAGATTCTAGAAATTTTAAAGAGTCGAAAGACTCTGAAGGTTCTAAATATTGTGAAAATTCTGACGCTTTTCACGATTATGAAAATCTCAAAACTTCAAAGCTCCGAGGATTACAAAGATTTCAATTCCAGTTCAGGATGTTTCAATCCGAGGGACATTATAGACACCAAAAACAATCTTCAAAGTCACATTTTAAGTATTAATATTTTTTTTATAATTTAGCTTCTTAGAAACACCAATAAATGATTTTTTAAATTCTACCTGAACGTGCTCGCTGCGCTCGCATTTTATTATTAAACTTGCGTCCCGAGGTACCGAGAAAATTGAAAAAAACAAAACAAAGATTGTTAAAACGGCAGCATGCAGAGAAAAAACAATTGTTTATATGGACGCGTTTTCATAGATTAATAATAATATTAATAATAATAATTAATTTGAGGCAATTTTTTTGCTCTATTTTTGAAATAAGTTCCAAACTGCCAATTTAAAAAAAGAAACAAAGAAAACTTTTTCTGTATTTTAATCTGAAGTAATTTTCGCTCTGTACAAATAATCCAGAAAATTAAAAAAATAATTTCCAAAAATTTTCCAAAAAACACGATCTCCATTCAAAAAGAAAAAAAGCAGTGGATTATATCGATTTTTTCTAGATTAATAATTTGGCGGGATTTTGGTTCTGCCCATTTCAACAACCGACAAAAGTGGCAAAATAGTTTCCAAAAATTTTCAAAAAAAGTACTATATCCCTAGAATTGTTTTTAAACTATCTACAAATTACCGAAGAGTGTGACAAAATGATATTAAAAAAAATCCAAAAAAGTAAAAAGGAAAAAAAATAGTTCAGAGAGAATTTCTTAACAGATTAATAATTTGAGGGTATTCTGGCTTTGACCATGTAGATAATGTAGAAAATTGAGAAAATATTGTTTTTCGTCTTTATTTTCATAGAAGTGTGCAGGAAAGTGATCAGCCAATTTTTTGGGTTCTATTGCAAAAATAAATCTCTAGACCACACTCAACAATTGTTGGTTGCATAACCATTATTTTAAAACTGAACAGTCTCGTGTTCAGAAACGAAAAAAGTCTTGTTATATATGGCACTTGTCATTAAAAATTAGCGCAACAAATTTACCGTAAACTTACTTTTTCAGGACCTGTCAACGAAACACGAAAACTGGTCTTTCGTAGAAGTTAGATACGAGTTTCGTTGAGCACAACCAATGAACTGTTAGTCATGTAATGATCCCGCCTGAACTGCTTATTTAATTACATTGTGACAATGCGTGCCCACTTTCTGAAAGTCATGCATAAACAATTCAGCCGAAGCGACTCAAATTTTCAACAAACAATTCTCAGCAGCAATTGTTGACTAATAGCTGCAGTGACATTGAAAAGAATGCTCTTTTCCGTTATAATGACATCACAAAAGAAGCACGACGCCTACGTTGTTTAATAGACTATTTACTATCGAGTTTATAGTTTGTAGTCATGTGATAAAATTACCAAATTCAAAAATTGCGACAAAAAAGGCTTTATTAAGTTTCAGAAACTGCCACACTATTTACGTTCTGATAACGTACAGCCGGACTCTCCAAACCCTCGTTCGAGTATCTATTCCGCTCACATTTAATCACCTGTCGCAAAAATATCCTATAATAATCGTCGCAATAATAAAGATAGATTAAATTAAACACCGGACTAGAAAACCCTAACACACACAAAAATATAACAAAAACAGGTGCGTACATTTTCAAACCTATAAACTCTAAAAATAACAGCACGAGAACTCCACTCCACAATATGAAAAAAATATTCGTGATAGCCAACCCATTGGTACCTTTGCGGCCTCCTAAAATGCGTCTTTTTTTGAATAAGTGGACCACATTCACAATCACTAAAGTCGTCGCTAAAAGATGCACCCCTATAAACATGAACATATAAGTCACCGCGAGCATTTGGTGGTTCAGACAATAATGAACCGTAATCGAACAACCCATCAACATCACCACGTAAAGCATAATTATAAAGAACTTGTAAATGCGGCAGAATTTTTGGTACGTGTCTTCGTGGTACAGCTTTAGGTACCAGTCACAAATTACAAGAATGTGGAACCACGTTATACCAAACATCATGTTAAACTCGACTTGATAAGTCAAACACAACACAATTGCATGGACTTGCGAAACGTGAAAAAAAGTCATCGAAATTCGAAAAGTCAGCGGCGTGGCTAACAAATATATAGCTTGGATGATGTTCACGTGTAAGAATATGACATTCGAAACGTCTTCCCTCAACTTCTTGTTTTTGGCGATGGTGATGATGAAGATGATGTTGGCGGCTTCCGACAGGAGTCCCACGACGGTGAAGAATTCCAAGAAAAGTCGTTCGTAGAAGCTTTCGTTGTGTTGGTAGACTTCGTCCGAAAAGTTTGCCGTCACGTTTGGCATGTCGTCCACTGTGCTTAAATTGGCCATCTGGAATTTTGTGAAAACAGACTGGTTTAAATTTAAGTTGTGCTACTTACTTTGTGGTTAAAATTGTTGCTGCTTACGCTACTAGACTAGACTAACATTGTTATTACTTCATCAGTCCACACGGACTAAACTATATACCCACACCAATGAGACAATTACGGAATACTTAACTAAAACGAACAACGACTTTACGAAGAAGTCTTGACAATTAGTGTTACACGGGAGTGTCTGAATTAAAAAAAAGTGCTCTTTTCCGGTAAAAGTGACGTTATAAAATTAAGGGAGCAAACGCCCACGGTCTTTAATAAACGATCACAGTGTGCTATCAACCGGCGTCGTAGTTTAACGTCTGATGTTCTTAAAATACTTCTAGACGTTTTGATCTTTTTGACCGGAGGGGGTTTAAACATTTTAACAAGCTACTACAACCTTAAAAAAAATACAAATCTTGTAATTAATTCACTAATTATATGCTGATAACTGCTAATCTAAAATTCTCGGTTGTTAAATGAGCAGAGCTAAATGTGATTGATCTACGAAGAATTCTGTATTAAACAGAGCTTTGAATAGATATTATTTTAACATTTTTTTGATTTTTTTTTGAAAATTTTGAATATTTCTCCATTTTTTTTCGATTGTTGGACAAAGCAAAGTCAAATAACGCCAAATTATTAATTCACAAAGAGTGTATCATCCAGTGGTTTTTGACACCGTTTAAATTTTTATGAAAAATTTTTGGAATTATTTTTCCAATTTTCTCGATTATTGGTGGATACAGAGTGAAAATTACTTCAGATTCGTAGTTTACCTGTGTTTTTTGTATATCGGATTATTTCTTTGAACTATTTTTTGAAAATTTTTGGAAAATATTTTGCCACTTTTCTCGTTGTTGGAATGGGCAAAGACCTAAGATCGTGTTTTTTGGAAAACTTTTGGAAATTATTTTCCCAATTTTATGGATAGTTTGGAGGAGACAGCGAAAATTACTTTAGATTTCAAATACAAAAAGCTCAGTGCTTTTTTCTACCGTTTTAACATGTTTTTTTTTTTGGAACATTTTGGAAAAATATTTTGTGAATTTCTCGAGATCCCAATTTTAAAATGCGATTTTGTAATCTTCAGCCTTCGAAGTACTCAGAATCTTCAGAATCCTTCGGAACAATTAGAATCTACAGAATGTCTAGGATCTTTAGAATCTTCGGAATATTTAGAATTCTTAGAATCTTCAGAGCATAAAGGTTTTCAAATTTTTGGAGTGTTGAAATATTCAGGATCATCAAAATCTTTAGAATCTCTAGAATTCCGTAATATCTGGACTCTTTGAAACTTTCGGAATCTCTAGAGTCTAAGAATATCAGAATGTTTTTTAATTTTTGAAAATCTCCTGCAACTTTGAAATTTTTATAATCTTCAAAATCTTCATAATATTCAAATTTTTCAGCCATTTTGGAATCTTCAGTCTTCGAATCTTCGACCTCTTTAAATATTCAGAATTGTCTGAATTCTGGAATCTTTAGAATTTTCAGAATCTCCAGAAACTTTGGAATTTTTAGAATTTCCGGAATCTCTAGATTTTCGAAATATCTGGAACGTTTAGAATATTTGGCATCTCTAGGGTCGCGAAATATCAGGAATTTTTGAAATTTCTGGAGTTTGTGGAACATTGGTATTTTTATATTTAATTTTTAAATTCTTAGAAATTTCAAAATTTTTAGAAACTTTGTTCTTTTCAGAATTTTCAGAATCTTCAAAATCCACAGAATCTTTGGCATCTTTGGAATCCATGTACAAATTCTTCAGAATCTTTTGGAACTTTAAAGTTGTCAGATTTTTTAGAATCTTCAGTTTTTGAAATATTCAGAATTTTCAGAAACGTTAGAATCTTTAAAATCTTGAGAATTTATAGAATATTTAGAATCTTCGGAATCTTTAAGATGCTTGGGATCTTTTTTTAAACATTTTTGAAACTTTTGGAATCTCTAGAGTCTAAGAATAACAAATTTTTTGTAATTTTTGAAATCTCTAGAACCTTTGAAATTTTTATAATCTTCAGAATCTTTACAATATTCAAATTCTTCAGGCATTTTGGAATCTTCAGCCTTCGAATCTTCGAACTGTTTAGAATGTTCAGAATTGTTTGAATTTTGGAATCTTTACAATTTTCAGAATCTCCAGAATCTTTGGAATCTTTAGAATTTCCGGAATCTCTAGAATCTCGAAATATTTGGAACGTTTAGAATATCTGGAATCTGTAGGGTCGCGAAAAATCGGGAATTTTTGAAATTTCTGGAGTTTGTGAAACATTAGAATTTTTATAATTTTCTAAATTCTTCAGAAAGTTCAAAAGTTTTAGAAACTTTGTTCTTTTGAGAATTTTCAGAATCTTCAAAATCCACAGAATCTTTGGTATCTTTGGAATCCATATACAAATTCTTCAGAATCTTCTGGAACTTTAAAGTTCTCAGATTTTTTAGAATCTTCAGTTTTCGAAATATTCAGAATCTTCAGAAACGTTAGAATCTTTACAATCTTGAAAATTTATAGAATCTTTAGAATCTTCGGGATCTTTAAGATGTTTGGGATCTTTTTTTAAAAATTTTTGAAACTTTTGGAATCTCTAGAGTCTAAGAATAACAGGATTTTTTTAATTTTTGAAATCTCTAGAACCTTTGAAATTTTTATAATCTTCAGAATCTTTACAATGTTCAAATTCTTCAGCCATTTTGGAATCTTCAGCCTTCGAATCTTCGAACTCTTTAGAATGTTCAGAATTGTGTGAAATTTTGGAATCTTTAGAATTTTCAGAATCTCCAGAAACTTTGGAATCTTTAGAATTTCCGGAATCTCTAGAATCTCGAAATATTTGGAACGTTTAGAATATCTGGAATCTGTAGGGTCGCGAAAAATCAGGAATTTTTGAAATTTCTGGAGTTTGTGAAACATTAGAATTTTTATAATTTTCTAAATTCTTCAGAAAGTTCAAAAGTTTTAGAAACTTTGTTCTTTTGAGAATTTTCAGAATCTTCAAAATCCACAGAATCTTTGGCATCTTTGGAATCCATATACAAATTCTTCAGAATCTTCTGGAACTTTAAAGTTCTCAGATTTTTTAGAATCTTCAGTTTTGGAAATATTCAGAATCTTCAGAAACGTTAGAATCTTTACAATCGTGAAAATTTATAGAATCTTTAGAATCTTCGGGATCTTTAATATGTTTGGAATGTTTTTTTAAAAAATTTTGAAACTTTTGGAATCTCTAGAACCTCAGAATTTCAAGGCTTTTTAAAATTCCTGGAGTTTATGAAACATTAGAATTTTTATAATTTTTAAATTCTTCAGAAACTTCAAAATTATTAGAAACTTTGATATCTTCAGAATTAGCAGAATCTTTGGAATCTTCAGATTCCTCAGAATTTTCAGAATCTTCAAATTCTCAGAATCTTGCGACTTTTTAAAATTTCTAGAATCTCTGGAACCTTTGGAATCTTTGACATTTTTGGAATCCTTATGCAAATTCTTCAGAATCTCCTGGAATTTCAAAGTTGTCAGAATTTTTGGAATCATGTCGGACGTTAGAATCTTCAGAATCTTTAAAATCTTTTGAATCTTTAGAATTTCTAGGATCTTCAGAATCTTTCGAAACTTGACAAACTCTGAAATCCCAAGAGTCTCGGAATATCCGGAATTTCTGGCATCTTTGGAATCTTTTTAATCTTTAGAATATTCCGAATTTTCAAAGTTTCTAGCCTTTGAGATATTTCGAATCTTCGGAATCCTTAGAATTTTTAGAATTCCTAGAATCTCTAGAAACTTTGGAATTTTTGAAATCTTTGGAATATTTATGTTCTGCAGAATCTTCGGTGAATCGAAGTTTTCAGATTTTTGGAGTCCTCGAAATATTCAGAATCTTCAGAGAATTAAAAGAATCATCAGAATCTTTAAAATGTCTACAATTCCGGATTATCTGAAAACTTTGAAACTTTTATAATCTCTTGGAGTCTCAGAATATCACGATTTTTTAAATTTCTGAAATCTCTAGAACTTTTGACATTTTTATAATCTTCAAATTCAAAGTCTTTAGCCTTTTTGGATTCTTTAGCCTTCGAAGTGCTCAGAATCTCCAGAATCTTCGAACTCTTTGTTCAGATTTGTTAGAATCTTTGAAATCTTTAGAATTTTCAGACTCTTTAGAATCTCCAGTCTTCAGAATCTCTGAGTCTCGAAATATTTGGAACTTTTGAAATATCTGTAATCTCTAGAGTCTCAGAATATCCGGAATCTTTGAAATTTGTGGAGTTTGTGAAACATTAGAAGTTTTATCATTTTTAAATTCTTCACAAACTTCAAAATTGTTAAAGACTTTTATCTCTTCAGAATTTTTATAAACTTCGGAATCTTCAGAATCCTCAGAATTTTCAGAATCTGCAAATCCTCGGAATCTTTGGGATCTTTAAAACCTTCAGAATCTTTCGACTCTTTAAAATTTCTAGTTTCTTTGGAACCTTTGGAATCTTTGACATTTTTGGAATCCTTATACAAATTCTTCAGAATCTTCTGGAATTTCAAAATTCTCAGATTTTTTGGAATCTTCAGTATTTCAAATATTCAGAATATTCAGAAACGTTAGAATCTTCAGGATCTTCAGAATCTTTAAAATCTTTTGAATCTTTGAATTTAAGGACCTTCAGAATCTTTCTTCTGGAATCTTTAGAATTTTCAAACTCTTTATAATCTCCAGTCTTCAGAATCTTTGGATTCAAAATTGTTAGAAACTTTGATATCCTCAAAATTTTCAGAATCTTTGGAATCTTCAGAATCTTCGGAATTTTCAGATTCATCACAATTTTCAGAATCTTTTGACTCTTTAAAATTTCTAGAATCTCTGAAACTTTTGGAATCTTTGACATGTTTGGAATTCATATGCAAATTCTTCAAAATCTTCTAGAAATTCAAAGTTCTCAGAATTTTTCAGAATCTTCAGAATCTTTAAAATCTTCAGGATGTGTAAGATCTTTGGGATCTTGTTTTGAAAATTTTGGAGAAATATTTTGTGAATTTTCTCGGTACCTCAAAATGCCAGTTTAAAATGCGAGCGCAGCGAGCACGTTCAGGTGTAATTTAAAAAATCATTCATTAGTGTTCCGGAGAAACTAAATTATCAAGACAATTTTTTTTTGTTTATTTTAGAGGTTGATTTTTCAGAGTAATTTACCTTCACAGGGAGATCTCTAGAATTGTTATAATAAATATTAAATATTTAAAGTGTTTGTGAATATCGGAAACATCCCGGCAGCCTAAACATGCTCGCTGCGCTCGCATTTTTTCTGTTTTTTTCTATTCCTCTCTTCCAAAATTTGATGACGTTATCTACAATTTTGCCGAGTAAATTGAATTCAAAATGTGCAAAACAATGTGTCTTCTACATGTCGATTTTTTCTTTTTAATCATACTTATATCGGCTTCGGTTGATTACAAAACATTGACATAATTCTATTTCTTTGACCTCCACCTCGATAACCGCTTTTCAAAAAATTGTTAAAATTATTTAGGCAGGACGAAATCAGCTCAGACGCAAGCTTTAAGTTCACCATCTAAAAATTAAACTAGAGAAGTTAGTTTTAGTGGTGATACTTACGTCTACCCTTTAAATGCACTTATAAATCGGTTATTTCTGGAATCAGATTTAACCAAACCTGAAGCGAGTGTCTAAGAGAAGTTTTAATAGGACTTGTCGGCTAAAAGCTGCAGCGACATTGACAAGAACGCTCTTTTCCGTTCGAAGTGACATCACAAAGGGAATGTGACGCCTACGGACTTTTATAGACCACGCCACATATTATTATCGCAGCAACTACAAAAATACAACAACATTATACAGAAAAACTTTATTAAAAAAGCTAAATTTAGTTCAAAGTAAATTTTTACTTTGTCATCGACACTTACAATTACATTTAACAAAATCTACAAACTTTGGCTTGAATTCTTCTTCGTACTTGAATAAAACGTACACGTTGACAATTGCATTGACTAGCGAAAAACACTCAGCAAAAAAATAGTAGCCAATGATTAATTTGTGGTCACTGGATATATCAACTAATAAATTTACAGTTAAAGTAGGCAACCACGACATGACAAACACTGTGGGAAGAATTATCCTAAAGTCAAACTTGAGGGTCACGTGTCTGATTTTTTTACATATAGAGTAACACACGTACAACAACAATATAAACAAAGTCAGTAGTTTGAGGACTATTAACACACTAGTGTGATGAATTTGGCGCCAATTCGACAAACAGAACATCGAAGCGTACCAAAAATATAAACCCGCAAAGACGTAAAAGACGATTTTGATGACAACTGCTTTATTTTTGTAAGTTTGTAGCCACGGTGTGCACACTTCTATTATCCAGTCAAGCGTCAACAAAAAAAACCGTCACACTAATTATAAGTATCGCCGCAGACTCTGCTTGTAAAACCCAACAAATCAAGTTTTGATAAAACCCTTCGTCTTCCTCTGAATTCGGATTGACTACAACTAAAAACAACACGTGAGGTGAGATCACACATCGCAGAAAATCCACCAAGCTCCAGTTCATTAAATGAAAATACTTCACGTCCGCCTTCTTCAAGCCAATCGTGGCGTACATCACCATTACGTCGCACGTCATTACCAACATCGCCACCAAAATTTTAAGAACTTGTCCTGTGATGAACCAAGGTGAGAAGTCACCGACGAAGGTGGTGTTGACCACACTGCGATTGTAGTCGGCGAATTCGTCCATTTTTTTCTAATTTGAAAAACGTGGTTTCGCGATTTTGGAAAATTTTACTGCACTAATGCACTCTTTCCTTCACACTGCTCATAAAGCCTTGTTATCGTCAAGGCGAAACCGTTTTGTATTTAGTACGCCCTCGTTAAATAAATTAATTGTGTTGTGGAGTTGCTGCCGGAATACAGAAAACCGAAGACGTCATCATTACTGTAAGAAAACAAATGTTTGTTTACCAGCAATTACGTCGCAGTGTAATTACTGAAATTACCCGGTTGTTTATCGAGGGGAAGTGAACGCACCTCTGGAACGGAACGAACACGGTGCTTTACGAGGGTGCTTTTTTCGAGGGTTTAAGCTTATTGCGGGGGTTTTAAGGGGATTGTTTTTAATAATCGAGGTAATGAATAATATCTTAACGTAAATGTGAAAATGGTTATGTTCGCTGTATGGTGTAGGCAAAACTGATTCCGTTTTATATGTACCCATAACCGTGTCTTGAAAAAAAAATAGTTTATATCGTTTTTTTTTTGAAATTCGTGTTTTTGTAATAAAATTAAGTTCCTCAAAATTTAGATTTATTCTATCAGATTTCCTATATTCAAATTAGACACAATTACGTTTAATTCATTTGAATTACTTATTTGGAAATTTGGTTAATTGAAAAAAAAATTAACGCTGGGCTTTCAGAATTAAATTAGTTCTAACATCTTTACCCATATATCTACAAATTTCCATTTAATCATATGATCTCGAACTTTTTTTTTTAATTCATCTGTAAGTTTGACTAATTTAAAAAAAATCATTAATTATTATCACCAAATTTTTAATATCTACTTCAAAATATTAACTGCTTATATTCAAATTTTGAATTGTGATTAATTCTCTAGAAGTTATAAGTCAATTAAGCTAAATTAATGACGCACAATTTGGATTTTTTGTTAGAAATTCGCATTTATTATACCAACATTATGCTCCCCAAAATTTCGGTTTATTAAGTCAGAGTTCTTATATCTAAATTCGATAAAATTAGTTGTAATTAACTTGAATTTCTTATTATTTCGAAATTTAGAGTTAATTCCAAGGAAATTTTAACCCACTGATTTCAAAATTAAATTATTTATGACAAAGTCCCAACTCAATTATCCAAAAATTTCCATTTATTAGTATTATGTTGAAATTGTATTTTAATTTATATGAACGTTTAACTTATCTTTAGAAAATTGTTAATTAATTATCTCGAAATTTTGAATATCCACCTCAAAATGTTAACAGTTTATATCGTCATTGCGTCACACTGGTTTAAAATTTCATCGTTTTAGGTTGGAATTGTGATTAGTTGTCTACTAATTTTAAGGTAATTAAGCCCAATTACTAATCCAAAATTTGTGTTTTTTTTTGTCTGAAATTCGGATTTTTCTAATAAAATTAATTTCCTCAAAATTTCGATCTATTAAATCGGATTTTCTATATCTAAATTCGACATAATTAGGTTTAATTAACTTGAATTTCTTATTTGGAAATTTAGTTATTTAAAAACAAAATTAACGCAGTGATTTCAGAATTAAATTATTTCTGACAAAATCTTTACCCACATATCTACAAATTTCCATTTAATGGAGTACTATCTCGAATTTTTTTTTAATTTATCTGAAAGATTAACTAATTTAAAAAAAAATAATCAATTATTATCACCATATTTGAAATTTCTTCGCATTGGTTTAAATTTTCATCGTATTAACATTGAATTGTGATTAATTCTCTAGAAGTTTTAAGTTAATTAAGCCGAATTAATGACGCAAAATTTGGGTTTTTTGTTAGAAATTCGCATTTATTATACTAACATTATGTTCCCCAAAATTTCGCTTTATTTAATCAGGGTTCTTATATCTAAATTAGATATAATTTGATGTAATTAACTTGAATTTCTTATTATTTCGAAATTTAGAGTTAATTCCAAGGAAATTTTAACGCACTGATTTCAAAATTAAATTATTTATGACAATGTCCCAACCTAAGTATCTACAAATTTCCATCTATTAGTAGTATGTTGAAATTGTATTTTAATTTATCTCAACGTTTAACTTTTCTTTAGAAAATTGTTAATTAATTATCTCGAAATTTTGAATATCTACCTCAAAATCTTAACAATTTATATCGAAAGTGCGGCACACTGGTTTAAAATTTCATCGTATTAGGTTGTAATTGTGATTAGTTGTCTACTAAATTTAAGCTAATTAAGCCCAATTACTAATCCAAAATTTGGATTTTTTTTGTCTGAAATTCGGATTTTTATAAAAAAATTAAGTTCCTCCAAATTTCAGTTTATTAAATGAGATTTCCTATATCTAAATTAGACATAATTAGGTTTAATTTACTTGAATTTGTTATTTCGAAATTTAGTTAATTGAGAAAAAAAATTAACGGAGTGATTTCAGAATGAAATTATTTCTGACAAAATCTTTACCCATATATCTACAAATTTCCATTTATTAGTATTATGTTGAAATTGGATTTTAATTAATTTGAACGTTTAACTTATCTTTAGAAAATTGTTAATTAATTATCTCGAAATTCTGAATATCTACCTCAATATCTTAACAATTTATACCGAAATTGCGCCACACTGGTTTAAAATTTCATCGTATTAAATTGAAATTGTGATTAGTTGTCTACTAAATTTAAGGTAATTAAGCCCACTTACTAAAACAAAATTTAGATTTTTTTGTCTGAAATTCGGATTTTTTTAATAAAATTAAGTTCCTCAAAATTTTGATTTATTAAATCAGATTTCCTATATCTAAATTAGACATAATTACGTTTAATTAACTTGAATTTCTTATTTGGAAATTTAGTTAATTGAAAAAAAAACTTAACGCAGTGATTTCAGAATTAATTTATTTCAGGCACAATATTTACCCATATATCTACAATTTTCCATTTAATAGTATTATCTGGATTTTTTTTATTCATCTGAAAGTTTAACTAATTTAAAAAAATCAATTAATTATTATCACCAAATTTTCAATATCTACTTCAAAATATTAACAGCTTATATTGAAATTTCTCCGCATTGGTTTAAATTTTCATGGTATTAACTTTGAATTGTGATTAATTCTCTAGAAGTTTTACGTTAATTAAGCTAAATTAATGACGCAAAATTTGGATTTTTCGTTTGAAATTCGCATTTATTATGCTAACATTATGTTCCCTAAAATTTCGGTTTATTAAATCAGAGTTCTGATATCTAAATTAGATATAATTAGTTATAATTAACTTGAATTTCTTATTATTTCGAAATTTAGAGTTAATTAAAAAAAAATTTTAACGCACTGATTTCAAAATTAAATTATTTATGACAAAGTCCCACCTCAATTATCTACAAATTTCCATTTATTAGTATTATAATAAATTAAAATTGTATTTTAATTTATATGAACGTTTAACTTATCTGTAGAAAATTGTTAATTAGTTATCTCGAAATTTTGAATATCTACCTCAAAATCTTAACAGTTTATATCGAAATTGCGCCACACTGGTTTAAAATGTCATCGTATTAGGTTGGAATTGTGATTAGTTGTCTACTAATTTTAAGGTAATTAGGACCAATTACTAATCCAAAATTTGGATTTTGTAAGTCTGAAATTTGGATTTTTGTAATAAAATTAAGTTCCTCAAAACTTCGATTTATTAAATCAGATTTTCTATATCTAAATTAGACATAATTGGGTTTAATTAACTTGAATTTCTTATTTGGAAATTTAGTTAACTGAAAAAAAAATAACGCTGTGATTTCAGAATTAAATTATTTTTGACAAAACCTTTACCCATATATCTACAAATTTCCATTTAATTGTTTAATCTCGAACCTTTTTTTAATTCATCTGAAAGTTTAACTAATTAAGAAAAAATCAATTAATTATTATCACCAAATTCTCAATATCTACTTCAAAATATTAACAGCTTATATTGAAATTTCTTCGCATTGCTTTAAATTTTCGTTGTATTAACTTTGAATTGTGATTAATTCTCTAGAAGTTTTAAGTTAATTAAGCTAAATTAATGACGCAAAATTTGGATTTTTTGTTTGAAATTCGCATTTATTAAACTAACATTATGTTCCCCAAAATTTCGGTTTATTAAATCAGAGTTCTTATATCTAAATTAGATATAATTAGTTGTAATTAACTTGAATTTCTTATTATTTCGAAATTTAGAGTTAATTCAAAGGAAATTTTAACGCACTGATTTCGAAATTAAATTATTTATGACAAAGTCCCAACTCAATTATCTACAAATTTCCATTTATTAGTATTATGTTGAAATTGTATTTTAATTAATCTGATCGTTTAACTTATTTTTAGAAAATTTTTAATTAATTTTCTCGAAATCTTGAATATCTACCTCAAAATGTTAACAATTTATAGCGAAAGTGCGCCACACTGGTTTAAAATTTCATCGTATTACGTTGGAATTGTGATTAGTTGTCTACTAATTTTAAGGTAATTAAGTCCAATTACTAATCTAAAATTTGGATGTTTTTTGGCTGAAATTCGGATTTTTTGCAATAAAATAAGTTTCTCAAAATTTCGATTCATCCAATCAAATTTCCTATATCAAAATTAGACATAATTAGGTTTATTTAACTTGAATTTCTTATTTGGAAATTTAGTTAATTAAGAACAAAATTTGACGCAGTGATTTCAGAATTAAATTATTTCTGACAAAATTTTTACCCATATATCTACAACTTTGGATTTAATAGCATTATTTCGAATTTTTTTTTAATTCATCTGAAAGTTTAACTAATTAAAAAAATCAATTAAATATTATCATCAACTTTTCAATACCTACTTCAAAATATTAACACTTATATTGAAATTTCTCCGCATTGGGTTAAATTTTCATCGTATTAACTTTGAATTGTGATTAATTTTCTAGAAGTTTTAAGTTAATTAAGTTAAATTAATGAAGCAAAATTTGGATTTTTTGTTTGAAATTCGCATTTATTACGCTAACGTTATGTTCCCTAAAATTTCGGTTAATTAAATCAGAGTTCTTATATCTAAATTAGATATAATTAGTTGTAATTAACTTGAATTTCTTATTATTTCGAAATTTAGAGTTAATTCAAAGGAAATTTTAACGCACTGATTTCAAAATTAAATTATTTATGACAAAGTCACAACTTAATTATCTACAAATTTCCATTTTTTGGTATTATGTTGAAATTGTATTTGAATTTATCTGAACGTTTAACTTATCTTTAGAAAATTGTTAATTAATTATCTCGAAATTTTTTATATCTAGCTTAAAATTTTAACAATTTATATCGAATTTGCGCCACAGTGGTTTAAAATTTCATCGTGTTAGTTTGGAATTGTCATTAGTTGTCTACTAATTTTAAGGTAATTAAGACCAATTACTAATCCAAAATTTGGATTTTTGTTGTCTGAAGTTCGGAGTTTTGTAATAAAATTAAGTTTCTCAAAATTTCGATTCATTAAATCAGATTTCCTATATCAAAATTAGACATAATTAGGTTTAATTAACTTGAATTTCTTATCTGGAAATTTAGTTAATTGAAAAAAAAAATAACGCAGTGATTTCAGAATTAAATTGTTTCTGACAAAATCTTCACCCATATATCTACAAATTTCCGATTAATTTTTTTTTAATTCATCTGCAAGTTTAACTAATTTAAAAAAAATCAATTAATTATTATGACCAAATTTGGATTTTTGGATTTTTTGTTTGAAATTCGCATTTATTATACTAACGTTATGTTCCCCAAATTAATTAATTATCTCGAAATTTTGAATATCTACGTCAAAATCTTAACATTTTATATCGAAATTGCGCCCAACTGGTTTAAAGTTTTGATCGTATTAGGTTGGAATTGTGATTAGCTGTCCACTAATTTTAAATTAATTAAACCCAATTACTAATCCAAAATTTGCATTTTTTTGTCGATCAGATTCCTATATCTAAATTACACATAATTAGGTTTAATTAACTTGAATTTCTTACTTGACGAAGGCGGATTAGAGTGATTAAAATATGAAACGTTAATAATTAATTCAGTAAAACAAGCCTACGAGAATAAAAATTTTAGTGTTATTAAAAAAATTGGTAGACGTAATCACAAAAAAATTTTATTATCTTTTCTTCGGTCTGGTCATTATCAACCATTTAATACAGCAAAATAATAAAAAAATAACAGTCAGAGTAATTACGTTGCGCATATTTGCTTTCAATTCTAGTCGACCCAATGTTATTTTATTGTTAAGTGCAGGCAACTAAATATACATTTCTGTATTTGCTCGTTTCAGTACACCAACTGCAATCGGCACTGAAAACTCTTGTGGCAAACTTGATCAGAAAATAACTGCCAATAACGAATTTTAAATA
This sequence comes from Zophobas atratus, assembly GCA_022388445.1. Classification (NCBI taxonomy): domain Eukaryota; kingdom Metazoa; phylum Arthropoda; class Insecta; order Coleoptera; family Tenebrionidae; genus Zophobas; species Zophobas atratus. The sequence continues at coordinate 5,334,220 of CM039449.1, forward strand.
TTTTTTTTTATTCCAGGTAATTTTCGTCTTCAGGCCCCGTTCCACCTTCACTTGAAGTGAGAACTCTGTAAGTACTTTCTAAGAAATAATAATCAAACTTTGCACATTTCTGTGTGTGACGTTTGCTAGATTTCAACTTACAACCACAACATAATAGTTACTAAAAGTTCGTAGTTTATTCGACTTATTGAAAGAGCATACAATTTTACAATAAAGTAGTTTCGAAACTCAAACTTAAAATAAAATTAACTTAAACAATATTGTGAACGCCTGGAAGCTCTTCGTTCCCAATTAGTGTGTTTTCGTCACCGTCATCCAGAAACTCTTGATCTTGACTTCCGCAGAAAACCGCTCTGAAGGCTTGTCTGAACTTGGAATCACAACTGTCGAGCCAAAAAGCGGTCACTGCAGGCAAGATCCCTGTTGTAAATTTAATCAGATTCTCGAAGAAGTCGTCAATAGCGATGTACATTGTATGCGCACGCAGAAGACCAGTCACAACAAAAAACAAAATCAAAAAGGGGAGCCAACTCAACAATATGTAGGTCGAAATTTTGAGAAAATATCTATACTTGGCGCATTCCTCGCTGAGTTTTTTGCAACAAGTTATCAAGTTGGCTGTCACAACGACGACTACCATTACAAGATACTCTATGATAATAAAGTCGTGCGTAAAAATTCTCGATAATCCGAAACACGGTACCACGGAGTCGATGTACTGCGCGATGTACAAAATATAGATTCCTCCGATGATGTATTTTTGAATTTGTGAATACCTTTCCAGCCACGAAACGTCGAACATGAATAGTACCCAATCCAACGAAAGCATGGTACTAAACGTGAACATTAACGTCAACGCGGTACCACCGATTTTGTAAAATAGACATAGAGTAAAGTGGGTACCGATGTCGTAAATTCCAAGTGGTATAAGTAGTTCGTAGATGATCGTCGTAATATAAAAAAGCATAGCAGTGAGGGAGTAGTGTAAAATGTACAAGTTGGTTCTGGTTTTGAGGTAGTCAAATTTTGTGATGACGTAGATCATGGCAAAACAGGCACACTCGGAAGCCCCCACGATGGCCAGTTCGAGTGTTTTAGCGACGATGTCCCAGCCGTCAAAATAGTAGTAGTAGGTGTCGTCAACCTCGTCCAATTCGTCTAAATTTAGACGGCCAAAGGGCTCAAGCTGTAGGGTTATATTGTCCATGCCTTGGTTAGTCTGAAAGCGTTTTCATGTCTTTATATTTTACGAAATTGCTGACTTACTTAGAAAGATGTCCAATGGTGCACTTGTCACACTAAATTTTAGTTCCGCTCTGACACTTAATAGTTTCAGAGATCCGCCTCTTGTTTATTACATTTATTTATTGCTTACTATCGGACGACTATAATTTCAAAGTGGCATCTCACAGGAATTACGTAATCGTTTTTTTGTAAAATTTTCCACGTTCAGATAATCTTTCCGCTGAAATTTGCGGCTTTATTTATAATCATACCAAGCAACGTCTTCTCCGTGTTCTACATGCTCTGGCTTAAGTAAGTCTTAATCCCTGATGTTTGAAGGAAAATTACTAATTAACTCGAACGGGCTACAATTTCAATTTCAAGCTGCTTTAGAAACCAGCATATTTCAAGCTTAGGTGCAACTTGAGTTGGTATTTTATTTTTTCTTAATTGTCTACGTAGTTTTTAATGGTAAATTTGTACAGAAATGTAGGAGATGAAATTTACCATTTTTTCAGTCTTTTGTTGTAAAGAGTATTTATAATAATAAGAAAAAAATGTCAAATAATATGCCCCGCCCACCCACCCGGTCTCAGTTGTGACGATTTTTTTTATTCGTCGTCAGTTAAGAGGCGGAACTTATCAGTGGAATTTATGAACTATTCAGGATGTTTTTAGATAAAAGTGAGCCACGACTTTTTTTTTCATGTTGGATAAACTGATTCATTGACAAAACGAAGACATATCTAGTTGCAACATGAGTTAATGATGAGTAACAAAGAGTGAATTTAGGCCTCAAAAATGGCAAAATTTAGGCAAGTATTAGAAAATAATGAGCGATCCTAATCTTCGTTAAAATTTAGATATTTCGACTTCTCGATTTTGCAATTGTTCAATTTTTTGATTCTTTACTTTTTCTTTTTTTTTTTTTTTCATTTTTTTGATGTTTTTTCTCGATCTTTCAGTTTTTCGGCTTCTCGGTCTTTCAATTTTTCGATTCTTTGATCCTTGCTTGTTTCAGTTCCTCGATGTTAAAATTTTTTAGTGTTTCGGGAATTCGATTGTTCGATTTCTCAATTTCTCGATTTTTTTATTCTTCAGTTTCTCAATTTCAGTTTGACGATTTGTCAATTTTTGATTTTTAGATGTTCCGATTTCCTATTGTTCAATTTTTTATCCTTTGGTTTTTCTATTTTTTTTTTCATTTTTTAGATTTAAAGTTTTTCTTTTTTTTATGTTTTTTCTCGATCTTTCAGTTTTTCGACTTCTCGGTCTTTCAATTTTTCATTCTTTGATCGTTGCTTGTTTCAGTTCCTCGATGTTAAAATTTTTTAGTGTTTCGGGAATTCGATTGTTCGATTTCTCAATTTCTCGATTTTTTTATTCTTCAGTTTCTCAATCTCAGTTTGACGATTTGGAAATTTTCGATTTTTAGATGTCCCGATTTCCGATTTTTCAATTTTTTTATCCTTTAGTTTTTCTATCTTTTTTTTTTCGTTTTTTGGATCTCAAATTTTTTTTTCTTTTTGATGTTTTTTCTCGATCTTTCAGTTTTTCGACTTCTCGGTCTTTCATTTTTCCATTCTTTGATCCTTGCTTGTTTCACTTCCTCGATGTTAAAATTTTTTTGTTTCGGGATTTCGCTTTTTCGATTTCTCAATTTCTCGATTTTTTTATTCTTCAATTTCTCAATTTCAGTTTGACGATTTGTCAATTTTCGATTTTCGATTTTAAAGTTTTCGATTTCTCAATTTTTGGCGTTTTTAAATTTTTGATTTTTCGAATTTCAAATTTTTTCCACTTTTTGACTTTTCTATTTTTGGGTCTTTTAAGTTTCCATTTCTGATTTTTCGAATTTTTGTTGTTTTGATTTTTGGACAGCTCGCTTTTTGATTTTTCAGTTTTTCATTTTCCTATTTCTTGGTTTTTCAATTTATCAATTTTACAGTTTAGAAATTTTTCAAATCATGTCTTGATACTTCAATTTTTCGATTTTTCAATTTTTCGTTTTTCCAATTTTGGCGTTTCAAAATTTTTGATCGAAATTTAAATTGATTGACGTTTCAATTTTTCGACTTTTCGACTTCTAGATTTTTCGACTTTGACTTCTCTCGTTTTTAGTTTTTTGACTTTTCCATTTCGATTTGTCGAATTTTCGATGTTTCGGTTTTTCGACTGCTTAATTTATCAATATTTCAGTTTGGGAATTTTTCAATACATATTTCAATTCTTCAATTTTTTGATTTTTCGATTTTCGATTTTAAAGTTTTCGATTTTGCAATTTTTGGCGTTTTTAAATTTTTGATTTTTCGAATTTGAAATTGACGTTTCAATTTTTCGACTTTTCGACTTCTAGATTTTTCGACTTTTCGACTTTTCTATTTTTGGGTCTTTAAATTTTCCATTTCTGATTTCTCGAATTTTTGTTGTTTCGATTTTTTGACTACTCGGCTTTTGATTTTTCAGCTTTTCATTTGCCTATTTCTTGGTTTTTCAATTTGTCAATTTTTCAGTTTAGGAATTTTTCAATACATGTGTCGATACTTCAATTTTTTGATTTTTGGATTTTTCAATTTTTCGATTTCCTGATTTTTTTAATTTTCCGATTTTTTGACTTTTCAATTCTTCAATTTTTGATTTTTCGATTTTCGATTTTAAATTTTTCGATTTTGCAATTTTTGGCGTTTTTAAATTATTGATTTTTCGAATTTCAAATTAATTGTCGTTTCAATTTTTCGACTTTTCGACTTCTAGATTTTTCGACTTTTCGACTTTTCTATTTTTGGATCTTTTAAATTTTCCATTTCTGATTTCTCGAATTTTTGTTGTTTCGATTTTTTGACTGCTCGGCTTTTGATTTTTCAGTTTATCATTTTCCTATTTCTTGATTTTTCAATTTGTCAATTTTTCAGTTTAGGAATTTTTCAATACATGTTTTAAAACTTCAATTTTTCGATTTTTCAATTTCTCGGTTTCCCGATTTTTTTAATTTTCCGATTTTTTAAAATTTAGATTCTTTGGTTTTTCAATTTTCAATTTCTCTCGATTTCTGTATTTTTCAATTTTTCAATTCTGTAGTTTTTCAAATTTTCTCCATTTTTTAGTACTCAAATTTTTCAATTTTTTAATGTTTCGATTTCTCGAACTTTCGATTTTTGGACTTCTCGGTTTTTCAGTTCTTCGATTTCTAAATTTTTTTATTTTTTGGTCTTTAATTTTTTCGATTTTTCAGTTTTTCGATCTTTGCTTGTTTCAATTCCTCGATGTTCCAATTTTTCAGTTTCTCAATATGTATATCGACTTTTGGATTTCTCAGTTTCTCGATTATTTTTTTCTTGAGTTTCTCGATTTTTCGATATTTCAGATTTCAGTTTAACGATTTGAATTCTTTTCAGTATTCGATTTTCGATTTTTAAATTTTTCGTTTTTTTAATTTTTGACGTTTCAAAATTTTTGATCGAATTTCAAATTAATTGACGTTTCAATTTTTCGACTTTTCGACTTCTAGATTTTTCGACTTTTTGCCTTTCTATTTTTGGGTCTTTTAAGTTTTCCATTTCTGATTTCTCGAATTTTGTTGTTTCGATTTTTTGACTGCTCGGCTTTCGATTTTTCAGTTTATCATTTTCCTATTTCTTGGTTTTTCAATTTGTCAATCTTTCAGTTTAGGAATTTTTCAATACATGTTTTGAAACTTCAATTTTTCGATTTTTCAATTTCTCGGTTTCCTGATTTTTTTAATTTTCCGATTTTTTAAAATATAGATTCTTTGTTTTTTCAATTTTTCAATTTTCTCTGGATTTCTGTATTTTTCAATTTTTCAGTTCTGAATTTTTTCAAATTTCTTCAATTTTTTAGTACTCAAATTTTTCAAGTTTTTAATGTCTCGATTTCTCGAACTTACAATTTTTGGACTTCTCGGTTTTTCAGTTCTTCGATTTCTAAAATTTTTATTTTTTGGTATTTAATTTTTTCGATTTTTCAGTTTTTCGATCTTTGCTTGTTTCAATTCCTCGATGTTCCAATTTTTCAGTTTCTCAATATGTATATCGACTTTTGGATTTCTCAGTTTCTCGATTATTTTTTTCTTGAGTTTCTCAATTTTCTGATATTTCAGATTTCAGTTTAACGATTTGAATTTTTTCAGTATTCGATTTTCGATTTTTAAATTTTTCGTTTTTTCAATTTTTGACGTTTCAAAATTTTTGATCGAAATTTAAATTAATTGACGTTTCAATTTTTCGACTTTTCGACTTCTAGATTTTTCTACATTTTCGACTTTTCTATTTTTGGGTCTTTTAAGTTTTCCATTTCTGATTTCTCGAATTTTTGTTGTTTCGATTTTTTGGCTGCTGGGTTTTTGATTTTTCATTTTATCATTTTCCTATTTCTTGGTTTTTCAATTTGTCAATTTTTCAGTTTAGGAATTTTTCAATACATGTTTTGAAACTTCAATTTTTCGATTTTTCAATTTCTCGGTTTCCTGATTTTTTTAATTTTCAGATTTTTTAAAATTTAGATTCTTTGGTTTTTCAATTTTTCAATTTCTCTCGATTTCTGTATTTTTTAATTTTTCAATTCTGTAGTTTTTCAAATTTTCTCCATTTTTTAGTACTCAAATTTTTCAATTTTTTAATGTTTCGATTTCTCGAACTTCGATTTTTGGACTTCTCGGTTTTTCAGTTCTTCGACTTCTAAATTTTTTATTTTTCGCTCTTTAATTTTTTCGATTTTTCAGTTTTTCGATCTTTGCCTGTTTCAATTCCTCGATGTTCCAATTTTTCAGTTTCTCAATATATATATATCGATTTTTGGATTTCTCAATTCCTCGATTATTTTTTTCTTGAGTTTGTCAATTTTTCGATATTTCAGATTTCAGTTTCACGATTTGAAATTTTTTCATTATTCGATTTCGATTTTTAAATTTTTCGTTTTTTCAATTTTTGACGTTTCAAAATTTTTGACCGAAATTTAAATTAATTGACGTTTCAATTTTTCGACTTTTCGACTTCTAGATTTTTCGACTTTTTGACTTTTCTATTTTTGGGTCTTTTATGTTTTCCATTTCTGATTTCTCGAATTTTTGTTGTTTCGATTTTTTGACTGCTGGGTTTTTGATTTTTCATTTTATCATTTTCCTATTTCTTGGTTTTTCAATTTGTCAATTTTTCAGTTCAGGAATTTTTCAATACAAGATTTGAAACTGCAATTTTTCGATTTTTCAATTTCTCGGTTTCCTAATTTTTTTAATTTTCCGATTTTTTAAAATTTAGATTCTTTGGTTTTTCAATTTTTCAATTTCTCTCGATTTCTGTATTTTTCAATTTTTCAATTCTGTAGCTTTTCAAATTTTCTCCATTTTTTAGTATTCAAATTTTTCAATTTTTTAATGTTTCGATTTCTCGAACTTTCGATTTTTGGACTTCTCGGTTTTTCAGTTCTTCGACTTCTAAAATTTTTTATTTTTCGCTCTTTAATTTTTTAGATTTTTCAGCTTTTCGATCTTTGCTTGTTTCAATTCCCCGATGTTCCAATTTTTCAGTTTCTCAATATGTATATCGATTTTTGGATTTCTCAATTTCTCGATTATTTTTTTCTTGAGTTTCTCAATTTTTCGATATTTCAGATTTCAGTTTCACGATTTGAAATTTTTTCATTATTCGATTTCGATTTTTAAATTTTTCGTTTTTTCAATTTTTGACGTTTCAAAATTTAAATTTTTATTTTTAAAATTTAGATTCTTTGATTTTTCCATTTTTCAATTTCTCTCTATTTCTCTGTTTTTAAATTTTTCAATTCTTTAGTTTTTCTATTGTTTTCCGTTTTTTAGATTTCAAAATTTTCAATTCTTTGACGTTTCGATTTCTCGAACTTTCGATTTTTGGACTTCTCGGTTTTTGAATTTTTCGATTTCTAAATTTTTTTTATTTTTCAGTCTTTAATTTTTTCGATTTTTCAGTTTTTCGATCTTTGCCTGTTTCAATTCCTGGATGTTCCAATTTTTCATTTTCTCAATTTGTATATGTATTTTTGGATTTCTCAATTTCTCGATTATTTTTTTCTTGAATTTGTCAATTTTTCGATATTTCAGATTTCAGTTTAACGATTTTTCAATTTTTTCATTATCCGATTTTCGATTTTTCAATTTTTCGTTTTTTCAATTTTTGGCGTTTCAAAATTTTTTATCGAAATTTAAATTAATCGGCTTTCAATTTTTCGACTTTTCGATTTCTCGATTTTTCGACTTTCGACTTCTCTAGTTTTTAGTTTTTTGACTTTTCCATTTCGATTTGTCGAATTTTCGATGTTTCGATTTTTCGACTGCTTAATTTATCAAGATTTCAGTTTGGGAATTTTTCAATAGATATTTCAATTTTTCGATTTTCGATTTTAAAGTTTGTGATTTTTGAATTTTTGGCGATTCTAAATTTTTGATTTTTCGAATTTCAAATTAATTGACGTTTCAATTTTTCGACTTTTCGACTTCTGGATTTTTCGCTTTTTGACTTTTTTATTTTTGGAACTTTTAAGTTTTCCGTTTCTGATTTCTCGAATTTTTGTTGTTTCGATTTTTTGACTGCTCGGTTTTTGATTTTTCAGTTTTTTCATTTTCATATTTCTTGGTTTTTCAAGTTATCAATTTTTCAGTTTAGGAATTTTCATAATGTTTTGACACTTCAATTTTTCGATTTTTCAATTCCTCGGTTTCCGATTTTTTTAATTCTCCGATTTTTTAAAATTTAGATTCTTTGATTTTTGAATTTTTTTGATGGTTTGAATGTCTCGAACTTAAATTTTTCGATTTCTTAAATTTTTTATTTTTCGGTCTTTAATTTTGTCGATTTTTCAGTTTATCGATCTTTGCTTTTTCAGTTCCTTGAGTTCCAATTTTTCAGTTTCTCAGTTTGTATATCGATTTTTGGATTTCTCAATTTTCGATTATTTTTTCTTGAATCTCTCAATTTTCGATGTTTCAGATTCAGTGTAATGATTTTTCATTTTTACATATATTCGTTTTAGATTTTTAATTTTACATTTTTTCAATTTTTTGACGTTTTCAAAATTTTTATCGAAATTTAAATTAATCGTTTCATTTTTCGATTTTAATTTCTCGATTACTCGAATTTCGATGTTCGATTTTTCACTGCTCGATTTTTGATTTTTCAATTTTCACTTTTACATTTTTGATTTTTCAATTCGTCAATATTTCATTGGAATTTTTCAGACATATTTCAATTCTTCAATTTATTGATTCTGGATTTTTTCAATTTTTCGATTCTGATTTTTATTTTCCGATTTTTTGATTTTCAATTTTTCAATTTTTATGTTTCGTTTTTCGATTTTCAATTTGTCAATGTTTCAATTTCGATTTTTAGTTTTCGATTTCTCGAGTTTTCCATTTTGGTTTCTTTAGTTTTTCAATATTTTTTCCATTTTTTAATTTCAAATTTTCAATTTTTTGATCTATCAAATTTTCGATTTTTCGGTTTCTTATAGAGAAATAAGCATTTTGCAATTAAGCTCCGCCCCTCGGCTCACGACGAATAAGAAAATTCATCGCAATTGAGACGAGGGCGGGTGGGCGGGCTTTGTATTTTACCTTATTTTTCTTATATATGTACGTAGTTTTTTATTCACTACAAGAGGCTGAAAATTGTTTAATATGTTAAATTTGTAGAGAAGTGTGGGAGATAAAAGTTAGCATTTTAAACATGTTTTCGGTCTTTTGTTGTGAAGAGAGATATTATGAAGAAAAAAAAGTCAAATTATAAGCCCCGCCCACCCGCCCTGTCTCAGTTGTGACGATTTTTCCTTATTCGTTGTGAGAAAGGAGGCTGAGCTTAATTGCAAAATCCTTTAGAACAAAATAAGCAAAATAGACAAAGTAAAGAGTTCAAATAAAATTATTTACCCTACAACCAAAATGATTACCTAGAATCCGCTTTTTATTTATCAGTTATCACTGAAACAAACCACATGGCCGTCTTCAGTTTCAGTCGACTTCCACCTTCAGTTCTGGTTACACACTTTTATTTTACTTTCAACTACAACAGTCAACGTGTAAACACCCTCGAAACCACCATGAGCAACCTCACTTTCCTGGAAAACCCAGCTTTCGATCGCACGCAAATATCGCAACCCGTGGGAATGAAATCCATTATCCGCGAGATTTTTTTCATCATCGCAGAAATAATAAACTTGTTTATTTGTGCGTGTTCGGCAGGAGCTTCTGTGTTTCTCGTTTGTGTTTACCTGAAGTTCGGGACAATACGCAGGAAAAGTAGTGTGTTTTTGCTGCATTATGCGATGGGATGTTGTGTCGATATGTTGTTGTTTCCCCTCGCCAACGTACTAGCTAATCAATTGGTGAATGAAGAGGCGTATTGGAATCTGTTGTGTATCGTTTACACGACGTCCGAAAACACGTATATTTTGGTGTTGGTTTTTGGGACAGCTTTGGGAGTTTATTGGTTTGTGGAAAAATTTCAAAGAAGATGGATTCGAAAAGTTCCACGTTTTCGAATCTGGTTGACGGGAATTTGTTACGTGGTTTTTGTTGTTAAAGTTGTTGTTAATGTTGTTCAGTGTTTGGTGACGGTGTGGTTGGGTACTAGTCACGTGGTAGTGGCGATTTGTTGTAGTTTAATGATTGTGTTAATTGTAGTCGATCTTGTTGTATATAAATCTAGACCGTTGACGAAAAGTCAAGCAAAAACTAAATATCAGTTAGATGTATCCAACTACGTAGTTTTTAGTTACGTTCCACTTTTACTTTGTTCATACATACAATTTGCTTTTCGTATTCACAATATGTTTGCGCTTTTTCTAGACGTCTTATTCCGTTTTGCGCAATTTCTGGCTACAGCGGCCCAATTGTCGTTGTGTACTGGTTAGGACAAAACAACAAATATTTTAAAGCGGCTTATGGAAGTTTATTTAAAAGATCGACAACCAGGGTAACGAAAGACGATATGGGACGTCACTTCAAATATAATATAACCGATAATGTAGTACCGATTGTCACTAATGATAATGAATTTACAAATAGCACTGCCTACGCCATTATAATATAAATCCACTTTGTAATTATTCTCCTTCATTTTGAAATAAAAACAAGAAGTTTACTTGCAATTTCCTAGAAACGATAATCTGAAACTGGTTTTCAGGATAATTTATACCACTGTTGTTACGTACGTATGTGATGACTATGGGTTTCAGTATGATAATAAAATTTACTCAGGCTCAAATATCGTACGTCAGTTCGACACCTACTCTTGGTCTTGACTTTATACCAAGATGTAAATTAAGGCGAAAAAAATTGTTTTGCAGTCCAGAATGAAATTGGTCGTTAAGTTCATCGTTGTAAACATTCTCGTGTTTGCGTCACGTGCTTACAAGTCGGTCGTAAATTTCTTCAAATTCGGGTTCCTGTAGATTTATAGTGTGTCGAAATGTTGTAGAATATATTAGTTTTATTTTATAAAATTTAAATAAATTTGACTACGCAAAACTTTGAGGTGACTTTGTTGCGTTTCGGTGCACGATATTTTTAAAATAATATAGAATTTGACAACAATCGCTACCGTAGTTTCCGAGATTTTTTCTGACTAAGCAAAATGGGCACAGACGACAGATGGAAACGTGGCTCACTTTTTCGTACTGTAGGGGTCATGAAACGTCGAGAAAACGTGAAACCAACTCGGAAAGTAAAAAAACACAAAGAATCGCCGAGATTCTTTATCGCCGAGATTCTTTCACATTCTTAAAAAAAAGCACAAATGGCTACTGAGATTCTTTTATATTCTTAAAAAAAAACGAAAGGGGTCGCAGATTTTTTTACTTGTTTAAAAAAAGACACAACATTCAAGAGATTTTTTTAACATCTTCAAAAAACAAACACAACAAGGGCCTCCACATTTCGTAACATTTTCAAAAAATAATACACTAGGGCCTCCAAGATTATTTCAACTACTTCAAAAAATAAAGCACTAAGGCCCTTTAAAGTTATGATATTCTTTAGAAAACACAAAGGGCCCTCGAGATTCTTCCGACTTCTTAAAAAATAATACACTAAGGACCCTCAAGATTCTTGAACATTCTTAAAAAAAGATAAAAAAAAAGCCCTTGAAATTCTTTCATATTCTTAAATAAAGACACAAAGGGTACCCGAGATTCTTTCAACATCTTCAAAAAAATTGGTACACTAGAGACCCACAAGAATATTTCAATTAATTCAAAAAACAAACACACTAAGGGCCCCCAGAATTTCTTCCACTTCTTCTAAAAGTAATACATTAGGTCCTCCAACATAATTTCAACTACTTCAAAAAACAAAGCATTAAAGCCCTTTGAATTTTTTCATATTCCTAAAAAAAACACAAAGGGCGCTCGAGATTCTTTCGACTTCTTAAAAAATGATACACTAAAAACCCTCAAGATTTTACAACTTCTTAAAAAAATAATACACTAACAACCCTCAAGATTTTTAAACGTTCTTAAAAAAAAACAAAACAAGCCCTTGAAATTCTTTCATATTCTTAAAAAAAGATACAAATGGTCCACGAGATTTCTTCAACTTCTTTAAAAAAAAAAATAGTACACTAGGGACTCACCAGAACATTTCAATTACTTCAAAAAATAAAGCACTGGTGCCCTTTGAATTCTTTTATATTATTAAAAAAAATACAAAAGGCCCCCAAGATTCCTTCAACTTCTTAAAATATAATACACCAGGGACCCCCAAGATTCTTACAACTTCTTAAAAAATTAATACACTAAGAACCTTCAAGATTCTTAAACATTCTTAAAAAAAGAGATAAAAAACGCCCTTGAAATTCTTTCAACTTCTTAAAATATAATAAACTAGTGACCCCCAAGATTATTTCAACTATTCCAAAAAATAAAGCACTGCAACCTTTTAAATTCATTCATATATCATACAAAAGAAAAAACTCAAAGGGCCTTCAAGATTCTTAAACATTCTTAAAAAAAGATAAAAAAAGGCCTTGAATTTTTTTCATATTCTTAAAAAAAGACACAAAGGGTACCCAAGATTCTTTCAACTTCTTAAAAAAAAATAGTACACTAGAGAGCCACAAGAGTAGTTCAATTACTTCAAAAAACAAACACACTAAGGGCCCCCAGAATTTTTTCCACTTCTTCAAAAAATAATACATTAGGTCCTCTAAAATAATTTCAACTACTTCAAAAGATAAAACACTAAAAGCACTTTGAATTTTTTCATATTCTTAAAAAAAACACAAAGGGCGCTCGAGATTCTTTCGAGCGCTCGAGATTCTTTCGACTTCTTAAAAATTGATACACTAAGAACCCTCAAGATTCTTACAACTTCTTAAAAAAATAATACACTAACCCTCAAGATTTTTAAACGTTCTTAAAAAAAAACAAAACAGGCCCTTGAAATTATTTCATATTCTTAAAAAAAGATACAAGTGGTCCACGAGATTTCTTCAACTTCTTTAAAAAAAAATAGTACACTAGGGACTCACCAGAACATTTCAATTACTTAAAAAAATAAAGCACTGGAACCCTTTGAATTCCTTCATATTATTAAAAAAAAATACAAAGGGTCCCCAAGATTCCTTCAACTTTTTAAAATATAATACACTAGGGACCCCCAAGATTCTTACAACTTTTTAAAAAATTAATACACTAAGGGCCCTCAAGATTCTTAAACATTCTTAAAAAAAGATGAAAGAAGCCCTTGAAATTTTTTCATATTCTTAAAAAAAGACACAAAGAGTACCCGAGATTCTTACAATTTCTTCAAAAAAAAATAGTACACTAGAGACCCACAAGAATATTTCAATTACTTCAAAAAACAAACGCAATATGGGTCCCCAGAATTTTTTCCACTTCTTCAAAAAATAATCCATTAGGTCCTCTAAGATGATTTCAACTACTTCAAAAGATAAAGCACTAAAAGCCCTTTGAATTTTTTCATATTCTAAAAAAAAAACACAAAGGGCGCTCGAGATTCTCTCGACTTCTTAAAAAATGATACACTAAGAACCCTCAAGATCCTTAGAACTTCTTAAAAAAATAATACACTAAGGACCCTGAAGATTCTTAAACGTTCTTGAAAAAAGACACAAATGGTCCACGAGATTTCTTCAACTTAAAAAAAAAAATAGTACACTAGGGACTCACCAGAACATTTCAATTATTTCAAAAAATAAAGCACTGGAGCCCTTTAAATTCATTCATATTCTTAAAAAAAGGGCTCCCAAGATTCTTTCAACTTCTTAAAATATAATACACTAGGACCTCCAAAATTATTTCAACTACTTCAAAAAACACAGCATTGCAGCCCTTTAAATTATTTCATTTTTCATAAAAAAAAAACTCAAAGGGGCCTCAAGATTATTACAGCTTCTTAAAAAATAATACACTAAGGAACCTCAAGATTCTTAAACATTCTTAAAAAAAGATAAAAGAGGCCCTTGAAATTCTTCCATATTCTTAAAAAAGACACTAAAAGAGTACCTGAAATTCTTTCAACTTCTTCAAAAAAAATCCACTATTGGCCCCCAACAATATTTGAATTACTTCAAAAAAAAACACACGAAGGGCCCCAAAAATTCTTCCCACTTCTTCAAAAAATAATACACTAGGGCCTCCATGATTATTTCAACTACTTCAAAAAATAAAGGATTTGAGCCCTTTAAATTTTTTCATAATCTTAAAAAAAACACAAAGGGCCTTCGAGATTTTTTCGACTTCTTAAATATAATACACCAAGGACCCTCAAGATTCTTAAACATTCTTAAAAAACGACAAAAGAGGCCCTTGAAATTCTTTCATATTCTTAAAAAAACACAGAAGGACACCCTGAAATTCATTACATTTTTTCCAAAATAAAACTACAGGGGCTCCCATTTTTCTTTTTCGAAAATCTGGAATATGTTATTTTATAAAATTTAAATAACATTTACTACGCAAAATTTTGACCTGATGTCATCGCATTGTTAGTGAATGGATTAGACAAATTTCGGTTAGCGTTTTACCAATCTATACCATCTTCCTAAAATACCTATAAAATTTGACAACACACGGTCCATTATTTTCGGAGATTTTTTCTGTCTAGAAAATAACGACGGCCACATGAACCGATTTTTGTGTAGTCTTAGGTCAGGAAACGTCGAGAAAACACAAATTTGCCGTTTGTTAAATGGAACTCCTTAATTTACGTTTAGAAAGTAAAAATGTTGTTTTAAATTCCATAAATTAACATAAATGTGCATAAATTTCGGTCGGTTTATGGAAATATGTGGACGCATTTGATGCATATTTTAAAAGAACAATATTAGTAACAAAAACGCATATTATAAAGGAAAGGAAGCTCAGAGCGAGCAAGAAGAACTCAGAAAATAACAGACAACACATTTATTATTTAAAAAATTTACTGAATAAGTTAGTAATTTAACAAACGTGGAAGTGTTACACAATTTAGATCAAGTTCGCCACTCTATTCTAAATTTGCTATAAACTTTACGTAGAAAATATCACAGACAACTACTTGTACAACTCAGTAAACCCGCTGAAAAAAATTTATTAACAATATCTTTTGTTTGAGCTTAATTTCAAAGAAAATATGTAACAATAAATACATATTCAAGAACAACACAACCTTTCCATTACCAATACACTTTTTGTTAATTTTTCAAGCAACAAAAGTTAACAAAGTTCATTTTGACCATCATTAGTAGTCGTCTGTCATTCTAACAAGCTCGGGATCTGGCCCCGCCACCACCTTCTTGTTTTTCCTCATGAAAAAACTCTGCCTCACTCGCTCGTTGTACAACATGATTATGAACAAAACCGCAAAAGCGCTGCTAAAACTCAGCGCATTAACAAAGAAATCAACGAAATAAACATGAAATCGATCCGCCCAGCTGATATCTAAATTGAACCGTAAATAAATCGTGATTAAACATATCGGGAAATTGGTAATTAAATTGACGAGTGAAATCATCAAAGCGTAATTGGACGTGTCCTGGACCTCATCCAGGAAAATTTTGCACAGGACGAAAACCAGCACGACTAGAATATAAACGGCCACATTGACGACGTCGCTGCCCGGTCCGTACACTTCGTATATGAATTTATTTATCGCGAAGTAGTAATACACATAAAACGAACATACCAGAGCCGGCACCGCCATAAGGAAATACACGAAGATGTCACATTTGGGCTTGAGCGGCCCTAAATACCTCGAAAACAGCCACGCCAGCATGAGCAAACTCCCGTATGATCTGCCCAGTCCAGAAATCATCTGCGATACCAAAGCGGCGTCTTTGCTAATGGGGAAGTCATCTCCGATAATAGCCCCAAATTCTCTTGATAGTTTTTCCAGCAACACGGCGAAATTTATAGCGGCCCAAACACTAACAATAAAATTGGTTTTCGTTCTGGTTTCCTTGTGATAAATCAAAACTGTTGCGATGTATAAGTAAGCCAAGAGGGCGAACGTTTCCAAACTTGTGAGAAATGCGAAGGAAAACGTGCCATATTTTTCATCGAAGCCATATTTTTCTTGTAGGAGCGCGTTCCTTTCGAGCTCGAGAATGTAGCGTGCATTGTTTACAGAAGGCTGCATCGTTCTACAAAGGTCTAATTGGCGTTTTGAGCACGAGGGACAAAATACTCACCCGATCACGCAGGAGTTCGCTTTGGACTAGTGGGCTTCGATCAAGAGTTTTATCGCGAGTTCAAAGGTTCAGAGATTGTGCGGTAGGGTCATCCACCATCGTTGCACTGTGGGCCTCTGCTTCGACTCGGCCCGACGCGGATTTTTCCCTCCCGGACAACTCGAAACCGTTTGTTTGACCTTGGGAAAAAAACCGGAATTCGATTTTTTTGAGCCGGCTCGGCCGTCATGGAAAGATGGACGAGGTGATTGCCGAATTGATACCACTTTGAGAATAACCGGGTTAAGCCCGGTTGAGAGTTCAGGGATTCGGAGGTCTGATAGCGGCAGAAATGTAACGCGAAACCCATCACTGGCGATTATTCCATGAACATGTTTGTAAACAAATACACAAACATCAACAAGTTTTTAGTTTTGTTGTAATTGAGCAATCAGTATTATTATTCCAATCGCAATAATTAATGTAGTTTAATGGAGGTTGGGCATTTAAGTAGTGAGGTTTCCGGTTTCAGTTAATTCTGCTCAGGAATGTAGTAACATAAGAACGAAAAAATGTTACAACAGTACGGTTTAATTGATTGAATTATTGTATCACTGGAATTTGCAATTTCATACTCTACTAACATAATTGTCATCAAAGCAATTTCGATGGCAAAAGAAGTTGAAAGATAATTTTTTATAATCAACATTTTTAGCTCTGATATAATATGTTTTATTCGCTGTGTCTGATAAAATTGACGAAATTGTAGATAACGCACAAAAATGAACTTGTTTTTTTTCTCTAGTTATAAAGGATATTATAACACAATTAACGTTCTTTTGATATGCTATAAGCAGAATGATTGCTCTAGAATGCCAAAAAGTAGGTCGCTATATATCTGATTATCCCCTCCACAGACTTGATGATGTCATCTCAAAACTTTGCTACATAAATCTTGTATAAAACGTGAAAATGTTACACTTCTGGCTTCATTTTTCTTTGCAATGTTTATTACGAAAGTTTAAAGAAAATGTATGAATTTATTAAAAAATTACGAAAAACCATTAGAGTTATCGAAGAAATGGAAGCGGGAGTGACTTCTACGGCCCGAAATCTACAAGAAACTGTATTTAGTGAAATTACGAAAATTTTGTTGAAAATTGGTCGAAAATTGGGCGGATTTTGCATATTTTTCAATGTTTCAAAGGACGATTCTGGAAAAGCCATTCGAGTTATCGAAGAAGTGAAAGCGGGAGTGACTTCCACGAACGGAAATTAACAAAAAAATGTATTTAGTGAAATTTCGAAAATTTTGTTGAAAATTGGTCGAGAATTGGGCGGATTTTTTATTTTTCAATGTTTCAAAGGACGATTCTGGAAAAACCATTCGAATTATGGAAAAAGTGAAAGCGGATATGACTTCTGCGGCCCGAAATCTACACGAAAATGTATTTAGTGAAATTTCGAAAATTTTGTTGAAAATTAGTCGAAAATTGGGCGGATTTTGCATATTTTTCAATGTTTCAAAGCACGATTCTGGAAAAACCATTCGAGTTATCGAAGAAGTGAAAGCGGATATGACTTCTGCGGCCCGAAATCTACTGGAAAATGTATTTAGTGAAATTTCGAAAATTTTGTTGAAAATTGGTCGAAAATTGGGCGGATTTTGCATATTTTTCAATGTTTCAAAGGACGATTCTGGAAAACCCATTCGAGTTGTCGAAGAAGTGAAAGCGGATATGACTTCTGCGGCTCGAAATCTACTAGAAAATGTATTTAGTGAAATTTAGAAAATTTTGTTGAAAATTGGTCGAAAATTGGGCGAATTTTGCATATTTTTCAATGTTCAAAGGACGATTCTGGAAAAACCATTCGAGTTGTCGAAGAAGTGAAAGCGAATATGACTTCTGCTGCTCGAAATCTACTAGAAAATGTATTTAGTGAAATTTAGAAAATTTTGTTGAAAATTGGTCGAAAATTGGGCGGATTTTGCATATTTTTCAATGTTTCAAAGGACGATTCTGGAAAAACCATTCGAGTTGTCGAAGAAGTGAAAGCGGCAGTGACTTCCACGGCCCAAAATCTAAGAGAAAATGTGTTTAGTGAAATTTCGAAAATTGTATTGAAAATTGGTCCAAAATTAGTCGTATTTTGCGTATTTTTCAATGTTTCAAAGGGCGATTCTGGAAAAATCATTCGAGTTGTCGAAGAAGTGAAAGCGGATATGACTTCTGCGGCCCGAAATCTACAAGAAAATGGATTTAGTGAAATTTCGAAAATTTTGTTGAAAATTGGTCGAAAATTGCGCGGGTTTTGCATATTTTTCAATGTTTCAAAGGACGATTCTGGAAAAACCATTCGAGTTATCGAAGAAATGAAAGCGGCAGTGACTTCCACGGCCCAAAATCTACAAGAAAATGTGTTTAGTGAAATTTCGAAAATTTTATTGAAAATTGGTCCAAAATTAGTCGTATTTTGCGTATTTTTCAATGTTTCAAAGGACGATTCTGGAAAAACCATTCGAGTTATCGAAGAAGTGAAAGCGGATATGACTTCTGCGGCCTGAAATCCACAAGATAATGTATTTAGTGAAATTTCGAAAATTTTGTTGAAAATTGGTCGAAAATTGGGCGGATTTAGTATATTTTTCAATGTTTCCAAAGACGATTCTGGAAAAACCATTGGAGTTATCGAAGAAATGAAAGCGGATATGACTTCTGCGGCCCGAAATCTACAAGAAAATGTATTTAGTGATATTTCGAAAATTTTGTTGAAAATTGGTCGAAAATTGGGCGGGTTTTGCATATTTTTCAATGTTTCAAATGACGATTCTGGAAAAACCATTCGATTTATCGAAGAAGTGAAAGCGGATATGACTTCTGCGGCCCGAAATCTACAAGAAAACGTATTTAGTGAAATTTCGAAAATTTTGTTGAAAATTGGTCGAAAATTGCGCGGGTTTTGCATATTTTCCAATGTTTCAAAGGACGATTCTGGAAAAACCATTCGAGTTATCGAAGAAATGAAAGCGGCAGTGACTTCCACGGCCCAAAATCTACAAGAAAATGTGTTTAGTGAAATTTCGAAAATTTTATTGAAAATTGGTCCAAAATTAGTCGTATTTTGCGTATTTTTCAATGTTTCAAAGGACGATTCTGGAAAAACCATTCGAGTTATCGAAGAAGTGAAAGCGGATATGACTTCTGCGGCCCGAAATCTACAAGAAAACGTATTTAGTGAAATTTCGAAAATTTTGTTGAAAATTGGTCGAAAATTGCGCGGGTTTTGCATATTTTCCAATGTTTCAAAGGACGATTCTGGAAAAAACCATTCGAGTTATCGAAGAAATGAAAGCGGCAGTGACTTCCCGGCCCAAAATCTACAAGAAAATGTGTTTTAGTGAAATTTCGAAAATTTTATTGAAAATTGGTCCAAAATTAGTCGTATTTTGCGTATTTTTCAATGTTTCAAAGGACGATTCTGGAAAAACCATTCGAATTATCGAAGAAGTGAAAGCGGATATGACTTCTGCGGCCCGAAATCTACAGGAAAATGTACTTAGTGAAATTTCGAAAATTTTGTTGAAAATTGGTCGAAAATTAGGGAGGGTTTTGCATATTTTTCAATGTTTCAAAGGACGATTCTGAAAAACCATTCAAGTTTTCGAAAAAGTAAAAGCGGATATGACTTCTATGAACCGAAATCTACAAGAAAATGTATTTAGTGAAATTTCGAAAATTTGTTGAAAATTGGTCGAAAATTGGGCGGATTTTGCAAATTTTTCATAGTTTCAAATGACGATTCTGGAAAAACCATTCGATTTATCGAAGAAGTGAAAGGGATTGACTTCTGCGGCCTGAAATCTACAGAAAATTTATTTAGTGAAATTTCGAAAATTTTGATGAAAATTGGTCGATAGTTGGGCGGATTTTGCATATTTTTCAATGTTTCAAAGACGATTCTGGAAAACCATTCGAGTTATCGAAGAAGTGAAAGCGGAAATGAGTTCTGCAGCCCGAAATCTACAGAAAAATGTATTTAGTGAAATTTTGAAAACTTGTTGTGAAAATTGGTCGAAAATTGGGCGGATTTTGCAATTTTTCAATATTTCAAATGACGATTCTGGAAAAACCATTCGATTTATCGAAGAAGTGAAAGCGGATATGACTTCTGCGGCCGAAATCTACAGGAAAATTTATTTAGTGAAATTTCGAAAATTTGATGAAAATTGGTCGAATAGTTGGGCGGATTTTGCATATTTTTCAATGTTTCAAAGGACGATTCTGGAAAACCATTCGAGTTATCGAAGAAGTGAAAGCGGAAATGATTCTGCGGCCCGAAATCTACAGAAAAATGTATTTAGTGAAATTTTGAAAACTTTGTTGAAAATTGGTCGAAAATTGGGCGGATTTGCATATTTTTCAATGTTTCAAAGCACGATTCTGGAAAAACCATTCGAGTTATCGAAGAAGTGAAAGCGGATATGACTTCTGCGGCCCAAAATCTACAAGAAAAATGTATTTAGTGAAATTTCTAAAATTGTGTTGAAACTTGGTCGAAAATTAGTCGTATTTTGCGTATTTTTCACTGTTTTATAGGACGATTCTGGAAAAACAATTCGAGTTTTCGAAGAAGTGAAAGCGGGAGTGAATTGTACGGCCCAATATCTACAAGAAAATATATTTAGTGAAATTTCGAAAATTGTGTTGAAACTTGGTCGAAAATTAGTCGTATTTTGCGTATTTTTCACAGTTTCAAAGGACAATTCTGGAAAAACCATTGGATTTATCGAAGAAATGAAAGCGGGAGTGACTTCCACGACCCGAAATTAACAAGAAAATGTATTTAGTGAAATTTCGAAAATTTGTTGAAAATTGGTCGAAAATTGGGCGGATTTTGCATATTTTTCAATGTTTCAAAGGACGATTCTGGAAAAACCATTCGAGTTATCGAAGAAGTGAAAGCGGATATGACTTCTGCGGTCCGAAATCTACAAGAAAATGTATTTAGTGAAATTTCGAAAATTTTGTTGAGAATTGGTCGAAAATTGGGCGGAATTTGCATATTTTTCAATGTTTCAAAGGACGATTCTGGAAAAACCATTCAAGTTATCGAAGAAGTGAAAGCGGATATGACTTCTGCGGCCCGAAATCTACAAGAAAATGTTTTTAGTGAAATTTCGAAAATTTCGTTGAAAATTGGTCGAAAATTGGTCATATTTTGAATGGTTTTGTACTTTTCAAAGGACGATTCTGGAAAAACCACTGGAGTTATCGAAGAAATGAAAGGGGGAGTGACTTCTATGGCCCGAAACCTACAAGAAAATATATTTAGTGAAATTTCGAAAATTTCGTTGAAAATTGATCGAAAATTGGTGGTATTTTTTAAATATAAATATAAATAGATATAAATATGATTTATTTGCCCAACAGAAATAATTCCATTTACAGGACAAATCAATTAGGCACATCTCTTAATCTTTTGCATACATTTGTACTTTTCAAAGGACGCGTCTGGAGAAACCATTGTAGATATCGAAGAAATGAAAGCGGGAGTGACTTCTACGACTCGAAATCTAGAAGAAAATGTATTTAGTGAATTTCGAAAATTTTGTTGAAAATTGGGCGAATTTTGCATATTTTTCAATGTTTCAAAGGACGATTCTGGAAAAACCATTCGAGTTATCGAAGAAATGAAAGCGGGAGTGACTTCTACGACCCGAAATCTACAAGAAAATGTATTTAGTGAAATTTTGAAAATTTTGCTGAAAATTGGTCGAAAATTAGGCGGATTTTGCTTAGATTTGTACTTTTCAAAGGACGATTCTGGAAAAACCATTGTACTTATCGAAGAAATGTAAGCAGGAGTGACTTCTATGCCCCGAAATCTACAGGAAAATGTATTTAGTGAAATTTCGAAAATTTTGTTGAAAATCGATCGAAAAAAGGGCGGATTTTCCATATTTTTCAATGTTTCAAAGGACGATTCTGGAGAAACCATTCAAGCTATCGAAGAAGTGAAAGCAGATATGACTTCTGCTGTCCGAAATCTACAAGAAAATGTGTCTAGTAAAATTTCGAAAATTTTGTTGAAAATTGGTCGAAAATTGGGCGGATTTAGTATATTTTTCAATGTTTTCAAAAGACGATTCTGGAAAAACCATTCGAGTTATCGAAGAAGTGAAAGCGGATATGACTTCTGCGGCCCGAAATCTACAAGAAAATGTATTTAGTGAAATTTCGAAAATTTTGTTGAAAATTGGTCGAAAATTGGGCGGATCTTGCATATTTTTCAATGTTTCAGAGGACGATTCTGGAACAACCATTGGACTTATCGAAGAAATGAAAGCGGGAATGACTTCTACGGCCCGAAATCTACAAGAACATGTTTTTAGTGAAATTTCGAAAATTTTGTTGAAAATTGGTCGAAAATTGGTCGTATTTTATATTGATTTGTACTTTTCAAAGGACGATTCTGGAAAAACCATTGGATTTTGTTTTTATTTTTTATAAACTAAGAATAACACAAACACCTCGGATAAAAAATAATAATATCGAAATTATTTTCAGCAAAGATCCTGCGAAAGTGAGACCAGAAAATGAATAAAATCCAAGATTTGCCACATTTAATGCACAAAATTTGAGCGATTGTCGCCCCTATCAAGGACTCCACAGAGGCGATAATATCCCTCAAAGCTAAACAAAAACTGTTGTGGTGGTCTGAAACATGAAAGAGGGTGCGAAATCTAAACTCGTGTAAATAATGTCGTGTTAAAAGAGCACCGAAAAACCCCATTATTCGTCTGTCAGGTGAAGGTCAGAATAAAAAGATGGCGACAATTTTAAGAATTATTTTCCAATAAATTTCCGCCGTGTGACTATATATAAATACCATCTCCGTTAACTCTTTATTAAAACTAGAAATAGACTTCCTACGCAGGAGGAAGCTCTCCAAGAAGCAATTAAATTATCGGAAATGCTTGAGCCCCGATGACGATTGCGGAAGCAGAGGAAACTTTGTTATATTAAAACGAATAAAGATATTTTTGAGAAGCAACTGGGCAGAAGTTCGCTCCACTGCCCGCCCTAATTAAAAAATAATTAACAAATTGGCTGGAAGAAAAATAGACGCGGTGCTGCTGCTTTGAAAGCTTGAACACATTATTTACAAAAAGAAAAATTAATAAAGCGACTTATGCTTCATGCGAGTAATTTTTTCATCCCATTTCCTGAACGCTGTGAAAAATTCTTTGTTTCCCTCAATTTCCTCGCTGCTTTTTCGGGCATTTTTTCTTTGTTTTCAAGTATGAAAAATAAATATTACGTACCAAAAAAGCTCCATGCGAGAATTCTGCCAGAATATGTAACTGGATTGTTCTAACAAATGTACATCTTACGTCAATAGTGAATATAAATAGTACACAAGAGATAAAGTTGGACGTGGAATTGTGGAATTTTCTCAGGCATTGTTATCTTGCAAATTTAACTTATCTAGTGTTATTATATTCAAATCTAAATACGCAGTAAAACCAGTTGAGAAAAACTAGCCGCTGACGTTCGAATTATTATCATATTGAATAAAAAATAAAAATAGAACTAGACGATTAGAGAATCACTTAGACTGGTCGTCGCTAGAATGTAGACTTTTCCCGTCGAGCCGCATCTTCCTCCTTCGCATTAAAGCCCCTGTCTGCAATTTCATCTCAACTAATTCCACACGGTCAACATTTACATTAGCAGTCCATTTTGTGGCTAAACTGGCGTGAAATAGAGTGGACTTTTGACCACCTGTCAGCGTCAACACGACAGCATTAAGACGGTCCGAAGTCGAGAAAACTCTTTGAAGCGGTCGTCGATAGATAACTCGTATAAAATACTTTCGGGCGAATTCAAAGCGGACTCACTAAAATCGAGTTGACTTTGGGTACCGAAAACGTTTGTGATGCAAATGTGCAGTTTGGATGAGAGAATATAAATTAGATGCATTCGGAAGTTGGTGTAAGCTTTAATCCCTGACTAGTCGAAACTGGAATCCGAAAGTTGATAATTATAATAATGCAAATTGTCACACTATAACTTGATAATTCGGCGCGAAATCTCTTTTTTGCAATATTGCAGCTTCTCCAAATAGCTTCCGCAAATATCCGCCAATTTAATGCTAAATACCGTTATAAAGTCGCGCTGAAAGTGCAATTTAAGCAAGAGGTCCACTTTATCCTTTGAACCAACATTTAATTAAGAAACCAAGAGAACACTTTTAATTTAGCTCGGGCAATAGAGACTAAAGCAAATTAGGCAGGCCTCGTTCGAACAATTATTAACTTTCAGTAGATAATGAAAGTTACCGAGGCGAACCATGAATACCCTGTGAATTATCTTTTAGCTGCGGACGTTTCCAGATAATATTCCCGTCTTTGTTATGACCATGACAGAGTGGTTATAAAAAAGCGGAGATTGCAAAAATTTACTCGCTTTTCAATTAGGCGCCGAGTATTAATTTAAAGCCGCAAGCGGCGTGCCGAATATTGCAATTCATAAAAATTATCTATCGAGAAGTGAAAAGTTTTTACTGTAGTGACGATTTTATGTTGAACAGCAAACCTTAACGCAATTTAAAGGGCTAATAAAAAATTTCCCTGACTTTATGGCATCGTTTGGGATCCTTTTTATTGCCCTTACGGCCACATTAATGGCCGTCATTACAATCGCATTCATATTGGTCGCATATTTTTATTAGCCGCGAGCTGGCTAAGTTTTTAATCTTTCGCGTTTTTATTCTTTATGATAATTAACTTTACTGGTCGTTAAATTCGATTCCCCGAAATTTGGAGGTTACGACGACAAACAACACGTCAAACAGTTGATGTGGCGACCGTGAATTTATAATATACAGGGTGTTTCACTTTTACTACCTCAACGTAAATTGTCTATCTATAAAACGCTAACCAAAAACTGGCTAATCATCTCCACCAACAATTTGATGACATCATCTCAAAAATTTACATTAGTCTTTTACCGTAGACTTCCAGATTTTTGGAAAAAAAATGTGAAAATGCAAAACTGAATGCTGTGAAATCTTGTAGACGTTTTAAGGTTATCGTAATCACGGTAAATCATACTTTAACATTACGTACATCTCTTTACTTTTAACTTATAACTGTTACTTATAAGTCTTATTATAAAAATATATACTGACAAAAGTAATCTTATAATTTTTCGAAAAATTTGAATTTCTTGACCTTAAGGACCAATTTTTTGTTCTTTCATTAATTTGTACAATTTTTCCATTTTCAATGTTTCAGTTTAATAATTTTAGTTTTTTCAGCTTTAATTTTTTGAATTTTTTCGGTATTACAATTATTTTTCAGTGTCTCGTTTTTTAATTTTTCGGTTTTTTTCAATTTTCGTTTCCCCAATTTTTCAAGTACAGAATTTATGAAACATGGAATCCTCAGAATTTTTATATTCTTCAAAGTCTTCAGTCGTCTGAATATTCAGAAAACTTTAGAATCTTCAGAATCTCTAGACTCTAGAATCTTTAGAACTTTAGAATTTTTAGGATCTTTGGAATCTTTGGGATCTTTATGAACTTTGGTATTTTTGGGATCTTTGGGATCTTTAGAATCTTTAGAATCTTCGGAATCTTTAGAATCTTCAGAATTTTCAGAATCTTCAGAATCCTTAAAATCACCACAATCATCCGAATTTTCAAAATCTTCAGAATCTTCAGAACCTTTAGAATCGTTTGAATTTTTTGAATCTTAGAGTACCAGAACATCCGAAATATTTGGAATTTCTTAAATTTCAGGAATTTCTGGAATTTTTATAATCTTAAAAATCTTCAAGATCTTCAGCCTTTGAAATACTCCGGATCTCCAGAATATTTTCCGATGTTACAATTTTTTCATTGTTCGATTTTTCAGCTTCTCTTTTTGTAATTTTCCGTTTCCTCAATTTTTCAAGTTTTTGGTTTTTATTTTTCATTTTCCCGATTTTTTAATTTTTATTTGCAGAGTCAATGGAACCTGGAATCTGAGGAAGTTTTATTTCCTTCAAAATCTTCAGTCTTTGTAAATATTCAGGATCTTCAGAAATTTTAGAATCTTCAGAATCTATAGACCCTTTAGAATCTTTAGAACATTAGAATTTTTAAAATCTTTACGATCTCTAGAATTTTTGCGATATTTGGAATCTTTGGGATCTTTGGGATCATAGGATATTTGGGATCTTTAGAAACTTTAGAATCTTTAGAATCTTAGGAATCTCTGGAGCTTCTGAAATCTCCGGAATTCTCTGAAATCTTTGGAATATTTGCAACCTTTGGAATCTTTGCAATCTTTAGAAACTTTAGAATCTTCAGAATCTTCAGAATCTTCGGAATCTTCAGAATCTTCAGAATCTTTAGAATTTTCAGAACTTCTATAATCTGTGGAATACTTAGAACTTTTGAATCTTTAGAATTATTTCAATGTCAGAATACCAGATAATCCGAAATCTTTGGAATTTCTGAAATTTCAAGAATTTTAGAATTTTAAAAATTTTTGTGATCTTTGGGATCTTTAAAATCTTTAGGATCTTTAGGATTTTTAGAACTTTTAGAATCTTTGGAATTCTTGGGATCTTCGGAATTTTCAGAATCTTCAGTCTTTAAAATCCTTAGTACCTTTGAGATCTTTAGAATCTTTATAATCTTTGGAATCTCTGGAATCTTTGGAATATATGGAATGTTTAGATTTTTTGAAATCTTTGGAATCGTCAGAATCTTCAAAATCTTTAGAATCTTTAGAACCTTTATAATCTTTATAATCTGTGGAGTGCTTAAAATCCTTCGAATGTTTAGAATTTTTTGGATCTCAGGATACAAGAACATCTTGAATCTTTGGAATTTTTGAAATCTTTAGAATTTTTGTGATCTTTGGGATCTTTACAATCTTTAGGCTCTTTAGAATCTTTGGAATTCTTGGGATCCTTGGAACCTTTGGAATCTTTGGAAACTTTAGAATATTCAGAATCTTCAGAATATTCAGAATCTTCAGATATTCAGAATCTTTAGAATCTTGAGAATCTTTAGAATTTTTATAATTTCTACAATCTTTAGAATAAATAGAATTTTTAGAATCCTTAAAATTTTTTACATGTCAGAATACCAGAACATCCGGAATCTTTAGAACATTTATGATTTTTAGAATCTTTAGAATTTTAGGAATCCTTGGAATCTTAAAAATCTCTGGAATCTTCAGAGTTTTAAGAATCTTCAGTCTTTAAAATCTTTAGTATTTTTGGATCTTTAGAATCTTTGGAATTTCTGGAATCGTTGAAATATTTGGAATCTTTAGATTCTTCGCTATCTTTAGAACCTTCAGAATCGTCAGAATCTTCAAAATCTTTAGAACCTCTATAATCCGTAGAATCTGTGGAATCCCTTGAATCTTTAGAATTTTTTAATCTCAGGATACCAGAAAATTTCGAAACTTTGGAATTTCTGAAATTTCAAGAATTTTAGAATTTTTAAGGCCTTTAGGATTTTTGGGATCTTTAGACTCTTTAGAATCTTTAGAATCCTTGGAATCTTTGGAATTTCTGAAATTTCTGGAATCGCTGGAATCTTCGGAAACTTCAGAATCTTTATAATATTTAGAATCATTAGAATTTTCAGAATCTTTAGTCTTTCATATATTTAGGGTCTTTGGGATCTTTAGAACCTTTAGGATCTTTAGAATCTTTGGAATCTCTGGAATCTTTGAAATATTTGGAATTTTTGGAATCTTTGGAAACTTTAGAATATTCAGAACCTTCAGAATATTCAGAATCTTTAGAATCCTGAGAATCTTTAGAATCTTGAGAATCTTTAGAATTTTTATATTTTCTAGAATCTTTGGAATAAATAGAATTTTTAGAATCCTTTGAATTTTTTAAATGTCAGAATACCAAAACATCCAGAATCTTTAGAATTTCTGAAATTTCAAGAATTTTAGAAATTTTAAAATTTTTAGAAATCTTGGGATCTTTAGAATCTTTAAAACCTTTAGGATATTTAGGTTTTTAAATTTTTTAGAATCTTTGGAATCTTTGGAATCTTCGGAATCTTCGGAATATCTGAAACCTTCAGAGTTTTGAGAATCTTCAGTCTTTAAAAGGATTTTTAGAATCCTTGGAATTTCTGGAATCGTTGGAATATTTGGAATCTTTAGATTCTTTGAAATATTTAGAACTCTTCAGAATCGTCAAAATCTTTAGAATCTTTATAATCTGTAGAATCTGTGGAATCTCTTGAATCTTTAGAATTTTTTTAATCTCAGGATACCAGAAAATTTCGAATCTTTGGAATTTCTAAAATGTCAAGTCTTTAGAATTTTTTGGATCTTTGGGATTTTTAGAATCTTTAGGATCTTTAGGCTCTTTAGAATCTTTAGAATCGTTGGAATCTTTGGAATTTCTACAATTTCTGGATTCTCTGGAATCTTCGGAAACTTCAGAATCTTTAAAATTTTTAGAATCTTTAGAATCATTAGAGTTTTCGGAATCTTTGGAATCTTTAGATTCTTTGGAATCTTGAGAATCTTCAGAATCTTCAAAATCTTTAGAATCATTAGAATCTGGAATTTTTAGAATCTTTAGAAACTTCAGAATCTTAAATCTTTAGAATTTAGAATTTAGAATCTTTAGAAATTCTTAGAATCTTTAGAATAGATCTTTAGAACTTTAGAATTTAGAATCTTGGAAATTTTTTGAATCTCAGAAGTCCAGAATATGCGGTATCATTTGGAATTCCTGAAATTTCAGGACTTCTGCAATTTTTTAATCTTAAGGATCTCCAGAATATTTTTCATTTACATTTTTGCGTTTCTATTTTATATTGTCAGCTTTAATTTTTGAATTTTTCGATATTACAATTTTTTTCAATTTTTTCATTTTTTAACAATTTCTATGACAATTTTTCGTTTTTTTCTTTTTCTCGAAACCAAAATTTCGAATCTTTGGAATTTCAAATATCAAGAATTTTAGAATTTTAAAGTCTTAGGATTTTTGGGATCTTTGGGAATTTTAGAATTCTTTAAATCTTTAGACTCGTTAGAATCTTTAGAATCCTTGAATCCTTGGAATCGTTGGAATCTTTGAAATTTCTAAAATTTCTGGAATCTTTGGAATCTTTCGGAAACTTCAGAATATTTAGAATCTATTAGAATCATTAGAATTTTCGGAATCTTTAGAATCTTTAGATTCTTTAGAATCTTTAGATCTTAGAATCTTTAGATCTTTAGAATCTTTAGAATCTTTAGAATCTTCAAATCTTTAGAATCTTTAATCTTTAGAATCTTTAGAATCTTAGATCTTAGAATCTTTGAATCTTTAGAATCTTTATAATCTTAGAATCTTTAGAATCTTTAAGAGTCAATTAGAATCTTTATGAATCTTTAGAATCTTGAATTCTTTATAATCTTAAGAATCTTTAGAATCTTTTAGAATCTTTAAATCTTTAGAATCTTAGATTTTAGAATCTTAGAATCTTTAGAATCTTTAGAATCTTGAATTTTGAATCGCAGAAGTCCAGAATATCTGGAATCTTTGGAATTCCTGAAATTTCAGGAACTTCTGGAATTTTTATAATCTTAAGAATCTCCAGAATAGTTTTCATTTACATTGTTGCGGTTTCATAATTTTAGTATTTTCAGCTTTGATTTTTAAAATTTTTCGATATTACAATTTTCCACTTTTCGATTTTTCAATTTTTCATTTTACGATTTTATATCACAATTTTTCTTTTTTTTCTTTTTCCTTTATTTTGTCAATCATTCTTTTGATTTTGTAATTTCTCGTTTATTCAACTTTTCAAATCTTCAATATCTGACTTTTCCATTCAAGGATTTTCCAATTTTAAAATTTTAAAATTTTGCAATTTTTGAATTTCTCAATTATCCGATTTTCCGATTTTTTTATTTTCATTCAATATTTCGATTTTACAATAGATATTTCGTTTTGCGATTTTGCTTTTTTTCGTTTTTTTTTAACAATCGAAAAATCAAAAATTGAAAAACTAAAAAATCGAAAAAAATTAAAAACTCGAAAAACGTGAATAAGTGGAAAACCCAAAAATTACAAATGGAAGAACTGATGAAAAGAAAAATTAAACAGAAGAAAAACGAATCGAAAAATTATTAAATCTAAAAATTGTAGAATCGTCAAAATTGTACATTTGAAAAACTGTAACACTGACAGTTCGAAAAATTAAAACATTGCAACGGAAAAACTGAAGAAACGAAAAACTGAAAACTTAATTTCGAGGAATTGAAAAATTAAATATTGAGAAATTGGAAAATTCAAAATCGAAAAATTGAAAAATCAAATAAATGAAAAAGTATTAAAATCCAATAATTGAAAGTCTTAAAATTATTATTATTATTATTTAAATTGAAAATTTGAAAAATTACAAATCCAAAATTGATGAAACGAAGAATTAAAAAATTATAAAAAACTCTAAAGTTGAAAAATAGAAAAATTGAAAACCGAAAAATTGCAAATCATAAATTAAAAGCGAAAAAAAAAAAAATCCGAAAATAAACAACCTAAAAATTTAAAATCAAAAAATTTCACATTGAAAAAAAGAAAAATTATAAATCAGAACACTGAAACACAGAAAAAATTTAAAGTTGAAAACTCTAAAAATAGCAAATCGAAAAGCTGAAGAAACAAAAAATGAAAAATTGAAAAATTCTAGGCAAAAAAGCTCCGGGACTGTTATTTAGCCACTGGTTTTAACTTTACAGAACTTATAACAAACAAATTTTTTTGTTGGGCTGTAGTTCAAGGGCAAGGAAAGTTCTGTCGAACTAACCTTCGACCCATTTTTTCTAGACACTTCGCTTTTACCCGAAATATCGACCCACCTCCCCCAGACAAATTGTGTGCCAATAACTCTCCTTTTCCAATGCGAACAAAATTAATTAACGTCCCAAGTGTCCATATCGCAATTAAAGAAATCCGCTAACGAGCCCTTCCAAATGTTAAAAGTCAAGGCGACAACTTCACGTCTTCACTACGCCGATTAAAACACGCCGAAATTCCTCCCCGTCCGGCAATTTCCGGATCCAGCAAGAAAAGTGGAGTTTGTTTCAATTTCGAAGACATTTGTCGACTCGAACATGCAATTATGCAGGTTTTATGAGCGCGCAGACCTCAACTGTGAACTAAAGTGGCGACCTTTGGGCCATCCAAACTGCCCGAAAGGAATAACTAAACGTTCATTCTGAATTTGTCGAATTTCTTTGCTCCGCTCCCACATATCTCGCTCCCTCCCCTTTATTCTCTTATCTTTCGTCGTGAAAATGTCGGCGCTTTAGTTCAGCCAAAATTCACTTAATAGCATCGAGAGACTGACAGAAAATAAATAAATTTCACAGATACAGACAATGAAGAACAGAAGCTGGAGCTGGTGAAGTGTAAATCGAATACAAGAAGCAGCGGAGAACAATGCCGCTGCTAAATACGTCTTTCGGGGAGCAAGAGCGAGAAGTCGGAGCGGACTGAGGCAGGGGTGATAATTAAAACCCACGCAAGTTGCAGTGTTGGGTTACTAGACTGGGCCCTAATTCGATAGAATGAGAAGTTACCTTCGAATGGTCTTAGTGACTTAATTAGGAGCAACTAGTTTCGAAAGTTATTGACTCTTCTTGGTGGCATACATTACACTCACTTATAAAGCGCTATTATAAATTCACAAGACTCTTTAGACGAGTTTTAGGGGCTGCTACTGGAAATGGAAACTTTGTCATAATATTATAGCAGTCGCCGCTTTACTTAGATTTATTTTAAATTTTTATTTTGTTTTGTGTTATCGTTTATTTATTTATTTATGTATTCCTGTCTGGCTTCAATAAATTACACCATTTTTAAATTATAACGACAGCGATAAAAGCACACTCGTTTTTTAACTGTATTTTTCAGAATATCTCAGACTTAATTTAAAGAAAATGGAAACCAATTTGCTCTCACTCGAAGAAATCTGTACCAAGTTTTTTCCAAGCAGCTATTTTTTGTGTTGATATCCAGGAATGCAAAAGAAAACTCATTAGAGATACATACCAGCCTTGGATATGTCTATCGCTTCGATAAAACTTGCCCATAAGTTAAAGTTACTGAAGGTTGACGTAAATTCGTTACGAATTGACTTGTAAATGCCCCTTTATTCTTAATCTTTGGAATCTCTGGAATCTTTGGAATCTTTGGATTCTTTGGAATCATTGTACTCTTTGGAATCTTTAGAATCTTCAGAATCTTCAGATTCAGAATCTTAAGAATCTCCAGAATCTTTGGAATCTTTAGAATCTTTATAATCTTAAGACTCTTCCGAATTCTTCAGCCTTTGAAATACTTAGAAACTCCAGAATCTTTTCCATTTTCAGTGTTTCGGTTTCATAATTTTAATCTTTTCAGGTTTAATTTTTTCAATTTTTGGATATTACAATTTTTCATTTTTCGATTTTTCAGTTTATCGTTTTTTATTTTTTGGATTTTTCAGTTTTTCGTTTCCTCAATTTTTCAAGTTCTTGGTTTTTATATTTCATTTTGCCGTTTTTAATTTTCATTTTCAGAATCTATGGAACTTGGAATCTTCGGAACCTCTATGTTCTTCAAAATCTTCAGTCTTCGAAATATTCAGAATCCTCAGAATCTCTAGACTCTTCGGAATCTTTATAACTTTAGAATTTTTAAAATCTTTAGGATCTTTAAGATCTTTGGCATCTTTGGAATCTTTGGGATCTCTGTGATCTTTGGAATGTTTGGCATTTTTAGAATCTTTTAAGATCTTTAGAATCGTTGGAATCTTTGGAATCTCTGAAATCTCTGGAATATTTGGATTCTTTGGAATCATTGGACGCTTTGGAATCTTTGTAATCTTTAGAATCTTCAGAATCTTCAGAATATCCAGAATCTTTGAAATCTTTAGAATCTTTAGAATTTTTATAATCTTAAAACTCCTCCGAATTCTTCAGCCTTTGAAATATTCAGAAACTCCAGAATCTTTTCCATTTTCAATGTTTCGGTTTCATAATTTTAGTTTTTTAGCTTTAATTTTTTTAATTTTTCGATATTACAATTTCTCATTTTTCCATTTTTCAGTTTCTGTTTTCTAATTTTTCTATTCTTCAGTTTTTCGTTCCCTCAAAATCGAAAAACTCGAAAAACGTGAATAAGTGAAAAACCGAAAAATTACAAATAGATAAACTGAAGAAATGAAAAATTAAACTGAAGAAAAACGGATCGTATCGAAAAATTGGTAAACTGAAAAATTACAAAATCTAAAAATTGTTAAATCGTCAAAATTGTAAATTTGAAAAACTGTAACATTGACAGGGCGAAAAATTAAAAAATTGCAATGGAAAAATTGAAGAAACGAAAAACTGAAAAATCAAATTTCGGGGAATTGAAAAATTAATTATCTAGAAATTGAAAAATTAAAAATCGAAAAATTGAAAAAGTGAAAAATTTTAAAATTTATTATTTTTACATATTTACAATGAAAACTAGAAAATTTACAAATCAAAAATAGAAGAAACGAAGAATTGAAAAATCATGAAACTGAAAAAACGGAAAATTAAGGAATCTAAAAGACATTCGAATCAAAAAATGGAATAATCTAAAAATTGAAAAATTTTCAAATTCAGAAATTTCAAAAAAGAAGGTTGTTAAATCAGAACACCGAAAAACCGCAAAATTGAAAAAATTAATATTAGGGACCCCTTGTCCTACTTTTGAAGTAGTTTAAAAGAATGTCGTGGACCCCTTTTGTTTTGTACTTAAAGAAGTTTGAACGAATCTTGGGGACCCCTTTGTTTTGTTTGTGAAATAGTTTGGAAGAATCTAGGAGACGTCTTGAACCTGATTTTTGAAGTACTTAGTTTAAAGGAACCTCGGGAACGCCTTTTGTTTTGTCTTTGAAATAGTTTGAAAGAAATCCGGAGACCGCTTGTACCTGGTTTTTGAGATCTCAGGGAGAATTTGGTTTTTGAAGTAGTTGAAAGAATGTTGAGATCATTTGCCTTATATTTGCAGTAATTCGAAAGAATCTTCTATTTCACCACCCAAAATACATAAGAATCAGCTGCCAAACTGAAAACAATTTTACAAAAGTTAAAAAATGCAGGCCTGTGTTATTAATGTACAGTATTGGAGCACACTTTTTTTAAATGTATTTTTCAGAATTCTTTTTCCGTTTCTTGGACTTATTTAATTTAAAAAAATGGAAACCCATTTTCTCCCAGTCGAGGAATTCTGGACAACTTTTTCCCAACCGGCCATTTTTTGTGTTGGTATCCAGGAATGCAAAAGAAAACTCATTAGAGATACATACCAGCCTTCGATATGTCTATCGCTTCGATAAAACTTGCTCATAAGTTAAAGTTGCTGAAGGTTGACGCAAATTCGTTACGAATTGACTTGTAAATGCCCCTTTATTCTTAATGTTTATGGACGTGCACAATAGTGCAACCTTTTGTCAGTTTAATGCAACTTTACACGAGTTTGTTAGTGATAGTTTCGTTCCACACTGAAACTGCCATAAATTCGAAAGTAAGGCCTGTACAAAGTTTCATCTTACTACTTTTTCCGGTTTTAGTCGTAATTGTTACAAGAACTCCGATGTTGTATGCATTTCGAACTGATTGTTCATATTTTAGATAAACAACGTTTCCTTCAACCACAAACGATGAGTTGAAATTGTTTAGAATGTTTCCCAGCAAAAGTCCCGGTTTTTGTTTTGAATGGAATGGCTTTCACGGTAGAATCTTGGATAGAGAACGGAAACAGATATTATGGTATATATTGTTACTAATTCCACAAAAGCACGTACTAATGAATGAACAGCTTTCAAGTAGTAGACAAAGGTTATGATGTGTGGGTCGGAACCTTACGGGGAAATATACATTCTAATAAACACAAGATCTTAACTGTAAACGATTTCGATAACGGGAATTTTAATTATATATTAAGTAATTAGTGATAATTTTTTTCTTATAAAAGAAAATTTTGAACTGAGGCACTTTAACCAATGAGGATTTGAGGGTTTTACTAGAATTTGTTGCCAACGCAATTAAATAAAAAGTTGTTGTTGTACCACATTTGATGAGTCATGCTTTGATTTCCATGTTTGTAAGGTACTACCCTGGGGTACTTCATTAATCGTAAGTCAAGACTTCTAAGAAAAAATTTTGAAATCTCTAATAAACATCAAAGATCTTTAGTATCATGAGAAATTCATACGTAAACATAAGCGTAAGCGAGGGAAGTATTGTAATCGAGTTCATCGGACGAACGGCCACATTTTTTTAAGACAAAAAAAATAACAATGTCGGACATCGAGAAATTGACGGTTTTTCTCAAAAAATTCAAAAATCTTATAGAACCTCATATAAAAAATTTGTTCTTGAATTTTTTTTCTGAAAAGTATATTTATAGACAAAAATTTTGAAAAACAAAACAACCCGATAAATCAATTTTTGAAAAAGTTAGTTTTTCGAAAAAAAAGAGCCATTTTTTTGAAAAATTCATTTTTTTTTGGTTGGGTGAAAAATTTTTTAAAAATTCTCAGAAACGTCTTTAGTGGGGTAGAAAAAAATTTCAGCAAAATCGAAAGGAGTCGGGTTCAAAAGTGGCATGGAATGAAGTGGTTTGAAAAAATCTCGGGTTGTTTTGTTTTTCAAGTCTTAGCTTGAAAGAATATTGGGGACGCCTTGTCCTGTTTTTGAAGTAGTTTGAAAGAATATTGGGGACGCCTTATCCTGCTTTTGAAGTAGTTTGAAAGAATCTCAGGGACGCCTTTTGTTTCGTTTTTGAAGTAGTTTGAAAGAATCTTGGGACTCCTTGTCTTGTTTTTGAAGTAGTTTAAAAGAATCTCGGGGACCCCTTTTGGGTTGGTTTTTGAAGAAGTGTGAAAAAAATCTCTGGGACCTCTTGTACCTGGTTTTTGAAGCAGTTTAAAAGTCTTCAGTCTTCGAAATATTCAGAATCTTCAGAAACTTTAGAATCTCCAGAAACTTTATACTCTTTAGAATCTTTAGAACTTTAGAATTTTAAAATCTTAAGGATGTTTAAGATCTTGGGGATCTTTGAAATCTTTATGATTTTTGTGAACTTTGGGATTTTTGGAATGTTTGGGATCTTTAGAATCTTTAGATCTTTAGAATCTTTAGAATCGTTGGACTCTTTGGAATCTTTAGAATCTTTAAAATTTTTTGAATCCCAGAATATCAAAACATCCGGAATCTTTGGAATTTCTTCTTCTTCAGTCTTTGAAAATATTTAGAATCTTCAGAACTTTAGAATTTTCAAAATCTTTAGAACTTTAGAAATTTTAAAATCTTTAGGATCTTGAAGATCTTTGGCATCTTTGCAATCTTTGGAATCTTTGTGAACTTTGGAATTTTTGGCATGTTTGGGATCTTTAGAATCTTCAGATCTTTAGAATCTTTAGATCTTTAGAATCTTTGGAATCGTTGGATTCTTTGGAATCTTTGGAAAGTCTGGAATCTCTGGAATCTTTGGAATATTGGGATTCTTCTGAATCATTGGATTCTTTACAATCTTCAGAATCTCTGGAATCTTTGCGATCTTTAGAATCTTTAAAATTTTTTGAATCTCAGAATACCAAAACATCTGAAATCTTTGAAATTTCTTCTTCTTTTTCAGTCTTTGTAAATATTCAGAATCTTCAGAAACTTTAGAATCTCCAGAATCTCTAGACTCTTTAGAATCTTTAGAACTTCAGAATTTTAAAATCTTTAGGATCTTGAAGATGTTTGGCATCTTTGCAAGCTTTGGGATCTTTGTGAACTTTGGGATTTTTGGAATGTTTGGGATCTCTAGAATCTTTAGATCTTTAGATCTTCAGAACTTTAGAATTGTTGATCTTTGAAATCTTTGGAATCTCTGGAATCTCTGGAATCTTCGGAATCTTTGGAATATTTGGATTCTTTGGAATCATTGGACTCTTTGGAATCTTTAGAATCTTTAAAATTTTTTGAATCCCAGAATATCGAAACATCCGGAACCTTTGGAATTTCTTCTTCTTCAGTCTTTGAAAATATTCAGAATCTTCAGAACTTTGGAATCTCCAGAATCTCTACTCTTTCTAATCTTTAGAACTTTAGAATTTTCAAAATCTTTAGAACTGTAGAATTTTTAAAATCTTTAGGATCTTGAAGATTTTTGGCATCTTTGCAATCTTTGGAATTTTTGTGAACTTTGGGATTTTTTGGAATGTTTGGGATCTTTTGAATCTTCAGATCTTTAGAATCTTTAGAATCGTTGGATTCTTTGGAATCTTTGGAAAGTCTGGAAAGTCTGGAATCTCTGGAATCTTTGGACATTTGGATTCTTCGGAATCATTGGATTCTTTAGAATCTTCAGAATCTCTGGAATCTTTGCAAATCTCAGAATACCAAAACATCCGAAACCTTTGGAATTTCTTCTTCTTCAGTCTTTGTAAATATTCAGAATCTTCAGAAACTTTAGAATCTCCAGAATTTCTAGACTCTTTAGAATCTTTAGAACTTCAGAATTTTTAAAATCTTTAGGATCTTTAAGATCTCGGGCTTCTTTGGAATCTTTGGGTTCTTTGTGAACTTTGGAATTTTTGGAAATTTTGAGATCTTCAGATCTTTAGAATCTTTAAAATCTTTAGAATCGTTGGAACCTTTGGAATATTTGGAATCTCTGGAATCTCTGGAATCTTTGGAATCTCTGGAATCTTTGGAATATTTGGAATATTTGGATTCTTCGGAATCATTTGATTCTTTGGAATCTTTAGAATCTTCAGAATCTCTAGAATCTTTGGAATCTATAGAAAAATTTTTTTGAATCTCAGAATACCAAAACATCCGGAATCTTTTGAATTTCTTGTTCTTCAGTCTTTGTTAATATTCAGAGTCTTCAGAAAATTTAGAATTTCCAGAATCTCTAGATTATTTAGAATCTTTAGGATCTTGAAGATCTTTGGCATCTTTGCAATCTTTGGGATCTTTGTGAACTTTGGAATTTTTAAAATTTTTTGAGTATCAGAATACCAAACAATCCGGAATTTTTGGAATTTCTTCTTCTTCTGTAGCCTTTGTAAATATTCAGAATCTTCAGAAACTTTAGAATCTTCAGAATCTCTAGACCCTTTAGAATATTTAGAACTTTAGAATTTTTGAAATCTTTGGATCTTGAAGATCTTTGGGATCTTGAAGATCTTTGGCATCTTTGCAATCTTTGGGAGCTTTGTGAACTTTGGGATTTTTGGAACGTTTGGGATCTTTAGAATCTTTAGATCTTTAGAATCGTTGGAATCTTTGGAATCTCTGGAATCTTTGGAATATTTGGATTCTGCGGACTTATTGAACTCTTTGAAATCTTTAGAATCTTCAGAATCTTTAGCATCTTTAGAATCTTTAAAATTTTTTGAATCTCAGAATACCAAAACATCCGGAATCTTTTGAATTTCTTGTTCTTCAGTCTTTGTTAATATTCAGAGTCTTCAGAAAATTTAGAATTTCCAGAATCTCTAGATTATTTAGAATCTTTAGGATCTTGAAGATCTTTGGCATCTTTGCAATCTTTGGGATCTTTGTGAACTTTGGAATTTTTAAAATTTTTTGAGTATCAGAATACCAAACAATCCGGAATTTTTGGAATTTCTTCTTCTTCTGTAGCCTTTGTAAATATTCAGAATCTTCAGAAACTTTAGAATCTTCAGAATCTCTAGACCCTTTAGAATATTTAGAACTTTAGAATTTTTGAAATCTTTGGGATCTTGAAGATCTTTGGGATCTTGAAGATCTTTGGCATCTTTGCAATCTTTGGGAGCTTTGTGAACTTTGGGATTTTTGGAACGTTTGGGATCTTTAGAATCTTTAGATCTTTAGAATCGTTGGAATCTTTGGAATCTCTGGAATCTTTGGAATATTTGGATTCTGCGGACTTATTGAACTCTTTGAAATCTTTAGAATCTTCAGAATCTTTAGCATCTTTAGAATCTTTAAAATTTTTTGAATCTCAGAATACCAAAACATCCGGAATCTTTGGAATTTCTTCTTCTTCAGTCTTTGTAAATATTCAGAATCTTCAAAATCTTCAGAATTATTAAAATCTTAAAGATCTTTAAGATCTTTGGCATCTTTGGAATCTTTGGGATCTTTGTGAATTTTGGGATCTTGGGAATCTTTAGAATCTTTAAAATTTTTTAAATCTCAGAATACCAAATCATCCGGAATCTTTGGAATTTTTTCTTCTACAGTCTTTGTAAATATTCAGAATCTTCAGAAACTTCAGAATCTTCAGAATCTCTAGACCCTTTAGAATCTTTAGAATTTCAGAATTTTTTTAATCTTTAAGATTTTTAAGATATTTAGCATCTTTGGAATTTTTGGGATCTTTGTGAACTTTGAAATCTTTGGAATGTTTGACATCTTTAGAATCTTTAGGATCTTTAGAATCGTTGGAATCTTTGGAATCTCTGGAATCTCTGGAATTTTTAGAATATTTGGATTCTTCTGAAACATTGGAGTCTTTGGAATTTTTAGAATCTTCAGAATCTTCAGAATTTTCAGAATCTTCGGAATTTTTAAAATCTTTAGTATCTTGAAGATCTTTGGCATCTTTGCAATCTTTGGGATCTTTGTGAACTTTGGGATTTTTGGAATGTTTGGGACCTTTAGAATCTTTAGATCTTTAGAATCGTTGAAATCTTTGGGATCTCTGAATCTCTGGATTCTTTGGAATATTTGGATTCTTCGAAATCATTGGACGCTTTGGAATCTTTAGAATCTTTAAAAATATTTGAATCTCAGAATACCAAAACATCCGGAATCTTTGGAATTTCTTCTTCTTCAGTCCTTGTAAACATTCAGAATCTTCAGAAACTTCAGAATCTTCAGAATCTCTAGACCCTTTAGAATCTTTAGAACTTTAGAATTTTTTAAATCTTTAGGATTTTTAAGATCTTTGGCATTTTTGGAATCTTTGGGATCTTTGTGAACTTGAAATCTTTGGAATGTTTGACATCTTTAGAATCGTTGGAATCTTTGGAATCTCTGGAATCTTTGGAATATTTGGATTCTTCGGAATCATTGAATTCTTTGGATTCTTTGGAATCTTTAGAATCTTCAGAACCTTCAGAATTTCCAGAATCTTTGGAATCTTTACAATCTTTAGAAATTTTTAATCTGAAATTGCAAGAACTTCTGGAATTTTTAATAATCTTAAGAATCTTCCGAATCTTCAGCCTTTGAAATACTCAGACATTCCAGAATATTTTCTATTTTCAATGTTTCGGTTTCATAATTTTAGTTTTTTCAGCTTTAGTTTTTTCAATTTTTCGATATTGCAATTTTTCATTTTTCGATTTTTTAGTTTTTTGATTATTCAGTTGTTCGTTCCTCAATTTTTCAAGTTAGATTAAAACATGAATAAGTGGAAAATTGAAAAGTTACAAATGGAAAAACTGAAGAAATGAAAAATTAAACTTAAGAAAAACGGATCGAATCGAAAAATTGGAAAACTAAAAAATTATAAAGTCTAAAAACTGTAGAATCGTCAAAATTGTAAATTTGAAAAACTTTAACATTGACAGATCAAAAAAACTGGAAAATCAAATTTCGAGGAACTGAAAAATTAAGTATCTAGAAATTGAAAAATTAAAATCGAAAAATTGAAAATTCGAATAAATGAAAAAGTTTTAGAATCCAATAATTGAAAATCGGAAAAATTCTAAAATCGTAGAATTGAAAAAGTGAAAAATTTTAAAAATATATTATTATTTTTACATACTTAAAATAAAAACTAGAAAAATTACAAATCAAAAATTGAAGAAACGAAGAATTGAAGAATTATGAAACTGAAAAAACGGAAAATTATGGAATCTAAAAGAAATTCAAATAAAAAAATTGAACAATGAAAAAATAAATATTCGAGACCCCTACCTTGGGGTACTCAATTAATCGAAAAATTTCAAATTTTGAAATCTCACGTCGCCTTTTGTTTCTTCTTTGAAGCAGTTTAAAAGAATCTCGGGGACTCTTTTCGTTTTGTTTTTGAAATAATTTGAAAGAATCTCGGGGATTTCTCGTCTTCTTTTTGAAGTAGTTTAAAAGAATCTTGGGGACCCCTTTTGTTTCGTTTCTGAAATAGTTTGAAAGAATCTTGGGAATCTCTTCTATTGTTTTTGAAGCAGTTTAAAAGAATCTCGGGGACCCCTTTTGTTTTGTTTTTGAAGTAACTTGAAAGAGTCTCGGGGGCCGCTTGTGCCTGGTTTTTGGGGTCTCAGGGAGAATTTGGTTTTTGAAGTACATAGTTTGAAAGAATGCTTAGATCCTTTGCATTATTTTTGAAGGAATTTGAAAACATCTGTGGAACCCCTTGTATTTCAGCACCCATAATACAAAGAACCAACTGTCAACTGAAAACAATTTTTCAAAAATAAAAAAATGTAGGCCTGTGTTATTAATATGCAGCAATCGAAGCACACTTTTTTTAAATGTATTTTTCAGAATTCTTTTTCAGTGTCTTGGACTTATTTAATTTAAAAAAAGGGAAACCCATTTTCTCCCAGTCGAGGAATTCTCTACAACTTTTTCCCATCTCAACCATTTTTTTGTGTTGGTAGCCAGGAATCCAAAAAAACAAGTCATTTCAAAGTTAGGAAATACGCATATCATTCCCTTGCAGTTGCCTTGGATATATCTATCGCTTCAGTAAAACTTGTTGATAAGTTAAATTTGCTGAAGGCTAACGTAAACACGTGCCTGGTTTTTGAAAAAGACTAAAAGAAGTATTTGAAGTAATTTGAACGAATCTCTGTAACCCCCGATGTTTAATTTTTGAAGTTGTTTGAAGGATCTCGGAGATCACTCGTAATTTATTTTTGAAATAGTTTTTTGTTTATGGTTTCGACATTGTCATCGACCTTCTATCAGGTATGCAAAAATGACTGCTAAATCTACATATCTATATACACGTGCAATATACTATCACTGAGACTAATCTATATTTGTTCATTGTACTATTGTAAAACAAGCTAAATAAATGCCTTTGTTCTAGAAACTTTATAACGAGCTTAGCAGCAATCAAAAATGTAAAAAAATCGTGTTAATTCTCGAGGAAAGCTGATGTGCTCATCCCACCCAAAAACATATGACGTCACATCAACATTTTGCGAAGCAATCCGCGATAAAGTTTAACAAAGAAAAATAAAATTAAAATTACAGTGTTCAGGAGAAAGTACGGCATGAACTCTCCTTACATCTTCATTTTAACGTTTTTCTGCTGAACAGTGGTAGAGCAAAAAATTGTTTTATGATCGACTAGACGGTTCGCAGTAGTTTGAGGCAAAATACTCATAGGATTAAATTTTATTCAAGTGATAAGATACGTTGCAAGATTTACACTTTAAACGCTATATAAATAATGTATTAATTTTTATTGTACATAGTGTATGCACGTGGACGGTTTTCAGTTAAAGTACAACCATCATCTAATCAACTTGTCGACTTTAGTCGGATTTCTACACTATCACCATGTATTATGTCATGCAGTTTGGCGTGAAGTTGTTGGTGTTGGTTTCGCTGCAGAGTGCAGTCGCTATAAATTGGAAAAATAATGCCTGCCACAATATTTTTTCGTACTATTTTTCGGCTATTAGTCGTAATTGTTACGAAAACGACGACGTGCGGCCAAACGATCTTGTATGTATTTTCCGAGTGGTACTGGTACTTAATTTAGTCTTCATATTTTAGCCAAGTATATCGAAAAGACATGGATACGATACTGAAACATTTACTTTAACAACAGGCGATGGATATGAGTTACATTTGTACCGAATGTCGTCAACAAAATCACAAACCACAAAAATTCCACTTTTTGTTTTACATGGAATAGCTGTCGATGTAGAATCTTGGGTCGACATCGGCAACAGATCTCTCGGTACTATTGATTATTTTTTCACAAATAGTAATAAACTAACGATTGAATAGCTTTCAGTTTAGTTGACGGAGGTTATGATGTGTGGGTTCGGAACCTTGAGAGGAACTATAGATTCCAATAAGCACAAGACTTTAACAGTTAACGATCCCGAATACTGGAATTTTAAGTACGATTTCTTTGATCATGTTTTTCTTGTAACAGAAAAATTCTAGCTTGGACACTATTACCAACGAGGATTTGAGCATCCAGTTAGAATTTGTTGCCAACGCGACTCAAGAGAAAGTTTGTTATTGTGGCACATTCGATGGGTTGTACTTTAAGTTTCATGTTTGGTTCGGAATATCCTGATCGAGCTAACCAGTTGATAAAGGGGTTGGTTGCACTGGCACCAGTGGTTTATCTAGACGATGTGCCATTTACAACGTCTGCGTTACTTTGGGCTATGCCATTAATCGTAAGTCCGACTAAATTTGAAAATAAAAATCACGTTCGACTTTTCAGCAAATTTTCAAAGCTCTCAATATCAAAGGTCTTCTATATCACGAAAAATTGGTCCATAGCTTCGAAACGCACGTTTGTAAGTTGTTACCAAATCTCTGCTACTTTCTCGTAAGTACAGCGTCTGGAAAAACCAAGCAGTTTGCTCCTGTAAGTACTAAGATGGTAACAAATTTTCACTGACAGTACTATCCTGTAGGAAGATTTGCTCCTTTTTACTAGTTACTGGCCAAGTGGAGTGTCCGTCTATCAGTTAGAACATTTTCTGCAAATCTCGAAAGACCACAAATTCCAAAAATACGATTACGGCACGCATAAAAATAAGGAAATTTATGGTACTGAAAACCCGCC
This sequence comes from Zophobas atratus, assembly GCA_022388445.1. NCBI lineage: Eukaryota > Metazoa > Arthropoda > Insecta > Coleoptera > Tenebrionidae > Zophobas > Zophobas atratus. The sequence goes on from CM039449.1 coordinate 5,377,895, forward strand.
AGTCTACAATTTAACCAACGTCAAATTTCCCGTATCCTTGTTCTATGGAACGCACGATGTCTTGTTTTTGCAAAAGGTGTGTAGTAATTATTTTCAGCATTATCAAAAACACAAATTACAATGTTAATCATACGCTAAGTCTATATTTAGTCCTCAGCGTTGTAAAAACGCTATTAGAGATTACAAAATGTTTTAAATATTTTTTTTTAGAATGTTGACCGATTATTTAACGAACTTGGCAGTAGTCAAAAGTACAAAATTTCTGTTCGAGAAATGCGGGGCCAGAATACGGTTACTCGCACATCGACTTCCTATGGTCAAAAAATCTACATAAATTTCTGTATGACGACGTTTTTGAAAAACTGGATTTGATTATTAATGGTAACTAAAGTGGTCGTTAGTGGTTCATTAAAAGTTAGATTTTTAAATCAGTTTGCTCTTTATTACTTAAATTACCCAAGCGTAGCTACTATTTTCATGTTTTGGCGACGTTTCATAGCCACTAGAGTACGAAAAATGTGGTCTCCCGTTTTTTTTTTTGAAGATTCTAAGGGTCCCGAGGATTCTGAAGATTCTGAATACTTCGAAGGTTGAAGGTTACAAAAAATTTGAAAACTGAAGATTCTGGCCATTCTAAAGATTATAAAGATTTTAGTCCCAGAGACATTATAGTGATCACAAAAAATCTTTAGACATATTTTAAGTATTAACAAAATTTTTCTTAATAAATTCCAAAGATTCTGAAAATTCTGAAAAGATCAAAGTTTCTAACAATTTTGAAGTTTCTGAAGAATTTAAAAATTATAAAAGTTTGCAATCTTTGCAATCTTTAGAATCTTTAAAATTTTTTGAATCTCAGAAAACCAAAACATCCGAAATCTTTGGAATTTCTTCTTCTTTTTCAGTCTTTGTAAATATTCAGAATCTTCAGAAACTTTAGAATCTCCAAATCTCTAGACTCTTTGGAATCTTTAGAACTTCAGAATTTTTAAAATATTTAGGATCTTGAAGATGTTTGTTATCTTTGCAATCTTTGGGATCTTTGTGAACTTTGGGATTTTTGGAATGTTTGGGATCTTTAGAATTGTTGATCTATGAAATCTTTGGAATCTCTGGAATCTCTAGAATCTTTGGAACATTCGGATTCTTCGGAATCATTGGACTCTTTGGAATCTTTAGAATCTTTAAAAAAATTTTAATCCCAGAATATCAAAACATCCGGAATCTTTGGAATTTCTTCTTCTTCAGTCTTTGAAAATATTCAGAATCTTCAGAACTTTAGAATTTTCAAAATCTTTAGAACTTTAGAATTTTTAAAATCTTTAGGATCTTGAAGATCTTTGGCATCTTTGCAATCTTTGGGATTTTTGGAATGTTTGCGATCTTTAGAATCTTCAGATCTTTAGATCTCCAGATCTTTAGAATTGTTGATCTTTGGAATTTTTGGAATCTCTGGAATCTTTGGAATATTTGGATTCTTCAGAATCATTGGACTCTTTGAAATCTTTAGAATCTTGAAAAAATTTTTAATCCCAGAATATCAAAACATCCGGAATCTTTGGAATTTCTTCTTCTTCAGTCTTTGAAAATATTCAGAATCTTCAGAACTTTAGAATTTTCAAAATCTTTAGAACTTTAGAATTTTTAAAATCTTTAGGATCTTGAAGATCTTTGGCATCTTTCCAATCTTTGAAATCTTTGTGAACTTTGGGATTTTTGGAATGTTTGGGATCTTTAGAATCTTCAGATCTTTAGAATCTTTAGATCTTTAGAATATTTAGAATCGTTGGATTCTTTAGAATCTTTGGAAAGTCTGGAATCTCTGGAATCTCTGGAATCTTTGGAATATTTGGATTCTTCGGAATCATTGGATTCTTTAGAATCTTCAGAATCTCTGGAATCTTTGCAATCTTTAGAATCTTTAAAATTTTTTGAATCTCAGAATACCAAAACATCCGAAATCTTTGGAATTTCTTCTTCTTTTTCAGTCTTTGTTAATATTCAGAATCTTCAAAAACTTTAGAATCTCCAGAATCTCTACTCTTTAGAATCTTTACAACTTCAGAATTTTTAAAATATTTAGGATCTTGAAGATGTTTGGCATCTTTGCAATCTTTGGGATCTTTGTGAACTTTGGGATTTTTGGTATGTTTGGCATCTTTAGAATCTTTAGGATTGCAGAATTTTTAGGATCTTTAGAATCTTTAGAATCGTTGGAATCTTTGGAATATTGGGATTCTTCGGAATCATTGGATTCTTTGGAATCTTTAGAATCTTTAGAATTTTTTAAATCTCAGAATAGTAGAACATCCGGAATCTTTGGATTCTGAAATTTCAGGATCTTCTGGAATTTTATAATCTTAAGAATCTTCGAATCTTCAAACTTTGAAATACTCAGAAATTCCAGAATCTTTTCAATTTATATGTTGCGGTTTCATAATTTAGTTTTTTCAGCTTTAATTTTTTTAATTTTTCGATATTACAGTGTTTCATTTTTCCATATTTCTGTTTCTTGTTTTTGAGTTTTTCCATTTTTCAGTTTTTCGTTTCCTCAATTTTTCAAGTTCTTGGTTTTTATTTTTCATTTTCCCGTTTTTTAATTTTCATTTTCAGAATCTGTGGAACCTGGAATCTTCGAAATCTCTACATTCTTCAGAATCTCTAGACTGTTTGGAATCTTTACAACTTTAGAAATTTAAAATTTTTTGGATCTTTAGGATCTTGGGCATCTTGGGATCTTTGGAAACTTTGGGATCTTTGGGATATTTGGAATCTTTCGAATCTTCAAAATCTTCAAAAATTTTGAAATCTTTGGAATTTTCAAAATTTCAGGATCTTCAGTAAATTTAGAATCTCCAAAGACTCTTTCGAATCTTTAGAAAATTTTTAACATCTTTAGGATTTTAAAGACTTTTGGATCTTCGGAATCTTTGGAATCTTTGTGAACTTTGAAATTTTTTGAGTGTTTGGGATCTTTAGAATTTTTAGAATCGTTGGAATTTTTTTAATCTTTGGAATCTTTGAATCTCTAGAAACTGGAATATTTGGATTCTTCGAAATCATTGGACCTTTGGTATCTTTAGAATCTTCAGAATCTCTAGAATCTTTGGAATCTTTAGAATCTTTACAATTTTTTAATCTCAGAACACCAGAACATCCGGAATCGTTGAAATTTCTGAAATTTCAGGAAGTTCTGGAATTTTTCGAATTTTCGCCTTTGTAATATTCAGAAACTCAAAATATTTTCCATTTTCAATATTTCGGTTTAATTTTTTAAATTTTTTCGATATTACAATTGCTCATTTTTCAATTTTTCTGTTTCTATTTTTTAATTTTTCGATATTTCACTTTTTTGTTTCCTCAATTTTTCAAGTTAAATTAAAAATCGAAAAACTCGAAAAACGTGAATAAGTGGAAAATCGAAAAATTACAAATGGAAAAACTGAAGAAATAAAAAATTAAACTGATGAAAAACGGATCGAATCGAAAATTGGAAAACTGAAAAATTATAAAATCTAAAAATTGTAGAATCGTCAAAATTGTAAATTTGGTAAAAACTGACAGATAAAAAAAATGGAAAATCAAATTTCGAGGAATTGAAAAATTAAGTATCTAAAAATTGTAAAATTAAAAACCGAAAAATTCAAAATTCGAAAAAATGAAAAAGTTTTAAAATCCAATAATTGAAAATCGGAAAAACTCTAAAATCGTAGAATTGAAAAGGTGAAAAATTTTTAAAGTTATTATTATTTTTACATATTTAAAATGAAAACTAGAAAAATTACAAATCAAAAATTGAAGAAACGAAAAATTTAAAAATCATGAAACCGAAAAATGGGAAATTAAGGAATCTAACAGAAATTCAAATCAAAAAATTGAATAATCTAAAAATTTAAAAATTTTAAAATACAAAATTTTCAAAAAGAAGTGTTGTTAAAGCAGCACACTGAAAACCGAAAAACTGAAAAAATAAATATCAGAATGTCGGAGACCCTTTGTTTTGTTTGTGAAATAGTTTGGAAGAATCTAGGAGACTTCCTGAACCCGATTTTTGAAGTAGTTTAAAGGAATCTCGGGAACGCTTTTGTTTTGTCTTTGAAATAGTTTAAAAGAATCTCGGGACCCTTGTCTTGTTTTTCAAGTAGTTTAAAAGAATCTGGAGGACCCTTTTGTTTTGTTCTTGAAGCAGTTTGAAAGAATCTTGGGGATTTCTTGTCTTGTTTTTGAAGTAGTTTAAAAGAATCTCGAGGACCCTTTTTTCCGTCTTTGAAGCAGTTTGAAAGAATCTCGGGGAGGCCCTTTGTTTCTTTCTTGAAGCAGTGTACAAGACATCGGGGAGTTTTCTTGTATTGGTTTTTGAAGTAATTTGAAAGAGTCTCGGGGACCGCTTGTGCCTGGTTTTTGGGTCTCAGAGAGAATTTGGTTTTTGAAGTACATAGTTTGAAAGAATGCTAAGAATCCTTTGCATTATTTTTGAAGTAATTTGAAAAAATTGTGGGACCCCTTGTATTTCAGCACCCATAATACAAAGAACCAACTGTCAACTGAAAACAATTTTTCAAATTTAAAAATGTAGGCCTGTATTATTAGTATGCAGCAGTGGAAACCCATTTTCTCACAGTCGAGGAATTCTGTACAACTTTTTCCCATCCCAACCATTTTTTTGTGTTGGCATCCAGGAATTCAAAAAAACTGCTAAGTCATTTCAAAGTTAGGAAATACGCATATCATTCCCATGCAGTTGCTTTGGATATATATATCGCTTCAGTAAAACTTGTTGATAAGTTAAATTTGCTGAAGGCTAACGTAAACACGTGCCTGGTTTTTGAAAAAAACTAAAAGAAGTATTGAAGTAATTTGAACGAATCTCTGTAACCCCTGTTTTTAATTTTGAAGTAGTTTGGAGGATCTCGGAGATCACTCGTAATTTATTTTTGAAATAGTTTTGAAATGGTAACCAGCACGGGAAAAATTTTTTTTCATTTAAAAATAGATAAAATTATCAGTCTACAGTTTAACGAAAATCCGACTCCTAGTAGAAGGCATGATGTTATGGTTTTGGAAAATGTTTATGGTTTTGACACTGTCATCGACCTTCTATCAGGTATGTAAAAATGACTGCTAAATCTACATATCTATATACACGTGCAATATACTATCTCTGAGACTAATCTATGTTTGTTCGTTGCACTATTGTAAAACAAGCTATATAAATGTAAACTGATTTTGACACATGAATAAAGCATGCCTTTGTTCTAGAACATCGAGAAACTTTGTAACGAACTTAGCAGCAATCAGAAATGTAAAAAAAAATCGTGTTAATTCTCGAGGAAAGCAAATGTGCTCATCCTACCCAAAAAACATATGACGTCATATCAACATTTTGCGAAGCAATCCGCGATAAAATTTAACAAAGAAAAATAAAATTAAAATTACAGTGTTCAGGAAGAAAGTATGGCATGAACTCTCCTTACATCTTCATTTTAACGTTTTTCTGCTGAACAGTGGTAGAGCAAAAAATTGTTTTATGATCGACTAGACGGTTCGCAGTAGTTTGAGGCAAAATACTCATAGGATTAAATTTTATTCAAGTGATAAGATACGTTGCAAGATTTACACTTTAAACGCTATGTAAATAATGTATTAATTTTTATTGTACATAGTCTATGCACGTGGACGGTTTTCAGTTAAAGTACAACCATCATCTAATCAACTTGTCGACTTTAGTCGGAATTCTACACTATCACCATGTATTATGTCATGCAGTTTGCCGTGAAGTTGTTGGTGTTGGTTTCGCTGCAGAGTGCAGTCGCTATAAATTGGAAAAATAATGCCTGCCACAATATTTTTTCGTACTATTTTTCAGCTATTAGTCGTAATTGGAATTTTTAAAATCTTTAGGAGCTTTAAGATCTTTGGCATCTTTGGAATCTTTGGGATTTTTGTGAAGTTTGGGATCTTTGGAATGTTTGGCATCTTTAGAATCTTTAGGATCTTTAAAATCTTTATAATCGTTGGGATCTTTGGAATCTCTGGAATTTCTGGAATCTTTGGATTATTTGGATTCTTCGGAATCATTGGACTCTTTGGAATCTTTAGAATCTTCAGAATCTTTTGAATCTTTAGAATTTTTTGAATCTCAAAATACCAGAACATTCGGAATCTTTGAAATTTCTGAAATTTCAGGAACTTCTGTAATTTTTATAATCATAAGAATCTTCCGAATATTCAGCCTTTGAAATATTCAGAAACTCCAGAATCATTCTCTGGAATATTTGTAATCTTTGCATTCTTTGGAATCTTTGGAATCTTTAGTCTTTGGAATCTTTAGAACCTTCAGAATTTTCAGAATCTTCAGAATCCTCAAAATCATCAGAATCCTCAAAATCTTCAGAATCTTCAGAATTTTCAGAATCTTCAGAATTTTCAGAATCTTCAGAATCTTCAGAAGCTTCAGAACCTTCAGAATCTTCAAAATTTTCAGAATCTTCAGAAGCTTTAGAATCGTTTGAATTTTTTTAATCTCAGAATAACAGAACATCCAGAGTATTTTCCATTTTCAATGCTTCGGTTTCATAATTTTAGTTTTTTCAGCTTTAATTTTTTTCAATTTCTCGATATTACAATTTTTCATTTTTCGATTTTTCAGTTTCTCGTTTTTTCATTTTTCGATTTTTCAAATTTTCAAGTTCTTGATTTTTATTTTTCATTTTCCTCAATTTTTAATTTTCATTTTCAGAATCTACGGAACCTGGACTCTTCTGAACCTTTATATTCGTCCAAATCTTCAGTCTTCGGAAATATTCAGTATCTTCAAAAACTTAAAATCTTCAGAATCCCTAGATTCTTTAGAATTAGAACTTTCGAATTTTTAAAATCTTTAGGATCTTTGGGATCTCTAGAATCTTTAGGATCTTTACAATGATTGGAATCTTTGGAATCTCGGGAATCTCTGAAATTTGTGGAACCTCTGGAATCTTTGGAATCGGTGGAATATTTGGATCTTTTGAAATTTTTGGAATCTTAAGAATTTTTAAAATCGTAATCGTCAGAATCTTCAGGATATTCAGGAGGATCTTCAGATTCTTCAGATTTAGATTCTTCAGATTCTTCAGATTCTTCAAATTCTTCAGAAAAATCTTTAGGATCTTTGTGATTTTTGGAAGCTTTCGGATCTTTATGAAATTTGGCCTTTAAGGGTCTTTAGTATCTTTAGGATCTTTGTGAAATTTGGAATTTTTGGGATCTTTAGAAACTTCGGAATCTTTCGAATCTCTGGAATCTTTGGAATCTCTGGAACCTTTGGAATCTCTGGAATCTTTGGATTCTTTGTAATCTTTAGAATTAGAATCTTTGGAATCCTAGAACTTCTGTAATCTCTGGATTTTTTGGAATCTTGGGAATCTTCAGCATTTCCGATATTCATTCAGAATCTTCACAATCTTCGGAATCTTTGGAATCTTTAGAATCTTTAGAATTTTTTGAATCTCAAAATACCAGAACATCAGGAATCTTTGAAATTTCTGAAATTTCAGGAACTTCCGTAATTTTAATAATCTCAAGAATCTTTCGAATGTTCAGATTTTGAAATACTCAGAAACTCCAAAATCTTTTCCATTTTCAATGTTTCGGTTTCATAATTTTAGTTTTTTCAGCTTTAGTTTTTTCAATTTTTCGATTATTCAGTTTCTCGTTTTTTAGTTTTTCGATTTTTCAGGTTTTCGTTTCTTCAATTTTTTAAGTTCTTGGTTTTTATTTTTCATTTTCCAGTTTTTAATTTTCATTTTCAGAAGCTATGGAACCTAAAATCTACGGAACCTCTGCAGTCTTCAAAATGTTCAGTCTTCGAAATATTCAGAATCTTCAGATGCTTTGGAATCTTTAGAACCTTAAAATTTTTGGATCTTTAGGATCTTGGGCATCTTTGGAATCTTTGGCATCTTTGTGAACTTTGGGATCTTTAGAACTTTGGAATATTTGGAATCTCTGGATTCTTTGGAATCTTTTAAATCTTTGGAATCTTTAAAATTTTCAGAATCTTCAGAAGCATCAGAATCTTTAGAATATTAAATTTTTTTTAATCCCAGAACATCCGGAATCGTTGGAATTTCTCAAATTTGAGGAAGTTCTGGAATTTTTATAATCTTAAGAATCTTCCGAATTTTCAGCCTTTGAAATATGTACTCAGAAACTCAAGAATCTTTCCATTTTCAATTTTTCAGTTACTATTTTTTAATTTTTCGAATTTTCAGTTTTTCTTTTCCTCAATTTCAAGTCAAGAAAAATGAAACAGAAGAAAAACTAATCGAAAAAATTGTAGAATCGTCAAAATTGTAAATTTGAAAAACTGTAACATTGACAGATCGAAAAATTAAAAAATTGCAATGGAAAAATTGAAGAAACGAAAAGCTGAAAAACTAAATTTCGAGGAATTGAAAAATTAAGAATCTAGAAATTGAAAGATTAAAAAACGAAAAACTGAAAATTCGAATAAATGAAACAGTTTTAAAATCCATTAATTGAAAATCGGAAAAATTCTAAAATCGTAGAATTCAAAAAGTGAAAAACTTTAAAATTTATTATTATTTTTTCATGTTTAAAATGAAAACTAAAAAAATTACAAATCAAAAATTGAAGAAACGAAGAATTGAAAAATTATGAAAGCGAAAAAAACGGAAAATTAAGGAATCTAACAGAAATTCAAATCAAAAAATTAAATAATCTAAAAATTGAAAAATTTTAAAATACAAAGATTTTCAAAATAGTTTGGAAAAATCTAGGAGACTTCTTGAATCTGATTTTTGAAGTGGTTTAAAGGAATCTCGGGAACCCCTTTTGTTTTTGAACTAATTTGAAAGAGTCTCGGGGGCTGCTTGTGCCTGGTTTTTGGGATCTCAGAGAGAATTTGGTTTTTGAAGTAGTCTGAAAGAATGTTAAGATCCTTTGCATTATTTTTGAAGTAATTTGAAAAACTCTGTGGAACCCCTTGTATTTCAGCACCCATAATACATAGAACCAACTGTCAAAGGAAAACAATTTTTCAAAATTTAAAAAATGTAGGCCTGTGTTATTAGTATGCAGCAATGGAAGCACACTTTTTTTAAATGTATTTTTCAGAATTCGTTTTCAGTGCCTTGGACTTATTTAATTTAAAAAAATGGAAACCCATTTTCTCCCAGTCGAGGAATTCTGTACAACTTTTTCCCATCTCAACCATTTTTTTGTGTTGGTATCCAGGAATCCAAAAAAACTGATAAGTCATTTCAAGTTAGGAAATGCGCATATCATACCCATGTAGTTGCCTTGGATATATCTATCGCTTCAGTAAAACTTGTTGATAAGTTAAATTTGCTGAAGGCTAACGTAAACACGTGCCTGGTTTTTAAAAAAGACTAAAAGAAGTGTTTGAAGTAATTTGAACGAATCTCTGTAACCCACTGTTTTTAATTTTTGAAGTAGTTTGGAGGATCTCGGAGATCACTCGTAATTTATTTTTGAAATAGTTTTGAAATGGTAACCAGCACGGGAAAAAATTTTTTTTCATTTAAAATAGATAAATTTTCAGTCTACAGTTTAACGAAAATCCGACTCCTAGTAGAAGGCATGATGTTATGGTTTTGGAAAATGTTTATGGTTTTGCATTGTCATCGACCTTCTATCAGGTATGTAAAAATGACTGCTAAATCTACATATCTATATACACGTGCAATATACTATCTCTGAGACTAATCTATGTTTGTTCGTTGCACTATTGTAAAACAAGCTATATAAATGTAAACTGATTTTGACACATGAATAAAGCATGCCTTTGTTCTAGAACATCGAGAAACTTTGTAACGAACTTAGCAGCAATCAGAAATGTAAAAAAAAATCGTGTTAATTCTCGAGGAAAGCATATGTGCTCATCCCACCCAAAAACATATGACGTCATATCAATATTTTGCGAAGCAATCCTCATAAAGTTTAACAAAGAAAAATAAAATTACAAATTACAGTGTTCAGCAGAAAGTACAGCGTGAACTCTCCTTACATCTTCATTTTAACATTTTTCTGCTGAACAGTGGTAGAGCAAAAAATTGTTTTATGATCGACTAGACGGTTCGCAGTAGTTTGAGGGAAAATACTCATAAGATTAAATTTTATTCAAGTGATAAGATACGTTGCAAGATTTACACTTTAAACGCTATGTAAATAATGTATTAATTTTTATTGTACATAGTGTATGCACGTGGACGGTTTTCAGTTAAAGTACAACCATCATCTAATCAACTTGTCGACCTTTAGTCGGATTTCTACACTATCACCATGTTTATGTCATGCAGTTTGCCGTGAAGTTGTTGGTGTTGGTTTCGCTGCAGAGTGCAGTCGCTATAAATTGGAAAAATAATGCCTGCCACAATATTTTTTCGTACTATTTTTCGGCTGTTAGTCGTAATTGTTACGAAAACGACGACGTGCGGCCAAACGATCTTTGTATGTATTTTCGGAGTGGTACTGGTACTTAATCTAGTGATCATATTTTAGCCAAGTATTTCGAAAAGACATGGATACGATACTGAAACATTTACTTTAACAACAGGCGATGGATATGAGTTACATTTGTACCGAATGTCGTCAACAAAACACAAACCACAAAAATTCCACTTTTTGTTTTACATGGAATAGCTATCGATGTAGAATCTTGGGTCGACATCGGCAACAGATCTCTCGGTACTATTGATTATTTTTTCACAAATAGTAATAAACTAACGATTGAATAGCTTTCAATTTAGTTGACGGAGGTTATGATGTGTGGGTTGGAACCTTGAGGGGAACTATAGATTCCAATAAACACAAGACTTTAACAGTTAACGATCCCGAATACTGGAATTTTAAGTACGAATTCTTTGATGATTTTTTTCTTGTAACAGAAAGATTCTAGCTTGGACACTATTACCAAGGAGGATTTGAGGATCCAGCTAGAATTTGTTGCCAACGCGACTCAAGAGAAAGCTGTTATTGTGGCACATTCGATGGGTTGTACTTTAAGTTTCATGTTTGGTTCGGAATATCCTGATCGAGCTAACCAGTTGATAAAGGGGATGGTTGCGTTGGCACCAGTGGTTTATCTAGACGATGTGCCATTTACAACGTCTGCGTTACTTTGGGCTATGCCATTAATCGTAAGTCCCGACTAAATTAGAAAATAAAAATCACGTTCGACTTTTCAGCAAATTTTCAAAGCTCTCAATATCAAAGGTCTTCTATATCACGAAAAATTGGTCCATAGCTTTGAAACGCACGTTTGTAAGTTGTTACCAAATCTGTGCTACTTTCTCGTAAGTACAGCGTCTGGAAAAACCAAGCAGTTTGCTCCTGTGAGTACTAAGATGGTAACAAATTTTCACTGACAGTACTCTCCTGTAGGAAGATTTGCTCCTTTTTACTAGTTACTGGCCAAGTGGAGTGTCCGTCTATCAGTTAGAACATTTTCTGCAAATCTCGAAAGACCACAAATTCCAAAAATACGATTACGGCACGCATAAAAATAAGGAAATTTATGGTACTGAAAACCCGCCAGTCTACAATTTAACCAACGTCCAATTTCCCGTATCCTTGTTCTATGGAACGCACGATGTCTTGTTTTTGCAAAAGGTGTGTGGTAATTATTTTCAGCATTATCAAAAACACAAATTACAATGTTAATCATACGCTAAGTCTATATTTAGTCCTCAGCGTTGTAAAAACGCTATTAGAGATTACAAAATGTTTTAAATATTTTTTTTTAGAATATTGACCGATTATTTAACGAACTTGGCAGTAGTCAAAAGTACAAAATTTCTGTTCCGAGAAATGCGGGGCCAGAATACGGTTACTCGCACATCGACTTCCTTTGGTCAAAAAATCTGCGTAAATTTCTGTATGACGACGTTTTTGAAAAATTGGATTTGATTATTAATGGTAACTAAAGTGGTCGTTAGTGGTTCATTAAAAGTTAGATTTTTAAATCAGTTTGCTCTTTATTACTTAAATTACCCAAGCGTAGCTACTACTTTCACGTTTTGGCGACGTTTCATAGCCACTAGAGTACGAAAAAAGTGGTCTCGCGTATTTTTTTTTTGAAGATTCCGGTTGTCAAGATTCGAAAGATTCTGAAGTTTCTGAAGATTCTAAAGGTACTAGAAATTCTGAAGATTCTAAGGGTCCCGAGGATTCAGAAGATTCTGAGTACTTCGAAGGTTGAAGGTTACAAAAAATCTGAAAACTTAAGATTCTGGACATTCTAAAGATTATAAAGATTTTAGTCCCAAAGACATTATAGTGATCACACAAAACTTTTAGTCATATTTTATGTATTAACAAAATTTTTCTTAATAAATTCCAAAGATTCTGAAAATTCTGAAAAGATCAAAGTTTATAACAATTTTGAAGTTTCTGAAGAAATTAAAAATTATAAAAGTTTGCAATCTTTGCAGTCTTTAGAATCTTTAAAATTTCTTGAATCTCACAATACCAAAACATCCGAAATCTTTGGAATTCCTTCTTCTTTTTCAGTCTTTGTAAATATTCAGAATCTTCAGAAACTTTAGAATCTCCAGAATCTCTAGACTCTTTGGAATCTTTAGAACTTCAGAATTTTTAAAATATTTAGGATCTTGAAGATGTTTGGCATCTGATTCTTTGCAATCTTTGGGATCTTTGTGAAATTTGGGATTTTTGGTATGTTTGGCATCTTTAGAATCTTTAGGATTGCAGAATTTTTAGGATCTTTAGAATCTTTAGAATCGTTGGAATCTTTGGAATATTATTCTTCGGAATCATTGGATTCTTTGGAATCTTTAGAATCTTTAGAATCTTTAGAATTTTTTAAATCTCAGAATAGTAGAACATCCGGAATCTTTGGAATTCCTGAAATTTCAGGATCTTCTGGAATTTTTATAATCTTAAGAATCTTCCGAATCTTCAAGCTTTGAAATACTCAGAAATTCCAGAATCTTTTCAATTTTCAATGTTGCGGTTTCATAATTTTAGTTTTTTCAGCTTTAATTTTTTTAATTTTTCGATATTAGTGTTTCATTTTTCCATATTTCTGTTTCTTGTTTTTGAGTTTTTCCATTTTTCGGTTTTTCGTTTCCTCAATTTTTCAAGTTCTTGGTTTTTATTTTTCATTTTCCCGTTTTTTAATTTTCATTTTCAGAATCTGTGGAACCTGGAATCTTCGGAATCTCTACATTCTTCAGAATCTCTAGACTGTTTGGAATCTTTACAACTTTAGAAATTTAAAATTTTTTGGATCTTTAGGATCTTGGGCATCTTTGGGATCTTTGGAAACTTTGGGGTCTTTGGGATATTTGGAATCTTTCGAATCTTCAAAATCTTCAAAAATTTTGAAATCTTTGGAATTTTCAAAAATTTCAGGATCTTCAGTAAATTTAGAATCTCCAAAGACTCTAGACTCTTTCGAATCTTTAGAAAATTAGAATTTTTAACATCTTTAGGATTTTAAAGATTTTTGGCATCTTCGGAATCTTTGGAATCTTTGTGAACTTTGGGATTTTTGGAGTGTTTGGGATCTTTAGAATTTTTAGAATCGTTGGAATTTTTTGAACCTTTGGAATCTTTGAAATCATTGGACTCTTTGGTATCTTTAGAATCTTTACAATTTTTTTAATCTCAGAACACCAGAACATCCGGAATCGTTGGAATTTCTGAAATTTCAGGAAGTTCTGGAATTTTTCGAATTTTCGCCTTTGTAATATTCAGAAACTCAAAATATTTTCCATTTTCAATATTTCGGTTTCATAATTTTAGTTTTTTCAGCTTTAATGTTTTAAATTTTTCGATATTACAATTGCTCATTTTTCAATTTTTCTGTTTCAATTTTTAATTTTTCGATATTTCACTTTTTTGTTTCCTCAATTTTTCAAGTTAAATTAAAAATCGAAAAACTCGAAAAACGTGAATAAGTGGAAAATCGAAAAATTACAAATGGAAAAACTGAAGAAATAAAAAATTAAACTGAAGAAAAACGGATCGAATCGAAAAATTGGAAAACTGAAAAATTATAAAATCTAAAAATTGTAGAATCGTCAAAATTGTAAATTTGGTAAAACTGACAGATAAAAAAAATGGAAAATCAAATTTCGAGGAATTGAAAAATTAAGTATCTAAAAATTGTAAAATTAAAAACCGAAAAATTCAAAATTCGAAAAAATGAAAAAGTTTTAAAATCCAATAATTGAAAATCGGAAAAACTCTAAAATCGTAGAATTGAAAAGGTGAAAAATTTTTAAATTTATTATTATTTTTACATATTTAAAATGAAAACTAGAAAAATTACAAATCAAAAATTGAAGAAACGAAGAATTTAAAAATCATGAAACCGAAAAATGGGAAATTAAGGAATCTAACAGAAATTCAAATCAAAAAATTGAATAATCTAAAAATTTAAAAATTTTAAAATACAAAAATTTTCAAAAAGAAGTGTTGTTAAAGCAGAACACTGAAAAACCGAAAAATTGAAAAAATAAATATCAGAATGTCGGAGACCCCTTCTGTTTTGTTTGTGAAATAGTTTGGAAGAATCTAGGAGACTTCTTGAACCTGATTTTTGAAGTAGTTTAAAGGAATCTCGGGAACGCCTTTTGTTTTGTCTTTGAAATAGTTTAAAAAAATCTCGGGGACCCCTTGTCTTGTTTTTCAAGTAGTTTAAAAGCATCTGGAGGACCCCTTTTGTTTTGTTCTTGAAGCAGTTTGAAAGAATCTTGGGGATTTCTTGTCTTGTTTTTGAAGTAGTTTAAAAGAATCTCGAGGACCCCTTTTTTCCGTCTTCGAAGCAGTTTGAAAGAATCTCGGGGAGGCCCTTTGTTTCTTTCTTGAAGCAGTGTACAAGAACATCGGGAAGTTTTCTTGTATCTGGTTTTTGAAGTAATTTGAAAGAGTCTCGGGACCGCTTGTGCCTGGTTTTTGGGGTCTCAGAGAGAATTTGGTTTTTGAAGTACATAGTTTGAAAGAATGCTAAGATCCTTTGCATTATTTTTGAAGTAATTTGAAAAAATCTGTGGGACCCCTTGTATTTCAGCACCCATAATACAAAGAACCAACTGTCAACTGAAAACAATTTTTCAAAATTTAAAAAATGTAGGCCTGTATTATTAGTATGCAGCAGTGGAAACCCATTTTCTCACAGTCGAGGAATTCTGTACAACTTTTTCCCATCCCAACCATTTTTTTGTGTTGGCATCCAGGAATTCAAAAAAACTGCTAAGTCATTTCAAAGTTAGGAAATACGCATATCATTCCCATGCAGTTGCTTTGGATATATATATCGCTTCAGTAAAACTTGTTGATAAGTTAAATTTGCTGAAGGCTAACGTAAACACGTGCCTGGTTTTTGAAAAAAACTAAAAGAAGTATTTGAAGTAATTTGAACGAATCTCTGTAACCCCCTGTTTTTAATTTTTGAAGTAGTTTGGAGGATCTCGGAGATCACTCGTAATTTATTTTTGAAATAGTTTTGAAATGGTAACCAGCACGGGAAAAATTTTTTTTCATTTAAAAATAGATAAAATTATCAGTCTACAGTTTAACGAAAATCCGACTCCTAGTAGAAGGCATGATGTTATGGTTTTGGAAAATGTTTATGGTTTTGACACTGTCATCGACCTTCTATCAGGTATGTAAAAATGACTGCTAAATCTACATATCTATATACACGTGCAATATACTATCTCTGAGACTAATCTATGTTTGTTCGTTGCACTATTGTAAAACAAGCTATATAAATGTAAACTGATTTTGACACATGAATAAAGCATGCCTTTGTTCTAGAACATCGAGAAACTTTGTAACGAACTTAGCAGCAATCAGAAATGTAAAAAAAAATCGTGTTAATTCTCGAGGAAAGCAAATGTGCTCATCCCACCCAAAAACATATGACGTCATATCAATATTTTGCGAAGCAATCCTCAATAAAGTTTAACAAAGAAAAATAAAATTAAAATTACAGTGTTCAGCAGAAAGTACAGCGTGAACTCTCCTTACATCTTCATTTTAATATTTTTCTGCTGAACAGTGGTAGAGCAAAAAATTGTTTTATGATCAACTAGACGGTTCGCAGTAGTTTGAGGCAAAATGCTCATAGGATTAAATTTTATTCAAGTGATAAGACACGTTCCAAGATTTACACTTTAAACAGTATGTAAATAATGCATTAATTTTTATTGTACATAGTCTATGCACGTGGACGGTTTTCAGTTAAAGTACAACCATCATCTAATCAACTTGTCGACTTTAGTCGGATTTCTACACTATCACCATGTATTATGTCATGCAGTTTGCCGTGAAGTTGTTGGTGTTGGTTTCGCTGCAGAGTGCAGTCGCTATAAATTGGAAAAATAATGCATGCCACAATATTTTTTCGTACTATTTTTCGGCTATTAGTCGTAATTGTTACGAAAACGACGACGTGCGGCCAAACGATCTTGTATGTATTTTCGGAGTGGTACTAGTACTTAATCTAGTGTTCATATTTTAGCCAAGTATATCGAAAAGACATGGTTACGATACTGAAACATTTACTTTAACAACAGGCGATGGATATGAGTTGCATTTGTACCGAATGTCGTCAACAAAATCACAAACCACAAAAATTCCACTTTTTGTTTTACATGGAATAGCTATCGATGTAGAATCTTGGGTCGACATCGGCAACAGATCTCTCGGTACTATTGATTATTTTTTCACAAATAGTAATAAACTAACGATTGAATAGCTTTCAATTTAGTTGACGGAGGTTATGATGTGTGGGTTGGAACCTTGAGAGGAACTATAGATTCCAATAAACACAAGACTTTAACAGTTAACGATCCCGAATACTGGAATTTTAAGTACGAATTCTTTGATGATTTTTTTCTTGTAACAGAAAGATTCTAGCTTGGACACTATTACCAACGAGGATTTGAGGATCCAGCTAGAATTTGTTGCCAACGCGACTCAAGAGAAAGCTGTTATTGTGGCACATTCGATGGGTTGTACTTTAAGTTTCATGTTTGGTTCGGAATATCCTGATCGAGCTAACCAGTTGATAAAGGGGTTGGTTGCACTGGCACCAGTGGTTTATCTAGACGATGTGCTATTTACAACGTCTGCATTACTTTGGGCTATGCCATTAATCGTAAGTCACGACTAAATTTGAAAATAAAAATCACGTTCGACTTTTCAGCAAATTTTCAAAGCTCTCAATATCAAAGGTCTTCTATATCACGAAAAATTGGTCCATAGCTTCGAAACGCACGTTTGTAAGTTGTTACCAAATCTCTGCTACTTTCTCGTAAGTACAGCGTCTGGAAAAACCAAGCAGTTTGCTCCTGTAAGTACTAAGATGGTAACAAATTTTCACTGACAGTACTATCCTGTAGGAAGATTTGCTCCTTTTTACTAGTTACTGGCCAAGTGGAGTGTCCGTCTATCAGTTAGAACATTTTCTGCAAATCTCGAAAGACCACAAATTCCAAAAATACGATTACGGCACGCATAAAAATAAGGAAATTTATGGTACTGAAAACCCGCCAGTCTACAATTTAACCAACGTCCAATTTCCCGTATCCTTGTTCTATGGAACGCACGATGTCTTGTTTTTGCAAAAGGTGTGTGGTAATTATTTTCAACATTATCAAAAACACAAATTACAATGTTAATCATACGCTAAGTCTATATTTAGTCCTCAGCGTTGTAAAAACGCTATTAGAGATTACAAAATGTTTTAAATATTTTTTTTTTTAGAATATTGACCGATTATTTAACGAACTTGGCAGTGGTCAAAAGTACAAAATTTCTGTTCCGAGAAATGCGGGGCCAGAATACGGTTACTCGCACATCGACTTCCTTTGGTCAAAAAATCTACATAAATTTCTGTATGACGACGTTTTTGAAAACTTGGATTTGATTATTAATGGTAAATAAAGTGGTCGTTAGTGGTTCATTAAAAGTTAAATTTTTAAATCAGTTTGCTCTTTATTACTTAAATTACCCAAGCGTAACTACTACTTTCATGTTTTGGCGACGTTTCATAGCCACTAGAGTACGAAAAAGTGGTCTCCCGTTTTTTGTTTTTGAAGATTCCGAATGTTGTAAAGATTATAAAGATTCCAAAGGTTCCAGAAATTCCGGATGTTACGAGATTGTAGGCTTATCAGAGGTTGTCAAGATTCGAAAGATTCTGAAGTTTCTGAAGATTCTAAAGACAGTGGAAATTCTGAAGATTCTAAGGGTCCCGAGGATTCTGCATTTTTCTTAATAAATTCCAAAGATTCTGAAAATTCTGCAAAGATCAAAGTTTCTAACAATTTTGAAGTTTCTGAAGAATTTAAAAATTATAAAAGTTTCAGTGTTTCACAAACACCAGAAATTTCAAAAATTCCGCATATACCAGACTCTAGCTAGAGCTTCCAGACATTTCGAAAATCTAGAAATTCTAGAAGTTCTAAAGATTCTGAAAATTCTAAAGATTCCAGAGATTCTAAGAATTCTGAACATTCTTTTGAATTTTGAAGATTCCGAGTACTTCGAATGCTGAAGATAGCAAAGAGGCTGAAGACTTTGAGTATTACGAAGATTCTGAAGGTTATAAAAATTTCTATGGATCTAGGGATTTTAGAAATTTAAAAAATTCCTGATATTCCGAGACTGGCGATTCCAGAAGTTTCAAGGATTCCAGATATTCCGGAATTCAAGAGATTCTAAAGATTCTTCTTCGATTTTCGAATTTTCAATTTTTCTATATTTCGATTTCTCCATTTCAAGATATTTCTATTTCTGGATTTTTCGAAATTTGGATATTCGAAAATTTTTTATTCAAATTTTTGATTACTCAAGTTTTCGATTTCTCTGGATTTTCTAACTTTCAATTTTTCGTTTTCTAAGTTTTATTGAATTTTCGATTTTCGATTTTTTGATATGGAATTTTCGATTTCCTTCGATTTTCGGCTCTTCGACATTTCGATTTTCGGATTTCAATTTTTCTATATTTCCATTTTCGATTTTCGATTTTACGATTTGTGGACTTCAAACTTTTGATATTGGAATTTGAAACTTCTTTGGATTTTTGAAATTCGGACTTTTTTTTACTTTTCAAATTTTCGATTTCTCGATTTTCGATTTTTCGCATTTTCGAATTTTGAATTTTTATATTTCGATTTTTGATATTAGATTAATTTTTTACTTTTCGATTTTTCAGTTTTTCCATTCTTTGGTTCATCAATTTTTTCACTCTCCGAATTTTCGACTTTTCCTTTTTTCCCATTTTAGAAATTTTGAGTTTTCATTTTTTGAGTTTGCAATTTTTCGAATTTTTGATATTAGAATTTTCAAATTTTTTCGATTATACGATTTTCGGTTTTTCGATTTTCGAATTTTCAATTTTTCTATATTTCGATTTCTCCATTTCACCATATTTCTGTTTCTGGATTTTTCGAAATTTGTATATTCGAATTTTTTTTTTTAATTTTTGGTTACTCAAGTTTTCGATTTCTCGACTTTCAATCCCTCGGATTTCGATCTCTCAATTTTCGATTTCTGGATTTTCGAACTTTCAATTTTTCATTTTCTCAGTTTTTTCGAATTTCGATTTTCGATTTTTTGAAATGGAATTTTTGATTTCTTTCGATTTTCGATTATATGATTTTCGGTTTTTTCGATTTTCGAATTTTCAAGTTTTGTGTATTTCGATTTCTCGATTTTCCATTTCTCGATTTCTGGATTTTTCGAAATTTCAATATCTCAAATATTCGATTTTTCGAATTTTTGGTATTAGAATCTTTAATTTCTTCCGATTTTCAATTTTTGGATTTCCAACTTTCAATTTCTAGAGATTCTAGGAATTCTAAAGATTCTAAAAATTCTGAAGATTCAAAAAAATTTAACAACTGAGGATTCTAAAGATTCCGAAGATTTAAATAATTTCAAAAGCTGGAAATTCAAAACATTTGGGAGATTCCGAATATTCTAAAGATTATAAAGATTCCAAAGGTTCCAGAAATTTCAAATATTCCGAGTCTCTACGAATCCCAGAGTTTGTCAAGATTCGAAAGATTCTGAAGATTTTAAAGATCCTAGAAATTCTGAAGATTTTAAGGGTCCCGAGCATTCCGAAGATTCTGAGAGCTTTGAAGTTCCAGAAGATCCTGAAGAATTATAATGAAGATTCCAAAGATGTCAAAGATTCCAACGGTTCCAGAGATTCTAGAAATTTTGAAAAGTCGAAAGATTCTGAAGGTTCTAAAGACTCCGAAGATTCTGAAAATTCTGAAGAGATCAAAGTTTCTAACAATTTTGAAGTTTCTGAAGAATTTAAAAATTATAAATTTTTCGAAATTTCAATACATATTTAAAATTTTCAATTTTTTGAATTTTTGATATTGGAATCTCTAATCACTTGGATTTCCAATTTCTGGATTTCCAACTTTCAATTTCCAGGGATTCTAGGAATTCTAAAGATTCCGGAGATTTAAGAAAATTTTGACAACTTCTGAAAATTCTAAACATTCCGAATATTCCAAAGATTATAAAGATTCAAAAAGTTCCAAAATTGCAAATATTCCGAGTCTACGAATCCCAGAGGTTGTCAAGATTCGAAAGATTCTGAAGATTCTAAAGATCCTAGAAATTCTGAAGATTGTAAGGGTACCGAGGATTCCGAAAATTCTGAGAACTTTGAACTTCCAGAAGATCCTGAAGAATTATAATGAGGATTCAAAAGATGAAAAAGATTCCAAAGGTTCCAGAGATCCTAGAAATTTTGAAGAGTCGAAAGATTCTGAAGGTTCTAAAGACTCCGAAGATTCTGAAAATTCTGAAGAAATCAAAGTTTCTAACAATTTTGAAGTTTCTGAAGAAAAATTCATGATATTCCGAGACTAAGAGTTTTCAGACATTTCGAGACTCTGGAAATTTCAGTAATTCTGAAGATTCCAAAAATTCTGAAGACTGGAGATTCTAAAGAATCTGAAAATTCTGAAGATTCCAAAGATTCTAACAATTCTCAACATTCGAAAGAGTTCGAAGATTCTGAAGATTCCGAATACTTCCAAGGCTGAAGATTCCAAAAGGGCTGAAGACTCAGTATTACGAAGATTGTGAAGATTATAAAAATTCAAAGATTCTAGAGATTTCAAACATTTTTAAAAATCCTGTATTCCGAGATGCGTGAGATTCCAAAATTTCAAAGATTCCAGATATTCCGGAATTCTAGAGATTCTAAAGATTCTGAAGAGCATAAAGATTTCAAAGATCTCAAAAATTTCACAGTTTCTAGAAATTCTAGGAATTCTAAAGATTCTAAAGATTACAAAGGTTCGAAATATTTCAAAGGCTGGAAATTCTGACCATTTTGACGATTCCGAATATTCTAAAGATTATAAAGATTCCAAAGGTTCCAGAAATTTCAAATATTCCGAGTCTCTACGAATCCCAGAGGTTGTCAAGATTCGAAAGATTCTGAAGATTCTAAAGATCCTAGAAATTCTGAAGATTTTAAGGGTCCCGAGCATTCCGAAGATTCTGAGAGCTTTGAAGTTCCAGAAGATCCTGAAGAATTATAATGAGGATTCCCAAGATGTCAAAGATTCCAAAGGTTCCAGAGATCCTAGAAATTTTGAAGAGTCGAAAGATTCTGAAGGTTCTAAAGATTCCGAAAATTCTGAAAATTCTGAAGAGATCAAAGTTTCTAACAATTTTGAAGTTTCTGAATAAAAATTCTTTAAAGTCAAAGTTTAAGTATTAACAAAATTTTTCTTCATAATTTAGCTTCTCAGGAACACCAGTAAATGATTTTTTAAATTACACCTGAACGTACTCGCTGCGCTCGCATTTTAAACTTGAAAGGTACCGAGAAAGTTGACAAAATATTTTTCCAAAATTTTCAAAAAAAAAATCAAAAATTGTTAAAACGGCAGCAGCCAAAAGGGAAAAAAATTACATAGAATAGTAATGCAATTTTTGCTCTACTTTTGAAATAACCAACAAAATGGTGAACATAATTACGAACAATTAAAAATATGTTAATCTGAACTCAAATAATCCAGAAAAATGACAAAATAATTTCCAAAAGTTTTCCAAAAAGCGCGATTTCCATTCCAAAGGAAACCCGACAAGCATCAGGTCACCGCTCCGACATATTTTTAATGTTTTTTTTATTTCAATAAAAAAGTTTTGATTTACGAGAACAATAGTTGTAGTAAAAACGACTGACTATTATGATTAGGTAATAAAAATATCCCGACATTAAAATCCTTTATAAATTATATTTTAAATCAGCTAGTAGGCTAAAGATTATTTTCATTGTTTACAATAATCAGATTTACACCGCCTTTGCTTTGTTGCTAAGGCGTTATTATTGAAACTAGAATCAAACCGAATGTTGAACCGTTTCACCGTGTTGGCATCTTCCCCAGCAAAAAACCAAAACCGTTTCGTCGACGAAGGTTTCAACATTTTTTTGTGCTGTGGGTGTGCGTTGCGTGTTGGAGAAAAAATAAATATTATTTGGAAAGTTCCAACAAAAAAAAAAACAGGTAAAAGATCAGCTTTAATCCTACGTCAAAAATTTGGGCACACGTCAACTTTGTCGCATTTTTTGATGTGACGTTTCTGGAATTGAACAATGGAATTGCACACAATTGTTTTATTACCGCCCACACAACTGACAACGGCTTGGAATAAAATATATAGTCATACAAATTTTTTTCCAGGTATAATAACACCACTCGTGCTTGGGAATCAAGTTTTTCCAAAATAAATCGGCTCTAGTTAGATGGTTTTTTTAAAGCGATTCTACTTAAAATTTTTAGTGTTACTTTTGGTCCACAGTGGAGTCGCGACGGACTTTGCCAACAATGCCTGCTACGATGTTAACTCTTACTACTTTTCCGCCTTTAACAGTGATTGTTACTACAACCCTGACATTTCGCCCGATAATAATCTCGTATGGGTTTTGGAAGTGAATCACGTCGAGTTGATGGTTCATATTTTAGATAACTATATCGAGTCGACATGGATATGACACCGAGACGTTTGATTTAAGAACAGACGATGGATATCACTTGGAATTGTACAGAATGTCGTCATGTAAAGTATCACGACAAACAACAAAAGCTCCGGTTTTTTTTTTATATGGATTATTATGTAACGTGGAATTTTGGGTGTGCACTGGAAACAAATCTTTCGGTATTGTTGCTAATTTAAGTAAACTAAGTAAACTAATGGCTGGTAGCTTTCAATTTCGTAGACAAAGGTTATGATGTCTGGGTTGGAACCTTGAGAGGAAGTAAGGATACTAATAGACACGATGTCTTGACAGTTGAAGATTCCGAATACTGGAATTATAAGTATATAGTTGTTTCATGATTTTTTGGCGTGTAAGGAAAAATTTTAGCTTGGATACTTTGGCTAATGAGGATGTGAGAATTCAACTCGAATTTGTTGCCACAATAACTGACCAAAAAGTATTTGTTGTGGGATATTCCATGGGTACTACTTTAACTTTCATGTTCGCCTCGGAACATTCTGACCGAGCTAGCCAATTAATCAAGGGTTTCATCGCACTAGCACCAGTGGTTTATCTAGACGACGTAGAATACACAAAGTCTGCAATACCTTGGGGTTTTCCATTAATCGTAAGTCACGACTAACAACCAAAATCAAAATCACTTTAGATTTTTCAGCAAATTTTGAAAGCTTGCAATATCAAAGGTCTTTTCTTTTACGAAACAATAATCCACGCCATTGACAAATACCTTTGTAAACTAGCACCACTAATATGTTACAATATTCTAACTATATCTTCCGGACCAACCAAGCAGCTTGCTCCTGTAAGTCAAATTCGTGTGTAAACCCGTTTTCACTGACAGTACTCCCCAGGAAAATTTGTTTGTTTTTCTCAGTTATTGGCCGAGCGGAGCGTCAATCTATCAGTTTGAACAGTATCTGCAATTCACAAAAGACGGAAAGTTCCAAAAATTTGACTACGGCGCAGACGAAAATACCGAAATTTATGGTACCGAAAACCCGCCTGTCTACGATTTGGGGAAAGTTCGATTTCCAGTGGGTCTGTTTTACGGAAAGCAAGACGTCCTGTATTTGGAAAAGGTCCGTCGGAATTCGTTTGAACATAAACATCGTATTTTTTTTTTTAGAACAACCAACGATTGCTTAATGAACTGGGTAGTCGTGAGAAGTTGTCAGTGTCGGTTCCCAGCAATGCAGGCGAAGAATTTGACTTTGCCCACATCGATTTCGTTTGGTCAAAACATATAGCGGAGTTTCTGTTTAACGACATTTTTAAAACATTGGACTTGTTTACTAAGAGTAACTAACGTGTGTCTGTGATCAAGTAAAAGATGTATTTTTAAATATTTTTTTATTTTTAGCCAACAATGCTTTTTTATGAGAACAATAGTTGTAATAAAAAAAATTGACAAACCATCTATTATTACGAAACAATAAAAATTACTCGAAATTAAACGCTATCCTTTGTAAATTCGATTTCAAATGACGCATAGTCGGAAGATTACTTGTATTGTTTGTTAATAATAATAATAATAATTGATTTCAACAAGAAGAAATCCCAATTACAGGAATTGATTTGAAAAGCTTGTGAAGAGCCAAAAAAGATTATGTTCAACTTTATAGACACAGAAGGATTTTAGACATGTTTTAAGTATCTTGTTGTCGAAATAAGTCTACACATACTAAGAATAACCTGGCAAAACGTAGCCCCGCCCACCCGCCCTGTCTCAATTGTGATGATTTTTTTTATTCGTCGTGAGATAAGAGACCGGAACTTAACTGCAAAATCCTTATTTCTCTACGAGAAATGAATAAAAAAATTCATTACAATTGAGATGGGGTGGGTGGGCGGGGCTGATATTTTGCCTTTTTTCCTAATATACATAGTATTGTTTGAACAACACGATACTCAAAAACATGTTTTTAATTTCTTGTAACGAACTAAGCATTTTGCAGTCAAGGTTCGCCCCCCTGATTCAAGGCGAATAAAAAAAATCATCACAATTGAGACGGGGCGGGTGGGCGGGCTTATATTTTGCCTTTTTGTTTTAATATGTGTAGACTTCTTTTCACAATATGAAACTTAAAACATGTTTATAATGGAAAAGTGACGTTGGCGGGGAAAAAAAGGAAAATGAAGGAAACATTTGTTGTCTTCACATTTGTCCTTATGAAAAATAAATTAAATGTAATATATTTTTGTTTCCTTAAATATACAAAGTTAACAAAGTTAGTTGAGTTACAAAAGTCTTTTTTGCTCCACGTCGGCCACCAACGAGCGATTTTCAAGATTTCAGAACCCCCCAGGCCAGAGCGTCTGACGACATGGAGAATTCAGTCTCGGAACCAAAGAATGCACTGTTGCAAAATTAACACCCAAGCAAATGCACCGTCAAAACAAAGCATTTGCACCACTGGAGCTAAATTGGCAAGACCCAAGTTAAGTTAGTAACACATACAATATACAGTACAAAATGCTTCAATTACAAAAGTTACAATATACAAATTTCTCCACGTTTGCCGCCAAAGAGCGATGACTGTGATCGCTCGTTGCTGTTGCGCAGCAAGAACCAAACAATACGAGGAGGTCTGGAGTGCGTCTTGCCATTAAAAGAGAGGACTAGGGTTTGATAGCATGGGTGAAGGACACCGTTTTTGTAAATTTGGACGCCGTACTTTAAAAATGATGCATGCGGTATTTTGTGAATTATGAACGCAGTACTTTGTATATTCTAAAGCCGTACTTTATCAGTGCTGAATGCATGTTATTAATAACAAATTTAAAAAAAAATCAGGCATTTTTGGAAAAATATCCACTTTCCTTCGTGTCCACAGCACTTAAAACAACATTTTCGCTAATACTTATTAACGATAAATTAGAAATTCGCGAACACGTGCTACTTTTAAGCCAAAATGGAGCTCTGATGTTGCTGCCACCAAACCGAAATCAAACCTAAACACAGAGGACCAAAATGTGACCTTTTATCAGGTAGCTCACGTGACAGTGACGTCATCGTACGTCACGATGAGATTTCAAAAATTATTTTTCATATTTTAGCTCAGAAATTGTACATTTTCGGGGTTAATTTAACAATGTTTAAACAAACTAATTTGTTTTTGCTAACTTCGTATTCTTAGGAAAATGGATTTCGGTTTAATTATTATATAATAATAATAATAATAATAATGTTTATTAACGGATATATACCTTTACATAGAATTATAAATATACAATTACCTTTACATAGATTTATAAACTTACAATTACTTATAAATAAGCAAATATTAAAAAGAAGAGAAAACAACAAAAACAAAAAACTAACATTCTAAAATACGCTTTAAAGATGCCTTAAAAGAGTTTGCAGACCTAGATTTGAAAAAGTCAACCTGATCACAATATTTATTGCACGAACCAAGAATAGTATTCATTGGTGAAAATAACAAGTAATTAGTTTTAGCTTTGCTTATACTGAATAACGGAACTTTACGAGCATGGTATTGAGGCACATGGAATTTGACTAAACTAATGATTTCTGAAGCATCAATATAGTTATTTAACAATTTAAAAACAAAGTTGATAGCACTGTATTCTCTTCTAACTATAAGTGTTGACAATCCTAAGTAACTTAGATACGTCTGGTAATCACTAATCTGTAGGGGTAATTTGTACTGTAAGTATTTAATAAATTTTCGTTGTACTGCTTCAATTCTATCAATATGAAAATTGTAATGAGGTGCCCAGATGACGGATCCATATTCCAAATTTGATCTAACAAGCGATAGATATAGCTTTTTAAAAGTTTGAATATTGTGAAAATTTTTACTATATCTCTTGATGCAACCCAGAGTTTTATTGGCCTTGTTGGTTATATAATCATAATGTGGAATAAATGATAGCTTGTTATCCAATAATATGCCCAGATCTTTCACCAAAAATTTAATTGTTATCGGATAGTCATTTAAATTATACTGTGGGGGTGATGGGTCATTCTTCCGACTGAAATTTATTATGAAACACTTGTCACGATTTAGAAACATTTTGTTAGTTTTGCACCAGTTACTTAACGTGTCTATGTCAGATTGTAGTTCTTTCTGATCAGTAATGTTTGTGACTATTTTGAAGATTTTTAGATCGTCTGCGAATAGGCTAAATTTGCACTTAAATTTGTCCCCAATATCATTAATAAAAACTGAAAACAGTAATGGTCCCAGTATGGATCCCTGAGGTACCCCCGAAGGCACGCTCTGTACACATGAAAGACAATTTCCGATTTTCACTTGTTGCGTTCTGCCTGACAAGTAAGAAGAAAACCAGTCTAATAGACTGTCAGAAATTCCATAGGCTTTTAATTTTTGAATTAATAGTGAATGGTTTACTTTGTCGAAGGCTTTACTGAGATCAGTATAAACAGAATGTACTTCCAAACCCCTTCCCAACGCGTCGAGCACAGAATTGACATACACAAGTAGATTAGTAATTGTGGATCGCCTATAGAAAAAACCATGTTGTTCCACCACGATCACACTCTTAAAATGGGGAAATAGTTTGTTCCACATTATCTTTTCAAAAATCTTGCTTACACATGAGAGGATTGATACGGGTCTATAGTTTCTAATACAAGAAGCCGAGCCGGATTTGTGAATTGGTACAACATGACTAAGTTTCCACGATAATGGAAACATACTACTCTGAAGAGAGAGGTTGAATAAAATGTGTAGAGGCAGGCTAAAGGTTCACAGCAGTTTTTAAAAAAAGAAGGTGGTAATCCATCAGGTCCAGGACCTTTGTTGGTCTTTAATTGATCAATAGAATTTTGAATATCGGCGACACTAATAGATAGGTTACTTAAACAAATAGACTGGTTACACTTGAAATCGGATTTTATGGCTCCGCTATTGTCATAAACAGATGAAAAATAATTCATGAATTCATCACACACATCTGATGGATTCTCTAGAGTTAATCCATTATGATACATAGGTAGAGGTAGACTATTGTGACTTTTACTTCGAATAAATTTCCAAAAGTTTTTTGGATTGACATTGAGATCGTTTTCCACATTGTTTAAATATAACTCATACGCTTCATTTATGTGTAGTTTGCATAACCTTCTAAGAGCATCAAAAGTCAAGTAATCAACTTTGTTATTTGTGTGTTTATATCGTTTATGCGCAATTTTTTTTTCTTTAATAAGTCTAATAATATCGCTGTTAAACCATTTGGGGTAGGTTTTAGTATGTTTATATTTAACCGGCACAAACATATTGATCACAGAGTGCAGATTAGCGTAGAAGATGCTGACGGCATCGTCCACATTAGAGCAGTTTAAAATCGTTAACCAATTAATACTGAATAAGGCCATACAGATTTCAGAGTAGTTTGCACGCTTAAAATCGTAATAGCTTTCCATTGTCCTAAACAATGGACTACCAAGACAGGTATCTATGTTAACTATAAAGGTGGGATGATAATGATCGAGCTTTGACATAGGCTCGCATGGTGATATTTCAACTCCATTACAGTTTGAAAAGCACAAGTCTAGAACTCCATTTTTGAAATTTTTGACATTATTAAACTGGTGAAAAAATAGATTGAAGTAATTGTCGCAAACATACGTCTCAGTTTCACTTGAAATTTTAGTAGGAAGCAGACCATCAAAATCAGGTACCTGCATCCATTCAATATTACTTAAGTTAAAGTCGCCTATCACTAAAATATCACAGTTAGAATGAATAGCGCATATGCTTTGCAGAGATTGAACATGATCAGAATATTTTAACAATACGGAATTAGGTGGAATATAAACACAGCCGATAATGAGATCCTTATTAGGAAGTGAAACTTTTACCCAAATTTCTTCAACGTGGGAATTAACACAAGTCAATTGCATGGAGTTGAACTTCTTGTTGATTGCCAACAGGACGCCACCACCTTTTTGTTTATTACTGTTTTCACTGTTTCTATCATTTCTGTACACTATGTATCTACTGTCAAGAACTTCATTGCTTTGGATTTCCGGAGATAACCACGTTTCACTTAATGCTAGGGCACAATAATTTTCGCTTAAAACAGCACAATATAGATCCTTCAGTTTGCTTCTGATGCCTCTTGTGTTTTGGTAATAAACTGAGAAAGTGCTGTTTCCTTCTGCTGAGTTTTGTTCATTTGTGCATTCCCCCCGGTTATTGTTTCTTTTTTCTTTCCTGATAAAAAATGGAACTTCTTAATTACAATACCAGTTGGCCATATTTCTTCCTTCATGAGAGAAGTGTACAACTCACTAGCGACTGAAATCTGGAAAGCTTTACTTTTAGCGTTCTCACGTTTGGGTAGAGCTTTAATGATAACTTCTTCATTAGGAAACCTGCCTTTTAAATAGTCAACCAAATCTTCACATCTAACATTTAGTTCCACATTGCCAATATAGATATGAGACATACCTGGTGCCGCTTTTAATGATGTACTCCCTTCTGGCAACTTAGCTTTACCGCGTAGAAATTTTCTTTTGAATTTTCTAGAAAGAACTTCATGGAAATCATCCTGTACAGTGTCGACCGTTAATGTCTGTTTTTCACTAGTAGTACTCTTGGTATCATCAACTATAGGTACAGTATCAATTATTAGCGAAGATTTAGTAGAAGTTTTCAACGAAGTGGGACATGAGGGAGATAATTCAGTTTTTGTTGCATCGGGAAAATTGTTGTTTTGATTTAAACGATACAATGAAGTTCTTGTTTCAGTTGACTTCGTAGTTAACCTATGTTGACTGGGTTCTTCTATTCGGTGATTTTCTTCTATGTTCCCAACCACGTGATCATTCGTTTCTGTAGACGTTGTTAACTTTTGATGATTGTGCTGTTTTAACTGTTGGCTATTCTTGAAGCTTCTAACAGCAGACACTTCTGGTATCGTGCCATATGTCGAAGATGGATGTCTCATAGTGTTGTGTTTATGAGAAAAATCAGTTAAGAGCCTAACTAAATCAATGTTGCTGCTTTTGAGGTCGTTGACCTCTTGCCTAAGTTTCTCTACCTCAGCAACTAATGGAGCTGTAGCTCTTAAAATCGAATCATTTAGTACATTGAAAAAGTTACCATTGTTTAAAAAAGCGGTGATATCCGGGACTACAGGGCTTTCTTGCTCAATTCCATGCTGATCACAAATCATTTCGTTATCAGACAACACAGTGCATTTCTTGTTTCTTTTTTGCATCACTTGCAAACAACTTTTGTGATACATCACATCACACTTCACGCAACGGATAAATGCATGCACAACTTCAATTTTGCATTTATTACATTGTTTATTCACTATTTGAGTAGGATCGCTTCCTAACCCAACTTTGCTGACAGACGCCATCTTAATTGCATATTATTATATATTATGAATTGTTTTAATTCTGTTTAAGTTTTATTTAATTATATCGCGAAAATCTATAGCTTTGACCCACCAACTTCAATCGTTTCGAAAATTTTCCCAAAATTTAAACATTGTCGAATAAACGAATCACGGAATCCGATAAATTAAAACTGAAATCGTACTTACCCTGTTTTCGATTCTTTTCGGAAACATATCCATTTTCGTTCGTGTTCACAGCACTAACACAACAAATTTTCCGTAATATGTATTAATAATAAACTAGAAATTCGCTAAAACGCTCCACTTTTACGCCAAAATGACGCGACGATCTTGCCGTCATCAAACAGAAATTAATACTGAATACAAAGGACCGCGAAACGTGACCTTTATACAAGTAGCTCACGTGACATTGACGTCATCGTACGTCACGAGAGATTGCAAAAATTATTTTTCATATTTTGGCCGGGAAAATGCACATTTTCGGGGATAATTTAACATTGTTTAAACGAATTGATTTGTTTTTAATAATTTCGGACTTGTAGGACAACAAATTTCGGTTTAATTATCGTATATTCATGCTTATCATATTTAAACATTATAAATAATATTAATTATATTTAAAATGTATTTGTTTATATTGTGAAATTGTATTATAGCTTTGATCAACCAATTTCAATCGTTTTACTCTGATTTCGGTCGTTTTCGGAAAAATATCCATCTTCGTTCGTGTTCACAGTACTAATACAACAAATTTTCACTAATATTTATTAATAATAAATTAGAAATTCATGAAAAGAGCCCTACTTTTATCAGGTAGCTCACGTGACACTAACGTCATCGTACAATCGCACGCAAATGTTTTGAGCCTATGGGCGGATCGTTTTTGCCGGTAGGAGGCTGTACAAATCGTCCAAGGGCAGAATTTGTAGGTAGGCTCAAACTACAACGAAATTTACGTGTTGACCAAATTCTTACTCTGAATTAGTTTTCATTTTATAAATACCCTATCTAAAATGTTCAGAATATGATGAGTCTATACTTGTGATTTACCATTCCATTTATAT
Organism: Zophobas atratus; assembly: GCA_022388445.1. Taxonomy (NCBI): domain Eukaryota; kingdom Metazoa; phylum Arthropoda; class Insecta; order Coleoptera; family Tenebrionidae; genus Zophobas; species Zophobas atratus. The sequence continues at coordinate 5,409,362 of CM039449.1, forward strand.
TTTTTGGATTTGTTTATACATACAGGGTGACTCAAAAAAATAATGACTGAGTAAATTTATTTTATTGAAGGAATCAAGAATTGCAAAACTGAATACTTTGAAATCTTGTCAATTAGTCGGAACCTGAGCCTATTTTTTTTTGCAATATCTGTGATGTGCTATTAGTTTCCGTAACTTATAAAATTAGAAAAAAAAAACCTATTCTGCTCTATTAAAATCGAGAATATTTGCTTATCTTCGTCAAAAAAATGCATGACGTCATGGCAAAATTTGATATGATGAGTCAGTACCTGTGATTTATCATTGCAGTAGTATTTTTTAGATTTACTTATACAGGCTGTCTCAAAAAAAGATCACTTCGATTTTTGATTTTTCGTTTTTTCGACCAACCGTTTCATCTAATTAGATTTTTCAGTTTCCATTTTTCTATCAACTTTTCGATTTTTTTACTTTCCCATTTTCTGATTTTTCAAATTTGCGGTATTTTGAATTTTCGAGTTTTCGGATTTTCGATTTGTTGATTTTTCTGTTGGTCAGTTTTTAGACTTTGCTGCAATTTTTTTGCATTTTTCGATTATATTTTACTTTCCGATTTTTTTGATTTTTGAATTTTCGATTTTACGTTTTTAATTCTTCGATTTCCGATTTTTCAATTTTCCGTTTTTTTAATTCTTCTATTCTCGATTTTTCGATTTTCCATTGATCATTAAATTTTTCGATTTTTCGATTTTTTTATTTTTCGACCTTCGATTTTTCAATTTTCGAGTATTCGATTTTCCATTTTCTGATTTTACGATTTTTCGATTTGCGATTTTTCGATTTTCGTTTTTCCGATTTTGTGGTTTTCCGATTTTTCTGTTTGTTTCAGTTTTTATGGTTCTGCGATTTGTTTTATTTTTCCATTTTTCGATTATTTTACTTTCCGATAGTTTGATTTTTGAATTTTTGGTTTTTTTAATTTTTCGAGTCTCAATATTTCGATTTTTCAGATTTGTGGATTTGTGTCCGTTTTTTCGATTTTTAGAATATTGATTAATCGAATTTTCGATTTTTGAGCATTTCGATTTTTCCATTTTTTGATATTTTTCGTTTTTCTTTAATTTTTCCATTTTTCTGTTCGTCAGTTTTAGACTTTGCAATTTTTACTTTTCCACTTTTCTATTATTTTAGTTTCGGATTATTCGATTTTTGAATTTTCGTTTTTTTTTCATTTTTCGATTTCCGATTTTTTAATTTTTGGATTTTTCGGTTTTTTAATTTGTCGATTCTCGATATTTCGATTTTCGATTTTCCAATCTCCGATTTTTCAATTTCCAGTTTTCGATTTTCCACTTTATCATTTTACGAGTTTTCGATTTTTCTGTTCGTAACTTTTTAGGCTTTGAAATTTGTTTACTTTTCGATTTTAGAGTTTTCAATATTATGAATTTTCGAATTTTCTGTTTTCTTATTTTTCGATTTTTGAATTTTCCATTTTTCGGTTTTTTGATTTTTCAATTTTCGGTTTTTCAATCTTGCAAATTTCCGATTTTTCAGATTTGTGAATTTCCGGTTTTTCGATCGACCTACGTATTATATTCATTGAATTTTCGATTTTCGGTTTTTCCATTTTCAGATTTTCGATTTTTCAGTTTTGTATTTTCAGATTTTCTGTTTTTCGCATATCTGATTCATCAAATTTTCGATTTTTTCGGCTTTTCGATTTTTCGATATTTGATTTTCGAATTTTCGATTGTTCAGTTTTCCATTCTTCAGCTTTTAGACTTCAATTTTTTTACTTTTTGATTTTCCGAATTTTAGAGTTTCAATTTTCAGATTTTTGATTTTTCGATTTTCCTTTTTAAATCTTTGAACTTCTCGGTTTTGATTTTTCGAATTTTTGCTTTTTAATTTTTCCATTCTTCGGTTTTTAGACTTCAATTTTCTTTCTTTTAAATTTTTCGATATTCTATTTTCCGCTTTTCAGAATTTTCGATTTTCAGTTTTCAGACTTTCGACCATTAGAATTTTGGATATTTCGGTTTTATGATTTTTCGATTTTTAGAAAATTTGAGTAGTCGAATTTTCGATTTTTCAATTCATCGATTTTTCTATGTTCAATTTTTCTATTTAAATTTGTCCATTGTCGATTTTTAGAATTTTCGGTTTTTCAATTTTTCCATTCTCACCTTTTAGACTTCAATTTTGTTTCTTTCCGATTTTTTGGTTTTCGATTTTCCAATTTTCAGAATTTCCAAGTTTCTTTATTCAGATTTTCGACTTTCCACTTTTCCGATTTTAGATTTTTCGAATTTTTGTTTTTCCAATTTTTTGCTTTTTCGATTTTTCTGTTCGTTTCAGTTTTTAGGCTTTGCAATTTTTTCTACTTTATATATTTTGATTATTTTAATTTTCGATTTTTTTTAATTTTTGTTTTTGATTTTTTAAATTTTCAGTATTACAAATTTTTGACTTTTCGATTTTTTGGTTTTTTCCGTTTTTCAATTTTCGATTTTTCGATTTTTGAGGTTTGTGAATTTCCACTTTTCGATCGACCTCGGTATTTGATTCATTGAATTTTCGATTCTTTGGTTATCCATTTTTAGATTTTCGATTTTTACGATTTGTATTTTTCGATTTTCTGTTTTTTGCATTAGTGAATTTCAGTTTTTCCGATTTTCGATTTGCCGCATATTTGATTAATCAAATTTTCGAAAAAGTTACCATGCTTACAAAAACTTTAAAACATCTACAATATTTCAAAGTATTCAGTTTTGCTATTCTTGATTTCTTCAATAAAACAAATTGACTCAGTCATTAACTTTTTTGAGACACCCTGTATAACCAAATCTAATAAAATATTAATGCAGTGATAAATCACAAGTATAAAAACTCATCATATTTTATACATTTAAGATAGGATTTATTCTGCAAAATTTTGAAGTGACGTCATAAATTTTTTAGAGGGGATAAGCAAATATATTTTAATAAAAAATGTATCATGTTTATCATGACTTTAAAACATCTGCAAGATTTCAAAGTATTCGATTTTGCAAATTCAAAATTAAATTGCAAAATATTGTTTTTGTAATTTTGATTTTTTTTCCAAAAATCTGGATGTTTCGGATAAAAATTCAACACGGAGTCATAAACTACATGTGTAGGACTATGTTACTGTATACAATTTAAAACCCATTTATTATGCATAAATTTGAAGTGACGTCATCACATTATTGGTGGGGATGATTAGACAAATTTAATAATTTTGCGACATTTATGAAAAAAATATCAGTTAACAAAAATGGCACGTTTTTATTATTATGCCAGTTACATGTCACTCAACGACAAAAATTCTTTTTCATATTTTAGCTCAGAAATTGTACATTTTCGGGGTTAATTTAACATTGTTTAAACAAATTGGTTTGTTTTAATAATTTCGGGTTTGTAGGAAAACGTGTTTCGGTTTAATTATCATATATTGATGCTTATCATATTTAAACATTGTAAATAATATTAATTATATTTAAATTTAATTAATCGTTTTAAAAATTTCCCCAAAATTTAAACTTTGTCGAGGAAACGAATCACAGAACCTGATAACTTAAAACTGAAAAAAAAACGTGCCGTTGGCAGATGTACTTGCAGAACAATTAAAGCGTTGTAACGGAAAAATTGACGCATAGGAAGACCTATTTTTTCGTAGTCTAGAGGTCACGAAACGTAAATATTATTTGGGTAAATGTTACAACAAAGTTAGTTCGCAACCCCAAAACAGGCAAAAGCTCAGCCTTAATCCTACGTCAACAATTTGAACACACGTCAATTATTTAGCGTTAATAAGCACATTAAGCAGGTCTGATATTGTTGGTCTTTGTATACAGAGGACCTCCCAGGAGAAACGTACTTGCATGTAGATATGGGTAGATATGAAACTATAACTATTGGAATTCATACCAGATCCGTGACTATGTTCATACACATTTCAGTGGCTACACCCTGATATGTAAATAAATTAAGCGCACAGGCATTTTAATGAACTAATGTCTGTTTACTGGATTGTTACAGGAATTTTTATGTTACGAATTTTATACATCACGAAAAACAATCTGTATTCTCGTATTAATTAATACCCTACTTCACGTTACTAGATTTACAGCGTAATTACACAAATTTGACTCGAACCTAACCCAATTAACAAAACCCAAAATGCCAACTTCGACAAATAATATAATGTTTCACGCACGACTTTGTTTCCAGGTACACAAACATCATCCCGAACCAAGGACCATGTATCTCAGGTGAGTTTCCCATTTAATCTAGCGTAATTTATGTCTGAATACTAAAACTCTCATTTTGGTCTGTTTCCTTCAATAAAACCAAGCCATTAAGTTTGACTATCCTCCCACAAAATTTAGGAAAACGCTTTTCCAAATAAAATTTACGTTTTTCCATTGTTCCATTTCGTTTTCAGCCTCCATGTTGAACACAATACCAACATATATCCTCCCGAACGTATTTTTTTCACTTGAAGACAGCCACCAGCAAGATTTCTATTTATTAAATTCGCCTGATTCTGATCCGGATAATTAATGGAAGTCGCCACTCAAAATTTATCGTGTCCATAAAAGTTGTTTTCGGACTAATTTGATTAAGTTGTTTGGCTGTTGCGTGCATTTTTCAGTCGATCAAGAACGCCGTATTTTCCTCACGATTTACATGATTAACGCTACGAGTCAAAGGCAATAGCGGGAGCGTTCACTTTTGACTTATGGAGAGTTAAAAGAGCCGGCCTGGATTCTGTGTAGAGAAAATTAAATTTATTCGAAGCTCGTAGGCAATTTAAGGACGGCATTTATTAAAATCTGTTGCGATCTCTTCATTTTTAGAGGTTTCTAGGCGGACTAGAGCGTCCAGAAATGTAACTTCAAACAAAACATTAAAAATTGTTCAACACTGTCGTACTATAGATAACTAAGAGAGTTATACGACTTTTAAACAAACAAATTAGTTTATAGCATGTTTGCAGCGGTCGTAAAATTTTATTACAAGCCGACCACGTGACAAGCAACATGTTGATTGATAACGTCGCACATTTATATAATTTTTATGAGGCGTTATCGCCTGTTTGAATACTAATGTATATTTCCGTAACGATTTCTAGTCTTTCTGTGGCGCCTAGCAATGTCCACTTGAATAACTTCGTTACTTTTGATGCGTAATCGTCATTAGCTCTTTTTGTGTCCAGTTGGCTTTGAAGTGGCCCTAAAAGGTTGACGAACCTGGCAAGTGGCGGTCGCGTCGCCGCTGGGCCGTGATTAGTCCAACTTTGATCCAGCTTCCGTAATTACCGAATATGTCAATTTGTGGCATAATTTAATCCCGAATGTCGGGGCGAATTATCGTTGGGATACGTGTAAGACAAAGACGCAGGCCGAGGACTAACGTGATAGAAGGGCCACGATTAATCCTTGCGGCGATGTCTCGATATTTATCATGTTGAATGTAAACCAAGCCGTATTCAGACACCATCGTGAATAAGTCCAATCTAATATTCAATTTGTAGTCTGGTTTATTGCGAAATGTAATTTACGACCTCTCACCACCGCAGTCGGAAAGAAAAGTGTGCTTTCTCGTTTTTGATCCCGCGCCGGATATTTAACCCGAATTTATACACATAAAAGCTCTCTAATCGAGGGAGAAAATAACTTATAAGTCTCATCCGGTTTATGTGGCGCCCCGACTTTCCGTGCCGCTGGAAGAAGTAGGCAAATATCGATGGGTTCCGGCTTTGTCTCGTAAAAAATTATTTGCGGAGTTAGGTGAAAATGACGCCGAATCGTAAACTTGGACAACTGACATTTCGAGCGAAATGGCTTTGGGAATTTTCGAGTCGTACTTTCATGAATATCGGGATTTTTAGATCGGAAAATTATGCCTAATATTAAAACGTTTTATCGTTATTTGTACACATTCCGGAATACCTAATTATTCAAATTGTTCTTGGTGAGGTAAACATAGGTGTTAATTAAGGTTTCACTTTTACAGTAACGTTCATAGGTGATAATTATTTCCCAACCGATCTATTACGACTACGAAAAGTCAAAATAACTGTTAAGAAATAATTTGGTTATACCTTGAAACCGTTCGACCGACCGTGGAAAAATGTCCACAGAAACCGAGTGACAAGAAAAACTTAAGTGTGAGTGTCGTGAAATTCGTGGGATGGCGATATTTAAGCAAAATTTTAGAGTGGGTGAATGCAGTGTGAAACGTCAATTTTGGTATGGTATTGTTATTATTATACATCATTTCAATTCTTAAATTACAAATCCATTAATTTTAATCTAGTTGAAGCACTATATGTTTACAAATTTTCATGAACGTTCTGGAAGTAGTCAGTAATTCGGCATATCGTAAAGACTAGATTTAATAATATGTTGAGTAGTTTTAAAATTTCGTCAAGAACGGGATTTTTTTTTGTTATTACTACCCGAAGCGAAAAATAAGCACAGATTCGTGATCCTAACACGAATTCCGATTAGAAAGACGTCTCTCCGAGCCGGAAATGTAAACCGTTATAGATAGATATAGAGGGTTATAGATTGACATAGAGGAATATGGACGAATATATGTAGAAAGATATAGACAGAAATTAAAGAATATGGAAAAATACAGATGGATATACAAGGGTACAGAAATATATAGAACGATAATGGAAGATAATAAAGATATAGAGGGTAATCGACGAAACTATAAGTATATAGGAAGATAAATGAAGATATAGCAACATAGAAAAATATAGACAGATAGAGAAGAATATAGATGTATATATAAGGAATAGACAAACATAGAAGGATTGAAGAGATATACACGGATATAGAAAGATATAGAAGGATATAGATAAATATAGAAAAATACAGAAAGATATAAGAGAATGTAGACAGATATAAACGGATACAAAACAATTTATGCGGATATAGAAGAATATAGAAGGATATAGATATAGAAGGTTATAGGAAGATATAGACGATTATAGAAAGATAATGACGGATATAGACGAATTTAGAAATATATGGAAGGGTACAGGAAGATAGAAGAAGATAAAGAAGCATCCAGAAGGACATAGACGAACATAGAAAGATGTGGCGGGATATACACAGATGCAGAAGGATAAATACGCATATAGAAATTGAGTAGTTTTAAAATCTCGTCAAAAAGTGGGGATTTTCTCCATTATTCTCGATCGTAGAGCAAGAAAAGCACAAATTCGTGATCTTGAAAAACTTTTCGTTTAGATAAACCAGACCGATTTTAGTAGTTTTAAAATTTCGTCAAAAAGGGAGATCTTAGCAATATATAGGACATAGAGATATACAGAAAGATATAGACGGATACAGAAGAATGTAGACAGACATAGTAGGATATAGAAGAATATAAAAGATTATAGAGAGATATAGACGATTATGTAAAGAAAATGATGGATATATACCAATTTAGAAAGATATAGGAGGATAATGTAGAAAAATATAGAAGATAGATCAAGGTGGAAAAGCATATAGAAGGATATAAACGTTTACGGAAGGATATAGACGAACATAGAAAGATATGGAGAAATATAGACGGATAAAGAAGAATATACACGGATATAGAAGGATATATAAGTTGAGTAATTTCAAAATTCCGTTAAAACTGGAGATTTTCTCCATTATTCTTGATTCTTGAGCAAAAATAATCACAAATTCGTCGTGATCCTGAAAAACTCTTCGTTTAGATAGCACAGACAGATCTTTCTAGTTTTAAAATTTGGTCAAAAAGGGGGACTTCAGAAAGATATAGACATATATAGAAAGATATACAAGGATATAGAGAGATATAGATGGATATAGGAGGATGTAGACACACATACCCAAATATAAAAACATTTAGGTGAATATAGAAGAATATAGAAGGTTATAGAGAGATATAGACGGATTTAGAAAGATATAGAAAGCTAATTTAGGAAGATAGAGGAAGATGGATAAGCATACAGAAGGATGTAGACGAACATAGAAAGATATGGAAGGACATACACAGATACAGAAGGATTCACACGGATATAGAAGGATATAAAAATTGAGTAATTTTAAAATTGCGTCAAAAAGTGGAGATTTTCTCCACTATTTTGATCTTAGAGCAAAAATAAACACAAATTCGTTATCCTGAAAAACTTTTTGGTTAGATATACCAAACCGATTTTAGCACTTTTAAACTTTCGTCAAAGAAAGGAATTTCAGAAAGATATAGACGGACATAGAAAGATATAGCAGATGTAGAGATATAAAAAAATAAAGAAAGCTATCTATAGACGCAAATAGGAAGATGTAGACAGACATAGCTGGATAAAAAAAGATTTAGGTGGATATAGAAGAATATAGAAAGTTATATACAGAAGAAATAGACGTTATAGAAAGATAAATACGGATAGAGACGGATTTAAAAAGATACAGAAGGATAATTTACAAAAATATAGAAGGATATAGGAAGACAGATCAAGATGAAGAAGATTTAGAAGGATATAGATGTTTACAGAAGGATACAGACGAACCTAGGAAGATGTAGAGGGATATACACGGATACAGAAGGATATACACGGATATAGAAGGATATAGAAATGGAGTAGTTTTAAAATTTCGTCAAAAAAATGACGATTTCAGAAAGATGTAGACGGATATAGGAGGATGTTGACAGACATAGCCAGATATAAAAAGATTTAGGAGGACATAGAAGAATATACAAGGTTATATTATATAGAATGACATATATATGAACGTTTGTAGAAAGATAATGACGGATATAGACGGATTTAGAAAGATTTAGAAGGATAATTTAGAAAAATATAGAAGGATATAGGAAGATGGATCAAGATGAAGAAGCAAATAGAAGGATATAGAACTTTACAGAAGGATATAGACGAACATAGAAAATATGAAGAGATATACACGGATACAGAAGGATATAGAAATTGAATAGTTTTAAAATTCCGTCAAAAAGTAGGGATTTTCTTCAATATTCTTGATTGCAGAGCAGAAATAAACACAAATTCGTGATCCTGAAGAACTGTTCGTTTAAATAGACCAGACCGACTTTTAGTAGTTTTCAAATTTCGTCAAAAAATTTCAGAAAGATATAGACGGATATAGGCACATATAGACGCATGTAGAAGAGTATAGAAGGATATACAAGGTTATAGAAATGGTTATAGACCGACATAGACGAAAATAGATGGAATCAGAAAGATATAGAAGGATAATAAAAGATAATAAGGATATATATCGACGAAACTAGAAGGATATCGGAAGATAGGGACAGAGGTAGAAACATATAGAAAAATATAAACAAATATAGAAGGATAGACAGAAATAGATGGAATTATAAAGATATGGAAGGACAGTGAAAGATTATAAGGAAATATATCAACAGATGTAGAATGATATAGACGAAGATAGAAGGATGTAGGCGGATATACACCAGTAGAGATTCGTGCTCCTCGTGAAATTTTTAGAAAGATATAGACAGATATAGAATGATACCGAAGGATATAGAAAGATATAGAAAAACATAGAAAGCTATAAACGATATAGGAAAATTTATGCAGATATAGAAGAAGATAAAAGTCTATAGAGAGATATAAACGATTATGGAAAAATAATGACGGATATAGACGGATTTAGAAAGAATAGAAAGAAAATTTAGAAAGATATAGAAGGCTATAGGTAGATAGAGGAAGATGAAGAAGAATACAGACGAATTTAGAAACATATTGAGGGATACACACAGATATAGAAGGATATAGACGTATATAGAAGGATACAGAAATTGAGTAGTTTTAAAATTTCGTCAAAAAAGGGATTTCAAAAGATATAAACGGATATAGGAAAATGTAGACAGACATAGCCAGATAAAAAAGATTTAGGTGGACATAGAAGAATATACAAGGCTATATTATATAGAATGACATATATATGAACGTTTGTAGAAAGATAATGACGGATATAGACGGATTTTGAAAGATGTAGAAGGATAATTTAGAAAAATAGGGAAGGATATAGGAAGATGGATCAAGATGAAGAAGCAAATAGAAGGATATAGAACTTTACAGAAGGATATAGACGAACATAGAAAATATGGAGAGATATACACGGATACAGAAGGATATAGAAATTGAATAGTTTTAAAATCCCGTTAAAAAGTGGGGATTTTCTTCATTATTCTTGATCGCAGAGCAAAAATAAACACAAATTCGTGATCCTGAAAAACTTTTTGTTTAGATAGACCAGACCGATTTAGTGGTTTTCAAATTTCGTCAAAAATGGGATTTCAGAAAGATATAGAGGGATATAGGCACATATAGATGGATGTAGAAGAGTATACAAGGATATACAAGGTTATAGAAATGGTTATAGACCAATATAGATGAAAATAGATGGAATTATAAAGATATGGAAGGACAGTGAAGGATAAGAAAATATATCGTCAGATATAGAATGATCTAGACGAAGATAGAAGGATATAGAGGGATATACACGAATAGAGATTCGTGCTCCTCGTGAAATTTTGAAAGATATAGACAGATATAGAATGATACAGAAGGATATAGAAAGATATAGAAAGATATAAACGGATATAGGAGGATATAAACCAACATAGCGGATATGAAAAAAAATTAGGCAGATATAGAAGAATTTAAAACGTTATAGAGAGATATAAACGATTATAGAAAGATAATGACGGATGTAGACGGATTTAGAAAGAATAAAAAGAAAATTTAGAAAGATATAGAAGGCTATAGCTAGATAGAGGAAGATGAAGAAGGATACACACGACTTTAGAAACATATGGAGGGTGACACACAGATACAGAAGGATATACACGTATATAGAAGGATACAGAAATTGAGTAGTTTTAAAATTTCGTCAAAAAAGAAGATTTTAGAAAAATATAGAGAGATATAAACGGATATAGGAGGATGTAGATAGACATAGCTGGATATAAAAATATTTCGGTGGATATAGAAGAATATAGAAGGTTACAAAGAAATATAGACGATTATAGAAAGATAATAACGGATAGAAACGGATTTTGAAAGATATAGAAGGATATAGGAAAGTAGAGGAAAATGAAGAAGCATACAAAAGGATATAAACGGATATAGAAGGATATAGAATTTGAGTAATTTTAAAATACCGTCAAAAAGTGGGGATTTTCTTCATTATTCTTGATCGCAGAGTAAAAATAAACACAAATTCGTGATCCTGAAAAACTTTTCGTTTAGATAGACCAGACCGATTTTAGTAATTTTCAAATTTCGTCAATAAATGGGGATTTCAGAAAGATATAGACGGATATAGGCACATACAGACGAATGTAGAAGAATATAGAAGGATATACAAGGTTATAGAAATATGTAGATGGTTATAGACCCATATAGACGAAAATAGATGGAATTAGAAAGATATAGAAGGATAATGAAAAATTATAAGGATATATACCGACGAAACTAGAAGGATATAGGAAGATAGGGAAGATGTAGAAACATATAGAAAAATATAGACAGATATAGAAGTATATAAATGGATGCAGACGAACATAGAAGGATATAGATGGATATACATTTAGATAGCCCGGACCGATTTTAGTTGTTTTAAAATTTCGTCAAAAAAGTGAAATTTTAGAAAGATATAGACATAGAAGGGTACAAATTGTGTGCATATAATGTGTGCTAATAAAATTAAAAATAAATCCATCCCGATCAACCGAAATTAATCTATATGGAAAATAAAGAAAAATTGGTTGGAGGTTATTTTAATGGAACTTCGGTCGCCCTTGAAGAACAATAAAACATATCCACCTTTTTTGAAAAATTATAAATCTGATAAAATAAAACAATGGCGATTAACATCTCCAGACTCTCTCCACACCCGCTATTTTTTAATTTAGTCAGACGAAAATAAAGCACGAAGGACAAACTAAGCGAAGATATTTGCCAATAATCAGAGTAGGCCTTAAAGCCGCCTTAGCCCCCGTGTTTGTCTCTCCGGCATCGCCGAAGCACATTTTAAATTTAAATTGATAAGCATGAATAAAGTGATGTGATATAACATCTTGGAAACTGCTTAGTACCATCTTTCTCGATATGCGTCTAACCTTTTTTGTCAGTTTTATTGAGAAATAGGGGTCCGGATGAATTTATATTCCCGTATCAGCTAGAAGCACATTGTTTCTTATTTATAATGTAAACTCAGAAGTGCAAAAAATAAATTTATGGTTTCTCCAAACAATATTTATCCCGAAAATGGTAAGCTACTCGAATGGAATGGCTGGTTAAAGAAGAGGGACCGATATTTCAAACAATTTTCTTGGATTCGAATAAAATTACATCTGAAACATTAATCAAGATTTAAAGACCAAAAAAGCGACACTTTGTACATATTTTCGGGGATTTAGGAGGAATCCCGAATTTATCGCTTTTCGCGCGTCCATCATTTGGCAATTACTCGATTTTAACGGAAAAGCAATCAAAAGCGCGGGATCAGTGGCGTAACTACCAGTAGTGTTTACAAATACTGTTGTTCTCTACCCGTGAAAATGTTGAAGAGCTCGATGCCGTTTCTCTTCCGATTAAAATAATTAAGTGCACCCAAATTCGCTTTGATAATGGTTTAGTGCGCCCCTGCTCAATTACCGCGTTTTATGAGTTTTTGCGAGAACAATCGAATTTCGCACGGGTCACCAACCGGCCGGCTCCACAGACCAGGACTCAGATTAATACGCAATAAAACCACACCCCGAAATCCCTTAATACACCCGGCACTCTCGAGCGACCAGCAATGTTGCCAAGATTCTAATCTCATTTTTTGATGTTTTGCGCCTGGCATGTAACATATATAATCCAAAAGAGCAGAGGGCGGAAAATTAATTGTCAAAGTTTATAATCATACCTGACCCCTAATCCGGCACTGTAGCGCATAAACTTTCGCTAATTGCTATTTACAGTCCGAAATTCAAGCGAATATAATAAGCGCGTCATCTGCACTTCAAAGACCCTGCCAGAGATATGAATAATAACATGCCGCTCATTTTATTCTGAAATCCAATATTACATTATGAGTTTCCGGTTCTGTGACTCTATACATCTCTTTTTATTGTGGAGGCGTCCATGCGGAAAATCCGCTCGCGCGGACGCGTATGCTCTAAATCTAAACAATATGCAACGGAATGCCTTTTCGAGCGCATAATTATCGAAATGATCACTTATTGTTAGAGCTTAATTAGTAGGAAAGCAAAGAAAATTGCGTTTGTTAAGTCACGTGTCACTCCATCCGTTCGGTAAACGACTATAGTTATAAAACGAAACCTTAACAATCGACTTCGTGTTCGCATTTTTGTGAATAGGCGCCGAACACAATACAATAATATAAATTTCAGATGTCTGCCACAAAATACACGAGAGAAATTAGGGCCCATTTATTTTACATTTAACAAAGCAAAGAACCGTACAAAAGCAAAATTTTCGGTTCGTGGTTTTGACCTTAATAGAAACTTTCCGTTTCGTTAGAGTTTTCATCACCGGTCTGTCGTGCGGGCTTGTTTTGTCATTGAAATTTTTCTCGGGAAATAACAGGGCCCAAATCCTGTAATTATCGTGCGGTCTATGCGCAAAGTGTCGTGACGAGATTATGAGATTAAATTCGCCAACACCTGCTAGGGGTAGTTTGATTGGTTGTTCAACATCCCTCGACACTCTCAAGTTAAATAAATCAATCTGAAGGAATGAAGGGGGTGGTCGTAACATTTACTTACCTTGTGGCGTGCTTAAGGGGGAACGCTAGACGAGAGACAAGTTTGAATTGGTTGGGATTGAAGAACCGAAACATTGAATCCCAGAACTGAAATACTGAACGAAAAATGGAAGGAAAATTGAAAAATCGAAAAAGTGAAAAAATTCAAAACTGAAATCTTGAAAAACTGAAAAATGGAAAGAAAATTGAAGAATCGGAAAAGTGAAAAAATCCAAAACTGAAACATTGAAAAATTCAGAAATCGAAAAATTGAAAAATCACAATTGAAGAAAGAATTGAAAAATCGGGAAATAGAGAAATGGGAAAATAAAAAAAATCAGTTAATCGATAAATGAGAAATCGAAAAATGAAGAAATTCGAGAAACCGAAAATATGAAGAATCGAGAATCGAAGAATCGATAAATTGAAAAATCCCAACAGTAATATATCGAAAAATTGAGAAATCGTAATCGAGCAAAACTGAAGTATCGTAAAGTTAATAAATTAAAAAACTGAAAATTTAAAAAAAAAAATCGTATCAAAAACTAAAAATTCAAAAAATCGAGAAATTGAACAATAAAAAAATCAAAACATTAAAATTCCAGTAAGTTGATAAATAGGAAAATTTAAAAAACAAAAATTTTAAAAATCCAAGCCTGAAAACTCAGAAAATCGAGGACTTGTTAAGATAAAACAGATTTTGGCAAATAACATATCTTCTAAGAAAATACAGGGTGAATGGGCGGGGATACGATTTGCCAAGATAAGACTGATTTTGCCAAATGACTCTAAGAAAATATAGGGCGGTGGGGGTTTAGTACTTGATAAGATAAAATTGCTTATGTCAAATTTCATGCCGCCTAAGAAAATAAAGGGTGGGGGGTGGTGCTAATACTTACTAAGGGTGGGTGGGTGGGGCTAGGACTTGCTAAGATGAAACTGATTTTGGCAAATGACATACCTTCCAAGAAAATAGAGGGTGGGTCAGTGGGGCTAATACTTATTAAGATAAGACTGATTTGTTGAGGAAGTTGTACTCTGCATGTGTAGACTTATATTTTGCCCGTTTTGTTAATATAGGTAGTCCTCTTTTTTTGTTTAATAATCTTTGTTTTTTTTAATATAGTTTTATTTCAATAACAGGATGATAGTTATCATATTTTCAGTTTCTTGTTGGAAAAAAAAAGACTTCGTATATTTAGAAAAAATGGGCAAAATATAAGCCCCACCCACCCACCCCTGCTCAATTGTGATGAATTTCTTATTCATCGAGGGCTCATTTCTAGAAATTACGATATGAAATATGTTTTTAAAAGGGTAGAAGTTCCTAGAAAAATTTTGATTTTACAATTAAACTTCGCACTTCGGTTTGATTAGAAATGAAAAAATCATCAGAATAGAGATAGGGTGGGTGGGCGGGCCTTATATTTTACCCTTTTTCTTAATATAGGTAGTCGTCTTTTCTTGTTTAATCTTTGCTTTTTTTTCATATAGAGTTTCATTTCAATAACAGGATGATGATAATTGACATGTTTTCAGTTTTTTGTTGGAAAAAAAAACTTCGTATTTTTAGAAAAAATGGGCAAAATATAAGCCCCACCCACCCACCCCTGCTCAATTGTGATGAATTTCTTATTCATCGAGAGCTCATTTCATGAAATTACGATATGAAATATATTTTTAAAAGGGTAGAATTTTCTAGAAAAAATTTGATTTTACAATTAAACTTCGCCCCTTCGGTCTGATTAGGAATGAAAAAATCATCAGAATAGAGGTAGGGTGGGTGGGCGGGCCTTATATTTCGCCCGTTTTCTTAATTTAGGTAGTCGTCTTTTCTTGTTTAATCTTTGTAATTTTTTTAATAGTTTTATTTCAATAACAGGATGATAGTTAACAGATTTTCAGTGTCTTGTTGAAAAAAAAAAACTTCGTATATTAAGAAAAAATGGGCAAAATATAAGCCCCACCCACCACCCCTTCTCAATTGTGATGAGTTTCTTATTCTTCGTGGGCTCATTTCTAGAAATTACGATATGAAATATGTTTTTAAAAGGGTAGAAGTTCCTAGAAAAATTTTGATTTTACAATTAAACTTCGCACTTCGGTTTGATTAGAAATGAAAAAATCATCAGAATAGAGATAGGGTGGGTGGGCGGGCCTTATATTTACCCTTTTTCTTAATATAGGTAGTCGTCTTTTCTTGTTTAATCTTTGCTTTTTTTTCATATAGAGTTTCATTTCAATAACAGGATGATGATAATTGACATGTTTTCAGTTTTTTGTTGGAAAAAAAAACTTCGTATTTTTAGAAAAAATGGGCAAAATATAAGCCCCACCCACCCACCCCTGCTCAATTGTGATGAATTTCTTATTCATCGAGAGCTCATTTCATGAAATTACGATATGAAATATATTTTTAAAAGGGTAGAATTTTCTAGAAAAAATTTGATTTTACAATTAAACTTCGCCCCTTCGGTCTGATTAGGAATGAAAAAATCATCAGAATAGAGGTAGGGTGGGTGGGCGGGCCTTATATTTCGCCCGTTTTCTTAATTTAGGTAGTCGTCTTTTCTTGTTTAATCTTTGTTTTTTTTTTTCATATAGAGTTTCATTTCAATAACAGGATAATAATTGACATGTTTTCAGTTTTTTGTTGGAAAAAAAAACTTCGTATTTTTAGAAAAAATGAACGAAATATAAGCCCCGCCCACCCACCCCTTCTCAATTGTGATGAATTTTTTATTCATCGTGGGCCCATTTCTAGAAATTACGATATGAAATATGTTTTTAAAAGGGTAGAAGTTTCTAGAAAAATTTTGATTTTACAATTAAACTTCGCCCCTCGGTCTGATTAAGAATGAAAAAATCATCAGAATAGAGATAGGGTGGGTGGGCGGGCCTTATATTTTACCCTTTTTCTTAATATAGGTAGTCGTCTTTTCTTGTCTAATCTTTGTAATTTTTTTAATAGTTTTATTTCAATAACAGGATGATAGTTAACAGATTTTCAGTGTCTTGTTGGAAAAAAACTTCGTATATTAAGAAAAAATGGGTAAAATATAAGACCCACCCACCCACCCCTTCTCAATTGTGATGAATTTCTTATTCATCGTGGGCTCATTTCTAGAAATTACGATATGAAATATGGTTTTATAAGGGTAGAATTTTCTAGAAAAAATTTAATTTTACAATTAAACTTCGCCCCTCGGTCTGATTAGGAATGAAAAAATCCTCAGAATAGAGATAGGGTGGGTGGGCGGGCCTTATATTTTACCCTTTTTCTTAATATAGGTAGTCGTCTTTTCTTGTTTAATCTTTGTTTTTTTTTTCATATAGAGTTTCATTTCAATAACAGGATGATAATTGACATGTTTTCAGTTTTTTGTTGGAAAAAAAACTTCGTATTTTTAGAAAAAATGGACAAAATATAAGCCCCACCCACCCACCCCTTCTCAATTGTGATGAATTATTTATTCATCGTGGGCCCATTTCTAGAAATTACGATATGAAATATGTTTTTAAAAGGGTAGAAGTTTCTAGAAAAATTTTGATTTTACAATTAAACTTCGCCCTTCGGTTTGATTAGAAATGAAAAAATCATCAGAATAGAGATAGGGTGAGTGGGCAGGCCTTATATTTTACCCTTTTTCTTAATATAGGTAGTCGTCTTTTCTTGTTTAATCTTTGTTTTTTTTTAAATAGAGAGTTTTATTTCAATAACAGGATGATAGTTGACATTTTCAGTTTCTTGTTGAAAAATAAAACTTCGTATGTTAAGAAAAAAAGGAGCAAAATATAAGCCCCGCCCACCCACCCCTTCTCAATTGTGATGAATTTTTTATTCATCGTGGGCTCATTTCTAAAAATTACGATATGAAATATGTTTTTAAAAGGGTAGAAGTTTCTAGAAAAATTTTGATTTTACAATTAAACTTCGCCCTTCGGTTTGATTAGAAACGAAAAAATCATCAGAATAGGTGGGTGGGCGGGCCTTATATTTTGCCCTTTGTCTTACGTAGTACCTTTTTGTACTTTCTCGTTTTTTTCGAAAAACTGGAAAATGAAAAAATTAAAAATTGAAAACTCGAGAAACTCAATTCGAAAAATTTTGTCAATTTTCCTGTAAAAAAAAAATAACGGAAAAAACAAAAATGTTACAAAAAAAATACGACAAAAAAAGCCACAAAGAAATTCCTTCTTATTTTGGCGAATTTTTTATACACAGTTAATATTTGTTGTTTTTGGGATTTTTTTGTCTCCTTTTGTTGTTTTTTTATCTATTGTTAAATATCTAACAAGTCTGGTATTATCATCACAATTACCAACCCACAAATAGACACTATAAACTCTTAAAGGCAGACTTTTACTGTCGACTCTAATAATAATAATAATAATAATAATAATGGATAATGAGTATACCCTTGTACCATGGGTGGAACAGTCGAAATGGTGAGAAATCTAAAAACTTAAAACTTTAAAAACTGAAAAATTAAAATATCGAAATTTTAGCGGCGCTTCTATCGGCAAAGTACTGAACTAACGACTCAAAATCTGTCGCATTGATACTCATTTTTTTCAATAATTGTTATTTTTTGTTAAAAACTCTGCTAACCAATAGATCAGTAATTTTCCTCTGATATTCCTGTTAAAATTAGTCTACGTATTTTGCATTAATTTGTGGTATATTTTGATTTTAATAAACACATTATTATTTCAACAAATTGCACACTAACAAACATTTAATGACTCTGCGCCCTGTAAAAGGTGATGTTTTATCCAAGTACGAATTTTCAAGCGCTTCTATGATGGTTATGACTCAAAAAACTTGAAAAGAAAACATACAATGGTGCTTTATTTTACGATATTTCTCAGCCATATTTTTTTAATTGATTGAACTGGTCTCTGCGCTCTAGAATATGAAAAAAGCTGCAGTTTGATGTATGATACATCTATATTAATATCATTTTTTCATACAAAAAACCAAAAAAATATTATACCTCGTCTAGCGAGTCCTCTTAAGGGGGCGGTCTACCTTTTCTTGTCACACTCGTCGCAAAATCTCACGCCTCCTTGACTCCCAAATTTTCCACTTACGTCTGGATCGAGCACTTTGAGGTTTTCGTCTATCAGACTGACGGCTCGATTGTAATGGAAAGATAATTAAACTTGGCGATATCTGGTTTAGTGAAAACTCATTTCTAGCCACAAAGCAACAAACTGCAATAAACCAAGTTCAAAATTTAATTGTACGTCAGATCCCTGGGTGCGGTTTCAATCAGTCGATATCGTCCCGGGAGGAACGAAATTAACATCGCGTCTAGCGGGATTTGCTATTTTTAGAAGCTGCATTTTTTCCTTATTAAAGCTTGAGGTGCCGAATTTGAATAATTATGTGCTCGTAATGTTATTAAAAGTTACTACACAACATTTTGTATTCCGAGCAGGTCTTCGGAATGTTGTTGTGACGCGAAAATCCATTACGCAAAACTCGGCTCGAATGGATATTGTATTTCGTACCTCCGTCTGTTTTTTTTGTTTTTTTAATAAGAAGATAGAGATAATTTAATGAGTTACTTTTTTTGTTTCAGTTTTAGGAAAAAATGGTTTGTTTGGACTTCAGATCGAATCTTTTGTGTTTCTTATCCTTTATCTGCGCTTTTATACCTTGACGGATGAGAGTCATGGATTTCCCTTACAGAAACATTAGTTAGAGCCACCGTGTCTACAATAGAAGTTTTTATCGCCTAACGTCATGTATCAAAGACCAATCTCTAGAGTCTTTTTTCTATGGTTTTATTCAAATTGAAGTACAACGCATCGTTTATCCTTTATACGACAGTCACAATTAAGTTAATTTAAAATTTAACAAAAATAAATAATAATTTTGAAAGTAATCAAGCGAATTCTTCCCGGCGCCTCCACCATTATCTCATTCGTTGTTTACTTGAATAAAATCTTAAGCCTCCCGGCGAACTACTCGTACTTAATTTAAGCGATTTATTTGGACTAACTTTATGCAAAAGTAAGCGATTAATCACAGCTCGGAATAGGCAAATAGTTGACCATTGTGTCCCGAATCTGGTGAATAATTTGAAATTCCATCCCTCTTTACTCACCTTAACCGAATGAGAAGTAGTTCACATAAGCATTATGCTGCAGGATAGACGTACCAAGTAATTAAATCCAAAACTTTAACAATGCCTGCCATGGAACAGAAATTATTTTAATATAACTGAAATTACATACCCTCATAAGCACGATTTACATAATCTGTCGGATCTAGAACGGGAATTCATAACCAATTCAAGTGACAACTAATTTTCCTATACCACAATTCAAATTCTTCCTGTTTGCGTAACGAAAAAAGTTTTTTCCGCGGGTCCTTTCCATAAACCGTACTGAAATGTTTTGTCATATTTATGAAGGTTTGAGGTTCCCTACTTGTGAGAAGCTCCACCGGCTGCATTTAGTAGACCTGAATCGAATAACGCCATCTTACGAGGTCACAACGACATCTTTCTTCCAGCTGACTGACGATCCAGGATACATAAAACCGTTTATAGCTTTGTAACCTTCCTTAAAGGATAAGGAAATGTTTCAATAAAATTTAGTACTTACATTTTCGGTTCTTCAACTCACCTACGCGTTCGGCGATTTAAAAAAGTTTGCAAATTGAATGCGCGACGTAAAACATGCTTATCTGGAATGTTGTTTGCGAAAATTTGCATAATTAGGTAATCGGGCTACACAAAAATTTAATTAAAAGGCACGCGGTGTGGATTAATTTTGCTTGGTTAATAATAGCGAAATTTTTACACGCACGATTTTTGTGAGTCGTGCTTTCAAAAGCTGCTATCTGTGTATAAATTGTAACGAAGCTATGGGGATTTATCACTCGCAACAACTAACTAAACTGATATCGAGTTTAAACATTTTATCCGATGCATTGTTGGTCCGCTTCCTGGGCTGATAAAAGTGATGACCGATGAAACTTTAAACGACATAAACACAAAAGTTGGCGTGGGAGTCGGTGATTTATGGTGCGGTTTATGACCTAATTGCTGACAGTCATAGGAAACTAGTTAAAATTGCAATTTACTGGAAAAATACACAGTAGGGTGGTAAAAGGATTTGTAAAAGTTACATTTCTAAAAGAAACTGTTGGCGCTTGTTACAGAAGTAAGATATATGAGTCTGTTACGTCACTAGTTAAATTCAGTTTCGTTTATTAGCACTGCACAAAGTTGTTACATAATTACAATTTTTGTTTTTTTTTTTCAGATTTGCAATTACAATCAATGGACTTTCTTTGGACCAACAACTGTAAGAAAGTTATTTAAGTAAGTAGTTTTTAATTTCGAATGATTTTGAAAGCTTCAAATTTAATTAGATTTTTTTTAATTGAAGATTTGACATAATTTGATGGCTAATTTAGGAAAAATGGTGGGAATTGTCGAAGAAACGAGAAACAGATCGCTTTAGGTAATTTTCGAATATGATCGAAACATTGTCTAAAAAGTCAAAAAAAAAACTAAACAAGCAAATACATTTTTTTATCCTCAAATTTGCCATAAGTCTGGAAAAATCGCAGGATTTTTCGAAGAAATGAAGCCGAAAATAATTTCTGGAAGTCAAAATGTAGAAAAAAGTCTCTTGAGGTAATTTTCGAAGGTGATCGCAAAAAGTTACCGAAAAATTCGCAAAAAAATCTGGGATAGAGACTTCGATATTTCGATTTGAAAATAATAACATTGTTTATGGTTCCAGCAAGATTTTAACCATATTCGGCTTGATTTTTTTTTTATCAAAAAAATTTTAAATGTGGGAATTAAACGGGCGATTTTGGAGTTTTCGAAAATGAAGCCGCAATCTAGGAAAAATCTTTTTAGTTAATTTTTTAGTGTAAACGGGAAAATTTTCATTAGGGGAGAGTACTGAAAAGTTGAGCTTTCGAAAAAAATGTCTAAAGTCACAAAAAATTCTGGTATATACTTAGATCTCGAGGCAGTGAGCGATTTTGAAAAAATGGTAGAAATTTGAAAAAAATGAGGCCGAAATTAACTTATGTAGATCGAAATCTATAAATATTTAAATTTAGAAGATGGAAAAAAAAGGTCGAACTTTTCGTTCTGACGAAAGTAAGAGGGACTATTGAAGTATTCAGCTTTGGATTAAATTGTCTATAAAGCCGCAAAAAATTCTGGAGTACAGATCTCGACGTACTGATTCTAAACCTACAGCACTTTTTGTCTCATGAGATTACAGAAATAGATTTTTTCTACGATTATTTCTAAACAAAATTCTTTCAGATTCTTGAAAAAAAAAAACAGGAGTCCCAAGAATGTTTGAAGTTCTTTTCTCTCAGTTATTGCATTGCCAAGATAAACTGAGTTTGCCAAATGATATACCCTCTACCTTTCTTTCTCTTAGAGGGTCTATCATTTGGCAAAATCAGTCTTATCTTAAAAGGTACTATGCCCGCCCACCCGCCCCCTATTTTCCCAAAAAATGTCATTTGCCAAAATCAGTCTTATCTTACCAAGTACTAGCCCCACCCACCCACCCTCTCTTCTCTTACAGGGTATCTCATTTGCCAAAATCAATCTTATCATACCAAGTAAGAGATTTCAGAAATAGATTTTTTCTACGATTATTTCTAAACAAAATTCTTTCAGATTCTTGAAAAAAAAACAGGAGTCCAAGAATGTTTGAAGTTCTTTTCTCTCAGTTATTGCATTGCCAAGATAAGACTGAGTTTGCCAAATGATATACCCTCTACCTTTCATTCTCTTAGAGGGTCTATCATTTGGCAAAATCAGTTTTATCTTAAAAGGTACTATGCCCGCCCACCCGCCCCCTATTTTCCCAAAAAATGTCATTTGCCAAAATCAGTCTTATCTTACCAAGTACTAGCCCCACCCACCCACCTCTCTTCTCTTACAGGGTATCTCATTTGCCAAAATCAATCTTATCATACAAGTACTAGCCCCGCCCACTTACCCTTTATTTTCTCAGAGGGTAGTATTTGGTAGTACTTGCAAAGTTAAAACTTATTTTAGCAAATGACATAAACTCTGAGAAAATAAATAAAATAAAATTGTTAATTCTAAAGATTGCCATATTTTGCACGATTCTGGAAAAATCGAAGGAATGTTCGAAGAAAGGGACCGAAAATAATTTCTGGATGTGGAAATATAGCAAAAAATCTCTTGAGGTAATTTTTGAAGGTGATCACAAAAAGTTTAAATTCTGATAAGGTGGAAGAATATTGAAAAATTGAGCTTCTCAAAAAGTTACCGAAAAATTCGCAAAAAAAAAATGTTTATGGTTCCAGCAAGATTTTAGCCATATTCGTCTTTTTATGGTAAAAATTTTAAACATGGACGATTTCAGAGTTTTCGAAAATGAAGTGGAAATCTAGGAAAATGTTTTTTTAGTTAATTATTGAAGGCAAACGGGAAAATTTTCATTAGGGGAGAGTATTGAAAAATTGAGCTTTCCAATAAATTGTCCAAGAAAACAAAAAAAGTTCTAGGATATTTTTAGATCTTGAAGTATGAAGAATAAGAAGATCCAGGAATATATTGTGTGAGAGCAAAATTTTAAAAATTCTGGGTTTGGAAGTCATTTTTTCTAAATTGTCATATTACGTTGAACGATTCTGGAAAAATCATAAGAATTTTCGCAGAAATGAAGCTGGGAAATAATTTCTGGTTCGAAGGTGATCGACAAAAGGTCGAATTTTCATTGAAACATTGCGCTTTTCAAAAATTATCAAAAAAATTCGCAAAAAAATCTGGGATAGAGATCTCCACATTAAATGGGCGATTTTGGAGTTTTAGAAAATGAACCAGTAATCTAGGAAAAAATCTCTTTACTTAATTTTCGAAAGTAAACGGGAAAAAAATAATTAGGAGAGATTATTGAAAGACTGAGCTTCCGAAAAAATTGCCTAAAAAAAACACAAAAAATTCTGGGATATACCTAATAACTAGATCTCGACGTACTGATTCGAAGATATTGTGAGCAAAATTTTAGAAATATTGGGTCTGGAAGTTTTTTTTTTAATAGCCATTTTTCGTTGAACGATTCTGGAAAAATCGTAAGAATTTTCGAAGAAATGAAAAAGAATTTGAGGTAATTTTCGAAGGTGATCGAAAAATTGAGGAAATTTCCATAAAAAGAGAGCATTTTGAAAGAGTTATCAAAAAATTCGCAACAAAATCTGGGATCGCCATCTCGACGTCCTGATTTGAAAATCATAAGGTTGTTTATGTTTTCAAAGCAAAACTTTAATCATATTCAGTTTAAATTTATTTCTTTTTAATGTTAAAATTACGATATTTAAATCGGCAAGTTTTCGATAATGAGGCTCAAAATATCTTCCTTTTTCAAAGCTTTACAGCAAAAATGAAGACAGAGTCGTGATTCTAAGGAAATTTCGCTTTCGACATATGCCTTTTCGGCAGGGTTTTAGAAAATATCACATTTAATTAAAAATATGCACAAATTCTTGATCCTGAGAAAATTTCAGGTTAGATAGACGTCTTTTTGGAATGATTCAATCAGCTTTGATTTTGAGAAAAAATGGTGGAGGAGCCAAAATACAAATTAATATCTCTCTTATTTGGCAACCCACAGTAAAAATAAGCACAAATTCGTGATGCTGAGAAATTTTCGACCATGATAGATGCTTTTTGGGAAAGATTTTCGAAGCTTTCAAATTTAGTGAAAATTGGTGGAGGCGCCGGGACAAAAATTCGTATTTATCCTATCTGAAGACCTATAGTAAAAATAAGCACAGATTCATGATTTTAGTTTAGACAATCCCTTTTTAACCGAATTTTTTAGACGAAACTCTTTTGAGGACAATTATAGGAAATTTCAAATATATTGAAAAATTCGAAACTTTCAAATTAGTGAAAATTGGTGGAGGCGCCGGGACAAAAATTCGAATTTACCCTATCTGAAGACCTATAGTAAAAATAAGTACAGATTCATGGTTTTGGTTTGGACAATCCCTTTTTAACCGAATTTTTTGGACGGAACTCTTTTCAGGACAATTATAGAAAATTTCAAATATAGTGAAAAATTGGTGGAGGCGCCAGAACAAAATATCGTATCTCTCTTATTCAAAGATCTACAGTAAAATAAGCACAAATTTGTGATCTTGAGAAAATTTCGATAACGATAGGTGCTTTTTGGAAGGATTTTTTAAAGTTTCAAATTCAGTTGAAAATTGGTGGAGGCGCCGAGACGAAATTCAAATCTACCTTATTTGACGACCTATGTAAAAATAAGCACAGATTCTTGATTCTGAGAAAATTTAGGGTTAGATAGACGTCTTTTTGGAATATTTCGAGCAACTTTGATTTTTGGGAAAAAATGGTGAAGGCGCCAGAATCAAAATTCATATCTCTCTTATTTGACAACCCACAGTAAAAATAAGCACAAATTCGTGATTCTGAGAAAATTTCGGTCATGATAGATGCTTTTTTGGAAGGATTTTCGAAACTTTCAAATTTAGTGAAAATTGGTGGAGGCGCCAGGACAAAAATTCGTATTTACCTTATCTGAAAACCTATAGTAAAAATAAGTACAGATTCATGATTTTAGTTTAGACAATCCCTCTTTAACCGAATTTTTTAGACGGAACTTTTTCAGGACAATTATAGAAAATTTCAAATACAGTGAAAAATTGGTGGAGGCGCCAGAACAAAACATCGTATCTCTCTTATTCAAAGATCTACAGTAAAAATAAGCACAAATTTGTGATCTTGAGAAAATTTCGATAACGATAGATGCTTTTTTGGAAGGATTTTCGAAGCTGTCAAATTAAGTGAAAATTGGTGGAGGCGCCGGGACAAAAATTCGCATTTGCCCTATCTGAAGACCTATGGTACAAATAAGTGCAGATTCATGATCCTGATGCGTTTTAGATGGTTGCTCTTTGGGAGGATTCGAACAATTTTGATTTTTTTGGTCTTAAAATAAAAATTCCCTAACTATCGAACCATCGCAAAAATAAGTAAATATTCATGGTCCTAAGAAAATCTTGGTTTAGATAGATGACTTTTCTGGATAATTTTAAAAGTCTATTTTTTACAGCTAGCTGTTTTAACAAAACCTCTAGCAAAATTTGTTTGATTAATAATAATAATCGCAATAACTGTGCACTAAATCAGTCAAAAAATATAAAAGTTATGATCATCGTATAACGTAACAACCAAAAAACGCATAACTATAAAAATGAATAGTATTAAAAAGCAGCTTCGCCACTTTTGCCTTGGTAAAGGAGCCCTTCCGGAATGAAGCCCCGTTCGGCAACTTTATGAACCAATTAAAAAGTGTATCCCGTTTCGCTTTCCCCATCTCTTATCTTAACACTCCTTCTTATTGTATTTAGATTTAACGCTCAATTTAACTTGATGAAATAAACCAACCATAAATAAGTTAGATCAGCTTCGTTAGAAGTATCAAGATTCGTTTAAAATTAGACTTGTCAGGTGGCCACGTACAAATAAATTCCTGCCAAGATTACATCTCTCTACGCAAAATAATTTCCCTCTGCGAGTTTTTTGTTAGTTTGAAGGGAGATAAGACCTGACATGCAAAAATTACCACATATATAACGCGTACTATATTATTTACATTGTTAGCTTGAAAAATAAACAAAGATCCTGCAGGCAATTTTTATTTTTCCTGCATTATAACAGAACAGTATATTCAGCTGTCACGACTAACGCATAAAAATGTACTCTCATACATCGTTGTTTGCATAGCAAACTCACTTATTACAATCCGCATTTTTATTAATATCGTTGAGGATATTGGAATAGTTTTACAAAGCAAATAATAATAGCAACGGTGTAAACTTTAATCATAACGGAACGCGAACGACTACCTAGTGTATTACGTGCACAATAACGAAGTTTGAAGCTCTGAATATTAAAAAGTTTTTTAATATAAAGAAAATGGGAATTTCGGGATTGAGTTTGTTCACATTCGACCCGAATATTACATGATTGTGATTTTTCTAGGGTTTCTAAGCCGTCTAGAATTAAAATCGTGGTTTTGTTGCAGGCTCGTCTCGTAGTCGACTTTCCCCAATGATGAACCACACCAACATGACGGCCGACGACGCCGTCATGGAGCCCGGTTTGAAAATCCCCATCATCTTCCAAACCATCCTCTTCGCAGTAGTGTGTTTAGTGGGTCTCGTAGGCAACACTCTCGTAATCTACGTCGTGATCCGTTTTTCCAAAATGCAGACAGTTACAAACATGTACATCGTGAACCTCGCCATCGCCGACGAGTGTTTCCTAATCGGAATCCCCTTCCTCATAGTGACAATGTTAAACGAACAGTGGATATTCGGCAACGCCGCCTGCAAAGCCTACATGATCTCCACCAGCATCAACCAGTTCACCAGCTCCATCTTCCTCTGCATCATGAGCGCGGACAGGTACATCGCGGTGTGTCACCCGATTTCGTCCCCCAAGTGGCGGACGCCGCTGATTTCGCGGATAGTGTCAGTCCTGGCGTGGACCTGCAGCATCCTGTTGATGACGCCCATCATCGAGCACGCGACCGAGACGGAACAGAGACCCGGAACCAAGAGCTGCATTATAGAGTGGACCTCGAACGAGACCATGAGCGAGAACTCGACTTCGGCTCTGTCCGGAGCGACCATTTTCACCACGTACACGTTCGTCTTCAGCTTTGCGATACCGTTGTTTTTGATACTTGTTTTCTACTGCTTGGTCATACAGAAATTGAAGACGGTCGGACCGAAGAACAAGTCGAAGGAGAAGAAGAGGTCGCACAGGAAGGTCACCAATCTGGTCTTGACCGTGGTGGCGGTGTATGTGTTCTGCTGGCTGCCGTACTGGATTACACAGATCGCGATGGTACACACCGTTAATCCGTTGAACCAGTAAGTATTGGAGAGGTTTTCGGGGGCCGGTTGTCGAACTCATTACTATATTAGGAGAATTTTTTTCGTTACTTTATACGCGCGTTTTTTGTGTTTTCGATCGTTTCCGGCTCCCTAGGGGCCCGAAAATACCAAGGGAACCATCATATTTGAGCTAGAAATCTTATTTTTGGCGAATTTTATGAGTTCTGAGGTATATTTCGATTTGTTTTGACGACTAGAAAATTCAGCTCATCGAAATCTATCTTGACGAATGTTTTCAAAATTTTACTTTTTCGAAAGCGTCGTCGAAAATTGTCAAAAGAATTTCTCTTGGTGATCTCGATCTGTTTTGTCTCTTCAAAAACTCCTACTATTATTCCAAAATCTGAAAAATGATTTCTGACAAAGTTTAAAATATTTTAAAAATTTGATTTTGATCCTCTATGTTCAGGAAACGAGTCATCCCATCAAGTTTGGACTATTTTCCTTGATGTCGCATCATTTTTTCGTAAACCCAATTTTTTTCAGAATTTTTGGTCATTCAGTTTGTCCAGAATCGCGCTAAAATAGTCATCAACAAAAATGCCATGATTTAAAATTTTAAAAATCGAAAAACCAAAATGTCGAGAAATCAAAACATAAGAAAATCGTCAAACCGAAGAATTAAAAATTTGAAAATCTAAAATTTAAAAATCGAAAAACGAAAAATCAAAAAATTGAAACTACAAACTTTAAAACTGAGAAACCTAAAGAGGCCGAAATCGAAAAAACGAAAAGTTAAAAAAATTGGAAAATCGAAAAATCTAAAAGCGAAAAAATAAGAAAACGAAAAAATGGAAAAATGAAAAAACTGAGAAACCGAAATAGGCCAAAATAAAAAATCGAAAAGTTACAAATTGAAGGACTGATAAATCGAGAAACTGAACAATTAAAACATCCAAACATCCAAGTCTCAGTAAATCGAGAAATCACAATATCGCAAAATCTAAAACGGGAAATCGAAAAATTGAAAGATTAAGAAAACGGAAGGTTTGAAATATGTAAAATTTAAAAATCGAAATACTGAAAAATCGCAAAACTGAAAGATCGAGAAACTGAAAAATG
Source organism: Zophobas atratus (assembly GCA_022388445.1). Classification (NCBI taxonomy): domain Eukaryota; kingdom Metazoa; phylum Arthropoda; class Insecta; order Coleoptera; family Tenebrionidae; genus Zophobas; species Zophobas atratus. The sequence goes on from CM039449.1 coordinate 5,438,180, forward strand.
AAAGAAAAACTAAAGAATGGAAAAACTGTCCAAAAGCCGAGAATCCAAAAAATTTAAAAAATGAGAAATCGAAAAATCAAAAAATTGAAGTCGAAAAAATTGAAACTTTAAAAAAAATCGGAAAATTGAAAAATCAAAAACAACAAAAATCGAAAAATTGAAGATTTGATGAATTGAAAAATCGAAAAATTGAGGATTTAGAAAAATCAAAAATTGAAAAATCGAAAAATCGAGATGTTTTAAAAATCTAAAATTGAAGAGAAAAATTGAAAAAACGTAAAACTGACATCGGAAAATTGAAAATCGGGAAATTAAAAATTGAGACATTGTAAAATCGAAAAATTGAATAATAATCTGAAAAACTGAAATACCCTAAAACTGAGCAATTAAAAAATTTAAAATTTGAGAAATCAAAAAGTCAAAAAAGTGAAGTAGAAAAATCAAAACCTTCAAAAATTGAAAAATTGAAAAATTGAAAAATCAAAAAACTGAGCGTTTATAAAGTCAAATTTGAAAAATTAAAAAATCGAAGAATTGAACTGGAAAATCGAAGAATTGAACTGGAAAATCGAAATAGTCGACAGTCAAGAAATAGGAAAATCAAAACATCGATTAATTGAAAAATCGAAAAATTGAGAATTTATAAAAGCCAAAAATTGAAAAATCGAAAAATCGAGATGTTTTCAAAAATCGTAAAATTGAAGAACAGAAAATTTGGAAAATCGTAAAATTGAAACATAGGAAAATTGGGAAATCGATAAGTTGAAAATTGTGAAACTGAAAAATTGTAAAATCGAAAAACTGGAAAATGAAAGAAAAACTGAAAAATCTCAAAACTGAAATATCCAAAAACTGAGAAACTAAAAACCTGAAAAATTGGGAAATTGAAAAATCAGAAGAGTGAAGTCGAAAAATCGAAATCTTAAAAAATCGAAAAATTGAAAAATCAAAAACCTGAAAAATCAAAAAATTGAAGAATTGAACTGGAAATCGAAACAGTCGAAAGTCAAGAAATAGGAAAATCAAAACATCGATTAATTGAAAAATCGTAAAATCAAGAATTTATAAAGGTCAAAAATTTTTAAAAGTCGTAAAGTTGAAGAGGAGAAAAATTGAAAAAACGATAAACTGAAACATCGGAAAATTAAACATCGAGAAATTGAAAAATTGAGAAATTGTAAAATCAAAAAATTCAATAATAAATAATCTGAAAAAATCCCAAAACTGAAATTTCTAAGTTGAAAAATGAAAGAAAAAAAATTGAAAAACTGAGAAATCAAAAAGTCAAAAAAGTAAAGTAGAAAAATCAAAATCTTAAGAAATTGAAAAATCAAAAGTCCAACAAATGTAAAAATTGAAAAATTGAAGAAATGAAATATCGAAAAACTGAGAGTTTATAAAAGTCAAATTTAATGAAAAATCGAAATATTTAAAAATCGTAAAATTGAAAAGGAGAAAAATTGGAAAAATGTAAAGTTTTATGAGAAATCTCAAAAACTGAAATATCCTAAAACTGAGAAATAAAAAAATCGAAAAAATTGACAAATCAAAAAGTCAAAATATGAAGTAGAAAAATCAAAACTTTAAAAAATTGATAAATGTAAAATATAAAAAACCTAAAAAATTCAAAAATTCAAAAAATGAAAAAACCGAAAGAGCGGAGAGTTTATAAGTCAAATTTGAAAAAATGAAAAATCGAAATATGTATTTGAAAATCGTAAAATTGAAGAGCAGAAAATTTGGAAAATCGTAAAATTGAAACATTGGAAAATTGGGAAATCGAAAAATTGAAAATCGTGAAATCGAAAAATTGGAAAATCGAAAAATGGAATAATAAATAAACTGAAAAATCCCAAAACTGAAATTTCAATAAATTTAAAAATGAAAGAAAAACTGAAAAATCCCAAAATTGAAATATCCAAAAACTGAGAAATTAAAAAACTGAAAAATTGAGAAATCGAAAAATCAAAAACCTGAACTATCGAAAAATTGAAGAATTGAAGAACTGGAAAATATAAATAGTCGAAAATCAAGAAACGGGAAAACCAAAACATGGATTAATTGAAAAATAAAAAAATTGAGAGTTTATAAAAGTCAAAAATTGAAAAATCTAAGTATTTAAAAAATGAAAAATTAAAAAACAGAATCTAAAACCGAGAAGTCGAAAAATCGAAAAATTACGAAATAGAAAAATGTAAAATTTAAAAACCGAAATGCTGAAAAATCGAAAAAGTAAAAAAATCGACACATCGAAAAATCTAGAAGTCAAAAATCGAAAAGCCGAAGAATCGAAATATTGGAAAATCTCAAAACTGAAATATCGAAAAACTGAAAAATTAAAGAAAAACTGAAATATCCAAAAGATGAAAATCTAAAAAATTGAAAAATTGAGAAATCGAAAAATCAAAAAAGTGAAGGTGAAAAATCGAAACCTTAAAAAAATCGTAAAATTAAGAAATCAAAAACCTAGAAAATCGAAAAATTGAACTGGAAAATCGAAACAGTCGAAAGTAAAGAAATAGGAAAATCAAAACGTCAATTAATTGAAAATTCAAAAAATTGAGAATTTATTATAAAAGTCAAAAATTGAAAAATCGAAAAATCAAAATATGTATTTTTTAAACATCGTAAAATTGAAGAAGAAAAAAATTGAAAAAACGAAAAACTGCAACATTGGAAAATTGAAAATCGAGAAAATGTAAAGTCGAAAAAATGAATAATAAATAATTTGACAAATCCCGAAACTGAAATTTCGAAAAATTTAAAAGTGAAAGAAAACTAAAGGATGGAAAAACTGAAATATCCTAAAACCAAGAAATTAAAAAATTAAGAAATTGAGAAATTAAAAAGTCAAAAAAGTGAAGTAGAAAAATCGAAACCTTAAAAACCTAAAAAATTGAAAAATTGTAGATTTGAAGAAATCAAAAATCGAAAAACTGAGTTTATAAAAGTCAAATTTGAAAAATTGAAAAATCGAAATAGGTATTTAAAAATCGTAAAGAGAAAAATTGGAAAAATGTCAAATTGAAACATCGAAAAATTGGGAAATCGAAAAATTGAAAATCGTGAAATTGAAAAATTGAAGAAATGATGAACCAGAAAATCGAAACATTCGAAAGTCAAGAAATAGAAAATCAAAACATCAATTAATTGAAAAATCGAAAAATTGAGAATTTAGGAAAGTCAAAAATTGAAAAATCGAAAAATCGAAACATGTATTTAAAAATCGTAAAATTGAAGAGTCGAAAAATTTGAAAAAACGTAATACTGAATGAAACATCGGAAAATTGAAAATCGAGAAATTGAAAAATTTTGAAATTGTAAAATCGAAAAATTGAATAATAAATAATCTGGAAAGTTACAAAAGTGAAATTTCGAAAAATTGAAAAATCTCAAAACTGAAATATCCTAAAACTGAGAACTTAAAACATTGAAAAATTGAGAAATCTAAAAGCAAAAAAGTGAAGTAGAAAAATCAAAACCCTAAGAATTGAAAAATTGAAAAACTGGAAGTCAAATTTGAAGAATTGAAAAATCGAAATATTTAAAAATCGTAAAATTGAAAAGGCGAAAAATTGGGAAATCAAAAAATTGAAAATCGTGAAATTGAAAAATTGTAAAATCGATAAATTGAATAATAAATAAACTGAAAAATCCCAAATCTGAAATATCAAAAAACTAAAAAATCCAAAAACTGAAATATCTAAAAACGGTGAAATTAAAAAACTGAAAAATTGAGAAATCGAATAATTGAAAAATCAAAAACCTGAAAAATCGAAAATTGAAGAATTGAAGAACTGAAAAATCGAAATAGCCAAAAGTCAAGAAAAGAGAAAACCAAAACATCGATTAATTGAAAAATCGAAAAATTGAGAGTTTATGAATGTCAAAAATTGAAAAATCGAAATATTTACAAATCGTCAAATTGAAGAGGAGAAAAATTGAAAAAACGTAAAACTAAAACAACGGAAAATCGAAAATAAAAATTTAACACGGATTCCCACGAAAATGTCAAGGAAACCATCAAATTTTAGCTATAAATCTTATTTTTGTCGAATTTTATGAGTTCTGAAGTGTACTTCGATTTGTTTTAACGATTCTGATAGACATGACATACTTGCGATATGCAAAATCGACTTATTTTGCGAAAACGAGACGATTGATTAATTTTCTACCAAATTTATCACTCTTTCATGGACCGACGAACAAATTCTCGTCGTAATAACCCAAAACGCGCTCAAAATTTGAAGTGGGCGCATTGTTCAACCCCGCCTACTCATCGTCTCGCCGCCCCTTCGCGTTAATTTTTCATTAAACCCGTGTAACCACACCATCTTTCCCAATTTTTGAATAGCCACAATGCCTTTGAGCTCGTTTATTCATCTCCGAAATAAACCTCGGCATATTAGCACCCACTCCCTCCCATCCGGCGAACTCGCGTTCAGACAGTCCGATATTAGTGCGGTTATCGATCGCATTTTTTTAATTATCCAGACAACAGGCATTTGAAAATAGATTACTTTCTGTTGAAGGTCTCCCTTCGTGGTAACGCTCCACCTCATGGCTTCCTGCCTCTGCTACTCGAATTCGGCGATGAACCCGATCCTTTACGCTTTCCTGAGCGACAACTTCAAGAAGAGCTTTCTGAAAGCTTGCACTTGCGCCGCCGGAAAAGACGTCAACGCGACTTTGCACATGGAGAACAGCGTTTTCCCCCGGAAAAACAAGGGGTCGGAGAGGATGAGGGCGGCGCGGGGCACTTCCATCTGCCCGAATAACGACGACGAGTGCGACATGGGGCCGCTGGTGAGCCGGGGCGACCAGTCCACCTCGGCCATCACGATGACGTCACGGACGAACATAACCTCGCTGGGGGACAGCAGAGAGACCATATCGAAGGGCAACGCCGTCAAGAACGGCAACGTCGTCACCATCCATCCGACGTGTTTGTAAATTTTTTATTTGGAGATTGGAGGTGTAAGCAAAACTCGGGGTTTTACACCGCAGCGCCCCTATAAATCGGCGTTCGGGGATGTTTTATTTATGGCGGGGTAGTTGGTAAGGGTTATTACACGGAAGCCTGGTCGTAAGGGAACAATCACGATTGCTGATTTTTACGGGCGAGGTTTGCTTGGCTTTATTATCATTTCTCAAAAATATCATATCGATTCTGACATTTTGAGACACACAACTTGTACCATATTTTGCGATTCGTTGTTGATGAAGATCGGAAGGGTCTTTCTGTAGAGTAAGTTAGCGACTTAGCAGGGTATAAGAGAGTAGACGTACTTAAGTTAAGTTTAAGTTACTCAGTGTCAATTTAACATTGTATACACTTACGATATGATGTTAAAGATCTTAATGTGACCTATGTGTAAAAAGATTCTTGTAAAAATCGTGGTGTTTTATGTTTCGTGTATTGAGATTCGTTTAGTTCAAATGTCTATTAGTATTGTTACATTTTGTATATAAAGTTTATTCTTCTATAAACGAGATAATGTAATTCACAAGATTTTAGTAATTGAGCCCATAAAATCTTGTTTGCTATTACATTTTGTACTTTTATATACATTTATATAGGGAGGTGAAAGCTATCACGAACGAATTTTTGGCGCGAATTTTGAAAATCGGTAGTTTATGAAGCCGTAGGGGTTAAGCACGTTGTATGGCTTTCACCGATATATAATAATAAATTATCAATTGATTAAATGGCTGTTCTTAAGTGTTACGTGTACATAGCATATAATCATTTAGTTAAGACCTGTGATATTAACATAATGTTGTGAAAAATATGTATATAATCACACACATCTATCGATTTTGTGTACTTCCCTACCGCACCAACTAACGTTTTAAAAATTCCGATCATGTAAATGATAATCCAGTGTAACTTAAAATTAGGTTCGACCGAAAACCTAAGTTTGAGTGGTCTTGCCAAATAGCTGTACTTAGTGTGAATGTATACAATATATTTCTCGTATAATAAAACATACATATTTCCAACGTGTTCTCATTTCACAACCACTAAAAAATACATACAAAACGCTTCATTTAGATAATAAAATTAAAATTAATCATCTAAAATATGGATAAATTTGAAAATTCCTGGTCCCAAAACTCCACGATATTTTTAATTCAACAACACCAACCAAATGGCGTCATTGCGTTCCAAAAATTAAAAATACATAGCAAAAAGGACACTATTGTTATTACTATTTTAACATAACAATTACAAAATAAATGAAGCAGAATAAATCAAAAAATATTTGTACAAAGAAGAGAACTTGAAAATATAACAGTGAAAAAAGAGAGAAGCGACGTTATAAACTCAAAAAGCAAAATGAGTAGACAATTTATGATGGAAACAACAAAGATATATTTAAAGTGAAAGAGTTAAAATGGAAATCAAATACCCAGAGAGTACGACAAAAAGAACAGGAAATTCCTTATAGGGGTATTTCGAGATTTTTTAGTAAAGACCAGGAATTGCTGAACATTGACTTTCTCTTTCTAAAAGTGTTTATTGGACACTCCGAAAATGTAATTAATCTGATTCATAAAACCCTTGCGCAGGGGCGGATGGGACCATCTAGAAATCGGGAATCAAGACATGCAAGACAAGGGATCCCCGAGGTTCTTTCAAACTACTTCAAAAACAAGACAAGAGATATCCAAAATACTTTCAAATTACTTCAAAAACAAAACAGAAGGGGTCCCCGAAATTCTTTCAAATTACATACTTCAAAAACAAGACAACAAATCGCCGACATTCTTTCAAACTACTTCAAAAATAAAACAAAAGGAGTCCCCGAGATTCATTCAAACTATTACAAAAACAAAACAAAAACGTCCCCAAGATTCTTTCAAACTACTTCAAAAACAAAACAAAAAGGGTCCCCGAGATTCCTTCAAACTACTTCAAAAAACGAAACAAAAGGAATTCCCGCGATTTATTCAATCTACTTCAAAAACCGCATAGAGAGGGTTCCCGAGATTCTTTCAAACTAGTTAAAAAACAAAACAAAAGGAGTCCCGGAGATTTTTTCAAACTACTTCAAAAAGAAGACAAAAGGAATCCCCGAGATTCTTTCAAACTACTTCAAAAACCAGACAAAAAGGGTCCGCGAGATTCTTCAAACTACTTCAAAAACAAAACAAAAGTAGTCCCCGAGATTCTTTCCAACTACTTCGAAAACAAAACAAAACAAGTCCCCGAGATTCTTTCAAACTACTTCAAAAACAAAACAAAAAAGGGTTCCCGAGATTTTTTCAAACTACTTCAAAAACTAGACAAAATGGGTCCGTGAAATTCTTCAAACTACTTCAAAAACAAAACACAAAGGACTCCTGAGATTGTTTCAATTACTTCAAAAACAAGACAACAAATCGCCGACATTCTTTCAAACTACTTCAAAAATAAAACACACGGAGTCCCCGAGATTCTTTGAAACTACTTCAAAAACAAAACAAAAAGTGCCCCCGAGATTTTTTCCAACTACCTACTTCGAAAACAAAACAAAAGGAATCCCCGAGAATCTTTCAAACTACTTCAAAAACAAAACAAAAGGAGTCCCCGAGATAATTTCAAACTACTTCAAAAACCAAACAAAAACGTTCCGTGAGATTCTTCAAACTACTTCAAAAACAAAACACAAGGGGCTCCTGAGATTCTTTCAAACTACTGCAAAAACAGTTTATAAAACCAGACATAAGGGGGTCCCCGAGATTTTTTCAAATTACTTCAGAAACGGGACAAAAAGGGTCCGTTGCCCCCTTAGCTTTCTTTTCGGCTTCCTCTTTAGTTTTCGTTTTAGTTTCTTTTTTAGCTTTCTTTTCACCTGCTTCTTTAGTCTTCTTGGCCTCCTCTATAGCTTTTTTTCAGATTCTTCCTTCTTTTCTACTTCTCAGCCTCTTTCTTTGCTTTCTTTTCAGCTTCCCCTCTTGCTTCCTTAACCTTCGTTTCAGCTTTCTTTTTAACCTTTATCTCTGCTTCCTTTTTAGCTTTTTTTTTTGGCTTCTTTTTTAGCTTCCTTTTCAGTTTCTTCTTTAGCTTTCTTTTCAGCTTGTTCTTTAGCCTTTTCAGCCTCCTGTTTAGCTTTCTTTTCAACTTCTTCTTTCGCCTTCTTTTCAACCTCCTCCTTAGCTTTCTTTTCATCTTATTCTTTACCTTTTTTTTAGCTTCTTCTTTAGCCTTCTTGGTCTCCTCTTTAGCTTTCTTTTCAGCTTCTTCCTTCGCCTTCTTCTCAGCGTCCTCCTTACCTTTCTTTTCAGTTTCCTCTTTTGCCTTCTTCTCTGTTTCTTCCTTAGCCTTCTTTTCAGCTTTCTTTTTGTACTTTATTTCTGCTTCCTCTTTAGCTTTTTTTTTTTCGGCTTCGTCTTTAGCTTTCTTCTCAACTTCTTCTTTAGTCTTTTCAGCCTACTGTTTAGCTTTCTTTTCAACTTATTCTTTCGCTTTCTTCTCAACGTCGTCCTTGGCTTTCTTTTCCTTCTTTGCTTTCTTCTCTGCTTTTTGTTTAACCTTCCTTTCAGCTTCCTTTTTAGTTTTTATTTCTGCATCCTACTAAGCTTTCTTTTTGGCTTCTTCTTTAGCTTTCTTTTCATCTTATTCTTTAGCTTTTTTTAGCTTCTTCTTTTGCCTTCTTGGTCTCCTCTTTAGCTTTATTTTCAGCTTCTTCCTTCGCCTTCTTTTCAGCTTCCGCCTTAGCTTTCTTTACAGCTTCCTCTTTTACTTTCTTCTCTGTTTCTTCCTTAGCCTTCTTTTCAGCTTTCTTTATGTACTTTGTTTCTGCTTCCTCTTTAGCTTTATTTTCGGCTTCGTTTTTAGCTTTCTTTTCAGCTTCTTCCTTCGCCTTTTTCTCAGCCTCCTCCTTAGATTTCTTTTCAGCTTTCTCTTTAGCTTTTTTTTTTTGTTTCTTCTTTAGCCTTCTTAGCTTCCTTTTTAGCTTTCTTTTCAGCTTCTTCCTCCGTCTTCTTCTCCTCAGCGTCCTCCTTAACATTCTTTTCAGCTTCCTCTTTAGCTGTCTTCACTGTTTCTTCCTTAGCCTTATTTTCAGCTTTCTTTTTGTACTTTATTTCTGCTTCTTCTTTAGCTTTTTTCTCAGTTTCTTCTTTAGTCTTTTCGGCCTCCTGTTTAGCTTTCTTTTCAACTTCTTCTTTCGCCTTCTTCTCAACCTCGTCCTTGGCTTTCTTTTCCTTCTTTGCTTTCTTCTCTGCTTATTCCTTAACCTTCCTTTCAGCTTCCCTTTTAGTTTTTATTTCTGCATCCTACTAAGCTTTCTTTTCGATTCTTCTTTAGCTTTCTTTTCATCTTATCCTTTAGCTTTTTTTTTAGCTTCTTCTTTAGCCTTCTTGGTCTCATCTTTATCTTTATTTTGAGCTTCTTCCTTCGCCTTCTTTTCAGCTTCCGCCTTAGCTTTCTTTACAGCTTCCTCTTTTACTTTCTTCTCTGTTTCTTCCTTAGCCTTCTTTTCAGCTTTCTTTTTGTACTTTATTTCTGCTTCCTCTTTAGCTTTCTTTTCGGCTTCGTATTTAGCTTTCTTTTCAGCTTTCTCTTTTGCTTTCTTCTCTGTTTCTTCGTTAGCGTTCTTTTCAGCTTTCTTTTCGTACTTTATTTCTGCTTCCTTTTTAGCTTTCTTTTCAGCTTCTTCCTTCGCCTTCTTTTTCAGCGTCCTCCTTGGCTTTCTTTTCAGCTTCCTCTTTTACTTTCTTGTTTCTTCCTTAGCCTTCTTTTCAGCTTTCTTTTTGTACTTTGTTTCTGCTTCCTCTTTAGCTTTCTTTTCAGCTTAGTCTTTAGCTTTCTTTTCAGTTTCTCATTTAGACTTTTCGGTCTCATCTTTAGCTTTTTTTTCAGTTTCATCCTTCGCCTTTTTCTCAGCCTCCTCCTTAGATTTCTTTTCAGCTCTCTCTTTAGCTTTTTTATTGCTTCTTGTTTAGCCTTCTTGGCTTCCTCCTTAGCTTTCTTTTCAGCTTCTTCCTCCGTCTTCATCTCAGCGTCCTACTTATCTTTCTTTTCAGCTTCCTCTTTTGCTTTCTTCTCTGTTTCTTCGTTAGCGTTCTTTTCAGCTTTCTTTTTGTACTTTATTTTTGCTTCCTCTTTAGCCTTCTTTTCGCCTTCTTCTTTAACTTTCTTTTCTGTTTATTCTTTAGCTTTCTTTTCAGCTTCTTCTTCAGCCTTTTCAGTCTCCTGTTTAGCTCTCTTTTCAACTTCTTCTTTCGCCTTCTTTTCAGTCTCATACTTAGCTTTCATTTCCTCTTTTCTTTCTTCTATGCTTATTCCTTAGCCTTCCTTTCAGCTTCCTTTTTAGCCTTTATTCCTGCTTCCTTCTAAGCTTTCTTTTAAACTTCTACTTTGGCCTGTTTTAACTTCTTCATTAGCCTTCTTGACATCCTGTTTAGCTCTCTTTTCAGCTTCTTCTTTAGTCTTTTCGATCTCCTCGTTAGCTTTCTTTTCAACTTCTTCCTTCGTCTTTTTCTCAGCCTCCTCTTTAGCTATCTTTTCAGCTTCCTCGTTTGCTTTCCTCGCTGCTTCTTTCTTAGTTGTCTTCTCAACTTCCTCCTTAGTTTCCTTTTTAGCCTTTCTTTTTGACTCCACTTTAGCTTTCTTTTCCGCTTCTTCCTTAATTTTCTTCTCAGCTTCATCTTCAGCTTTTTACTCAACTTCTTCCTTAGCCTTCTTTTCAGCTTTCTTTTTGTGCGTTATTTCTGCTTCCTTTTTAGCTTTCTTTTCGGCTTCGTCTTTAGATTTCTTTTCACCTTCTTCTTTAGTCTTTTCGGCCGCCTCTTTAGCTTTGTTTTCAGCTTCTTCCTTCGTCTTTTTCTTAGCCTCCTCGTTAGCTACCATTTCAGCTTCTTGTTTTGCTTTCTTCCTTAGCCTTCTTTTCAGCTTTCTTTCTGGCCGATATTTCTGCTTCCTTTTTAACCTTCTTCTCAACTTACTCTTTAGGTTCCTTTTCAGCTTCGTATTTAGCCTTTCTTTTTGATTCCTCTTTAGCTTTTTTTTCCGCTTTTTCTTTAATTTCCTCTCAGCTTCCTCTTTAGCTTTTTTCTCAGCTTCTTATTTTGCTTTCTTCTCAGATTCCTCTTTAATTTTCTTCTCAGCTTCTTCCTTAGCTTTCTTTTTAGCTTTCTCTTTAGCTTTTCTTTCTGATTCCTACTTCAAAAACCAGACACATGTGGTCCCCGAGATTCTTTCAAGCTACTTCAAAAACCAGACACAGGGGTCCCCGAGATTCTTTCAAATTACTTCAAAAACAAGACAACCCATCCCCGAGATTCTTTCGAACTACTTCAAAAATAAAACACAAAGAGATTCCGAGATTCTTCCAAACTACTTAAAAAAAAAAGCGGAGATCCTGGCAAATTGCTTCAAAAATAAGTTTTCCGAGATTCTTTCAAATTACTGCAAATACGAGATATCACGGGCAGGGGTTTATTGAGGACTTCCAATAAACTTTTATGGAAATAGAAAGTCGATGTTCATTAATTAACTCCTAGTCTTTATACATATATGGATTATCAGATTAATACAGACAATGCGTCCAAAAAAAAATATTATCAAAATCCATAAAACCTAGTAAAGAATGAAATTATAAGACAAAAAAAATTCTCCAGGGTATTTAAAAAAACTTCCCTCGCCTCTGAAGCACACTCCGCCTTGTTTATGGTGCAAAAACCAGCGTTTCTCTAACACCTAGAGTAAAAATCAAGGAAGATTCAAAAACCACAAGTACAGGAGTAATGTTATTTTATAAAATTTATATAACATTCACCACGCAAACTTTTCAGGTGACGTCATCAAGTTCTGGGTGGGATAATCAGACAAATTTTGATCAGCGTTTTAACATCTACACGATAATTCTAAAACGTATACAATTTTGCAACAAGCAGTAAGTAGTAGAGACGGAAACGGCAGACCTATTTTTCCACACTCTAGGCATCATAAGAACTGATTTTACAACGTAAGAGTGGTGGAAAGGCAGAAAAAGTACAGAAAGAACAACTTTGCATAGAAGAGAACTGAAAAATAAAATGATACGAACAAAAGTGGAAACAAAAAAATATATGTTTAAAAGATGGAAGTAAATATAAGGGAAAACAGTTAAAAATGAGGTTCTAAAACCAAATAGGTATCTATTGCGGACGAAAACGCAGCGTTAACAAATTTTCCGCGGTCGAAGTCCTTATTCTATTCTAGGCGATGATCAATACTTAAAAGAAAATAAAGAGTTTCAGTTCGAAGGAAAGAATAGTAAGGTTTGCTCAATTAAAAACGTATTAAGCGAAAAACGAGTTCTAAAAATATACAACTGCGGTAATAAAACTGAATTGTATATGGAGGCTTGTAAACAAAAATGGGGTGTCGTATTGCTACAGAAGCGAACCAAGGTGATATATTTAATGTTGTTCTTTCTGTATTTTTGAATTATTATAAAGATAAACAAGAAAATGGAAACAAAACAAAAATTTGGTACAAAAACACAACCAAAAGTGATCTGGGGACGGTATTTACAGTGCTGGTTTTAAAAAAAGAACACTGGAATGAGATGACAGAAACCTGCACCGGGTTTGTATCTGAGATAACGGCGTCTCGAGTAGTTTACTGCTTTCGTCGTTACAGGTTTCTGTATCGCGTTAGGTGAGTGGGCTAGAAGATGGCGCTACGGTTGCTGTTCGGTGTGCGGTGTTCAACTTACCGTAAACAAGATGTAGCCACCGTCCCCCATTAAAATCTTAAAAAACCACATTCAACAGGCTGGTTCGGATATCGTAGTCATAGTCACACGGTCAAATCAGATGCATTCGAAGAGTTCGCGATATTAAGTTCAAAGACACGCTCGCTTCGCGTTACGTCAAACAAGCGACGAAAAAAAAGCACAACTTATCGCATCAATCGCTCAAAAACAGATCAAATTCCAGGCGAATTCCTCAGACAAAGCGAAAAAATAAACAAGCCGAACTTCGTCAACTCTTTATTCTTCTGTGTCGTGTTATTTAAATAATGTGTTTACTAATAAGCGCGAGATAAACCGAGTGTGAAAAGTCCCCGTTGCGTCGACCGCGTCCAGTGATAAGCGCGAAGTTGCCAAAAGAGTGCTCTTCCTCTCGGAAGAAGAAGAGGACCCCGAGTTGGTGTGTAGAAAGTGCGAGCGGCATTTTTGGCCGCCGAAGATGAACCTCGGCGCTCCGTAAACTTTCCCGTTTTTTTCTTTTATCGCTGTGCAAATAATCGCGTCAAAAATAACATTCCGACCGCGGCGGTTCCTGGACGCTCTCTGCTGTTTTGACGCTCGATCACGTGATAGTGCAACAATTGCTGGTGGACAAATATCTCCGCAGCCTCGATTGACCCACTGGGATTTTTAAACACATGGTAAGTGGGTTTTTTGCCGTTTGCTGCTCTCCCATGGTTGGGCTATTTTGGGCGCCAAGGTCGCCGAATGGGCCCAATCGCGCCGATTGCGTACTGTTGACCTCTTCTCTTGTCATTCCTTACGTGATCCCTTGACACGTGTGTGCGCCTCGTTTGCATAAAATGCGCTCAACTTGCTCGGACGCCAATTCGCACACCCATAGCTTTGCCGCCAAAACGCGTTTTCCGCCGTTATGCAACGCCCGATTTTCGCGATTTCCTCGACTTGAACACCCGATAATCCGACTTGTTTATGTCGCTAAAAATATTGTTTAACAATTGAATTTTAATCGCGTGCTGACGTAATGGACTATTTTTAACTTTGAGGTGCCGTTTCCTTACCTTTGATATCGAAAATTTACAACAGGTTTCTGTAATTGATTTATAAATAACCACTCATTATTAATCCTCTCCATTAATGGGCGGCCGCTTATTTATTCATCTTCATTGTTTCCATAACACGGATTCATGTTGTGCTAATAAATGGCCGCACGTGTGCTAAATTACTTTTGCGGAATTCTTATTCATCGAGCTTGAAACTGTGTTAGGTAAACGTTTGCAGCCGGATTTCAAAAATCAAAACTACTTTTTTTTCGCGATTTTTGCGATGTCATTGACATGCGAAAATTAAAAGTGAAAAACAAGTTCTAAATTTAAGTTTCTTTACAATTGTCGCTTTCTGAAAGGACTAGAATAGGATGAAATTTATGGGTCAGCGTTTGCCAAACTTTTTTGTTGGGCAACACTTTCGCACGGTTATCATAAAAAATTAGAATAGAAATCATATTAATTTGAATAATTTTCACTTGGAGACGTCTTGCGGAACACCGTTTTGGAATCGCTGCCATCATTTTTTTTAATGTCATAGCAAGGTTTTCTTTACCGAGAAATACCATTTTATTAAGTCTATGTGTATTATATGTAGAAATAATGGAAAGCACTACCACAGATCAGTAAACAGTAAACACAAAGTTTAAATGAACCAAGATTTGTTTAGTGCATCATATGTAACAGTGGTTGCGGTTTTCATGGATCTCAGAGCATTGGAGAAGCTATATTTGAGGCTAAATGTTTCTGGAATTTTTGGTTAGTTAAATTTCAAAACGAAACCTAGACACTGTAATCCACGGAAAAGAGCTTTCCCTGTTATTTTGATATCTTTTCCACATGTTTAATCAAGAAAAAAAAAAAATAGAACTTATACGCAGCGGATATCACTTTTAAGAAATTGCCTTAAAACAAAATTATTTGGTTTTTTGTTGATAGAATTTTACTATAGTTTTGTTTTTGACATAAATCTTCTGGCAATGCGCGAATAGGAAAATTACAATAGGTTTCATAATAAAAGAATTATAGAAAGTAAATAAGAATGGAAAAAACGACAACAATATTTAAAATTAAATACAAACAAATTTCGCATTGTTTACCATTTCGTTACGGAATGATCCAAATTTATTTTTGGCAAGTCTTCAATATTTTGAAAATGTATTTATTATGTAGAAGTACTGCTAAAACTGTTAAATAAAAAAAAGTACAGTAGAACTTTTATATAGCGGACATCGCTTTTTTAAGAAATGTTTTGTTAATGCGGTAATAGCAAAATTACAATAAATTTCATAATAAAATAAATATAAAAAGTTAATAAGGATAGAAAAAAAAAACAAGAATATTTAAAATTAAATACAATAATTTTATTGCTTTAATTCAAGGCAAAAATACAGTAGAACTATATAGTGGACATCGCTTTTAAAAAATGGATTTTTAGGCAACTTTTCCAAAAGCTCCATTGTTCCGTTTTAAAATTTTCCATCGTTTTTCTACCATTTTCCAATTTTACCCCCCAGAGGTTATTTCTGCCTTTGTTTATTAGAAAATTCGTGAAAAAAAAATTCCAAAGTGAATATTTAGAAAATCTTGCTCAATTTTTCCATACGAAATTTTCCGCCTTTTTGAACCATTTTCGAAAATTACCTAAAGAGATTTTTCTTGTAGATTTCAGCCTTTAGAAATTATTTCTGCCTGCATTACTTAGAAATTTTCTACCAATTTTCCAAAATTAGCGAACACTTTTCGGGATTAAAAAACGGGATATTTAGAAAACCTTGCTCTGGAATCATAAGCACAATATATTTTTGGAATCGAAACATCAAGATTTTTGTGTGGATTTTTAGGCAACTTTCCAAAAAGCTCAATTTTTCCATGAGAAAGTATCCACTTTTTTTACACCATTTTCGAAAATTACCCAAAGAGACTTTCTTCAAACTTTCAGTCTCCAGAAGTTAATTGTCGTCATTTCTTACAAAATTCGCAGCATTTTCCCAAAATTTCGCATTTGAAATGTGGGAATTTTCAGTATTTTAAAAAAACTGACTGACTTTCCAACCGAATATTTAGAAAATCGTGTTCCAGAATCATAAATAAAAGCTATATTTTTGGAACTAGCACGTCAAGATCAATGTACCAGATTTTTTTGTGGATTTTTAGGCAACTTTTCCAAAGCTTAATTTTTCCACACTCTCCCCTTAGAAAATTTTCTACCTTTTTTCGAAGATTTGCGAAAATTACCCAAAGAGATTTTCTTGTAGATTTCAGTCTCCAGAAGTTATTTCTGCCTTCATTTTCTAAAAAATTCCTACCAATTTTCCAGAATCACCCATTTGAGATATGGAAATTTTCAGGATTTAAAAAATATATGTTTTCAGACCGCGTATTTCGAAAATCCTATTCCGGAATCATAAGCGCGATATTTTCTTGAATCAACACGCCAAGATCAATGTCACAGAATTCTTTGTGGATTTTTAGACAACTTTCCCAAAAGCTCAATTTTTCCATACTCTCCCCTTTATAAATTTTCCAACTTTTTTCGACCATTTTTGAAAATATCCAAAGAGATTTTTTTGTAGATTTTAGCTTGCAGAGGTTATTTCCAGTTTCATTTCTTACAAAATTCCCTGCATTTTCCCAAAATCTCGCATTTGAAATGTGGGGATTTTCAAGATTAAAAAAAAAATATTTCCACATCGAATATTCAGAACATCTTGGTCCGGAATGATAAACACGCTATATTTTTAGAATTAGCACGTTAAGATCTATATACCAGAATTTGTTGCGCATTTTTAGGCAACTTTTCCAAAAGCTCAATTTTTCCTTACGAAATTTTCCACCTTTTTTCGACCACTTTCGAAAATTACCTAAATAGATTTTTCTTGTAGATTTCAGTCTCCAAAAGTTATTTCTGCCTTCATTTTCTAAAAAATTCCTACCAATTTTCCAGAATCACCCATTTCAGATATGAAAATTTTCAGGATTTAAAAAATATATGTTTTCAGACCGCGTATTTGAAAATCCTATTCCGAAATCATAAGCGCGATATTTTTTTTGAATCAACACGCCCTGAATTCTTTATGGATTTTTAGGCAATTTTCCCAAAAGCTCAATTTTTCCATACTTTCGACCATATTTGAAAATACCCAAAGAGATTTTCTGGTAGATTTCAGCCTGCAGAGGTTATTTCCGGTTTCATTTCTTACAAAATTCCATGCATTTTCCCAAAATCTCGCATTCGAAATGTGGGGATTTTCAGGATTTAAAAAAAATATTTCCACATCGAATATTCAGAAAATCTTGGTCCGGAATGATAAACACGCTATATTTTTAGGATTAGCACGTTAAGATCTATATACCAGAATTTGTTGCGGATTTTTAGGCAACTTTTCCAAAAGCTCAATTTTTCCTTACGAAATTTTCCACCTTTTTTCGACCACTTTCGAAAATTACCTAAATAGATTTTTCTTGTAGATTTCAGCCTTCAGAAGTTATATCTACCAATTTTCCAGAATAGCCCATTTTAAGTGTCGAAATTTTCAGGATTAAAAAAATACTTCCAAACCGAATATTTACAAAATCGTGTTCCAGAATCATAAACACGCTATATTTTAGGAATTAGTACGTCGATATCTTTATCCCAGAATTTTTTGTGAATTTTTAGGCAACTTTTCCATAAGCAGAATTTTTCCATACTCCCCCCCTACAAAATTTTCCACCTTTTTTGAACATTTTCCAAAATTATCCAAAGAGATTTTCTTGTAAATTTCAGCCTCCAGAAGTGATTTCTGCCTTCATTTTTTAGAAAATTCCCACTAATTTTGCAGGATCGCCCATTTGAGATATGGGAATTTTCAGGATTCAAAGAAAATGATTTCCAGACCTCGTATTTAGAAAATCCTGCTCCAGAATCATAATCGCCATATATTTTTTGACTCAACACGTCGAGATTGACGTCCCAGAATTTTTTGTGGATTTTTAGGCAACTTTCCCAAAAGTTCAATTTTCCATACTCTCCCCTGATGAAATTTTCGACCTTTTTTCGATCATTTTCGAAAATTACGTAAACAAATTTCCTGTTATATTTCAGCCTCCAGAAGTTATTTCCGACTTCATTTCTTAAAAAAATTCCCAATATTTTTCCAAAATTTCGCATTTGAAATCAGGGAATTTTCACAATTAAAAAAATACTTCTAAACCGAATATTTAGAAAATCCTGCTCCGGAATCATAAGCGCGATATATTTTTTGAATCAACACGTCAAGATTGAAGTCCCAGAATTTTTCGTGGATTTTTACGCAACTTTCCCAAAAGCTCAATTTTCCATACTCTCCCCAGATGAAATTTTCCACCTTTTTTCGACATTTTCGAAAATTACGTAAACAAATTTTCTTATATATTTCAGCCTCCAGGAGTTATTTCCGACTTCATTTCTTAAAAAATTCCCAACATTTTTCCAAAATCTCACATTTGAAATCAGGGAATTTTCACGATTAAAAAAATACTTCTAAACCGAATATTTAGAAAATCTTGTCCCGGAACCATAAGTACGCTATATTTAGACAACTTTTCCAAAAGCACAGTTTTTCCATACTCTCACCCCACAAAATTTTCTACCTTTTTTTGGACATTTTCCAAAATTACCGAACGAGATCTTCTTGTAAATTTCAGCCTCCAGAAGTTATTTCTGCCTTCATTGTTTAGAAAATTCCTACCAATTTTCCAGAATCGCCCATTTGAGGTATGGGAATTTTCAGGATTTAAAGAAAATGATTTCCAAACCATGTATTTAGAAAATCCTGCTCCTGAATCATAAGCACCATATATTTTTTGACTCAACAGGTCAAGATTGAAGTCCCAAACTTTTTTGTGGATTTTTAGGCAACTTTCCCAAAAGCTCAATTTTCCATATCCTCCCCTTATAGAATTTTCCAACTTTTTTCGACCAGTTTCCCAAATTATCGAAAGACATTTTCTTGTAAATTTCTGCCTCCAAAAGTTATTTCTGCCTTGATTTTTTAGAAAATTCCTACCAATTTTCCAGAATCGCCCATTTAAAATACCAGAATTTTCAGGATTTAAAGAAAATGATTTCCAGACCACGTATTTAGAAAATCCTGCTCCGGAATCATAAGCGCCATATATTTTTTGACTCAACACGTCAAGATTGAAGTCCCAGAATTTTTTCTGGATTTTTAGGCAACTTTCCCAAAAGCTCAATTTTTCATATCCTCCCCTTATAGAATTTTCCAACTTTTTTCGACCAGTTTCCCAAATTATCGAAAGACATTTTCTTGTGAATTTCTGCCTCCAAAAGTTATTTCTGCCTTGATTTTTTAGAAAATCCCTACCAATTTTCCAGAATCGCCCATTTAAAATACGAGAATTTTCAGGATTTAAAGAAAATGATTTCCAGACCACGAATTTAGAAAATCCTGCTCCGGAATCATAAGCGCCATATATTTTTTGACTCAACACGTCAAGATTGAAGTCCCAGAATTTTTTGTGGATTTTTAGGCAACTTTCCCAAAAGCTCAATTTTTCATATCCTCCCCTTATAGAATTTTCCAAGTTTTTTCGACCAGTTTCCCAAATTATCGAAAAAGATTTTCTTGTAAATTTCTGCCTCCAAAAGTTATTTCTGCCTTGATTTTTTAGAAAATTCCTACCAATTTTCCAGAATCGCCCATTTAAAATACGAGAATTTTCAGGATTTAAAGAGAATGATTTCCAGACCGTATTTAGAAAATCCTGCTCCTGAATCATAAGCGCCATATATTTTTTGACTCAACACGTCAAGATTAAAGTCCCAGAATTTTTTGTGGATTTTTAGGCAACTTTCCCAAAAGCTCAATTTTCCATTCTCTCCCCGTATAAAATTTTCCAACTTTTTTGGACCAGTTTCCCAAATTACCGAAAGAGATTTTCTTGTATATCTTAGCCTCCAGAAGTTATTTCTGCCTTTGTCTCCCAGAAAATTTCTGCCGATTTGCCAGATTCGCCGATTTGAGATATGGGAAATTTCAGGATTTAAAAAAAATGACTTCCAAACCGGGTATTTAGAAAATCTTGCTCCGGGAGCATAAAGGCGATATATTTTTGGAATCAACATGGATTTTTCGATTTTTCAACTTTTGACGTTTCTAAATTCCGATTTCTACATTTCTGAAATAATGAATTTTTCGATTTCTCAATTTTGCGATGTTTCAGTTTTAGGAAATGTCAATTTTTTTTAGTAGTTTAGTTAGTAATTTTCGAAGGTGGTCAAAAAAGGGTCAAAAATTACAAAAAGGGTGAGCTTTAAAAAAATGAGCTTTCGGAAAAATTGCCTAAAAATCCACAAGAAATTTTGGGACATGCTGATTTTTGTCTTATTTAATATAACTGATTTCTAAGATATTATTAATTTATAGAAAATATCGTCCTTGTTATTAAGAAAAAGTACCGGACCCAATACAGAACCCCGTCACCCACTGGAACAAATTTGCCCCACCTGTTATATTACCAGTTTAAAAATTTCAATTCGTTCAACTGCTACAAAAAACTGATTCTGGCTTTCACTTTACACTCATTTCGTGTGGAAATTTGATACTCTAGTCACTACTTTTATACAAACAAATAAAATTTGTTAATATTTTGCACCGAAGAATCTCGTTTAAGTACTGTTATTTTTAGAAAAAAATCCATAAAAGCGTCAATCAGAATTTATAGCCTAAGCTATGAATCATAACGGTAGAACGATAGTCAATTTGATCGTATCAAGCCAGTAATTAACCATATATTATAAATTTCACTTTTTGTGCCTTTTTTTTGCCACGCTTAGTTTGCACGAACTCAATGAGAGAAGAAATCATGCAACGTTTTTGCAGACTAAAAAAGAAGAAACAAATCAAAAAACAGAAGAATTTTACCACTCAAACGTCATTCTGATCACACTCTATTTTAAACTGGAGTAACTCTTCCGTCATGGGTATTTCTTGTGACTGCAAGTGCGTCTGCTCTGCCACAAATTAAACTATCTTTTTTTAATAGAAGCAAAAAGAATCTGTTTACTAAAAATTGTCTGCTCGATTAGTCTTTTTACGAGTCGACATGATCTCATTCTCAAAATAACTGGGACCATTATGCAAACAAGGCCATATCCTTAAGTGCAAATTTAACCTTACTCAAAAGCAAACAAAGCTCTTTCAGCCTCCTTTGTTCGATCAAAACCGCCCAAAAAAACCCAATTTGCAAACTTGCCATAAAACTGATTGTTGCGAGTACCTCATTTGTAAACTTACATGTAAAAACAACGCAAACAAGGGAATACGCGTTAAATTGGCGTAACTGAGCGTAAAACATAATGCCAAGTCACTGCAATTTTCATTCTGATTTGTCATTGCTGGACACAATGTCAGGGTTACCCGTGATGTAACTCACGTCAATTATCCGCAAAATAACCGTTACTGCGTTACTTATGACATATAGAAGAAATAAATTCCGTGGAATTACTTGTATCGATCATATTTTTAAATTTTATATGACATTTTACGTAACAGCTGAGTGCATCAAAGAACTTTCAAATAGTCCTTTTGAGGTCAAACTTGCAATCAAGTTTTAATGAAATCCTGAAAATTTTATTAAGGGGGAAAGATGTATTGATTGTCGCTACAATCATGGGAGTGAATTATTTCTCTACCGTTTACTGTTTTATGAATGACATTCGCGTTTTTTCAATGAAACTGCCGTCGAGTCGCATCGATTCAACATATTTTATTCAAGTGAGTTTGTAAAATGACACAAGTGACACATTGATCCAATCCCTATTTTTTTTTTTTTTAATAAATACGTCTAGCTTTAATAATCTTCGAATTTTATCGATTTGCGAAGGACCGTTTAAAGGGTCACCCCGAGAGTCAACTCAGCCTCATTCAAATAAAGCTAAACGTTCTGTAATAAGTACACTTGGAAAATAAAGTAATTGACGAAAACGATTTCAAGCAATCATATTAGTCCTAGTGATAAACACGCTCATAATGTAAACGATGGTGACTTTTAACACGCTGCAGCAAATGAGTTAGTGCCTTGACTAAATTGTTATAATCAGACATACTCAATAATCACAATGTCTTGTTTGTTGTTGAATTCACGGCTTTGAGTCTTACCAGTTTTCGCTTCGGGTTTGTTCAATCGTCACACTGTTTGGTAATGTGTTTATTAACCAAAGAAAGTCTTTTCAGTTACCTGCGTCGTCACTTAACTCATTTATAAGTTTTTATTAATCAAACAATTAGAAAGAAATGTTTTTTTAATCGTGGGTTTGAAAGTCATTTGTATAACACGGGAAGAACGGCGACATGGTGATGCTTCCTTGAGGTACACCGTATCTCATAACAAGTTCGCTCTATTATTTCTCGAAGGCTTGAATTCTCTTGAGGTTCTATTAGTGGCTGCTGTTGCTGATGAGAAAGTGTGTCAAACGTGTTGGTTTGATCCAGAAATATACTGGGGGTTAGCTCGGGATTATTGTTATCAGGCTGTTGAAACAGTTATAATGTCACCGGTTGAAATTATTTTTGTGAATACTGTATTTAATGTGGGCTAATTAGAACTGATTAGAAGTATATTGTCAAATTAAAAATAATGGAATTAAAACGTTTCGTTTAGGACACTTTTGCCACTGTTCAAATATTGATACATATTTTGAAAATTGTCATATTTTAAAGAGTTTCTTGTTTTAAGCAGGTCATACTCATTTAATCTTAGTATGAAATACAGTCAAACTTTCACTTTATTTTACGGAGCCCATACATTGAAATAAAATGTCGTTTACGGAAGAAGACAGAACAATAACGACACATTAAATTAGTAACGATTTTTTGCTCAAAATAACCTAAAACTAATGTTTTTGTAAAGGCGAAATTTATTTCGCAAAATGAAGAATAAAAATACACTGAAAAGAGCGCATTTTTTTTTTAAAGCGAAGTCCACTATATACAGTTCTACTGTATTTTTTTCCTTGATTTTGGTACAATGTGACACTACAGCGAAATTATTTCGTAAAATGAAGGATAAAATACACTGAATAGAGGATTTTTTAAAAGCGATGTCCGCTGTAAAGAAGTCCTACTGTATGTTTTCTAATTTTGACAGTTTTAGTGGTACTCTACGCAATCAAACTTGAAATTATAGAAAACTTTAATTTTCTTTTTTTTGCTTTTTTTTAGGGCATATCCCAGAATTTTTATTTAGAAAACCTTGCTCCGGAATAATAGCACGATAGTTTTGGGAATCAAAACATCAAGATCTGTATCCCAGAATTTTTTGCGGATTTTTAGGCAACTTCCCAAAAGCTCAATTTTTCCATGAGAAAGTTTCCACCTTTTTTACACCATTTTTGAAAATTACCCAAAGAGATTTTCTTGTAGATTTCAGCCTGCAGAGGTAATTTCCGGTTTCATTTCTTAAAAAATTCCCAGCATTATCCGAAAATCTCGCATTTGAAATGTGTGAATTTTCAGGATTAAAAAAAAATATTTCCAAACCGAATATTTAGAAAATTTTGGTCCGGAATGATAAACATGCTATATTTTTGGAATTTGCACGTCAAGATCTATATACCAGAATTTTTTGTGAATTTTTAGGCAACTTTTCCAAAGCAGAGTTTTTCCATACTCTCCCCCTACGAAATTTTCCACCTTTTTTGAACATTTTCCAAAATTACCCAAATAGATTTTCTTGTAAATTTCAGCCTCCAGAGTGATTTCTGCCTTCATTTTTTAGAAAATTCCCACTAATTTTCCAGAATCGCCCATTTGAGATATGGGAATTTTCAAGATTCAAAGAAAATGATTTCCAGACCTCGTATTTAGAAAATCGTGCTCCGGAATCATAAGCGCGATATATTTTTTGAATCAACACGTCCAGATTGAAGTCCCAGAATTTTTCGTGGATTTTTGGCAACTTTCCCAAAAGCTCAATTTTCCATACTCTCCCCTGATGAAATTTTCCACCTTTTTCGACCATTTTCGAAAATTACGTAAAAAAATTTTCTTCTATATTTCAGCCTCCAGAAGTTATTTCCGACTTCATTTCTTAAAAAAATTCCCAACATTTTCCCAAAATCTCGCATTTGAAATCAGGGAATTTTCACAATTAAAAAAAATACTTCTAAACCGAATATTTAGAAAATCTTGTTCCGGAACCATAAGTACGCTATACTTTGACAACTTTTCCGAAAGCACAGTTTTTCCATACTCTCACCCCACAAAATTTTCCATCTTTTTTTGGACATTTTCCAAAATTACCCAAAGAGATTTTCTTGTAAATTTCAGCCTCCAGAAATTATGTCTGCCTTCATTTTTTAGAAAATTCCCACCAATTTTCCAGAATCGCCCATTTGAGGTATGGCAATTTTCACGATTCAAAGAAAATGATTTCCAGACCTGGTATGTTTGCGGATTTTTAGGCAACTTCCCAAAAAGCTCAATTTTTCCATGAGAAAGTTCCCACCTTTTTTACACCATTTTCGAAGATTACCTAAAGAGACTTTCTTCTAACTTTCGGTCTCCAGAATTCATTTCTTACAAAATTAGCAGCGTTTTCCCAAAATTTCGCATTTGAAATTTGGGAATTTTTAGTATTTTAAAAAAACTGACTTCCCAACCGAATATTTAGAAAATCGTGTTCCAGAATCATAAATAAGCTAAATTTTTGGAATTAGCATGTCAAGATCTATGTACCAGAATTTTTTGTGGATTTTTAGGCAACTTTTCCAAAGCTTAATTTTTCCATATTCTCCCCTTAGAAAATGTTCTACCTTTTTTCAATCATTTGCAAAAATTACCCAAAGACATTTTCTTGTAAATTTCAGTCTCCAGAAGTTATTTTTGCTTTCATTTTCTAGAAAATTCCTACCAATTTTCCATTTGAACTATGGAAATTTTCAGGATTTAAAAATATATATTTCCAAACCGCGTATTTCAAAAATCTTATTCTGGAATCATAAGCGGGATATATTTTTTTATTCAACACGTCAAGATCTATGTCCCACAATTTTGTATGGATTTTTGGACAACTTTTCCAAAACCTCAATTTTTACACTTTCCTCTTATAAAATTATCCACCTTTTTTCAACCATTTTGGAAAATTACTTAAAGGTATTTTCTTGTAGATTTGAGCCTCCAGAAGTTATTTCGGCCTTCATTTCTTACAAAATTCCTACAATTTTGCCATTATCACCAATTTAAAATATGGGAATTTTCCGGATTTAAAAATATTGATTTCTAAACCGAAATTTAGAAAATCTTGAGTCGAAATCGTAAACACGCTATATTTTTGAAGTCACCACGTCAAGATCTATATCCTTGAATTTTTTGTGGATTTTTAAGCAACTTTTCCAAAAGCTCACAATTTTACCAGCTTTTTTCGCCCAATTGTGAAAATTACCTAACGAGATTTTTTGTAGATTTCAGCCTCCGTCAGTTATTTCCAGCTTCATTTCTTAGAAAATTCCTACCGTTTTTCCAGAATCGCCCGAAAAATATGGGAATTCTCAGAATTTCAAATAGTTCGAAAATCTCGCCCCGAACCATCTGTTTATTTCCCTCAAAAAATTGATGACGTTATCTCAAAATTTTGCCGAATAAATTCTACCCAAAATATCCAAAATATGATGAGTTTTTACTTGTAATTCATCATAGCATTCATATTTTTTATTGATCAAATTAAGAACGAGTGACCCCATTTTCCCGAAAATGTGAAAATACAAACATCTTTATTTAATAAGAATTATAATAATGATATTCAGAACATTTTGTCGATTGTAGCTTACTAGTTAATTGTTTTGATCCTCTGTTTTGATGGGACGAACTCATTCAAATCAAACTAATTTCTGCGTACTTGCTAAGATAAGACTGATTTTGGCAGATGACATACCTCCTAAGAAAAAAGAATAGGAATTTTTCTCTTGATTTTTTTGGTTAATTGAAGAAAAATTGCAAAAAATTCTTAATAGAATATTTAAAGAGATCTTGCAAAAATTTTCCAAAAAAAAAAATGGAAACCGTTCCAAATGGCTTTATTTGAGAGGGAAAGAGAGTTAATCACTAGAGGATTTTTCATATACATATTTCGAGATTGAAATCATTTTGCGATATCTCTTTTGAATTAAAGGATTATTGGGGACGAAGCTTCCGAAATTACAAAAAAAAAAAAAATTAAAAATACCGAGTTTTTAGTTTTATATTAGTATTATAGTATTAGTATTAGTATTAGCCGCGGATTTATCTTATGAAATACTAGCCCCGCCCACCCACCCGCTTTTTTCTTAGGAGATATGGCATTTGCCAAAATCAGTATTACCTTACCAAGTACTTGCCCCGCCCACCCACCCTGTATTTTCTTGAAAGATATGTCATTTGCCAAAATCAGTCCTATCTTAGCGAGTACCGAAAACACAAACATTTTTTTGTCAATTCACGCGTTTCTCCAGTCATGTTGGCATTATGAAGAAAAACTAAAAAATAGCGATTTCCTCTCAAAAAATAATAATTATATTTTTATTTACAATTACAATTACAATATATTCTTCTCAACAAGATATTTTTACATAACAATAGACCGATCCCAGCATAGTATTACGAGCCGCGGCCGAGGTATAAAAACATTACATAAATGGAAACGGTCTAGGAAAGTTTTTACCTAGAAGGGAATATATGCAATATATCACTAAGATAACAGTCCGAGCCGAAGGCGAGAATCAATACAGAGGTGATCATCACAACACCTCATATTTTCAAAAACGTAACCGTGAGAATGAAAATTCACCTCTTAACAAAATTGTTTCTCTAAAATTTTTAGAAAACTCGTCAAGGACTCAAGAACTTTACCACTCTTAAAATATTTCTAAATATTATTTCCAGTTTTTTATTATATTTTAAGACAACTGAAACTGCCAAGAGCTTTCAAACAATTAGATTTTTTTTTTCTTAAAAATTCTACAAATTATAATTTTTCCCTGTGACAGTAAAGAATTTCTGGAAAACATTACTTTGTATTGAATTTCAAAACAATTCTTAACATTTCGAATTCATAAAAATGGCGCCATTTGGAATTTTGAGAAATAAGACTTTTAACTTTTTCAAAAAAAAGTGGATATTTTTGGAAAATAGTTGTTTCTCACTTTCCTCGCTTATTTAAAAAATATGTATCGCAGAAAGGACTTCACATTCTCTAGAAGCTAACAATTTTTTCCGATTGAACAGAGCCACTTTTAATGATTTCAAAACGTTTTTTGTCTTTTGTTTTTTTCTCTTGTCATGTGCTAATTGAAGAAATATCACAAAAAAGATTTCAGATTCGTAGTCTGGTACGTCAACTCCTTTCCCTCCCAAACATAGAGCCATTTTGATCGTTTAAAAATCTTTTGGAAGTTTTTGGGTTTTTCCCTTTTATTTGAAGAGATATAGCAGATTTCGCACTTTTAGCGTAAAACACTCCATTAGCTAGGAACTTTGACGTTTTCAAGAAATATTTTCGAAATTTTGCACTCGATTTTCTTGATTAAATGAAGGAGAAATAGTACAAAAATGTTCAAACTCGAAATGTGTGAAGAACTGTCTATAAATTAGTTCTATTTTATTGTCAAATAATGCCATTTTGAAAAATTTTTAGTTTAACTTGCACTTCTCAGTTATTTGGAAAACATATTTTCGTTTACTTATTCAAAAATATATTGCTAGTACTTGTCAAAATAAGCCTCATTTTGGCAAATGACGTACATGATAAGAAAATAACGGGTGGGTGGGCGGGGCTAGTACTTGCTAAGATAAGACTGATTTTGCAGATGACAAACCTCCCAAGAAATAGAATAGAAATTTTTCTCTTGATTTTTTTGCTTAATTGAAGAAAAATTGCAAAAAATTCTTAATAGAATATTTAAAGAGATCTTGCAAAAAGGACTTCAGAGTCGTAATCATTTCTTTTGGAAATATTGATCACTTTGATGATTTAGATCTCAAATAGACTTGTTTTTCTTATTGAGGATAACCTAAGGACGTACAGTAACGGAATCCATTGGGCAATTTGTCACTTTCAAATTTTCTCGATATTTCATAACCCCTAGACAAGGCCGTAGCTAGCGGGAGGCTAGGGGATGCTCCTCTAGATCTAGACAAATTATAATTAACCAAATGTGAATTACAGCATCCAAAAACCGAAAAAATGGAGTGTTTCATTCAATAAACGGAAGTTAGAGCAATAAAAAAGTCTGGACCGTCGGCATTGTCATCCAGTTATTCCAATTCGTAGAAAACATGTTTTAGTTTAGTTTGTGTTTCACCCTCACGTCTACAGATTGATAAGTGTAATGGCTATTTGTCTTAAATTACAAGTATTATACAGGGTATTCCTTTTATCTGTTTGCGCCTGACAATTTTTGCATAGGTAACATATTATACACCCTAGAGACGACTTCGTCCAATTTATTTTTTTTTTAATAAACAATCATAGCAATCACAAAAAAATGACAAAGATGTCAATGCCAAATAATGACAAAGTTGGAAAAAATTAATAGTCAATTTATTTTAAAATGACATAATACACATGCAGTCGTCACGATTCCGACAGCGAGGGAAATACTGTCTAAACTCTTTAGACCATTTTTTTTTAGGGTATATCCCAGAATTTTTTGTGGATTTTTGGGCAACTTTTCCAAAACCTCATTTTTTACCAACTTTCCCCTTATAAAATTATCCACCTTTTTTCAACCATTTAGATAAGTTAATTAAGTGCATTGAAATATCACAAATTTTAAAAATTTCAAAAAATTACCTAGGTATAGAAAGAAGATCTTGCGTCATTTTTGCAAGTAGGTGCATGTTTTCGAGTTCAGTTCGGATTGCAGAGTTTTTGTTCAGATTAAAGAGATATCGACTTCAACTAGCCTCTGTTCGGATTCCTGGATGTTCGGATAATCGTGTGTTCGGATTATAGAGGTTATACTGTATAGAATTCAAAAATAACCTCATTTTTTATTGTTAGAAATATATGCTATTGACAACTTAATGAATTATTCTCACGGCTGGTTCAAGTTGAACATTTGTTGTTGTATACTAATGGTGACTACTAAAATCTGAACCAAATCAAGCCCCACCTGTACCGACCCTTTATTAAAACCCAGACACCACCATGCCCCACCTTCCTCTACGTCAATAATTCATGCTTAATCGCCACAAACAGGGATTTCGTGGCTCGAAATCGCGTTATCAGCGCGCTAATCCTTATACTATACTAATAAAAAATAGATACAACCAGATAGGCGTATTTTTAGCACTTACAACCACCGAATTTTCCATTGTAGCGTTACTTGGCGATTGCTTAATCCCATAATCGTTCTGGTTGAAATCAAACAAACTGCTTTACATAATACCGCATTAGACAGTTCCAGGGCTCGTGGTCCGTAAAACGGATTTATCGAATAGCCAACATAATAATGATCCCAGTAAATCCGCGAATAATCAATGCACTAATAAACAGCAAGTAATACATTGCCCGCAGCGGTCCGGTATATAAATGAAATAATAGATATGTGCACAGGTGGCCGCGAATAACAAATTGTGGAGCCCGTTTGTCTGTTCTGACACACCTTGAGGCACTCGTAGATGAAAGACATTCTATAAGGAAATCTGCGAAGCTGTGTGTCAACAGGTTATGGTCCCACAAAAACAAGCACCTGTGTGGGATTATTAATGAGTCCATCTCGGACCCGATCTGAGATTAACCTAATTAAAAATTCGCATAACGAAAAGACGACGCTCCAAGAGAGAATACGTTGCTGAGGTGTGGCTTTTGAATTAAACATCTGGAGCTGATGCGAACTGAGCTAGAGATTTACGCAGGTGTTTGTAATTTTATAAAGGAGCCTAATTACTGGTTATAGCTGCAGGATTTGATTCATTCTGTCGGAGCTCGTAAACGTTCCGACCGGAAAATGGATCGCCCGGACTCACTGACGAGGAAGGATTTGCGTTGCTACGTCATCGGTTTGAGCATCGGATTAGTCACACCAAAGGGTCACACGTCGCACATAATAGAACAATTAAATTGTAGTCAAACGGTGTCCTTCACTTAGCACGTGTCTTTCCCAGTAT
This sequence comes from Zophobas atratus, assembly GCA_022388445.1. Taxonomy (NCBI): domain Eukaryota; kingdom Metazoa; phylum Arthropoda; class Insecta; order Coleoptera; family Tenebrionidae; genus Zophobas; species Zophobas atratus. Next base: position 5,468,045 of record CM039449.1, read on the forward strand.
TCCAGTCATCGACTTCAATCAGAAGCATTAATTTTGCTAATAATAATAATTACTGCGCTTAGATATTACAACAGATATGCGATTTTTTGCCCAATGGCTACAAAATATTCACCTTTGCTCAGAGAAAGTGATTGTTGGCCATATCTTCTGTGAATTCGCTTCAGGAAAATATTTTTGTGTATCAAGGTAACCTATTTTCGCGTGTTATTTCAATGATGCAATTCTAAACTAAACGCTTCTGCGGTTTGTCTATGCAATGTGGCGTTGAAAGAAAGAGTTGTTTCATTTTCCAACACAATCCGAGTGAAAGTCGTGTGAAGGAGTGTTTTCTTTGTGGAAAGACGCCTTTGAAAGTCGCTAATTTAGCGAACACAATTACAAGAAAAAACAAAGAATGTAATAATGTTGCAGCGGGCGTTTTCCGAATTTTTCACTCAAACTTTCCAAGCCGTGTCCTATTTCTGTTCCTGAATAATACTTTGTGTACAATGGTAGCGATGTGCTTTTGTACACAGTTTACGCTAGAAATGCGGTGGCACGAGGTTAAATATAAATCTGGCGAGTAAAAAATAGCCTCAGGCCATTGCTAAGAAGCTTTATGTTGGAGCAGTTCTGTTTAGCAGACTTCTGAAAACACGTCGAGTAAGTCGCACTGGCAGCGGGTTGTTCTTTCATATTTTAATGAAGTTGACGTACTTAGAGAATTGCGCCTCGGGTCGCACGAACTAGAGCTCTTATCGTGCTTGAAAAACGTATTTTCTGTGTAATTTGAGGCGAATCTCGAGTTGTGGATTTAGAATGGGTTCTATGTTACCTGCGGGCGATAAGTGGGATTACAACCCTAGATATAAATTCAATTTTCAAGTGATTAAACATCAATTACACGAGCGTTTCGAGTGCGTCATTTGTGATAAGGAAAATGGATGAGAGGAGATGATGGAGGCTCGAGCGCTGATTTTTTCGACGGGCTTTTAATGCCGTGTGTTTTTGATAAAATTTTTCGCAGTGACGGATGTTCGCCATTAACGGCTTATCTAGTAAATTATAAAAGTGAGTAGCAAGATTGGAAGTAATTCGTCACCTTAGAACTGGTTTGCCGCATATCCAGATCGCGTCCGAGGGATTTTCGCCTCTACTGCTTAGTGCAGATTTGCCGCATGTCGCACTTGGGCGAAGCGAAACATAGTTTAGATTCAGTGCTGATTTGCCGCATGTCCAAGCAGAAATCGATACAGTACCGTTATCCGTTTTTACGTACTTCCTTGCTGTTTTGCTTTTCAGCGTTAGGTTTGGGGTTGGGAAAGAAATCGTATTCAACTTCACACGCAGAACAATAAGAATAATGTGAAATAAATAAAAAAGAGACTTAACAATTTTGATGAATCTGAAATTAAAAAAAAAAACAACTGTAATTTGTGCAACTCTTTTTCTGTTGTTATAGATGTTACAAATATTTTCAAATTATTAGATTCGAAATTTTACAAATTTAAATTTCAAATAGATTTGTTGTTCGATAAACAAATAATTTAATTTTTTACTAAACAGTAACATTTTTCTTTAATTTTTTCTCGGGAATGATTGAACTTATTTTCTCTAAAGTTTTAGTGAACAAGATTTATAACGCTGCATACCAGTAAAAGAGTTCACAATTTTTTGTAGTATTCTTATTTGTAGAAACGATATTTCTACATCAATAATCACAAATAATAGATACATTTTTAATTTTTTAAATTAAAATGTTGTAAAAGTAATATGAAAATTAAAATTTCGAAGCAAAATCTGTTTAGGTGGATTTTGCTTCGAAATTTATTACTGGAACGTTTACAAAAATCAGCTTTTGACATAAAATGCTTGCAAATTTGAAACAGAATTGGAATGTTTCTTGACAATCATGCCTAATACATTTTTGACTTGTATCTTTTAAAAAGAATTATTTCCGAATTTATAGCTATTTACAATTTACGACTTACTTCAAGAATAAATTCCGTATTAGAATTTTACCTATAACTAAATAGATGTATGTTGTTAACTTATATAAGGTACCTTACATCGAAACGGGTAATTTGTTTTTTAATATGACATTGCCTTTCTTTATCATTCTATTTGTCTAACAATTATTGTTGTGCAATTATACGCGGGTAAATAAAAATAACTTTACAATAACTTATTTATGGGTAATTTTTTTTACCAATTAATTTAAGTGGATGGTTATATGTAATGGTAATAATAGCCGCATAAAATTGACTCACTGTTTAGGTATACCAGATATCAAAAGCTATTAAATCCAAATGTTATTGTTTATTTTTTTTATGTCTCGAGCGTAAGCTAAGGAAGTATTGTAATCAAGTTCATCGGGCGACTGGCTACTTTTATGGCTTCTCAACGTTTCATGACTCCTATAATACGAAAACATAGATCTCTCGTTTCCGGTTGATAAAACGCTGTTTGTAATCATCCTCCCCATCATATAACGTCATCTCCAACTTTTACAGCAAAAAATGTTATATAAATTTTAAAAAATAACATACTTTTTCATTTGTTGTTTATTGAGATTTTACCCTAAGCATCCAGATTGAATTGAATTACCATAACCCTAATTTCTTGAGATTTTGGAAACAGGATATACTACATATATAAAGAAAGTTAAAAGAATTTGAAGTAATGTAATGATACTCTTTTTACATCAACATACTATTATTTATCAATTAATTGGGCATCGTCCAAAATACTGTTCATAAATTATAAGTGCAGGAAGTTTATGCAAAAACATGCAAATACATTTTTTGCGTATAATAATATGTATTGCTTTATTATTAAATATCTACTCATTTATAAGAATTATTAAAATTAGTAAAAAAAAGTATTCAAGTCTCTGTCTAGTTTAATACCTTACCTTATTTAAAATAATAAGTTTAATCAATTATGTAGTTAGCAAACAATGACGTTTAATTTATACTTAGTAGGGTTCACGGCATGTTTTATTTTTGTAGTTTAGTAGTACTTCAGCAAATTTAGAAAACTGTATGTTATTTAAAAATACGTGACAAATCACGAGGCCAGGCAATCTAGAGATCTGACTGCTGGTTTGCGCGGTAAATACTGCATACTTTTTAGATAAAAGGAGTCTATGATAAGCGCACGTAGGAGATGATAGACAGAGAGCTAATATTTAGAGCTAATGTATTGGAAAGAAATAGGACAAGTTTACGTGCGCACACCACAGCCTCCCTTTCTTCTCTAAACAGTTTGGGATCATACCATAGTATCATAAATAATAATTGACAAAGAGTTCGCAAAGGAATCCAACGGAAATATTTATACAATTGTTTACAACTACCAGTACAAATAATTCTTTCATTTTCAACTGAAAAGCGTATAACTATATTAAGTACTAGATATTATGGAGTTAGGGGTAATCAAATAGATTTGGGTTGCAGTCAACATAATTGTCACTGATACATAAGATATGGAAACGAATGATTTATTTCCAAATCCAAATATACTGCATTTACAGTTTTAAACAGTATCACTACTAATTTTCTCTGGTTGCCCGACAATAGCTACTTGTAGTCAATATCCACGTAATGTAATAAAATACTGGAATCTAATTGTTTGAGACAACAACCTATTTTTACCCGAGTGTTCTTTATCAGTTTGAATATTTTATATAAAAAAATTACATAGTTGTGTTTTTTTTCTTGAACGAGTCGAAGGAACGTTATTTTACGGAAAAATCCTGCTGTATATTTTCCCAGGTTGCCAACGCAATTGTTACTCACGTTTACTTTGTGTTTCTGTACATAGTACATATATTATTTAATAAATGTCTTGTTAAACAAATGGTAATAATTTGCATCATTAAAATAAACATACGGGTAGCTTCCGGAACTTATCGAGTCCACAAAGACGAAGCTTTCCCACGAGTATTCGCCATTTAAAATAATACGTCTATAATGTATCGTTGAGTGTCGGAAGTTTAAAGCACCTGATATTTTTTTACTACCAAGCATTAAATAAACTCAAAGCGGGGTTGAAAAAATCTAGAAGGCGTTAAGCAAAAATACGCACCATTGTTTCGAACTCGAAAGTGGAAGCTCTATTGTTGTTAATGAAGACATTTTTTGACGTTTGGATCGGGCTAATACTTTTTTAAATTCGTTTTATTCGTTATATTACAGGTACTAGCCCGCCCACCCACCCTCGCTTTTCTTAGACGATATGTGATTTGCCAAATCAGTCTTATCTTAGCAGGTACTAGCCCCGCCCACCCACCCTCTCTTTTCTTAGAAGTTATGTGATTTGCCAAAATCAGATTTATCTTAGCTAGTATAAAAAATGACAGATGTCATGTTGGAACAAAACGAAATCAGGAAGAGAAAATTGTTGAACTAATATTTAAGTGCACAAAACAGATTTAGAAGAAGATTCAAAGAATAATGAAGAAACGAGAAAAAAGATCGAAAACATTAAAACAGAAAAACGGTATTAACTGGTTTTTAAAGAAGAAATTCCCACAAGAGACTTAATTTAGACCAGCGATCAAGCCAGTTGCGACTTTTATTACAACACTAGACACTTGAAAAGAAGTGTCTTGTAGCTTTTCAATTTTGGGAATTTTTCAATTTCTGTATTTTTGAATTTTTCAATTTTTTGATTTTTGGATTTATAGAAATTTCGTTGTTTCGATTTTTCCGGACTTAATTTTTTTTTTCTAATTTATTTTTAATTTTTCGATTTCGGCCCATTTCAATTTACCGATTTTTCGATTTTCCATTCTTTCGATATTCCAAATTTTCGATTCTTCATTTTTTTACATGTTAATTTTTTGTTTTTAACGATTTTTTAATGTTTCGATTTATCTATTTTTAATTTTTGATGTGTGCTTCGATTTTTTGATTTCAGTTTTTCAAATGATCGACTTTTCAAATTTTTAACTACTTTTCAATTTTGGGAATTTTTCAATTTTTCGATTTTTTGATTTTTCGATTTCTTAGTTTTATCAAGTTTTCAATTTCTCAATTGTGTAGCTTTTCAATTTTGGGAATTTTTCAATTTCTGTATTTTTGAATTTTTCAATTTTTTGATTTTTGGATTTATAGAAATTTCGTTGTTTGGATTTTTCCGGATTTAATTTTTTTTTTCTAATTTATCGATTTTTTTTAATTTTTCGATTTTGGCCCATTTCAATTTACCGATTTTTCGATTTTCCATTCTTTCGATATTCCAAATTTTCGATTCTTCATTTTTTTACATGTTAATTTTTGGATTTTAACGATTTTTTAATGTTTCGATTTACCTATTTTTTAATTTTTGATGTGTGCTTCGATTTTTTGATTTCTCAGTTTTTCAAATGATCGACTTTTCAAATTTTTAACTACTTTTCAATTTTGGGAATTTTTCAATTTCTGGATTTTTCAATTTTTCGATTTTTTGATTTTTCGATTTCTTAGTTTTATCAAGTTTTCAATTTCTCAATTGTGTAGCTTTTCAATTTTGGGGATTTTTCAATTTCTGTATGTTTGAATTTTTCAATTTTTTGATTTTTGGATTTATAGAAATTTCGTTGTTTCGATTTTTCCGCATTTATTTTTTTTTTTTTTCTAATTTATCGATTTTTTTTAATTTTTCGATTTTGGCCCATTTCAATTTACCGATTTTTCGATTTTCCATTCTTTCGATATTCCAAATTTTCGATTCTTCATTTTTTTACATGTTAATTTTTTGATTTTAACGATTTTTTAATGTTTCAAATTTTTAACTACTTTTCAATTTTGGGAATTTTTCAATTTCTGAATTTATCGGTTTTTCGACTTCTCGATCTTTTGATGTTTCGATCTCCCGATATTTCAATTTTTTCGATGTTTCAATTTTCAGATTTCTTTTTTTTTTATTTCTCGACATTTAGGCTTTTCGATTTTATAATTTTTCAAGTTTTCAATTTCTCAATTTTTGGACATTTCGATTTTGGGAATTTTTCAATTTTTTTCGATTTTTCGATTTTTGGATTTCTGGATTAATAGAAATTTCAATTTTTCGATTTTTCAATTCCTCAATTTTCCTATTTGTAGTTTTTTTATTCTTCGATTTCTCGATTTTTTTAAATTATCGGTAACGCCCATTATAATTTTCCTATTTTTCAATTTTAATTTATCGGTTTTTCGACATCCTAACTTTGCAGTTTATTATTTCCGAGTTTTTCGAGATTTCAGTTTTGGGATTTTTTATTTTCTCGATTTTTCAGTTTTTCTATTCTTTTTACATTTTTCAGTTTTAATACTTTATTTCGATTTCTCGACATCTTGGTTTTTCGATTTTTCAATTTCTTGTTTTTCCAAATTTTCGATTTCTCAGTTTTAACATTCAATTTTGGGAATGTTTCAGCCAGAATCCGGATTTTTCAATTTTCCGATTTTTTAAATTTTAGATCTTTCCAGTTTTTCGAATTTCGTTTGCTCAATCTAGTTTTTCAATGTTTCGATTTTTAAAATATAAGACTTACATAAGTTGTCTGAAAACAAAAAACGCAAAAAATGTTTATAATGAGGGAAGTTCTGTCGAAATATCTTTCGACCAATTTTTTAATAGAAAAATAAATGCCGATTACAGTGATTCTCCTCCACTTTTAATTCATTAGTAGAAAAATCAAAAATAAAACGAAAAAAGCAAAGATCAAGAATTTTTCGGAAAATATTCAAACACTGAAATCTTATAAACCCAGAAACGATTTTCTACACACAATATAATATAGAAAAAATATTTTGAAGGAAGAGCATGTAAGGTGGGAGTGAAGAAAAAATATTAGAAAAATTTTGGACCAGCCAAGGTGTAAGGCAAGGGTATGCACTAATTCCCACTCTGTTAGCTGTAAATAAAATGATCTATAAAAATTATATCAGCGACAAAAGGAACCACAACCGTTAGAAAATACAGAATGTTGGACAAGTGTGAATAAAAGAAAAAACCAAAAGAATAAAGAGATGATTTTAAAAAAGAAGGAATCTCAATTGACGACAAATAAAATCGTTAGAATAAGAACAGCGCGGGTGGCGGAGCTAGTATGGGCTAAGATAAGATTGACTTTGGTAAATGACATACCCTCTAAGAAAATAAGGGGTGGGTGGGCGGGGCTAAAATTTGCTGTGATAGGTCTGAACAATATTAAGAGTTTAAATAAAAAATATTAAATGAAAAAAGAAAAACGAAAATAGAACCCATGAAATTTAAAATTATTTAATCCGAAAAAATAAAAAAGGGATTTAAGAGAAGAAGCGACGCGTAACGAGAAACCTCAAAAGAGTCAAAAATAATTAATGCTCGAGATACATACATAATTTTTTTCTACAACTAAGTGATCTTTTGCTTGTTAAACATGTTTGTGTTTTGCAGCAAAAATTGCAAGACAAATTGTTTTTTCAATGCAAATTTAGATTTCTTGTTGAAAAGTCAAAATTGAAAAAAGTTGATTTTTACCAGATTTGTACTTTTGTAAAATCTTCATCTTGTTTAATAGAAAAATAAATGCCGATTCTCCCTATGCTCTCCACTTTTACTTCATTAGTAGAAAAATCAAAAATAAAATACGAAAAAAGCAAAAATCAAAAATTTTTCGGAAAATATTCAAAAACTGAAAACTTCTAAACTGGGCACAAAAATCCTTGCCTCAATTACAAAAATAGTTCGTAATTTGGCACTCGATAACGTGATTAAAGTGCCCCAGCTACGGATAAGTGCGTACTTATAGTATTTAATAAAGCTCAAAATTACAACACTTAATTGCATGTATCCGGAACTGTGTGTAAGTGATAAGGATAAGATAAGATCGCATTACACTACAAGGATATCATGTAACAGTATATGCGAATGGTAAACTAGCAAAAAAAACGAAATCCAGACAAATTCGCACGTACCACCAAAAACATGTTTTATTTTGTATTAGCGTGTAATAAATATTTATTTACCCATTGTTTTCCTCTGATAAAGCACCCAAATTCCTAAACCAACAAGTTATTTACTCAAAAAAAGTGATAACGCTAATTGAGCTTGACACTTCTTTCACGTCAACAATAACACGTAGGTGAATAATGAATGACCACCCGGGCATGGCTACGTAAGGGAGAGTGGACAAAGTTGAGTGTGCGGTAATTACCGTATTTAGGTTGCGTTCCATTGACGTCATTTGCGGCTTTCGGGTCACGACAAGATGATACCTGACACGTTATTGCCAAAAAGCGTCAGGGGCTTCCCACACAGGTCAAGCCCGGTATCTACTCTACGTACGACAGATTGTAACCGGTTTCAGTACCCCGGGGAATCCGCAATACATTTATGGATCAGAAGCTCCTACGCATTAATAAAATGTCACAACATAAACTGGAAAATAAAAAAAAAGGATTTGGAGGTGAAAATAAAACTGCGCTTTGGATGTTGTAGTTGCGCATGGAGAGATGAAAGCCGAGATAAGGAAGGATTGCAGCGGCTAAATATAGCTTCTTGGCAAATATACGTAAAGCAAATAAGATAAGTAATAAAATTAAATAATGTGCTGTTATCGCTGGAAATTATGGTGCAATATGCAGTCTTTCTGGAGGCGCTGGTGTCTGGAAGGAGGCAAAAACGCACGATGAATTGTGGGAGTTATAGATAACACTAGTAAAAGCTCGTGAACATATTTACAACGTCCATAAATCTGTTTTTTGATTTTTGTTGCTCTTGTTGTTAAAGGTGCGATAAATTTACTATTTTTGGTTGGAGTTCTTTCGTTTTGAAAATCGCCACATTCTCATAGGTGGTGTGTAAAACGATTTGTGTAAAACCGTTAAACGTTATGAGGTTTTTACAGCGCAGATATCTTTCGCGACTCTTGCGGGAATAGATTTGCATGATTGTTTTATGCATGAGAAAAATATATTCCGAGTAAGGTATTTCGAACGGAATTGAACAGGTCTTATCGAATGTATGGAAATGAAAATTTTACCCGTGTGTGTATACTCGGAGTGCGATATTAACAACGTTGTTGGAATTATGTTTGGAGATTTCTCATTTCGCACTTCCTCTTTCCCTAACCAACTATGTGTTCATCAAATATGTATTCAGACAGTTTCGGCGACAACGCGCCAAGTTTAACGACATCCGCTGAAAACCGAATTTGGTAAAACAATACGGAGGGGAGAGTGTGGGGGAAATGATACTTTGATAGCGGAATTAGGAACACTAAGTTGTCTAAAGACAGACATTCTCTTGATTAGTTTTTCCGAAATTTTGTCATTTTATGGTAGTTAAAAAAAAAAGGGTCGAAGGTTTGTTTTTCCATTCTTCATTTTTTTGTTCTTCAATTTTTAGATTTTGAGTTTGTCGAGTTTTCAATTTTAATTTTTTCAATTTTTACGATTTTTCGAATTTTCAATGTTCAAATTTCAATTTTTCGTTTCTTCAATTTTGCGATTTGCAATTTTTCGTTTCGGTTTTTATTTTCTTTATTTATTCAATTATTTTCAATGTTCTATTTTAGAATTGTTGTTTTATTTGTCAATTTTACAATTTTTCGATCTGCAACGTTTTGGTTCTCATTTTTCCATTTCTCAGGTTCTAGATCTTTTAATTTTCTCGATTTTTCAATTTTTCGTGTCTTCTATATTTGATTGGCACTTTTTTTAGCTTTTGTGTTAAACATGCATTAATAATAATTGCGATTTTTAAAAATTTTCACTTTTTCAATTTTACTATTTTGGAATTTTTCCATTTTTCAGTTACATACTGAATTTTAAAACTTTTTCATTTATTCGATTTTAATTTTTCAATTCCTCGATATTTAATTTTCCAGTTATTCGTTTCTTCAGTTTTTAGATTTTGCAATTTTTTGATTTGAGTTTCTCGAGTTTTCAATTATTAATTTTTCACTTTTTCGGTTTAATTTTTTCAATTTTTGGTTTCTTCAATTTTTTTTCGGTTTTTCAATGTTCTGATTTAAAATAGAAATTTCTTTTTTTAAATGTGAAATTTTTCAATTTTTCAATTTTTAGACTGCAATTTTTCGATTTGAGTTTCTTGAGTTTTCAGTTTTTGTATTTTTCAGTTCTTCGTTTTTTCAATTTTTGATTTGTAATTTTTCCAGTTTTCGTTTTACTGATATATAATTTTAAAATTTGTCCACTTTTTCAATTCTCGATTTTAGAATTTTTCCTTTTTTCAATAACTGGATCTAAAAACCTTTTCATTCACTCATTTTTCCATTTTTCAATTTAATTTTTCATTTCTTCAAATTATTGATTTGTAATTTTTCGTATCGGTTTTTAAAAATTTTCACTTTTTCAATTTTACTATTTTGAATTTTTCATTTTTCATTAATTTTTAATACTTTTTCATTTTTCGATTTTCAATTTTTCAATTCTCGTTTTTGTTTCTTATTTTTTTCGTCTTTTGTTTTCAATTTTTTGAATTTGATCTGTTTCATTTTTAATTTTTCATCTTTTCGATTTTTTTTTTCAATTTTTCGATTTTTTAATTTTTTTTTTTTCGTTTTTCAAATTTTTGATTTATAGAATTTTCTTTGTTTTTTATTTTCTCATTTTTCAATTTTATACAATGTCCAATTTTTAATTTTTTCTTTCAGTTTAATTTTTTTATTTTCGTTTCTTCAGTTTTCATTTCAATTTTTCGTTTGTTTTTGTTTCTTTTTTTTCGTCTTTTCGTTTTTCATGTTTTGAATTTACATTTTCTTTTTCCATTTTCGTTTGATATTTGGATTTAATTTTTCGATTTTTCAAGTTTTAATTTTTTAATTTTCATTTCTTCAAATTTTGATTTGTAATTTTTTTCGGTTTTTTCTATTTTACAATTTTTCGAATATTCAATGCTCCAATTTTATAACTTTTTCTTTCATTTAAATTTTTTCAATTTTGCGTTTCTTCAGTTTTTCGATTTGCAATTTTTCGTTTCGGTTTTTTGTTTCTTAGTTTTTTCGTCTTTTCGGTTTTTCAATGTTTTGAATTTACATGTTTCTTTTTTGCAATTTTTCGATCTGCGATTTTTTGGTTTTCAATTTTTCGATTTTTCAAGTTTTAGATTTTTTTATTCTTCATTTCTTCAAATATTTTATTTGTAATTTTTCGTTTCGGTTTTTTATTTTCTTCATTTTTACAATTTTTCGAATATTCAATGCCCCAGTTTTATAACTTTTCCTTTCATTTCAATTTTTTCAATTTTGCGTTTCTTCAGTTTTTCGCTTTGCAATTTTTCGTTTCGGTTTTTTGTTTCTTAGTTTTTTCGTCTTTTCGGTTTTTCAATGTTTTGAATTTACATCTTTCTTTTTTCCAATTTTTCGGTCTGCGATTTTGTGGTTTTCAATTTTTCGATTTTTCAAGTTTTAGATTTTTTTATTCTTCATTTCTTCAAATTTTTTATTTATAATTTTTCGTTTCGGTTTTTTATTTTCTTCATTTTTACAATTTTTTCTTTCATTTAAATTTTTTCAATTTTGCGTTTCTTCAGTTTTTCGATTTGCAATTTTTCGTTTCGGTTTTTTGTTTCTTAGTTTTTTCGTCTTTTCGGTTTTTCAATGTTTTGAATTTACATTTTTCTTTTTTCCAATTTTTCGATCTGCAATTTTTTGGTTTTCAATTTTTCGATTTTTCAAATTTTAGATTTTTTAATTCATTTCTTTAAATTTTTGATTTGTAACTTTTTGTTTCGGTTTTTTATTTTCTTCATTTTTACAATTTTTCAAATATTCAATGCTCCAATTTTATAACTTTTTCTTTTATTTAAATGTTTTCAATTTTGCGTTTCTTCAGTTTTTCGATTTGCAATTTTTGGTTTCGGTTTTTTGTTTCTTAGTTTTCTCGTCTTTTCGGTTTTTCAATGTTTTGAATTTACATGTTTCTTTTTTCCAATTTTTCGATTTTTCAAATTTTAGATTTTTTAATTCATTTCTTCAAATTTTTTATTTGAAATTTTTCGTTTCGGTTTTTTATTTTCTTCATTTTTACAATTTTTCGAATATTCAATGCTCCAATTTTATAACTTTTTCTTTCAATTAAATTTTTTCAATTTTGCGTTTCCTCAGTTTTTCGATATGCAATTTTTCGTTTCGGTTTTTTGTTTCCTAGTTTTTTCATCTTTTCGGTTTTTCAATGTTTTGAATTTATATGTTTCTTTTTTCCAATTTTTCGATCTGCGATTTTTTAATTTCAATTTTTCGATTTTTCATGTTTTAAATTTTGTAATTTTTCGTTTGCTCAATTTTTGATTTGCAATTTTTCTAGTTTTCATTACAAATACACATGTAATCATAAATTTAAAAAAATTTTACTTTTTCAATTTTACTATTTTAGAATTTTTTCACTTTTCAATGATGATGCAATTTTTTAATTTCTAGATTTTTAATTTTTCAATTTCTTGATATTTAATTTTTCAGATTTTCGTTTCTTCGATTTTTCGATTGCAATTTTTCAATTTTTCGGTCTTTCAATCTTAAAATTTTTCGACTCCAGCATTTTTGCGATTCTGTGATTTTTAGATTTCATAATTTTTGGGTTTTCTAATTTTTCAATTCGATTCGTTTTTTTCTGTCCAACTTTTCGTTTCTTCATTTTTTCGATTTAGAATTTTTCGATTTTGAAATATTTCCCGATTTTTTAGCTTTTCAATTTTTAATATTTCGATTTTTCAACTTTCCGAATAAAAATATTGGAAAAATTACAAAATTGTAAAATTGAAAAATCAGAAATGAGAAAAGGAAAATTATAAAATAAAAATTTAAAATTGGAAATCAAAAACTCGAAAAATTAAAAGTTGCGAGATTTCAAAATCGGAAAAGTGCAAAATTGAAAAAACGAAGAATTGTAAAATCGAACCAGTGAAAATTAAAGAAATCGGAAAATCGGATAATCCAAAAATTGCAAAATTGAAAAATTTAAAAGTTCAAGGTTGAAAATTTGAAAAACTGAATAAACGACAGACGAAAACTTAAGGAAGTAAAAAAGCGGATTCATAAACCACAAGTACAGGCGTATGTTATTTGGTAAACTAACACGTAAGAGTAATCAGAATCCGCTCATAATTGAACAAGAATGGAAATTCCACACTATTAAACACCTAATATATTGCGAAAAGTGAAGGTAGACACTGCAAATTTCACCCATGCTTGTAATATACACAATACAGACGAATTTCCATATCACTCTTAATTTCACGCAGCTGTGAATATAACACGACCCCATATTTTCCAAATTCCTTTCATTTTCTACAGCGCTGTTCATTTTAATTTAATGATGAGCTAGATTAATATTCATCCTTTCGTCCCACACAGCAATATTTTCGTAATATTGGTATTACAATATATTTTTTTCACTACACGCTCTATACAACGAAACCAGTTTCCCTTAGGCTGGAACTTTCAGTCAAAGGACTTGTTCCTCTCCTACTCATATTTCAAAACCCTGATAACATTTTCCGTACCATAAATAAGCTCCCATCAAAACCCTGATAGCGAATAAAGTGCTTAAATAAATCAGAAATCCCGTTTCTAAATTCGTTATAAGCGACACTATATTCATGATAGCATATAAATCCGACATGACACTTTATTGACTATTGCTATCCCAGAGATTACGAATTTATCGACGTCCTCACGTGTAAAAATGGACACGTGTCACGTCAAATTTAAAACGGGCGTCGCAACGGAGACGGATTCTTATTACCGACGCTGGATGAAGATTGGCAAACAAGCGCCCGACGTCTTAAAAAAGTTCATATTTTCATTCCGATACGTCTGTCTGTCATTTAAATTTAAATTGCTACTTTCCAGCTCTCATTTTTCGATATTCTTTGTTTTGGGTAAGATGCGAGTCGGGAAATTTGAATGAAAAGTAATCCGCTTAGATTTTTTGCCGGAAAATAGCGCTTTTAATGAGACAATAAATCGGAAGGAATGTTGACGAAGTTCGCATTTGTAAGCTTAGCGACTTTATTGTCTTGTTTGTTGTAGACGGATCTCGGAAAGTGCGTGTTGTTTTAACGAAGGGTTTGCGCTTGCTAATGAGGCGGCTTGTACTTAATTAATATTGAATCGGGTGTCTTCATGATGGCGCTCCGCCGCACTCAGTTTTGGCCGGACAAAGAGTTAAAAACGGTTGCGTTTAATGGCCGGTTTGATTGTCGCCGGGTCCCATTCGGGCACTAAGTGAGTCGAATCCGGTGCAAAATTAGATAAGACCCGCCATATGCAGGCCGAAACTGTCTCAACGACCAGATTATGTCATTTTAGCGGGAGAATGTCGAGCATTTGGCCCCAGGTTTAATAAATCGTTGAAATTTATCCGCCTCTCAAGGTCTATCATAATTGATCAAATTTATTTAATAATCCGGCGATTCCAGCTTGCGACATTTCGTCCTCTTTTTTTCGACTTTGCTTTTACTGATTGTGTTTAAGGCAAAACACGGATTTAGAGTGAGTCCAGACCGGCGATTAGCATTTTGTTTTGAACACTTCTGATGTAACCAAAACCAGACGGACAAATTTGGTGTAAAACTGTTGTGTATCACAATGCAAGTTATGTAAATAAATGTTTACGATGTTGTCTGTCTATTTATAGCTACACAATTGCGATACAAGCGGTTAACATGTATCATATTCCTGGCTGTTGAGTGTCCTTGTTGAGCACGGCTTTATCGGTTGTACAAATAAAATTCGAATTAGCGGAGTTCGCGAGAACTAAATTAACAATTATTATTTATGGAGGGATCGCCGGATTTTTACGAGGCTGTGAGAAATTACGGCGACGGCGTTCGCAGGGAAGAGCTAACAATATTAATTTAAGACCGAGTTTGTTCGAAAAACAAACTTTTTAACTACAGTTAGTGTAGAAAGTCGGTTTTTATTGCGTTTATTTTTAAGTTTTTTTCTAACACCTCCAGAGTAGTATTGAAAAAACCAAAAATTACAGGAAGCTTTCTGATTTTTTTGCAATTTTTGCAGTAGAACGCAACAATTTAACAACATCACTAGTTGTAGAAAAAATCATATCTGTATCTCGAACATAAAGTGCTTTTGACGCTTTTGAAAGGTGTCGCGCTTCGTTTCTCATCGCTTCTTTCCTTAAATCGTCTTTTATTTTTATTTCCATTCTTTTTGTAGCTTTTTTATTCACATTTGCCCAACTCAGAGCCAAAGTTTTTTCATTCAATACTTCGTATTTATGTTCTTTACCTCTCTACAGATGTTTCGTGGTGTTTTAAAGGATATAAAAGAATTTCTGGTACCCTTTGTGTCCGTTTTCAAGAACTCAAAAGAATCTCGGAGGTCCCTTGTGTCTCTTTAAAAAAAAGTGGGAAAGAATCTCGCGGAAACTTTGTGTCTATTTTGAAGGATGTAAGAGAATCTAGGGGATCTTTTGTGTCCGTTTTAAAGAACTCAAAAGAATCTCGGGGGCCCCTTGCGTCTGTTTTAAAAAAATGTGAAAGAATCTCGGGAAACCTTTGTGTCTACTTTGAAGAATAAAGAGAATCTCGGACGTCCCTTGTGTCTGTTTTTAAGAATATGAAAGAATCTTAGGCACCCTTTGTGTTCGTTTTAAAGAATTCAAAAGAATCTCGGGGTCCCTTGCGTCTGTTTTAAAAAAATTTGAAAGAATCTCTGTGTTTGTGTCTTTTTAAAGAGAGTAAAAGAATCTCGGAGATTTCTTGTGTCTGTTTTGAAGAAAATGAAAGGATCTCGGGTACCCTTTGTGTCTGTTTTTAAAGAATGTAAAAAATCTCTTGTGGCTATTTTTAAGAATATGAAAGAATCTCACAGACTCCCTTTTGTCTTTTTTTTGAGGAAAGGAAAGAATCTCAGGGTCCCTTGTGTCTGTTTAAAAGATGAAAGAATCTAGGGGATCCTTTGTGTTTGTTTTAAAGAACTCAAAAAATCTCGAGGATCCCTTGTGTCTGTTTTAAAGAATAAGAAAAAATTTCAAGGACCCTTTGTGTCCGTTTTAAAGAACGTAAAAAAATCTCGGGGGTATTTTGTGTCCGTTTTAAAAAATGTGAGAAAATCATGGAGGTACTTTGTGTCTGTTTTGAAGAATGTGAGAGAATTTCGCAGGACCCTTTTTGTCCGTTTTAAAGAACTCAAAAAATCTCGGAGGTCCCTTGTGTCTGTTTTAAAAAATGCGAAAGAATCTCTTGGAAACTTTGTGTCTGTTTTAAAGAATGTAAGAGAATCTCGGGGTCCCTTGTGTCTATTTTAAAGAATATGAAGGAATCTCGGGGACCCTTTGCGTCCGTGTTAGAGAAGGTAAAAGAATCTCGGGGTATCTTGTGTCTGTCTTAAAAAAAAATGAAAGAATCTCAGGGATCCCTTGTGTCTTTATTTTTGAGGAATAGGAAACAATCTCAGGGGTCCCTTGTCTTTTCTTTTAAGTAATAAAAAAAGAATCTCAGGGTGTATCTCTTTTTAAAAAAAGCCAAAAAATCCTGGGGGTTGCTTTTGTCCGTTTTAAAAAATGTGAAAGAATCTCAGGGGTTTCCTGTGTCTGTTTAAAAGAAATGAAAGAATCTAGGGGTCCTTTGTGTTTGTTTTAAAGAACTCAAAAAAATCTCGAGTGTCCCTTGTGTCCGTTTTAAAGAACGTAAAAAAATCTCGGGGGTATTTTGTGCCCGTTTAAAAAAAATGTAAGAAAATCATGGATGGTATCTTGTGTCTGTTTTGAAGAATATGAGAGAATTTCGCAGACCCTTTGTGTCGGTTTTAAAGAACTCAAAATAATCTCGGAGGTCCCTTGTGTCTGTTTTAAAAAATTGCGAAAGAATCACGGGGAAACTTTGTGTCTGTTTTAAAGAATGTAAGAGAATCTCGGGGGTCCCTTGTGTCTATTTTAAAGAATATGAAGGAATCTCGGGACTCTTTGCATCCGTGTTAGAGAACATAAAAAATCTCGGGGGTATCTTGTGTCTTATCTTAAAAAAAATGAAACAATCTCGGGGATCCCTTGTGGCTATTTTTTAAGAATGTGAAAGAATCTCGGAGGCTCCTTGTGTCTTTATTTTTGAAGAATAGGAAAGAATCTCAGGGGTCCCTTGTGTCTTTTCCTTTAAGTAATAAAAAAAGAATCTCAGGGGTCTCCTGTGTCTGTTTAAAGAAATGAAAGAATCTAGGGGGTCCTTTGTGTTTGTTTTAAAGAACTCAAACAAATCTGGAGGGTCCCTTGTGTCTGTTTTAAAGAATATGAAAACATCTCAGGGACCCTTTGTGCCCGTTTTAAAGAACGTAAAAAAATCTCGGGGTATTTTGTGTCCGTTTTAAACAAATTTGAGAAAATCATGGATGGTATCTTGCGTCTGTTTTGAAGAATATGAGAGAATTTCGCAGACCCTTTGTGTCCGTTTTAAAGAACTCAAAAGAATCTCGGAGGTCCCTTGTGTCTGTTTTAAAAAAATGCGAAAGAATCTCGGGGAAACTTTGTGTCTGTTTTAAAGAATGTAAGAGAATCTCGGGGGTCCCTCGCGTCTATTTTAAAGAATACGAAGGAATCTCTGGGACCCTTTGTGTCCGTGTTAGAGAACGTAAATGAATCTCGGGGTATCATGTGTCTGCCTTACAAAACATGAAAGAATCTCGGGGATCCCTTGTGGCTATTTTTTAAGAATGTGAAAGAATCTCGGAGGCTCCTTGTGTCTTTTTTTTTTGAGGAATAGGAAAGAATCTCAGGGGTCCCTTGTGTCTTTTCTTTTAACCAACAAAAAAAGAATGTCAGCGTTCCGGTGTATCTCTTTTTTAAAAAATGCAAAAAAATCCCGGAGGTTGCTTGTGTCCGTTTTAAAAAATGTGAAAGAATCTCAGAGGTCTCCTGTGTCTGTATAAAGAAATGAAAGAATCTAGGGGGTCTTTTGTGTTTGTTTTAAAGAACCCAAAAAAATCTTGAGGGTCCCTTGTGTCTGTTTTAAAGATTATGAAAAAATCTCAGGGACCCTTTGTGTCCGTTTTAAAAAACGTAAAAAAATCTCGGCGGTATTTTGTGTCCGTTTTAAAAAAATGTGAGAAAATCATGGATGGTATCTTGTGTCTGTTTTGAAGAATATGAGAGAATTTCACAGACCCTTTGTGTCCGTTTTAAAGAACTCAAAAGAATCTCGCGGGCCCCTTGCGTCTGTTTTAAAAAAATGTGAAAGAATGTCTGTGTTTATGTCTATTTTAAAGAGAGTAAAAGAATCTCGGAGATTTCTTGTGTCTGTTTTGAAGAAAATGAAAGGATCTCGGGTACCCCTTGTGTCTGTTTTAAAGAATGTAAAAAATCTCTTGTGGCTATTTTTAAGAATGTGAAAGAATCTCGGAGGCTCCTTGTGTCTTTTTTTTTTGAGGAATAGGAAAGAATCTCAAAGGTCCCTTCTGTCTGTTTAAACAGATGAAAGAATCTAGGGGATACTTTGTGTTTGTTTTAAAGAACTCAAAAAATCTCGAGGGTCCTTGTGTCTGTTTTAAAGAATATGAAAAAATCTCAGGGACCCTTTGTGTCCGTTTTAAAAAATGTAAAAAATCTCGGAGGTATTTTGTGTCCGTTTTAAAAAAATGTGAGAAAATCGTGGATGGTATCTTGTGTCTGTTTTGAGGAATATGAGAGAATTTCGCAGACCCTTTGTGTCAGTTTTAAAGAACTCAAAAGAATCTCGGGGGCCCCTTGCGTCTGTTTTAAAAAAATGTGAAAGAATGTCTGTGTTTATGTCTATTTTAAAGAGAGTAAAAGAATCTCGGAGATTTCTTGTGTCTGTTTTGAAGAGAATGAAAGGATCTCGGGTACCCCTTGTGTCTGTTTTAAAGAATGTAAAAAATCTTTTGTGGCTATTTTTAAGAATGTGAAAGAATCTCGGAGGCTCCTTGTGTCTTTTTTTTTTGAGGAATAGGAAAGAATCTCAAAGGTCCCTTCTGTCTGTTTAAACAGATGAAAGAATCTAGGGTATTTTGTGTCCGTTTTAAAAAAATGTGAGAAAATCATGGATGGTATCTTGTGTCTGTTTTGATGAATATGAGAGAATTTCGCAGACCCTTTGTGTCCATTTTAAAAAACTCAAAAGAATCTCGGAGGCCCCTTGTGTCTGTTTTAAAAAAATGCGAAAGAATCTCGGGGAAACTTTGTGTCTGTTTTAAAGAATGTAAGAGAATCTCGGGGGTCCCTTGTGTCTATTTTAAAGAATATGAAGGAATTTCAGGTACCCTTTGTGTCCGTGTTAGAGAAGGTAAAAGAATCTCGGGGGTATCTTGTGTCTGTCTTAAAAAAATGAAAGAATCTCAGTGATCCTTGTGGCTATTTTTTAAGAATGTGAAAGAATCTCGGAGGCTCTTTGTGTCTTTATTTTTGAGGAATAGGAAAGAATCTCAGAGGTCCCTTGTGTCTTTTCTTTTAAGTAATAAAAAAAGAAACTCAGGGTTTCGGTGTATCTCTTTTTTAAAAAGTACGAAAAATCTCGGGTGTTGCTTGTGTCTGTTTTAAAAAATATGAAAGAATCTCAGGGGTCTCCTGTGTCTGTTTACAAGAGATGAAAGGATCTAGGGGGTCATTTGTGTTTGTTTTAAAGAACTCAAAAAAATCTCGAGGGTCCCTTGTGTCTGTTTAAAGAATATGAAAAAATCTCTTTGTGTCCGTTTTAAAGAACGTAAAAAAAATCTCGGGGGTATTTTGTGTCCGTTTTAAAAAAAATGTGAGAAAATCATGGATGGTATCTTGTGTCTGTTTTGAAGAATATGAGAGAATTTCGCAGACCCTTTGTGTCCGTTTTAAAGAACTCAAAAGAATCTCGGGGGCCCCTTGTGTCTGTTTTAAAAAATGCGAAAGAATCTCGGGGAAACTTTGTGTCTGTTTTAAAGAATGTAAGAGAATCTCGGGGGTCCCTTGTGTCTATTTTAAAGAATATGAAGGAATCTCGGGGACCCTTTGTGTGCGTGTTAGAGAACGTAAAAGAATCTCGGGGGTATCTTGTGTCTGTCTTAAAAAAAATGAAAGAATCTCGGGGATCCCTTGTGGCTATTTTTTAAGAATGTGAAAGAATCTCGGAGGCTCCTTGTGTCTTTATTTTTGAGGAATAGGAAAGAATCTCAGGGTTCTGGTGTATCTCTTTTTTAAAAAATGTGAAAGAATCTCAGGGGTCTCCTGTGTCTGTTTAAAAGAGATGAAAGAATCTAGGGGGTCCCTTGTGTTTCTTTTAAAGGATGTAAAAAAATCTCGGGGGTCTCTTTTTCTTTTACATTACTCTTTTTTTTAGAAGTGATAGAATTCCAAGCGTACCATATATCTATCCTTTTAAAAAAATAAGAATCTCGGAATTCCGTCTCTTTTTTTAAGAATATGGAAGAACCTCCGGCCCTTTGTGTCTTGAAAAAATAACTAATATCTGTAATAAGATTTTTATAAACTGAAATCAATAAGTAGCCGATTTTTGATTTTGGAATAAATTATTATTATAAGTAATTGCAACTCATCTCTGTTTGGACAACAAAGATTTACTTATTTGTTTATTTATTTAATGACAATGAACTGCAATGGTCTCATTACTAAAACTGGGTTAGTTTTATGCGGTGTCAGGTGAAACCCCGGCGAAAATGATGGGTTTGGTTTCAGCCCATTACTTCCCACGGTTAATTACGGCATATTCAAAAATTAATCCCTCAGAGTCAATGACGTATCGCTTCAATCTCTTGTTGACGCACTCTAATTTTATGAAGATAATTTGTTAGAGTCCTTTGAGAATTTCATGAATAATTTGTGATTAATTTCTCTCACCACACGCCACGACATCAATATTCATCTATCTAAACCTTGAATAATACATTGTTTCGTCTGCTAGGCAATATCCTAAATGATTTACTCGCTCCAAGTAGAAATTGACTTAAACAGTATCGTTTCAAGAGAGATTAAACCCACACGCGAATTCGCATCTGAGTTCGGGAGATAAACCAAACGCAGCAACAACCTAATTAATCATCACTTCTTCCTAAATAACACAAAAGAAGAAGACGTTTAACATCGCACTTTCATTATTTGATACTTTAATAACGGCGCATTCGCATCAGCGCGTTATGAAGAATGATGGATTGGGGAATATTACGTCCTGAAGCGAATTTTTGTTTTATATTCAATTATACCGCGCCCCGCAAAGTCATCCCTTTAAAATAGAGCGCGAACAACGAAACTAGGTTTACTCTAAATTAAACTCGCAGCTCCTTTATATAATTGAACCACTTTCGAACGAGGCTAAAGGGATTCGTTTCGCACAATAATTGCGCTTTACAACATTTATGCGCTGAATTATTCAGAGATTGCAGGAAATTCGCCTTCTTTTTAACTCGATCTATTATTAAAGGAGATAAAAGGAAAATCGACGAAAACAAGCGGCGCTTTGCTAAAACTGAAACGAACAAGGCCCGAATGAAATATTTTCCAGGGAAATCGACATTCGACGTTTGGAAAATCGGCCAGATACCGACAAGAAACACGTCGGGGCCTGACATTCCGGTGGCTTCGGTGTTTGTTTGTGCTGAAAAGGATTCAGATACTTCGGAACGGTATCTCGCAGCGGTTAAATTTCAGTAAATTGATAAAAAAGCTATTTTAAGCTCGGATATCGCGGTTACTATAAAAATAATTACGACTACAACAGTCGCAATACGTCGTCGATTTTTCATCATTTATTTTTGTCAGCGTTGGGTCTTAGTTTTGTGAGAGCGGACAAGTTTACGGCTTCTATAAAAGGGAAAAACCGTTTAAATTTTTTACATCGTGGAGATAAAGTTGGAGAAAATCAACATCGTTCGCACGCGATAAAAATCTACTCTTATAGGGAAAAATTAACCGTCGAAGTTGGATTATCCGTAAATCGTGGATTTTATCAGAGGGAATTATTTTTAGGCGCACGTTCTTGCAAGAAAACTGATTTTCTAAGGCGAAGGTCAAACCGCTGATTAAGTAATTAATTCTCTCAGCGGTAACAGATTATATGATTAATAAAATTTTTAGCATAGCAGAAATCCACCCACGGAAACATGTGTAACCTTATAATTATCGTCAGAGCATAAAAGGAAAATCTAAAAATAGAATTGTTATTGTAGCACAGCTGGATTCCGCAAATTGTTTAAAATTTTCACCAACTCCGTAATCTCCAGTCGCCCTATTCTCCCCCAGCTTACCTGTTTCGTACGAACTTTTTGTCCCCCTTTCATCCGTCATCCGTGAAACTCCCCATGTAAACAGAAAAAAATTGCTGCGTACCTGCAGAAAAAGCAGCTTCATTTCCTGCAACAAACACATTTAGCATAATTGCGCCACGTCTCAAACAAAAAGTCGCCGATAACGATGCCCGCGTCAATAAAAATATCTGTTTATCCTCATCCAGTGGCATTTTTCCCCGCTTAACGAGCTAGTCGTAAGTAATAGATGCAAATCCACCACAATTTCGCTTTAATTTATTTCGCCGGATTGCTATCGCTAGGAAGCGGAAACCAGAAGCAGGCCTCGCTGGAATCGCGTCATTTTGCTTACTTTATGTTATTTCCTGTGGTGCGCTCGTATTTTTGTCGTTTTCCCAGGACGTTTTCTGACACCGGCAGGAGTGTTGGGTACATTCTTATTGTGGCGAGGATTTTAAAATGAAACTTTCACGAAATTTCGCGCTGTTCCGACAGATATTCGCCCACTTAGCTGCGTTTTTAATGAGTTCAAAAGTCCGGTTGACAGGCTAACGCCGGGTATTTGCCGGAAAATCGGTCGCTTAATATTCGCGAAAGGCTGCGATGCTGAAAGCACCTTGATATTTTATGGAATTAAATTCAAGGGAACGGTTGCGGAGGGATAATGCGTTTTAAATCGGGCGCTGAAAAGTGGATTTTTCAGGATCGCGGAATTACCTCGAGTCATTGTTTTTTTTCCGGGCGAGTGATTGTGTGTGCTTGAGAAGGACGGCAAGTTCTGTCTAAATAAATTGAGGTAAATTTGTAGTGGTTATGTTAAGTGTAATTTTTAAATATGTTAATGCATGTAGATTTTTTTTTGGCATTTTCGTCCACTCTCTTTCGTTCGCCACTTACAAACTTAAATACTGTTTGAAGTTCAAAGGATCTGGAGTTTTTGGTGTTTTAGTAAACAAATAATTTTCGAAGTCCGTAAAAAAATCTGACAGATTCTCGGAGCCCTTTGTTCTTTTTTTTGAGAAAAATCGAGGGTCACGTGTGTTTGTTAATGAATGTGAAATAACATTGGGAGCCACTTGTGTCTTTTTTAAAAAATGTGAAGTAATCTCTCTTTTTTTTAATGTAAAAGTATCCCAGAAGCTTCTTAAATTTTTTTTCAAGAAAGTGAAAATGTCAGGTCAGGTCCCAGAGGTTCCTTATCTTTGTTTTTAAGAAAGTCAAAGAACTTCTAGGGCTCTTTGTATCCTTTTTTCTACGACCCGAAATCTACAAGAAAATGTACTTCGTGAAATTTCGAAAATTTTGTAGAAATTTGGTCGAAAATTGGGCGGATTTTGCATATTTTTCAATGTTTCAAAGCACGATTCTGGAAAAGCCATTCGAGTTATCGAAGAAATGAAAGCGGGAGTGACTTCTGCGGCCCGAAATCTACAAGAAAATGTATTTAATGAAATTTCGAAAATTTTGTTGAAAATTGGTCGAAAATTGGGGGGATTTTGCATATTTTTCAATGTTTCAAAGGACGATTCTGGAAAAAACCATTCGAATTATCGAAGAAGTGAAAGCGGATATGACTTCTGCGGCCCGAAATCTACAGGAAAATATATTTAGAGAAATTTCGAAAATTTTGTTGAAAATTGATCGAAAATTAGGCGGATTTTGCATATTTTTCAATGTTTCAAAGGACGATTCTGGAAAAACCATTCGAGTTATCGAATAAGTGAAAGCGGATATGACTTCTGCGGCCCGAAATCTACAAGAAAATGTATTTAGTGAAATTTCGAAAATTTTTTTGAAAATTGGTCGAAAATTGGGCGGATTTTGCATATTTTTCAATGTTTCAAACGGCAATTCTGGAAAAACCATTCGAGCTATCGAAGAAGTGAAACCGGATATGCCTTCTGCGGCCCGAAATTTACAAGAAAATGTACTTCGTGAAATTTCGAAAATTTTGTTGAAAATTGGTCGAAAATTGGGCGGATTTTGCATATTTTTCAATGCTTCAAATGACGATTCTGGAAAAACCATTCGAGCTATCGAAGAAGTGAAACCGGATATGACTTCTGCGGCCCGAAATTTACAAGAAAATGTACTTAGTGAAATTTCGAAAATTTTGTTGAAAATTGGTCGAAAATTGGGCGGATTTTGCATATTTTTCAATGTTTCAAAGGATGATTCTGGAAAAACCATTCGAGTTATCGAAGAAGTGAAAGCGGATATGACTTCTGCGGCCCGAAATCTACAAGAAAATGTATTTAGTGAAATTTCGAAAATTTTGTTGAAAATTGGTCGAAAATTGGGCGGATTTGGATATTTTTCAATGTTTCAAGGACGATTCTGGAAAAACCATTCGAGTTTTCGAAGAAGTGAAGGCGGATACGACTTCTGCGGCCCGAAATTTACAAGAAAATGTACTTAGTGAAATTTCGAAAATTTTGTTGAAAATTGGTCGAATTTTGCATATTTTTCAATGTTTCAAAGGACGATTCTGGAAAAACCATTCGAGTTATCGAAGAAGTGAAACCAGATATGACTTATGCGGCCCGAAATTTACAAGAAAATGTACTTAGTGAAATTTCGAAAATTTTGTTGAAAATTGGTCGAAAATTGGGCGGATTTTGCATATTTTTCAATGTTTCAAAGGATGATTCTGGAAAAACCATTCGAGTTATCGAAGAAGTGAAAGCGGATATGACTTCTGCGGCCCGAAATTTACAAGAAAATGTACTTTGTCAAATTTCGAAAATTTTGTTGAAAATTGGGCGGATTTTGCATATTTTTCAATGTTTCAAAGGACAATTCTGGAAAAACCATTCGGGTTGTCGAAGAAGTGAAAGCGGATATGACTTCTACGGCCCGAAATCTACAAGAAAATGTACTTAGTGAAATTTCGAAAATTTTGTTGAAAATTGGTCGGAATTTGAGCGGATTTTGCATATTTTTCAATGTTTCAAAGGACGATTCTGGAAAAACCATTCAAGTTATCGAAGAAGTGAAAGCGGATTTGACTTCTCCGGCCCGAAATCTACAAGAAAATGTACTTAGTGAAATTTCGAAAATTTTGTTGAAAATTGGTCGAAAATTGAGCGGATTTTGCATATTTTTCAATGTTTCAAATGACGATTCTGGAAAAACCATTCGAGTTATCGAAGAACTGAAAGTGGATATGACTTCTGCGGCCCGAAATTTACAAGAAAATGTACTTAGTCAAATTTCGAAAATTTTGTTGAAAATTGGGCGGATTTTGCATATTTTTCAATGTTTCAAAGGACAATTCTGGAAAAACCATTCGGGTTGTCGAAGAAGTGAAAGCGGATATGACTTCTACGGCCCGAAATCTACAAGAAAATGTACTTAGTGAAATTTCGAAAATTTTGTTGAAAATTGGTCGGAATTTGAGCGGATTTTGCATATTTTTCAATGTTTCAAAGGACGATTCTGGAAAAACCATTCGAGTTATCGAAGAAGTGAAACCAGATATGACTTCTGCGGCCCGAAATTTACAAGAAAATGTACTTAGTGAAATTTCGAAAATTTTGTTGAAAATTGGTCGAAAATTGGGCGGATTTTGCATATTTTTCAATGTTTCAAAGGACGATTCTGGAAAAACCATTCAAGTTATCGAAGAAGTGAAAGCGGATTTGACTTCTCCGGCCCGAAATCTACAAGAAAATGTACTTAGTGAAATTTCGAAAATTTTGTTGAAAATTGGTCGAAAATTGAGCGGATTTGATATTTTCATGTTTCAAATGACGATTCTGAGAAAAACCATTCGAGTTATCGAAGAACTGAAATGTGGATATGACTTCTGCGGCCCGAAAATCAAGAAGAAAATGTATTTAGTGAAAAATTTCGAAAATTTATTGTTGCAAATTGGTCGAATTTTGCATATTTTTCAATGACTCAAAGGACGATTCTCGAAAAGCCATTCGAGTTTTCGAAGAAGTGAAAGCGGATATGACTTCTGCGGCCCGAAATCTACAAGAAAATGTATTTAGTGAAATTTCGAAAATTCTGTTGAAAATTGGTCGAAAATTGGGCGGATTTGGATATTTTTCAATGTTTCAAGGACGATTCTGGAAAAACCATTCGAGTTTCGAAGAAGTGAAAGCGGATACGACTTCTGCGGCCCGAAATTACAAGAAAATGTTCTTAGTGAAATTTCGAAAATTTTGTTGAAAATTGGTCGAAAATTGGGCGGATTTTGCATATTTTTCAATGTTTCAAAGGACGATTCTGGAAAAACCATTTGAGTTATCGAAGATATGAAAGCGGGAGTGATTTCTGCGGCCCGAAATCTACAAGAAAATGTATTAGTGAAATTTCGAAAATTTTGTTGAAAATTGGTCGAAATTTGAGCGGATTTTGCATATTTTTCAATGTTTCAAAGGACGATTCTGGAAAAACCATTCGAGTTATCGAAGAAGTGAAACCAGATATGACTTCTGCGGCCCGAAATTTACAAGAAAATGTACTTAGTGAAATTTCGAAAATTTGTTGAAAATTGGTCGAAAATTGAGCGGATTTTGCATATTTTTCAATGTTTCAAATGACGATTCTGGAAAACCATTCGAGTTATCGAAGAACTGAAAGTGGATATGACTTCTGCGGCCCGAAATCAAGAAGAAAATGTATTTAGTGAAATTTCGAAAATTTTGTTGAAAATTGGTCGAATTTTGCATATTTTTCAATGACTCAAAGGACGATTCTCGAAAAGCCATTCGAGTTTTCGAAGAAGTGAAAGCGGATACGACTTCTGCGGCCCGAAATCTACAAGAAAATGTTTTAGTGAAATTTCGAAAATTCTGTTGAAAATTGGTCGAAAATTGGGCGGATTTGGATATTTTTCAATGTTTCAAGGACGATTCTGGAAAAACCATTCGAGTTTTCGAAGAAGTGAAAGCGGATACGACTTCTGCGGCCCGAAATTTACAAGAAAATGTTCTAGTGAAATTTCGAAAATTTTGTTGAAAATTGGTCGAAAATTGGGCGGATTTTGCATATTTTTCAATGTTTCAAAGGACGATTCTGGAAAAACCATTTGAGTTATCGAAGATATGAAAGCGGGAGTGATTTCTGCGGCCCGAAATCTACAAGAAAATGTATTTAGTGAAATTTCGAAAATTTTGTTGAAAATTGGTCGAAATTTGAGCGGATTTTGCATATTTTTCAATGTTTCAAAGGACGATTCTGGAAAAACCATTCGAGTTATCGAAGAAGTGAAACCAGATATGACTTCTGCGGCCCGAAATTTACAAGAAAATGTACTTAGTGAAATTTCGAAAATTTTGTTGAAAATTGGTCGAAAATTGGGCGGATTTTGCATATTTTTCAATGTTTCAAAGGATGATTCTGGAAAAACCATTCGAGTTTTCGAAGAAGTGAAAGCGGATACGACTTCTGCGGCCGAAATTACAAGAAAATGTTCTTAGTGAAATTTCGAAAATTTTGTTGAAAATTGGTCGAAAATTGGGCGGATTTTGCATATTTTTCAATGTTTCAAAGGACGATTCTGGAAAAACCATTCGGTTGTCGAAGAAGTGAAAGCGGATATGCTACAGCCCGAAATCTACAAGAAAATGTACTTAGTGAAATTTCGAAAATTTTGTTGAAAATTGGTCGAAAATTAGGCGGATTTTGCATATTTTTCAATGTTTCAAAGACGATTCTGGAAAAACCATTTGAGTTATCAAAGATATGAAAGCGGGAGTGACTTCTACGGCCCGAAATCTACAAGAAAATATATTCAGTGAAATCTCGAAAATTTTGTTGAAAATTGGTCGAAAATTAGGCGGATTTTGCATATTTTTCAATGTTTCAAAGACGATTCTGGAAAAACCATTTGAGTTATCAAAGATATGAAAGCGGGAGTGACTTCTACGGCCCGAAATCTACAAGAAAATATATTCAGTGAAATTTCGAAAATTTTGTTGAAAATTGGTCGAAAATTGGGCGAATTTTGCATATTTTTCAATGTATCAAATGACGATTCTGGAAAAACCATTCGAGTTATCGAAGAAGTGAAAGCGGACATAACTTCTACGGCCCGAAATCTACAAGAAAATGTATTTAGTGAAATTTCGAAAATTTTGTTGAAAATTGGTCGAAAATTGGGCGGATTTTGCATATTTTTCAATGTTTCAAAGGACGATTCTGGAAAAACCATTTGAGTTATCGAAGATATGAAAGCGGGAGTGATTTCTGCGGCCCGAAATCTACAAGAAAATGTATTTAGTGAAATTTCGAAAATTTTGTTGAAAATTGGTCGAAATTTGAGCGGATTTTGCATATTTTTCAATGTTTCAAAGGACGATTCTGGAAAAACCATTGGAGTTATCGAAGAAGTGAAAGCGGATATGACTTCTGCGGCCGAAATCTACAAGAAAATGTATTTAGTGAAATTTCGAAAATTTTCTTGAAAATTGGTCGAAAATTGGGCGGATTTTCCGTATTTTTCAATGTATCAAAGGACGATTCTGGAAAAGCCATTCAAGTTATCGAAGAAGTGAAAGCGGATATGACTTCTACGGCCTGAAATCTACAAGAAAATGTACTTGGTGAAATTTCGAAAATTTTGTTGAAAATTGGTCGAAAATTGATTTTCAACAAGGTGAAAGAATCTCGGGGGTTCCATGTGTATGATTTTAAAAAGGTAAAAAATCTCAGGGGTTCCACGTGCACAATTTTTAAGAAGTTAAAAGAATCTCGGGGGTTCAGTGCGTATGATTTTTATAAAGGTGAAAAAATCTCGGGGGCCCCATGTGTATGATTTTGAAGAAGTTAAAAGAATCTCGGGGGTTCCATGTGTATGATTTTTAAAAGGATGAAAGAATCTCGGGGGTTCCACGTGCAGGATTTTTAAGAAGTTAAAAAATCTCAGAGGTTCCACGTGCACAATTTGAAGAAGTTTAAAAGAATCTCGGGGTTCCATGTGTATGATATTTAAGAAGGTGAAAGAATGTCTGGGATTACACGTGTAGAATTTGAAGAAGGTAAAAGAATCTCAGGGATTCCTTGTGTATGATTTTTAAGAAAGTGAAAGAATCTCGGGGGTTTCACGTTTAGAATTTTTAAAAAGTCAAGAGAATCTCGAGGTTTCCACGTGTCGGACTTTTAAAATATGAAAGAATCTCGATGGTTCCATGTGTATGATTTTAAAATGGTAAAAAAATCTCAGGGGTTCCACGTGCAGGATTTTTAAGAAGTTAAAAAATCTCAGAGGTTCCACGTGCACAATTTGAAGAAGTTTAAAAGAATCTCGGGGGTTCCATGTGTATGATATTTAAGAAGGTGAAAGAATCTCGGGGATTCCACGTGTAGAATTTGCAGCAGGTAAAAGAATCTCAGGGGTTCCTTTTTAAGAAGGTGAAAGAATCTCGGTTGTTCCACGTTTAGAATTTTCAAAAAGTAAAAAGAATCTCGAGGTTTCCACGTGTCGGACTTTTAAAAATGTCAAAGAATCTCGGGGGTTCCACGTGTAGAATTTGAAGAAGGTAAAAGAATCTCGGGGTTCAATGTGTATGATTTTGAAGAAGTTAAAAGAATCTCGGGGGTTCCATGTGTATGATTTTTAAAAGGATGAAGGAATCTCGGGGGTTCCACGTGCAGGATTTTTAAGAAGTTAAAAGAATCTCGGGGTTCCACGTGTAGAATTTGAAGAGGTTTAAGAGAATCTCGGGGGTTCCATGTGTATGATATTTAAGAAGGTGAAAGAATGTCTGGGATTACACGTGTAGAATTTGAAGAAGGTAAAAGAATCTCAGGGATTCCTTGTGTATGATTTTTAAGAAAGTGAAAGAATCTCGGGGGTTTCACGTTTAGAATTTTTAAAAAGTCAAGAGAATCTCGAGGTTTCCACGTGTCGGACTTTTAAAATATGAAAGAATCTCGATGGTTCCATGTGTATGATTTTAAAATGGTAAAAAAATCTCAGGGGTTCCAGGTGCACGATTTTTAAGAAGTTAAAAGAATCTCTGGGGGTTCCACGTGTAGAATTTGAAGAAGTTAAAAGAATCTCGGGGTTCCAAGTGTATGATTTTTATAAAGGTGAAAGAATCTCGGGGGCCCCATGTGTATGATTTTGAAGAAGTTAAAAGAATCTCGGGGGTTCCACGTGCAGGATTTTTAAGAAGTTAAAAAATCTCGGGGGTTCCATGTGTATGATATTTAAGAAGGTGAAAGAATGTCGGGGATTCCACGTGTAGAATTTGAAGAAGGTAAAAGAATCTCAGGGATTCCTTGTGTATGATTTTTAAGAAAGTGAAAGGATCTTGAGGGTTCCACGTTTAGAATTTTTAAAAAGTCAAGAGAATCTCGAGGTTTCCACGTGTCGGACTTTTAAAAATGTGAAAGAATCTCGGGGTTCCATGTGTGTGATTTTTAAAATGGTAACAAAATCTCAGGGGTTCCACGTGCACGATTTTTAAGAAGTTAAAGGAATCTCGGGGGTTCCACGTGTAGAATTTGAAGAAGTTAAAAGAATCTCGGGGTTCCATGTGTATGATTTTTATAAAGGTGAAAGAACCTCGGGGGCCCCATGTGTATGATTTTGAAGAAGCTAAAAGAATCTCGGGAGTTCCATGTGTATGATATTTAAGAAGGTGAAAGAATGTCGGGGGTTCCACGTTCAGAATTTTTAAAAAGTTACGAGAATCTCGTGGTTTCCATGTATCGGACTTTTAAAAATGTGAAAGAATCTCGGGGGTTCCACGTGCAGAATTTGAAGAAGTTTAAGAGAATCTCGGGGGTTCCATGTGTATGATATTTAAGAAGGTGAAAGAATGTCGGGGGTTCCACGTATAGGACTTGAAAAAAGTAAAAGAATCTCGGGGTTCCGTTTGGTTTTTTCTAAAGAATGTTGGATGTGTATGTTTTTTAAGAATGTGAAACAATCGCCAGTTTAAGAATTTGTAAGATTTTTGAGGCCGTTTGCCAATTTGTTCAGAATTTTCGCCTCCTATTTCAAAAACAACACTAACACTATCAAAACAAAGTAACCTATTATTGTACTAAATATGGTCCGAATTCTCCCATCCATCAAATGCGTGCCACGCATTGTTTTTATTTACCGAAGCATTCACCCGTCACCAAAATCGTGTATCAATCCGCGGTTGTTCACTCGCACTCGTACTTAAAAATTGAATTTGAATAAAATCCCGGCGAAGCCTTCAAGTTTACTAACCTAACTTGAACCCGCAGCCATTTATCTCATTGAACAATTTCTCCCATCAACACAGAAACCGCATATCATATCCCATTGTTATCTCGTATTAGAAGTTAAAGAATCGCTCGGATCCCATTAACGCTGCTAGCTGGCTGCATTTTCACCCAAGCAAAACTTCCAGACAATGTCAAATAAAAAATGGCACCGATCCAAAGGTCGACCGGCCGTTCTCAGTGGCAAAAATTATGATACATGAGAGGAAAGCGAGCGGCCGCGACGTGACGTCGTAAATAATAAACCGAAATCCTAGATCTGGAGTAGTCGGATCTCCATAATTCGGAAAAGAACTACTGTTATACTAAAGCAAACAAGCGCCGCGTCCATCACGTAAACTCCGCCATAAACCAACCAACGACGGACTATTCGCCGGATTCCTAGAAATTAGACCAGGTGTGTTATTTACTAACCTATTTATCCGAGTTAAGAGCTAATTTTAAAGCTACTTCGTTGCATCATTCGCGGTTAAACATCGCGGAACCTGTTTACTACTTTATAACACCCAGATAAATCGTTGTTTACAAAAAGAATGAAAATAATTTTCGAATAATAGGAGCAGACCTTGTTTATTGTTGGAGAGATGCTTCGTAATTCCACGACACTATTTACAATTTACGGAGGGAAGCTGGCTGAGGTTAATTAACCAGCAATTAAGTAATTCTGAACAGTTAAGCCGGGGATAAGCATTCAGTACACGTACTTGTGCAACTTTCGAGCAATTATAACTGGCATTTTTGTCTGCTGGTCAATCGGTTTGTTTGATCGACGCCAAGCGTGCGGTTAGCACGAAGGCTTAATTCGATTATACTAAGAACGTTATTTTTGAAGACACGTGACCAAAAATGCATCCGTTTAACTCGAGCACAACGTCCCATGTAAGTGAAAGCAAATCAATATCGCATCTTCTGTTTGTGATAGTTCGGAGTTTGAACACGAACATGAAATTTACTTCGCAAAGCTCTGCTCGAACAAAGTAACCACACAGTTTGTGCTTCATCTAAAAAGAAAACACCTGCTTAAACGTTAATCAGACTTCAACGTAAGTTTTATTAATATGCTTAATAACGGTAATTTATGCCCTTAATGCACAACACTTCTCTTGTTTAGGAACATCACGTAAATAACACCACGTATTAATTAAAATTTAGAGCTTCATAACGGCGCTTGGCGCAAGCTGACCGTCTTCATCAAAATTTATTTTACCTGGTTTAGAATAAGGAGAATAAACTGGTTTTATGCGTGAATTGTTAATCCGACGCGAAGTAGCAAAGAGCTTTGTGCAAGTTAATGGGGACTGGCTTCCCAAAGTTTTAATTCATCGGTTGACAAGCCGAAATTCTCAATCAAACCTAAATCCTGCTACACAACTTTGCCGAAAAATCGAAGCGATCTGTCGTTATTCCCGCTTTGTTTCTGTATCGTGACGGACTAAATACTTTTCAACAATTACTAAATTATAGGGTATTATGTTTCATTAAAACATTGTGTGAAATGGCTTTGCGTCTAGACTGGTTTTTGCTTTTTCACTTTATCGTGTATTGTAAATATAATTGTTTTTTGGAGTGGAAGGTAAACACTGATTCCAATAAGAGGTTGTTCAAAACAACACTATCTACTTGAGTTATAGTGTCGAATTTGTTTAAGTATAATGTTTGTTTGTAATTTTCAATAATCGATTTGTAATGAAAATTTTAATAATAATAATTATTGATTCAACAGGAAGAAATCTCAATTACGGAAACCAAATAAACTAAAAATAAACTCCAACAATAAATATTAAATAATGCGGTGTGTGAATCCGTGTCTAATTTTCACCTTAGATATCCAGAATTTTTGGAAAATTGCTCTGAAATCTTGTGAAAATTTTAAGGTTCCAACAAATTGATGACATCATCTCAAAATTTTGCCGAATAAATCCCATCCAAAATATGATGAGTCTGTACTTGTGACTTCTCATTGTATTAAAAAATTTTTAATTTCTTATACAGGTGACTCATAAAAATTAATGAATGAGTCAATTTATTTTATTGATTTTCCAAAAATTGACGTTTTTTTTATGCACAATATTAATTCTAGAAATTACAGAAATTCTAAAATTCTTACCGAATTTGTGGAAAGATTCCAAATGTTGTGAAAATTCCAAATATTCTACCCTTTCAAAAGTTTTGAGGCTTTCAAGGATGCTAAAAACACTAAGGACGTCAAGAATTTCAGGAATTTCAAAAAATTAAAAAAAGCTAGCTCCAATTTGAAAATTGGAAAGATTATAAAAATCCTAAAGATTTAAAAATATTTAACACTCTAGAGATACTGAAGTGTCTCAACATATTGAAAATTTGAAAATTCTAAAGATTATAGAACTTCTAGTGATTCTAGATCAAGAGATTCCAAAGATTCCAAATTGGTTTCCAGTGGTTTGAAAGATTCAAAAGTATAAAAGCTTTCACGGATTATATACACTAGAAATTGCGAATAGTAAAAACACTTAAATTCTAAATAAACTAAATGTCTAATGTTCTAAGTATAAAAAAGATCCAACAAAATCTAAAAAATTTTTTAAAATCTGGGGGTACTAATGATCTTAGAAACTGCAGAAATTTTAGGCTTTATAAAACTCCTAGTAATTCCCAAAGTGTTTAAAATTTCCATAGAATGGAAAGACTAAAGATTGTAAAGGTTCTAGAGAAATTCCAAAAAGCCAAGATTTTAAAAAATCCAAAGACTTAAAAAAAACAGAAATGCTTACTTTAATTTTTATAAATCCTGAAAGCACTGAAGGCCTTCAACACCGTAATTAAGTATTATTTTATAAATCTTCTATAGTTTAAAGATTCCAGAGATTCAAAAACTTCCAAAGATTTAGACCCTTCAGATCTATAAGTTTTAGACTATCTGAAAAAATTTAGGAAGTGTGGGAACATTGTGGCAGACCTGGAGATCTTTAAAATATTGGAAAAGGTGGAATTCCAAAATTCTGGTACAACTAGAGCCTGTTCTAAATATAAAAAAGATCCAACAAAACCCTAAAAATTATAAAGGACTTGGGGGTACTAATGATCCTAGAAATTGGAGAAATTTTAGGCTTTATTAAACTCCTCGTAATTCCCAAAATTTTCATCGATTTGTGAGGCTCCAAAGATTCTAAGGACTCTAAGGGGTCAAAAGCTAAAATTTCATTTCGAATACTTGAAAGGTTCTAAAGGTTCCAGAGAAATTCCAAAAAACCAAAGATTCTAAAACTTGTAATAAATTAATATCTTATAAATCTTGGAGACAGTAAAGATTCGAAAAATTCCAAAGATTTAATCTTGAAAATGTTGGAAAAGGTTGAATTTCAAAATTCTGGTATAACTTGAGCCTGATAATTTTAGAAATTTTGGAAAATGTGCAAATTCTGATCATTTACTCCTTCGGAAAAACTGAAAAATTGAGCTAATCGAAAAAATTTGAACATCCTAGAAATTATAAAAATTCTAAACTTTATAAAATTTGTATCCAAAATTTCCAAAGATGTTAGGACTCTAAGGACTCGGAAAACTCTAAAGACTCTGTCTAAATACTCTAAGGACTCAAACGTTAAAAAGATTTTTAAAATTCTGTTCTAAATATTTCGAAGATTCTATAATTTGTAAAAAACGCATGAACTCTTAACATGACAAAAATTTTAAAAATTCCAGAGACTCTAAACAAAACAAAAATCCTAAAAATGTAAAATCGTAAAAATCTGACAATTTTTATAAATCCTACAAGTATTAGGGATCTTGAACAACCCTAATTATTATCTTATACATCTCAGAGATTCTAAAGATTCTAGAGAAATTCCAAAAAAACCAAAGATTCTAAAGATCCAACAAAGTCTTAAAAATTATAAGGGACTTGGGTACTAATGATCCTAGAAATTACAGAAATTTTAGGCTTTATAGAACTCCTAGTAATTCCCAAGGTGTTCAAAATTTCCATAGGTTGGTAAGGGTCTAAAGATTCAAAGGACTCTAAAGGGTCAAAGGCTAAAATTACGTTTCAAATACTTGAAGGACTCTGAAGGTTCTAGAGAAATTCCAAAAAACCAAAGATTCTAAAGATCGAACAAAATCTTAAAAATTATGAAGGACTTGGGTACTAATGATCCTAGAAATTACAGAAATTTTAGGCTTTATAGAACTCCTAGTAATTCCCAAGGTGTTCAAAATTTCCATAGGTTGGTAACGCTCTAAAGATTCTATGGACTCTAAAGCGTCAAAGACTAAAATTACGTTACGAATAGTTGAAAGATTCTGAAGGTTCTAGAGAAATTCCAAAAAACCAAAGATTCTAAAGATCCAACAAAGTCTTAAAAATTATAAAGAACTTTTGTGCTAATGATCCTAGAAATTACAGAAATTTTAGGCTTTATAGAACTCCTAGTAATTCCCAAGGTGTTCAAAATTTCCATAGGTTGGTAACGCTTTAAAGATTCAATGGACTCGAAAGGGTCAAAGGCTAAAATTACGTTACGAATAGTTGAAAGATTCTGAAGGTTCTAGAGAAATTCCAAAAAACCAATGATTCTAAAGATCCAACAAAATCTTATAAATTATAAAGAACTTGGGTACTAATAATACTAGAAATTGCAGAAATCTTAGGCTTTATAGAACTCCTAGTAATGCCCAAGGTGTTCAAAATTTCCATAGGTTGGTAAGGCTCTAAAGATTCTAAGGACTCTAAAGGGTCAAAGGCTAAAATTACGTTTCGAATACTTGAAAGATTCTGAAGGTACTAGAGAAATTCCAAAAAACCAAAGATTCTAAAGATTCAACAAAATCTTATAAATTATAAAGAACTTGGGTACTAATGATCCTAGAAATTACAGAAATTTTAGGCTTTATAGAACTCCTAGTAATTCCCAAGGTGTTCACAATTTCCATAGGTTGGTAAGGCTCTAAAGATTCTAAGGACTCTAAAGGGTCAAAGGCTAAAATTACGTTACGAATAGTTGAAAGATTCTGAAGGTTCTAGAGAAATTCCAAAAAACCAAAGATTCTAAAGATCGAACAAAAGCTTAAAAATTATAAAGGACTTGGGTACTAATGATCTTAGAAATTACAGAAATTTTAGGCTTTATAGAACTCCTAGTAATTCCCAAGGTGTTCAAAATTTCCATAGGTTGGTAAGGCTCTAAAGATTCTAAGGACTCTAAAAGGTCAAAGGCTAAAATTACGTTACGAATAGTTGAAAGACTCTGAAGGTTCTAGAGAAATTCCAAAAATCAAAGATTCTTAAGATCCAACAAAATCTTATAAATTATAAAGAACTTGGGTACTAATGATCCTAGAAATTACAGAAATTTTAGGCTTTATAGAACTCCTAGTAATTCCCAAGGTGTTCAAAATTTCCATAGGTTGGTAACGTTCTAAAGATTCTATGGACTCTAAAGGGTCAAAGGCTAAAATTACGTTACGAATAGTTGAAAGATTCTGAAGGTTCTAGAGAAATTCCAAAAAAACCAAAGATTCTAAAGATCGAACAAAATCTTAAAAATTATGAAGGACTTGGGTACTAATGATCCTAGAAATTACAGAAATTTTAGGCTTTATAGAACTCCTAGTAATTCCCAAGGTGTTCAAAATTTCCATAGGTTGGTAACGCTCTAAAGATTCTAAGGACTCTAAGGGATCAAAGCCTAAAATTACGTTTCGAATACTTGAAAGATTCTGAAGGTTCTACAGAAATTCCAAAAAACCAAAGATTCTAAAGATCGAACAAAAGCTTAAAAATTATAAAGGACTTGGGTACTAATGATCCTAGATATTACAGAAATTTTAGGCTTTATAGAACTCCTAGTAATTCCCAAGGTGTTCAAAATTTCCATAGGTTGGTAAGGCTCTAAAGATTCTAAGGACTCTAAGGGGTCAAAAGCTAAAATTACGTTTGGAATAGTTGAAAGATTCTGAAGGTTCTAGAGAAATTCCAAAAAACCAAAGATTCTAAAGATCGAACAAAATCTTAAAAATTATAAAGGACTTGAGTACTAATGATCCTAGAAATTGCAGAAATTTTAGGCTTTATAGAACTCCTAGTAATTCCCAAGGTGTTCAAAATTTCCATAGGTTGGTAGGACTCTAAAGATTCTAAGGACTCTAAAGGGTCAAAGGCTAAAATAACGTTTCGAATAGTTGAAAGATTCTGAAGGTTCTAGAGAAATTCCAAAAAATCAAAGATTCTAAAGATCCAACAAAATCTTAAAAATTATAAAGGACTTGGGTACTAATGATCCTAGAAATTACAGAAATTTTAGGCTTTATAGAACTCCTAGTAATTCCCAAGGTGTTCAAAATTTCCATAGGTTGGTAGGACACTAAAGATTCTAAGGACTCTAAAGGGTCAAAGGCTAAAATTACGTTTCGAATAATTGAAAGATTCTGAAGGTTCTAGAGAAATTCCAAAAAACCAAAGATTCTAAAGATCGAACAAAAGCTTAAAAATTATAAAGGACTTGGGTACTAATGATCCTAGAAATTGCAGAAATTTTAGGCTTTATAGAACTCCTAGTAATTACCAAGGTGTTCAAAATTTCCATAGGTTGGTAAGGCTCTAAAGATTCTAAGGACTCTAAAGGGTCAAAGGCTAAAATTACGTTACGAATAGTTGAAAGATTCTGAAGGTTCTAGAGAAATTCCAAAAAACCAAAGATTCTAAAGATCGAACAAAATCTTAAAAATGATAAAGGACTTGGGTACTAATGATCCTAGAAATTACAGAAATTTTACGCTTTATAATAGACCTCCTAGTAATTCCCAAGGTGTTCAAAATTTCCATAGGTTGGTAAGGCTTTAAAGATTCTAAGGACTCTAAAGGGTCAAAGGCTAAAATTACGTTACGAATAGTTGAAAGATTCTGAAGGTTTTAGAGAAATTCCAAAAAACCAAAGATTCTAAAGATCGAACAAAATCTTAAAAATAATAAAGAACCTGGGTACTAATGATCCTAGAAATTACAGAAATTTTAGGCTTTATAGAACTCCTAGTAATTACCAAGGTGTTCAAAATTTCCATAGGTTGGTAAGGCTCTAAAGATTCTAAGGACTCTAAAGGGTCAAAGGCTAAAATTACGTTACGAATAGTTGAAAGATTCTGAAGGTTCTAGAGAAATTCCAAAAAACCAAAGATTCTAAAGATCGAACAAAATCTTAAAAATTATAAAGGACTTGGGTACTAATGATCCTAGAAATTACAGAAATTTTAGGCTTTATAGAACTCCTAGTAATTCCAAGGTGTTCAAAATTTCCATAGGTTGGTAAGGCTCTAAAGATTCTAAAGACTCTAAGGGTCAAAGGCTAAAATTACGTTTCGAATACTTGAAGGACTCTGAAGGTTCTAGAGAAATTCCAAAAAACCAAAGATTCTAAAGATCGAATAAAAGCTTAAAAATTATAAAGGACTTGGGTACTAATGATCCTAGAAATTGCAGAAATTTTAGGCTTTATAGAACTCCTAGTAATTCCCAAGGTGTTCAAAATATCCATAGGTTGGTAAGGCTCTAAAGATTCTAAGGACTTTAAAGGGTCAAAGGCTAAAATTACGTTACGAATAGTTGAAAGATTCTGAAGGTTCTAGAGAAATTCCAAAAATCAAAGATTCTAAAACTTGTAAAAATCGCGTGACCTCTTAAAATGGCAAAGCCAAAAGCACTGAAGGGCTTGAAGACCCTAATTAAGTATTATCTTATAAATCTTGGAAACTGTAAAAATTCCAAAGATTTCAAAAATTCCAAACATTTAGACTTTTGAGATATATAAATTTTAGAAAATCTTTAAAAAAAATTAGAAATTGTAGGAAAAATGTAGTAGACTTAGAAATCTTTAAAATATTGGAAAAGGTTGAATTTCAAAATTGTGGTATAACTTGAGCCTGATAATTTTAGACATTTTGGAAAATGTGGAAATTCTAGTCATTTAGTGTCCCCGAAAAAATTGAAAAATTGGGCTAATCTGGAAAATCTGAACATCCTAGAAATTATAAAAATCCTAAAATTTCCAGTAATTCTGAAGTATCCAAAATTTCCAAAGATTGTTAAAACTCTAAGGACTCTGAAAACTCTACAGATTCTAAATACTCCAAGGACTCAAACGTTAAAAGGGTTTTTAAAATTCTGTTCCAAATATTTCAAAGATTCTATAATTTGTAAAAAACGCATGAACTCTTAACATGACAAAAATTTTAAAGATTCCAGAGACTCCGAAAATTTCAAAGATTGAAAGACTCTTGGGTCTATTAATTTTAGAAAATGTGGAAATATCTAGAAACTGTGAAAAGTCTGAAAAACATTTAGAAAATCTAGAACTACCGGAAATTTCAAAAATTTACTCAATTCTTAAAATTCGAAACATTTTTGACTGTAAAGATGCGAAAAAAAAAGAATTCTTAAAGTTAAAGATGATAATAAATAATTTTTCCAAGTTGTATTTGTTCGACTGTCCTTTAGGGGCTAGGGAATGGCAATGACTCTGAGAAAAGAGAGGGTGGGTGGGCGGGGGTAGTAGTTGTCATGATAAAACTAACTTTGGCAAATGAAATATCCTCTAAGAAACGAGAGGGCGGGTGGGCGGGGCTAGTGCCTGCCTAAATAAGACTGATTTTGGCAAATGAGATCCCCTCTAACAGAAGAGAGGGTGGGTGGGCGGGGCAAATAAACTGTACAGAATTGTATCATAAAATTGGGAACAGTTTGTCCACATTTATCAATATTATTTATGAATCCCTAATCAACAAAAGTTGTTAATTATGCAATCAGTGCTGTTGTTAATCCATTAAATATGCGAAATTCGCCCCCGTTTTTAATTTAAGTAATAGTGCCTCGAATTCATGTTCAAATAGAATGCTAATCAATCCGGGCACTATAGTTCACTATAATCATGCATGTTTGAATTTATTGCGGTATTTACTCGAACATCGACATTATTGATGAAGCTTTGAACTAGTAGTTGGATTGCAGCTATAGTTTAATAGAAAATTTCATCTGCTAACATTTTCTCCATTAAATTAATGGATTGATAAAAGCAAAAAGTTGACCCGAAAGGGGAATTATTTTATTGGGTGATAAACACCAAAGCAAACACAGAAATAGTGTGGTCGTTGAGTTTCGAAACAGCACTTACTCTGTTAATTTTTGTAAGTGGAGTGTAGAATGCGGTACTCAGCTGCAACCGAGTTATCAGTGCAGCGCCTATAAAAATTGAAAATCAATTAAATCAAAGTCATTCTAACAATCATTAAGTTTTTCAGTGCCGTTTTATTAGCTACTTTATGGCCGTTACTCAATCATTTTAGCATAACTCGTATAAAAAAAAATGCCATTTATATCCTGATTCATTCTTCTAATTCCATTCGCCTTATTGTATTATAATTATAAATAGACCGCAATGCAGTAAAAAATATGTTTATTGACCTTCGTATAAGATATACGCTATTTTTATCGTTCACCAATGTTTAAACATTCGTAATGTTACCTCGAGATAGCTCTCTTTGTCACGAATTCAACAATCCTCATCTCTCGGCTGTTACGTAACCCGGCGTACAAAGATTGACATCACAGTTTGAATCTTATTTCTTCCACACTTTCCATTTGTTTATAAATAATTTATTAATAGCCTCTCCGACGACATGCATGGTTTGTGTATTCGCAGAAAATGTTTCCTTTTGACTTTTACATAATTCATCAGCTGCGACGTGATTCCAGAGATTTACTCGCGTTTGTTTTGTTGCAGGTGAGTCCGGCCGGACACGATAACGCCGACCAGATGAAAAGAGCGTTTGCTGGAAGGATGCAAGGCAATTTCAAATTGAGTTTATCATGCGAACCATTTAAATTTAGTATGATTGCTATATTGATGTTGTTAAATTAGTTGAGTTATCGTTTAATTAAAGAGAACATTGGCCGCACCACTTAACGAGTCTGTGGATAATGTTTTCATTACATCTGTCTCATTCTTGTTGCCAATTATTACGCTATTTTAGCGGAGTTGAAAACGCAACCAGTGGCTTTTAAGGACGCTAACATCGACGTTTGGAAAAAAATTTATCGGTAGTGGTTGCACAACTAACTTTCATTTTTAGCACCAGTTGAAAGACGCGGCTAAATCGTTTCATTCGCGATTATTCTACGACTAATTATTCATAAATATTTCTGGGTAAAAGTTTTGCTAAATCACCTACCGTGTATGCGAATAATATATGCATTTTCATCGTTTATTTATGTCGGAGGTCGACGCGACTTTCTTTTTGCGAATGTGGCCTGAGTGGAAAGCTTATTTTTTCGTACCTGTAGATAGTGCAGGTTTTAAGCTTTCAGCCAATGATTAAAGTCGCTAAAAGTGCAATAAATCCACAGTTCGTACAACTGTCACGAACATTCGGTTGATTAAAAGCTACAAAATTAACTAACGCTTTACGTTTTCATGAATATGAATACTGTTTAGCTCAATATTTTACGAAAATACGATCCGTATAATTTGTGTATTTACCCTTTGCACAAGTAATTGGAGTTTCGTGTAATTTCAAGCGACAAAGACCCGTACTGCGAGAGTAAGGTTAGAGTTCAACGTCATTCTCTTATTCTGATAGTTTATCTCGATTATTACGAATAACATACAGGGTGTCACATTCGAACCACTTTTCGAATCTCCCAATTTCTCCCAGATCCCTTCAAATTTCTCCCGATTCTTTCATTTCCCTGCAGTCTTCTAAGTTCTTCCAGATTTTTCTAGATTCTTCGAGATTCTCTCAGATTCTCACATATTCTTTCCGAATTTCCCAATTTCTCTTAGATTACCTCAGATTCTTTCAAATTCTCTCAGATTCTTTTCGAATCTCCCAATTTCTCCCAGATTCCTTCAAATTTCTCCAGATTCTTTCATTTTCTTTCCGATTCTCTCCTCACGATTCTTTCAAATTTTTGAGTTCTATTGAGGTCGTTTTAAAACCGTACTTCAGATCCCTGCAGACTTTCCCAAATTCGTCCAGATTTTTCTAGATTCTTTGAGATTATCTCAGATTTCCACAGGACAACTCAAGATTCCTCCAGATTCTTTCAAACGCTTTCAGATTCTTTCATTATAATTTTGATTGTCTCTTTCAGATTTTTTGGATTTTTTTTATTTTTTAAGTTTCTTTCAAAGATACCGTGAGGAACCCTTAAAATTCTTTCAAATTTTTCATTTCAATACAGATCGTTTCAGACCCTTTCAGATCCTTGCATATTCTTCCAAATTCTTCCAGATTTTTCCAGTTTTTTTTTTTTAGATTCTTCTAGATTTTTCGAGATTCTTTCAGATTCCCTCAGATTCCTCCAGGGAATGTGAGAGAATCTCGAAGAATCTAGCAAAACCTAAAAGAATCTAGAAAAAAATCTGCAAGAATCTGTAGGAATCTGAAAGGATTTGTAAGGATCTGAAACAATCTGAACAGAACTGAAAATTTTTAAAAAATTTTGAATATTTCTGATGGTGTCTCTGAAAGAATCTGAAAAGTTCGAAGGAATTTGAAAAAATTCGAACAAAGACCGAAAAATTCGAAAGAGTTGATTCAGAAAGAATTCCTTCCTTTTTTTAAAGGTTCTTCCTTCCGGATTCCTTTGGATTCCTTCGAATTATTCCGGATGCTTTTGGATGTTGTCAGATTGTTCTACATTCTTTCGAATTTTTTCCAGTTCTATTCAGATCGTTTTAGAACCTTACAAATACTTTCAGATCCCTGCAGACTTCTAAGTTCTTCCAGATTTTTCTGGGATTCTTTCAAATGCTTTCAGGTTCTTTCATTTTCTTTTTGATTCTCTCTTTCAGATTTTTTCGATTTTTTTGTATTTTATCCGATGCTTCCGGATTGTTTCCATTTCTTAAGTTTTTAAGATTCTTTCAAAGACGCCGTCAGGAATCCTCAAGATTCTTTCAAATTTTTCACATCGTTTCAGACCCTTTCAGATCCCTGCAGATTCTTCCAAATTTTTCCAGATTGTTCCAGTTTTTTTTTTAATTCTTCTAGATTTTTCGAGGTTCTTCGAGATTCCCTCTGATTCCTCCAGGGAATCTAGCAAAATCTAAAAGAATCTAGAAAAATTTGGAAGAATCTCCACAATCTGAACAGAAGTGGAAAATTTTAAAGAATCTTGAGGATTTCTGATGGAATCTTTGAAAGAATCTGAAAAGTTCGAAGGAATCTGAAAAAATTCGAATAAATCGGAAAAATTCGAAAGAGAGAATCAGAAAGAATCATCAAGATTCTTTCAAATGTTTTCAGATTCTTTCCTTTTTTTAAAGATTCTTCCTTTCGGATTCCTTTGGATTCCTTCGAATTATTCCGGATGCTTTTGGATGCTGTCAGATTGTTCCACATTCTTTCGAATTTTTTCCCGTTCTATTCAGATCGTTCTAGAACCTTACTTTCAGATCCCTGCGAACTCTTTTAAGTTCTTCCAGATTTTTCTAAATTCTTTGAGATTCTCTCAGATTCCCACAGGTAAACTCAGATTCCCACAAATTCTTCCAGAGTCTTTCAAATGCTTTCAGGTTCTTTCATTTTCTTTTTGATTCTCTGTCAGATTTTTTCGATTTTTTTGTATTTTTTCTGATGCTTCCGGATTGTTTCCATTTCTTTGAAAATGTTTAAGATTCTTTTAAAGACGCCATCAGGAATCCTCAAGATTCTTTCAAATTTTTCAGATCGTTTCAGACCCTTTCAGATCCCTGCAGATTCTTCCAAATTTTTCCAGATTGTTCTAGTTTTTTTTTTAATTCTTCTAGATTTTTCAAGGTTCTTCGGATTCCCTCTGATTCCTCCAGGGAATCTAGCAAAATCTAAAACAATCTA
The DNA here is from genome assembly GCA_022388445.1 of Zophobas atratus. Classification (NCBI taxonomy): domain Eukaryota; kingdom Metazoa; phylum Arthropoda; class Insecta; order Coleoptera; family Tenebrionidae; genus Zophobas; species Zophobas atratus. Next base: position 5,512,257 of record CM039449.1, read on the forward strand.
GAAAAATTTGGAAGAATCTCCACAATCTGAACAGAAGTGAAAAATTTTAAAGAATCTTGAGGATTTCTGATGGTATTTTTGATAGAATTTGAAAAGTTCGAAGGAATCTGAAAAAAATCGAAAAAATCGGAAAAATTCGAGAGAGAGAGAATCAGAAAGAATCGTCAAGATTCTTTCAGGTGTTTTCAGATTCTTTCCTTTTTTTTAAAGATTCTTCCTTTCGGAATCCTTTGGATTCCTTCGAATTATTCTGGATACTTTTGGATGCTGTCAGATTGTTCCACCTTGTTTAGAATTTTTTCCAGTTCTATTCAAATCGTTTTAGAACCTTACAAATACTTTCAGATCCCTGCAGACTCTTCTAAGTTCTTCCAGATGTTTCTAGATTCTTTGAGATTCTCTCAGATTCCCACAGGTAAACTCAGATTCCCACAAATTCTTCCAGATTCTTTCAAATGCTTTCAGGTTGTTTCATTTTCTTTTTTATTCTCTCTTTCAGATGTTTTCGATTTTTTTGAATTTTTTCCGATACTTCCGGATTGTTTCCATTTCTTTGAAAAAAAAATAAAAAATCTGGAAGAATCTGCACAATCTGAACAGAAGTGAAACATTTTTAAAAATCTTGAGGATTTCTGATGGTATCTTTGAAAGAAGCTGAAAAGTTCGAAGGAATCTGAAAAAATTCAAAAAAATCGGAAACATTCAAAAGAGAGAATCAGAAAGAATCGTAAATTCTCTCAGATTCTTTCAGATTTTTTCGATATTCTCAGAATTTTTCACCTTTCATATCGTTTGAGATTCTTTTAAATTTTTGCAGATTATTACAGATCAGTGCAGACTCTTTCAGATTCTTCTTGTTTTTTCTAGATTCTTCTGAATTCTTAACAGTTGACCTATTTTTTCGTACCCTAGGAATCTTGAAACGTCGAGAAAATATAAAATTAGCCATTCGTCCGATGCACTGGATTACAATACAATAAAAATCAAAGCGGATTCATAAACCACAAGTACACTCGTATTTGCATCGACAACAAAAATCTAGTTTAATTTCTTGCAAAAATTTGTGTTCATGAAACGTTTCAAAATTATACACACTACATCGTCTGTTTTTAATTCAAAGAGAGCAACTTCAGTAAACTTCCTAGTGGAACTCCTAGACCCTATACACGTCGTACATTCACGTTCATTTTAACTTCAAACTTGCAAAATTTATAATAAACTTTTAATCTAAAGTTCCAACTTTGTTTTGGACGCTCATGTAACGAATCACCCACGGCTTCAACTCAAAGTTTTTCCGAAAAAATGACAAGTTCTTAATTACACATCAAGCGGAAAATTCAAATTTAAACGCACGTCAAAACTGACATCAAGTAGAATACGCATCAAGTAAACTCTGTATGAAAATAGAACCACTCTACCTGTCTTTTCCATACTTAATCAGGGAAAATTAAATTATGAATTGTCGGCGCTTGCTGTTGCGAGATCGTGAAATGGAGCCGTTGCATGTTACAAAATATAAAGGATAACAAGGAGCGTAATGGAAATTAAAATTATGAAAGCGACAAATCAACACGCTAAATATTGTCTTAATTTTTGAGTCTACTTTCGAATACTCGTCAGACGCAATCGAAAGTGGAGTGATGGCCACAAGGTCGTGATCGAGAGCGATCGATCGGGGAAGAACCGGACATTATTATTCAAGTGGCCATAATAGAATTCGAGAGTAGTATTGATCCGGCTCAGAGATATTTCACCCGAAACTTCTATAACCATACTTATTTTTAATATTATTAAAACCATAAAAAACTGTATTGTGTGCAAACCCCACAGTTACAAATAACGTTCTCGTACCGCACCCAACTTTCGCTCCTGAAAGCCATTCAGCTCACACAAAACCCCATAATCCACTTTCATAACCTGAAATAATGGAACACGACAATATAAAATTACCCGATGTTTCCCTGGAGCTACGATCTCCTGTTCAATAGCGCTCTCGACGTCTAACCCGAAACGACCGTATTGTTAAGCAACTCCGTAACTCCAGCTCATTAGCGAAATCCGTAAACACAACACCGCTACCAGGTCCATAATTCCGACCCAACACGGGCGGTTTTTCGCCCATTCATCCCACTTTTCGTCAATCACGTACAAAACAATCCGTTCTTTTCGTCCACCGAAGCTCCCAATTCCGCATGAATGGATAGAACGAGATCGCAAGCCTTCCAGCGTTTTATAATTTTAAACTAACAATAGATCTTGGCCTTGACCGTGAATACCAGTGGCGGAATTGGGTTGGTGCGGTTATTAAGAGCACATTAAATTTTGGAGCGATAGTGCGGAGCGAGGGACTAAATTGGACGAAAACGACCACTCGAAAGATTTTTGTATTTTTCTTCGAGTAGTCGTTGTTACCATCCAGTATCAATCGATCAAGGGCCAGCAATCAAGCCTTCCAGAATGCCAATGAATAATATGCAAAACGGAGCTGGCGGTTGCCCTACTTAAAAATGTATGAGGAACGACAACAGATTTTTAATCGTCAATTCGTCAGCCTCGGATTAATGACTTTCCTAATTATTATTGATGAGAGCAGGAACTTGACCATTACGTAAGAACGTATCCCCCAAATTTCCAGCTTAATCCCAATTTTCTTGTAGACTGCGAATCAACAATCCCGTTGGCACGGATGTCAAGAAAGTCTGTGCTTGTATCCATGTGTACGTACACATAAAGTTATAAAACAAACAGGATAATTTATGGGGTGTAATTGAGCTGGTGTGACGTCGAGTACTTCCATACACTTGACATGTTATGGGCTAATTTTGACCATCGAACGATTAGCCGACATTTACTGCGCTGGGAATGGAGCGAAGGATCTTCGACCTTAATGGCGTTTTGGCCCAACGACATGGATTGATTTTTAATCGCGAAATTGGTCAGTTATCGCTGACCTGGTGACACTTTCGGCGATAATTTTTTTGACTTGAGGTGGCTGCAAATAGTCGAAAGAAAATTATTCAATGTTAAATTGACGCAAGTCAATTTCAAGATAAAAAATATCTGTGCACCACGACAAAACAACTGTAAAAATGACGTCGAACCACTAATAAAACAACAAATAAACACAAATTTGCGGCCAGATTCCATGGAAAACAAAATCTACAAACGCATCAACAAGGCGGATTCATAAACCGCAAATACAGTCACTTGTACTTGCAAATAGTCGCACCAAAAACTATTTAACTTTGACAGGTTCGTCTCCACCTTTATCAATGGATAAAAAACCGTTCGACCGTATAAGTAATTCCGAGCACATTTATAATTTTCGTTCGTTAATCTGCATATAAATAGCTCTAAATGAGTTCAAGCAAAAAATCAAACAAAGCAGTGAGATAAAATTTAAATTATTGACCCTCACGGAAGTCACTGGAATGCTCTGTATGTATGACGCCAGTTCGCTTTTTCGTTTTTTATTTATTATACATCTGTCACACGATCTTACTTATTTTCTCAAGTACTACAGCTCACCGATAACATTTCAACAGAATCCACTTTATGCAAATGCAAATTAATGGAGAGTATGTAAACACGTTGTTTTCACAATTTAAATTTACAAAAGAATTAGTGTATTTGATTTCGCAATTCTAAACTGCTTTTACAATTTCGCGTTACGAAAAACAAAACTATTGGTAACCTGAATAGGTTGTTTACACTTTTTCAGTCGTAAAAACGAGTGTATATGACTTCATTACGCAGTGATGGAAGTGTTGGGTTCCCTAATGGTAGTGTGTGGGTCTGCAACTACTCGGAATTTTTTTCAAAAAAATCAAACGTTGTTAAACGAGTTTGGCGTGAATTTTCGTTTACGACTGTTTTATTGTTAAATAAATAAAACAAAGTGTTAAATTATTATTAGTAAAAAGTTACCGGACTAATTAGTGATCTAAACCCAGTGATAAGGTTAGAACCGTTACATGGGAGATATTTTAAGACCATGATTAAAACTGACGACTCAGTTCTTGTTAAATTATGGAAATCGCAGTCATTAACATGCTGCTGAAAGAATAAATTTGTCTTTGACTTGCTTTTAATGAAAGGCGCTTCGATTTCGCTTGACAAATTGAAGCCGAAGTGCTCTTAGAGACAAAACCATTTGTTCGATTATCACATTAGTTGAATACGAGAGTGCACGTTGCCATTTGGGTACCGTAAAACCAATAAAACGATTTTAAGCGTGTTTAAATATGATCGCTGAAAAATGTTGGCGCCCGTCCAAAATATATTATTTGGCAAAATTATGTACATAGCCCGGTTTATCCAGCCAATTTAAACAAACAGCATCTCTTATTTTAAACGTCAAGAAGTTTACTTTATACCCATTTCTGTAATTCAATTTATTTTGATTAATGAATTAAACTGTTTTTGATCATTATTTACAGTCAAAATATTTAGACTTGATGTGCAAGCGTGTAGCAAAACTCGTTTCAGTCAACAATCCGCGAGATGGAACTTCGATTTTTCGTCGTCTTCGTCCCACTATTTCCTCATAAACCTGCGCTGATTGAATGCTTACAGTGCCTCTAAAGGTAGCCCGTCCTTATTGGAACTGTAAACCCTCACAACCTAAATAATGTAATTGCGGCTGCATTCGTGAGAAAACTACAACCCCGGATAATGTTCGCCCGAAAAAAATTGCTTTTGCGGCTAATTGAACACCGTTAATAACAATAAATCAGCTTTTTTCGCGGCCCGAAAGACAGAGAAACAGGTTATGTCATATGCGAGTTATAAATAGAAATACTTGTAACGTTATTTATAGAACTGAAAAACGTGCAAAAATTTGAACCGGTTGCCGGGGTTGTGTGCCTTCGACATGCAAACCGATTGGACAAAAGCAGCGCTCGGCTGCAGCAAGAACAAGAATTAAATGTCTTCTATAAATAGAGCTCCTCCGCTTCTTCTGTATTTACAAAGGCAGCTTCCACCTGTTTGTTGATGCCGGGGCGAGGCGCAAATAAACAAAAACGCCCAGTGTGCGACTAGAACAAGTCGGGAAAATTGGCTCGAAAAGATTCGGGTTCGCAGTAGGCCACAACGCGCATTTTTAATTTGTAATAACTCATTTATTGTGCAAACCAGCGTGCGTCCGAAAAATGAAGCATCGTCAAAGTTGAGTCGTCTCATCAGTAAAACCGCTACAGTCACAGGATCATGTGACGATCGCAAATCTGCTATTTTTGTCCTTTGTTGGTTAGTTCTTCCTTCGATTATCGCTTAACCTCTGTCGCATGACGTATAATTCACAACTAATTCATTATTATTATTATTGAAAGAAAACGGACTCAAAGATTCGTATTTTGGCTACACCAACGAAATCCCGTTGTGTTGACCAGTATTAATAGTGTTAATACCCTGGCACAATATAAATGACAATTTCATGCTGTTGAGTGTAAGTACATTAATTTTCCTCGCTTAATCTCAAATTACATTTTAAGCTGACGTCATGCTTATTGGATTTAATTAATCATATGGGTAAGAGAATGATGTTCAAAGTTCATCAAAGATTACGTTCCCTAAATAGTGTCTCTTGGAAATTTGGCATTTTCGTGGTAACGTATCGACGTGTTTCCGATTAATCCATTTAATTTGAATCAACGTGCTTTCTGACGCTTCATGTATTAATTAGTCGATTCGGAGAAAAAAGTACACAAATTAAGAGGCTATCAAATAATTGAGTTAGATTTTCGTAATGAAGTTCTCGGTGGGGGTAAATAATCAATTTTGATACTTATTAATTACTATTAATTAATTAAATTCGTTGTCGTAGAATTGCACTTACGACTGCGCCGCGTTACGCAATTTCTTTCCGGAAGAGTGAATTGCGCGGAGGACCGCAATTCATAATAACCCGTGATCGCAGTAATCCCCCGTCCCAAGAACTGCCAATTGCGTGAAATAATCGAATTCCATCCGGTCCCTGACGTATGCAATAGGATCAATCCTATATTTGAATTGTACTCGTAACTATATCAATAAATTGCCTTTACAATGGCTACACAGTTTTTTTTCAAATTTAACGACACATAACTCCACAACGACGCAAGAACCCGTATTGCGGTTACTCTCGTTTAGTATTGAATAACGATATACCGAGTGTCGGATTAATTTTCTGTACGTTATGTACGCGGGTTTCGGAGAGAAAAAAACGTATTTTATAAAAGTAAACTTAATTTTCTTAGTAACGATGGTGGCTGAAGTCAACCTTTTATTTTTTTAGCATAATAACCAAAACAACCCTCTTTCATTTTTTAGTAGCTCTTAAAATAAGATCGATTTTGGCAAATGACATACTCTCTAAAAAAAGAAAGGGTGGGTGGGCGGGGCTAGTACTTGCTCAGATAAGATTCATTTTGATAAATGATACATCCTCTAAGAAAAGAGAGGGTGGGTGGGCGGGGCTAGTACTTGCTTAGATAAGAATGATTTTGGCAAAAGAAATATTTCTCAGAAAAGAGGGCGGGTGGGCGGGTTTAGTACTTTCTAAAATAAGACTGATTTTGACAAATGAAATATCCTCTAAGAAGAGAGGGGGCGGGTGGGCGGGGCTAGTATCTGCTTACATACGATCGATTTTGGCAAATGACATAGCTCTAAGAAAAGAGAGGGTGGGTGAGCGGGTTTTAGTACTTGCTAAGATAAGACTGATTTTGGCAAATGAAATTCCCTCTAAGAAAAGAGACGGCGGGTGGCGGGTTAGAGCCTGCTAAGATAAAACAAATTTAAAGAGACATAACTCCAAAAAGGCAAAAAAAAAAACGCATTACGGTTTAAAACATTCGATTCCCTGAAACTTTTAGTTCTAGAAGAAAATTTTCAGGCCAGATACTCAATTCGCTTAGTATGGAATAACGAATATATAGGAAGGTGTACATTTTTGACTTAAAATAGCCTTTTTTCAAATTTAAAGGACATAACGGCGAAAGGGCACAAAAGTTCGCATTGCGGTTGGAATAATTCGATTCCTTGAAGCTTTCTCGTTCTAGAAGAAAATTTCCAGACCAGATACTCAATCCGTTTAGTATGGAGCAACGAATATATGGAAAGGTGTCACTTTTGACTTAAAGCAGCCATTTTTCAAATTTAATGAAACATAACTCCAAAACAGCACAACAACCAGTGCTGGGGTTTAAAGCATTCGATTCCCTGAAGCTTTTTAGTTCTAAAAGAAAATTTTCAGACGAGATACTCAATTCGTTTGCTATGGAAAAACGAATATGTAGGAAGGTGTTCATTTTTGACTTAAAATAGCCTTTTTTCAAATTTAAAGGGACATAACGGCGAAAGGGCACAAAAGTTCGCATTGCGGTTTGAATCATTTGATTCCTTGAAGCTTTCTAGTTCTAGAAAAGAATTTCCAGACCAGATATCCAATCCGTTTAGCATAGAGGAACGAATATATAGGAAGGTGTCACTTTTTCAAATTTAACAGGACATAACTCCAAAACAACACAAGAACCAGTACCGGGGTTTAAAGCATTCGATTCCTTGAAGTTTTTTAGTTCTAGAAGAAAATTTTCAGACCAGATACTCAACCCATTTAGTATGGAGTACCGAATTTATAGGAAGGTGTCACTTTTGACTTAGAAAACAGCCCTTTTCAAATTTACAGGGACATAACTCCAAAAAGGCATAAAAGTTCGCATTGCGGTTTGAATTATTCGATTCCTGGAAACTTTCTAGTTGTACTAGCAAATTTTCAGAACGAATATTCAAGCGGTTTAGTATAAAGGGACGAATATATAGAAAAGTGTCGCTTTTGACTTAAAAAACGGCCTATTTTCAGATTTAAAGGGACCTTAAAAGCACAAACCTCCGCACTGCAGTTTGAAGCATTCGATTCCTTGATGCTTTCTAGTTTTGGAAAGAAATTTTCAAACTAGATACCCAATTCGTTTAGCATGGAATAGCGAATATATAGGAAGGTGTCATTTTTGACTTAGATAACAGCCATTTTTCTAATTTAAAGGGAATAACTCCAAAAGGGCACAAGAACCAATATTGGAATCTAAAGCATTCGATTCCTTGAAGCTTTTTAGTTCTAGAAGAAAATTTTCAGACGAGTTAGTCAATTTGTTTGCTATGGAAAAACGAATATATATGAAAGTGTACATTTTTGACATAAAATAGCCTTTTTTCAAATTTAAAGGGACATAACGGCGAAAGAGCACAAAAGTTCGCATTGCGGTTCGAATCATCCGATTCCTTGAAGCTTTCTTAGAAGAAAATTTCCAGACCAGATATCCAATCCGTTTAGCATAGAGGAACGAATATAAAGGAAGGTATCACATTTTCAAATTTAACAGAACATAACTCCAAAACAACACAAGAACCAGTACTGGGGTTTAAAGCATTCGATACCTTGAAGTTTTTTAGTTCTAGAAGAAAATTTTCAGAGCAGATACTCAACCCATTTAGTATGGAGTACCGAATTTATACGAAGGTGTCACTTTTGACTTAGAAAACAGTCTTTTTCAAATTTACAGGGACATAACTCCAAAAAGGCATAAAAGTTCGCACTGCGGTTTGAATTATTCGATTCCTTGAAGCTTTCTAGTTGTACTAAGTAATTTTCAGAACGAATACTCAATCGATTTAGTATAAAGGGACGAATATATAGAAAAGTTTCGCTTTTGACTTAAAAAACGGCCTATTTTTAGATTTAAAAGGCCCTTAAAAGTACAAAAGTCCGCACTGCAGTTTGAAGCATTCGATTCCTTCATGCTTTCTAGTTCTGGAAGAAAAATTTCAAACTAGATACTCAATCCGTTTAGCGTGGAATAACAAATATACAGGAAGGTGTCATTTTTGACTTAGATAACAGCCATTTTTCAAATTTCAAGGGAATAACTCCAAAAGGGCACAAGAACCAATATTGGAGTTTAAATCATTCGATTCCTTAAAGCTTTTTAGTTCTAAAAGAAAATTTTCAGACGAGATACTCAATTCTTTTGCTATGGAAAAACGAATATGTAGGAAGGTGTTCATTTTTGACTTAAAATACCCTTTTTTCAAATTTAAAGGGACATAACGGCGAAAGGGCACAAAAGTTCGCATTGTGGTTCGAATCATTCGATTCCTTGAAGCTTTCTAGTTCTAGAAGAAAATTTCCAGACCAGATATCCAATCCGTTTAGCATGGAGAAACGAATATATAGAAAGATGTCACTTTTAACTTAAAACAGCCTTTTTCAAATTTAACAGGACATAACTCCAAAACAACACAAGAACCAGTACTGGCGTTTCAAGCATTCGATTCCTTGAAGCTTTTTAGTTCTAGAAGAAAATTTCCAGATCAGATATTCAACCCATTTAGTATGGAGTAACGAATTTATAGGAAGGTGTCACTTTAGACTTAAAAAATTCTTTTTTTTTTATTTAAATGGACATAACTCCAAAAGGGTACGAAATTCTGCATTGGAATTTGAAGCATTCGATTCCTTGAAGCTTTCTAATTGTAAAAGCAAATTTTCAGAACGGATAGTTAGTCGGCTTAGTATGGAGGAACAAATATGTAGGAAGGTGTCACTGTTGACTTAAAACAGCCTTTTTTCAAATTTAACGGGACATAACTCCAAAACAACACAAGAACCAGTACTGGGGTTTCAAGCATTCGATTCCTTGAAGATTTTTAGTTCTAGAAGAAAATTTTCAGATCAGATACTCAACCCATTTAGTATGGAGTAACGAATATATAGGAAGGTGTCACTTTTGACTTAAAAAATTCTTTTTTTTTTTAATTTAAAAGGACATAACTCCAAATGGTTACAAAAGTTCGCATTGCGTTTTGAAGCATTCGATTCCTTGAAGCTTTCTAATTGTAAAAGCAAATTTTCATACCGAATACTTAATCAGCTTAGTATGGAGGAACAAATATGTAAAAAGGTGTCACTTTTGACTTAAAACAGCCTTTTTTCAAATTTAACGGGACATAACTCCAAAACAACACAGGAACCAGTACTGGGGTTTAAAGCATTCGATTCCTTGAAGCTTTTTAGTTCTAGAAAAAATTTTCAGACCAGACACTCAATCCATTTAGTATGGAGTAACGAATTTAGAGGAAGGTGTCATTTTTGACTTAAAAAATATCTTTTTTTTTTATTTAAAACGACATAACTCCAAAAGGGTACAAAAGTCCGCATTGCGATTTAAAGCATTCGATTCCTTGAAGCTTTCTAATTGTAAAAGCAAATTTTCAGACCGGATACTTAATCGGCTTAGTATGGAGGAACAAATAGGTAGGAAGGTGTAACTTTTGACTTAAAACAGCTTTTTTTCAAATTTAACGGGACATAGCTCCAAAACAACACAAGAACCAGTACTGGGGTTTAAAGCATTCAATTCCTTGGAGACTTTTAGTTCTAAAAGAAAATTTTCAGACCAGATACTCAATGCGTTTAGTATGGAATAACGAATATATAGGAAAGTGTCACTTTTGACTTAAGAACTTCCTTTTCTTTCAAATTTAAAGGGTCATAACTCCAAAAGGATACAAAAGTCTGCATTGTGAAGTCTCAATGGTCGAAAATGTCAAACGTGCCAAATTCAGTCTTATCCAATCGAATACTAGTCCCGCCCACCCACCTTCTTCACATTCTAACGACTGATTTTATTTCCGTTCAATATAAGAAAAAGGATGAAATCAATCACTGAAAATACACAAGGTGGGTGGGCGGGGCTAATTATGTTCTACTGTCGAGTGCGAACCAATAATAGATTCTAGGATGTGAAAAAAGAAAAAAAAAATACAATCGTAACATTTTTTGTTATACTATTTACTATAGAATTTATTTCTTTTCGTGCATCTGACTTGACTTGACCTAACATGACCTAACCTGTCCTGACTTCTCTGCTGCCTCAAATAAACGAATTTTAAACATTTCTGTGCATATATAAAAACCACAAAGTACATTCTTAAAATAATTGTATTTTGTGAAGCAAAAATTAATAATATTTTTTTGTCGAAACTGTAAAAACTTCTATATTTCAATTAGCAATTTTGGAAAACTGTAGGAATTTCCGAAAAAACGGAGCCGAAAAGGACTTCTGGATATCGAAATCTACAAGAAAATGTCTTCAACCAATTTTCGGATATACATAAAATATCAAACTGCCAAATTCAGTCTTATCTTATCAAATACAAGGCCCGCCCACCCACCCTCTGTTTTTTTAGAGGATCTATCATCTGCCAAAGTCAGTTTTATCTCAGCAAATATTAGCCCCGCCCACCCGCCCTCGATTTTCTTGGAAGGTATATCATTTGCCAAAAACAGTCTTATCTTAGCAAGTACTAGCCCCGCCCACCCACCTTCTTCTCATTCTAACGACTGATTTTATTTCCGTCCAGTATAAGAAAAATGATAAAATCAATCAGTGAAAAGAGACAAGGTGGGTGGGCGGGGCTAATTATGTCGTACTGTCGAGTGGGAGCGGAAACTAATAATAGAATCTAGGATGTGAAAAAAGTAAAAAAAAAAACTCCAATCGTAACATTTTTTGTTATACTATTTGCTATAAAATTTATTTCCTTTCGTGCATCTGACTTGACTTGACCTAACATGACCTAACCTGTCCTGACTTCTCTATTGTCCCAAATAAACAAATTTTAAACATTTCTGTGAATATATAAAAACCACAAAGTACATCCTTAAAATAATTGTATTTTGTGAAGCAAAAATTGATATTTTTTTGTCGAAACTGTAAAAACTTCTATATTTCAATTAACAATTTTGGAAAATTGTAGGAATTTCCGAAAAAAGGGAGCCGAAAATGACTTCTGGATATCGAAATCTACAAGAAAATATCTTCAACCAATTTTCGGATATAGTTGAAAAATGGTCGAAAATATCAAAAGTGCCAAATTCAGTCTTATCTTATCAAATACTAGTCATATGCTATATTTCAATTAGCAGTTTTGGAAAACTGTAGGAATTTCCGAAAAAACGGACCCGAAAATAACTTCTGGATATCGAAATCTACAAGAAAATATCTTCAACCAATTTTCGGATATAGCTTGAAAAATGGTCGAAAATATCAAAAGTGCCAAATTCAGTTTTATCTTATCAAATACTAGGCCCGCCCACCCACCCTCTATTTTTTTAGAGAATCTGTCATCTGCCAAATTCAGTGTTATCTTATCAAAAACTAGGCCCGCCCACCCACCCTTTATTTTTTTAGAGGATCTGTCATCTGCCAACGTCACTCTTATCTCAGCAAATATTAGCCCGCCCACCCGTCCTCGATTTTCTTGGAAGGTATATCATTTGCCAAAAACAGTCATATCTTAGCAAGTGACATAGGCTCTAAAACAGGCTTTACGTATTTATAACCTCAAATTTGCCATTTTTGTCATTTTGACGTAGACTGGAACGTGGAGACTTTTAACTTTAGTCTTTTTTGGAATTTAAAGGGACATAACTGAGACTTAAAAAGCAAATTTAAGGAAACAAGAATTTTTGTCCAAAAATGTACATGTGAACTATTAATAACAAAATTTAAATGACGTCATCAATTTTTTCCAGGAATAGTTGAACAAATTTTGTTGCTTATTACCATGACACAATATCTCAAAAGTAATTTTACAACAGGTAGAAGGAAGCTATGAAAAAAGAAGACAACAGCAAACACCACACAAACAAAATAAACGCAGATGATTTCCTAATGATACGCTGCCAATTTTTTTCGCATTTTTTTAACGAGCGGGTAATTCGCCGCTGATCGCTTTTATGATTGAATGGTAAATCTCCATCCGGTTAATTAAATTACTGACGTACATTTAAATTGCAAATGACAATTATTAAATTTGGATGGGCGACTAGTAAAAGGCGGATCGAGTTCAATAAAACGACCATCGATACATTGAATTATCTAACTCGTGATAAATTCGAACGTAATGTACCAGTTAGCAATTAGATTACGTTTCCTCTGGCACCTCGTCGCAAGTTTACAATGATGCGAAGATAATTATTAGCGTCGCAATTGCCGTCATTACTGCGGCCTGTGAAATAAAAGTCCGCATGAAACTTTTTGTTCCTGAAGAAAAAGCGTCGGGATGATTTTGTTTTTGGATCGCGGCTCGACATTGAAAACTTGCATGTTTTGACAGAATATGAGCTCGGGTCAGCCTCCGGTCGTGGGTTGGGTTGGCAAGCTCAAATAAAAACGTCTTTCATCCGGGAGGGAATAATGGAATCAAGTGGGTAAGGCATGCCCAAACAATTGAATTTATCAATAAAGACACAATTCGTCTAATTAGAATGGCATTTCGTTCAAACAAAGCTTTGCGATGGGTTTGCGTTACCAATTAACAATAATTAGTTCAATTGATGAAAATGTCGCAACTGTTTGACACGCAAATAATGGGGAGTGTGCGAAGTTGTGGAAAAGTATCTCCATGTTTACCTTGACTTGCAATTATTATCTTATCAGTTTCACATGGAATACATAAAACTAATTCTAAATTTAAACCAGAATGTGCGGAGCGATTACGAAATGGCAGATTAGCTGCTGCACGGTTATACGCCAAAGCGGGTTATGGGCTGACCGGAGAGTTATTCCGTTTTCAGAATAAACAGAATTGGGATAATGGGCGTTTTATGCCGAAGAAGGCTGAATTGGACGGGACGCAAAATAGTGATATTGGGGTGGTGGGCACACTGACCGGGCCTGTGAAAATTCCAGACATCTAGCGCTATATTCGGTATTGTGAAGACCCGACGATCCTGGACATTCAGCCGCCCTTGTGTCACATTAAAAAAGCTTTCAATTCATTGCGTTCTACACGCAAAAGCTGCACTATATTGACATGAAATATTAAAAATTATTATGACAATACCTTTTTAAATTGATTAATAAAACATTACCTAGCAAAATTTGTCACACAATCGTTACCAAATCGAGCATCTGTTACCTTATTCGCTTTTCCTGATTCTTTAATATCTATTAAATATTTTCCTGAAGCGTTTTCTTTTAAACTTCTTGGAATAAAATTAGCAATGTATCTTCCTGTGACATCAGTTGTTTCATCAACTGAAAACCAGATGGGATCGTCACCGACGTCTTGAATAAATTGCAATGTAGATTCGTAATTGGTTCCAACATTTTTCTTCCCGATGTCGATGAACTTGGAATATTGGTCTCTTCAAAAATGTTTGAAATATCGGCAGGTCTAATTTATATTTGGGAATGTTCGGTGCACGAAAAAGATTATTTGAAAAATTCTTGAGACAATTTTTACCAATCAGAAATTAATTCCTGGAGTAATTCTTGAAGAGATTTTTTTCTCTATATGTCAGTATTTAAATAAGGCTCCAACTGGGACTGTTTTTAAAATAACATGAAAATGAACAAATGAAGCAAACTATACATAGGGTGAGTCACTAAGCGCGCGCTCCACGATATCGCATTACTAAAACTACTAGGAGCCCTAGTGCTATTTTCGAATGAATTTGAAGAATCTTGGGAGCCTTTTCTGTTTTATTTTTGAAAAAATTTAAATAATCTCAAAGCCTCTTGTATTTTTTTTTTTTTAATGTTGAAGAATCTCGGGGGTCCCTTCTCTTTTTTTAATGTGAAAAAATATCCTCCCTTTTTTTAAATTAAAAGAATCTCAAGAATTCCTTGTCTTTTTTTCAGGATGGTGAAAGCTCAGGGGCTTCTTGTTTGTGTTTTTTCTATAAAAAATGTGAAAGAACTTCGGGGTCACTCGTTCTTTTCATATAAAAGAATCTCAGGGACCGCTTGTGTCTTTTTGTCTAAGAAGGTGAAAGAATTTCAGAGGCACCTTTTTTCAGAACAGGGGTCCCTTGTGTCTTTTTTTTCGAGAAAGGAGACGAATCTCAGGGGCTCTGATTTGTGCCTTTTCTATAACAAATATGAAAGAATCTCAGGGACCCCTTCTGTCTTTTTTTTTATAGAAAGAATCTCAAGGATCCCTTGTGTCTTTTTTTTCAAGAAGGTGAAGAATCTCATGGGTCTCTTTTTTGTGTCCTTTCTATAAAAAATGTGAAAGAATCTCGGGGGTCCCTGTTTTTTAATTGTAGAAAAATCTCAAGGACCCTTGTGTCTTGTTTCTACGAATGTGAAAGAATCTCAGGGGTCCTTGTGTTTTTCTTTTCAAGAAAGCGACGAATCTCAGGGATCAAATCTGAAAGAATCTCAGGGATCCCTCGTTTTTCATATAAAAGAATCTCAAGGGTCCCTTGTGTCTTTTTTTTCCAAGAAGGTGAAAGGACTTCAGGGACCTCTTGTGTCTTTCTTTAAAGAATGTGAAAGAATCTCAGGTAGTCCCTTTTTTAAACGTGAAAAAATATCAGGGGTCTTTTGTGTCCTTTTTATTATATAAAAGAATCTCAGGGACCCCTTCTGTCTTTTTTTTATATGAAAGAATCTCAAGGATCCCTTGTGTCTTTTTTCTACGAAGTGAAAGAATCTCAGGGATCCCTTGTGCTTTTTTTTTCAAGATAAGGGGACGAATCTCAGGGGCCTCTGGCTCGTGTTTTCTACAACAAATCTGAAAGAATCTCGGGATCCCTCGTTTTTTCATATAAAAGAATCTCAAGGGTCCCTTGTGTCTTTTTTTTTCAAGAAGGTGAAGTGATTTCAGGGACCTCTTGTGTGTTTTCTTTAAATGTGAAAGAATATCGGAGAGTCCCTTTTTTTAAACGTGAAAAAATATCAGGGGTCTTTTGTGTCCTTTTTATTATATAAAAGAATCTCAGGGACCCCTTCTGTCTTTTTTTTTATATGAAAGAATCTCAAGGATCCCTTGTGTCTTTTTTTTTCAGGAAAGTGAAAGGATCTCAGGGGTCTCTTTTTTGTGTCTTTTCTATAAAAAAATGTGAAAGAATCTCAGGGGTCTCTTGTGTTTTCTTTTTCAAGAAGGGACGAATCTCAGGATCAATCTGAAAGAATCTCGGGGATCCCTTGTTTTTTATATAAAGATTCAAGGGTCCCTTGGTCTTTTTTTTACAAGAAGGTGAAAGAATTTCAGGGACCTCTTCTATTTCTATACTTTATTATATAAAGAATCTCGGGACCCCTTCTGTTTTTTTTATATGAAAAGAATCTCAAGGATCCCTTGTGTCTTTTTTTTTTTTAAAGTGAAAGAATCTCGGGGGTCCCCTGTTTTTTAATTGTAAAAAAATCTCAGGACCCCTTGTGTCTTTTTTCTACGAATGTCAAAGAATCTCAGGGTCCCGGGTGTCTTTTATTTTTCAAGACAGGGGACGAATCTCACGGGCCTCTGGTTTGTGTCTTTTCTATAACAAATGTGAAAGAAAGAATCTCAGGGGTCCCTTGTGCCTGTTTTTATATGAAAGAATCTTAGGGGTCGGTTGTTTTTTTTTTTTTCAAAAAGGTGAAAGAATTTCAAGTGCCGTTTGTGTCTTTTCTATAAAAAATGTGAAAATATCTCGGCGGTCTATTGTGCCCTTTTTAAAGAATGTGAAAGAATCTGGGTCCCTTGTGTCTTTTTTTTATGTGAAAGTATCTCAAGGACGCCTTGTGTTTTTTTGTTAAATGTGAAAAAACCTCCAAGACCCCTTATGGTATTATTTTACATGTGAAAGAATCTCGGGAACCCTAGCATCTTTTTTTAATGTGAAAGAAAATCCAGGCTCCCAGCCTTTAATTTTAAAGAGTGTGAAAAATTCTCGGAGCACCCACTATTTTGATTTTAAAAAAATTTTAAAGAATCTTTGGGTCCCCCAGTAATTAGTTTTTGAAAGAATTTGAAGGAACCTTAGAAACGCTTGTCCTATTTTTGAAAAAAAATAGTAGCATGTCAAGAGCTCTTTGTGTCTTTGTTTCTAATAATATAAAAATGTCTTGGGAACTAATAAAACTCCCAAAAATCTTTGCACAAAATCCAGAAGCTCCCATTTTGTATACTGCTGAATTATTAAAATTTGTGTACACTCCGATTAAAATGATTATTTTCAAAAAAGATAAAAACACCCAAAACAACAACTAAAAAAACTGCATTTGTACTGTCCAGCCCCTCGCACTCACGTCATAACAATTTAATAATCCACAAAATACCATTCTTAGAAGCACATTTTCCACCGTTCCACCTATAATTAAGCACCTCTCCGACACCTCGACATATTTTCTGCAACATCCGCCTCAACCTCGCCTGAATTTTTTCAAACAATTTTAAAATACTACAATATACACCGTTATGATACTACCACATTCCAAGGCACATAACTTCCAGGAACTGTGGCAGTACTAAAACGTCGATAATTTTTTACTCGCCACAGTTTGCGCGATAACTACGAATACCCGAAACTCGCTCCAACGCTAAAAACGTGCCACCGCAGACAATAGCGATGGGCGCTCGTACGACCATTTGTCGCACACATGCAGCAATCTTATCTAAGCACACATTTAAATTTTTAATAAATATTCATAGGTGTGCCATTGGTATGACAACCGTGAAATAACGAACTCGCTATTTATAGCGACACACTGACCATGAACCACAGCATTGCTGGGTAGAAGAAGATTTGCACAAATAAGTACCACCGAGTCGAATATGGGTAAGCGAATTACGAAATCGCGTGGCAGGTAGTTACCTCATGGCGTAGCTACGCGATCCATTTTCGATGGGGCGACTAAAGGCGCGACTACACAGGACTTTAATCTTGTTCAAAATTTAAAGCATCCCAGGAGCTTTAATGAATTGATTTTTTTAATCATTCAGGGGCAAAATGCAAAGGGATTGGCGTGTTTTTTTTTGAGGGGGCGGTGGGAACTGTTACTTTGGAAACGCGGGATTTCATGGTAATTAAAATATTATCTGGGGAAAGAGACAAAGGCCACGCTGTTTCATTACTCACGCCCAAACGAAAATCAACACATGAAAATAATGTCAATATTTGTTGGTCTAGCTACAGGAAAGGGATTAATTAAACACGGCAGCCCGTAAATAAATGGTTTTTCCTCTCTGTCTTTATATTTGTTTGAGTAAATAATGTCATAAATTTCGGCGTGGGGTACGTTCATTACTAAATATACATTTTATAATAATATTCCACAGTGAGACAGCAATCAGGCTCCATGTAATAAGAAGCCATTAAGTGAAATTTATATTAAAGGTTACGTGAGGGCGGAATAGCCTTTGGCAAGAAGGTCTAAAACAGTGGATTTTCGAGCAAACGGGAGCGCAAACATATTGTAAATATTGTTTGGCGAGTGGGAGAATCGAACGGAAAATGTTAAAGTTCACATCAGAGATAATGAATTAGGGAAAACATTGCGTTTTCGGTTCTTCATCAACTGCGGTAACTTTTAAATTATAAAGTGGGTTGAAACACAAAAACTGAGGTATTTTTCTAATCAATACGAGATCGGCCGTTGCCTCTAGGAAATAATTAAATTATGTCTTGGCACGTTCTCGAGTGTAAAAATAGTCGATTTTGAAATTAATGAAAACGCGGCTTGGGCGTTCAGGGTCGGGTTTGACGAGCGTGATCGATAGTACTTTTTCGTAACTAGCGAACCGATTACTTTGAAACTGCATGCAATTTTACGGGAAGTGTGGAAAATATATAAGTGGCGGCGTGGGAGTTGGAATAAATAGCCGCCAGTTCTTAGTAGTGTGTAACACAGGATACGGCAGCCAAAATGTGGTATCCTTAAGACGTAAACAGGATGAGAAAAGCGTTAAGTTTCCATCAGAGACGATTTAAAACTTGGCACAATTAATTCAAACGTCAAGGACTTGACAATTATTTGTCAAACCGATCAAGAATTTAAACAAATCTGAAATGTTGAGGACTTCACAGCAGATTTACGATGTCACACGCGACGTAATAAAATGAAAAAATTGAATCCTTGGGGAGATGGCAAGTGTTAGTAGAATCCGGTTTACCGTCAAATTTTTGGAATGAAGTTATACATACGGCAAGGTACAGAGAAATGGGTGTATTTGGTTCAAGGATGTAGACACGAAATAATAAACTTGGTAAAAAAATTTGAACCTCGCCGCTAAGAATGCATTTGAAGGTTTGATTTGAACAAACGTGTGTCAAAGAATTCGAATTCCCAAAACCGACGGACGTCTTTCTGAGTACAGCGGTTTGAAATAACGTTCTAGATTTAAGTAAGTATTTGTAATAGCTAAGCTAAGTTCAATGACTGGTAATCGTGAAATTTTGAAATATTAGTTTGACGAGTGTCAATTTTTTTTTTAATTTTGATGTAAACTTCTTTAACTTGGACTATTTCGTTGCTATGCAAAAATTAACAAAGCCTCGATTTTGGTTGCAACATTATCCAATTTTCAAAAATAATTAAGAAGTTTCAACGTGGCGACAGCTTTAACAAGATTAATTAAGCCAACCTGCAATTTTCGTCTGTTTATTTTGCTGATTTTAATCTGCCTCTGATTGCTATCCTCGACAGCTTTCACTTTCTTTTCGCATCGCTTTTCTTACGGCTTTTGGCACAGTGGTTTAAATAACCTTTGAGGATACGCAACGAAAGCACCGAAAAAATTCCAATAAAACATAAAATTCATGCAAAACAACGAAATTAATTAAAATCAACAATATAATTATACAGCTTACATCTTCGGCTATTAAAATCATATTCTTTGAAAATTTTTTGCTCATAAAGCCAACCTTCAGTAATTTAATTGCCAATACTTGTTTTAAATTCTTCGTAACAAGAGTTCATTGTAGGCCTAAAAGAAAAACTCGTTGCTGAGGAGTTAACGTTTTCTTATTTTAAAGTTAGTTTAGCCCGAGGGACTAGGTTTTGTAACCTCCAAATCCACCCTCTTTAGACTCGGAAATTTTTAATTCTCGATAAAAAATCACCTCCAAAGTTTTTCACTAGTCGACTTAAAATTGGAGAACACGAGCCAAAGATTCTTGGAGACTTTTGTGTTTTTATTCTTAATGTGAAAGAATTTCAGGGAACCCTACTTTTTTTAATGTGAAAAAATTTCGGAGGCCCTTTGTGTCCTTTTTTTAAGAATGTGAAAAAAATCTGGGGAACCCTTGAGTATTTTTGTTAAATTTGAAAGATCTCTGGGACCCTGTTTGTCTTTATTTTTCAGACTATGAAAGAATCTTGGGGACCCTTCTGTTTTTGTTTAAATGTGAAAGAATCTCCGAAACCCCTTGTGTCTTTTTGTGAAATGTTAAAGAATCTCCGGGATCTCTTGTGTCTTTGTTTTTAAGACTGTGGAAGAATCTTGGGGACCCCTTGTGTCTAAGTGAAAAAATCTCCAGGACTCCTTGTGCCTTTTTGTAAAATGTGAAGGAATCTTCGGGACCCCTTGTGTCTTTTTTTAAATGTGAAAGAATCTCCAGGATCCCCTGTATCTTTATTTTTAAGGAACTGAAAAAATCTCCAAGATTTGTTGTGTCTTTTTTTAAATGTGACAAAATCTCCGGGACCACTTGTGTCTTTTTGTGAAATGTGAAAGAATCTCCAGGACCCCTTGTGTCCTTTTTGAAATGTGAAAGAATCTTCAGGATCTCTTGTGTCTTTGTTTTTAAGACTGTGGAAGAATTTTGGGGACCCCTTGTGTTTAAGTGAAAAAATCTCCAGGACTCCTTGTGTCTTTTTATAAAAGGTGAAAAAAATCTCAGGGACCCCTTGTATCTATATTTTAAGAATATGAAAAAATCTTAGGAACCCCTTCTGTCTTTATTTTTAAGGAAGTGAATAATTTCCAGGGCTCCTTGTGTCTTTTTGTGAAATGAGAAAGAATCTCCAGGACCCCTCGGGGTCTTTTTGCGAAATGTGAAAGAATCTCCGGGATCCCTTGTGTCTCTATTTTAAGGAGGCGAAAAAATCTCCAGGATTTGTTATCTTTTTTAAATGTGAAAGACTTTCCGGAACCCCTTGTGTCTTTTTGTGAAATGTGAAAGAATCTCAGGCACCCCTTGTCTCTACATTTTAAGAAAGTGAAAAATTTCCAGGATCTTTGTGTCTTTTTGTGAAATGTGAACGTATTTCCGGGACCCCTTGTGTCTTTTTGTTAAATGTGAAAGATCTCCGGGGCCCTCTTTGTCTTTATTTTTAAGACTGAAAGAATCTCGGGGACCCTTGTGTCTTTATTTTAAAGGAAGTGAAAATATCTCCAAGATTTGTTGTCTTTTTTTAAATGTGAAAAAATCTCCGGGACCACTTGTGTTTTTTTGTGAAATGTGAAAGAATCTCCGGGATCCCTTGTGTCTTCATTTTTAAGGAGGCGAAAAAATCTTCAGGATTTGTTATCTTTTTTTAAATGTGAAAGACTTTCCGGCATCCCTGGTGTCTTTTTGTGAAACGTGAAAGAATCTCAGGCACCCCTTCTCTCTATATTTTAAGAATGTGAAAGAATTTCAGAGACCCCTTGTGTCTTTATTTTTAAGAAAGTGAAAAATTTCCAGGGATTTTTGTGTCTTTTTGTGAAATGTGAACGAATTTCCGGGACCGCTTGTGTCTTTTTGTGAAATGTGAAAGAATCTCCAGGACCCCTTGTGTCCTTTTTGAAATGTGAAAGAATCTTCAGGATCTCTTGTGACTTTGTTTTTAAGACTGTGGAAGAATTTTGGGGACCCCTTGTGTTTAAGTGAAAAAATCTCCAGGACTCCTTGTGTCTTTTTTTTAAAAGGTGAAAAAATCTCAGGGACCCCTTGTGTCTATATTTTAAGAATATGAAAGAATCTTAGGAACCCCTTCTGTCTTTATTTTTAAGGAAGTGAATAATTTCCAGGGCTCCTTGTGTCTTTTTGTGAAATGAGAAAGAATCTCCAGGACCCCTCGGGGTCTTTTTGCGAAATGTGAAAGAATCTCCGGGATCCCTTGTGTCTCTATTTTAAGGAGGCGAAAAAATCTCCAGGATTTGTTTATCTTTTTTTAAATGTGAAAGACTTTCCGGAACCCCTTGTGTCTTTTTGTGAAATGTGAAAGAATCTCAGGGACCCCTTGTCTCTACATTTTAAGAAAGTGAAAAATTTCCAGGGATCTTTGTGTCTTTTTGTGAAATGTGAACGTATTTCCGGGACCCTTGTGTCTTTTTGTTAAATGTGAAAGATCTCCGGGGCCCTCTTTGTCTTTATTTTTAAAACTGTGAAAGAATCTCGGGGACCCTTGTGTCTTTATTTTAAAGGAAGTGAAAATATCTCCAAGATTTGTTGTCTTTTTTTAAATGTGAAAAAATCTCCGGGACCACTTGTGTTTTTTTGTGAAATGTGAAAGAATCTCAGGCACCCCTTCTCTCTATATTTTAAGAATGTGAAAGAATTTCAGAGACCCCTTGTGTCTTTATTTTTAAGAAAGTGAAAAATTTCCAGGGATTTTTGTGTCTTTTTGTGAAATGTGAACGAATTTCCGGGACCGCTTGTGTCTTTTTGTTAAATGTGAAAGATATTCGGGACCCTTTTCGTCTTTATTTTTAAGACTGTGAAAGAATCTCGGGGACCCTTGTGTCTTTATTTTTAAGGAAGTGAAAAAATCTCCAGGACTCGTTGTGCCTTTTTTTAAATGTCTAAGAATCTCCGGAACCCCTTGTGCCTTTTTGTAAAATGTGAAGGAATCTTCAGGACCCCTTGTGTCTTTTTTTAAATGTGAAAGAATCTCCAGGATTCCTTATGTCTTTATTTTAAGGAAGTGAAAAAATCTCCAGGATTTGTTGTGTCTTTTTTTAAATATGAAAAAATCTCCGGGACGACTTGTGTCTTTTTGTGAAATGTGAAAGAATCTCCGGGACCCCTTGTGTCTTTTTTAAATGTGAAATAATCTTTTGTGTCTTTGTTTTTAAGACTGTGGAAGAATCTTGGGGACCCCTTGTATCTAAGTGAAAAAATCTCCAGGACTCCTTGTGTCTTTTTTTAAAAGGTGATAAAATCTCAGGGACCCCTTGTGTCTATATTTTAAGAATATGAAAGAATCTTAGGGACCCCTTGTGTCTTTATTTTTAAGCAAGTGAATAATTTCCAAGGCTCCCTGTGTCTTTTTGTGAAATGAGAAAGAATCTCCAGGACCCTCGGGGTCTTTTTGTGAAATGTGAAAGAATCTCCGGATTCCTTGTGTCTTTATTTTTAAGGAGGCGAAAAAATCTCCAGGATTTGTTATCTTTTTTTAATGTGAAAGACTTTCCGGAACCCTTGTGTTTTTTTGTGAAATGTGAAAGAATATCAGGCACCCCTTGTCTCTATATTTTAAGAATGTGAAAAAATTTCAGAGACCCTTGTGTCTTTATTTTTAAGAAAGTGAAAATTTTCAGGGGATCTTTGTCTTTTCGTGAAATGTGAACCCATTTCCGGGACCCCTTGTGTCTTTTTGTTAAATGTGAAAGAATCTCGGGGACCCTTGTGTCTTTATTTTGAAGGAAGTGAAAAAATCTCCAGGACTCCTTGTGTCTTTTTTTAAAAGGTGAAAAAATCTCAGGGACCCTTGTGTCTATATTTTAAGAATATGAAAGAATCTTAGGGACCCCTTGTGCCTTTATTTTTAAGGAAGTTAATAACTTCCAGGGTTCCCTGTGTCTTTTTGTGAAATGGAAAAGAATCTCCAGGACCCCTCGGGGTCTTTTTGTGAAATGTGAAAGAATCTCAGGCACCCTTGTCTCTATATTTTCAGAATGTGAAAGAATTTCAGAGACCGCTTGTGTCTTTATTTTTAAGATAGTGAAAAATTCCCAGGGATCTTTGTGTCTTTTTGTGAAATGTGAACGTATTTCCGGGACCCCTTGTGTCTTTTTGTTAAATGTGAAAGATCTCCGGGACCCTCTTTGCCTTTTATTTTTAAGACTGTGAAAAAATCTCAGGGACCCCTTGTGTCTCTATTTTTAAGAATGTGAAATAATCTCAGAGACCCATTGTGTCTTTATTTTTAAGGAAGTCAAAAAATCTCCAGGACTTCTTGTGTCTTTTTTTAAAATGTGAAAAAATCTCCGGGACCCCTTGTGTCTTTTTTTAAATGTGAAAAAATCTCCAGGACTCTTTGTGTCTTTCTTTAAATGTGCTAGAATCTCCCGGACCCCTTGTGCTTTTCCTATGTAAAGGAACCTTCAGGACCCCTTGTGTCTTTTGTTTAGTGTGAAAGAATCTTGGAGGCCCCTTGTGTCTTTTTGTGAAATGTGAAAGAAACTCTGGGACCCCTTGTGTATTTGTTTTCGAGACTTTGAAAAAATCTCGGGGACCCCTTATGTGTGTGTTTTTTTAATGTGAAAGAATCTTGGAGGCCCCTCGTGTTTTTTGTGAAATGTGAAAGAATCTCCGGGACTCCTTATGTCTTTATTTTTGAGACTATGAAAGAATCTCGGGGATCCCTTATGTCTTGTTTTTAAATGTGAAAGAATCTTCGGGACCCTTTGTGTCTTTTTTTATGTGAAAGGGTCTCTGGGACCCTTTGTGTCCTTGATTTAAGAAAAGTAATAAAAAATAAGGGGCTTGTGTGTTTTGTTTTTTTTTTTTAAGTGAAACAGCCCTTTCTAAATTTTTTTGTGAAAAAATCTCACGGGCCCTTTTTGTCCTTTCTAAAAAAGTGTCTTTACCGCCACCTCCAAACCTTATCACTGCATTCGTCCTACACTTAGTGAACACGAGCCATCCGCCCAAGGATACCTTTACGACTTTGACCTTTCAAGTTTACCTGTTAAAAATATTAGAAGGCTAACGCACTTTATCGCTTCCTAGTCGAAACGTAAAACCCGAACTTCCATTATTCGTATTTTTAACGGAAGTTCCCCGTGCCAACGCCGCCGTCGCAAATTATTTTTAATGCGAATTTCTCAGATTTAGCACGTCTCTTCTGGCCAGAGTCGGCTTCTCCATCCCGGTCGAATTTAGGCCTAGTTTGAAGTCGACCGCTCTGTGTAATTGGTATCAGAGGCTTGGCCCGCAGTAATGAGTCGGCCTTCACGATTTTAATGTTTAAGACGATTTATTTTTAGAACAGTTTACAGTGTTTGTTTTGCCAGTGTGTACGCCTTTTAGCGTGTCCGGCGAACGCTGCGGTTTGCCAGTCACTTCGGGTGCTTCCATAAATCAATGCATGCCTTTATTTAGCAGGATTTCACATAGAACCAGTTGTGGGATTGATAACATCGCGGAGATGTCGGGATGACGTTATTACGTCCGTCGTAAGTGATTATTTGTTTTCTACATGTTAATTTTAGATCGTTGTGTAAACTGCTTTATCTTTTTTTGGGGGCTATAATTAACATAAAACACGATCTACCTATCTCGCTCCCACGCGAGAACGTACACCATTTAAGGCTGTTTCTATTTTTAGTTTGTAAAGTAGTTAGCAACTCGCGCCAAGATGGCTTCCGGAAACCTTCACAACGACACGGAAAACTAACCCTTAAAACTAAGTAACACAATTGTGTTTAATTTTAGCTCATTGTGTAAACCGCTTTATCTATTTTTTGTGGCTATAATTAGCCGAATTCAAATGGAGTTCCATCCTCCTTGACGAGCATAATTAAAGTTTAATTATTATTTTTGAGCGCCGTCTAGCACCACAGTATTAAACGCAGCCGCCACCCGCATGATTACCAACTCGAGTCCGTAAAACGAATCCTTAATTGATAATCGTCGACATTATTAATAACAAATCATAACAGGAGGGACACTTGTTAAACTTTAACGTGACGTACCTTTTGTGAATTTAATTAAGAACTTGTACAAATATTGAACGTTTTAATTTCTTTTTTGGTATTAACACGTTCGGTAAATGTTTATGAGTCGCCAGTTGCACAACTCGACGACAAAAAATATCTTTGTTTTAATTAACAACAATTATTACGGAAAACAAAACCGGTCGACAGGTCCGTACTTGAACTTTTTACTTCCCGAGCGTAAGCAAAGGAAGTATTGTAATCGAGTCCGTCGGCCGACTCTCTACTTTTACGTTTTCTCGATCTTTCATGACCCCTAGAAGACGAAGAAATAGGTCTCCCATTTCCGTCTGTCTGTCCGTCCGTCTGTCCGTCCGTCTGTCCGTCTGCCCCCGGATTTTTATTAGACAGATAATCTCCGAAAGTACTCGACCGATTGTTGTGAAATTTTGTACTTATATTAAGAATATCATGTAGATGGCAAAACGCTAACCAAAGTTTGTCTAATCATCCCTACCACTAATGCGATGACGTCACTTCAAAATTGTACATAGTAAATGGGTTTTCAATTGTATAAAATAACATAGTCCTACACACGTAGTTTACAACTCTGAATCGACTTTTCACCCGAAACGTCCAGATTTTTGGAAAAAAAATCAAAATTATAAAACATTTTGAAATTTAATTTTTAATCTGCTAACCAGAATGCTTTGAAATGTTGCAGATGTTTTAAGGCTATAAAGAGCATCATAAATCTTTAGTCAAAAAATATTTGCTTATCCCCTCCAAAAACTTGATGACGTCCGCTCAAAAGTTTGTGGAATAAATCATATCTAAAATGTACAAAATATGATGAGTCTGTACTTGTGATCTATCACTCCATTCATATTTTTTGGATTTGCATATACAGGGTGACTCAAAAAAATTAATGAATGCGTAAATATATTTTATTGATTTAATCAGGAACTACAAAACCGAATGCTCTGAAATCTTGCAGATGTTTTAAGGTCATAAAGAGCATAATAAATGTTTAGTCAAAATATATTTGCTTATCCCCTCCAAAAACTTGATGACGTCAGCTCGAAAGTTTGCCGAATAAATCATATCTAAAATGTACAAAATATGATGAGCCTGTACTTGTCATTTATTACTCCATTCATATTTTTTGGATTTGCATATACAGAATGACTCAAAAAAATTAATGAATGCGTAAATATATTTTATTGATTTAATCAGGAACTACAAAACGGAATGCTCTGACATCTTGCAGATGTTTTAAGGTTATAAAGAGCATAATAAATGTTTAGTCAAAATATATTTGCTTATCCCCTCCAAAAACTTGATGACGTCAGCTCGAAAATTTGCCGAATAAATCATATCTAAAATGTACAAAATATGATCAGTCTGTACTTGTGATCTATCACTCCATTCATATTTTTTGGATTTGCATATACAGGGTGATTCAAGAAAATAAATGAAAGCGTAAATTTATTTTGCTGATTTACTCAGGAACTACAAAACCGAATGCTTCGAAATCTTGAAGATATTTTAAAATTATCATAAGCATGGTAAATTTTTGATCAAAACGTATTTGGTCGTCCCCCCTAAAAAATTTATGACGTCACCACAAAATTTTGCTGAATAAATCCTATCTAAAATGTACAAAATATGGTGAGTCTCTTCTTGTGATTTATCATTCCATTCAAATTTTTTCGATTTGCATATACAGGGTGACTCAAAAAAATTAATGAATGCGTAAATTTATTTTATTGATTTAATCAGGAACTACAAAACCGAATGCTTTGAAATCTTGCAGATGTTTTAAGGTTATAAAGAGCATAATAAATTTTTAGTCAAAATATATTTGGTTATCTTCTACAAAAAACTGATGACGTCAGCTCAAAAGTTTGCCGAATAAATCGTATCTAAAATGTACAAAATATGATGAGTCTGTACTTGTGATTTATCATTCCATTCATATTTTTGGATTTGCATATGCAGGGTGACTCAAAAAAATTAATGAAGGCTTGAATTTATTTTATCGATTTAATCAGGAATTACAAAACCGAATGCTTTGAAATCTTGGGAATATTTTAAAGTTATTATAAGCATGGTAAACTTTTGTTCAAAATGTATTTGTTCATCCCTCCTAAAAAAATTGATGACGTCACCCTTAAATTTTGCTGAATAAATCCTATCTAAAATGCAAAAAATATGATGAGTTTGTACTTGTGATTTATCATTCCATTCATATTTTTTAGATTTTCTTAAGAGGTGGTTCAAAAAAATTAATGAAGTCAATTTATTTTATTGATTAAATTAAAGGCAACACTTATTATTAGTATTACACCCCAACCAACCCAATTTGGTAGACACAAAATTTGTTAAAGGAAAAACTCGGTTGAAACATAAGGGTAGCACGCTTATTTTCATCGACTTTAACATTACAGACCTGCATTTGTTTTATGCGTTCACTTGGTGCCGCGAATGTGAAATAGACATGTTTATAATCAACCAATTGTGAATTTCACCGTCAAGAATTAAAATAAAACCCAATGTTTTATATAATAAGCGGAAGTCGAAGCAATAAAACCGATGGTCGTTTTGTTTACAGTTTCTCTGTTTGACTCTCACGTATGCTGTTACGCCTGTCATCTTAAATTAAGAATGTTTATACATACACGATTTTCAGTTGCCTCTGATACGTATACGTGAGTAAATTGTTTCGTTATTTTATTGATTATTACAAATCAATATTCAAAACGACCCAATTCATTTTCCCGAAAATTTGAGAATATAATAATTTTATTCTTAGTATTACACTACATCTATCCCAACTGATATACGTGTCCTTGCAAAAATGTTGATGACGTCATCGCAATTTTTTTTTAAATTCCCACTACAAAAATGTAATGAGAAAAAAAACACAATAGGCATGCAGTCGTCAAGTTTCCGACAGCGGGGGAAGTACTGTCTAAACTCTTTAGACCAATTTTTATCGGGTAGATTCGTCGGGCTATTTTTAAAGCGGACTAGTACGCAATCGTGCTGGATTTTGGCGACCCACGCACGTTAATTATTGGAGCGTACCTGCATCACCTTGATCTTGGCAACGAAACGCTGTACCGAGAGGGCAAAAAATCGGTACTGATGCGAATTTAGTGCATAAATAATCATACGACGAACGTTGCACATCGTGCGTCTTTCAACGTCGTGGCATTTACGAAGGCCAACCTTGTTTTTGTTAAGTGTTTTTAGCTGACAATTGGTCGCAAGTTTTACAATATAGTTTGTTAATAAAGTTTACTCATACCAATTTCCGTTAGGAATTAGTAAAACCGCAAATAAAAATTGTTGTGAAAGTATGGCAAGTTTGATAAAATTGTGATGTGACTGACATCTGGTAGTAGTGTTGCAAGTGCAGTGACGTCAGATGGTGTCTATGGCGCCTTCTAGTGTGAATAAAAATAAGAATTTTCTTGACGTTTCGTAAACTTTCCGCTCATTATGTATGTGCAAATATCAAGGGATGTTTTGCATTCCTCCATGAAATTAATTTGCGCCCTAGTTCATATCCTCACTGACTGTAAACAACTCAATAAACTCGTGTTGATTAATTTACTGCAAGATTTTATCTTTATACCAGATAACGGTTTTTAAAAAAACACTGCTAGCTAGAATTTTTTACCACTGCGATAAGAAAAACAGCATCTATTCTTACGTTTTCCTGTTAACCAAACATCGTGAAAAGGCCACTAAGCCCTAAACGATTACTACAGCTCTTGTCAAATTGTCGTGCCTTATCGAAGTTCGACATGCTTTCAACAGCAGCCTCTTATAAAATAACTCAAGACATGTCGATGAAAAAAAAACAGTTTTCGCTTGAAGGCAAGAACACGTTGTCTCTATTGATTCCGAACATTTTACATTTCCCCCAGAAATCCTATAGTGATGCATAGCGATTCGACTCGTCGCTTAATTTCCGGTTTCACGTCACTATCGACAGTCCAATCCGGAATGACGAATGGACGTTTTTTCGGTTCGCAAAGGTGTGCAGCTAAATGATTTTCATTCTTAAACCACCTTTCGTCCTTTTGTTTCAGGTGATCCTGGAGTTCCGGTGAGGGGGGAGCCCGGCCATGCGCCTCGGCCTGGCTTCTCTGCTGGTCGCGCTATTATTATTTTCTCCCTCCCAACCGACCTCATCCACTTCTTCGCCCCTGGAGGATGACGCAAACGAAGGATTTCTGGCTCTCCACGCCGCCCCGACGCGTCTCTCCAGCACGACCAGCACCAAGCTCTTTTCCGGGAAGTCCACGTCCTCCGAGGAGGACTTCCACCGCAACGACCTGGACGCGGGCCACGGGATCGTCTACGAGGACGACGAGAAGTACGCGCCCACGGAGGTCGTGTCGTTCACGGTGGTGGACAGGTACAGGGCCAACCTCACGAGCGACAACCTCAAGAGCGAGCCCTTGGCTAAGAAGAAGACGATCACGGTTGGGTATCTCACGGCCGTCAAGGGGGAGTACAGGGAGAGGCAAGGGCTGGCGGTGTCGGGGGCTTTCAAAATGGCATTGGATAAGGTAAAGAGAATGAAAGAGTACTTACATGTTTTTGGTTTGATTTACCCGTCACAAATTTTATGGCTTAGGTATGGTCATTGTTTAAGTATATTATAGTTGGACAATCTATACGGACAATCACTTTCCCATGTAGAAAAGAATGAATATATATTTTACATCTCACTCGCTTCACTATGAAGTGGCGGTACCTTACGAAAGGGGGTAAAAATAGTCCGTAAGCACGTGATGTCGATAATGTAGTAAACGGACGTATTAATCAGTACGTTGTACGGGGAGCAGTCACAAAATAAGCAAACGTACGTGTTGAAGACTATACTGTAATATATGCGTCCCTTCGTCCACTTTAAAGGTATACGAAATTAAACGACCACTACTTTAATTAATAAGTAACAAGTCATCTAATTTGCCTCCAGAATAACTATGGATTATCATCAAACTATGAACACCAAATTAATTCAATATGAACATCTTCTTACGTATTTTTTTTATTAACAGTAATCAAATCATTAAATACGTATTATTTTTGAAACTAAAATGCATTTTATCCTAAGATTGTATCACAAAATATTCATCACCATTTAAATATATACGATTTAGACATCAAGAAATAAATTTAAAATTGCAAAAATTATACCAAAACAGCCTTAAATGTGTCTTGTATGTACGTGCTTATCAGTATCTAAGGCATTTTAACGCACAGCAATAATCGTTCTTGATGAGTAATGACTGATGACTACTGTAACACAGTAAATCCTCGAAATCGAAAATTTAAAACACTGAAAAATTCAAATATGGGAAAATTGTAAAATCGAGAAATCGAAACACAAAAAAATAAAAAATCTAAAATTTAAAAATCGAGAAATTGAACAATCGGTAAATTCAAAAATTTGAAAATCGAAAAATAGAAAAAAATTGGACAATCGAAAATTTTAAAATTCCGAAAATTGAAAAATTGAAATATAGAGAACTGAAAACTCAAAAAATCGAAAAAAATTAATAATTTCAAAAATCGAAAAGTTAAAATTGAGAAATCGAAAAACTGAAAAATCACAAAATTGAACGAAATATCAAAAAATTAGGAAATTAAAAAATTGAGAAACAAAAAAGTCAAAAAAGCAGAGTCTAAAAATCGCAAACTTAAAAAATCGAAAAATTGAAAAATCAAAAACCTGAATAATCGAAAAATTGAAGAACTGAAGAACTGAAAAATCGAAACCTTAGGAAGTGGAGAAATGGGAATATAAAAAAATAGATTAATTGAGAAATCCGAAAACTAAAAATTCAGAAACGTCAAAATTTGAAAAATAAAAAAATATTGAAGAACTAAAAAATCGAAAAACCTAAAATTTAAAACACTGAAAAGTTAAAATATCCTAAAACTGAAAAATGAAGAAATCCAAACATCAAAAAATCAAAAATAAAAATAAAAATCTAAAATTTAATAATCGAAAAACTGAAAAATCAACGAATCGAGAAGTCGAGAATTTGAAAATTGGACAATTGAAAAATCGGATAAATCAAAAATCGAAACATCGAAAAATCGAGAAACCGAAAAGCAAAAAATCGAAAAAACAACAAATCGAAAAATCGAAACATTGTAAAATTCAAAAATTGAGACATCGAGAAATCGAAAAATCAAAAGACAAAAAAAATCGAGAAGTCGAAAAATCAAAAAATTGAGAAACCGAAGTAGGCCAAAATCAAAAAATCGAAAACTTAAATATGGAAAAATTGATAAGGCGAGATTGAATAATCAAAACATCGAAACATCTGAATCTCAATGAATTGAGATCTCAAAAAATTTAAACATTCGTAAATTTAAAAAATTAAAATATAGAACTGGAAACTCGAGAAACTGAAAAATCTAGAAATTTAAAAATTAAAATATGAAACTGAATGAAAGAAATATCCAAAAATTGAGAAATCAGAAAACTGAAAATTTAACGCAAAAATTTGAAAAATTCAAAAATTTAAATACTGAAGAACTGAAAAGTCAAAAAATCGAGAAATCGAAAAAACTAAAATTTAAAACAATGAAAAGTTAAAATATCCTAAAACTGAAAAATGAAGAAATCCAAACATCAAAAAATCAAAAATAAAAATAAAAATCTAAAATTTAATAATCGACAAACTGAAAAATCAACGAATCGAGAAGTCGAGAATTTAAAAATTGGACAATTGAAAAATCGGATAAATCAAAAATCAAAACATCGAAAAATCAAGAAACCGAAAAGCAAAAAATCGAAAAATAGAAACATTGTAAAATTCAAAAATTGAGACATCGAGAAATCGAAAAATCAAAAGACAAAAAAAATCGAGGAGTCGAAAAATCGAAAACTTAAATATGGAAAAATTGATAAAGCGAGATTGAATAATCAAAACATCGAAACATCCGAATCTCAATGAATTGAGATCTCAAAAAATTTAAACATTCGTAAATTTAAAAAATTAAAATATAGAACTGGAAACTCGAGAAACTGAAAAATCTAGAAATTTAAAAATTAAAATATGAAAAAGTTGAAAAATTGAGAAATTGAAATAAAAAACAAAAAACTGAAAATCCAAAATAAAAAATAGAAAAATCTAGAAGTCGAAAAATGAAAGAATCGAAGTATTGAAAAATATCAAAACTGAAAGAAATATCCAAAAATTGAGAAATCAGAAAACTGAAAATTTAACGCAAAAATTTGAAAAATTCAAAAATTTAAATACTGAAGAATGAAAAGTCAAAAAATCGAGAAATCGAAAAAACTAAAATTTAAAACAATGAAAAGTTAAAATATCCTAAAACTGAAAAATGAAGAAATCCAAACATCAAAAAATCAAAAATAAAAATAAAAATCTAAAAATTTAATAATCGAAAAACTGAAAAATCAACGAATCGAGAAGTCGAGAATTTAAAAATTGGACAATTGAAAAATCGGATAAATCAAAAATCAAAACATCGAAAAATCAAGAAACCGAAAAGCAAAAATCGAAAAATAGAAACATTGTAAAATTCAAAAATTGAGACATCGAGAAATCGAAAAATCAAAAGACAAAAAAATCGAGGAGTCGAAAAATCGAAAACTTAAATATGGAAAAATTGATAAAGCGAGATTGAATAATCAAAACATCGAAACATCCGAATCTCAATGAATTGAGATCTCAAAAAATTTAAACATTCGTAAATTTAAAAAATTAAAATATAGAACTGGAAACTCGAGAAACTGAAAAATCTAGAAATTTAAAAATTAAAATATGAAAAAGTTGAAAAATTGAGAAATTGAAATAAAAAACAAAAAACTGAAAATCCAAAAATAAAAAATAGAAAAATCTAGAAGTCGAAAAATGAAAGAATCGAAGTATTGAAAAATATCAAAACTGAAAGAAATATCCAAAAATTGAGAAATCGACAAACCAATAAAGCGAAGTCGAAAAATCGAAGAATTGAAGAACTGAAAAATCGAAACTTTGAGAAGTGGGAAAATCAAAAATAGATTAATTGAGAAATCAGAAAACTGAAAATTTAACGCAAAAATTTAAATACTGAAGAACTGAAAAGTCAAAAAATCGAGAAATCGAAAAAACTAAAATTTAAAACAATGAATAATTAAAATATCGCAAAATTGAAGAATCGAGAGATCCAATTCAATTTGAAAAATTGAAAAATCGGGGCATTGAAAAATTGGAAAATCCAGAAATTGAAAAGCTCAAAAGAAAAAAAATCGAAAAACCGAGAAATCCAAAAATCGAAACATCGAAAAATTCAAAAACTGAGACTTCGAGAAATCGAAAAATCGGAGGATCGAGAAATTGAGGAGTCGGAAGACGAAAAGGAAAGTTAAAAATTGAAAAATTGAGAAATTGAACAATCAAAACAACGAAACATCTGAATTCGATAAATTGAGAAATTAAAAAATTGAATAATCGAAAAATTTTAAAAAAGAAAAACTGGAAAATCAGAAATTAAAATTCAAAAAATCGAAAAATGGAAAAGTGAAATATAGAAGGACTCAAAACTCGAGATATCGAAAAACCTAGAATTTTAAAAAATGAAATATTAAAACATCGAAAAGTTTAAAAATTGAGAAATCGAAACATTAAACAGTCCCAGAATTGAAAAGTTTACAATAAATTGAAAATCCAAAAAGGAAAAAAAGCGAGAAATCAAAAAAATCCATCAATTCAAAAATCGAAAAGTCGAAAAAATTGGAATATTGAAAAATTTCATAACTGAAAGAAATATTCAAAAAATTGAGAAATTAAAAAATTGGAAAATTGAGAAATCGAAAATCTAAAAAAGCAAAATTGAAAAATCGTAATCTTAAAAAATCGAAAAATTGAGGAATTGAAGATGTGAAAAATCGAAACTTTCGGAAATCCAGAAATGGACAAATAAAAAAAATACTTCAGAAATCGGCAAACTGAAAATTTAGAAACGTGAAAATTTGAAAAATTGAAAAATCGAAATATTTAAAAACCGTAAAATTGAAGAGGACAAAAATTGAGAAATCGTATCATTGAAACATCGTAAGATTGAGAAATCGAAAAATAAAAAAATCGAGAAATAGAAAATTTAAGGAATGGAGGAATCGGAAAAGCCCAAAATTGAAATATTGAAAAATTGAGACATTTAAAGTTGAAAAATCGAGAAATCGACAAGCCGAAAAATCCCAATAGCGTATTTAGGTATAAATCACAAGATCAGGACTATTCTACTTTTTAAAATTTAAATACATAACATTATCAATTGGAAAATGTTGATTTTTTTCCAAAAATCTTGACGTCTAAGGTGAAAACTCGACACGGATACATAAACCGTAAACGGGGCGAAACTACAATTTTACTATTGTAAAATTTGGAGATTGCGTCATTTCATTGTTCGTGACAAATTTTAGAGAGTGTAATTTGATAATACAATTTGAAATGTAAATTTTGTCATTCGGGAACATTATGTATTAAATCGTTAAGATGTTTAAGATAATTGTTCACTTATTCCTTGTAAAGTCCAATGGTCGAAATGGGTTAGTTCTTCGTAGTGGATGTGTATCACATCAACTCTAACGAATATCGGTTTATAGATAAATCGCTTAAAGCCGATATTGGCCTGAGTGTGCTTTGGTCTGTAGATCAAACAAGTTCTCAGGCGACGAAAAATTGCATGTGGAGGGAGACTTCGGACTACAAATCGTGCCAAGAAAGACATATTTGGGAGAGATAGATTTTCAGGTGCTTGACTAGCGGTAATTTTAAATTGTTTGCTGTCGTTCGCGAAGTGAAGAACACAATTTCATTAAAATGATAATTATGAAATTATCATAATCACTATTGGTGTTAATTAACACAAAATGGCGCGCAAGTTATCAGTTGATTTCGTTAATAGATTCATAGAAACCTTTATGGGATTTTTTCATGCCTTAGAAAATTAAAAAGTAAAAAATACAATAACAAAAATTTTAAAATGCGGTTTACGAAAAATTAGTTGACCTGTGCAAAGAAGAAAATTTTGGAAACGCTGACAAATATGACATCTTAAAAAAAATAACACTTGAAGAAGTGCTTTCGGCGTAATATTTTTGATGCTCGCGTGAACAAAATACTCTATGTCAGTGTGCAGTGCGCAAAGAGTTAACTGTGCAGATCTAGCCGAAAATCGGAAGTAATAAATCATCCCATCGGTTGAAGAACGTTGGGTTGGTGCACTGATGTCAGTGTTATATCCCGAGAGGGGCCCAATACACCCAATAAAATGGAACAGACAAAATAAAGCTTCAAACATGATTATTTTTATACTAAAATTCTGAAGTTTATAAATTGCACATTTTATTTATTTATTTATTTATTTTATCTTGTTTTCGAACTATAATAAACATTTCAAACAATGTCTGTAACTTATTTTAATGTAAATTATATTCATGTGGTTAACAAAATCAGATGTAATATTAGTGTGATTTTGACCTTATTCTAGATTTTATTACAGCAGAACGGCGTATCCTTTTTAAATTTTAGAAGTTACGGAAACTAGTTCAAGAAACAATTAGTTATCTCGTATTTTTGGAACAAAATCTACCAAAATGTCCGATAACAGCAATTGTTTTTCATAGAAACAAACAGTCTTCAAAGCAGCCTTTAACAAGTCGATATTACAAACATGCCTCTTAAGTTCTTAATGCGTTTTTTTTCTCTCTTGTAATTATTTGCCGAAAGTTTATGTCATTCTGTTATTTACTTTGAACATATATTTTCATTTTGTGTTAATATTTTTGTAACACCACGAATCTAAATTTTACTTAAAATCTTGTTTTACTTTAATCTTGTAAAACTAAACAATTACACCAGTTTAAAAACCCTTGGAAAGTTTCTGTCAGTCTTCAGATATAGTCAAATAAAAATATGCGTCAAACTCATTTAAATTCAATTCTTATCACGTTACAACGCGTTGCTTCATATTTTTTATGTCAAATATATTTTCATATTTTGTACATACATATATGTTTATACACATTACTGTTTACGGAACAATGTTAATTATGGATTTATGGATAACTCCTCGTATAAGAGCAGAGTGAAGGGTGTTTGCCTTTGCTAATGTTTGATGGCGCCATCTGATTTAGAGTAAAATAAACCTAATACGTTGGCTCACTGTAGTGAAAGTGCGCGTTGACGAAAAATTTGTCCCACGCCCCCTGGATTCCTTGTCCTAAAGCTCACTATTTAGGCGAAGTAAAATTTGTATTAGGTTGTCCAACTATAATATACTTAAACAATGGTATGGTCAATGGCCATTTGTATAGGGGATTTTACAATAGACGAAAATAAAATGGACCCGAATAAAGAATATTAACGCCAAGCAAACTTTACCTACACTAAATTATTACCGAATTAATTACCTCGCGAAAACCGACTCTGCCTAAAACCGGAAAACTAAGAACATGGAAAACCCAATCTTAGCAGTCCTCAAAGGTTAGTTGAGTGGATCATAAATTATTCCACCTAGTTCCAAGCTTGATTTTCCACGTTCGGTTAATTTCAAAAACCCGATCGATTCGGACACCATTATCCTATATTTCCGTAAAGTTTCCTAATTAAATAACTACAAATACAAACCGCGAGCTTCGCTTCCATTCACTAACTAAACCTCAGATTAATTTTACCTGCATACATTTATCATACTTAAAACTTTGCGGTACATTTCAAAAATAAAACCACAAAAACGAAAATTCCATTCTGTGGATTGTGCGTCGAAGAGTAAAATTAAAATCCTGTTCCCTCGGAGAGGATTTATTTTAACATAAATCGAATTTTGTCGTCCGAAAAGGCATATCCGAGAGCCTCTTCCGCAGTTGGAGTTCGATCAGTGATAGATGAATCCTTGTGAGGGCACGGATTTGTGTGTGAAAAACGAATACTCATATGTGGAGCAAATTTTTACAAAATGAGACGAAATTTCTGTGGCGTTTTAATAAGTGTCTATGGCGTTAAAAACGACTTGTAAACATGTTCAATATTTTATTCTGCAAGCTAAGTCGTCGACAGCAGGCGGATACCCTAATTCAGTCCAACCAATAAATATCAGGGGCACTTCCTACGTGGACGTCTTTCAAACGATCACTAAATAAACGAGTCGGTCCTTACAAGCTTACGGCGAAAGAGCCCGATTCTTATTCAGCTGCACATCTTTAATTCGAGGAGAGCCTCTTTAGAATTCTTTGGTTTCAGTTTTATCTCCCTCTTAACGTTTTTTATAGCTTAACAACGCGACCAAATGAAAGATAAAAAACCTATTACGAAGCCGGGGAGCCATTGTTTCGTTATTATTAATTTCATGTATAGCAACAACAATCAGCAATAAACAGATCAATAAAGCGCGGTAGTTTGATAAAACTGTCTGCCGAATCATCCATTTTCATTTAAAGTTTTCATTTATTTCCCGGGAAACGATCGCTGAAATTCGTGGTCATCCATAAATTTTTCTGCTGAATTACCGGATAAATCTGTTCTAATTCGTTAAGTCGATTAGCGTCAAATTATCCCAATTCCAACTTGCTCCGGACGAGAGAAATTAAGGTGGAGTTCTACGGCGCTTTCGCGACTTGCTGACACTAAAATGAGCTTTAAACACGCATAAGTCGGCAATGTTAGAGCCTCTGGCGGGGACCTGTTTCACCCCTCCCCACCCGTAAGGGTGGGAGCCAGAGCCACCCCCACCTTGGAACACAGGGTAGCATTCGATTCTTAATTCTTAACTAATTCATACACATTCAATTCTCAATTCTCAATTCGTAACTAACATTCAACTATCTCGACCGCACGGTCATATAATATTCTATACTTACCATTCTTATTTATCATAACACTTGTCACTAGCAATATACATTTATCTTACTGTTCGCTGGTCTTATTCATTTATACAAACTTCGACATGGTCCTTCGAGCCGGATTAGCGACAGAATAACAGTGGTAGTGATAAGTGTAATTCTCAACATATCATTCATCGGCTGGAATTCAGCAAAGTAGTTATCAAAACATCACCCAGAAATCATCCGCGCAGTGTTCAACTATCGGTGACGACCGCGAGTGCTGTGCAAAATCCTCAAGTATCATTCAGCGTCAGCCAAGATAATTCTATCCAGGAATCCAGAATTCCAGGTAAGCTTTAATTCTGTTTGGTTGGTGTAATACATTATTCTCGTACTCAAGATGGTGGTAATCCAAGACAATACTTTTGTTAAATTTTCAATTCTTCTCAGCGAAATAGATTCACATTCTAATTTTATATCAAATGTTGCAAATCATCAAAAAAGAGGCCACTTAAAGCGTCGATATGAAGACGTACAGCGAATTTATTCAGAATTACAAATGCTTGTAGTTCAGCATAAATCTGAAACAATAGTAGTCCCGAATGACACGAGCAACACGGAAACGATCAAACCTATAATTTATAATATCAGAGAAGTGCTAAATTATATTCAAAAAATATCCGAATTATATAAGGCTCTCATTGAGAAAACTAATCCATTGTGTACTTTCTCGAATTCATGTAAGATAAACACTAACGTACCAACCACGGATCTGGAAAAAACTTGTCAAAATTTAAAGCCTTTAAAGGTACACAAATTAAGAAATGGAGAACCAATCAAAATTCACAAAACTCATTTCAATGCTCTACGTAAATTGCGGTTCACTATTGGTAAAAAATCCCCTCTTGATTCCGTTATTTCAAAAACTCCTAGTATAATATCAAATCGTTCAAAATTTCCAAATTCAACACCCAATGAAGAGAAAAATCATCTTTTTAATGATTGTTACAACTCCGAAGGCGTATCTCAAATTAATTTAGATAAAACTTCTAATGCAGAGTCTTCTACCGCACTAGACAAAGTAAAAAGTCCTCCAGTTAATTCGAAAAACTGTGGCTCATTGTTAGTCTGTAACCAATTTAAAATGTAGATCGCAATATTTATGTAAATCCGTAGACTCGAATATTAAAGACAATACGTCAAACGTAGCAATACTCGACAAGAAAAAACATTCCGAAAATGTCATACCCAAAATAATAAGTCATTTCAGTAAAAACCCACCGGTGCTTCAAAATACCGCGCTGGGGTTGATTCTTAGCGGCAGTTTTGCATATTTAAAAAATAATACTTCCCATCATCACAAAATTAGTTCAGCCCAAATTATTTCTCGGTTCTTGGAAGCTGAAACCGTCAAAACCGGAAGCAGGTCATTAAGCAAAGGGTTTAAAAGCGATCTTTGTGCAACCCCTTTTCAGTATACTACCACAGGCCATTCACCCGATGGCCATTTCATGGTCAAACACCCCTTTTCGGAAAATCAGCTGCGCTTAGAGAATTTTGCACAAATGCACCCAAACTGGCTATTATCAGTCGACAGGAAGTTGGGGCGTTCCACAGTCCCTTATTTCGAAAATCTACCTAAATTAGGAAATTCCCCAGAACTCGCTCTCCAACTATTATTGTTAGCAGAGGGACGTGATCATAAACGTAACGAGGGTTTTATTGTCTCTCAAAGGAAGTACCTAGACCTTGTGCACCTGAAGGTACTTAACGAAAATTCCTCAAATAATTCCGTTTACCTGTCACACAATTGTATTTTAAATCCCCACGTTTCTTCCAATAAACTTTGCGAGGTTGTTGACCGTTCAAAGAGTTTAAATATGAATCGCCGGAGTTATAACGAAATTACTGATAAAAACCATCTTGAGGGCGAGGGCGTGTGTGCGCTCGCTGTCAGGGTTAAAGCCGTCCTGAATTCGCGCCTTTCGAAGCCTCTGTCCAGCGACCGCAATAATTTGGTCGCATTTATACCTGGCCAGTGCCTCTTTCGGCCAGCCATCAACTGGTCCCTCAGGAAAAGACCACGCTGTCGTTCCCATCAACAGGCCATCCCTTGCCACCTCATCCACGCTTACCATCAACACTTCTGTCTCGAATATTTGACCACACTGAAAGGCAGGTTAGGGTGGCAAAGGCCATCTTCCAACGTTCTAGGAATGGCTAGATGGGTCCTCGCGAAGGAGGAGAAATTTCCGCGTCTACAGTGGCGGTTAGGACGCGGCCCTCCAACATCATTTTGGAAAGGAAGTGGTGGTGTGTGTAGTGTCGGTGAAGTGCAAAAGATAATTTCGCAATCGCATGCATTATCAATCTCTTTAACCATATTGCATATATCTTGTCAATTTGTTATATACATCTCATTGTTGATTTATTTTACTATGTTCTAAGTATTCATATTTGTATTATTGTTATATTCATTCGCCATATTATTCACCCATCGTATTTTTCATTAATTTGGATTATTATAATTGTTGTAAATTTACATTTAGGTCTATTGTAAATATTGTGTATTCACTGATATTGTACACATGTAATTTGTTTTAGATATCTTTTTTTAAAGTTTAATGCATTTCTTCAGGTTCATTGCTTTCTGTAACAATGTCCACCCAATTCATGTAATTTCATCTGTATTTATCATTACTAAATCATGTTTTCATTCTAATGTTCCATATAGTTTATTTTTGATCTTAAAACAATGTAATTGTTTCAAGGCGGGGGGTATGTTAGAGCCTCTGGCGGGGACCTGTTTCACCCCTCCCCACCCGTAAGGGTGGGAGCCAGAGCCACCCCCACCTTGGAACACAGGGTAGCATTCGATTCTTAATTCTTAACTAATTCATACACATTCAATTCTCAATTCTCAATTCGTAACTAACATTCAACTATCTCGACCGCACGGTCATATAATATTCTATACTTACCATTCTTATTTATCATAACACTTGTCACTAGCAATATACATTTATCTTACTGTTCGCTGGTCTTATTCATTTATACAAACTTCGACAGGCAATTTGCCAATTATTATAAAAATACAACTCACTGAATCCGTTACTCTTTGTAAATATTCCATTCGCGATATTTTATAGTTGCACAAAGCTTGACGAAGTTGCATTTCAAATAAACCCGTCTTTGTTTTTATCAAAGGAGACGACCCATAATTGACAAATATTGCAGGTAGGAATTATTTTTCGTCATGAAAGATCTCCGTTCAAAGTTCAACAAGACGCAATAAAAGTCAAGAACCGAACGAAATTTAATTTAAAACTCCAGGCAAGTTTGCACTTTAAAGAATGTAAAGTACATAAATTGCTCCTAGGAGAACAAATACTTACGTTTTATTATGAACTTTATGTATGTATCGTCCTAAATTCATCATCTACAAAGTTTTACTTATTTTACCGCGCAAACTTCCCTCTGAAGTTGGAAGTTGGAAGTTTCCAATATCGGCCGCTAAAACTTCTGGCGGTTCTATTTTCTAGATTTACCGGAGAATATATCAGGTACTTGTTATTTTTAGCTTATTGAAAAAGTTTCCCAAAAACAAAAATCCCCGAAACACCGAAACCGGGCTTTAATAATGCGACTTTCGTAGGTTAACGAGGACCCAGAGCTGCTCCCCAACGTCACTCTAGTAATGCGATGGAACGACACTAGGGGGGAGACGGTGGCGGCAACCAAAGCTATGACCGACATGATTTGTGACGGGGTTTCTGCTTTTTTTGGCCCAGAAGGTACTTGTTATGTGGAAGCTATAGTCGCCCAGTCAAGAAATATTCCAATGATTAGTTATGTAAGTAGTTAGCGTCACCTTTTATCCACGAAAAAACATTAATTTTTCGCTAGAAATGTTCAGATTACAAAGCTTCGCAAGTACCGACTTTCGCCAGAACGGAACCACCCGACACGCAGGTGAGTCGTTACTCGTAATTAGATTCATTTCTCGGTCACATGTTTTCTATAAAATCGGAAATTAACACCATTCCATTGTTCGTCGCTGTTAAATATTTGTCTTTCCACTTACCGAACTTGGCTAAATCTAGATGATAAGTGGAGCTGCATAAAATCGTCATTTATGACACATAATTGTGGCGGCACAATAATACGTAGTGGAAGCGAGGAAAGATGAGCCTCCTCTGTAGTCTAATGGTGAGGGCACCCGCCCGGCAAGCGGTGGAGGAGCAACACTTTTCTTCGCTTACCTACATAATTAAAAAAATCATGGTTTAAATTTTGGCTTAAACATGATCTTCCAGGTGACCAAGTCCGTCGTGTCGCTTCTAGAGTACTACAAGTGGAAAAAGTTTTCCATAATATATATA
The DNA here is from genome assembly GCA_022388445.1 of Zophobas atratus. Lineage (NCBI taxonomy): Eukaryota > Metazoa > Arthropoda > Insecta > Coleoptera > Tenebrionidae > Zophobas > Zophobas atratus. Next base: position 5,555,130 of record CM039449.1, read on the forward strand.
TATTTTAATTTTTGGCTTGTTTTTTCTTGCATATTTTTTATTTCTTGTATAGAAATAAAGATTTTGCAATTAGATTCCGCTCCTTTGGCTCTCGACGATTTAAAAAAAAATAAAAATATGGATTTTGTAATTACACTCCGCCCTTAATCTGACAACGAATGGAAAATTTATCACGATTGAAATCCAGATGGATGGGTGGGGCTTAATCTCTGGATTCTTTATTTTTTCGCTTTTCAATTTTTCGATTTATTGATGTTTCCATTTCTCAATTTTTCGAACTTTTTTAATTAAAGATTTTCCAGTTTGTTGATGTTTCAATTCAACGATCTTTCAATTTGTCGACTTCTCGATTTCTCAATTTTTCATGTTTCAGTTTTGACTTTCTTTGTTTCTCCATTCTTCAATTTTTCGATATCTCAGTTTTGGAATTTTTCAATATTTCAATTCTTCAGTTTTTCGATTTTTCATTTTTTCAATTTATGGATTTTTCCATGTTTCGAGTGCTTGGTTTTTCAGTTTTTCGATATTTTAATTTTTCAATTTTGTTTATTCGCCGTGAACCAAGCTAAATGCAAAATACTTTTAAAAAGGCAAATATATACCCCGCCCACCCACCCCATCTCAATTGTGACGATTCTCTTATTCTTAATTTTTGGCTTGTTTTTTTCTTACATACTAGTATTCTTTGAACACCATACTCAAAAACATATTTTTTATTTCTTGCATAGAAATAAAGATTTTGCAATTAAATTCCGCTCCTTTGGCTCTCGACGATTAAAAAAAAATTCATCACAATTGAGACAGGGTGGATGGGCTGGGCTTATATTTTGCCTTTTTACTTAATATTCGTAGTCTTGTTTTAACAAGAAACTTAAAACGTGTTTAAAGCAATGAATACGGATTTTCTAATTACGCTCCGCCCCTCAGTCTCACAACGAATGGGAAATTTATCACGACTGAAATCCAGACGGATGGGTGGGGCTGAAGACTGAAGAACATGTTTCACATGGTAATTCTTGCAGAAAAATACGGACTTTGCAATTAAGCTCCGCCCCCCCCCTTGACTAACAACCAACAAAAAAAGCGCGTCACAACTGAGATAGGGCGGGTGGGTGGGGCTTATGTTTTGCATTTTTTCTTCTTCTTAATAATATATTGTTTTACTGTTTCAATTGCTCGATCTTTCAATTTTCAACTTTTCAGATTTCGATTTTCCGAGTTTTAAAAATTTTTGCTATCCCAATGTTTCAATTGTTCGATTTCTCAATATATATTTCAATTTTTCAGTTTCTCGATTCTTCAATTTTCTGTTTTTTAAATTTTGAACTTTCGAATTATGAATCTTTCAATTTTTCGATTTCTTGATATCTTGGTTTTTCGATTTTCAAAATTTTTCGACTTTTAAATTTCTCAAATTTCCAAGGTTTGAAATAAAGATTTTGCAATTAAATTCCGCTCCTTTGGCTCTCGACAATTAAAAAAAAATTCGTCACAATTAAGACAGGGTGGGTGGGCGGGGCTTATATTTTGCCTTTTTTCTTAATATACATAGCCGTCTTTTCAGAACAAGAAACTGAAAACATGTCTAAAATGGTAAATTTTATCCGATACACTTCTCTACAAATTTACCCTTTTGAACATGTTTTCAGTTCTTGTCGTGAAAAGAAAAGTACGTACATATATTAAAGGAAAAAAAGACAAATACAAACCCCACCCACCCTCATTTAAATTGTGGTAATGTTTTTATTCGTTGTGAGCCGAAGGGCGGAGTTTATTGCAAAATGCTTATTTCTCTATAAGAACCTACTAGATTGAACATGTTTTTAAATACTATATATGTAGAGAAAAAAAAAAATAAGCCCCACCCACCCGTCCCAGTCTCAAATGTGATGAATTTTTCATTCATTATCCGACCGAGGGGCGGAACTTATCTGAAAAATCGATGTTTCCCGACAAAAATTTACTATTTTAAACGTTTTAAGTATAATGACCAAATTTAATTTTTGGTGATTCCAAAAACATTGTTGATTATTTCAAATCCAATTCTCATCTGAATGACTCGAGTTTAAGAATTCGATTATCGGACGTTTTAGATGAAATTTCTATACTGAAATGAGTAGATAGTAAAATGGTATAGTTTTCGAAATTTCATTCTACTCTATAAAATTTAATTGGTAATAACGAGACGGACTGTAGTACAGTAGCAAGGGATAACAAATGGAAAATTTATCACGACGGATGGGTGGAGGTTATTTTTTGCATTTTTTCTTATTTTTAATATATATTGTTTTACTGTTTCAATTGCTCGATCTTTCAATTTTCGACTTTTCAGATTTCGATTTTCCGATTTTTAAATTGTGGACTTTCGATTTATGAATTTATTAATTTTTCGATTTCTTGACAACTCGGTTTTTCGATTTTCAAAATTTTTCGACTTGTAAATTTCTCCAATTTCCAAGTTTTGGATTTCTCATTTTTTCGGCATCTCAATTTTGAAAATTTTTCAATTTCCGAATTTCTTGATATTTCGATTACCGGATCTTTCCATTTTTTTGACGTTTCGATTGTTTAATCTCACGGTCTTCACTTTTTCGATTTTCAATTTTTCGATTTATTGATTTTTCTATTTCTCAATTTTTCGAATTTTTTAAATTTTATATTTTCCAGTTTGTTGAGGTTTCAATTTAATTTTTCAACTTTTCGATTTCTCAATTTTTCATGTTTCAGTTTTGACTTTTTTTATTTTTCCAATCTTCAATTTTTTGATATCTCAGTTTTGGAATTTTTCAATACTTCAATTCTTCGATTTTTCGAGTTTTCAGATTTCGATTTTCCGATTTTTAAAATTTTTGATTTTTCGATTTTTCAGTTTTTACAATTTCTCGATTTTACAATTTTTCAATTGTTCGATTTCTCACCATATATTCCGATTTTTCAGTTTCTCGATTTTCCAATTTTCTGATTTTTTAAATTTTGGACTTTCGATTTATGATTTTTTTTTAATTTTTCGATTTCTTGACATCACGGTTTTTCGATTTTCAAAATTTTTCGACTTTCAAATTTCTCAAATCTCCAAGTTTTGGATTTCTCATTTTTCCGACATTTCAGTTTTGAAAATTTTTCAATTTCCGAATTTTTTGATATTTCGATTAGTCGATCTTTCTATTTTTTTGACGTTTCGATTGTTTAATCTCTCGATTCTTTACTTTTTCGATTTTCAGTTTTTCGATTTATTGTTGTTTCTATTTCTTAATTTCTCCAATTTTTTAAATTAAAGATTTTCCAGTTTGTTGATGTTTCAATTCAATGATCTTTCAATTTTTCGACTTCTCGATTTCTCAATTTTTCATGTTTCAGTTTTGACTTTTTTTTATTTTTCCATTCTTCAATTTTTTGATATCTCAGTTTTGGAATTTTTCAATATTTCAATTCTTCAATTTTTCGACTTTTCAGATTTCGATTTTCCGATTTTTAAAATTTTTGATTTTTCGATTTTTCGGTTTTTACAATTCCTCGATTTTACAATTTTTCAATTGTTCGATTTCTCACCATATATTCCGATTTTTCAGTTTCTCGATTTTCCAATTTTCTGATTTTTTAAATTTTGGACTTTCGATTTATGAATTTTTTAATTTTTCGATTTCTTGACATCACGGTTTTTCGATTTTCAAAATTTTTCGACTTTCAAATTTCTCAAATCTCCAAGTTTTGTATTTCTCATTTTTCCGACATTTCAGTTTTGAAAATTTTTCAATTTCCGAATTTTTTGATATTTCGATTAGTCGATCTTTCTATTTTTTTGACGTTTCGATTGTTTAATCTCTCGATTCTTTACTTTTTCGATTTTCAGTTTTTCGATTTATTGTTGTTTCTATTTCTTAATTTCTCCAATTTTTTAAATTAAAGATTTTCCAGTTTGTTGATGTTTCAATTCAATGATCTTTCAATTTTTCGACTTCTCGATTTCTCAATTTTTCATGTTTCAGTTTTGACTTTTTTTTATTTTTCCATTCTTCAATTTTTTGATATCTCAGTTTTGGAATTTTTCAATATTTCAATTCTTCAATTTTTCGACTTTTCAGATTTCGATTTTCCGATTTTTAAAATTTTTGATTTTTCGATTTTTCGGTTTTTACAATTCCTCGATTTTACAATTTTTCAATTGTTCGATTTCTCACCATATATTCCGATTTTTCAGTTTCTCGATTTTCCAATTTTCTGATTTTTTAAATTTTGGACTTTCGATTTATGAATTTTTTAATTTTTCGATTTCTTGACATCACGGTTTTTCGATTTTCAAAATTTTTCGACTTTCAAATTTCTCAAATCTCCAAGTTTTGTATTTCTCATTTTTCCGACATTTCAGTTTTGAAAATTTTTCAATTTCCGAATTTTTTGATATTTCGATTAGTCGATCTTTCTATTTCTTTGACGTTTCGATTGTTTAATCTCTCCATTCTTTTCTTTTTCGATTTTCAGTTTTTCGATTTATTGTTGTTTCTATTTCTTAATTTCTCCAATTTTTTAAATTAAAGATTTTCCAGTTTGTTGATGTTTCAATTCAACGATCTTTCAATTTTTCGACTTCTCGAATTTTCAATTTTTCGATTTCTCAATTTTTTCATGTTTCAGTTTTGACTTTTTTTTTATTTTTCCATTCTTCAATTTTTTGATATCTCAGTTTTTGAATTATTCAATATCTCAATTCTTCAACTTTTCGATTTTTCATTTTTCAATGTATGGATTTTTTCAATTTTTCGATATTTTAATTTTTCAATTTTGTTTATTCGCCGTGAACCAAGGGGCGGAGCTAAAGGCAAAATACTTCTAAAAAGGCAAATATAAACCCCACCCACCCATACATACATAGTACTCTTTGAACACGATACTCAAAAACATATTTTTTATTTCTTGTAGAGAAATAAAGATTTTGCAATTAAATTCCGCTCCTTTGGCTCTCGACGATTAAAAAAAAATACATCACAATTGAAATAGGGTGGGTGGGCGGGGCTTATGTTTTGCCTTTTTTCTTAATATACGTAGTCGTCTTTTCAGAACAATTTTATCCTATACACTTCTCTACAAATTTACCCTTTTGAACATGTTTTCATTCCTTGTCGTGAAAAGAAAAGTACGTACATATGTTAAGGAAAAAAGGGCAAAATACAAACCCCGCCCACCCGCCCTCATTTAAATTGTGCTAATATTTTTATTCGTTGTGATCCGAAGGGCGGAGTTTATTGCAAAATGCTTATTTCTCTACAGGAAACTACTATATTGAACATGTTTTTAAATACTACATATGTTGAGCGGAAAAAAAAAACAACAAATAAGCCCCACCCACCCGGCCCAATCTCAATTGTGATGAATTTTTCATTCGTTATCAGACCGAGGGGCCGAACTCAACTGTAAAATCGATGTTTCCCGACAAAAATTTAGTACTTTAAACATTTTAAATATAATGAGATGATTTTACAATTTTGCCGATTTAATTTATCTTTACCATATACAATTCTCATCTGAATGACTCGGGTTTAAGGATTCGATTATCGGACGTTTTAGATGAAATTTCTGTACTGAAATCAGTAGAAAGTAAAATGGTATAGTTTTGGAAATTTCAGAGATATTTACAACTTAAACTTGTCGCGTGCCGGTAATCCCCAGATGGTAGAAAGCAGAATAATCCAGGTCCGGACAGGGCCCATCGTTACTCTATTTCCTAAATGTTTTTATAGGATAGAATGAAATTCCCAAAACTATACGTTCCACCTCACTTTTTTTTTTCATCTATTTAAGCTTGTTTCACCTGTTTTTAACCTATTTTAAGGTGCTTTATCATGTTTTAAGCAAACAGGCCAGTTTTAAAGTTGAAGCCTTTTAATGCTTTTTTATAAAATAAAAAAAATCAATTTTTGTCGTGAAGTTTTTTTTTAACATTCACCCCATTTTTAAGATTATTTTTTAAAAAGTTGTGGACTTCTAAAGATTTTGCCAAAATCAGTCTTATCTTAGCAACTATTATTATATTTGGGACTCCCGAAACGCTCGTACATTTTTCATGTTTCAGTTTTGAATTTTTGTTATTTTTCCATTCTTCAATTTTTTTATATCTCAGTTTTGGAATTTTTCACCGCCCTGTGCCCGCTGGGTTCGGGGTCCGCAAATTTTGGCTTAAAAATGATCTTCCAGGTGACCAAGTCCGTCGTGTCCCTTCTAGAGTACTACAAGTGGAAAAAGTTTTCCATAATATACGAGGAGGCTTGGCAGACGGTGGCCCAGTCCCTCGTCGACGAAGCCGAGAACAAAAACATGACCATCAACGACCAGGAAAAGGCCAAGGATGGCTACAAATGTTGTTCCGAAACGTTGCCTTGTTGTGGAAGCGGCTATTGGTATCAGTTTATCCAAAACACAAAAAACCGTACTAGAAGTAAGTGTGAACGTAGCGCAAACCCAGTTCTAGCTAATTTTTCGCAGTTTATGTTTTTCTGGGGAGTTTGACTTCCTTGTTGGATCTCATGATCACCATGCAAACGGCTCAGTTGTTCGAATACGGCGAATACATAGTAATTTACGTGGACACCAACACGTACTCGGAAAAAGACGCACACCAGTACCTCTGGAGTAAGTTCTTGAGTCGATGTATTGATAGTAAAATATATTAAGAGTAATTCCAGAGCCGGAAGTTTTTGCAAAGTACGACAGTTGTGACAAAAATGACTACAATGGGTTGATCAAACGAGGGAGATCTTTGTTCGTGGTGGTACCCACTGCACCCACAGTGAAGTACGCCGAATTCACGAAGGACGTCAACGCGTACAACTCCAAAGAACCGTTCAACTTTGAAACATCAAAAATACTTTTATCCAAGTCGTTCGAAAAAGTAGGTACTTTTAACCCTCAAACACACACGTTTATTGTTTTTTGTAGTACGTATCCATCTACGCTGCATACTTATACGACTCCGTCATGCTATACGCAAAAGCTTTGGACGAACTGTTAAAGAATCAGACAAAGTTAACCGACGACATTATAGACCAAATTGCCAGCAATGGTACCCAAATCGTGGAAACACTCATCAACAGGACGTACACAAGTATCACCGGTGCTACCATGAAGCTCGACAAAAACGGCGACTCCGAAGGCAACTTCTCGGTCCTGGCTCTCCAACGCGTCAGCAACCACCACGTCCACGGCAACTTCTCCTGCGCTTTCCAAATGCGCCCCGTCGGCCAGTTCTTCTACCAGTCGGAAGATTTTCCAGTGAGTGAGTTTGCATTTTCTATTATCCCTCACCTAGAGACCCCCCGACCCTAACCCGCGCGTCTCTCCAGGAGTACAAGATCTACACCAACACCCAAATCGTGTGGGCCGGCTCCGACAAACCCAACGATGAACCCAGCTGCGGGTTCCTCAACGAGCTTTGCCCCAAACCCAACACCCACCTCAACAGCATCATCGCGGCCGGAGTCCTCGCTATTCTCCTCTTCTGCGCCGGCGTCATCACCATGAGCATCTACCGCAAGTGGAAAATCGAGCAAGAAATCGAGGGCTTGCTGTGGAAAATCGACCGCAACGAAATCCACAGCTACTTCGAACGGGATGTAGTTTCTAGTCCTAGTCGGGTAAGTCCAACACTGGTTGGACTTACCCGACAAAGCTAATATTTGTGGGTTCGCAGCTTAGTTTAGTTAGTGCAAGCGTCACTTCGTACGAGTCCAGGGGTGGCTTGCAAGTTTTTGCCACGACGGCGCAGTACAGGGGCGTCGTGGTGCGGATTAAGGAGTTGACCTTCTCGCGGAAGAAGGATATTTCGAGGGACGTGATGAAGGAGATGAGGTTGTTGCGGGAGCTGCGCCACGATAACATCAACTCGTTCATTGGGGCTTGCGTCGAACCTACTTCTTTGCTACTAGTCACTGATTATTGTGCCAAAGGAAGCCTATATGTAAGTGGATTGTGTGTGTCGGGTGGTTACTTACCGTTCGTTGTAGGATATTATAGAAAACGAAGATATTAAATTGGACAAGATGTTCATCGCGTCGCTGGTTCATGATCTCATTAAGGTGGGTTTTGTCACCAAGAAACGTCTCGTTTTCATATAATTTAATTCAGGGCATGCTGTATATCCACAATTCCATGCTTGTATGTCACGGTAACTTAAAATCGTCGAACTGCGTGGTGACTAGTCGCTGGGTTCTGCAAGTGACCGATTTCGGGCTGGCGGAGATGAGGCACTGCGCCGAGAACGACAGCATCGGCGAGCACCAGTATTACAGGAGTAATTTTGAGTAGGTGCCCGGAAATTAATAATGACGCGTCTATTGTAGGTCTGTTTTGGAAGGCGCCCGAGATTCTGAGGAGCCCTAGCGCCTACTCCCGAGGGACCCAAAAGGGAGACGTGTATGCTTTTGCCATAATTTTGTACGAAATTTTAGGGAGAAGAGGACCATTCGGTACCACAGGTTACGAACCAAAAGGTAGTGGAAATAGTGCGACACGCCAGACGAACTAAACTAGGTGATGTTTCAGAAATCATAGATAGGGTGAAGCGGGAACCGTTGGACGGAGAGGAATGTTTTAGACCTGATATAGGTCTTTTACTCGACTGTGAAATCGGCTGTGATGATTACGTTATACAATGCATGAAAGATTGTTGGACTGAGAATCCGGAGTGTAGGCCGGACTTTGCCACGATTAGGAGTAGATTGAAGAGGATGAAGGACGGAAAGTAAGACCCGGAACTGGGTTATCCACCCTCGTACTAACACTCACTCCAATTTCAGGAGTAAGAACATCATGGACCAGATGATGGACATGATGGTGACTTACGCCAACAACTTGGAGGAAATCGTGACCGAAAGAACCCGACTCTTGTACGAAGAGAAGATGAAAACGGAAGATTTGCTGCACCGGATGTTGCCTAAACCGGTAGCCGAGCGACTGACCAGCGGTTTCGGAGTGGAACCCGAATCTTTCGACTCCGTCACGATTTACTTCAGCGACATCGTCGGTTTTACTGCGATGTCCGCTGAAAGCACGCCACTACAAGTAGTCAATTTCTTAAATGATCTCTACACAGTATTCGACAGGATCATTAAGGGTTACGACGTCTACAAGGTGGAAACGATAGGTGACGCCTACATGGTGGTGTCCGGCTTGCCTCCCGTAACGAAGACAAACACGCGGGAGTAATTGCCTCCATGTCTTTGGATTTGTTAGCCGCTGTGAAGAATCATTCCATATCGCACCGACCCAACGAGATCCTGAAGCTCCGAATCGGGATTCACACAGGTTTGTGCTTGTCGTTGTTGACTGGTTTTGATTTTGGTGTTGTAGGACCCGTGGTGGCCGGAGTCGTGGGGTTAACCATGCCACGTTATTGCCTCTTCGGCGACACGGTTAACACCGCGTCCCGGATGGAGAGCAACGGCGAACCCTTGAAAATACATATCAGTTTACCGTGCAAGGAAGCGCTGGATAAACTCGGGGGTTACGTGGTCGAAGACCGGGGTTTGGTTAATATGAAAGGGAAAGGCGAGGTGTTGACGTTTTGGTTGACCGGGGCGACTGAAAAAGCCATCCAGAGGCGCGAAGTCGACCTAGGGGACATTCCTCCGTTGTTTTGCAGACCCCGCAGAAGTCCAAAGTTAAATAACGATTCCAGACAGGCGTCTGTTTGCGGTGGCTTCGGACTCGGGGGATGAACAGCCGGCGGCACTCCAGCGTCCCCAGAGGTATACCCCCCGTTCCTACTTTATTTACTTTGGCGTTTTGGTGTCGCTTTCCATCTTTTAGTTGTTTTATTTTACTTTGGTTGGTGGTGGAGCAAGGGGGCCGAGTTACGCACTATTCACACCTTAACTCGACTCTCTTAATTCTGTTACTTTTCTTGGGTTAGTAGCGTAGTCTGTGTAAAACCTGTCGCAAACGTCGGATTTTTGTCGCTAGGTACGAGTATCGAAGTGGAAAGCACATCTACTCTCCAGAACGCGAGCCCGGTCCCTTTGCGCCACCTCAAAGTAAACCGTCATAACTTACATGTTCCAGAGCAGGGCTCCAAGCTGACTATTAACACGGCATTCGGGAGCCAAATAATCGAGAACTTTGACGAGTCACGTAGGGGTTTGCGACCGCGCCGCGTGTTATCCAGCATCGCCTCGAGCTCCGACGAGCAGAAAAAGAGCCAGAATATGCTTAACAAAATTCGCGAGTCGAAGAGCTTGGACCCGCTGCCGCTGATCAGGAACAAGCCCGAGCTCATGGTAGACGGGGCGCCGCTCGAAGTGCGAAAGAGGTCGACGAGATCGTTGGAAAACTGTGATAAATGCGGTGAAATACAAATCATCGCGATACCGGATGATAAGCTAATTAATAATAATTTTCCGAACGGGAATATTATGCCTATTCCGCCTGAAGAACTTAATTACATAGAGGACGTGCAGGTTCCGCTGCTCAACGCGACGCAGCATCCGGCGGTGCGAAGGAGGGGCGGCAGCACGATCGACGACACGCTGCAGAATAACACTTCCAAGAGGTAGGTCGAACCCTGGAGAAAACGCACGACCGATTCATGTGATTGCAGGTGGCACTCGTTGGAATCGCTCCCCGCGACGTGCGACCCAGTGACTGACGTGCAGAATAAGAAGAAGACGTCGCTGAAGAGCTGGTTCGTGGGGCTGTTCAACGGGAACGGCCTAAAGGCGAGTAACACGTCTCTGAGGAAGGGCGTGATCAACGAGTATAATAACTTAACAGAGAAAGAAAGTATTGTATAAAACAGTACATAGATTGTAGTGTTTTTGTTGGTATAACTCGGTGTAGACCCGAAATGAGCGAACCTAGTCGAATTTATTATTAAAAATAAATGAAACATTTACGTACGCAAACACTTTTAATAGTTTATTGATGCCGCAGCCGCGGTGCAAACTTCGTAAGGATCTGGATATTTTTTGCACCGGCGCGATGCGTTATATAAAGATTTATATTTTTTGATGAAAGACGACTTACTTGGTATATTTTCTATGCCCTTTTTGTGAGTATACTGAAATGCATTTATTCTACCTATCGTGATCTATGTAACTGAAAGGTGCAATTACGATTTTTGCCATATTAAAGTTATTAAGTTTTAGTTAAGTCACCCATTGTTTTTATTTTGTAATTGTATCTTTCAAAAAAAAAAGGTAAGTTGTACAACTTATAGAAACCGTAATTGTCAAATTAATTCTCTTAGTGTCGTCGTAACTTGAATTGATTAGAATTAAATTTATGTGATAGCATAAAGAAGTAAAAGAAACAAAATTATATTAGTTTTATCAAACAAGGAAAGAGTACACAATTTTAAGTATGTGAGATATAGTTTTAAGAAATGTTTTATATGTAAACATCTGTTACCATTTTTGCAAATTATACTAAGTGTATGTAAATTCACGATTAAACAAGTTCTTTAAGAAACCATTGTGATTATATTTTTATAAAATGTTTAATTTTACTGCTGCCTAAGTGTTGAAAAGTATAGTCGACGTTTCGTATTACTTCTGTGAATAGAAATCGCTAGATAATAACGACAGCATTTAAATGTGAACCAATTTGCATAATCTGACTGTTTTTCTCTCCGTTAGTAAATAAATCAAGAATGGTACAAGTCAGACTTTTTGTGTTAGAGGCTGTGAATATTATCTTCATGTGTAAATATAAATAATGTAAGGATCATATCTTTGCACTATAGAATTTATATGTGCCATTAACTTATAAAGTTTGTGTATATGAGGTACCTAAATCTTATGTAAATAGAGTGTTACTGTAGGTATTGTTTGATAATATACTTATTTATTTATTAACCAACTCTTTAATTTCGACTTAACACGGCTTATCGGCGAATAAAGACTGCAGCTCGCAGTGGTTCGGCGGGCACCTAGGTGCCTTAGGATTCGGGTCACACGGGTCACAAATCGGCTTCGGCTGCATCACCCCGTCCACCATCCTCATAGGCCTTCCACCCACAAACTCCCCCTTCTTTATATCCTCCGCCAGAAGCGGAATCGCGTTCTCTAGGAGACACTCCTCGTAGTCCGACAACGTCGGCACCCCCAAATTTTTCACCACGCCACCTGGACCCAACACCAGCGGCGTCACCATGTACTTCAATTGCGGATGAACATTAGACTTCACAAACGCACACTCGACGACGTCGCAGTGCCCTTTAGCCGCTTTGACCAGAGCTAAAACGAACCTCGCGGTAGAGAAACCGTAAGACAAATAAGCGCCATCTGAGCGGATTTTCATTAAGTTGTCATCAGCCTGTCGCACACTATTAGTTATGTCTTCCAGTTCTTTCTATAAAGTTGGGTTAAAACTGGCTTAGTACGACTAAGTGTGTTTACGTTTGTGAGTTCGTTGCAAGGAGCAGCCTTTGATAACACAGGTACTATGGTTTTCTCGCTGTGGCCGCCTATCACGGGTACTGTGACACACTCAGGGTCGAGTCCGAGAACCTCGGCTACGAATCTGTTCGTTCTAACGACATCTATAGTAGTCACTCCGAAAATGGTACACGGGTTGTAGTTCCCGTGTTTTTTCATGACTTCGCTAAACATTGGCACCATGCTGTTGATAGGTTCGGCACCAATAGCTATAAGAGACTGTCTTTAAGTTAGTAAAGTGACTTGGTGAATGGGTTACTTTAGAGGCATATTTGGAGATGTGGCCCGCCAGATCTTTGACTATTGGGGCATTTTTGTCGAACAGGTTGCTATAGGTGAAGCTATCCGAGTGTTGGCAACAGGCAAAGACGACGACGACGGTGGCTTTCTAAACAAAGAGGGTTAAGACGAAAATTGAGTGAATGAGGGGCTTACGGAAAGCGCGTGCTGGATATCTTTGGGGCCTAAGTACGAAGTGACTTTGCATTTGGTGTCGATGTAGTTCAAATCGGCTGCAAAGCCCTCCAGTGACTTGGTATCATACAGGCAAACTTCGTCGATTAAAGGGGTTTGTTTTAACATTAAAGCCACTGATTTTGCTACGTTTCCTGGAAGATATGGTTGCAAATTTTGTACGATTGAGGGGTTGTGTGTGTTACCTCCACCACCAAGAATTGTGACTTTCATTGTAGTAGCACTGCTGCTAAATCGGACCCCGGTTTTTACATGGTTTGTGTGCGTGTTGGAAAAGAGTAACCGATTTGTCGCCCGTGAGCTGCTTACAATTAGTTTCAGAAATTTGTTCATTGTAAATTGTCACTTGTTCAATTTTAAATATATTTTAAAAATTTTAAAGACGAGTGTCAAAATTTGTGTCACGGTTATGTCGTTGCTATTGACGCCTTCTTTATACTCCTAATTCAGCCCTTCTGGAAGTCCACGTTCTCCAAGGACGAAAAGTACGCGCCGACGGAGGTGTCTTAATTTTTTAATTGCCTTGACGAAAATCGACTCTGCCTAAAACCGGAAAATTAAGAACATGGAAAACCCAATCTTGGAAGTCCTCAAAGGTTACTTGAGTTAATCATAAATCAGTGTCGGATTGTGCCGCCTCAGTACGAAACAATAGGTTGCCCGTTTCCGTCCGTCTGTCTGTCTGTCTACCGTCTGTCCGGATTTTTATTAAACAGATAATCTCCGAAACTACTGAACCAGTTGTTACAGTTTATAAGTGTGAAGGTAAGCGAAGAAAAGTGTTGTTGCCTCGGTGGGAATCGAACCCCACGCCTCCCGCTTGCCACTTATCTTTCTCCGCTTACCGACATGTTATTGTGTACTCTTTAAAATAAGATCGATTTTGGCAAATTATATACTTGCCAAGAAAACAGAGGGCGGGTGGAAGGGGTTAGTATCTTCTAAAATAAGATCGATTTTGGCAAATTATATATTCGCCAAGAAAACAGAGGGCGGGTGGGCGGGGCTAGTACCTGGCTAGATAAGCGATTTTTTTTTAAGTTCATCCAACAACAAAACGTAGGGTTTTGAAAATTTTGACAATTTTTGATACGTTGTGATAACCCAAACATCCCCCCTTAAATTGACATGTGAAAAAAAAAATGGAACCCCGCGAAAAATTCAAAAATTTGCCCTTGGCTGTGATCGTCTAACACAATGGAACACTACATTGTGTTTTTGAAAAATGGCAAGATGCCTTCAGATGGAAATGATGGACCCCAAGATTGGAAAAGTACCGCAAAATAAACCACCAAATTTATGACAAAAAAAGCTGGGACCAAGTTGAGTCGGGTGAAAACACCCCTTAATGTTCACCTCCAAAAAAAAAACTTTGAATGAATTTTAAATAAAATCAAATTAAAGGTTCTAAATCAATGCAAGTATTTGAATATCACAAATTTAATAACAAAGAAAAATCTGAATTAAAGTAACTGGATGCAAATACACAAGTTATTACGGACGTGTGGCGGCAAATTTAAATTATGGTAGTCAACAAGAGAACAAACTCGTAAGGGGTGTTGTAGCACGAGCTGAATTTGGGGCTCCTGGTCATGGCTGTTCTCCTATCTTGACTATTGGCCCAAGTCCACGGCGTTACGTCAACTCGACTTCTATACAAAGCCTGCATCCTTTGTGCAGATGGCGCGATAAAGCTCGCAAGCTCGACCAGGAACCGCGCCCTCCGCTTCTGCCACGTATTTCGGTGTTGTTTACCTCAATTCCATTTTAAAATGTTCAATTTCTGTGACCCTGATATTAAACTACAACTGAACAAGTGTCAAAATTTCAAAAAGAGCAAAAACAAATTTAAATTCATCCAAAACACCTTTACTGAAAATTCAACAACAAAGAATCTTAATGAGAATAAAATTGACATCGCATAATTTAATGTACAAGAAACATTCATCAACAAAAAATTTGATCACAAGAGAAAAAACTCATGAAAGATTTGTAGAAACAAAGATTCTGGTGTGTTCCACTCAGACTAATTATAACAGCCAAGAAAATTACTGAAGTAAATCCGTTAACGTTTAAAGAAAATGTGCTTGGGTGAAAAAATTGCCAAACCGCGACCACTTTGACGTTATCGGTGATTTAAACAGTTCATTTAAATGTTCAAATATTGTCGACACCTATATCAAACAAAATTCAAACAAAGAATTATAGAATATTATAAATTCGCCATTATCTCGTCGTTTTTCCACATCAATCTTATTGAATTTAAATTGGCTCGATAAATGAAACATTATCAATCTTTTGCAAGAATAAAAGACAGATTTATTAATGTAAACACTTAAGTATTATGCTGTACAGAAACTATTCGTAACTGTGTAAACAAAGGTGAATTTCATGAAATCTCCTAGCAAATATTTATCTAAGCAAATTCCGATTGTTAAATTGTGTTAGAACTAGTTACGATTAAACTCTTAACATGAACTGTGAATTTACAAACAATGAATCAAATTTACACGTGTTAGCGTTGGGGAAACTGTGGGTCCGTTTTATTAACCACTAAGCCAACTAACTTAACTCAGCTAACTTATCACGTTTTTCACCATGCTCTCACACAAAGAAACCAAACCAACAATGACGCTTTCACCTCCCTCCACCAAGCAGCCGATCTTTCCCTACCAACCCTCTAACTAAAATTCCCTAGCCGAGCTACCAACTATCCCAAAGCGTTAACGTGCACATGGTTGCCTATGTTTAACGATTTTTTTTATTGATTTTTTTTTAATTTCAAATTATTCAAATGTGCTTTCGCGCCGCTGTTAATTAATTTCAGCGCTTAATGCTATGTGGACAAATACTTTTTTACTTTTATTGAATGTATTTTTGTATTTATTTCCGTCACACAATTTCGTCTATTAATTGGTAGTAACAACCTGTTTTATATCTTCATATTTAACTCATCAATAAAATTTGTGCTCCCATTTCTGAAGGTTACGAGCCGCCACTGACTCCTCATGTGTGATTTATGAATCCGTAGTAGTTGCTAACAATATTTTATTACTCCAACTTACTCTATTTTTTGTTTTCTTTCTTCGATATGTCTGTGTCTCTTAAAACAGTGAAAATAGCAAAAAACCTATTAACTTTAAACTTTTTTTTTGGGAAAATTTGAAAATGTAAAATTATTTTCCGATTTTTCAATATTTCGATTTTAGATTTTTGATTTCTCACATCTCGATTATTCGATTTTTAAAATTTTTAGATTTCGATTTTCAGATTTTTGGATTTTTCACTTTTCTTTTTCTCAATTTTTCAACATTTTAGTTTAGGAATTTTTCAATTTTTGGATACTCTAGGTTTTATGATTTTTTGATTGACGATTCGATTTTAAAATTTTTTTGTTTTTCAATTTTTAGATTCCTTAATTTTTTATATACTTCAAGTTTGTGAATATTCCAATTTCTGCATTTTTCAAAATTAATTTTTGATTTATTTTAATTTTTCGATTTTTTAATGTTGTAATGTTTTCAAGATTCCCTTAAAAACTATTAATAGCTAAGAAAAGAAGGGTCACAGAATGAAAAGGAGGCGGGTGGGCGGGGCTCACTGCATGTCTTCATAAGACTCGTTTTTGAATTTTTCGATGTTCTCAATTTCATTATTCGTTATAAATTTTTTTTCATTTTTGCAAGTTGTTTTTTAATTTTCGATTTTCTCAAGTTTTCGATTTTCAATTTTAGGAACCTTTCAATTTCTGCATTTTCCAATTTTTGGATATTTCAATTTTTCGATTTTTAAAATTTTTTGATTTTCAAGCTGGTAAGATAAAACTGATTTTGGCAAAAACATACCTTCTGAGAGATAGAGGGTGGGTGGGCGGGGCTAGTACTTGCTAAGATAAGACTGAACAATACTAAGAGAGTACTAGAACGAAAAGGAGGCGGGTGGGCGGGGCTACTGCTTGCTTATAAACTCAATTTTTAATTTTGCCAGGTCTCAGTCTATTCGATGATTTTTTCATTTTTCAAGTTTTTTAATTTTCGATTTTCCGAATTTTTGGATATTTTAATTTTTCGATATTTCAACTTTTCGATTTTTTAAATTTTTTGATTTCTCAAGCTGGTAAGATAAAACTGATTTTGGCTAATGACATACCTTCTAGAAATAGAGGGTGGGTGGGCGGGGCTATACTTGCTATGATAAGACTGAACAATACTAAGAGTAGTACTAGAATGAAAAGGAGGCGGGTGGGCGGGGCTACTGCTTGCTTATAAGAACAGTTTTGAATTTTTCCACGTCTCAGTCCATTCGATGATTTTTTTTTCATTTTTGCAAGTTTTTTAACTTTGATTTTCGATTTTCGATTTTTAAATTTTTCATTTTTCAAGTTTTCGATTCCTCAATTATTTTAGGAACTTTTCAATTTCTGCATTTTCCAATTTTTAGATATTTTAATTTTTCGATATTTCAATTTTTCGATTTTTAAAATTTTTTGATTTCTCAAGCTGCTGAGATAAGACTGATTTTGGCAAATGACATCCCTTCTAAGAAAAGAGAGGGTGGGTGGGCGGGGCTAATAACAGTCAAGATAAGACTGATCTTGGCAAATAACATACTTTCTAAGAAAAGAGCGGGCGGGTGGGTGGGCCTAGTACTTGCTAAGATAAGACTGAACAATACTAAGAGTAGTCATTAGAATAAAAAGGAGGCGGGTGGGCGGGGCTACTGCTTGCTTATAAGCACAGTTTTTGAATTTTTCCAGGTCTCATCCATTCGATGATTTTTTTTTCATTTTTGCAAGTTTTTTAATTTTCGATTTTCCGGTATTTCGATTTTTAAAGTTTTCTATTTTTCAAGCTTTCGATTCCTCAATTATTTTAGGAACTTCTCAATTTCTGCATTTTCCAATTTTTAGATATTTTAATTTTTTGATATTTCAATTTTTCGATTTTTAAAATTCTTTGACTTCTCTAGCTGCTGATATAAGACCGATTTTGGCAAATGATATACCCTCTAAGAAAAGAGAGGGTGGGTGGGCGGGGCTAATAACTGTCAAGATAAGACTGATTTTGGCAAATAACATACTTTCTAAGAAAAGAGCGGGCGGGTGGGTGGGCCTACTACTTGCTAAGATAAGACTGAACAATACTAAGAGTAGTCATTAGAATAAAAAGGAGGCGGGTGGGCGGGGCTACTGCTTGCTTATAAGACACAGTTTTTGAATTTTTCCAGGTCTCAGTCCATTCGATGATTTTTTTTTTCATTTTTGCAAGTTTTTTAATTCTCGATTTTCCGATATTTCGATTTTTAAATTTTTCTATTTCCAAGTTTTCGATTCCTCAATTATTTTAGGAACTTTTCAATTTCTGCATTTTCCAATTTTTAGATATTTTAATTTTTCGATATTTCAATTTATCGATTTTAAAAATTTTTTGATTTCTCAAGCTGCTGAGATAAGACTGATTTTGGCAAATGACATACCCTCTAAGAAAAGAGAGGGTGGGTGGCCGGGGCTAATAACTGTCAAGATAAGACTGATTTTGGCAAATAACATACTTTATAAGAAAAGAGCGGGCGGGTGGGTGGGCCTAGTACTTGGTAAGATAAGATTGAACAATATTAAGAGTAGTCATTAGAATAAAAAGGAGGCGGGTGGGCGGGGCGACTGCTTGCTTATAAGACACAGTTTTTTGAATTTTTCCAGGTCTCAGTCCATTCGATGATTTTTTTTTTTCATTTTTGCAAGTGTTTTTTTATTTTCGATTTTCCGGTATTTCGATTTTTAAATTTTTCTATTTTTCAAGTTTTCGATTCCTCAATTATTTTAGGAACTTTTCAATTTCTACATTTTCCAATTTTTAGATATTTCAATTTTTCGATTTTTAAAATTTTTTAATTTCTCAAGCTGCTGAGATAAGACTGATTTTGGCAAACGACATCCTCTAAGAAAAGAGAGGGTGAGTGGGCGGGGCTAATAACTGTCAAGATAAGACTGATTTTGGCAAATAACATACTTTCTAAGAAAAGAGCGGGCGGGTGGGTGGGCCTACTACTTGCTAAGATAAGACTGAACAATACTAAGAGTAGTCATTAGAATAAAAAGGAGGCGGGTGGGCGGGGCTACTGCTTGCTTATAAGACACAGTTTTTGAATTTTTCCAGGTCTCAGTCCATTCGATGATTTTTTTTTCATTTTTGCAAGTTTTTTAATTCTCGATTTTCCGATATTTCGATTTTTAAATTTTTCTATTTCCAAGTTTTCGATTCCTCAATTATTTTAGGAACTTTTCAATTTCTGCATTTTCCAATTTTTAGATATTTTAATTTTTCGATATTTCAATTTATCGATTTTAAAAATTTTTTGATTTCTCAAGCTGCTGAGATAAGACTGATTTTGGCAAATGACATACCCTCTAAGAAAAGAGAGGGTGGGTGGCCGGGGCTAATAACTGTCAAGATAAGACTGATTTTGGCAAATAACATACTTTATAAGAAAAGAGCGGGCGGGTGGGTGGGCCTAGTACTTGGTAAGATAAGATTGAACAATATTAAGAGTAGTCATTAGAATAAAAAGGAGGCGGGTGGGCGGGGCGACTGCTTGCTTATAAGACACAGTTTTTGAATTTTTCCAGGTCTCAGTCCATTCGATGATTTTTTTTTTTCATTTTTGCAAGTGTTTTTTTATTTTCGATTTTCCGGTATTTCGATTTTTAAATTTTTCTATTTTTCAAGTTTTCGATTCCTCAATTATTTTAGGAACTTTTCAATTTCTACATTTTCCAATTTTTAGATATTTCAATTTTTCGATTTTTAAAATTTTTTAATTTCTCAAGCTGCTGAGATAAGACTGATTTTGGCAAACGACATCCTCTAAGAAAAGAGAGGGTGAGTGGGCGGGGCTAATAACTGTCAAGATAAGACTGATTTTGGCAAATAACATACTTTCTAAGAAAAGAGCGGGCGGGTGGGTGGGCCTAGTACTTGCTAGGATAAGACTGAACAATATTAAGCGTAGTCATTAGAATAAAAAGGACGCGGGTGGGCGGGCGACTGCTTGCTTATAAGACACAGTTTTTGAATTTTTCCAGGTCTCAGTCCATTCGATGATTTTTTTTTTCATTTTTGCAAGTGTTTTTTTATTTTCGATTTTCCGGTAATTCGATTTTTAAATTTTTCTATTTTTCAAGTTTTCGATTCCTCAACTATTTTAGGAACTTTTCAATTTCTGCATTTTCCAATTTCTAGATATTTCAATTTTTCGATTTTTAAAATTTTTTAATTTTTCAAGCTGCTGAGATAAGACTGATTTTGGCAAATGACATATCCTCTAAGAAAAGAGAGGGTGGGTGGGCGGGGCTAATAACTGTCAAGATAAGACTGATTTTGGCAAATAACATACTTTCTAAGAAAAGAGCGGCGGGTGGGTGGGCTTAGTAATTGCTTTGTTAAAACTGAACAATACTAAGAGTAGTCATTGGAATAGAAAGGAGGCGGGTGGGCGGGGCTACTGCTTGCTTATAAGACACAGTTTTTGAATTTTTCCAGGTCTCAGTCCATTCGATGATTTTTTTTTCATTTTTGCAAGTTTTTTAATTTTCGATTTTCCGGTATTTCGATTTTTAAATTTTTCTATTTTTCAAATTTTCGATTCCTCAATTATTGTAGGAACTTTTCAATTTCTGCATTTTCCAATTTTTAGATATTTTAATTTTTCGATATTTCAATTTTTCGATTTTTTAAATTTTTTGATTTCTCAAGCTGCTGAGATAAGACTGATTTTGGCAAATGACATACCCTCTAAAAAACAGAGGGTGGGTGGGCGGGGCTAATAACTGTCAAGATAAGACTGATTTTGGCAAATAACATACTTTCTAAGAAAAGAGCGGGCGGGTGGGTGGGCCTAGTACTTACTAAGATAAAACTGAACAATACTAAGAGTAGTCATTGGAATAGAAAGGAGGCGGGTGGGCGGGGCTACTGCTTGCTTATAAGACACAGTTTTTGAATTTTTCGAGGTCTCAGTTCATTCGATGATTTTTTTTTTTTCATTTTTGCAAGTTTTTTAATTTTCGATTTTCCGGTATTTCGATTTTTAAATTTTTCTATTTTTCAAGTTTTCAATTCCTCAATTATTTTAGGAACTTTTCAATTTCTGCATTTTCCATTTTTTTGGATATTTTAATTTTTCGATATTTCAACTTGTCGATTTTTAAAATTTTTTAATTTCTGAAGCTGCTGAGATAAGACTGATTTTGGCAAATGACATCCCTTTTAAGAAAAGAGCGGGCGTGTGGGTGGGCCTAGTACTTGCTAAGATAAGACTGAGCAATATTAAGAGTAGTCACTAGAATGAAGAGGGGGTGGGTGGGCGTGGCTACTGTAGAAAAAAGCTAAATTGAGCCCCGCCCACTTCCTTTCCCCATTTCACTGACTTGTATTATTTACTGTAAAATGGGAACTGAATTCCATTTTGATAAGCGGTAGAATGTAAGATTTAAAACAAAGTCAAAATTGGCCCCGCCCACCCACCCCTATTTCATTTGGATCACTCATTTTTATTGGCTCTGAGACAAAAGCGAATTTTCTATTCCCAAAAAACAGAACCTAGGATTACATTTTTTTTTAACAATGTACTTAGTATGCAGATTTTTTGAAAAAAATCAACATTGTATCGAATTCGATAAACATAAACAATCGAAGTTAAGCATATACATACTAAGAAATTGAAATTGTCCACATTTTTCCCGTTCGTTATCTGCTTTAAATATATTTCATATTTAAAGACGTAGGGTTGCGGGGATGTTAATTACGGCACTTCATAGAGGTTAACAATTATCACAAAACGAAAATCGCAGAATCTAATTTTATAATAAAAAAAAATAAAATAAAATTTTCCAGTGTTTAGGAATATCTGATATACTCCACAGTGAATTCAATCAAGAATGAGTACTTTTCTTACTTCCAATACACCACTTTAGTTAACTCCACGCTCCAATTTCCTAAGAACTTGACACCAGTTCCCCATTGTTTGACTCTCTCCTGAATTTTTCTCTGGAACTGGTTCAATCCACAACTTTGTCTACAATCAACTCTAGCACTGCCTCTGGTTAACAATACCACTACTTACTGCGGTTGCGGCTGAATTTGTACCCATAACCCAAAACTCGACAAAAACCCCCAAAATTCAAGGTTAATGTCTCCATAATTAAAAATAATTAATGATTGTTGCAATGTTGTTGTTTTCACACCACAAATTCAAACTTTTTACTTTTCGTAGGACACGCAACACACAATTCACTGCCGCCATTCGAACATGTGACTCAATGCTGCCAACCTAAAAATTCGCACATAAAAAATTGTATTATTTATTGTAAAAAATTTCAAAAAAAATTGCATCTGCCAAGTTCTGCTCTCCCAATTATCCTTCGTTCGGTTTTTGCGTTTTTCCTAAAATTCCGTGTGACTCACTTAGTTTGTGTGTTTTCGTTGTGTTTGAGAGTGACGCATTAGGCGATCACGTCCTGGTGTTATCCCGTTCTCGTCCTTTCTTTGGTTGGCCATTACAGTAACATTTAGGTTAAGTTGTAAAGAGTGAAGAATTTAAAACTTATTTCCAATCTTACTTACCCCAGTAAAATATTCCTTACTATAATATTATGGCAGATGCTAAAAAAGTGAGTATGGGAAGCAATCCAAAAGTACGTTTTCTTCCAAGGTAGTGGTAGTTTTACACTCAGCATGTTTTCCTGTCAACCTTTCCTTCCCAGAATCATTTGACAAAACTCACAAAATTCCCGTAAAATAATGCCATCTTCACACAGCACTATTGAGGGTTGGGAAAACGAACCACATTACCAAGAGGTCTGACAGCCTGTCAACCATCACTCACCCTAACCGTTTTTCCAGGTACTAGAATACAAAGACAGTTTGAAAAAAGAGGCCGAAGAGTTACTTCTCAAAGGATTCCCAGCGACCATAGTTAAGTTGAACGCCCTTCTAGAAACTCCACAGTTTAAAAACAGACGATTTGCTGATGTCCACCAAGACTTGAACATCCCGATTCCTGACCCCATCGTGCTCAACAGCCACACTGACTTACCTCCTGCAAAGAAGGCCAAATATGACAATAGCATATCCCAAGATGGAACGAAGGTGATGATCCTGCCAAGCGGGTCAGTGCCGACTAATAAACATTTAGTGGAACTCGTTGAAGCCGTTAAACCTCACATTCGAAAGCTCGTAGAAGATTCCAACACCGTGAGCTTAGTCAAGTAGCGTCTAAATCCGTTTAAAATCGTTTTTTTTTTTCAGATGAAAATGTGGATATCGTTCATGATTCCGAAAATCGAAGACGGCAACAACTTCGGCGTTTCCATTCAGGAGGATACGCTGGCCGAGGTGCAGTCGGTGGAGTCGGAAGCGGCGGCCTTTTTTGACCAAATTTCTCGATACTTTATTTCACGGGCTAAAGTAATTTCGAAAGTTGCTAAGTATCCTCATATAGAAGACTACAGGAGAGCTGTGCAAGAGCTTGACGAAAAGGAATATCTCAGTTTGTGGCTGGTAATGTGTGAAATAAGAAACCGATATTGTGCCCTACATGATATTGTCGTGAAAAATCTGGACAAAATCAAGAAGCCACGTTCCACCAATGCTACAGAATCTTTGTACTAAAAGCTCCATAACACATAAATAAAATAATTCAATTCATATACTGTAATTGATTTTTTTTTAAGTTCTTGTATGTGGAGTGTGACAGTCGAGTATTATCATACAAATATTTTCTTAATGAAATTTATGTAATTTTTTTAACGATAATTAAGGGATTTTTGTAGTGATACTAGCAGTTGATGCATTATTAAAACTGTTGGGGATTTACAGTAGTTACGTTTTTTATTTATTTATTTATTTATTCATTTATTTACAAGAGAAGTCAAATATGCTGAGTCACATATTACCAGTTAAAATTTAACTGAAAGCAAATAACTCGTTGTTTTGACATAAAACTTGTAATGAAAAAACTATCCATACATTTCCTGTTCATTTTATCCAGTCCATGAAATCACAGGAGCATGAAAATACAAAACTCAGATTACTATCCAAAGGATT
Organism: Zophobas atratus; assembly: GCA_022388445.1. Lineage (NCBI taxonomy): Eukaryota > Metazoa > Arthropoda > Insecta > Coleoptera > Tenebrionidae > Zophobas > Zophobas atratus. The sequence continues at coordinate 5,579,128 of CM039449.1, forward strand.
CATATAAAAAAAAAATTTCGAGTTTATTGAAACAAACTTGAACGACTGATAAAGCAAACGATGTCATTTTTTCAAAATTAGTGTAAAAAAAAATAAATCAGGAAGCTCCTTAGGGAAATTCTGAACTCGAATTCGTATTCAGAAGGTTGAAATTACTAAGTACAAAAAATTTCAGGAAACTACGTTATGTAATTAGAAAATTAGTACCACAAAGTTCATTTGTTAGACGAGATATTTCACAAAAATATTTTTTCTGTTTATGAGCTCATCATTTCGAAACGGTTTAAATATTCGGCTTCCGGTATATACCATTCGATTCCTGGAAACTTTTTGATTAATGTAAGTGATTTCTAGCCTTGATAAGTTAGCCGTCCTGGCTTGAGAGACGGATAAAACAGGCAATATCATTTTTCCAAAATTAATAATAAAAAAATGAAAAAAAAAAACAGGAAGCTTCTTAAGAAAATTCTGAGCTCAGATTCGTATTCAGAAGGTTGAAATTAGTAAGTACAACGAATTTCAAGAGCCTCCGTTATGGAATAAGAAAATTAGTACTATAAAGTTCATTTGTTATGCGAGATATTTCACTGAAAACATTCCTATTTTTGAGCGCATATTTTCAAGATAAAAAAAGTATCCGGTTTCTGGTTCATACCATTCGATTCCTATGAGCTTCCTCATTATGGCCCTGATTTTCTAGCCCTAATAACTTAGCCATTCGGACTTCAGAGATCGATAAACCAGACGATGTCATTTTTCCAAAATTAGTAATATAAAATATAAAAAAAAATCAGGAAGTTCTGAAGAGAAATTCTGAACTCAGATTCGTATTCAGAAGGTTGAAATTAGTAACTACACCAAATTTAAGGAGTTTCCGTTGTCGAATAAGAAAATTAGTACCATAAAGGTTATTTCTTAGGCGGGATATTTCACACAATTTTTTTTTTCTGTTTAAAGGTTCATCATTTCAAAACGGTTCAAGTATCCGATTTCCGGTTTATACCGTTCGATTCCTGGGAGCTTTCTTATTGCTGTCAATGACTTTCTAGTCCTGATAGCTCAGCCGTTTGAACTTGAGAAATCGATAAAACAAACGATGTCATTTTTCCAAAATTGATTATAAAAAAAATGAAAAAAAATCAGGAAGCTTCCTAACAAAATTCCGAACTCGGATTCGTATTCAGAAGGTTAAAATTAGTAAGTACAACAAATTGCAGGAGTCTCCGTTATAGAATAAGAAAATTATTACCATAAAGGTCATTTCTTAGGCGAGATATTTCACTGAAAAAATTGTTCCTATTTTTGAGCTCATCTTTTCAAGACAAAAAAAGTATCCGGTTTTTGGTTCATATCATTCGATTCCTGGGAGTTTTCTCATTATGGCCCTGATTTTCTAGCCCTAATAAGTTAGCCGTTCGGGCTTGAGAGATCGATAAACCAGACGATGTCATTTTTCCAAAATTAGTAATATAAAAAAATAAAAAAAATCAGGAAGCTCTGAAGAGAAATTCTGAACTCGGATTCGTATTCAGGAGGTTGAAATTAGTAAGTACACCAAATTTAAGGAGTTTCCGTTGTCGAATAAGAAAATTAGTATCATAGAGGTTATTTCTTAGGCGGGATATTTCACAAAAAAAAAATTCCTGTTTATGGGTTCATCATTTCAAAACGGTTTAAGTATCCAATTTCCAGTTTATACCATTCGATTTCTGGGAACTTTCTTATCACTGTCAATGAGTTTCTAGTTCTGATAACTCAGCCGTTCCGGCATGAGAGATCGATAAAACAAACGATGTCATTTTTTCAAAATTAATTATAAAAAAAATGAAGAAAAAATCAGGAAGCTTCTTAAGAAAATTCCGAACTCGGATTCGTATTCAGAAGGTTAAAATTAGTGAGTACAAAAAATTTCAGGACTCTCCATTATGGAATAAGAAAATTATTGCCATAAAGGCCATTTGTTAGGCGAGATATTTCACTGAAAAAATGTTTCCTATTTTTGAGCTCATCTTTTCAAGACAAAAAAAGAATCCGATTTCTAGTTCATACCATTCGATTCCTGAGAGCTTTCTCATTGTGGCCCTGATTTTCTAGGCCTAAAAAGTTAGCCGTTCGGGCTTGAGAGATCGATAAACCAGGCGATGTCATTTTTTCCAAAATTAGTAATATAAAAAAAAAAAAAAAAATCAGGAAGCTCTGAAGAGAAATTCTGAACTCGGATTCGTATCCAGAAGGTTGAAATTAGTAACTACACCAAATGTGAGGAGTTTCCGTTGTCGAATAAGAAAATTAGTATCATAGAGGTTATTTCTTAGGCGGGATATTTCACAAAAAAAAATTCCTGTTTATGGGTTCATCATTTCAAAACGGTTTAAGTATCCAATTTCCGGTTTATACCATTCGATTTCTGGGAACTTTCTTATCACTGTCAATGACTTTCTAGTTCTGATAACTCAGCCGTTCCGGCATGAGAGATCGATAAAACAAACGATGTCATTTTTCAAAATTAATTATAAAAAAAATAAAATCAGGAAGCTTCTAAGAAAATTCCGAACTCGGATTCGTATTCAGAAGGTTAAAATTAGTGAGTACAAAAAATTTCAGGAGTCTCCATTATAGAATAAGAAAATTATTGCCATAAAGGCCATTTTTAGGCGAGATATTTCACTGACAAAATGTTTCCTATTTTTGAGCTCATCTTTTCAAGATAAAAAAAATATCCGGTTTCTGGTTCATCCATTCGATTCCTGGGAGCTTTCTCATGTGCCGGATTTTCTAGCCCTAATAAGTTAGCCGTTCGGGCTTGAGAGATCGATAAACCAGCGATGTCATTTTTCCAAAATTAGTAATATAAAAAAATAAAAAAAAATCAGGAAGCTCTGAAGAGAAATTCTGAACTCGGATTCGTATCAGAAGGTTGAAATTAGTAACTACACCAAATTGAGGAGTTTCCGTTGTCGAATAAGAAAATTAGTATCATAAAGGTTATTTCTTAGGCGGGATATTTCACACAAATTTTTTTTTCTGTTTATGGGTTCATCATTTCAAAAGGTTCAAGTATCCGATTTCCGTTTATACCATTCGATTTCTGGGAGCTTTCTTATTACTCCAATGACTTTCTAGTCCTGATAACTAGCCGTTCGCGTTGGAGACCGTTAAAACGAACGATGTCATTTTCAAAATATAAAATAAAAAAAATAAAAAAAATCAGGAAGCTTCCTAGGAAATTCCGAACTCGATTCGTATTCAGGAGGTTGAAATTAATAAGTACAAGAAATTTCAGGAGTCTCCATTATGGAATAAGAAAATTAGTACCATAAAGGTCATTTGTTAGGCGAGATATTTCACGAAAAAATTTTTTCTATTTTTGAGCTCATCTTTCAAACAAAAAATATCGCGTTTCTGTTCATACCATTCGATTCCTGGGAGTTTCTATTTGCCTGATTTTCTAGGCCTATAATTAGCCGTTCGGGCTTGAAGACGATAAACCAGAACGATGTCATTTTCCAAAATTAGTAATATAAAAAAATAAAAAAAATCAAAGCTCTGAAGAGAATTCTGAACTCCGATTCGTATTCAGAAGGTTGAAATTAGTAAGGTCACAAACAATTTCAGGAGTTTCCGTTAGTCGGAATAAGAAATAGATCATAAGGTTATTCTTAGGCGGATATTTCACAAAAATATTTTTTCTGTTTATGGTTCATCATTTCAAAACGGTTCAAGTATCCGATTTCCGGTTTATACATTCGATTTCTGGGAAGCTTTTCTTATACATGTCAATGACTTTCTAGTACTGATAACTCAGCCGTTCGGCATGAGAGATCGATAAAAACAAACGATGTCATTTTTCCAAATTAATTATAAAAAAATGAAAAAAATTCAGGAAGCTCTTAAGAAAAATTCCGAACTCGGATTCGTATTCAGAAGGTTAAAATTAGTAAGTACAACAATTTCAGGAGTTTCCGTTTAGGAATAAGAAAATTATACCAAAAGGTCATTTGTTAGGCGAGATATTTCACTGAAAAATTTTTCTATTTTTGAGCTCATCTTTTCAAAACAAAAAATATCGGTTTCTGGTTATACATTCGATTCCTGGGAGCTTTCTCTTTGTTGCCTGATTTTCTAGCCCTAATAACTTAGCCGTTCGGGTTGAGAGATCGATAAACCAGACGATGTCATTTTTCCAAAATTAGTAATATAAAAAAATAAAAAAAAAATCAGGAAGCTCTGAGAGAAATTCTGAACTCGATTCGTATTCAGAAGGTTGAAATTAGTAACTCCACAAATTTAGGAGTTTCCGTTGTCGAATAAGAAAATGTATCTAAGTTTTCTTAGGCGGATATTTCACAAAAATATTTTTTCTGTTTAAGGTTCATCATTTTCAAAAGTTAAGTATCCAGATTTCCGGTTTATACATTCGATTTCCTGGGAGCTTTCTTATACTGTCAATGATTTTCTAGTCCTGATAACTTAGCCGTCCGGCTTGAGAGACGATAAACAACGATGTCTTTTTCAAAATTACGAATTAGAATGTCTCATTTTGGGCATATTATCGCCCTAATAGTTAGGTAATGAATAAAAACAAATTAGGATTTTAAATAAAAATAATAACAGGAAGTATTGTAGGGAAATATCTGAACAAAAATTCGTATTCAGAAGGTGATAATTGAAACTTACAAAATTTCTAGTTTCCGTTGAAGGAATAAGAACAATTAGTCCAATAAAGTGTATGTTTTAGGCGGCATATTTCACAAATTTTTTTTCTGTTTATGAGTTCATCATTTCAAAACGATTTCAATATTCGGCTTCCGGTTTATACTGTTCGATTCCTGGAAGTTTTCTTATTACTGCCAATGATTTTCTAGTCTTGATAACTTAGCCGTTCGGGTTTGACAGAACGATAAAAAGAACGATGTCATTTTTCCTAAATTAGTAATATAAAAAAATATAAAAAAATCGGAAAGCTCTGAGGGGAAATTCTGAATTCCGATTCGTATTCAGAAGGTTGAAATTAGTAAACTCCAAAAATTTCAGGGATCTCCGTTATGGAATAAGGAAAGGTCATTTGTTAGGCGAGATATTTCACAGAAAATATTTTTTCTGTTTAAGAGTTCATCATTTTTAAAGTGTCCAGCTTCCGGTTTATACTATTCGATTCCTGGGAGCTTTCTTAGTACTGTCAATTGTTTTCTAGTCCTGATAACTTAGCCGTCCGGGCTTGAGAGACCGATAAATCAGACGATGTCATTTTTCCAAAATTAGTAATTTAAAATATCAAAAAAATTCAGGAAGTTTTGAAGGGATATATATTCTGAACCCGGTTTCATATTCAGAAGGTTGAAATTAGTAAGTACAACAAATTTCAGGAGCCTCCGTTATAGAATAAGAAAATTAATAGTACCAGAAAGTTAATTTGTTAGGTGAAATATTTAACAAAAAATATTTTATTCACAATCGGTCAGTAATGTGAAACTTTCAAACTTTTTAAAAGTTTGGAAGTGAGCTATTACATACTTCACTTCAATCTCAAGGGTGGAAAGTGACATATGTCACTTATCTGTCACTTTGCACCCAAGAGCTGAAAGTAACTGTCACTTTCCACCCAAGAGATGGAAATGAATGTCACTTTCGACCTTAAAACGTTACGTATGTGTAATTAATGATAGATGGAAATCAGCGATTATAAATAACTATAAGGAGAGCTTATGGTGAAGACTGTCAAGTTATGTCAATTTTTGTATTTTTCAACGCCTGCTGAGTGACTCATATTAAACAGAAATCAAAGTTTTAAATTAGGACATTTTTATTTTATTTTAAAACTATAATTAAAACGATTGTGAATAAAATAGCATACAAACCTCGGCAAAAGTACCATTCCTATGTCTCGAGAACTAGTTCACCTCGAGGCTGCGCCTCTCGGTAAACTATAGTTCTCTCGACAGTAATGGAATACTTTCCGCCTCGGTATGTAATATACTATTTCCTGTTTTTGAGCTCATCATTTCAAGACAATAAAAGTATCCGGCTTCCGAATTATTCTATTAGATACCTGAGAGCTTTCTGATTAATGCCAATAATTTTCTAGCCCAGAAAAATTAGCCGTTCCGGTTTCAGAGACCCATAAATCACACGATGTCATTTTTCCAAAGTTAGTAATATAAAAAAAAGAAATTTATATTTTGAACAACTACTCCGTTTGCATAAAGTAAAGAGATTAAGATAAAAAAGCCCAATTTGATTTAAATTGACCGCTGACAAAAAACGCAATCAAAATAATTACGACTCGTTTCATAAGTTAAGTGCATTAACTCCCCTTCGCCGGAATAATGAAAAATTCTAGCCCAATCGATATTCATACTGAACTGAATTTAAATTGTTATCCATAAAACAAAAACAAACCGGTATTTTAGTAACCGGACTATTACAACGTTAATAAAGCGACGCAGTAGCCAATGTTCGTGACGTATCTTGATTTGTTGTTAGTAACATCCCCTGACAACACATGAATGCTTGTGTTGCTTTCTATCACGACAATTAGCTAACGCATAGTTGAGACCGGTAAAAGTTCAACACTCCTTGAGTATCACGCAAAACAGAAGACTTTAATAATGCACACGACCCCTCAATTCCGATAGTTCACCACCATAATTTATAAATAACGCTAGACGAAATATATTTATTATTTAAATAGTTACAAAAGTAGCTGGAAGGTCGTTCACGGATAGTAGAAAACGACGATGAAGCAGAATCGAGCCTTGGCTTACCCCAAGCCGTTTCCATGCGAACCGAAGTCCTTCGACTCTTTAGAACAAAGTTGAAAAAAGACAATTAGCGGACATTTCAGTGCGTGCAAGGAATAATTAGCGCCACAGTAACGAGTACACGAAAGAAACTGGAGTCTGTTTGCACTTTCCGCGTGTTTTCTAACTTCCAAGAAGAAAAATTTACATGCGTTTGTTTAATAATTCAAGGTTCTGTTCATGACCAAGAAAGAACATCCGCTATTAGCATACCCCACGCTAACCATATCATTAAATTTACGTTTAGCAGGTTTCCCACACCCGCGTAGTAATATATGAATTCCTGAACAGACTAGACTAAACCCTATTAAAATTAAATTTCCCCGATATTAATTATCCCGGCACGGCGTCATAAAAACATTATTAAACCCGAATAACAATTACCTAACAAAAGCTGCTTCGTTCCGACACTACGCCTTGAGGTAGGCAATTTACGCCAACAATATTCCTCACATTCGCCGACCTTCCTTAATCTATTATCCCTCAAATAATCATTACCGAAACAGCGACTCTTCAGATGCTCGAGCGACAAATTGGTGACATAAAGTGGATCGAAACATTTCGTCGATATCTGCATACATCGAGTCGGAATGTACGAATACAGCGTGAATAGATAGAGCGCGACTAATGCGGTGGTCTATTGTGAAAAATATTACATTTAGTAAGGTGGATAGGGGAGGAACACCTCTGGGGCTAGTATTTTGATCGCGCTTGCACCGGCTAAACATAAACACGTTGAGCGGCCTTCAGTGTCTTCAGGATGTCCGATGCGCGATCAGCGTACTTAGACTTTTAAATATTTATTGCAATTGATCGGTTCCATAAACACAGTTTCACGTTGAACTGGTTAGTTTCTGTGTGCCGTTTCCGCTGCCGAACGCTCGCAACCGGCGTAATTTTTAATTCATTGAGTTATTTTCTTTATTATATGGTGCGGTTCTGTGAACGGAGTTTCGAACGGGGCTATTTTTACGAGGAAATTGGTGTTTGGGAACGACGTTGTGTTGGTAGTACTTCTGGGAACTTTGAAACTGCTAGTGCGTAAGATTAATGAAAGGTTGGGAGGTAGTACAGCGCTACTTTTGTAATTTATGTTATCGCAGAGTTTATACGACTTTTACAACCGAATTTGTTTATGTCGGTAGTAATGCTCGTTTACTAATAAAGATATGGTAGAGGCGCCAGCATAGTAAATCATTTGAAAAATATGTATTCCACAAATTTTTCAAAAACATCAACATTTTACAAGAAAATATGTATTTCTACAAATATAAATGAATATTTGACCAAAATAACAAATTCGGCTTAAAATAAATGATTGACCTTCTTAATCGATTTTATAAACTTCGATGCTTCCATAAAAATCATCTTTTTGCTGTCAAATGAAATCATACGGGAAAATAAGAACAAATTCGTAATTTTTAAAAAATTTTCTTGAAGAATGACCACTGTTTAGTGGCTTTGACAAGATCTAAATTTTGACAAAAATGGTGGAGGCGTTAGGATAATAAATCAGTTTAAAAATAGATATTTCGAAATTTGTTATAAAACGTTAACAACAGATTGTGTATTTTACAAGAAATTCTATATTTCTTCACACATTTATATTAATACTTGGCCAAAATAATAAATTATATACATATCCAAGTCAAAATAAATGATCCATATTGTCATCGATCTGATCAATTTTAACAATTTCCATAAAAATCACCTTTTCGTTGTCATATGAAATCATACAATAAAAATAAGCACAAATTCGTAATCTTCAGAAAATTTTCTTGAAGAATAATCTCTGGTTGGGTCGTTTTGACAAGATTTAAATTTTAATAAAAAAGGTGGAGGCACCGGGATAATAATTCATTTTAATAATAGATATTTCGAAAATTGTTATAATACGTGAACATCAGGTTGTGTATTTTACAAGAAATTTTATATTTCTTCAGACATTTATATTAATACTTGGCCAAAATAATAAATTCTGTACATATCCAAGTCAAAATAAATGATCCATATTGTCATCGATCCGATCAATTTTAACAGTTTCCATAAAAATCACCTTTTCGTTGTCAAATGAAGTCATACAGCAAAAATAAGAACTAATTCGTAATCTTGAGAAAATTTTTTTGAAGAATAATCTCTGGTTGGGTCGTCTTGACAAGATTTAAATTTTAATAAAAATGGTGGAGGCGCCGGGATAATAAATGATTTTAAAAATAGATGTTTCGAAAATTGTTAACATATGTTAACATCATGTTGTGTATTTTACAAGAAATTCTATATTTCTTCAAACATTTATATTAATACTTGGCCAAAATAATAAATTATATACATATTCAAGTCAAAATAAATGATCCATATTGTCATCGATCCGATCAATTTTAACAGTTTCCATAAAAATCACCTCTTCGTTGTCATATGAATTCATACAGCAAAAATAAGCACAAATTCGTAATCTTGAGAAAATTTTTTGAAGAATAATCTCTGGTTGGGTCGTTTTGACAAGATTTAAATTTTAATAAAAATGGTGGAGGCGCCGGGATAATAAATCATTTTAAAAATAGATGTTTCGAAAATTGTTAAAGTATGTTAACATCATCTTGTGTATTTTACAAGAAATTCTATATTTCTTCAGACATTTATATTAATACTTGACCAAAATAATAAATTATATACATATTCAAGTCAAAATAAATGATCCATATTGTCATCGATCTGATCAATTTTAACAGTTTCCATAAAAATCACCTTTTCGTTGTCAAATGAAGTCCTACAGCAAAAATAAGAACTAATTCGTAATCTTGAGAAAATTTTCTTGAAAAATAATCTCTGGTTGGGTCGTTTTGACAAGATTTAAATTTTAATAAAAAAGGTGGAGGCGCCGGGATAATAAATCATTTTAAAAATAGATATTTCGAAAATTGTTATAATACGTTAATATCAGGTTGTGTATTTTACAAGAAATTCTATATTTCTTCAGACATTTATATTAATACTTGGCCAAAATAATAAATTATATATATATATCCAAGTCAAAATAAATGATCCATATTGTCATCGGTCTGATCAATTTGAACAGTTTCCATAAAAATCACCTATTCGTTGTCATATGAAGTCATACAGCAAAAATAAGCACAAATTCGTAATCTTGAGAAAATTTTCTTGAAGAATAATCTCTGTTTGGGTCGTTTTGACAAGATTTAAATTTAATAAAAATGGTGGAGGCGCCGGGATAATAAATCATTTAAAAAATAGATATTTCGAAATTTGTTATAATACGTTAACATCAGGTTGTGTAATTTTCAAGAAATTTTATATTTCTTCAGACATTTATATTAATTCGCCAAAATAATAAATTATATACATATCCAAGTCAAAATAAATGATCCATATTGTCGTCGATCTGCTCAATTTTAACAGTTTCCATAAAAATCACCTTTTCGTTGTCATATGAAGTCATACAGCAAAAATAAGCACAAATTCGTAATCTTGGCAAAATTTTCTTGAAGAATAATCTCTGTTTGGGTCGTTTTGACAACATTTAAGTTTTAATAAAAATGGTGGATGCGCCGGGATAATAAATCATTTAAAAAATAGATATTTCGAAATTTGTTATAATACTTTAACATCAGGTTGTGTATTTTACAAGAAATTCTATATTTCTTCAGAGATTTATATCAATTCTTGGCCAAATTAATAAATTATATACATATCTAAGTCAAAATAAATGATCCATGTAAGACATGTTTTTGAGGATCGTATTATTGAAAGAATAATATGTACATATATTAAGAAAAAACTGAAGCCTCAGATTAAGCTCCACCCATACCTGCCCTGGTCTAAATAGTAATGAAGTTTTCATTCGTTGTCAGATCGAGGGGTGGAACTTAATTGCAAAATCCATATTTCCTTTCCAAAATTTTCCATTTTAAACGTATTTTAAGTTTCTAAGACTAAAAAAAAATCTTTACGATTGAGATAGGGTGGGTGGGCGGGGTTTATATTTGGCCTTTTTACTCAATATACCTAGTTTTCTTTGAACAACACGATACAAAAAAACATGTTTTTAATTTCTTGTAGAGAAATAAGTATTTTGCAGTTGAGCTTCGCCCTTTTGATTCACGGCCAATAAAAAAAATCATCACAACTGAGACAGGGTGGGCAGGTGGGCTTACATTTAGCCTTTTTGTTTTGATACCTGCACACCCCTTTTCACAACATAAAATAGGCAAATTAGTACTTGTCAAGATGAGACTGATTTTGGCAGATGACTTATACTTCTAAGAAAATAAGGGCTGGGTGGGTGGGGCTAGTACTTAAACTTAAAAATCAAAATATGACAATTTGAAAAATCGGATAAATGAGAAATCGAAATTCCAGTTTTCATTTTTGTTTAGTTATTAGTTTTTAGTTTTTAGATTTTTCAACTTTTGAATATTTCATTTGATAATTTGTTTGACAATTTTGCAGTTTTTAATTCCAGTTTTTTGATTTTTCAAGTTTAAACTTTACAGTCTTGGAATTTTTTGATTTTCAATTTTTCAAGTTTTCAAGTTAAAATTTTTCCTTCTCATACTTTGTCACTTTTCGATTTCTTAACTAAAAGAACAAATTTATTTGAATCGAAATTTTGAAAAATCGAAAAATCCAAAAACTTAAAATTAGAAACAGAATTTTCAGGTGTTTTAAAGTTACGGTAAACATGGCAATCGTCGATCAAAATTATTTTTTACCTCCCCTCCAAAAACTCGATGACAAAAAATCAAAAATCGAAAATTTAAAAAATAAACATCTATCTATTTTCTTAATTGAGGAATTGGAAAACTGTCAAAATTGTAATTTTAAAAAATCGAAAGTTTTTTTCAGTTGCCCAGAGAAATCAAAAATCGAAAGACATCAAAACATTGGAAACTTATAAAGCGAGAAATTGAAAAATTCGAAAGCTGATAAATCGAAAAACTGAAAAATCTAGTAGTACTCACTACGATAAGACTGATTTTGGCAAAAGATCACTACTCTCTAAGAAAACAAAGGGCGGGTGGGTGGGGCTAGCTCTTGCCAAATAACCTATCCTCTAAGCTAGTGTGTTTCAATAATATTATGGAATTTCAACTTGATATTGCAAATTTTAATAGAAATGATGACGTTCTTAAAAAATCTTGAAATTTGGGCAAAATTACCAAAAAAATGTAGTTTTGAACTAAGCTAAAATCCTTACTTTTGGGACCGATTTATCTGGTTTATTTTTTTCGTATATAAACTAGATTTTTTCAGTTATTATAAAACCTACGGGGAAAAAAGGTGGAGATTTGTGATTCTGAGAAAATTTCACACAAGAATGATTCGATTTAAAGTCGATTTGATAAGTTTAAATTTTTTCATAAAAATGGTGGAGGCGCCGGGATAATAACTATTTAAAAAATACATTGTTTCAATAATGTTGAGGAATTTCAACTTGACATAACAAATTTTAATAGAATTTATAGCCTTGTTTGGAAATTCTAAAATCAGAACAAAATTTCCAAATAATTGTGGATTTGAACCAAAATAAATTCTTACTTTTGTGGCCGATTTATACAGTTTATTTTATAAGTATATAAGCTCGCTTTTTTCGGTTATTGTAAAACATACGAGGAAAAAACGTGGAGATCTGTCATTCTGAGAAAATTTCACACAAGAATGATTCGATTTAAAGTCGATTTGATCAAATTTACCTTTTTCATAAAAATGGTGGAGGCGCCGGAATAACAATTTAAAAAATAGATTGTTCAATTATGTTAAGGAATTTCAATTTGATATCGCGAATTTTAATAGAAATTATAACCTTCTTTGAAAATCCTGAAATTAGAACAAAATTTCCAAATAATTGTGGATTTGAACTAAAATAAATTCTTACTTTTGGGCCGATTTATCAAGCCTATTTTATCCGTATATAAGCTCGCCTTTTTGGTTATTGTAAAACATACGACTAAAAAACGTGGAGATTCGTCATTCTGAGAAAATTTCGCACAAGAATGATTCGATTTAAAGTCGATTTGATAAAGTTTACCTTTTTCATAAAAAATGGTGGAGGCGCCAGGATAACAATTTAAAAAATAAATTGTTTTAATAATGTTTAAGGAATTTCAACTTGATATCGCGAATTGTAATAGAAATATTATAGCCTTTCTATATTTCCAAATAATTGTAGATTTGAACCAAGCTAAATTCTTACTTTTGAGGCCGATTTATCAAGTTTATGTTTTTCCTATATAAGGTCGTTTTTTTCAGTTATTGTAAAGCATACGAGGAAAAACCAGGAGATTCGTGATTGTGAGAAAATTTCACACAATAATGATTCGATTTAAAGGCGAATTATAAAATAAATTCGATTTATAAAAATGCTGGAGGCGCCGGTTTAATAACTAATTAAAAATTAATTGTTCAAAGAATATTAGGGAATTTCAACCTGATATAGTAATCTTTAATAGAAAAAGTGATGTTCTTTTAAAATCTTGAAACTAGAGCAAAATTACCACACCATTATAGATTTGAACGAAGATACATTCTTGGTTTGGTGTCCCATTCATCTACTTTATTTCGTATATAAAATCGAGGAAAATTGTCGATTTTCTTGATTCCGAGGAAATTTCGCATAAAAATCATACGATTTAAGACCGATTCGGTAAACTTTAATTGTCTAATAAAAAAGGTCGAGGTGCCGGGACAAATATAAAAAAAAAATAAAAATAGATACATTTTCTGACCAATTTTAACAATTTCCACAAAAATCACCTTTACGTTGTCAGATGAAGTCATACAGTAAAAATAAGCACAAATTCGTAATCTTGGGAAAATTTTCTTGAAGAATAATCTCTGTTTGTGTCGTTTTGACAAGATTTAAATTTCATTAACAATGGTGGAGGCGCCGGGATAATAATTCATTTTAAAAATAGATATTTCGAAATTTGTTATAATACGTTACCATCAGGTTGTATATTTTACAAGAAATTCTATATTTCTTCAGAGATTTATATTAATTCTTGGCCAAAATAATAAATTATATACACATCCAAGTCAAAATAAATGATCCATTTTGTCATCGATGTGACCAATTTTAACGATTTCCATAAAAATCACATCTTCGTTGTCATATGAAGTCAAACAGCAAAAATAAGCACAAATTCGTAATCTTGGCAAAATTTTCCTGAAGAATAATCTCTGTTTGGGTCGTTTTGACAAGATTTAAATTTTAATAAAAATGGTGGAGGCGCCGAGATAATAATATTTAATTTTAAAAATAGATATTTCGGAAACTGTTATAATACATTAACATCAAAATAAATAATCGACCTGGTCATCGCTCTGATCAATTTCAATATTTTTTACAAAAATCATTTTTTCGTTGTCATATGAAGTCATACAACAAAAAGAAGCTCAAATCGTAATCTTGAGGACATTTTCTTGTAGAAGCACCTCTGTTTGAGTCGCTTTGACAAAATTTAAATTTTGGTAAAAATGGTGGAGGCGCCGGGATAATAAATCATTTTAAAAATTGTTATTTCGTAAACTGTTATAATACGTTAAGATCGGGTTATATTTTTTAAAAGAAACTATATTTCTCCAAATATATATCAATATTTGACCAAAATAACAAAATATACACACATCTTACTCAAAATAAATGATCAATCTTCTCACCGATTTGATCAATTACAACACTTTCCATAAAAAACATATTTTCATTTTCATATGACTTCCGTACGGCAAAAATAAGTACAAATTCGTAATCTTGGGGATAATTTCCTGAAGAATGGCCTCTGTTGTGGTCGCTTTGACAAGATTTATATTTTGAGAAAAATGGTGGAGGCGCCGGGATAATAAATAAATGTAAAAATAAATGTTTCGGAAACTATTATAATATGCTAACTTCAGGTTGTGTATTTTACAAGAAACTCTATATTTTTCCAAACATGTGCCAATATTTGACCAAAATAATAAATTGTATACATATCCCACTCAAAATAAATGATCGATCTTCTCACTGATTTGATCAATTACAACATTTTCAATAAAAACCATATTTTCGTTGTCATATGAAATAATACGGCAAAAAATAAATACAAATTCATAATCTTGAGGAAAATTTCCTGAAAAACTATCTCTGTTATGGTCGCTTTGACAAGATTTATATTTTGAGAAAAATGGTGGAGGCGCCGGGATAATAAATAAATATAAAAATGAATGTTTCGGAAACTATTATAATATGCTAACTTCGGGTTGTGTATTTTACAAGAAACTCTATATTTTCCAAACATGTACCAATATTTGACCAAAATAATAAATTGTATACATATCCCACTCAAAATAAATGATCGATCTCCTCGTTGATTTGATCAATTACAACATTTTCAATAGAAACCATATTTTCGTTGTCATATGAAATAATACGTCAAAAATAAACACAAATCCGTAATCTTGAGGAAAATTTCCTCAAGAATTATCTCTGTTGTGGTCACTTTGACAAGATTTATATTTTGAGAAAAATGGTGGAGGTGCCGGGATAATAAATAAACTTAAAAATAAATTTTTCGGAAACTATTATAATATGCTAACTTCAGGTTGTGTATTTTGCAAGAAACTCTATACTTTTCGAAACATGTACCAATATTTGACCAAAATAATAAATTGTATACATATCCCACTCAAAATAAATGATCAATCTTCTCAATGATTTGATCAATTACAACATTTTCAATAGAAACCATATTTTCGTTGTCATATGAAATAATACGTCAAAAATAAACACAAATCCGTAATCTTGAGGAAAATTTCCTCAAGAATTATCTCTGTTGTGGTCACTTTGACAAGATTTATATTTTGAGAAAAATGGTGGAGGCGCTGGGATATTAAACAAATGTAAAAATAAATGTTTCTGAAACTATTATAATATGCTAACTTCAGGTTGTGTATTTTACAAGAAACTCTATATTTTTCTAAACATGTACCAATATTTGACCAAAATAATAATCAAAATAAATGATCGATCTTCTCATTGATTTGATGAATTTCAACATTTTCCATTCTTAACAGACAAAATAACTATATAAAATCGATAAATGAACGATCTTTTAATTCTCTAATCTGTCATTTCCAAAAAATTGTTGAAAATAGCTTTATTCAAGGAAAATCCTGTCATATGGAGAATTTTCCGTAGATTACGAATCTAGAGTCAATGTTGCGATATTTCCAACCAGCAGAAAAATGGCAAAATTTGTCGAAAAATCCACGATTTTTTTTAATTCCAATTTAATTAAATTATTTAATTTTGCGTTATAAAGACACATTACTATGACACTTTATCCCTTTTATCACCGTCGAGTGCCCTTCCCACGACGAAAATACTACTGTTTATTAAAATACAACATGCAAACCTCCTCGTTAGCATGTAATACGAATAATTATTATTTTAAATTTATTGTAGGGCGTGATTCCCATGTTTAATCATCCTATGTTTAATTAGCGTTAGCCTAACAGCACTTCCGTAATATATACGAAAATTTAATTATTTTAAAAAGCTTCACCCTCACAGCACCGAATATATACTAAAACCACTAAATGTAACACGCAAGTAATAAAATGTTTAACAGACACATAAAAAATGACAGTAATCTTAAAATACGTAACCCATTTTCTTCCAAGTAATTGCTAACCGGCGAAAATGGCTAATCTGGAAATGTTTTATTACACAATAAACAAACACATCGCGCAAAATTTTATTTAGCTAGAACATACGTAATAAGTGTGATAACTTCATAACATAAAACGTCGTTGGCATCATTATCATAATTTGCTTTCGTTTTGTGTCGACCTTAATCGCCAATCTTTCAAACTATAATTGACCGATCACTCACAGAAATTTCTTAGCCAATTTCTTAAAAGAAACGGGTGTTTAATTAACCAAAAGCGCTAGAGAAGAGAAACTCATTTTTAAAATATTCACGAGTGTCGATAATTTTAATAGTGCATTTGAATATATTATTAACCCAATACGTCGATAATCCCCACATCTGACGTGTCTCGCTTACACAAATGAGCGCGTTTTTATTGCTCTCCATGATTTTAATTTTGTTTTAGGTGGAATGATGTAATTAGTATGGTTTCTGCCACTTTGCGATAATGCCGATTCCTGTCAGAGTGAAAAAGAGAGCGTCTGCTGACAAACAAAGTAATGGGTTGTATATTCACTCCAGCCCTCCGAGAGGTACCACATCTGTTTTTTTTTTTTTTTTTTTGTAACAACAAACATCCACAAATCTTGCATGTCTCGCTATCAATTACCTGCCAATTTTATCGCAAGAATAATGATTTCTTTTATCAATACTTTTCCACCTTGTTGTTGTTCCGACACGCAACACGTCAATAAGCGCTTTTTTAAAACTGAAAAGAAGTCATTGTATTCTCTTCACTTCCAGTGTTACAAGTGAATTCGGCACATGTTAAACAATTGATTAGGAGCGGAGATGTCGATAAACTGGAACAGCTAGTGGTAGATGGTCACGGGAAAAAATTGATCGGGGAGTACTCAGCCGACTACAAAACCAGGACCTTCTTGAAGAACGTACCCTCGTTAATGGTAATTATAGCGTTCGGGAACGGAACATTCGAGATCACCAAGTATTTTAGTCCAAGATATCGTTACTTCACGACTCCGTAAATAGTGGTCGCCTGGAAGAACTTAAATCTTTGTTGGACGAAGAACCAATCGAAAAACGGAAAAAACTAGTCATGGCGAAAGACGAATCCGGGGTTGGACTTCTGCACAAAGCGATCTACTACGACCTCAAAAGCATCTACAAATATCTGATTGAAAAGTTCCCACATATAATATCTCTAAAGGATTCTGTAAGTTGAATCAGGTTGTTTGTAAACATACAAAGCCATTATTCAAAAAACATCAAACATTGTTCGTTTAAAACTAATTGAATTTTGATTGACACTAACAGCTTGTATTTCCTTTTATTGGAACGTCGGTCTCATCAGTGTCAACATTTCAGTTTTTATCTCTTTGTGTTCCATTAAATAACTACGAATATCGAATCAATATATTTGAAAAAACTGATTTAGGACGGGCGCACCGCCTACCACTACACCCCCATGTGCAAAGACGTTTCGGGCGTGCAGAAGCTCCTCATCAGTGCTGGAGCCGACTCATCCGCTCACGACTCCAAGCAGCACACTGCCAAATACTACTCGAGCCACGTCCAAGAACTAGAATTGCCAAACTCGCAAAAATCGACTGTCAATTCCGGCAAGCACGGGCCCCACCCAGAGGGTAAGTGCTTTCCAAAGTTAATATTTGGTAGGTAATTATTAGAAACCTTTGTCTAAATGATTCGTGTTAACACATCACAAGAGGTCGTCATTAATAATTCAACGCTGCTTAATTTTACTTTCAATCAAGATCGATTATCGAATCCGTATTCAAGAACAGAAGCGTGAGAACCGCGACGTGTTCTTATTATGTAGGTCATTCTAAGAACGTATTGTTTCTCGTTAAAGTAATGAGAAGCTCCGAGTAATCAAAAACATAATAAATGTGGAAAGTTTCACCAAAGTTACTAGTAGCGGCGAAATGGCGCTGACGTCACTTTGAATTCGGCCAATCAAAGTCGAAATTAGCGCCGCGAAATTTAAATTTCAATAAACCGAAACACTTAATTATTTATTATATATTTACTTGTAATATTTAGCTACGTTTCTAAATATACAACGTTTACCCAAATTATCCAAAGTTGTTATTTTGGTATTACCCCCACGGCATAACCTTTCAGTCGTTAACAATGTAAGTCCTACATAATTAACTTAAGTCGTACTAAATAATCCACCATTCGATAAAAATTTGTTCTACTTGTCCCTTACAACACTTAATGTCGCGATCGATACATTCCGGAAGTTCCAATTTAATAATCACCGATCAGCACTTCCGGGTCGTGTACAACCAACATTATGTTTGTAACGTGCGCCGGAAGTCGTTTACCCCGATAAAATGCTAAAATGTCAACGTTTCGCTTCATTTTCAAAAAAATCCTCAGTCCTTCGTACGATTTTCAAAATTCTCTGTCGAATTCCTCGAAACGACGCAGTTGAATTCGATCGGTTCGGCTGAATAAAAACTGGAACAATAAACACCCCCCAATCAATAAAATAACTAAATTATTAAACTAATAGTCACATGACCCATCACATGACGCATTGTTGGGCTGTACAATACGGCATGGTAACACTCGCACGTAGCCCGCCGTAGCCTGAAGATGTCTGTTTAGTCGCGTGCGAAATTTTTTCAACATGAAGGATCTCGCAACAGGTCTCAGTTTCAAGAAGTCGAACATCCGGATTTGGATCCACCAGAGGAATTTGGCGAATTTGCAGCAGGTGGTGTGGGAGGGACATGGGTCCAAGCTTTTGGTGGAACATAGCAACAATTCCAGGATTAGGAAGTTTCTGGAAGCGGTACCCCATATAATGGTGAGAACCTTTATTGCCAAATTTATAAAAGCACTTTTGTTGAATTAGTCGTCATAATTGAAGTACTTTGTTAATCGATTTGGCTAAAAGCCCATTAATTGATTGTTTTTGCTCACAATGCCAACTTCTATGTACACACGGTTCAAGCGTCCTTTATTATTCATTTTGCTCCTCTTTAAAATGACCAGCGACAAATCGATACCAACAACACACATGTAAATAAGTACACGCAAAAAAAGTTTTTGTTGTTCATCAACTTAACAAACTATTGATTCTTCAATCGATAAACGTGTACATCTTTAATTGACTGGATAAATCACGACATCGTAAAAGTGACCTTTGTTCTAGGGTCTGATCAAAGACATTCACTCCGACGTGATCAACGACGAGCCGAAAGTCTCAAGAAACGCGTCACTCCACCCATACCTCCCTTGGTACTTACCGGGAAAGACGCCAATGGGTTTGACTCCTCTCCACAAGGTACTACACCCATTTTGTAACAAAATCGCACCTACACAAATTTTGCAGGCCGCCGGTCTTGGCAGACACGACATAGCCGAATACATCGTCTCGGAGTACCCCAGCTGCATCAACATGACCGATGTTGACGGTCGAACCCCTCTCCACTACGCCTCTTTGCTTAAAGACGACGGCAAAATGACAACGTTCCTTCTGGACAACGGTGCAGACGAATCCGTCTTAGATAATGTAAGTGCGACCATACCTCTAGATCCTCGTTGACTAACTCACCCACAGAAACAAAAGACTGCTGCCTACTACAAGAATCGATCTTCAGAGCTCGACTCCAAAATCTTGACAGTGATTCCCGAATGTCCTCGAACCGCGAAAGAGTCGTTTTTGTCCACCTTCGACTGGAACCTACTCACGGCGTCCACCCCCACCGAGGAAATCCACAAAGTTGCCAAAAAGTTAGAGAACGGGAGCGAGAAGACAAGTCCCGAGGAGAAGGAAACCCCGTCTGAGGAAAAAGCACCCGAAGAACCCAAGGAAGAGGAGGTGGAAGTGGAGGAAAAGGCGGAGACGAACGGGGACTCGAATAACAACGAGGAGGTAAACGGAAGCACGAACCCGAAGAGGAGAAAGGTGCAAACGAAGCGCAAGAGGTGGAAGAACCGAAAGAAGCTGAAGCGGAGGTTGTAGACGAAGAGGAGAAGGAACCAGAGCCGGAGCAACCACAACCAGAACCAGAACCAGAACCAGAACCAGAACCAGAAGCAGAAGCAGAACCGGAAGCAAAACCTGAGCCTGAACCAGAAGCCCCACCACACCAAGAACCCGAAGACATCCCCGAACAACCACCAGAACCACCAGAAGACGACAAAGATAACGTTGAGGATCAAGTCAATGAGCGTCCTGCTAGCACCACTAGTCAGAGCAAGTCGCGCCCGGTGACCGCCAAAATCGACGACCCCGAACCCGCGACTGAAGTGGAACCAGAAGGGGTCATCGAAGGTGTGGTCAACGGCGAAAACGAAGTCGAAACGTTGAACGAAGAGGGGCAAGGGGCGGCCGAAACCGACGACGGCGGCGATGATGTCACCGCTATGGTAGAGGCTGGCAATATGGAGCAGCTCGCGTCATTGGTGCTAAACGGAGAGGGAGACAGACTGATTGGTCAAAGCAGCGACAACCCTGAGCTTCAATCGTTTCTAGACAACGTCCAAGTGTACATGGTACGACCACCTCAACCTATAACCACAGTACTTAATTTTTGTTCCAGACGAAAATCAATAGGATACATGTCGCGGCACGGGATGGCAGTTTACGAGATCTTCAAGCTGCTTTAGACAGGCGCAAATTTGCTATTGCTAAAGACAAGGTTTCTCCAAATGGGGCGTCGCCTCTTCATACCGCTGTAATTTTTGGTAATACTAGTATTGTGCGGTACTTGGCGGGGAGGTTTCCTGAAACGGCGCAAGTGACTGATGATAATGGAAGGACCCCGCTGCATTACGCAGCCGTTTTGCCTGACAATGGTCACTACTAAACTTGTTGGTACATTTAGGTGCAGATTCCAGGACTGAAGACAACGTAATAACAATCAACGATCAACAAAATTGGTTCTTAGTTTTGTGTTTTAGTTTGAACACTCCCCGGAGTACTACCGGACGCACCAAGACGACTTCTCGCACAGGACACTCCTACGTGACTTTGGTGCCGACGAAGCCGTCGCGGACGAAATCCTCAGTGATAAAGGTAGGAACTCCAACCCGTACTCTCACTAGCGGCTTTGTTCGTGTTGCCACCCGATTTCGCCACCCGAAAAACAGAAATCTCAGGTACTGTTTTTCTTCTATGTGCAACTCTTCAACAAAGCTGTTTGGCTGCCCCTGACATGTTGATTCTCGATCCTCGTAAATAATTCGTCCAATAATCTCATTTTTGTAGTTTATAGTCGCTTTAGCAAGAAGTTCAAGCAATTCGTTGCTAAGATTAGGAAACAAGCCAGCAATTAACTCGCACGAATTGTTTTCGAGAGTCGCTCTGCGTTTCAAAAAACATTCCCACGGATTTTCCGCACACGTTTCTGTTATTGCAATTATCACAGTTCCCGACGACACGTGTTCCGCTCGTAAAGATCTAGACGATGAGGAGATGCTAAGCGTTTGGAGCGGTGCTATAACGTGTTGCATGGTCGCGGAATTCGACAGCGGTTTCCGCCGCCTCCAACTCCTCGACTTCGACGCAAATGAGTCTCAATAGTTCTATTATCACCAAACACACGAAGAAGTACGTTTTTGATTCGATCAAAATGCGACTGACGAAGTTGGATCATAGTTTGTACGACGTGATTTGGCCGAGTGTGAAAAAACTGCCGGCGGAAATGAGTTTCAGAGTCGCTCTTGAGCAGGATTTTCCATCCGGGCTCGTGGCGCCGGATGTTTACGTGTATAAAGTCTTCGGGGACTACATGGAACCATTATTAAGGACTACAACTCGATTGATGTTCACCACGAGCTCGGGGTACACCCACAGTCGAAATTTTCGCACCAAGACGACGAGAAAATCATCGAAATGGAGTACGATTTAGATCCACAGACGCGGTGGATTATTTCAGGTAGATTTAGTTCAAAATCGTTTGATTTTGAACTGGAACTTTATACGTTTGTAGGTACACTCGACTGCAGTAGAAACCTTACGACTTCGAATGCCGAAGTCACTCAGCGTTAGTCAATTAGAGACGGTGGAGAGGTTAGTAACGACGGTTCTACTAGGCAATGATGTCGCTCGAGCTCTGTATCCTAACGCGTCTGAAGACGATTTAGTCGAAGGGTGTGGGGTCTACTACACCATGAACGAAGTGCTTGAGGAACCTTCAGAGGCCCGCGTTGTCTTAGCATCCAATGGACTTTTAATCCCGTTGTGGAACATCCCGGAGTCGGATCGGTTGCACGGGAAAGATTGGCCCTATGGTCGTGGTGTGTTCCTGAGTAATGGTAACAACCTAGCGGTGTGGATTAACGTCCTGGATCATGTGCGCATAGTGACTTGTACGCCTCACACGAAACCCGGAAATGTGGGTTTAATTTACTCCCGAATAGCCCGTCTGATCGCAGTTCTGGATAAGCACCTAGAGTTTAAGCGGGATGATCGCTTGGGTTATCTTTCGGCTAGACCCACCGTCGTCGGTAATACGTTCCAGTTCAACTTCACCCTCCGATTCCCCAACTTGATTAAAGAACCGGATAATCTGAGGCATTTGTGTTTCGTTCGAGGGTTGAGTTTCTACCGGAAAACCAACACGAGTGACGTGGTGCGCATCGGTAACCAACATGTCTAGGAATCACCGAGATTCAGTGCTTGAGGACTTCACCACCGCCTTCGTCAATATCTTGCAACTAGAGAAAGATATGGCCGTGTCGAACTCGCTGCACATAGCAGCCGCTTTTGTTAACATATTCCGAAAAAAGAAATCTTTAGCGAATTTGGAATGAGCGCCGTACACTTTCTCAGTTACTCTTGCACCTTAATTTAACTTATCACCGCGGAGACAGTGTACGGACTCTTAGGTTGTAAGCCAACTGTAAATAGTGCCAAAGTTTCACGTAATTTTTTTGTATATAAGTCAGCTCTTTGGCTTTGGATGGACTTTTATCATAGGTCAGTACAATCACTCTTGATTCAGTCACACGTTCTTTGTTCTCTTTGATTTCCCAAGCGTGTACTGTGATCCCACGTGCACTCTGTATTTCCTTGTGGAAGTGTTGAACAATGTACTTCGGACCAAGTGTTGTGTGTGCTTCTAACGAACGACACGCTAGGTTTTCATCACCCTTGTCGCTTTCCTCGCCTTCCGCCTCAAACTCGTTCTTTGGTTCCAGGTAACGTCGTTCCTAGCAATGGCAGTAATAGTCAAGTAGACATGCCGTTCTTTGCAACGGAAGAAGGTCGGTATTTGGCCTCATGTAAGAGTCCGTCTGACTATACTAACACTCCATAACCGCATTGCTTACAGCGCTCGGAGACCCTTTAATCAAGGGTTTGACTGAAGTAGCAAACAAACGCCCCGACGACCCCATCGCCTTTCTGGCCACTTACTTATACAATTTTGCGAATAATAGACAAAACGTGCAATCGCGGGGTAAAACACAAGTAAATTTACACGATTTCCTGGTGTGCATTTTTTTAAATGTGTCATTTAAACAGGAAAATCAGCAGACTATCACAGGCCCGCCGCAGGAAGCGGATAACAACAACGCGGTTCCTGCGACCATTGAAGTGGTTACGGTGGATCCCGAGGACAGCGGGACGGAAGAAGAGTCAGCTTTTAATAGCACGAGCAGGGTAGGTACACCACGAATTCACAACTCACTCACAACTGATAATCTAGGACGAACACGGTCAAAGCATGCTCCACTTCGCCGCCGCTAGAGCCCACGGAAGAAACGGCACTATTCCAGCTTCTAGTCGAAACTGAAATCAATGTAGCGTACCGAGACGAACTCTACAGGACGGCTCGAGACATCAGCATCCAAGCAAACATCCCAGAAAACACACAAGAAATCGACAGATACGTGATGAGCATCGCTACCAAAGGGGACACTGACAAGCTAGTGGAACTACTGTTAGATGGGTACGACCACATTACTGACATTGTAGACGAAAACGACGTCCCAATTATAGAAGCGGTGGCACAACACAACCAACCCGATACAGTATCGTTCCTTCAGTCAATTCTAGCATTCGAGGTAACTCTACATGTCAAAAAAAGCACAAGCTTTTAGTGTTGTTACAGGAGAAACGCGAACGCGTCCACCACGCTATCCGTTTGGGGTCTATCAACGATGTCACGTCGCTCCTGGCGGACGAAAATGACACCGGAAGCGGGAAATTGTTGGCGATTGGGAAAAACAGCTACGGGCGATGTTCATTGCACATCGCCGTGCTCTGTCAACAAGAGGAAATCGTGGACTATTTGGCAAACACGTTTCCGGATACATTGAAGCTTGGAGACAATGTAGGTAGCAAAAATTTTGACTCAGATGACAATTGGTGGTTTTTAGTTGGAGAGGACCGCGCTTCATTACGCTATGGGGGTCGACAATATGGAAACTATCAGTCGGGTTTTGATAAAAGCGGGGGGCAGGCGTATAGTCAAAGACCTAAAAGGCAGACAACCTACTTACTATTTTTTGAACAAGTCGGATATTTTGAGATTGCAAGAGGAAGAAGAGACGTTTTAAGTACCCAGGTTTTAGTCCATCTAGTCAAAAATCACCTTTATATTTTTATACACCTTTTTCAAATAGAGCTAGATTTTATCATAGACACATATTTTGTAATGTATTTGTGTGTTACTGATTTACGTACAACTAGACGTTTCTAATGATATATTTATTGTGTGCAATAAATTTATCATTAGAGAGAATTTATGGAGTAAAATAAAATAGTGTGACAGTACTGACGTTCATTAAAACCCCCAACATCAAGCTACAGATTTCCAAGGATTTGGATTCACGTACGTGACGCTGGACGAATACAGTGCTAAAATCGCAAAATTAATCGACAAGAAGTCCCTTCTTACTAGTACTACTTTCGATTCCTTTATTCATTGGCACCGGTTTCTGCCTATGTTTCGAATTTTTCAACCACTCCTGAAACGCCTTTTCGTTTTCCCGCATCTGCCTCTCCTTCAGTTCCATCTTGTTAATCAAATCCATCTGCTCTTTAATTTTCCTCTCTACAAGACAAATCTCACCCAGTGCTTATCCTTCAACTAACTATTACCATTGTTTAAGTATATTATAGTTGGACAACCTAATACAAATTTTACTTCGCCTAAATAGTGAGCTTCAGGACAAGGAATCCAGGGGGCGTGGGAAAAATTTTTCGTCAACGCGCATTTTCACTACAGTAAGCCAACGTATTAGGTTTATTATACTCTAAATCAGATGGCGCCATCAAACATTAGCAAAGGCAAACACCCTTCACTCTGCTCTTATACGAGGAGTTATCCATAAATCCATAATTAACATTGTTCCGTAAAGAGTAATGTGTATAAACATATATGTACAAAATATGAAAATATACTTGACATAAAAAATATGAAGCAACGCGTTGTAACGTGATAAGAAAGAATTGAATTTAAATGAATTTGACGCATATTTTTATTTGACTATATCTGAAGACTGACAGAAACTTTCCAAGGGTTTTTAAACTGGTATAATTGTTTAGTTTTACAAGATTAAAGTAAAACAAGATTTTAAGTAAAATTCAGATTCGTGGTGTTACAAAAATATTAACACTAAATGAAAATATATGTTCAAAGTAAATAACAGAATGACATAAACTTTCGGCAAATAATTACAAGAGAGAAAAAAACGCATTAAGAACTTAAGAGGCATGTTTGTAATATCGAGTTGTTAAAGGCTGCTTTGAAGACTGTTTGTTTCTATGAAAAACAATTGCTGTTATCGGACATTTTGGTAGATTTTGTTCCAAAAATACGAGATAACTAAATGTTTCTTGAACTAGTTTCCGTAACTTCTAAAATTTAAAAAGGATACGCCGTTCTGCTGTAATAAAATCTAGAATAAGGTCAAAATCACACTAATATTACATCTGATTTTGTTAACCACATGAATATAATTTACATTAAAATAAGTTACAGACATTGTTTGAAATGTTTATTATAGTTCGAAAACAAGATAAAATAAATAAATAAATAAATAAAATGTGCAGTTTATGAACTTCAGAATTTTAGTATAAAAATAATCATGTTTGAAGCTTTATTTTGTCTGTTCCATTTTATTGGGTGTATTGGGCCCCTCTCGGGATATAACACCGACATCATTGCACTGACCCAACGTTCTTCAGCCGATTTCACAGCGATTTGGTTTTCGGATTTTCGGCTATATCTGCACAGTTAACTCTTTGCGCACTGCACACTGACATAGAGTATTTTGTTCACGCGAGCATGAAAAATATTACGCCGAAAGCACTTCTTCAAGTGTTATTTTTTTTAAGATGTCATATTTGTCAGCGTTTCCAAAATTTTCTTCTTTGCACAGGTCAACTAATTTTTCGTAAACCGCATTTTAAAATTTTTGTTACTGTATTTTTTACTTTTTAATTTACTAAAGCATGAAAAAATGCCTTATAGTTTTCTATGAATTTATTAACGAAATCAACTGATAACTTGCGCGCCAGTTTGTGTTAATTAACACCAATAGTGATTATGATAATTTTATAGTTATCATTTTAATGAAATTGTGTTCTTCACTTCGCGAACGACAGCAAACAATTTAAAATTACCGCCAGTCAAGCACCTGAAAATCCATCTCTCCCAAATATGTCTTTCTTGGCACGATTTGTAATCCGAAGTCTCCCTCCACATGCAATTTTTCGTCGCCTGAGAACTTGTTTGATCTACAGACCAAAGCACACTCAGGCCAATATCGGCTTTAAGCGATTTATCTATAAACCGATATTCGTTAGAGTTGATCTGATACACATCCACTACGAAGAACTAACCCATTTCGACCATTGGACTTTACAACGAATAAGTGAACAAAGTTCTTGAACATCTTAACGATTTAATACAAAATGTTCCCGAATGACAAAATTTACATTTCAAATTGTATTATCAAATTACACTCTCCAAAATTTGTCACGAACAATGAAATGACGCAATCTCCAAATTTTACAATAGTAAAATTGTAGTTTCGCCCCGTTTACGGTTTATGCATCCGTGTCGAGTTTTCACCTTGGACGTCAAGATCTTTGGAAAAAAAAACAACATTTTCCAATTTATAATCTTATTTAAATTTTAAAATGTAGAATAGTCCTGATCTTGCGATTTATACCTAAATACGCTATTGGGATTGTTCGGCTTGTCGATTTCTCGATTTTTCAACTTTATGTGTCTCATAAATTTTTCAATATTTCAATTTTGGGCTTTTCCGATTCCTCCATTCTTTAAATTTTCTATTTCTCGATTTTTTTATATTTTCGATTTCTCAATCTTTCGATGTTTCAATGATACGTTTTTTCAATTTTTGTCCTCTTCAATTTTACGGTTTTTAAATACATATGTCATTTGCCGAAATAAGTTTTATCTTAGAAAGTACTAGCCCCGCCCACCCACCCTCTACTTTCTTACAGGGTATGTCATCTGCCAAAATCAGTTTTATCATACAAGTACTAGCCCCGCCCACCCACCCTATACTTTCTTAGAGGAAATGTCATCTGCCAAATTCAGTTTTATCTTAAGGAGTACTAGGCCCACCCACCCACCCTTTACTTTCTTAGAGGAAATGTCACCTGCCAAATCAGTTTTATCTTACCGAATACTAGTATTTCGATTTTTCAATTTTTCAAATTTTCACGTTTCTAAGTTTTCAGTTTGCCGATTTCTAAAGTATTTTTTTTATTTGTCCATTTCTGGATTTCCTAAAGTTTCGATTTTTCACATCTTCAATTCTTCAATTTTTCGATTTTTTAAGATTACGATTTTTCAATTTTGCTTTTTTAGATTTTCAATTTCTCAATTTTCCAATTTTTTAACTTCTCAATTTTTTGAATATTTCTTTCAGTTATGAGATTTTTCAATATTTCAATTTTTCGACTTTTCGATTTTTGAATTGATGGATTTTTTTTGATTTCTCGCTTTTTTCCTTTTTCGATTTTCAATTTATTGTAAACTTTAGATTTTTCAATTCTGCGACTGTTAAATGCTTCGATTTCTCAATTTTTAAACTTTTCGATGTTTTAATATTTCATTTTTTAAAATTCTAGGTTTTTCGATATCTCGAGTTTTCAGTTCTTCTATATTTCAATTTTTCAATTTTTCGATTATTCAATTTTTTAATTTCTCAATTTATCGAATTCAGATGTTTCGTTGTTTTGATTGTTCACTTTCTCAATTTTTCAATTTTTAACTTTCCTTTTCGGCTTCCGACTCCTCAATTTCTCGATCCTCCGATTTTTCGATTCCTCGAAGTCTCAGTTTTTGAATTTTTCGATGTTTCGATTTTTGGATTTCTCGGTTTTTCGATTTTTTTCTTTTGAGCTTTTCAATTTCTGGATTTTCCAATTTTTCAATGCCCGATTTTTGAATTTTTCAAATTGAATTGGATCTCTCGATTCTTCAATTTTGCGATATTTTAATTAT
Source organism: Zophobas atratus (assembly GCA_022388445.1). Classification (NCBI taxonomy): domain Eukaryota; kingdom Metazoa; phylum Arthropoda; class Insecta; order Coleoptera; family Tenebrionidae; genus Zophobas; species Zophobas atratus. The sequence continues at coordinate 5,608,066 of CM039449.1, forward strand.
TCATTGTTTTAAATTTGTTTTTTCGATTTCTCGATTTTTTTGACTTTTCAGTTCTTCAGTATTTAAATTTTTGAATTTTTCAAATTTTTGCGTTAAATTTTCAGTTTTCTGATTTCTCAATTAATCTATTTTTGATTTTCCCACTTCTCAAAGTTTCGATTTTTCAGTTCTTCAATTCTTCGATTTTTCGACTTCGCTTTATTGGTTTGTCGATTTCTCAATTTTTGAATATTTCTTTCAATACTTCGATTCTTTCATTTTTCGACTTCTAGATTTTTCTATTTTTATTTTTGGATTTTCAGTTTTTTGTTTTTTATTTCAATTTCTCAATTTTTCAACTTTTCCATATTTTAATTTTTAAATTTCTAGATTTTTCGGTTTCTCGAGTTTCCAGTTCTATACTTTAATTTTTTAAATTTCCGAATTTTTAAATTCTTTGAGATCTCAATTTATTGAGATTCGTTTGTTTCGATGTTTTGATTATTCAATCTCTCGCTTTATCAATTTTTCCATATTTATGTTTTCGATTTTTCGATTTTGGCCTATTTCGGTTTCTCAATTTTTTGGATTTTTCGACTCCTCGATTTTTTTGTCTTTTGATTTTTCGATGTGTCAATTTTTGAATTTTACAATGTTTCGATTTTTCGATTTGTTGGTTTTTCGATTTTTTGCTTTTCGGTTTCTCGATTTTTCGATGTTTCGATTTTTGATTTATCCGATTTTTCAATTGTCCAATTTTTTAAATTCTCGACTTCTCGATTCGTCGATTTTTCAGTTTTTCGATTATTAAATTTTAGATTTTTTTTATTTTTTGAGGTTTGGATTTCTCCATTTTTCAGTTTTAGGATATTTTAACTTTTCAATGTTTTAAATTTTAGATTTTTCGATTTTTCTATTTTTCAATATTTTTTTATTTTTCAAATTTTGAGGTTTCTGAATTTTTAGTTTTCGGATTTCTCAATTAATCTCTTTTTTTATATTCCCATTTCTCCACTTCCTCAAGTTTCGATTTTTCAGTTCTTCAGTTCTTCAATTTTTCGATTATTCAGGTTTTTGATTTTTCAATTTTTCGATTTTTTAAGATTACGATTTTTCAATTTTGCTTTCTTAGATTTTCAATTTCCCAATTTTCAATTTTTTAATTTCTCAATTTTTTGAATATTCCTTTCAGTTATGAGATTTTTCGATATTTCAATTTTTCGACTTTTCGATTTTTGAATTGATGGATTTTTTTGATTTCTCGCTTTTTTCCTTTTTGGATTTTCAATTTATTGTAAACTTTAGATTTTTCAATTCTGGGACTGTTTAATGCTTCGATTTCTCAATTTTTAAACTTTTCGATGTTTTAATATTTAATTTTTAAAATTCTAGGTTTTTCGATATCTCGAGTTTTCAGTTCTTCTATATTTCAATTTTTCAATTTTTCGATTATTCAATTTTTTAATTTCTCAATTTATCGAATTCAGATGTTTCGTTGTTTTGATTGTTCAGTTTCTCAATTTTTCAATTTTTAACTTTCCTTTTCGCCTTCCGACTCCTCAATTTCTCGATCCTCCGATTTTTCGATTTCTCGCAGTCTCAGTTTTTGAATTTTTCGATGTTTCGAATTTTGGATTTCTCGGTTTTTCGATTTTTTTCTTTTGAGCTTTTCAATTTCTGGATTTTCCAATTTTTCAATGCCCGATTTTTCAATTTTTCAATTTTTCAAATTGAATTGGATTTCTCGATTCTTCAATTTTGCGATATTTTAATTATTCATTGTTTTAAATTTTAGTTTTTTCGATTTCTCTATTTTTTGACTTTTCAGTTCTTCAGTATTTAAATTTTTGAATTTTTCAAATTTTTGCGTTAAATTTTCAGTTTTCTGATTTCTCAATTAATCTATTTTTGATTTTCCCACTTCTCAAAGTTTCGATTTTTCAGTTCTTCAATTCTTCGATTTTTCGACTTCGCTTTATTGGTTTGTCGATTTCTCAATTTTTGGATATTTCTTTCAGTTTTGATATTTTTCAATACTTCGATTCTTTCATTTTTCGACTTCTAGATTTTTCTATTTTTTATTTTTGGATTTTCGGTTTTTTGTTTTTTATTTCAATTTCTCAATTTTTCAACTTTTCCATATTTTAATTTTTAAATTTTTAGATTTTTCGGTTTCTCGAGTTTCCAGTTCTATACTTTAATTTTTTAAATTTCCGAATTTTTAAATTCTTTGAGATCTCACTTTATTGAGATTCGGATGTTTCGATGTTTTGATTATTCAATCTCTCGCTTTATCAATTTTTCCATATTTAAGTTTTCGATTTTTCGATTTTGGCCTATTTCGGTTTCTCAATTTTTTGGATTTTTCGACTTCTCGATTTTTCGACTCGATTTCTCGATGTCTCAATTTTTTAATTTTACAATGTTTCGATTTTTCGATTTGTTGGTTTTTCGATTTTTTGCTTTTCGGTTTCTCGATTTTTCGATGTTTCGATTTTTGAATTAACCGATTGTTCAATTTCTCGATTTTTAAATTTTTGATTTTCCAATTTTTATTTTTTTGATTTTTTTATGTTTCGATTTCTCGATTTTACAATTTTCCCATATTTGAATTTTTCAGTGCTTTAAATTTTCGATTTCGGGGATTTACTGTGTTACAGTAGTCATCAGTCATTACTCATCAAGAACGATTATTGCTGTGCGTTAAAATGCCTACATACTGATAAGCACGTACATACAAGACACATTTAAGGCTGTTTTAGTATAATTTTTGCAATTTTAAATTTATTTCTTGATGTCTAAATCGTATATATTTAAATGGTGATGAATATTTTGTGATACAATCTTAGGATAAAATGCATTTTAGTTTCAAAAATAATATGTATTTAATGATTTGACTACTGTTAATAAAAAAAATACGTAAGAAGATGTTCATATTGAATGAATTTGGTGTTCATAGTTTGATGATAACCCATAGATATATTATATATATGTAAAGTCTTCAACACGTACGTTTGCTTATTTTGTGACTGCTCCCCGTACAACGTACTGATTAATACGTCCATTTACTACCTTATCAACATCACGTGCTTACGGACTATTTTTACCCCCTTTCGTAAGGTACCGCCACTTCATAGTGAAGCGAGTGAGATGTAAAATGTATATTCATTCTTTTCTACATGGAAAAGTGATTGTCCATATAGGTTGTCCAACTACAATATACTTAAACAATGCTATTACCTAGCTGCGCTTCTTCCTTCTTCTTCAACCACAATTGAAACTTCAGCTGATTCTCGAGCTGCTTCTTCTCCTTCTCCAGCTCCTTCAGTTGCCGCTTCTCCATCTCCTTCTCCTTCTTCTTCTTCGCTTCCAGCTCGATCTTCTTCTTATTCATCAGCCACTTCTTGAAGTTGTTCCTCTCCAGTTCCAGCATCGCCTCTCGCTCTTTCATTTTCGCCTCCACTTGCATTTTCGCCTCGATTTCTTTTCTCCGTTTCTCGTCCTCTTTCTTCGCGATCCATTTTTTAAACACTTGTTTTTTGGGGTCTTCGAAAATCCCGCTGCTCGAATATTGCGCAATTTTGGGTTTGTTTTCCACGCTCTTCAAAGCGCTACTCGACATAGACAACCCTCGTTCCTCTTTTGGCGCAGAAACTATGTCAGTGTTGCTGTGGCACGGGCAATTTCTCTGCTCCACCGAACAGCTGCATCGCTTGATTTTGGTTTCCAGGACGTGGTCGTTGGAGGGTTTTGGGCGGATGGAGCAACTTTCGCTTGAAACGGTGGTTGATAAAGGTTTTTCGATGTAGATAGCTGAGTTGACGAATTTTCGCGTTATCTTGTGGCCGTTTGTTCGTTCCGGAAAATCGGTCAGAGGGGGTTTGGTTTTCACTTTGTCGGTACTTTTACTACTAAGACCAATTGCTAACATCATTATTTAGAAGATACTTTGATAAAAATAAAATAACTAGACGCACAGCAAAATAAATGCTGTCTAAAGGTGGCATTAAAATGTCAAAAACATCAGTCAAAAGATGGACGGAGAGTGGACAACCGCGCCTTCTGGATTAGGGCGTGTTGGCAAATTACGGTACATAAAGGGAGATTTATTAGCTTCTCGCTGACGTTGCCGTTCGCCGTTAACGTTGGGTTTTCAACCAATCAAATTGCGGTGGTGTACAGTGCTGCCAACACCATTATTTAAGAACATATTTCACATGGTCATTTCTCGTAAAAAAAGGATTTTAAAATTAAACTCCGTCCCAAAAAAGTGGTTAAAATTTGTTCAATCGGCCGAAAATTGGTGTCAAATTGTGGATAATATTCCGTTGGTTACGATTCTGAAATTGCCGTCAAGTTATTTGGTACAATAAAGCCGAAAAGAGAATTCAAAATTTCCAAAAATTTTCCAAAAAAGTGGTTAAAATTGGTTTAATCGGCCGAAAATTGGTGTCAAATTGTAGATAATTTTCCGCTGGTTACGATTCTGAAATCGCCGTCACGATATTTGGTCCCATAAAGCCGAAACGTGAATTCAAAATTTCCAAAAATTTTCCAAAAAAGGGATTAAAATTGGTTCAATCGACCGAAAATTGGTGTCAAATTTTAGATAATCTTCCGCCGATTACGATTCTGAAATCGCCGTCACGATATCTGGTCCAATAAACACGAAAAGTGAATTCAAAATTTCCACAAATTTTCCAAAAAAGTGGTTAAAATTGGTTCCAATCGACCGAAAATTGGTGTCAAATTGGAGATAATCTTCCCCTGGTTACGATTCTGAAATCGCCGCCACGATATCTGTTCCAATAAAACCGAAAAGTGAATTCAAAATTTCCAAAAAATTTCCAAAAAGATGGTTCAAATTGGTTCAATTGACCGAAAATTGGTGTCAAATTGTAGATAATCTTCGGCTGGTTACGATTCTGAAATCGCCGTCACGATATCTGGTCCAATAAAGCCGAGAAGTGAATTCAAAATTTCCAAAAATTTTCCAAAAAAGTGGTTAAAATTGGTTCCATCGACCGAAAATTGGTGTCAAATTGCAGGTAATCTTCCGCTGGTTACGATTCCGAAATCGGCGTTACAATATCTGGTCCACTAAAGCCGAAAAGTGAATTCAAATTTTCCAAAAATTTTCCAAAAAAGTGGTTCAAATTGGTTCAATCGACCGAAAATTGGTGTCAAATTGTAGATAATTTTCTGCTGGTTACGATTCTGAAATCGCCGCCACGATATCTGGTCCAATAAAGCCGAAAAGCGAATTCAAAATTTCCAAAAATTTTCCAAAAAAGTGGTTAAAATTGGTTCAATAAACCGAAAATTGGTGTTAAATTGTAGATAATATTCCGCTGATTACGATTCTGAAATCGCCGTCACGATATCTGGTCCAGTAACGCCGAAAAGTGAACTCAAATTTTCCAAAAATTTTCCAAAAAAGTGGTTAAAATTGGTTCAATCGACCGAAAATTGGTGTCAAATTGTGGATAATCTTCCACTGGTTACGGTTCTGAAATCGCCGTCACGATATCTGGTCCAATAAACACGAAAAGTGAATTCAAAATTTCAAAAAAATTTCCAAAAAAGTGGTTAAAATTGGTTCAATCGACCCAAAATTAGTGTCAAATTACAGATAATCTTCCGGTGGTTACGATTCTGAAATCGCCATCACGATATCTGGTCCAATAAAGCCGAAAAGTGAATTCAAAATTTCCAAAAATTTTCCAAAAAAGTGGGTAAAATTGGAAAATCGACCGAAAATTGGTGTCAAATTGTGGATAATCTTCCGCTGGTTACGGTTCTGACATCGCCGTCACGATATCTGGTCGAATAAAGCCGAAAAGTGAATTCAAAATTTCAAAAAAATTTCCAAAAAAGTGGTTAAAATTGGTTCAATCGACCGAAAATTGGTCTCAAATTGTTGATAGTTTTCCGCTGATTACGACTGTGAAATCGCCGCCACGATATCTGGTCCAATAACGCCGAAAAGTGAATTCAAAATTTCCAAAAATGTTCCAAAAAAGTGGTTAAAATTAGTTCAATCGACCGAAAATTGGTGTCAAATTGAAGATAATCTTCCGCTGGTTACGATTCTGAAATCGCCGTCACGATATCTGGTCCAGTAAAGTCGAAAAGTGAATTCAAAATTTCCAAAAATTTTCCAAAAAAATTGTTAAAACTGGTTCAATCGACCGAAAATTGGTGTCAAATTGTTGATAATTTTCCGCTAGTTACGAATCTGACATCCCCGTCAAGATAGCTGGTCCACTAAAGCCGAAAAGTGAATTCAAAATTTTCAAAAATTTTCCAAAAAAGTGGTTAAAATCGGTTCAATCGACCGAAAATTATTGTCAAATTGTAGATAATCTTCCGCTGGTTACGATTCTGAAATCGCCGTCTCGATATCTGGTCTAATAAAGCCGAAAACTGAATTCAAAATTTCCAAAAATTTTCCAAAAAGTGGTTAAAATTGATTCAATCGACTAAAAATTGGTGTCAAATTGTAGATAATCTTCCGCTGGTCATGATTCTGAAATCGCCGTCACGATATCTGCTCCAATAAACCCGAAAAGTGAATACAAAATTTCCAAAAATTTTCCAAAAAAGTGGTTAAAATTGGTTCAATCGACCGAAAATTGGTGTCGAATTGTAGATAATCTTCCGCTAGTCACGAATCTGAAGTCGCCGTCATGATATATGCTTCAATAAAGACGAAAAGGTGATTTAAATTTTCTAAAAAAGTGGTAAAAATTGGTTTGACACCAATTTCTGGTTTTCTCAACTTTTAATATCTCGAATTTTTTCATTTTTAATTTTTAGATTGATCGATTTCATAATTTTCTGATTTTCGATTTTTTGGTTGTCCGATTTTTAAAGTTTTTTTATTAATTTTTTGATTTCTCAATAATTGTCGACTTTTTCATTCTCAATATTCTTCAATTTTTTTCGAATTTTGAATACTTGGCTTCACGATTTCTATAAAAAAATATCATCAGAATTGAGATAGGACGGGTGGGCGGGCTACATTTTGCTTCCTTTTTTCTTAATATCTGTAGACTTATTTGGGCAACAAGAAACTTAAAACATGTCTTAAATGTTAAATTTCTGGCATTGTATTTGGTGGGATTAACTAAAGGACTTGTGTATTTAAGTACTTTACCCCACTTACCTCTACCATTACAAAAGTCTATAAATAGAACAAACCCACAGTGCGTCAGTTTAGTCACTTTTGAAATAGTGTCCAACGCAGAAGTGCTGTTTATTTTCTCAAACCAAAACCACCAACAAGTGACATTAACCCACCAGGTAAATATACATAATTTATTTTGTTAAGTTGACATTTATCAATTTTAAAAACCCAATTTAACATTTAAAACGGAGACCTTAAAAAATCATTCTTAGTAAATTGGTAAATACTTCAAGTAAATCGTTAAACAACCATTACAATAAGCCCTACTTATACTTCTATAATCCCCGAACAATGCCTTAAGTACTAAGTCATTTATAATATTTGTGCGTACACGCTAATAAAACACAATATTTAACAAACGCAGACGCTCGATTATTTTATAAATAAACTCGTAGCCGCTGGCTCGCTTTGCCCCAGCGTCCCCTACCACCCCTACGTCATACCGCTGCGCTGCCGCTTCAAATTTTGAGAATCGCTGTATTGATTACAAGGTCGACGTTACGTAATTTACGCTCAGTTTTGTACTCAAACCATTCCAATACAATGTATTTCCACTCTATCATAGAAACAAGGTTATTTCCATTATTTGCGCATTCATAATCATGTGCTCAAAAAATCTTATCAATTATCTTATTTGTAAGACAAAAATAATGTAGTCGAGCGTTATTTTCCAGAGGAAATTTTCACAAAACACTCCGAAAATCGTTCCACAATGAATGTTAGTGGTGAGTAGAAATTATTAAAAAAAAAGTGAAAGTGTGACGCTGATTTTTTCAGATATCAGAACCAAATATAACGATAGAACGAATTTGTTCTTGGAGGAGGACATCGAGGTTAAAGAACCGTTTCATTTATTTGAAAAATGGTTCAATGGGGTAAGGGGACATCCCGCTATTGAGGAACCAAACGCCATGTGTTTAGCAACAGCGACAAAGTATATATAATTTTTTTAAAACACGTAATTCTTACAAGATTAATAAATTATTCCAGAGATGGTTTCCCATCTGCCAGATATGTTCTGTGTAAAGGGTACAGCAAAGAAGGGTTCAAATTTTTCACGCACTACACAAGCAGAAAAGGGCAAGAACTGGTAATAAATTAATTAATTATTTTTTTTTTTTTAAGAAAATTTCATTGTTTAACTTTCAGGAAGAAAATCCTCGCTGCGCACTTACATTTTACTGGGCGCCCTATAAAAAATCTGTGAGTACTACAACCACTAATAATCTCCATAAAGCACAAATTCCAGGTCCGTATTGAAGGAATTGCCGAAAAACTCCCGTTTTGCGACGCCGACGACTATTTTCAAACCCGACCATACCAAAGTCAAATTGGGGCTTTGTGTAGCAACCAAAGTAAACCAATCACAAGCCGCGAGGTTTTGGCGCGAAAAGAAGAGGAATTAAAAGGGGTTTATAGCGAAGGCGGTGTTCCAAGACCGCCACAATGGTACCAAAAATTTTTTCTTTTTTTTCTATGTTGTATAACGTGTAATTATAGGGGTGGCTATATTGTCAAACCCACCAGCATAGAATTCTGGCATGGCCAAACTGACAGAATTCACGACAGGATTAAATTCAGAAAACCACGCGATTCAAGTGAACCTGATGGAATTCTAACCCACCAAGGGGAAAATGGGTGGATATATGAAAGACTAGCTCCTTAGAGCGCTACTTTAGACTAATTTTAATTATAGCTCGTTTAAGTCCATCTGAACATACCCAATGGGTTGTGTGATTAAAAACGTCTTCCTTTTTTAGCGCGTCTTCAAACTGGACAATACCTCCCCCTACTCCAAAGTAGTGAGATTTAGCGGCTAGAAAACTGTATGTCATAAGAAAAATTCATCAATTAGGTCTCAATTAGTATAGGAAAAGGATACATTTCTCCATTTTTATGTAGTAAGTCACGAAATATAGTCAATATTTTTTTATAATTATTTACGTTGTATATAGTCTCTGAGGTGAAAATAAAATCAAACTTGTTTTCAGTTTGTTTTTGTAAATCTAAAAATGAGTTCCAGTCGCCATAGTAAAATCTGCACTTGTTTGACGCTATATTGTTCAAAAAAACATTAGGAATAGTGGCAGATTTAATCACTTCTTTGTTCTAAAAAAGTTCAGTTGTTTTATGGAACCAAATGATGATTTATTTACATAGTCTTGGAAAACCGTCGTTGCCCCCTTCAAACTTGCATATATTCCAACAACCCCACCGCCACACCCCAAATCAAGCACTCGTTTTTCATTCAGGTCTAAATTTTTAATAAATTCCAACAGATCAAAAGTGCACTCCCAAATTTTCAGCCCTCCTGCAAAAAACTGTGGATAACGCGCCTTCATACAAACACAGAATTACCCTCATACACCGCCGGGATTAAATCGGAATGGTTTTGTTCGGCGTTTAACACAGAATTGTCATTTTTGGGGCCATCATGTCTCAAAGTGTCAACAATATCCTTATCAGAAATATACTTGATATCATAGTTATCGCAATGTATCACGTTCGGGTGGTCATGGTTTCGCAAAATTACGTCTTCCGGTTTAATTTCTCTGCTCTCAAGCCAGTTTACGCACTCCGATTGCGATTCATCTGAAAACGAAAGTGAGGTTATGTTACACCAAGCGGGTGCTCACCACTTGTCTCATTTTCAACATTTTCGTTTGAAAAACCGAACTTGAACATGTTTTTGTGATGTTTTCATCGATCAACGACGATATTTAACGATTTTTGTACACTTTTGTTTGATTTAAATTTTGTTCGACACCAGAACATTTGGAATGAAAAACCCTAGATTTTTAGTAACTTTCGGTTATTATTCACCAACAATCAAAAAACACGTCTGAATTATGATCTGTCACTTTGTTCTAACCTATTTTGTTCTACATGTGTAACAAATTAATTTATTGATAAATTAAACCGTGAATAATGGACGAAAAAAGCCCCCTTAAAATGGAAAGCGACAATTTCGTGGGTGTTCTGGTCGCAATAGTCGTGGTAGTGTTAACTATAGGTAAAACCGTCGCACTTTCCATATGTTTGAAATTGAAAAGTCGCTTTTCCAGTGATATTTATTTTATACCGACGAAGAAAGGCCTCCAGGAACTGTATCCTCCTAACGGGGTTGTGTGACAGCGGTAAAACTTTAATTTATGCCCAACTGCTACACAATAAGTTCATTCAAACCCAAACATCGATAAAGGAAAACATAGGCACTTATGTTATCAACAAGGTGGGTTTTCTACAGTGTTTTCCAATTTTTAAATGTTGAATTGTGTAGTCGTCCCTCAAAGTGGTGGACATCCCTGGCCACGAGCGCCTCCGCGACAAATTCGTCGAACAATACAAAGACTTATCAAGGGCGATTATTTTCGTCATTGACTCCGCCACCATCCAACAAGACGTGCGAGACGCCGCTGAGTTTCTCTACAACATTTTAGTCGACCCCACAGTCACCAGAAACTCCCCGAATATCCTAGTTTTGTGCAATAAGCAAGACCAGACTTTGTCTAAAGGTAGCAACGCTGTTAGGTCAATCCTTGAGAAGGAATTGTAAGTGCTGTTCGTGGTTGGTGCAAATTTTTACAAACTTGTTACAGGAATACTCTTCGAATCACCAAATCCAGTCAGCTGGATTCAGTTGACCCCAAAGCTAGGAAATCCGCGAGTTTGGGGACCTCTGACTCTGATTTCTCGTTTTCTAGCCTCAATTGCAAGGTCGAGTTTGCCGAAAGTTTCGCGTTTAATAAGAACGGGTCTGTGGATGTGGATCAGCTGAAGAAGTGGTTGTCAAAAATTGCCTGAGTTGCGTGTTTTTATTGTTAAATTATTTATTAAATGGATTGGTAGATTGGTTTTTTATTTGATGCATTTTGTTATTTAACGCAATATTGTGAATATACGTGCGACTTTATTTTGTTGGTTTTATTCATTTTGGCTAGAATAATGTGAAAGTAGAGAAAATAATGAAGGTACTAATGTTTGTATTAGGAATAGAAGTTAGTTGATGCGATGAAACAGACTAGGAAGTAGGGATTTTGTGATAATGATAATAGAGAGTTAATGGTTGATAGAATTATTGATTTATTTTTTAAGTTTGCTTATGCAACACATTATACACTTGTGAAAAAACATGAAAACAGTTATTATTAAAATTGACAAACGAAAATGTGTTTTATTTACGAATATCGTGTAGATGATCAAAATTTGGCTAATGCACAGTTTTATGCAGTTTTTTCTATTGTAATTAATAGTTCGATGAATAAAGAAAGTCATCACAATTGAGATAGGGTGGGTGGGCGGGGCTTATATTTTGCTTTTTTTCTTAATAGTCGTAGTCTTCTTTTCGCAGCAATAAACTTAAAACGCGTTTGAAACAGGAAATATGGAATTTGTAATTACGCTCCGCCCCTCAGTCTGACAACGAATGGAAAATTTATCTCGACGGATGGGTGGGGCTTATTTTTTGAATTTTTTCTTCTTCTTAATATATATTGTTTTACTGTTTCTATTGCTCGATGTCTCAATGTTCGACTTTTCAGATTTTGATTTCCGATTTTTGAATTTTTCAATTTTTCGATTTCTTGACGTCTTGGTTTTTCGATTTTCAAAATTTTTCGATTTTATAATTTCCAGGTTTTGGATTTTCTCATTTTTTCGACATTTCAATTTTGAAAATTTTTCAAATTTCTGAATTTTTTGATATTTCGATTACTCGATCTTTCCATTTTTTTGACGTTTCGATTGTTTAATCTCTCGATTCTTTACTTTTTCGATTTTCGATTTTTCGATTTATTAATGTTTCTATTTCTCAATTTCTCAAATTTTTTAAATTAAAGATTTTCCAGTATGTTGATGTTTTCAAATCAACGATCTTTCAATTTTTCGACTTCTCGATTTCTCAATTTTTTATGTTTCAGTTTTGACTTTTTTTATTTTTCCATTCTGCAATTTTTCGACTTTTCAGATTTCGATTTTCCGATTTTTAAAATTTTTGATTTTTCGATTTTTCAGTTTTTACAATTTCTCGATTTTCCAATTTTTCCATTGTTCGATTTCTCACTATATATTTCGATTTTTCAGTTTCTCGATTTTTCAATTTTCTGATTTTTCTACATTTTGGACTTTCGATTTATGAATTTTTCAATTCTTCGATTTATTCACATCTCGGTTATTCGATTTTCAAAATTTTTCGACTTGTAAATTTCTCAAATTTCCAAGTTTTGGATTTCTCATTTTTTCAACTTTTCAATTTTGAAAATTTTTCAATTTATGAATTTTTTGATATTTCGATTACTCGATCTTTCCATTTTTTTGACGTTTCGATTGTTTAATCTCTCGATTCTTTACTTTTTCGATTTTCGATTTTTCGATTTATTAATGTTTCTATTTCTCAATTTCTCAAATTTTTTAAATTAAAGATTTTCCAGTTTGTTGATGTTTCAATTCAACGATCTTTCAATTTTTCGACTTCTCGATTTCTCAATTTTTTATGTTTCAGTTTTGACTTTTTTTATTTTTCCATTCTGCAATTTTTCGACTTTTCAGATTTCGATTTTCCGATTTTTTAAATTTTTGATTTTTCGATTTTTCAGTTTTTACAATTTCTCGATTTTCCAATTTTTCAATTGTTCGATTTCTCACTATATATTTCGATTTTTCAGTTTCTCGATTTTTCAATTTTCTGATTTTTCTAAATTTTGGACTTTCGATTTATGAATTTTTCAATTCTTCGATTTCTTCACATCTCGGTTATTCGATTTTCAAAATTTTTCGACTTGTAAATTTCTCAAATTTCCAAGTTTTGGATTTCTCATTTTTTCAACTTTTCAATTTTGAAAATTTTTCAATTTATGAATTTTTTGATATTTCGATTACTCGATCTTTCCATTTTTTTGACGTTTCGATTGTTTAATCTCTCGATTCTTTACTTTTTCGATTTTCGATTTTTCGATTTATTAATGTTTCTATTTCTCAATTTCTCAAATTTTTTAAATTAAAGATTTTCCAGTTTGTTGATGTTTCAATTCAACGATCTTTCAATTTTTCGACTTCTCGATTTCTCAATTTTTCATGTTTCAGCTTTGACTTTTTTATTTTTCCATTCTTCAATTTTTTGATCTCAGTTTTTGGAATTTTTCAATATCAATAGAGGGCGGGTGGGCGGGGCTAGTACTTGCTAGGGTAAGACGAATTTTGGCAAATGACATATCTTCTAAGAAAATAGAGGGTGGAAGGGCGGGGCTAGTATTTGATAAGGTAAATTTGCGATTAATACTCTATAAATTTAGAAACTCAATGTTTTTCTCTCAAATAAAACCATTTGGGACTAACTTCAAAATACTTATTCCTTTACAAAAAATTAAAAACATGTTTCTTAGTATCCTGTAATCAAACAAAAATTAAGAATTAAAAAATCATCACAATTGAGATAGGGTGGGTGGGCGGGGCTTACATTTTGCCTTTTTTCTGAATATTCGTAGTCTTCTTTTCGCAACAAGAAACTTAAAACGTGTTTGAAACAGGAACTATGGATTTTGTAATTACGCTCCGCCCCTCAGTCTGACAACGAATGGAAAATTTATCACGATTGAAATCCAGACGGATGGGTGGGGCTTATTTTTTTTTTTACTTAATACATAGCTTTCTCTGCGCAACATCATCACTGAAGAACATGTTGAACATGGTAATTCTTGCAGAAAAATACCGATTTTGCAATTAAGCTCCGCCCTCCCTCGACTAACAACGAACAAAAAAAAGCGTCACAACTGAGATAGGGTGGGTGGGTGGGGCTTATGTTTTTCATTTTTTCTTCTTCTTAATATATACCTATTGTTTTACCGTTTCAATTGCTCGATCTTTCAATTTTCGACTTTTCAGATTTCGATTTTCCGAGTTTTAAAAATTTTTACCATTCCAATTTTTCAATTGTTCGATTTCTCAATATATATTTCGATTTTTCAGTTTATCGATTCTTCAATTTTCTGATTTTTTAAATTTTGGACTTTCGAATTATGAATTTTTCAATTTTTTCGATTTCTTGACATCTCAGTTTTTCGATTTTCAAAATTTTCCAACTTTTAAATTTGTCAAATATCCAAGTTTTGGATTTCTCATTTTTTCGACATTTCGGTTTTGAAAATTTTTCAATCTCTGAATTTTTTCATATTTGAATTAGTCGATCTTTCCATTTTTTTGACGTTTCGATTGTTTAATCTCTCGATTCTTTACTTTTTCGATTTTCAATTTTTCGATTTATTGATGTTTCTATTTCTCAATTTCTCAAATTTTTTAAATTAAAGATTTTCCAGTTTGTTGATGTTTCAATTCAACGATCTTTCAATTTTTCGACTTCTCGATTTCTCAGTTTTTCATGTTTCAGTTTTGACTTTTTCTATTTTTCCATTCTTCAATTTTTTGATATTTCAGTTTTGGAATTTTTCAATATTTCAATTCTTCAATTTTTCGATTTTTCAGATTTCGATTTTCCGATTTTTAAAATTTTTGATTTTTCGATTTTTCAGTTTTTACAAAATCTAAATTTTCCAATTTTTCAATTGTTCGATATCTCACTATATATTTCGATTTTTCAGTTTCTCGATTTTTGAGTTTCTCGACATTTCAATTTTGAAAATTTTTCAATTTCCGAATTTTTTTGATATTTCGATTAGTCGATCTTTCCATTTTTTTGCCGTTTCGATTGTTTAATCTCCGGATTCTTTACTCTTTCGATTTTCAATTTTTCGATTTATTGATGTTTCTATTTCTCAATTTCAAATACTAGCCCCGCCCACCCACCCTCTGTTTTCTTGGAAGGTATGTGATTTGCCAAAATCAGTCTTATCTTAGCAAGTACTAGCCCCGCCCACCCGCCCTCTGTTTTCTTGAAAGGTATGTGATATGCCAAAGTCAGTTTTATCTTAGTAAGTACTAATTAATTATTATTTAATAATAATTTATTGAATCATTTGAATATAGAATATAGTACTTAAGATAAGCCTGATTTTGGCAAATCACAGTCCTTCCAAAAAAATAGAGGGCGGGTGGGCGGGGCTAGTACTTGCTAAGATACGACGAATTGTGGCAAATGACATATCTTCTAAGAAAATAGAGGGTGGATGGGCGGGGCTAGTATTTGATAAGATAAATTTGCGATTAATCTATACTTATATAATAAAGCTGAAGCTGTTGTTTATTTGAACACGCTAATCTCAGAAACTACTGGTTCAAATTCAAAAAATCTTTTTGTGTTGGATAGTCCATGTATCATATCTACATATAGGCTATATAAAATCACGCTACGATCATTACGAGTGAAGTAGCAATGAAAAATTCGGAAAAACGGGAAAATTATTCCTCCTTTGACAGCTTCCGTTGCTTACGCTGCTTAAACGGTTAAAGTTACGTAAAAATCATGTATGACGAAATTGTTCCCCTCTAAAAGTTCTAAAGAAAAGTCCCCGACAGCATATGTCTATCTTTTAAGGTCGAGCCAGTATAACCTTTTTTATGGTAATGAAATTTGTTCTAAAATAATAATGCATTTGTATAAAATTCTCGCGTCACAATGTTTGTAACCGAACTTCTCCGAAATGGGTAAACCGATTTGTATGAAATTTTTTGTGTCTATTCGGTAGGTCTGACAATAGGTTGTAAACTATTTTTTAAACCCCTAAGTGATAAGGGTGGCCCACCCTAAAAAATGTTTGTCTATTTTTTTGACAATTTTTTTTATTTTTATTTTTTTAAGATTTGGCATCAAAAAATACACATAACCCTAAATTTTCACCTTTCTACCACCAACCCCCATTTATTAATCATCTATAAAATAAAAATCAATTGCTGTTCCTATTATGTCTCGCTAAGACTCAAAAACGGCTTGACCGATTTGAAACATTTTTTATATTACGGGGATGCTTTATAAATAAAAAAAATAAGGATAACTTAAAAGAACAGTAAAAAATTAAAAAATTCTAAAAATTTTGTATGGGAATCGCCACTTCGAATTACTTTCAATAGTTGGCGTCTCTGACGGACCTGTCGTCTAACTGACGTGTCATACAAAACTAATTCTTCCGTGCGATTGTGAAAAGTATATTGCATTTGAAATCGTTCTTTGTTTTTTCGTAAAAAAAAACGTCGTTTATTTTAAGACAAGCCTTGGTTAAAGTGAATTTAATTACACATTGCCAAAGTTTCTTATTCATTTTGATCTGCCATTCTATTTACCTATATTCACTTTGTTGGTTTTGACAAAACCTCAAACTTTACCGTTATTCGAGGATTTAATTTGAAGTTTTCAATATTTTAAAATTCTCAAGACAAAATTTACAGATTTGATTGACTGTGAAAATAATTCTGTGTCGTTTTATGAAGTTCACTAAAATGCCGAGAAGACGACAACCTCACATAGGTCCACGAATCAAATGTGCGACGAACTACCTCAGGTGCAAACCGCATTGATTTATTTCATGGGCAATTCGGATATGGAAGTTGATCAGCGTTGTGCTCATAATCAACATAATCAAACATTGAAGCGAGACATTAAGTGGTATGAATAAAACTGAGTAGATACTCATATTCGAAGTACGAAGTACCTACTTCATTATTACTCTTATATACCTGAGCATCTACTCTATGTACTGAGTACCTACTGGGAAACATTGTATCTCCCCGGACACAAACTGAACATCTACGCGTTTTGTGAGCATTTAATCTAGAAATGAGCATCGGCGTGGCAAATAACTGAGCTGTCTGTAAAGTAGCTTAGAAAACCAGTAGGATCGTCGTAAGAGTGAATTTTAACTAAACATGGTGACTTTCATGAATGCGGAACGTCGTCAAAAGGTGCATTCAGTTTGAAAAACACATTAGGAGCAGGAATATCGAAAACTTTTCATGTAATTAACTTTTATTTATTCATAAATTGTGCAGTGCGTTTTTTCTAACACTGGCCATAGAGATTCCCATCTCAAGGTGTCTACCCCATACTAACTTATATTTTGGTGATTCGATTTTTGCCTTGATGGTTGAACACTGTCACTGTTGTCCTTTTTTGTTGTATCGAGATGCTACTTGAGCATCAACTGTTGCTTACTGAAGTATTAGTATCATCTAGAAAAACTAGAAATATTTTGATTTGATATTCGAGTAGATACTTCGTATTTCGAGTATGAGCATCTACTGAGTTTTATTTATATCAACCATTGTCAAAAAATTGATCGAACGTTGTTTCGACAGAACTTCCTTCGCACCAAAAGTATAATGAAACATATTCAGCATTTTCGAGTTGAGTCTTTTCTTCACACAATTTTGTGATGACCTAATCAACATTTACTATCAACACGTAGATATACCACCTTGGATTGGTGCAGTGTAATACTAAAAATAACTGTATTGTATTCCCAAAATTATCTGCGAAAATCGAGTGAGCCATTCCATCAATTTTTTGGGGGGAATAAATAAATATTCTTAACAATTTACCATGCTTACAATAACTTTAAAACGTCTGCAAGATCTCAAAGTATTCATTTTTGCAACTCTTGAATTATTCACTAAAATAAATTGACTGATCCATATATTTTTTTGAGTCACTGTAAAAGCAAATCTAAAAAATATGAATGCAGTGATAAATTACCAAAATATACTGATGATATTTTCCACATTTTAGATAGGATTTATTCGGCAAAATCTTGAGATGACGTCTTCAAGTTTTTGGGCTTGATAAACAGATATATTTTGATTGAAAACCTACCATGTCAAACAGTAACTTCAAAACGTCTGCAATATTTCAAAATTCAGTTTTGCAATTCTTGATTCAATCAATAAAATAAATTGACTCAGTGATTAATTTTTTTGAGACACCCGCTATAACCAAAACTAAAAAATATGAATGGAATGATAAATCACAAGTATAGTCTCATCCTATTTTGGACATTTTAGATAGGATTCATTTGGCAAAATTTTGGGCTGACGTCATCAATTTTTTCGAGGGGATAAGTAAATATATTTTGAATAAAAATTTATTATGCTTATCATATGTTTAAAACATCTGCAAGATTTCAAAGCATTCGATTTTGCAGATTCAAAATTAAATTGTAGGTGAAACGGAGTTCACGGGGTCAGCTAGTACTCTATAAATTTAGAAACTCAATGTTTTTCTCTCAAATAAAGCCATTTGGGACTAACTGCAAAATACTTATTTTTTTACAAAAAATTAAAAACATGTTTCTCAGTATCCTGTAATCAAACAAAAATTAAGAATAAAAAAATTATTACAATTGAGACAGGGTGGGTGGGCGGGGCTTACATTTTGCCATTTTTCTGAATATTCGTAGTCTTCTTTTCGCAACAAGAAACTTAAAACGTGTTTGAAACAGTAACTATGGATTTTGTAATTACACTCCGCCCCTTAGTCTGACAACGAATGGAAAATTTATCACGATTGAAATCCAGACGGATGGGTGGGGCTTATTTTTTTTTTACTTAATACATAGCTTTCTCTGAGCAACACCATCACTGAAGAACATGTTCCACATGGTAATTCTTGCAGAAAAATACCGATTTTGCAATTAAGCTCCTCTTGACTAACGACGAACAAAAAAAAGCGCGTCACAACTGAGATAGGGTGGGTGGGTGGGGCTTATGTTTTGCATTTTTTCTTCTTCTTAATATATATTGTTTCACTGTTTCAATTGCTCGATTTTTCAATTTTCGACTTTTTAGATTTCGATTTTCCGAGTTTTAAAAATTTTTGTTATTCCAATTTTTCAATTGTTCGATTTCTCAATATATATTTCGATTTTTCAGTTTCTCGATTCTTCAATTTTCTGATTTTTTAAATTTTGGACTTTCGATTTATGAATTTTTCAATTTTTCGATTTCTTGACATCTCGGTTTTTCGATTTTCAAAATTTTTCGACTTTTAAATTTCTCAAATTTCCAAGTTTTGAAATAAAGATTTTGCAATTAAATTCCGTTCCTTTAGCTCTCGACGATTAAAAAAAAATTCGTCACAATTGAGACAGGGTGGGTGGGCGGGGCTTATGTTTTGCCTTTTTTCTTAATATACACAGCCGTCTTTTCAGAACAAGAAACTGAAAACATGTCTAAAATGGTAAATTTTATCCGATACACTTCTCTACAAATTTACCATTTTGAACATGTTTTCAGTTCTTGTCGTGAAAAGAAAAGTACGTACATATGTTAAGGGAAAAAAAGACAAAATACAAACCCCACCCACCCACCCTCATTTAAATTGTACTAATGTTTTTATTCGTTGTGAGCCGAAGGGCGGAGTTTATTGCAAAATGCTTATTTCTCTACAAGAAACTACTATATTGAACATGTTTTTGAATACTATATATGTTGAGTGGAAAAAAAACAAAAAATAAGTTTTAAAGTTGAAGCCTTGTTTTGCTTTTTTATAAAATAAAAAAAAAATCAATTTTTATTGTGAAGTTTTTTTTATGATTTTTTTTAACGTTCATCCTATTTTTAAGATTGTTTTTTAAAAAGTTATATACTTCTAAAGATTTTGCCAAAATCAGTCTTATCAAGCAACTATTATTAGTTCCGAAACGCTCGTACATAACGTACTGAAGAATTAATTCGCCATTTTTCAGACACCCGGTATATTTAATTTTATAGAATTACATACTCATGTATGTGTGATTCATGAATCCGTGTCGACTTTTCACCCTAGACATCAAGATTTTTTGGAAAAAATTCAAATTTTACAATTTAACTTGAAAATTGCAAAAGCGAATTTACTGAAATATTGAACAAATGTACTTTAAATTTTATAAAATAACATATTCCTGCATGTGTGATTTATGAATCCGAGTTGAGTTTTTGATTGTAACTATTTAAAACTTCTCACAATCACCAAATCCCGTAACATCTTCTTACCCCCATTACTCCATCTGTAATTGCCACCCAGTGACTATCATTTTTTAAATTTATAAAGAACTGAAAAGAAGTGCTGACTGGAATAAACTAAATTTTCGAAGGGTTAACCTAGCCATCAATGCAATATCGAACCTGTCACTGCATTTGAATGCACACAATTAATATTAATTTTTGGCCATACCGAACTTTTAACCCTTCGATTTTGAATCGAAAGCATCCCCATCCCTCGACTCGCATTTTAATTATGCGAAAATGACACTGCAACATTATGCACATGCACTCACAAATTGCCACTCTAACACTTTCTTTAAGTCTGAAAGTGACAAGCTCGCACCTAATTAGAATCGAAAAAATCTTGAAGAATTTTACGACCGGTATATCATCATTATCCCGTGAATGACTACATTTATGGGTACAAAGTAGGTGCCGAATAATAATGAACCATGACGTAGCACTTAGTAACGTGATAAAAGCAATCTCGTTAGTTGCACCGCTAAAGTGTAATGACGGGCCTAAAAAAATAATAAGTGTCTCGGACGGGTTCAGAATTTTAATTCAAGTGGAGTTGTGCAGGGATTTATCTTGAGGCTTGCATTGTTTTCGGTGTTTGCGAACGACTACTGTCACTATCGACCGTTATATGTTATATAATATATGTTACAGCTAATATCCGAAATACGTTATTATGCATAATAACTAGATATTTTAGGAATTATGCGTAATAACTAAACTTGTCAGTTATTATGCATAATAACCGGAAACCTTAGGAATTATGCATAATAACTGAATTTTTCAGTTATTATGCACAATAACGGAAACGTTTTGGTAATATTGATAATAACTAACAGAGGAACAGAAATTATGCATAATACCTGAAACATTAATCATTAAGCATATCGCCTAACAGGCCAGGGCCGATAATTTTTGAGGCGATCTGAGGTCGGGAAGTGGAAGAGGGTGAGCTTTTAAGGGTAGAAAACGGTTTATCATGATTTCCGGCAAAACTACAAGTCCTATCGAAAAAAGTTAAATGGCAAAATTCTAGGTAATAAAAGGATCTACAACTTTTGTATTTAGACTTTTTTACATAACCTCAAAATTTATGCGAAAAATGCAAATAACCGAGTTTTTGGTTTTATTTTTATCTCCCACAAAAAAGTTTTTTTTTTCACGAAATTTGGTGCAAACTTACCTATTTATGTCCCAAAGTCACTGTAATTTTTTTGATTCAAAATATTTATTTTTCCCCCTTATTTTGATTTAATATCGAAAAACCACCCTAATTTTCAATCGAAAATTCTCACGTCAAAATGTTTGCTTTTTTAAAAAAATCGGTGTGCTTTTTGTTCGTTGAAATCTCTACTTTCTGATGGTAAAAAAAAGTATACATTACTATGACAAATTTTCACAGGAAATCCAAAAAACGAAAAACCCGATTTAAAATTTTTTTTTATCATGTAAAATTTTGAGCTATTTACTAAAATTTACACTTTAATTACTCGAAAAAAGTAAGATTCCATGTTACACTGATAAACTCAAAAATTTTAAATCCATGAAACAAACGCCTTCTGTTGGTGGCAGATTTGTCAATATGAAATAGGATTTAATTCTTGCCAATTTATTTTCGAAATTTTAATTGATTGAGTGTTATATTGTCATTTTTACATTTATAAATATATTTGATTAATTGTAATCCATTTTTTGCGATATCTTCTTTGTTTGCATGTTTTTTATAAAAAATATTGGCCAAATTTGACAAATTTTTATCGTCTAACTAGTAAACCCAGCAAACGTTGTTTTGCCATATAAATTATTTCTAGTGAATATTTTAGTAGTTAAATAAAAAATTATATTCAACAGCCATCTTGAACCCTATTGCGTGGATGAAAGTAAAGATACTAATATCGTTACTACAAAATGGGGGTTGGTGGTAGAAGGGTGAAAATTTAGGGTTATATGTATTTTTTGAAGCCAAATCTTAAAAAATAAAAATAACAAATTTTGTCCGAAAAATAAAAAAAAATGTTTTGGGTGGGCCACCCTTATCACCTAGGGGTATACAAAATAGTTTACGACCTATTCTCAGACCTACCGAATATAGACAGAAAATTTCATCAAACCGTTTCGGAAGTGTTTGGTTACACACACTGTCACACGAGAATTTTATATATTAGAAGACAATAAATTTACGATGTTTTTCTTTCTTTTTCCGGCAAACCCAGAAAAACAATACAGAAATGCAACGATATTTTTGAAAGATTCATATTTGAAACTGTTGGACGTGAAAAATAGATCTTTTACATTTCCAGAACCTGGTTTGAGAAAATAAATGTCATAATTATTTGAATTCAATTGATTCAAGAGGATCAAAATATCTTGACCCAGAACTATGACAGTTTTATTAGTATCTCTGGCAGTTTCTATCGAGATCTTAATTATGTCAGCATCAGCATCTTCTTCTGCTTGTTTACAGCAAAATCCTTGTGACTGTAGATCCCAAAAGTTTCTTTTAAATAAGTCAATTCGTCACGATTCTCTTCAAGTAACTCAGCCTGCATGTGTATTTTTATAGGCGATGTTGTTCACTCTTCTGATGGGCTAAAATTTTTCGTAGGCCATTCAGGTATATAAGTTATCTTAAAATAGCAATAAATAGGCACCTATGCATATAATTTAAAAATTATTCTACAACTTTACAAAATATTGTAGATGTCTTATAAAGTATTAAGACTATTAAGTGTATTAACTTATTTGATTGTTAATTTATGGTAGTATATTTCGATTTGCAATTTTTTAATTTATCAATGTAACATGGAATATTACGTTTTTCGAGTAATTAACGTGTACATTTTAATAAATAGCTCCAAATTTTACATAATAATTAAAAAACAAATTTTTGAATTCGAGTTTTTTCGTTTTTTTGCATTTCCTGTGAAAATTTGCCGTAGTAATGTATAATTTTTTTACACCTTCAGAAAGTAGAGATTTCAGCTAACAAAAAGCACACCAATTTTTTAAAAAAGCAAATATTTTGACGTGAGAATTTTCAATTGAAAATTAGGGTGGATTTTCGATATTAAATCAAAATAAGGGAAAAAATAAACATTTTGAATAAAAAAAAATTACAGTGAGGTTGGGACATAAATAGGTAAGTTGTCACCAAATTTCGTTAGATTTTTTTTTTTTTGTGTGAGATAAAAATAAAAAACCAAAAACTCGGTTACAGGGCCGATAATTTTTGAGGCGATCTGAGGTCGGGAGGGTCTGAGAGGGTGAGCTTTTAAGGGTAGAAAACGGTTTATCATGATTTCCGGCAAAACTACAAGTCCTATTGAAAAAAGTTAAATGGCAAAGTTTTAGGTAATAAAAGGATCTACAACTTTTGTATTTAGACTTTTTTACATAACCTCAAAATTTATGCGAAAAATGCAAATAACCGAGTTTTTGGTTTTATTTTTATCTCCCACAAAAAAGTTTTTTTTTTCACGAAATTTGGTGAAAACTTACCTATTTATGTCCCAAAGTCACTGTAATTTTTTTGATTCAAAATATTTATTTTTCTCCCTTATTTTGATTTAATATCGAAAAACCACCCTAATTTTCAATCGAAAATTCTCACGTCAAAATGTTTGCTTTTTTAAAAAAATCGGTGTGCTTTTTGTTCGTTGAAATCTCTACTTTCTGATGGTAAAAAAAAGTATACATTACTATGGCAAATTTTCACAGGAATTCCAAAAAACGAAAAACCCGAATTTAAATTTTTTTTTATCATGTAAAATTTTGAGCTATTTATTAAAATTTACACTTTAATTACTCGAAAAAAGTAAGATTCCATGTTACACTGATAAACTCAAAAATTTAAAATCCATGAAACAAACGCCTTCTGTTGGTGGCAGATTTGTCAATATGAAATAGGCTTTAATTCTTGCCAATTTATTTTCGAAATTTTAATTGATCGAGTGTTATATTGTCATTTTTACATTTATAAATATATTTGACTAATTGTAATCCATTTTTTGCGATATCTTCTTTGTTTGCATGTTTTTTATAAAAAATATTGGCCAAATTTGACAAATTTTTATCGTCTAACTAGTAAACCCAGCAAACGTTGTTTTGCCATATAAATTATTTCTAGTAAATATTTTAGTAGTTAAATAAAAAATTAAATCAAAATAAATAAATAAATTATAATTAAATTAAATTATAAATTATACATAAAAATTTATCGTACGACAATGATTATATTCAACAGCCATCTTGAACCCTATTGCGTGGATGAAAGTAAAGATACTAATATCGTTACTACAAAATGGGGGTTGGTGGTAGAAGGGTGAAAATTTAGGGTTATATGTATTTTTTGAAGCCAAATCTTAAAAAATAAAAATAACAAATTTTGTCCGAAAAATAAAAAAAAAATGTTTTGGGTGGACCACCCTTATCACCTAGGGGTATATAAAATAGTTTACGACCTATTCTCGAGATCTTAATTATGTCAGCATCAGCATCTTCTTCTGCTTGTTTACAGCAAAATCCTTGTGACTGTAGATCCCAAAAGTTTCTTTTAAATAAGTCAATTCGTCACGATTCTCTTCAAGTAACTCAGCCTGCATGTGTATTTTTATAGACGATGTTGTTCATTCTTCTGATGGGCCATTCAGGTATGTAAGTTATCTTAAAATAGCAATAAATAGGCACCTATGCATATAATTTAAAAATTATTCTACTACTTTAACAAAATATTGTAGATGTCTTATAAAGTATTAAGTGTATTAATTTATTTGATTGTTAATTTATAGTAGTATATTTCGATTTGCAATTTTTTAATTTATCAATGTAACATGGAATATTACGTTTTTCGAGTAATTAACGTGTACATTTTAATAAATAGCTCCAAATTTTACATAATAATTAAAAAACAAATTTTTGAATTCGAGTTTTTTCGTTTTTTTTGCATTTCCTGTGAAAATTTGCCTTAGTAATGTATAATTTTTTTACACCTTCAGAAAGTAGAGATTGACAATTAGGGTGGATTTTCGATATTAAATCAAAATAAGGGAAAAAATAAACATTTTGAATAAAAAAAATTACACTGAGATTGGGACATAAATAGGTATGTTTTCACCAAATTTCGTATTTTTTTTTTTTTTTTTGTGGGAGATAAAAATAAAAAACCAAATACTCGGTTATTTGCATTTTTCGCATAAATTTTGAGGTTATGTAAAGAAAGTGTAAATACAAAAGTTATAGATCTTTTTATTACCTACAACTTTGGTATTTAATTAACTTTTTGCGATAGGACTTGTAGTTTTGCCGGAAATCGTGATAAACCGTTTTCTACCCTTAAAAGCTCACCCTCTTCCACTTCCCGACCTCAGATCGCCTGTAAATTATTTTTTCTTTTATTTTTGTTATATTTTCTTCCTTTTCCAATGGGTATCATCCTGTTCTAAATTTTTTTGTTCTCAAAAATTATCGGCCCTGGCCTATTAGGCAATATGCTTAATGACTAATGTTTCAGGTATTATGCATAATTCCTGTTCCTCTGTTAGTTATTATCAATATTACCTAAACGTTTCCGTTATTGTGCATAATAACTGAAAAATTCAGTTATTAGGTAACTGAAAAATTCAGTTATTAGGCATAATTCCTAAAATGTCTAGTTATTATGCATAATAACGGATTTCGGATATTAGCTGTAACATATATATATATATATATATACATATAGAAGCGTTTTTGTCCCTTTCGGTCTTCAGGGAATAACCCAGTTTCTAGAGAAGGGTTGACCCATTCACGTCCCATGATTAATCGATCCATCAATAATTGATAAAAAGAGGTTGCAAATTCATGATCGTAACGGTCTATTAAACGCGTTCGCACGAATGACATTCAGTGGATGCAGACAACTGCTTAGTCATCGCTTCAGGTGCATCCTCGCCCTTCCCCAACAAACCCAACCACTTTTAGTTAATATTTTATTATTTAATAATTACATACTAACGTGATACGCGATATTGACCAAACGATTGAATCTTAGTTAGAAATCTAACTCAGGTAGAAATTGCTGTTGGGCTACTGAAGACAGTTCCGTATCGATCGGTTTAGTGTCGTCGTACAGAGCCGGAGCTTCGCACAAAATCGCAAACGTCCCAGCAATCGACGCTATAATAAAAATCCAAAGAAACAGCCGGTCTAGAACCATTGCTACAAACCCCCAATCCTGATCCTCCTGCAACCACACAAACAATTTAAAATCGATACCGCAATCTCGCACTCACCGCATTGAACTGATCTTGTCTTTGTATATGGTGCTGGATGAACATGACGTTGTGAATGGCCTTCTCCAGCTCGAACGGGTACTTCTTCCGGGTCCCGGAGTCGCTCTCATCCAGCCCGGAAAACACCGACGGCAGCCCGTTGTACCCCAACCTGCTCCCCAGCGTCCCCGTGAAGCCGCGCAGTCGATTCGTCGTGGAGCTGGAGTGCAGCCCGTTGCAGCCGCTAGCTCTGTTCCTAGACGAACTCGAAGAGCTAGAGGAAGACGATCCTGTGGATGGCATCGACTCGAGTTCGCGCTGCTTTTTCAACGCCATCCGACAGGAGATTTTATTGGCGGCGAGTTCGGTCAACAGGTCTTTGGGGACCCGCATCAAGAGCAGCTTCGGGACGCTCTTGATGAAGAAGCTGCGAACCCAAGGCGCCATTTTGTGGGTGCTGGGTTTGCGGTAGTGCACGTTGAGGATGATGATGGTAATGACGACGGAGAGGGCGACGAGGACCATGGTGAAGAGGATGTATTTGCCGAGGAGGGGCAAGGCGAGGGAGGTGGATGGGATGATTTCGGAAATAAGGAGAAAGAACATGGTTTGGGAGAGGAGGATATTAATACAGAGGGCGATTTTCTCCCCGGAGTCAGCCGGGAGGTAGAAAACGAGGACTGAAAGATAGGAGATTCCGACGCAGGGGACGATTAGGTTGACGGTGTAGAAAAGGGTTTTGCGGCGGAGTGTGATATTGAAGAAGATATCTAAAAGCTAATGTTAGTTGTGGGTTTTGGGGCTGAAATTCTTACCGGGGTAGGGTTCTGCACAGCAGGGGTAGTACTTTCGTGGCGCTCTGCTGGCACACCCAGAATGTCCCATTCCACGCTGGGATAATATTCACGTAAATCGATTCCTACTTCTACTTTGTCTTCGCCAGCCTTCTGATTGATGTGTTTTAGATCGATCTGCCGAACACCAGATTATTTAATTAGTGTCAGTTCTACTAAATATATTTGAGTGGTGGTGGAATGTTGTATAAATATGTGTTCTTGTTGTCGAAATAAGTCTACACATATTAAGAAAAAAAGGCAAAATATATACCCCGCCCACCCACCCGATCTCAATTGTGATGATTTTTTTTGTTCGTCGTGAGCCAAGAAAGCAAAGCTTAACTGAAAATTCCTTATTTCTTTACAAGAAATTTAAATCCATGTTTTGTGAAGAAATAAGTATTTTGCAGTTAAGCTCCGCCCCCTTAGTTCACGGCGAATAAAAAAAATTTATCACAATTCTTCAATTTTCCGATTATTATTTAAATTTTGGATTTTTCGATTTTTCAACTGCTCGGCTTTTTGATATAGCAATTTTTCGATTTTTAAGTCTTATATCTTTCAATTTTTAGATTTTTTGATGATTCGATTTCCAGATTTTTCGATTTTTCGATATTTTAATGTTTCTATTTTTTAAATTTTACACTTTTCGATTTTTCGCACTTTCCGATTTTTCAGTTTTTCAGATCTTCGATATTTAAATTTTTCAAGTTTTCGATATTTTCAAATTTTTTATCTTTCAGTTTATTGATTTTTCAATTTTTCAATTTTACGATTTTTTTTATTCCATTTCTTAGCATTTCGGTGTTTGGATTTTAAAAAATTTTCGACTTTCCGATTTTTCAACATTTCAGTATGTTATTGGGAATTTTCAATTTTTGGATGTTCTAATTTTTCGATTTTTCAGTTTGGGAATTTTTCAATTTCTCGAGTTTTCAGTTTTTCAATTCTTCAATTTTCCAATTTTTTAAATTTTGGCTTTTTCGCATTTTCGGCTTTTCGACTTTTTAATTTTCTAATTTTTCGATTTTCCGATTTTTCGTCATTTCAGTTTTGGAATCATACAATTTCTCAAGTTTTCAGATTTCGATTCTACACTTTTCTAATTTTTTTAATATTGATTTCTCCGTTTTTCAATTTTTTTTCCGTTTTTTGGCTTGTCGATTTTTCAATTTTTCGATTTTCTAAATTTTGGATTTTTCGAATTTTCGACTTCTCGGCTTTTGGCCTTCTTTTCACAACTTGAAACTAAAAACATGTTTAAAATGGAAAATAGTTGCAAAAACCACATTTCCGTGCAAAAATATATCATTTTGACAATGTTCTAAGTTTCTTGTGAAAAGATGGCCATGTATATTAAGAAAAAAAAGGGAACATATAAGCCCCGCCCACCCACCCTATCTCAATTCTGATGATTTTTTTTTTTAATTCGTCGTAAGTTGAGGGGCGGAGCTTAATTGTAAAATCCTTATTTTTCTACGAATAATTATCATGTGAAATATGTTCAACAATCGAGAAGTCGAAAAATCAAAAACTAAAGAAAAAATTTGAAAATTTGAAAAATCCGAATATTTAAGGAAAATTCGGATAATCGAGAAATAGGAAATCGAACAATAGCAACATCAAAAAATCGAAAAATTCTAAATGTGGAAAAACCAAAATATCGATTAATCGAAAAACTGAAGACAAAAATACAGAAAATAGACATTTGAGAAATCAAAAAATGGAAAATTTGGAAAATGGGAAATTGAAATATCGAAAATTCGAAGAACCTAGAAGTCAAAAATACGAAAAATCGATAACTGAGAGAGAAATCGAAAAAGCAAACAATTTATGAAAAAACTGAAAAATCGGAAAATCGTAAAATCGACACATCAAGCTAAATATCAAAAAAGAAAATATACAAGAAAACGAGAAACTGAAATCAAAAATTCAAAATTCAGAAAAATTTAAGAAAAAAATCGAAAAATAACTGAGGAATCGAAAAACCGAAAAATCGACAAATCAAAAAATTAATGAAAAAACTTTAAAATTCAGAGAACCAAAAAATCAGAAAATTATAAAATCCATCAATCTAAAAATCAAAAATGAAAAAATTCGAATCATTGAAAGTTGGGGAAAACGAGAAATTGTGAGTTCGAAATTCGAAAAATTGAAGAAACATTTTTAAAAATCTCAAAAATCATAAATCGAGAAACTGAAATATTAAGATTTCAAAAATCGAAGATTGAGAAATCGAGATATCGAGAAATCAAAAATTTGACACATTAGAACAATTGAAAAATTTTTAAAAATCTCAAAAATCAACAATTGAGAAACAATATTTCGGTTCAAAAATCGCAAATTGGGAAATCCAGAAACCGAGAAATTGAAAATCTGAAATATTAGAACGACTGAAATATTGAAAAAATCGAGAAATTAAAAATTCGAATAACCGAAAAGTCAAAAATTCGAAAAATCGAAATCTGGAAAATCGAAAAATCGAAATACCTAAAATTAAAAAACCCGGAAAATTAATAACTGAAAAATCGAAAGACCGAGAAATCAAAAAATTCATGAAAAAACAAAAAAATCGGAGATTCGAAAAATCAAAAAATCAGAAAATCGTAAAATCGAGAAATCGATGAATCTAAAAATTAAAAGAAAAAAATCGAAAAAATCGGCATTCGAGAAATCAAAAGATGGAAAATTCGAAAAACTGGAAATTGAAACATCGAAAATTCGAAGAACCGAATAGTCAAAAATACGAAAAACCGATAACTGAGAAATCGGAAAACCGAGAAATCGAAAAATCAAAATATTAATGAAAGAACTTAAAAAATCGTAAAATCGTAAAATCGAGACATCGATCAACCTAAAAATCAAAAAAGAAAAAATCGAGAAAACGAGAAACCATGGAGCCAAAAATTCAAAATTCGAAAAAAATTGAAGCAAAAAATCCAAAAATTCAAAAATCAACAATCGAAAAACCAAAATATTGAGAAAATCGAAAATTCAAAAAACCGAGAAATCAAAAATTCAAAATTCGAAAAAATTGTAGCAAAAATTCGAAAAATTAAAAAATCGATATTCCAAAAACCAAAATATTGAGAATTCAAAAATCGACACTAATTGAGAAATCGAAAAACCGATCAAAAAATTAATGAAAAAACTTTAAAAATCGGAGAACCGAAAAAAAAGAAAATCAATCTAAAAATCAAAAATGAAAAAATTCAAAATATTGAAAGTTGGGAAAACGAGAAATCGCAAGTTCAAAATTCGAAAAATTGAAGAAAAAATTAAAAAATCTCAGAAATCAACAATCGAGAAACCGAAACATTGTAAATCCAAAAATCGAAAATTGAGAAATCCAGAAACCGAGAAATCGAAAATTTGAATAGACCAATTAAAGAAAACTGAAAAATTGAGAAATCGAAAATTCAAAAATTCAAAAAACCGAGAAATCAAAAATTCAAAATTCGAAAAATTGAAGCAAAAATTGGAAAATTCAAAAATCAACAATCCAAAAACCAACATATTGAGAATTCAAAAATCGACAATAATTGAGAAAAATCGGCAAATCAAAAATTAATTAAAAAATTTCAAAAATCGGAGAACCGAAAAATCAGAAAATTATAAAATCCGGAAATCGATCAATCTAAAAATCAAAAATGAAAAAATTCGAAACATTGAAAGTTGGGAAAACGAGAAATCGCAAGTTCAAAATTCGGAAAATTGAAGAAAAAATTCGAAAAATCTCAACAATCGAGAAAACCGAAACATTGTGAATCCAAAAATCGAAAATTGAGAAATCCAGAAACCGAGAAATCGAAAATTTGAAATATTAACCAATTAAAGAAAACTTTAAAAATTCGAGATCGAGAAATTGAGAAATCGAAAATTCGAACGATCAACAACTGAGAAATACAAAAATCGAAAAACCGAAATTTCGAAAGTTCAACAATCGAAAATTGGAGAATCCAGAATTCGAAAAATGGAAAAATGATTTTTCGGATAAAACTGAGAAATCGAAAAACCTACAAATTAAACATCAAAAAATTCATGAAAAAACTTAGAGATTCGAAAAATCAAAAAATCAGAAAATCGTAAAATCGAGAAATCGATAAGTCTAAAAATTAAAAAAGAAAAAAAAATCAAAATATTCAAAGTCGAGAAAACGAGAAATCCTGAAATCAAAAATTCAAAATTCGAAAAATTGAAGAAAAAATTCTATAAATCTCAAAAATCAACAATCGAAAAACCGAAATATTGAGAATTCAAAAACCAAAAATTGAGTAATTTAGAAACCGAAAAACCGAAAATTTTAAATTATGGATCAATTATTAAAGAAAACTTTGAAAAAAACGAAAAATCAACAAATCGAAACGTGGAAAAATCGATAAACTGAAATTTCGAAAATTCAAAATCGAAAATTGGGGAATCCAGAAATCGAGAAATACAAAATTCGAAAAATGGAAAAATGAAACTAAAAATTTCAAAACTCGAAGATCCAAAAATCGAAATCGGGAAAATCGGAAAATCGAAGTACCTAAAAGTCAAAAATCCGAAAATTCAATAACTGAGAAATCGAAAGGCCAAGAAATCATATGAGAAAAAAATTCACGAAAAAACTTAAAAAATCGGAGATTCAAAAAATCAAAAAATCGGAAAATCAGAAAATCGAGAAATCCAGAAACCGAGAAATCGAAAATTTGAAATATTATACCAATTAAAGAAAACTTTGAAAAATCGAAAAATCGAGAAATCGAGAAATCGAAAATTCGAAAATTCAAAAAACCGAGAAATCAAAAATTCAAAATTCGAAAAAATTGAAGAAAAAATTCGATGAATCTCAAAAACCAACAATCGAGAAACCGAAATATTGAAATCTCAAAAATCGAAAATTGAGAAATATAAAAACCCTGAAATCGAAAATTTGAAAAATGGAATTTTTGTAAAGAAACAAGTATTTGGCAGTTAAGCTCCGCCCCCTTGGTTCACGGCGAATAAAAAAATCATTACAATTGAGATAGGGCGGGTGGGCGGGCATACATTTTACTTTTGTATTTTAATTTGTGTAGACTTTTTTTCACAACATGAAACTTAAAGATGTTTAAAATGGAAAATTTGTATAAGGAAATATCGGTGTTCCAATTAGACTTCGCCCCATAATTGCAAAATCCATATTTCCTTGCAAAAATGTACCATTTTAACCATGTTCTAAGTTTCTTGTTGTGAAAAAATGGCTCTGCATTTTAAGAAAAAATCCAAAATAGGAGAAATGAAAAACATGTTTTTGAGTATCGCGTTGTTCAAAGAATAGTACGTATATTAAGAAAAAACAAGGCAAAGATTAGACCCTACCCATACCCGCCCCGACCTCAATTCTCAATTGTGATGAATTTTTCATTAGTTGTCAGATCGAGGGGCGGGGCTTAATTACAAGATCCATATTTGTCTAATTACCAGTTTAAATAGTTTTAAGTTTCTTGTTCTGAAAAGACGATTACGTGAATTAAGAAAAAAGGCAAAATATAAGCCCCGCCCACCCACCTTACCCCAATTGTGATGATCTTTTTTAAACATCGAAAGCCAAAGGAGCGGAATTTCATTGCAAAATCCTTAGTATTTCTCTACAAGAGATTACCATATAAGACATGTTTTTGACTATCGCGTTATTCAAAGAATACTATGACATATATTAAGAAAATATTAGAACCAAAGATTAAGCCCCACCCATACCTGCCCTGGTCAGAATAGTAACGTAGGCCTAAATGCAAAATCCGTATTTCCGTACAAAAATTTACCATTTTGAACGTGATTTAAGTGTCTAAGAATAAAAAAAATCATTACAATCGCGATGGGGTGGGTGGGCGGGGTTTATATTTTGCCTTGTTTGCTTAATATACATAAATATACATTCTTGTGAAGAAATAAATATTTTGCAGTTAATATTCGCCTCCTTGATTCACGACGAATTAAAAAGGATCATCACAATTAAGATAGGGTGGGTGGGCGGGCTTATATTTTTCCCTTTTATTTTAGGATGTGTAGACTTCTTTCCACAACATGAAACTTAAAACATGTTTGAAATGGAAAATTTAAATTAAATACTTAATTTTTTATGTTCCTATACAAATTTATCATTTTTAACATGTTTTAAGTTTCTTGTTATAAAAGATGACTAAACATATTAGGAAAAAAAGGCAAAGTAAGCCTCACCCACCGACCTACCTCAGTCGTGATTCGCC
Source organism: Zophobas atratus (assembly GCA_022388445.1). Lineage (NCBI taxonomy): Eukaryota > Metazoa > Arthropoda > Insecta > Coleoptera > Tenebrionidae > Zophobas > Zophobas atratus. The sequence continues at coordinate 5,641,466 of CM039449.1, forward strand.
GGATTTTTTATTGGCAGCGCTGCACACTACTGCAATTTGATTGGTTGAAAACCGAACTTTCAGCGGCAACGTCAACGGATGATATAAACGACGCATACCTTCGTTGCGTATTTATCAGCGACAAGTTTATAAAGCGACCTTTCTCTACAAAAACGTTATTTTTGGCGATTTTAGAGGTGCCAAAACAGATTATTTAATTACTGAATCTGAACTAAATAAATGAGTGGTGGCATGTAGTGTAAATATGCGGCAGGTTTTTTTAAGCGATTTTAAGCAAACTAGAGGCGAACCTGATTTCCGTCGTACGTCCAGGAGCCGAACTTCATAAAGCACGTTTGTTGATCGAAGGGGAAGTAGCGGACGTCGATTTCGCACGACGACTTAAAAATCGCCGGCGGCGTCCACAGCACCTTCCCGGTGTGCCGAAGCACGCCTTCGTCATAGTCGTCACCACGTACTCCCCATCGGCACTTAAAAACCCCAATCAATACAAGCACACCTCTCAAAAAACCCGTTACTTGTTATACAGCACGATATCCGGCAGCCATATATGCTCCGAAGGGACGTACAATTCCGTAACCCCGCCGTACTCGTCCGGATCCCACACGAATTTATGGTCCTGCCATTCCTGCAACACCGTATAATAAAACAGCGCAAAAATGACACCCTGAATAACTCACATGTTCCAACCACACGTTCGTGGTCAAAATCTGATCCTTCAAGTTCTGCAATCAAAATCGCCTAGTGAGGGAAAGGTTAAAGGTTGGGTCTCACCAGTTCGATGAGCTGGGACAGTCGCAGCCCTAGTTTTACTAAAACCGTATCGGTGTTATTGCTGACGGGTCTAATAAGTCGGTTGTAGTTGCTCAGGAGGTCGTCGTAGAGTCTTTTCGCGTCGGGGTTCGTGCGACTAAAATTCACCAAAAACGATAAGAAAAAAGCTACCGGTAAGCACCACATTATTCGCTTTTAGCACTACATCACTGGAGGATGATTTCTGGTGTGATTCCGCTGGATTCGGGTTTGTTTATCGTCACCATAGTGAGTTTGGGAAGCTGGACGGGAGCGAGAGATCTTGTGGATTCTGCATTTGCCTGGAGCATGGGAGGCAATCAATAAAACCGCGCAAGTGGAGCGCTCCGGAGGAACACTAGTCGATATAATAACAATTTTTTATGAGCCATTTTTACAATTTACTAGCACTTGCTGCAAAATTGGACACTTGGTGGGTGAAAGATGAAAAAAAACAGGTGGATGCTAGTGTTTCCGATTTTTATTGTGTCGTAATGGGATGTTCGTTACAAAATTGGTTAGGATACTTCGACGGCGGCTTCGTAACACATGACGACTTTTTTTGTTTTTGTGTTGATGTTGTGAGCGATGAAGCGGAGAGTGCCGTATGGGACGACTTCTTTTATGAGGATTTTGTTGATGTTGAGAGGGAAATCTTGGAGGTGGTACTTTCCCTAAAAAAAAATTCGGTTTATTTTTTGTGGTTGGCTAAAATTCTTTTACAGGGAATAATTCCTATATCCTGCGAAAAATTCCTGTGTTCGGAGGCATTCAAGTGAACGGTGTACGAACTGGAAGTGAGATAAAAGGGGTGTGAAGTTTGATCACAACGAGACCTTGATCGAGGTGTGTGATCACACGAGTACGATGATAATTTAACGTGGAAAAGTTTGACTTTTAAAAGTTTTAAATCGAAATTAAATTCGTATAATCAGAAAATCAAAAATTGACAAATCGAAAAACCGAAAAACTGAAATAATCGAAAAAGCGAAGGATCGTTAACAAAAAATTGAGAAATTTAGAAAATGGAAACCGAAAAATTGAATTATCGAAAAAACAGATAATTGAAAAATGGGGAGATTACAAAAATGTGAAACTGAAAAACCGAAAAATAGAAAAGTCGAAAATTGAGAACTCAAAGTCAAGAAATCGAAAATTTGAAAAATCGAAAAATTAAAGCAAAAAATTGAAAATTCGAAAAATGATTTTTCAACAATTGAGAAGTCAAAAAATTGAAAAACTTAAAAAGAAATGGAATATGTAAACCAAAATAAATATAATAAATCAAAAATTCGATAACTTGAAAAGTCGAAAAATCGAAAATTAAGAAATCGAAAATCGAAAGTCGAGAAATTGAGAAATCGAGAAATGGAAAGTAGGGTAATCAAGAACTCGAAAATTAAGAAATCGAAAAACCGAAAAATCGCATCAGCGACAAAAAAATTGAAAAATTGAAAACTGGAAAAATAGAAAATTCGAAATGGAGACAACGTGAAATCGAAAATTTGAAAAATCGAAAAACTGAAGCAAAAATTGAAAATTCGAAAAATGATTTTTCAACAATTGAGAAGTCAAAAAATTGAAAAACTTAAAAAGAAATCGAATATGTGATTCAAAATAAATATAACAAATCAAAAATTCGATAGCTTGAAAAGTCGAAAAATCGAAAATCAAGAAATCAAAAATCGGCAAATCGAAAATTGAGAAATCCAAATCAAATCAAGAACTCCAAAATTCGAAAAATTGAAAATCGAGAAATTGAAAGCCGAGAAATCAAAAATTCGAAATATCAAAAAATCGAAAAATCGGAAATTGGGAAACGGAAAATCGAGAACTTGAAAATTCGAAAAATCTAAAACTCAAAAGCATGAATAATCGAAAAATGAAAAATTCGAAAAGTCGTGAATTGAGGAATCGAAAAACCGAAAAATCACACGTTCCACGAAAAAAAATGGAAAAATCGTAAAATCGAAAATCGAGAGAGCCTGAAATCGACAAGTTAAAAAAGCGAAAAATTGAAGAAAAAACTTGATAAAGCGAAAAATCAACAATTGAGAAGTCGAAAAATTAAAACATTTAAGAAAAAAATCGAATATGTAATCGAAAAATCTAAAAATCAAAAAATCGAAAAACTGAAAAATCGAAAATTCGAAATATGTATTGGAAAATCGAAAAATCGCTTAATCGAAAATTTTAGAAAAAAATCCGAAAAATGATGATGTTCGAGAAATCGAAAAATTAAAAATTCGAAAAACCGGAAAATCGAAAAATCAAAAATTCGAAAAATCGATAATTGAGATGTCGAAAAACCGAAAAATTTAAGAAAAAAAAAATCGAAAATGGAGAAAACGAAAATCGAGAAACCGAAATTCGCAAAATCGAGAACTCGACAATTGGAAACGTCTAAAATTCGAAAACATGAAAAATCGAAAAATTTAAAGTGGAGAAATTGAAAGTCGAGAAATCGAAAATTCGAAATATCGGAAACTGACAAATCGAAAATCAACAAATCAAAAATCGAAACAGAGAAATCGAGAATCGGGAAATGGAAAATCGAAAAATCGAGAATTCGAAAAATAAATATTCAAAAATATGGACAATCGAAAAGTCAAAAATTCGAAAAATCGAAAATTGAGAAATCGAAAAATCACACAATCGACGAAAAAAAATCGAAAAATCGAAAATTTGAAAAATTGAATTATCGAAAAATCAGATAACTGAAAAATGGGGAGATTACAAAAATGTGAAACTGAAAAACCGAAAAATAGAAAAGTCGAAAATTGAGAAATCAAAGTCAAGAAATCGAAAATTTGAAAAATCGAAAAATTAAAGCAAAAAATTGAAAATTCGAAAAATGATTTTTCAACAATTGAGAAGTCAAAAAATTGAAAAACTTAAAAAGAAATGGAATATGTAAACCAAAATAAGTATAATAAATCAAAAATTCGATAACTTGAAAAGTCGAAAAATCGAAAATCAAGAAATCAAAAATCGGGAAATCGAAATCAAGAAATCAAGAACTCTAAAATTCGAAAAAATTAAGAAATCGAAAATCGAGAGTCGAGAAATTGAGAAATCGAGAAATGGAAAGTAGGGAAATCAAGAACTCGAAAATTAAGAAATCGAAAAAACCGAAAAATCGCATCAGCGACAAAAAAATTGAAAAATTGAAAACTGGAAAAATAGAAAATTCGAAATGGAGACAACGTGAAATCGAAAATTTGAAAAATCGAAAAACTGAAGCAAAAATTGAAAATTCGAAAAATGATTTTTTCAACAATTGAGAAGTCAAAAAAATGAAAAACTTAAAAAGAAATCGAATATGTGATTTAAAATAAATATAACAAATCAAAAATTCGATAGCTTGGAAAGTCGAAAAATCGAAAATCAAGAAATCAAAAATCGGCAAATCGAAAATTGAGAAATCGAAATCAAATCAAGAACTCCAAAATTCGAAAAATTGAAAATCGTGAAATTGAAAGCCGAGAAATCAAAAATTCGAAATATCAAAAAATCGAAAAATCGGAAATTAGGAAATGGACAATCGAGAACTTGAAAATTCGAAAAATCTAAAACTCAAAAGCATGAATAATCGAAAAATGAAAAATTCGAAAAGTCGTGAATTGAGGGATCGAAAAACCGAAAAATCACACGTTCCACGAAAAAAATGGAAAAATCGTAAAATCGAAAATCGAGAGAGCCTGAAATCGACAAGTTAAAAAAGCGAAAAATTGAAGAAAAAACTTGATAAAGCGAAAAATCAACAATTGAGAAGTCGAAAAATTAAAACATTTAAGAAAAAAATCGAATATGTAATCGAAAAATCTAAAAATCAAAAAATCGAAAATTCGAAATATGTATTGGAAAATCGAAAAATCGCTTGATCGAAAATTTTAGAAAAAAATCCGAAAAATTGATGTTCGAGAAATCGAAAAATTAAAAATTCGAAAAACCGGAAAATCGAAAAATCAAAAATTCGAAAAATTGGAAGGTCAAAAATTCGAAAAATCGATAATTGAGATGTCGAAAAACCGAAAAATTTAAGAAAAAAAAATCGAAAATAGAGAAAACGAAAATCGAGAAACCGAAATTCGCAAAATCGAGAACTCAACAATTGGAAACGTCTAAAATTCGAAAACATGAAAAATCGAAAAATTTAAAATGGCGAATTGAAAGTCGAGAAATCAAAAATTCGAAATATCGGAAACTGACAAATTGAAAATCAACAAATCAAAAATCGAAACAGAGAAATCGAGAATCGGGAAATGGAAAATCGAAAAATCGAGAATTCGAAAAATAAATATTCAAAAATATGGACAATCGAAAAGTCAAAAATTCGAAAAAATCGAAAATTGAGAAATCGAAAAAATCACACAATCGACGAAAAAAAATCGAAAAATCGAAAATTTGAAAAATCGGAATATCGAAAATCAAGAGTGTGAAATCAAAAGGTTTAAAATCGAAAAATTAAAGAAAAAAATCGAAAAAATCATCAATTGAGAAGTCGAAAAAAAAACGAAAAATTAAGAAAAAATCCGAATATGTAATCCAAAAACTTTAAAAATCGAAAATCAGGAAAATCGGAAATCGAGAAATCGAGAATTCGAAAATGCGAAAAATCTAAAATTCAAAAACATGAAAAATCGAGAAACTGAAAATCGAAAAATTAAAGTCGAGAAATCGAAAATTCGAAAGATCGAACAATCGGAAATTGACATCGAAAATCTACAACTCGAAAATCAAGAAATCGAAAATGGAGAAAACGAAAATCGAGAAATCGAAATTCGGGAAATCGAGAACTCAACAATTGGAAACGTCTAAAATTCGAAAACATGAAAAATCGAAAAATTTAAAATGGAGAAATTGAAAGTCGAGAAATCGAAAATTCGAAATATCGGAAACTGACAAATCGAAAATCAACAAACCAAAAATCGAAACAGAGAAATCGAGAATCGGGAAATGGAAAATCGAAAAATCGAGAATTCGAAAAATAAATATTCAAAAATATGGACAATCGAAAAGTCAAAAATTCGAAAAATCGAAAATTGAGAAATCGAAAAATCACACAATCGACGAAAAAAATCGAAAATCGAAAATTTGAAAAATCGGAATATCGAAAATCGAGTGTGTGAAATCAAAAGGTTTAAAAATCGAAAAATTAAAGAAAAAAATCGAAAAAATCATTAATTGACAAGTCGAAAAAAACGAAAAATTAAGAAAAAATCCGAATATGTAATCCAAAAATTTTAAAAATCGAAAATCAGGAAAATCGAAAAATCAAAAATTCGATAACTTGAAAAATCGAAAAATCAAAAATCAAGAAATCGAAAATCGAGAAATCGGAAATAAAGAAATCGAAATCGAGAAATGGAAAATCGAGAAATCGGGAAATCGGAAATCGAGAAATCGAGAATTCGAAAATGCGAAAAATCTAAAATTCAAAAACATGAAAAATCGAGAAACTGAAAATCGAAAAATTAAAGTCGAGAAATCGAAAATTCGAAAGATCGAACATTCGGAAATTGACATCGAAAATCTACAACCCGAAAATCAAGAAATCGAAAATCGAGAATTGAGAAAAGGAAAATCGAGAAATCGAGACCTCGAAAATTCTAAAAATCCAAAATTCAAAAATATGAACAATCGAAAAATCAAAAATTTTAAAGATCGAAAACTGAGAATTTGAAAAACCAAAAAATCGCACAATTGATGAAAAAATTTGAAAAATCTAAAATTGGGAACAATCGGAAAATCGAAAATCCGGAAAGCGTGAAATCAAAAAGTTGAAAAATCGAAAAATTTAAGAAAAACTTCGAATATATAACCGAAATATCTGAAAATCAAAAAATCGAAAATTTGGAAAATCGACAAATCGTAAATCAAGGAATTGACAATCTAGAAATGTAAATCAAGAAAACCAAAAACTGAGAAATCGAAAATTGAAAATCGAAAAATCGAGAAATCGCAATTGTGAAATCGACAAATCACACAATCGATGAGAAAATCCGAAAATTGGAAAAATCGGAAAATCTAAAACTCAAAAAGTTGAAAAAAGACGAAAAACCGACAAACGAGGATTCGAAAAATCGAAATTTTCGATTTCAAAATCAGACAATCAAATTCGAAAAATTCGAAAAAATGGAAATTGGAAAAATCGGAAAATCGAAAATTGAGAGAGCGTGACATCGACAATTTGAAAAATCGAAAAATTGAAGAAAAAAATTGAAAAGTTGAAAAATCATCAATTGAGAAGTCGAAAAATCGAAAAATTTAAGAAAAAATTCAAATATGTAATCGAAAAATTTAAAAATCAAAAAATCAAAAGTCGAAAATTCGAAAATCCGAAAAATCGACGTTCGAAAACTCGAAAAATGGAAAAATCGTGAAACCGGAAAAATCAAAAATCCATAAATTTCGAAAAAGCGAAGTCAAAAATCGAAAATTGAGAAGTCCACAAACCGAGAAATCGAAAATTCTAAAATTAGGAAAATTGAAGTTAAAATCGAAAAAACGCCAATCAAGGAATAGAAAAGGCGAGAAATGGAAAATTTGTGAAAGCAAAAAATCCAAAAATCAAAAATTCTTCAAAAAATTGAGAAATCGAGAAACCGAGATATCAAATAATCGAAAAACTGAAGAAAAAATTCAAAAATTCGAAAAACGAGAAACTGGGTAACCGAGAAATCGAAAAATTGAAATATTGAGCAATCGACAAATCGAAAAGTCAAGAAACCGAGAAATGGAGAAACCGACAAATCGAAAAATTATAAAAAAGTTGCAAATATAGAAAAATCGAAAATGCGCAAAACGGAAAAGTCGAAAATTGAGAAATCGAAAAACCGAGAAACCAAGAAATCGAGAAATCTGAAAAAGGTGAAATCGAGAAATGAAGCAAACGAAAAATAAGAGAAACGGGACGTCGAGAAATGGGGAAACCGACACACCGAGAAACTGAAAAATCGAATTGAAATATCGAGAAATAGAGAAATCGAAAAATCAAAAAATTTGAAATTCGAAAAATTTTAAAATCAAAAAATTGAAATTTCGAAAAATAATTTCGGATTTTTAATAATCATTTATTATTTTACCTTTGGAATAGGACAAGCACCCGGTATCATCTGAGCTGCTTTCTGCATATCCATCATAAAGGGCCCAATATACGCCCGAATCATCTTGCAAAACCTTTCATTAGTGTCAAATATCTTTACTTCCTTATTACCAAGTGTAACAAGAAACAGTTGCATGTGAACCTACCCAAAATCAAATTAAAAAAAAACTAATCAATATCCATAACCACGCAAAATACCATAATATTGTCGCCAAAATCTTCACTAAAAGTGGCGTTCCCTGTTATGTACTGCACCCCATCTCTAGTAACATAACTACTGAACAACTGAGAGGGATAATCCACCCCGTCCTTACACGTCTCGCACCTATTAAGAACCAAATTCTTCCCTACCTGAAACTCACCCATTAACTTTCACCAAATTTACCTACTTCATCAAACCCCTTACAACTAAATTACTCATCAAAACAAAATTAGCAACAAACATCCAACTTTTGACTGACATCATGCCGGGCGACACACAAATGGTGGTCTCGCACGTTGAACACGCTCCCAAATCTAATAATTCAGTTTTAATTATTGCAGACATCCTATGCCAGTCATTTACTCATCAGTTATCAACTTTGATCAAAGATAGCAGAGTTATTTTGAATAATGCAGGAAGCGATTTTAAATCAATTTGTAGGATATGTGGTAACGTGTCCGTCGGAGTCGTGCGAGCTCTGGACGAGTAACATAATTCCCTCAAATCATCCTCATTACTACGCCGAGCGAGTTTCGATAATTGGACTTTTCTGCTCGAACCATAAATCAGAGTGTCAGACGCTTTGTACTAGTTTTTTAGCAAATTAAATCAGATCGATTTAACCGTTTCTGGCGTGACAAGGGAACGGAATCGGTTCTGACAGATCGGATTTTATAAGAAGAGGTTTTAAATATTTATACGATTCTATAAATAATGGAGTTTTTTGTTAAACGACAATAAAGCGGACAAATTTTCAGTGCAAGCGAAAGAAGTTTGAAAGCTGTGTGTATTGTTGGTTGCATAACTTTGAAGTAATAATTTTTTGGGTTATTTAACAACGGTGTAAAAATCGGAAATTCAGAAAATTGGAAAATCAAAAATTGAAAAAGCGTGAAGTCGCAAATTCGAAACAATTGATAAATGAACAATCGAAAAGACGAAAAATCAAAAACTAAAGAAAAAAAATCGAAAATTTGAAAAATGCAAAAATTTAAGAAAAAAATATCAATTAATCGAAAAATAGAAGAAAAAAAAATACGGAAAATCGACATTCGAGAAATCAAAAAATGGAAAATTCGAAAAATCGATAATTGAGAAATCGAAAAATCAAAAACCAATGAAAAAATTTTAAAAAACGGAAAACCGAAAAATCAGAAAATCGTAAAATCGAATCAATCTAAAAATCAAAAAAGAAAAAAATCGAAAAATTGAAAGTCCAGACAACGAGAAACCGTGAAATCAAAAATTCGAAAAATTGAAAAAAAAAATTCGAAAATTCTCAGAAATCAATACATATCGAGAAACCAAAATATGTATTGAGAATTCAAAACTCGAAAATTGAGAAATCTAGGAACCGAGAAAGCGAAAATTTAAAAAACAACAATTAAAAAAACTTCGAAAAACCGAAATATCGAAAACTGAAAACATTAATGAAAAAACTTGAAAAATCGGAGAACCGCAAAATCAAAGTACCAGAAAATCGTAAAATCGAGAATTCGATCACTCAAAAAATCAAGAAAGAAAAAATTCGAGAAATTGAAAGTCGAGGAAACGAGAAACCTTGAAATAAAAAATTCAAAAATCCAAAAATTTAAGAAAAAATTGGAAAAATCAAAAAAACGAAAATTCCAAAAATCTAGAAATCGATAAATCGAAAACTCTAAATGTCGGGAAACTAAAACATCAATTGTTAATCGAAAAATTGTAGAAAAAAATCCGAAAAATCAATATTCGCGAAATCAAAAAATGGAAAAATCCAAAAATCCTAAATTGAAACATCGAAAATTAGAAGAACCTAAAAGTCGAAAATTCGAAAAATCGATAATTGAGAAATTGAATAACCGAGAAATCGAAAAATCAAAAAACCAGTGAAAACACTTGAAAAATCGGAAAACCAGGAAATCGAGACATCGATCAATCTAAAAATAAAAAAAGAAAAATATTCCAAAACTTGAAAGTCAAGAAAACGAGAAATCGTGAAATCAAAGATTTTAAATTCAAAAAAATTCAAGAAAAAATTCGAAAAATTCAAAAATTAACAATCGAAACCCCGAAATATTGAGAATTCAAAAATGAAAAATTGAGAAATTCAGAAACCGAGAAATCGAACAACTAAAAAATCGAAAAAGTAAAAAAAAAATCAAAAAATCGTATATGAAAAGTCGAAAATCGAGAAATCGAAATATGATAAAATCTAGAAATAGAAGAATCGAAAAATGTAAAACCCTAAATATCGGAAAATCACAATATCGATTAATCGAAAAATTGGAGAAAAAAAGTCCGGAAAATCAATATACAAGAAATCAAAAAATGTAAAATTGAAACATCGAAAATTCGAAAAACCTAAAAGTAAAAAATTCGAATAATCAATAATTGAGAAATCGAAAAACCGAGAAATCGAAAAATTAAAGAATTAATGAAAAAATTTTAAAAATCGGAGAACCGAAAAATGGAAAAATCAGAAAATCGTAAAATCGAAAAATCGGAAAACTAAAAAAAAGAAAAAGCTCAAAAAATTTAAGTCGAGAAAACGAGAAATCGTGAAATCAAAAATTCAAAATTGAAGAAAAAAATTCGAAAAAACCAAAATATTGAGAATTCAAAAATCGAAATTGGGAAAGCCAGAAACCGCGAAATCAAAAATTTGAAAAATAGAACAATTAAAGAAAAACTTCGAAGAATCGAAAAATCGAAAAATCGATAACCAAATGTCGGAAAATCAAAAATCGGTTAATCGAAAAATTGAAGAAAAAAAATTCGGAAAATCGATATTCGAGAAATCAAAAAATGAAAAAATCGAAAAATTGAAACATCCAAAATTCGAAGAACCGAAAATCAAAAATTCGAAAAATCAATAATTGAGAAATCGAAAAACCAAGAAATCGAAAAATCAAAAAACCAGTGAAAACACTTGAAAAATCGGAAAAGCGTAAAATCGAGACTTCGATCAATCTAAAAATAAAAAAAGAAAAAAATCGAAAAATTGAAAGTCAAGAAAAGGAGAAACCGTGAAATCAAAAATTTAAAATTCGAAAAAATTGAAAAAAAATCGAAAAATTAACAATCGAAACACCGAAATATTGAGAATTCAAAAACGGAAAATTGAGAAATTCAAAAACCGAGAAACCGAAAAATCGAAAAAGTAAAGAAAAAATTTAAAAAATCGAATATGAAAAATCGAAAATCGAGAAATCGAAATATCGTAAAATCTAGAAATAGAAAAATTGAAAAATCCAAAACCCTAAACATCGGAAAATCACAATAAATCCACCCACAAGAAATCAAAAAATGGAAAATTGAAACATCGATAATTTGAAAAACCTAAAAGTAAAAAATTCGAATAATCAATCGTTGGGAAATCGAAAAACCGAGAAATCGAAAAATTAGAAAATCGTAAAATCGAGAAATCGGAAAACTATAAAAAAAAGAAAAAGCTCTAAAAATTGAAGCCGTGAAAACGAGAAATCGTGAATTCGAAAATTCAAAATTGGAGAAATATTGAGAATTCAAAAATCGAAAGTGGGAAAGTCAGAAACCCAGAAATAAAAAATTTAAAAAATAGAACAATTAAAGAAAAGCTTCGAAGAATCGAAAAATCGAAAAATCGAAACCCAAATGTCGGAAAATCAAAATATCGGTTAATCGAAAAATTGAAGGAAAAAAAATCCGGAAAATCGATATTCGAGAAATCAAAAAATGGTAAAATCGAAAAACCGAAAATGAAACATCAAAAATTCGAAGAACCAAAAGTCAAAAATTCGAAAAATCAATAATTGAGAAATCGAAACACCGAAAAATCGAAAAATTAATCAAAAACTAAAAAAATCGGAAAACCGAAGAATTGGAAAATCGTAACATCGAGACATCGATCAATCTGAAAATCAAAAAGAAAAAATTCCAAAAATTGAAAGTCGAGAAAACGAGGAACCGTTTTCAAAAAATAAAAAATTTAAGAAAAAATTCGAACTATCGAAAAATAGAAAATCGAAAAATCGTAACACCAAAAAATCGAAAATTCGATAAATCGAAAACAATAAATGTCGGAAAATCAAAATATTGATTAATCAAAGAATTGAGAAAAAAAATGGGAAAATCGATTTTCGAAAAATCCCAAATTAAAACATCGAAACTTCCAAGAGAAAATTCGAAAAATCCATAACTGGGAAATCGAAAAACCGAGAAATCAAAAATTCAAGAACCGAAAAATCGAAGAAGCCAAGAGTCAAAAATTCGAAAAATCGATAATTGGGAAATTGAAAAACCGAAAAATCAAAGAGTTTTTTGTTAATTAACTTTAATAACTTAAAGAAAAAATTCGAAAAATGAAAAGTTAAGAAAACGAAAAACCGTGAAAGCAAAAATTGAAGAAAAAATTCGAAAAATCTCAAAAATCAACAATCAAAAAACCGAAATATTGAACTTTCAAAAATCGAAAATTGAGAAGTCCAGAATTTAAAAAATTGAACAATTAAGAAAAACGTCGAAAAATCAAAAAATCGAAAATTTGAAAAATTGAAAAAACCAAAAAGTTTTCTTGGTTGTATAACTTTGAGGTAATAATTTTTTGTGTTAGTAATTAAATATAAGAACCACTTTGATAGCGCAACAGTGTAAAAATCGGAAAATCAAAAAAAATTGCGAAATTGAAAAATCGAAAAATTTAAGAAAAAATTACAAAAGTCTGAAAAATTAACAATCGGAAAACGCAAATATTGAGAATTCAAAAATGGAAATATCGAGAATTCAAAAATGGAAAATTCAGAAATCCACAAACCGAGGAATCAAATATTCGAAAAATCGAAAATTGAAAAATCAAAAATTCAAGGAACGTGAATGTCAAAAATTCGAAAAATCGATAATTGAGTAGTCGAAAAAACGAGAAATCAAAGGTTCAAAATTCAAAAAATTGAAGAAAACATTCGAAAAATCAGCAATCGAGAAATTGAAAAATCAAAAATTACGGAATCCAGAAACCGAGAAATCCAAAATTTGGAAAATGGAAAAATTAGAGAAAAACTTCAAAACATCTAAAAACCGAAAATCCAAAAATGGAATAATTGAAGAAAAATGAGCAATTTTAGTAAAATCCTTGCATGCCAGTATTGTTGGTTGCATAACTTTAAAGTAATAATTTTTTTTCTGTTATTTAAATACATATGTAGCTACTATGACAGTTCAACAGTGACACACCATATATTAACAAAATTCTTATTTTACAGCTGTCATTCGCTGTGTGCCCGAGTCGTAGCCGAGAGTTATAAAATATGGGAAATTAAATGTGAAACATTGTTGATTTTTGGCATATTTTTAATATCTTGGCACCAGAAATAGGAAGTCACTTTTAATACCTTGAGGATGCACTTAAGCACAGAATTTTCTTTGGCATAGATATAACATAACAAGTCATCAATTCCTTCATAAATGTTGCGTGGAAAATGTCGATATTACGTTGATTTATTTATTTACATACCTGGATTCTACAATTTCATATTTTTACAACAGCTAAAGTAGTTGCTACTGCAAAAACGTGCACACATCTACAATCCCCATTTTTTCTAACTCTCGGCTACGCCTCGGGGCGTAACTCGTAACCTTAGAACTTTCAACTCCTCTAGTCAACGACCTAATCATATTTCCACATTTGTAATGTGACTCTTCCACCTTCAAACACAACGAAAAAATAAATTCCGAAACGTGTTTTTTTATTTAAAATCACAAATATCTTTCGTTCCAAAAAACTATTTTTTCGATTGAATTCAAACCACAAAACGTGAAGTTGTCATAATTATTACTACGATGTTAGTAAAAGGACGCAAACAAATGTTAATCGTGTTGACATTTTTGCAATAAACATCGTTCTGCAATGCATAATGCAAGATTTACACGAAAACAAGCCACGCCAAGGATTTCAAGTTCACTGTTATTAAAAGTGCGACGATCGAAGAAAAATTGCTCTAAAGTTAAATCGTAAAATGTGATGTGATTTTTTGCAAAAATAGTTACGGTTTCATAAACCACAAGTATAGCAGCGTAATTTTATCAAATTTACAACAATCAGGCGCTTGTTCCCGGACTGGGTGCCGTTCAGTAATTAATTGTATTTGTTTAATAATAAAAAGCGCGCCCCGAGCACATATTTGTAATAAAAACCTGCCTTAAAACATGTAACAGGAAGTAAATATTATACCAACCAGGTAAGAATCCCATCTTGTCGCTGCAGATTCTCACGGTTTATCGGGTCGATGGTAAATATTGTGTCTTCGTCATTAAACATTGATTTAACTATCTAGAACAAACAATTTCTCCTTAATATTAATCCGTCTGAATTTCTACACAGTCCGGTGCCCTTAATTCTTTGCGTCACGTAGGTACCGACACCGCATTTCAATTAGAAACATCAATATTGACGTCACGCAATTTACACCGATCGGCTAATCCCCACGAAAGTACGCTGTGAAATTTGAACTTTTAATAAGCGCATCGGTCCGAAGTGTCGCTAATTTATTTAAATTTTATTACTTTGTATTGCGCGCTTTGCCGTAATAGAATTTTCAAATAAATAATTAGGCACGATGACACGTGAGCGCTTAATTTCTGTGTGCCTAACTCGTTATAATCAATCTCGTTCGACAAATTTCTGTTAAAGCGTCTTAACGAAAATTGTCAACAGATTCTTTTTCGTTATAAATAATCGAGCGAGTCGGAGATGCTTTCCCAACAAATGCAGGACTTGTTAAGTAATAGTTTTTATTTGTGGGCCGCTCACATTCCTGACGCTGAATGCTTAATTAGTTACATAAATTAGAAGTCATGTAAGGCTAGTTAACGGCTACAGTGTAGAAATGCCGCTGCGGCTCTTCTGTACCTCTCGGTTATACCATTATAGAAGTTAAGTGATGGACCATGAAATACGTAAGTCGCGAGTCGTAACTCTTCTTCTTCTAAACACCTATGCTTGTATCCTGTTACTTATTACACAGCCCATCTGGTATGTGGTACGGCGATCATGTGGCTGACCCATGGTGGTACAAATTTTCCGTTCGGTGCCTCAAGCTGACACCAACTCGACCAACAGTTTTCCACTTAATGTAATAGCGCTAGCGATAAATTGCGGTGGGGTTAATTATATTCACTTCGCCATCTACAATGTAACACCAGTAATTGCCCCAAAATCGTAACCACTAGAAACGTTTTCCGTTCCAAAATTCTTTTAGTGCCAAATACATCGGCGATTTGTGCTACATTTCGCATTAAAATATTTAGCAAGTGATTTCATGTTTTGCCAGAAAACCGCTGCGTAATCAGAATTTTTACCGAGAATTGCTTTTAGTAAAACGACCATCATCGTTGCAACATGTTTGGATTTACGTTGATTAATTACAGGGGCGGTTCTGGCTAAAACGGTCATCCTTTATAGCTCATTAATTTTTTTGTTTTAATGTATGGTTTTCCTACCAGGTGAATTGATCAATTTGTTACATTACGTAACAAAATTTAGTTGAAATTTTGCTCTTCTTTTTTACTTTTAAATAATTGGAAATTTTATTTAGGAAGAACTTCCTTAGCACCTGAGGCATCATCGAAGATCAAGGAAGTTTTGTAATGATTATTAAAAGAATAAAAATTTATTTAGCAAAATTTGATCTCGTCACACTTTTGATGAGGATGAAGAGACAAGTCTAAAATTCCTTATGTAATACAATCTCCAACAGACGATAAACAGAGGAAAACGGGAGACCTACTTTTTGATATTCTAGAAGCTATATTTTTAATTACTTTCAAACATTAAACACGCGGAACACCCGAGTTTTTTCACATTTTTAAAAAGGAGACACTAGGGACTACCAAATAGCGTTCAAAAATCTTTTTAGTCTTTAAAAATGGGCACAAATAGTCGCTGAGATTCTTTAAAATTTCTCAGAAATTAAACACCAAAAGTACTCATGGTACATTTAAATTCTTTCAAAAGTAGAGAACCAGCAGCTTCGATTTTTTTTAATTCTTAATAAAATGTTATTTAAAAAAAAAAAACAAAAAAAGCACCCCAGGATTCCCAAAATTCTTTCGAACTCTTTAAAAAAAAAAGACATTTAAGAGTCAAAAACAAAACACCAAGAGCCAAGCTCGCCCCCCTTAAGATTCTTTCACTCTTTAAAAAAAAAAGAACACCAAGAATTCCCCTGATTTTTCATGTTTTTCAAAAATTAAAAACAGGAGACCCTTGAGATTCTTTTTTTCACAAAAAAAAATTCAAAAATACCACCGTAACCACCAAGAAACTCCTACATTCTTTTAAATTAAAAAAACACACACAAGTGCCCCTTGGTCCCTTGATTTTTCACATTCTTATAAAAATCTTTAAAAAATAAAACACCAGGCGCTCTAGGAGGCTAAGAAAACCACAAAAGGCCCTTGAGATTCTTACTTATAAAATAATCTTTCAAAAATAAAACACCCGAAACCTCCTACATTCTTTTAATTACAAAAACATAATTAAATAAAAAAAATCAAGAGCCCCCTGAGACTCTAGGAGGCTAAGAAAACCACAAGAGGGCCTTGAGATTCTTACTTACAAAATAATCTTTCAAAAATAAAACACCCGGAACCTCCTACCTTGTTTTAATTACAAAAACATAATTAAATAAAAAAAATCAAGAGCCCCCTGAGACTCTTTCAAACTCTTAAAAAAAAACACCAGTGGTCCCTTGATTCTTTCACATTCTTATAAAAATCTTTAAAAAATAAAACACCAGGAGCTCTAGGAGGCTAAGAAAACCACAAGAGGCCCTTGAGATTCTTACTTATAACAGAATCTTTCAAAAATAAAACACGAGGAGCCTCCTAGATTCTTTTAACTACAAAAACATAATTAAATAAAAAAAATCAAGAGCCCCTGAGACTTTCAAACTCTTTAAAAAAAAAACACCGGTGGTCCCTTGATTTTTTCACATTCTTATAAAAATCTTTAAAAAATAAAACACCAGGAGCTCTAGGAGGCTAAGAAAACCACAAGAGGCCCTTGAGATTCTTACTTATAAAAGAATCTTTCAAAAATAAAACACCCGGAACCTCCTACATTCTTTTAATTACAAAAACATAATTAAATAAAAAAAATCAAGAGCCCCAGAGACTTTTTCAAACTCTTTAAAAAAAAACACCAATGGTCTCTTGATTCTTTCACATTCTATAAAAATCTTAAAAAATAAAACACCAGGAGCTCTAGGAGGCTAAGAAAACCATAAGAGGCCCTTGAGATTCTTACTTATAAAAGAATCTTTCAAAAATAAAACACGCGGAACCTCCTACATTCTTTTAATTACAAAAACATAATTAAATAAAAAATATCAAGAACCCCCTTAGACTCTTTCAAACTCTTAAAAAAAAACACCAGTGGTCCCTTGATTCTTTCACATTCTTATAAAAATCTTTAAAAAATAAAACACCAGGAGCTCTAGGCGGCTAAGAAAACCACAAGAGGCCCTTGAGATTCTTACTTATAAAAGAATCTTTCAAAAATAAAACACCAGGAGCCTCCTAGATTCTTTTAATTACAAAAACATAATTAAATAAAAAAAATCAAGAGCCCCTGAGATTCTTTCAAACTCTTTCAAAAAAAACACCAGTAGTCCCTTGATTCTTTCACATTTTTATAAAAATCTTTAAAAAATAAAACACCAGGAGCTCTAGGAGGCTAAGAAAACCACAAAAGGCCCTTGAGATTCTTACTTATAAAATTATCTTTCAAAAATAAAACACCCGGAACCTCCTACATTCTTTTAATTATAAAAACATAATTAAATAAAAAAAATCAAGAGCCTCCTGAGACTCTATCAAACTCTTTAAAAAAAGACACCAGTGGTCCCTTGATTCTTTCACATTCTTATAAAAATCTTTAAAAAGTAAAACACCAGGAGCTCTAGGAGGCTAAGAAAACCACAAGAGGCCCTTGAGATTCTTACTTATAAAAGAATCTTTCAAAAATAAAACACCCGGAACCTCCTACATTCTTTTAATTACAAAAACATAATTAAATAAAAAAAATCAAGAGCCCCCTAAGACTGTTTCAAACTCTTAAAAAAAACACCAGTAGTCCCTTGATTTTTTCACATTTTTATAAAAATCTTTAAAAAATAAAACACCAGGAGCTCTAGGAGGCTAAGAAAACCACAAGAGGCCTTGAGATTCTTACTTATAAAAGAATCTTTCAAAAATAAAACACACGGAACCTCCTACATTCTTTTAATTACAAAAACATAATTAAATAAAAAAAATCAAGAGCCCCCAGAGACTTTTTCAAACTCTTTAAAAAAAAACACCAATGGTCTCTTGATTCTTTCACATTCTTATAAAAATCTTAAAAAATAAAACACCAGGAGCTCTAGGAGGCTAAGAAAACCATAAGAGGCCCTTGAGATTCTTACTTATAAAAGAATCTTTCAAAAATAAAACACACGGAACCTCCTACATTCTTTTAATTACAAAAACATAATTAAATAAAAAAAAATCAAGAGCCCCCAGAGACTTTTTCAAACTCTTTAAAAAAAAACACCAATGGTCTCTTGATTCTTTCACATTCTTATAAAAATCTTAAAAAAATAAAACACCAGGAGCTCTAGGAGGCTAAGAAAACCATAAGAGGCCCTTGAGATTCTTACTTATAAAAGAATCTTTCAAAAATAAAACACGCGGAACCTCCTACATTCTTTTAATTACAAAAACATAATTGAATAAAAAATATCAAGAACCCCCTTAGACTCTTTCAAACTCTTAAAAAAAACACCAGTGGTCCCTTGATTCTTTCACATTCTTATAAAAATCTTTAAAAAATAAAACACCAGGAGCTCTAGGAGGCTAAGAAAACCACAAGAGGCCCTTGAGATTCTTACTTATAAAAGAATCTTTCAAAAATAAAACACCCGGAACCTCCTACATTCTTTTAATTACAAAAACATAATTAAATAAAAAAATCAAGAGCCCCCAGAGACTTTTTCAAACTCTTTAAAAAAAAACACCAATGGTCTCTTGATTCTTTCACATTCTTATAAAAATCTTAAAAAATAAAACACCAGGAGCTCTAGGAGGCTAAGAAAACCATAAGAGGCCCTTGAGATTCTTACTTATAAAAGAATCTTTCAAAAATAAAACACGCGGAACCTCCTACATTCTTTTAATTACAAAAACATAATTAAATAAAAAATATCAAGAACCCCCTTAGACTCTTTCAAACTCTTAAAAAATAAAACACCAGGAGCTCTAGGAGGCTAAGAAAACCACAAGAGGCCCTTGAGATTCTTACTTATAAAAGAATCTTTCAAAAATAAAACACCAGGAGCCTCCTAGATTCTTTTAATTACAAAAACATAATTAAATAAAAAAAATCAAGAGCCCCCTGAGATTCTTTCAAACTCTTTCAAAAAAAACACCAGTAGTCCCTTGATTCTTTCACATTTTTATAAAAATCTTTAAAAAATAAAACACCAGGAGCTCTAGGAGGCTAAGAAAACCACAAAAGGCCCTTGAGATTCTTACTTATAAAATTATCTTTCAAAAATAAAACACCCGGAACCTCCTACATTCTTTTAATTATAAAAACATAATTAAATAAAAAAAATCAAGAGCCTCCTGAGACTCTATCAAACTCTTTAAAAAAAACACCAGTGGTCCCTTGATTCTTTCACATTCTTATAAAAATCTTTAACAAATAAAACACAAGGAACCTCCTAGATTCTTTTAAATTCTCAAAAAACACACAAGGCGCTTCCACGATTCTTTCAAACTGTTAAAAAAAAACACCAGAGGTCCTTTAAACTCTTTCATATTTCTAAAAAATAAAATACAAGAGCTCCTCAAGATCTCCTCAGATCCTTAAAAAAGTCCCAGGAGTCCTCGAGATTCTTCCACAATCTTTGAAAAAACACACAAAAATAAGGGCTCTATGAGATTCTTTCTTATTCTTAAAAAACCATTTCAAAATTAAAACACTCGAGGTTGTGTTTTTTAAGTTCTGATCAAAATAAAACACCAAGAAATCCCTACATTCTTTTAAGTTCCCAAAAAAACCACAAGAGATCCTTCCTTATAAAAAAATCTCTCCTCCTACATTCTTTTAATAAAAAAAATAATAATAATTAAATAGCTCCCTCCCCTCAAGCTTCTATCAAAAAAAGAACACCAGGAGTTCACGAGATTCTTTCACAATTTAAAAAAAAATTACACAAGGGGTCCTTGAGATTCTGTTATTCTTAAAAATAACCTTTCAAAATTAAAACACTCGTAGTTTTTTTAACGTTCTGGTCAAAATAAAACACCATGAAATTCCTAAATTCTTTTAAATTCCTAAAAAAAAACCACTCAAGATTCGTTCAGACTTTTGCAAAAAAAATCTTAGGAGTCCCTGACATTTTTCACAGTACTAGTACTTGTTAAGGTAACACTGATTTTGGTAAATGACTGAACAGTATTAAGAGTAATCACTGTAATGAAGAGGGGGTGGGTGGGCGGGGCTATTGCTTGCTTACAAAAAATTCTATAGGAAAAAGTTTGACTTAACCCCACCCACCCACCCATTCTCTCATTTTTTTGGTAAATGACTGAACAGTATTAAGAATAATCAGTAGAATGAAGAGGGGGTGGGTGGGCGGGGCTATTGCTTGCTTACAAAAGATTCTATAGGAAAAAATTTGACTTAACCCCACCCACCCACCCGTTCTCTCATTTTTTTGGTAAATGACTGAACCGTATTAAAAGTAATCACTGGAATCAAAGAGGGGTGGGTGGGCGGGGCTATTGCTTGCTTACAAAAGATTCTATAGGAAAAAAATTGACTTAACTCCACCCACCCACTCGTTCTCTTATTTTTTTTTGGTAAATGACTGAACAGTATTAAGAGTAATCACTGGAATGAATAGGGGGTGGGTGGGCGGGGCTATTGCTTGCTTACAAAAGATTCTATAGGAAAAAATTTGACTTAACCCCATCCACCCACCCGTTTTCTCCATTTTTTTTGGTAAATGACTGAACAGTATTAAGAGTGATCAGTAGAATGAAGAGGGGTGGGTGGGCGGGGCTATTGCTTGCTTACAAAAGATTCTATAGGAAAAAAATTGACTTAACCCCACCCACCCACCCGTTCTCTCATTGTTTTGGTAAATGACTGAACAGTATTAAGAGTAATCAGTAGAATGAAGTGGGGATGGGTGAGCGGGGCTATTGCTTGCTTACAAAACATTCTATAGAAAAAAAATTGACTTAACTCCACCCACCCACCCGTTTTCTCTCATTTTTTTTTGGTAAATGACTGAACGGTATTAAGAGTAATCACTGGAATGAAGAAGGGGCGGGTGGGCGGGGCTATTGCTTGTTTACAAGACTCCAAAAAAAAAAATTGACTTAACCCCACCCACCCACCCGTTCTCTCATTTTTTTTGGTAAATGACTGAACAATATTAAGAGTAATCACTGGAATGAACAGGGGGTGAAAAAGTTTGACTTAACCCCACCCACCCACCTTTTCTTTCATTTCTTTTTAATCTTTCAAAAATAAAACACCAGTAGCCCTCAAGTGTTTTTTTTTTCAAATTCCATTAAAAATGGAACACCAAGAACCTCGTAGATTCTTTCAAACTCTTTAAAAAAAACGCCGGGGGTCTCCTATATTTTTTCATATTTTATAAAAAGTAAACACAAGAGCCTCCTAGGACTGTTTCAGATTCATAAAAAAGACACCACAAACACCAAGATTCTTTCAAGTTTTTCCAAAAAAATGTTTCGGGGTCCTTCAAAAAATAAAACACCATCAGGGTCTGCCGAGACTCAACATTTTTCAAAAAATAATATCGATATAAAGATTTTTTCATATTCAAGATTCTTTTAAACCCTTTAAAAATACACCAGAGGTCCCTGAAATTCTTTAATATTCTTTAGGTAAGATTCTTTTAATTAATTTAAAAATAAAACAGCAGAGCTCCGTGAGATTTTTTTGTTTGTTATTTTTTTTAACTTGAGACTCTTTCATATTCTTAAAAAAAGATACTTTGGACCCCAAGATCTTTCAATCTCTCAAAACAAAAACATAACACCAGGGCTACGCTTGATATGTTCATAGCCCCCAGATTCTTCGATATTAAAACAAAAAAAATACGAAGGACCCTCAAGTAATTTCCAAAATTCGTTTTAAACTCTTTCAAAAAAGACATTCTTTAAAAAAATCTAGTTAGAAAAAACTAGAAACTTTCGTTTCAGCTGGGGCAAAATTACCAAGATTTACTTAGCAAAATTTTGAAATTACGTCATCACATTTTTAACGGGGATAAACAAAGAAATTTTACGGATAACAAACAGAGGGAAACGGGAGTCCTAATTTTCCATATTCTAGTAGCTATGGAACATTGAGTAAACCTGAAATGACTCATCCTTCAAATGGAAACAGAATTTCCCTCCACTAATCCCAGACCGTGCTTAACCCAGCCAATCACATTATTTATGGTATTTTCGGAATACCATTGACCACCAAGCCCCAAGCGCCCCAGGATGGGTCTCATGGGATTCGTACGTCATTACCCACGTGCAGCGGCATGCACAACGAGGCGCAACATGCATGTAGACTGAGAAAGGATGCTGTCGACGATTCCCGCGGTATCACACAGAGAAAGCGAGCGACTGCCACACGAATACAAGCCAATAAAAAAAATCCAAGAGCTAACTTCACGTATGAACGATTCAGTAGGCATGCGAACTGCATTTTTGCAGCTTTGACCGCGGCTTGCAGTCTGACCCGTCCTCGCAGCCCAGGAAAACCCGTCCGGCGGCGTCACAAAGCGACAATTATTATTAATTTTTTTACAGAAATTACACTTTTATTAGCGCAGTGGTGCCAACCGCGATGAGTGGCCTACGTTAACTCACAAAGTTTTCGGTGGAAAAATTCCGCAATGTTTGCGAAATTGTTTACAAGTGACAGCTGATAACGATATCATCCCATCAAATTTACAGTTACCCATCGACAAATATTGGTCGATTCGTTTGATAAACAGCTACCTCCCGATTGTTTTAGCGCTTACCCGCCAAACACGTGGCTTTGTTTAAGCGCTACTTTGCATCGACGGATCTGCGATGAATTATTAATAAATTTGTAGGAAAAAATTCCACTGTTTGCAAATCACAATTAACACAAGCCAGTTTGAAAGTACGCGGCGGAGTTTGTTTTGTTAAGTTTTCAATTCGAGATTAATGGTGGCTGTAAAAATCTCAGACGACAAAAAATGCCACTATTCATTGCGTTTAATAAATATTTATGATTCCAATAATCAATAGCCTAGCCGAAGAGACAAACGGACGATTTAAATAGATTTTATCGTGGTTTTTTATGTGCGACGCCGCTGGCGGAGCGCTGTAAACGTCGATTTCAGTTGGGCCACCAATACTTACACGAGCTGCTTAATTAATAATGAAACTATTATTTATGTCAGAAGAGCAAGAGTAATGTCGTCTAGTCCGAGCCCGGGGCGGCTTTGCAGAAGACGGATTTGTGGCGGCGTGTGCAAACAAGAATTTTTTTCTTTGATCGTCAGAATTGATTTCAATTATTGTTTCCAGCAAAACGAAAATGTCGCCCAGTTACTGGAACAAGCGATAATTGAAGTTTCGCAAGCGGATAAACGTGTTGTAGCTAATAGAAATTACTCAGAAGCAGGTAATTAGTCAGGGGCGGCCCCAACTGGTGCGCAAAATGAAGATTCCATAAAATTTTTTAAATATATTTTGCAGTGACAGTGCAGTTTCATAACGCGTCTGCTACAGTTGTAGTTTCTGATCACATAACTTCATTTGCGTATCTTATTTCATTACCTAAATTCTTCTAGTTGTTGACCTTTTCGGCGCAAATGTGAATCAACGGATTCGGCTGGACATTCCTATTACATGTCCGTCGAGCTTTATAAACAGCCTAAAGTTATAACGCAACTCGTAACGTAACATCATTCCAAATATATTTATTTTATGGCTACTATTTTCAAAACGCTCGACTAATATTGGTGCGTCGTGTGTGATTTGGACACACAAGGCTGTAATCAAGTTGTTGTGGCAACGACAAAAAAATTGGTCTGGATTATTTACGGGAAGTTCCAGTCTCTCACGCATATGCAGTAAAACAAGTCCGGTTTCTTTGATAAATTGTGGAATTTGAGTCTGCGATTTTTTTTGTTGCGCCAAGTCTAGGTCAGCAGACTTGGTCTCTGCTAGAACGTGTACTAATAATCACATAATAATAACAATAAAAATTCTGTCATATTCTTTCTAAAACAAATTCTTCTTCCCAAAACTCTTTCATATTCTCAAAAAAAAGAAGAAAATACTTTTTTTTAAGTTTTCGAATTTTTTTCACATTCCAATAAAACACAAACAAAGAACCATGAGGGTCCTCAAGACTATTTTATATTCTTTAAAAAAAAAAACAGGAATCCTCGAGATTTTTTGTAACTTTAAAAAAAAAATTTTCAAAAATAAAACATAAGGAACCTCCTATATTCTTCTAAATTCCTAGAAAACACACAAGGGCTCCTAAGATTCTTTTAAAAAAATCTTTCAAATTTAAAACACTAGGGCGCTCATAATTTTTTTCAAGTTATTTTTAAAATAAGACACCAGGAATCTCCTACATCCTTTTAAATCCCG
Source organism: Zophobas atratus (assembly GCA_022388445.1). Taxonomy (NCBI): domain Eukaryota; kingdom Metazoa; phylum Arthropoda; class Insecta; order Coleoptera; family Tenebrionidae; genus Zophobas; species Zophobas atratus. Next base: position 5,666,239 of record CM039449.1, read on the forward strand.
CAAAAGACTCAAGGGGTTCCCCAAGATTCTTTCAAACTATTCAAAAAAACAGAACACCAGCGGCCCCCTACATTCTTTGACATAACTAAAAAAATCAGACCGTTAAAAAATCCAAAAATCCCAAGATTCTTTCACATTCCTTACAAAAAATTAACACCAGGAAGCTCATAGATCTTTTTAAATTTCCTAAAAAATAAGAACACCAGAGATCCCTTACCTCCTTTCGTGTTACTAAAAACAACATTGTTTCAGGCCCTTAAAGAATCCTCGAGACTCTTTCACATTCTTAAAAAAACATAAAGAGCCCCTGTTCTCTTTATTGTTTTTTTTTAATAAAACACCAGAAATCTCCAATTTTTTTAAATTCCTAATTAAAAAAACACAAGCCTTCCCCCCAAATTCTTTCAAACTCTTTCAAAAAAAGGAACACTGGGGTCCCCTAGATTTTTTTACATTCCTAGAAAGTATATAAAACACTAGAAACCTTCTAGATCCTTTCAAATTCCTAAAAAAAAAAAACACACACAAGAGGCCCTCAAGATTCTACCAAACTCTTCAAAAAAAGAACAACTCTTCAAAAAAAAGACCACCAGAGTCCCCTAGATTCTTTCACATTCCTAAAATGTAAATAAAACACTAGGAACCTCCTACATCCTTTCAAATTCCTAAAAAAACACAGAAGACCTACCCTCAGGATTCTATTAAACTATTCAAAAAAAAAGAAGAACACCAGAGGTCCCTTAGATTCTGTCAGATTCCTAAAAAGTAAATAAAAAAACTAGGAACGTACTAGATCCTTTTAAATTCCTAAAAAGGACCCCCAAAGCTCTATCAAACTCTTCAAAAGAAAAGAACACCAGGGATCCCCTAGATTCTTTCACAGTCCTAGAAAGTAAACAAAAACATTAGGAATCTTCTAGATACTTTTAAATTCCTAACAAAAAACACACAAAAGCCCCTCAAGATTCTAAAAAGAAACACAGAAGACCTACACTCAGGATTCTATTAAACTCTTCCAAAAAAAAAGAAGAACACCAGAGGTCCCCTAGATTCTGACAGATTCCTAAAAAGTAAATAAAAATACTAGGAACTTACTAGATCCTTTTAAATTCCTAAAAAAGACCCCCCCAAGACTCTATCAAAGTCTTCAAAAGAAAAGAACACCACGAATCCCCTAGATTCTTTCACAGTCCTAGAAAGTAAACAAAAAATTAGGAATCTTCTAGATTCTTTTAAAGTCCTAAAAAACACAAGAGCTCCCTCAAGATTCTACCAAACTCTTCAAAAAAAAAAACAACTTTTCAAAAAAAGAGCACCAAGGTCCGCTAGATTCATTTACATTCCTAAAAAGTAAATAAAAACACCAGGAACCTCCAAAATCCTTTCAAATTCCTAAAAAAACACAAAAGACCTACCCTCAAGAGTCTATTAAACTCTTCGAAAAAAAAGAAGCACACCAGAGGTCCCCTAGATTCTGTCAGATTATTAAAAAGTAAATTAAAATACTAGGAACTTACTAGATCCTTTTAAATTCCTAAAAAAGACCCCCCAAGACTCTATCAAACTCTTCAAAAGAAAAGAACACCAGGGATCCCCTAGATTCTTTCACAGTCCTAGAAAGTAAACAAAAACATTAGGAATCTTCTAGATCCTTTTAAAGTCCTAAAAAAACACAAGAGCTCGCTCAAGACTCTACCAAACTCTTCAAAAAAAAGAACAACTTTTCAAAAAAAGAACACCAAGGTCCGCTAGATTCTTTGACATTCCTAAAAAGTAAATAAAACACTAGGAACCTCCTACATCCTTTCAAATTCCTAAAAAAAACACAGAACACTTACCCTCAGGATTCTATTAAACTCTTCAAAAAAAAAAGAAGAACACCAGAGGTCCCCTAGATTCTGTCAGATTCCTAAAAAGTAAATAAAAATACTAGGAACTTACTAGATCCTTTGAAATTCCTAAAAAGACCCCCCAAGACTCTATCAAACTCTTCAAAAGAAAAGAACACCAGGGATCCCCTAGATTCTTTCACAGTCCTAGAAAGTAAACAAAAACATTAGGAATCTTCTAGATCCTTTTAAAGTCCTAAAAAAACACAAGAGCTCGCTCAAGACTCTACCAAACTCTTCAAAAAAAGAACAACTTTTCAAAAAAAGAACACCAAGGTCCGCTAGATTCTTTGACATTCCTAAAAAGTAAATAAAACACTAGGAACCTCCTACATCCTTTCAAATTCCTAAAAAAACACAGAACACTTACCCTCAGGATTCTATTAAACTCTTCAAAAAAAAAAGAAGAACACCAGAGGTCCCCTAGATTCTGTCAGATTCCTAAAAAGTAAATAAAAATACTAGGAACTTACTAGATCCTTTGAAATTCCTAAAAAAGACCCCCCAAGACTCTATCAAACTCTTCAAAAGAAAAGAACACCAGGGATCCCCTAGATTCTTTCACAGTCCTAGAAAGTAAATAAAACATTAGGAATCTTCTCGATCCTTTTAAAGTCCTAAAAAAACACAAGAGCTCCGTCAAGATTCTACCAAACTCTTCAAAAAAAAGAACAACTTTTCAAAAAAAGAACACCAAGGTCCGCTAGATTCTTTCACAGTCCTGGAAAGTAAATAAAACATTAAGAATCTTCCAGATCCTTTTAAAGTCCTAAAAAAAGCACAAGAGCTCCCTCAAGATTCTACCAAACTCTTCAAAAACAAAAAAAAGAACAACTCTTCAAAAAAAAAGACCAGGGGTCCCCTAGATTCTTTCACATTCCTAGAAAATAAATAAAACATTAGGAACCTTCTACATACTTTTAAATTCCTAACAAAATCACACAAGAACCCCCCAAGATTCTACCAAACTCTTCGAAAAAAAAAAAGAAAAACACTTTAAAAAAAAGAACACCAGGATACCCCAATTCTTTCACATTCCTAAAAATTAAATAAAACACTAAGCGCTTCCGAGATACTTTTAAATTCCTAAAAGAAATACACAAACTCCCTTCAAGTTTCTATCTAATTCTTCAAAAAAAAAAGAACACCAAAGTCCCCTAGATTTTTTTAGATTCCTAAAAAGTAAATAAAACACTAGGAACCTTCTAGATCCTTTTAAATTCCTAAGAAGGACACACAATATCACCCCAAAATTCTATCAAACTCTTCAAAAAAAAAAGAACACCAGAGATCCCCCGCATTCTTTCACATTCCAAAAAAAAAACACTTACACGGACAAGAGGCTCCCAAGATTCTTTCAGGCTCTTTAAAAAAAACCCAATCTTTAAAAAGAAGCACCAACTACCTCCAATCTTTCAAAAATAAAACACCAGGACCCTTAAATTTTTTTTCAGATTCTCTTAAAAGTAAAACACCAAGAATTTATTTGATTTTTTAAAACTCTTTTGAAAAAAAGCACCATAGGCCTCTAAATTTTTTCACATTCCTAAGAAGTAAATAAAACACTATGAACCTCCTAGATTCTTTTAAATTATTAAAAAATACACACAATATCACCCCAAGATTCTATCAAACTCTTCAAAAAAAAGAACACCAGAGATCCCCCAGATTCTTTCACATTCCAAAAAAAAAAAAAACACTTACACGGACAAGAGCCTCTCAAGATTCTTTCAGGCTCTTTAAAAAAAAAACACATTCTTTAACAAAAAGCACTACGTACCCTCAATCTTTCAAAAATAAAACACCAGAACACTTTGGATTTTTTTTTCAGATTCTATTAAAAATAAAACACCAAGAATTTCCTTGATTTTTTCAAACTCTTTTGAAAAAAAAGCACCATGGGCCTCGGAACTCTTTCACATTCCGAAAATTTAAATAAAACACAATGAACCTCCTAGATCCTTTTAAATTATTAAAAAATACGCACAATACCACCCCAAGATTCTATCAAAACTCTTCAAAAAAAAAAACACCAGAGATCCCCCAGATTCTTTCACATTCCAAAAAAAAAAAACACTTACACGGACAAGAGCCTCTCAAGATTCTTTCAGGCTCTTTAAAAAAAAACACATTCTTCAAAAAAAAGCACTACGTACCCTCAATCTTTCAAAAATAAAACACCAGAACACTTTGGATTTTTTTTTTCAGATTCTATTAAAAATAAAACACCAAGAATTTCCTTGATTTTTTCAAACTCTTTTGAAAAAAAAGCACCATGGGCCTCGAAATTCTTTCACATTCCTAAAATTTAAATAAAACACAATGAACCTCCTAGATCCTTTTAAATTATTAAAAAATACGCACAATTCCACCCCAAGATTCTATCAAACTCTTCAAAAAAAAAAACACCAGAGATCCCCCAGATTCTTTCACATTCCAAAAAAAAAAAAACACTTACACGGACAAGTGCCTCTCAAGATTCTTTCAGGCTCTTTAAAAAAAAACACATTCTTCAAAAAAAAAGCACTACGTACCCCCAATCTTTCAAAAATAAAACACCAGAACACTTTGGATTTTTTTTTTCAGATTCTATTAAAAATAAAACAACAAGAATTTTCTTGATTTTTTCAAACTCTTTGGAAAAAAAGCACCATAGGCCTCTAAATTATTTCACATTCCTAAAAGTAAATAAAACACTATGGACCTCCTAGATCCTTTAAATTATTAAAAAATACACACATTACCACCCCAAAATTCTATCAAACTCTTCAAAAAAGAACACCAGATTCTTTCACATTCCAAAAAAAAACACTTACACGGACAAGAGCCTGTCAAGATTTCAGGTTCTTTAAAAAAAAAACACATTCTTTAAAAAAGAGCACTACGTACCCCAAATCTCTCAAAAATAAAACACCAGGACGCTTGGGATTTTTTTTTTTCAGATTCTATTAAAAATAAAACATCAAGAATTTTGAAAAAAAGCATCATAGGCCTCTAAATTCTTTCACAATCCTAAAAAGTAAATAAAACACTAGAAACCTCCTAGATCCTTTTAAATTATAAAAAAAAAACACTCACGCACACACGACCCTCTCAAGATTTTTTCAGACTTTTTAAAAAAAATCCAGATTCTTTCATATTCTTTAAAAAAAAACAAGGTACTTTCAAGATTTTTTCAAATTCTATTAAAAATAAAACACCAAGAATTTGCTAGATTCTTTCAAACTCTTTTGAAAAAAAAGAACACCATAGGCCCCAAGACTCTTTCATGCTCTTCCAAACAAATGAACACCAGGAGCCTTCGAGATTTTTTCAGAGTCCCTTGAAAATTAAACACCAGGGGCAGTCTTCAAAGTTTTTCGTAGAAAAACGTCAAGATCATCAAGATTTTTTCATATTTCGTCAAAAATAACATCAGATTCCTAAATAAAATTAAACACAAGGCCTCTCAAGATTCTTTCAAACTCTTCCAAAAAAATAAACACCAGAGGTCCTCAAGATTATTTCATTTTTAGTCAAAAAAAACTTCTTCATACTTTATGTATTTTACAATACTTTTCTTGGGAGGCAAAAATTGTTTAGTTATTTCCAGAGAATCTCCTTCAATGATATTTTAAGGTGATCAGAGGTCGTCAACTTTCTAGGGACCACAATCATATTAATTTTGATGGGTTCTGTGTAGCACTAAAAATAACATCACTGTGTCTCTAGAATTCGCAAGAAATTAGATAAGAAGTTTTTGAGTGATCGTTACTTTTGTTAATTTTTTTGAAGGGATGAATAAAAATGTTCTCTAGTCAATGACATTTCCAAGAAGTTTATTACGGAATCTTTGAGACTAAATTAATTGGGTGAACTTCCCACACTTGGGGGACGACTTCTTGAGCTGTAAAAAAACTGGCCAATCCCGAATTTCCAGAACTAACAAGAAAAAGCGAAATTCTTTCCCCGATTATGCAAACCCGTCCTAAAATTTCCCAACACACGTATTTAATTATGTATTCGTGGCCACTCCATCGTCATTGCACTTCCAATAAGTGTACATGAGTCACCTTGCAACGGCTGTTCTGAAACGGCCTTTTACGTCCCAACGACCTTGCAAAAGCAATCGTCCGACGGAGTGGCACATTTGGTAATGATGCCAATATACGGTATACCCAGTCACGACGAATTAGTCACTTTACGACCGAACTACGAACACAGAGAGGCGATGTTTACACTACGTAATGCGCAGTAAAGTTGCCATAAAAACTTTGATTTGTGTTGATATACAATCGTATTAAACGCAAACCGAAAAAAAACCTTTAACAAGCGCGGTTTGATGTTTGCCGGTCGCCTACTTTCAAATCGGGCGACCTCGACTTTGCGAGGCAAAAACCGGCGGTAAATGTTGGGACGGCCGGCCGGAGTTTCCTCCAGGGACTGCGAAAGCCGATTCCAGTTAAGAATTTATTTATGAAAGGTGACGGATTTTCCCCGTGACGTGCCACTGCCACGACGAAACGGGATTGTGATTAGCGGGCGTTAATGAAGTGTTAAGGTGACCATGACCACCGATATGCTGAAAAAGTTCCGCTTTGTTCTAGGCTACGCCACGGCGTACACGCATCCGGTTTGCGTTATGCGCAATCAGCATTCCGGGTCTCGAAATTTTGGTTGAGTGGCGGTTTTTTTCGGGCAGTTTCGGGCCAAATTTAACAACTGGTGACGCAAAAAACCTTTCAAAGCAAGAACATTTTGTCTTGTTGTCTGTGCGTCTGTCTGTCTGTCTGATTTTGTATGTTTTTTTAGCATTTTCAGCACAACGCTAATCAAAATTTGGCTAATCTCTAAAATTGACAATAGTATATATTGTAAATAATATCCAAATTTTGTTTAAATTTTAAATTTTCCAATTTTTCAATTCTTAATTTTTCGATTTTTCGCTTTGTGCTATATATTTTACGATTTCCCGATTCCTCGATCTCTTGATGTTTCGATTTATCGATCTTCTAATTTTTCGATGTTTCGGGTCTCCGATTTTCCGAGATCTCAGTTTTGAGATTTTTCAATTTCTCGATTTTTCAGTTTTTCCAATCTTCACTTTTTCCCCTTTTCACATTTTACGATTTTTTAATGTTTCGATTTAACTATTTTTTTTTAATACTCCAATTTTTCGATTTCCCAACATTACAGTTTTTCAATTTTTTTTATTTTTCAATTTTTTGACTTTTCGATTTTTCAAGTTTCCGATTTTTCAATTTTTCAACATTTTTGGGGATTTCACAGTTTCTGGATATTTTTATTTCTCGTTTTTTTTTAATTTTAGGTTTTTCCATTCTTTTGATGTTTCGATTGTTCCATCTGTTGATTTTTCGGTTTTTCGACTTTCAAATTTTTGACTTTTTTGTTCTTTAATTTGTTGATTGAATGTTGCAATTTTTCGATTGTTCGGTATCTCGATATTTCGATTCTACAATTTTTCGATTTTTAAAATGTTTACATTTTTCAATTTTAAAGTTTTCGATTTCTCAATTTTTCAAAATTTGTATATTCAGCATTTTTCAGTTTCTAATTTTTTTTAATTTTACTTATGTTAATTTTTGTTTTTTTTTTTAATTCTAGATTTTTCCATTCTTTTTGTTTCGATTGCTCGATCTTCAATTTTTCAGCTTCCCGGATTTCGAAATTCTGGTTTTTCAATTTTTATAATTTTAAAATGTTTACATTTTTCGCTTTTTCATATTTTCGATTTTAAGATTTTTTGATGATACGCCTTGGCAATTTTTTAATTTTTAATACTTCAATTTTTCGATTTCTCGACATTCCGGTTTACCGATTTTTAATTTTTTTTAATTTTTCGATTTCTTGGTTTTTCAACATTTCAATTTTGGAAACTTTTCAGTTTCTGGGTTTTTCAATGTTTTAATATGTTAATTTTATGACTTTTCGGATTTTTCAAGTTTTCGATTTCTCAATTTTCACAAAATTTCAATTTTGAGAATTTTTCAGTTTCTGAATTTTTAATTTTTCGTTTTTTTTTCTAATTCTAAATTCTTCCATTCCTTTGATGTTTCGATTGCTCGATCTTAGATTTTACGACTTCTCGAATTTCGATATTTTGGTTTTTCAATTTTCCGATTTTTCAATTTTTCAAATTTTCAATTTTTCCATTTTAAAAGATTTTATGTTTTTCAATTTTTCAAATTTTCGATTTTACAATTTTTTGATGTTTCGATTTGGCATTTTTTAATTTTTAATACTTCAATTTTCCGATTTCTCGACATCTCGGTTTATCAATTTTTTTAACTTTCTGATTTTTCGATTTCTTGATTTTCCAAGTTTATCATTTCAACATTTCAATTTTGGGAACTTTTCAGTTTCTTGATTTTTAAATTTTTTAATCTTTTAATTTTTCGATTTCTTAGATTTTAAATTTTTCAATTCTTTTGACGTTTCGATTGCTCGATCTTTCGATTTTTTGGCGTTTCGGATTTCAATATTTCAGTTTTTTGGTTTTTAATATCTTTGATTTTTCGATTTTTCAAGTTGTTGATTTCTGTTCCGATTCTTCAATTTTTCGATTTTTAAAATGCTTACATTTATCGATTTTTCAAATTTTCCATTTTACGATTTTCTGAAGTTTCAGTTTAGTAATTTTTTTATTTTTGATACTTCACTTTTTCTACCTGTTGACACTCGGTTTTTCAATTTTTAAAATCTTTCGATTTTTGACTTCTCTATTTTTCAAGATTTCGATTTTTCAATTTTTCAACATTTCAATTTTGGGGATTTTTCAGTTTCTGGATTTTTTAATATTTTGTAATGTTAATTTTATCGTTTTTTTTTTTTATTTTGGATTTTTCCATTCTTTTGACGTTTCGATTGTTATATCTTCAATTTTTCAACTTCTCGGATTACGATATTTTGGATTTTCAATTTTTCGATTTTTCAGTTTTTCAATTTTTCAGTTTTTCGATTTTTAAAATTTTGGATTTTACGATTCTTTGAATAATTTTTTATACTTCAATTTTTCGGATTCTCAATATCTCGGCTTGTCAATTTTTAAAACTTTTTGATTTTCGATTTCTTGATTTTTCAAGATTTCGATTTCAAAATTTTTCAAAATTTCAATTTTGGCAACTTTTCAGTTTCTGGATTTTCCAATTTTTCGGTTTTTTAATTTTTAGCTTTTTTAATTCTCTTGTTGTTTCTATTGTTGCAGTTTTCGATTGTTGGATTTTCCGACTTTTCGGATTTCGATACATATTTACGGTTTTTCGATTTTTGAAATCTTTGATTTTTCGATTTTTCAAGTTGTTGATTTTTAAATTTTTTGATTTCTCGATTTATCGACATTCCTATGTACCAATTTTTCGATTGTTCGGTATATCGATATCTCGATTCTTCAATTTTTCGATTTTTAAAATATTTGCATTTTTCGATCTTTCAAATTTTCGACTTTCCAATTTTCCAAAGTTTCAACATCGTATTTTTTTTATTTTTAATGCTTCAGTTTTTCGACTTCTCGACACTCGGTTTTTCAATTTTTAAAAACTTTCAATTCTTCGCTTTCTCGATTTTTCAAGTTTTCCATTTCTAAATTTTTAAAAATTTCAATTTTGGGTATTTTTCAGTTTCTGGATTATTTAATTTTTCATTGTGTTAATTTTTCGTTTTTTTTCTTAATTTCAGATTTTTCCATTCTTTTTATATTTCGATTACTTGATCTTCGATTTCGATATTTTGGTTTTTGAATTTTTGAATTTTTCAATTTTTGGACTTTCAAATTTTTGCATTTTTCGATTTTTCAGATTTTCTATTTTACGATTTAGCAAGTTTTTAATTTTTAATGCTTCTCGACACTCGATTTTTCAATTTTTAATATCACCCGATTTTTCAATTTCTCGATTTTTCAAGTTTTCGATTTCTCAATTTTTCAAAATTTTAATTTAGGCGATTTTTCAGTTTCTGTTTTTTTTAATTTTTCGTTGTTCATTTTTCTTTTTTTTTTTTAATTTAGGTTTTTCTATTCTTTTCATGTTTTGATTGCTTGATCTTCAATTTTTCAACTTCTGGGATTTCGATATTTTGGTTTCAATTTCTCAATTTTTCGACTTTTAAAATTGTTACATTTTTCAATTTTTCAAATTTTCTATTTTACGATTTTTTGATGTTTAAATGTAGCAATTTTTAACTCTTTCTTACTTCAATTTTTCGACATCTCGGTTTATCAGTTTTTAAAACTTTTTGATTTTTCAATTTCTTGATCTTTCAAATTTTGGATTTCTCAATTTTTCAACATTTCAATTTTGGGAATTTTTTAGTTTCTGCATTGTTCAATTTTTTAATATTTTAATTTTTCGATATTTTAAATTTTAAATTTTTCAGTTCTTTTCGTGTTTCGATTACTCGATCATTCGATTTTTTGACTTTTCGGATTTCGATATTTCGGTTTTTTACTTTTTAAAATCTTTAATTGTTCGATTTTTCAATTTGTTCATTATTAAATTTTTGATTCTTCGATTAATCGATTAAAAAATGTTTACATTTTTAGATTTTCCATTTTACAATTTTTTGAATTCTCAATTTTGTAGTTTTTTAATTTTTTATTCTTCAGTTTTCCGATTTCTCGATTTTTCAACATTTCAATTTTGAGGATTTTTCAATTTTACTATATTTCATTTTTTCCATCTTTTTTTAATTTTAGATTTTTCGGTTCTTTTGATGTCTCGACTTTGTGACTTTTTAAATTGCAACGTTTCGGTTTTTCAATTTTTCCATTTTTAAAACCTTTGATTTTTCGATTTATCAATTGTTGATTTTTACATTTTTCGATTTTTCGGTCCTTCAATGCTTTGATTTTTAAAATTTTTTGATTTCTCGTTGTATCGATATTTTTATGTTCAAATTTTTCAATTTTTAATTTTTCGATTTTCGATTTTATGCTACATACATATTTCGATTTCTCGATTTTTTCTCGATGTTTTGACGTTTCATTTACTTAATCTTTTGATTTTTTGACTTTTCGGATTTTGGTATTTTGGTTTTTGAATTTTCCAATTTTTACAGTTTTTTGATTTTTAAAATTTCTTAATTTATCAATATCAACATTTCTTAATGTCATGTTCCAATTTTTTAATTTTTATTTTTTCGATTTTGTGCTATTTCGATTCCTCGATATTTCAATTTTTCCATTTTGATGTTTCGATTACTCAATTTTTCGATTTTTCGACTTTTCTAATTTTGATATCTGGGTTTTAAATTTTTCGTTTTATAAAATCTTTGATTTCTCGATTTAATTTGAAAGAATCTTGGGGACTCCCTGTGGATCCTGTTTTTGAAGTAGTTGGAAAGAATCTCGGGTAGTCCTTGTATTTGATAAATGATAAATAACAGTGTTGACTGTCCTTTAATGCTAGCCAGATTATCATTTAATGTACGTCCTCGAAGTCTAGTATCTCGCCACTCTGAAATTTTCTACATAGCCTGCCCGAGAACTGATATCGCCAAATTCTCTCCTATGTCCACTGTGTGTAGGATCGGTAATAGAACACATAATAAGATTGATCTTTTTTCAACATCACTGCGGGCTCTTAAATTCTTTAATTATTCCCAAATTTAGTAGGCTTTCACATTACTTCGTAAGTTAATTTACTATCTGAATTAACTGATCTTCCATGATTATTGATTGATTACACGTATATTTTGACCTACCTAATCTGAAAATCTGCATTGGGATTTGGAGTAGCTTTAAACTTTTCCTTTTTGGGATTCACAGTAATTTGTAGCTGCTGATTAGTTATTCTACTTCTTATCATTTGCTTTCGGTTATTTGTTGGTCTGTAATTGGGTAAATAACCTGTTGACCGACTATATATATAATAATAATAATAATAATAATAATAATAATTTGGTTTTTGAAGTACATAGTTTGAAAGAATCTCGAGCACGCCTTGTGTTTTGTTTTTGAAGTTTGTAGTTTGAAAGAATCTGGGGTACTCCTTGTATTTAGTTTTTGAAGTAGTTTGAAAGAATCTTGGGGACTCCCCGTAGGTCTTGTTTTTGAAGTAATTTGAAAAAATCAGGAGTACCACTCTACCACTTGCATTTAGTTTTTGAAGTAGTTTAAAAAATCTCGGAAACCCCCAATGGGTCTTGCCTTTGAAGGAATTTGAAAGAATCTCTGGGACTCCTTTCGTTTCATTTTTCAAGTAATTTGAAAGAATCTCGGGGACTTCTCACGTTTTATTTTTGAAGTAGTTTGAAAGACCCTTTGTAGATCTTATTGTTTTTGAAGTACATACTTCAGAGCTAATGCCAGACTTAACAGCACTGCGGTCAAGTTTCCGCCAGAAATGCTGGTCGCCGAAGAACCCAGGAGGTCCCTCCGCAATTCCCGTTATCCGCGTCGATTTATCGATTTCATTACCGTGGAAGAAAGCGGCATTAACCCACCGATGGCCCCGAAGAGGCGTTTATGGGTCCCGCGGACCTGTGTGGGGTTTATGGTGGTACGCTTTGCTGGGCGTGAAGTCCGGCAGTGAGGTGGTCCTCCTCCGTCCCGCGCGCTTTCTCACACCATAACAATAAAAACCCGCAGACTTCGTGTGGGACGCGGCGAGAGCTCACGCCACCGCTGATGACCGCAGACGACCAACCTCGCAGACTACCCTTGCGTAACCTGGATGACACACGCTTTCGCAAAATCAGATAACTCACGAAAAAATGTTAATGGGACGAGGTTTTGCAACGGATCCGTAAAAAATTCCCTCCGAGAAATAGATGACTCAATCACGCCTCGGCGGCATCCTCTCGTATTTTAATTCGAAAAGGAAGTCGTCCAAATTACTGCCGCAAGGAGCAATTACGCTATGCCGTGCGCAACGCGCTCGAATGGACAATTAATGGATAACTAACTGTCAAATTAGATTTCAATTATATGGGTTTCAATTGGCTCGCACTTTCGAATTTCTAGCTAATCACTGTTATTTGGCGCTCGTTTAGCGGTGAGATCTGTGAGATTATGACAGTGTGCTCAGGCTCTTCCGGAGCACCATGACACCTTCATCGTCGGACTTTCACTGGTGCGCAGAGGTCACGTTAAACAAAAATCTCGGTACGCACCGAGAGCGTGGTCGGCGGAGGACTCGGACAGTCTCCTAAGCATGTGTTGGTGTGTACGAGGCCGTGAGAACGTGGAAGGCGCGCGAGTCCCAGGCAGGCAGGCAGGCGTGCGCGCCAAATTAAAACGCCCGCGACTACGCCACCGTGCCACTCGATTGACTTTCTTCTTCCTCCGCGAGACGGACGCGACGACCGCCGGCCGCCCGCCGCTGCGAGGAGTGGAGGTGGAGGACGGCTGGGTCGCGACAGCCAGCCGAAATCGGAGCGTGTGGGCGGGAGGCGACGCGGGGCCTGCATGCTCCGCTAGCTCGGTGGCGCCGGGTGCGGGACTTCCGCTCAGCGTCCAGGAATTAGATACGCAAAATCACCCAGAACCCTCGCCCCGTGACATACCTCCACTTTGATTAAAATTCTGTCGGCGCCCTTTTTCTATTTTTACTTCCCGAGCGTAAGCAAAGGAAGTATTGTAATCGAGTCCGTCGGCCGACTCTCTACTTTTACGTTTTCTCGATCTTTCATGACATCTGTCGGTCTGCCGTCCCGGATTTTTATTAGACAGATAATCTCCGAAAGTACTCGACCGATTGTTGTGAAATTTTGTACTTGTATTAAGAATATCATGTAGATGGTAAAACGCTAACCAAAATTTGTGTAATCATCCCCACCACTAATGCGATGACGTCACTTCAAAATTGTACATAGTAAATGGGTTTTCAATTGTATAAAATAACATAGTCCTCCACATGTAGTTTACAACTCCGAATCGACTTTTCACCCGAAACGTCCAGATTTTTGGAAAAAAAATCAAAATTATAAAACAACATTTTGAAATTTAATTTTTAATCTGCTAACCAGAATGCTTTGAAATGTTGCAGATGTTTTAAGGCTATAAAGAGCAACATAAATCTTTAGTCAAAAAATTGGTCTAAAGAGTTTAGACAGTACTTCCCTCGCTGTCGGAAACTTGACGACTGCATGCCTATTATGTTTTTTTTTTCTCATTACATTTTTGTAGTGGGAATTTAAAAAAAAATTGTGATGACGTCATCAACATTTTTGCAAGGACACGTATATCAGTTGGGATAGATGTAGTGTAATACTAAGAATAAAATTATTGTGTTCCCAAATTTTCGGGAAAACGAATTGGGTCGTTTTGAATATTGATTTCTTATAATCAATAAAATAACGAAACAATTTACTCACGTATACGGCGCCGGTGTGTAATATCTAGAGAGCGGATTTCTGTCGGGCTAGGCAAGGTCAAACTCGGTACGGCTCGCACGGGATGCGAATTCATTGCCGTTGCGGACTGCACTTCGTTTATTTGAGATTAGAATAACGTTGTTTCGTTGCACTCTGCTGTTAATTCCCGTTCTCATTTACTTAGCCGTTTGATTAATAAATCGTTAATTATATTTATGGAATCCAGCACGTCCCCCCCTATAATCGTGACGTAGCCCGACAGAAATCCGCTGTCTAGTAATATGAGGGGCAACTGAAAATCGTTTATGTATAAACATTCTTAATTTAAGATGACAAGCGTAACAGCATACGTGAGAGTCAAACAGAGAAACTGTAAACAAAACGACCATCGGTTTTATTGCTTCGACTTCCGCTTATTATATAAAACATTGCGTTTTATTTTAATTCTTGACGGTGAAATTCACAATTGGTTGATTATAAACATGTCTATTTGGCATTCGCGGAACCAAGTGACCGCATAAAACAAATGCAGGTCTGTAATGTTAAAGTCGATGTAAATAAGCGTGCTACCCTTATGTTTCAACCGAGTTTTTCCTTTAACAAATTTTGTGTCTACCAAATTGGGTTGGTTGGGGTGTAATACTAATAATAAGTGTTGCCTTTAATTTAATCAATAAAATAAATTGACTTCATTAATTTTTTTGAACCACCTCTTAAGAAAATCTAAAAAATATGAATGGAATGATAAATCACAAGTACAAACTCATCATATTTTTTGCATTTTAGATAGGATTTATTCAGCAAAATTTAAGGGTGACGTCATCAATTTTTTTAGGAGGGATGAACAAATACATTTTGAACAAAAGTTTACCATGCTTATAATAACTTTAAAATATTCCCAAGATTTCAAAGCATTCGGTTTTGTAATTCCTGATTAAATCGATAAAATAAATTCACGCCTTCATTAATTTTTTTGAGTCACCCTGCATATGCAAATCCAAAAATATGAATGGAATGATAAATCACAAGTACAGACTCATCATATTTTGTACATTTTAGATACGATTTATTCGGCAAACTTTTGAGCTGACGTCATCAGTTTTTTGTAGAAGATAACCAAATATATTTTGACTAAAAATTTATTATGCTCTTTATAACCTTACAACATCTGCAAGATTTCGAAGCATTCGGTTTTGTAGTTCCTGAGTAAATCAGTAAAATAAATTTACGCTTTCATTTATTTTCTTGAATCACCCTGTATATGCAAATCCAAAAAATATGAATGGAGTGATAAATGACAAGTACAGGCTCATCATATTTTGTACGTTTTAGATATGATTTATTCGGCAAACTTTCGAGCTGACGTCATCAAGTTTTTGGAGGGGATAAGCAAATATATTTTGACTAAACATTTATTATGCTCTTTATGACCTTAAAACATCTGCAAGATTTCAGAGCATTCGGTTTTGTAGTTCCTGATTAAATCAATAAAATATATTTACGCATTCATTAATTTTTTTGAGTCACCCTGTATATGCAAATCCAAAAAATATGAATGGAGTGATAGATCACAAGTACAGACTCATCATATTTTGTACATTTTAGATATGATTTATTCCACAAACTTTTGAGCTAACGTCATCAAGTTTTTGGAGGGGATAAGCAAATATTTTTTGACTAAAGATTTATGATGCTCTTTATAGCCTTAAAACATCTGCAAGATTTCAGAGCATTCGGTTTTGTAGTTCCTGATTAAATCAATAAAATATATTTACGCATTCATTAATTTTTTTGAGTCACCCTGTATATGCAAATCCAAAAAATATGAATGGAGTGATAGATCACAAGTACAGACTCATCATATTTTGTACATTTTAGATATGATTTATTCCACAAACTTTTGAGCTGACGTCATCAAGTTTTTGGAGGGGATAAGCAAATATTTTTTGACTAAAGATTTATGATGCTCTTTATAGCCTTAAAACATCTGCAACATTTCAAAGCATTCTGGTTAGCAGATTAAAAATTAAATTTCAAAATATTGTTTTATAATTTTGATTTTTTTTCCAAAAATCTGGACGTTTCGGGTGAAAAGTCGATTCAGAGTTGTAAACTACATGTGTAGGACTATGTTATTTTATACAATTGAAAACCCATTTACTATGTACAATTTTGAAGTGACGTCATCGCATTAGTGGTGGGGATGATTAGACAAATTTTGGTTAGCGTTTTACCATCTACATGATATTCTTAATATAAGTACAAAATTTCACAACAATCGGTCGAGTACTTTCGGAGATTATCTGTCTAATAAAAATCCGGGACGGCAGACGGACAGACGGACGGACAGACGGACGGACAGACGGACAGACGGACAGACGGACAGACGGACAGACGGACAGACGGACAGACGGACAGACAGACGGAAATGGGAGACCTATTTCTTCGTCTTCTAGGGGTCATGAAAGATCGAGAAAACGTAAAAGTAGAGAGTCGGCCGACAGACTCGATTACAATACTTCCTTTGCTTACGCTCGGGAAGTAAAAATATTTGCTTATCCCCTCCAAAAACTTGATGACGTCAGCTCAAAAGTTTGTGGAATAAATCATATCTAAAATGTACAAAATATGATGAGTCCTTACTTGTGATCTATCACTCCATTCATATTTTTTGGATTTGCATATACAGGGTGACTCAAAAAAATTAATGAATGCGTAAATTTATTTTACTGATTTACTCAGAAACTACAAAACCGAATGCTTTGAAATCTTGGGAATATTTTAAAGTTATTATAAGCATGGTAAACTTTTGTTCAAAATGTATTTGTTCATCCCTCCTAAAAAAATTGATGACGTCACCCTTAAATTTTCCTGAATAAATCCTATCTAAAATGCAAAAAATATGATGAGTTTGTACTTGTGATTTATCATTCCATTCATATTTTTTAGATTTTCTTAAGAGGTGGTTCAAAGAAATTAATGAAGTCAATTTATTTTATTGATTAAATTAAAGGCAACACTTATTATTAGTATTACACCCCAACCAACCCAATTTGGTAGACACAAAATTTGTTAAAGGAAAAACTCTGTTGAAACATAAGGGTAGCACGCTTATTTACATCGACTTTAACATTACAGACCTGCATTTGTTTTATGCGCTCACTTGGTTCCGCGAATGTGGAATAGACATGTTTACAATCAACCAATTGTGAATTTCACCGTCAAGAATTAAAATAAAACCCAATGTTTTATATAATAAGCGGAAGTCGAAGCAATAAAACCGATGGTCGTTTTGTTTACAGTTTCTCTGTTTGACTCTCACGTATGCTGTTACGCTTGTCATCTTAAATTAAGAATGTTTATACATAAACGATTTTCAGTTGCCCCTCATATTACTAGACAGCGGATTTCTGTCGGGCTACGTCACGATTATAGGGGGGGACGTGCTGGATCGCCGGGTGATAGATAATCACTGAATTTAATCGGTACTAATTCCATAAATATAATTAACGATTTATTAATCAAACGGCTAAGTAAATGAGAACGGGAATTAACAGCAGAGTGCAACGAAACAGCGTTATTCTAATCTCAAATAAACGAAGTGCAGTCCGCAACCGCAATGAATTCGCATCCCGTACGAGCCGTACCGAGTTTGGCCTTGCCTAGCCCGACAGAAATCCGCTCTCTAGATATTACACATCGGCGCCGTATACGTGAGTAAATTGTTTCGTTATTTTATTGATTATAAGAAATCAATATTCAAAACGGCCCAATTCATTTTCCCGAAAATTTGGGAATACAATAATTTTATTCTTAGTATTACACTACATCTATCCCAATTGATATACGTGTCCTTGCAAAAATGTTGATGACGTCATCACAATTTTTTTTAAATTCGCACTACAAAAATGTAATGAGAAAAAAAAACACAATAGGCATGCAGTCGTCAAGTTTCCGACAGCGAGGGAAGTACTGTCCAAACTCTTTAGACCAATTTTTTCGAAAATAAATTGACTCAGTGGTCCTCGCCGGTGCATCTCTTGCGCCGCATGCACCGAGGAAGGAATGCAAGGATCGCCCATCATTTCTCGCAGTAAAGGTACCGACCGAGGCGAAGCACGACCGAGCCCGACAGGGGCGTCACCGAAGGGGCATGAAGCGACGCACACATTCCCGGTCAGAGCGACGCGCGTACCGAGTAATTGAAGCTGTTAATTAAGCTGCTTTCAGTTTTACAACGCGCCTGCAGCGAATCCTCTAAAAATATCCTCATAATTATTTATTTATTTATTACGATGCATTCTTATTAGCCGGCAGACGCCTATGTGCGTTGAGGCATCCCGCAGAGAAAGACTAGACAAGGACGGGCGACCAATCAACATACACACGTGCCGATGCCTGCTTGTCCTGCGGCTGGAAGCGGAGAACAAAGATTTTCAGATTACGGGCTGGGCAAGGCTACCAGCGTTGCCAACCCGGCGGAACGGAAATTCGACCAGGACCTTTGCTCACCCCAAGCATCCGCGTCGGGGCCGCTCCTTAACCCGGCTCGCTAATTGCAAGATCATCGCTATAAATGAACATCGGCGACTCGTTTGTATTCGAACAAAAATGATCGAGTGGGAACCTTTTCACATACTTACATAAAGATTTATTTTGGTCGAGCGGTGTGCGGGATCAAAGCAACCCACGACGGCGACCGTTTATTGTTTACCTTGGCACCGTCGATCGCGATTTCGTCTTGGGGGGCCACACTTCCAAACAAGTTGCATTCGACTGGGACACGTCACGGCGCGCCTCCGTCATACACGCAGAAAAAGTGTGGTCGGGTTGGCTCGGACATCCGGTGTTTCTTTGAATCAATCAAAGACGGGCGTTATTCTCTTAAGAAAATAATAATAATAATATTTGTCCCAATTAGATATTAAACTTATGATACTATTCTACACGACTCCTTTTAAATTATAGTCAAAAACAATGGTGATCAGTTTTCTTGTATAAGAGAATAGCATCAGGAAGATCGTTAATAAAAAGCAAAAACAACAAGGGTCCTAAGTTCGATCGTTGTGGACTCCAGAAGATGGAGTAAATGAGTTTCTACCGGTCAGATAAGAGACTAAAAGTTTCAATAACGGGTTTCTGAAGCCAATATAAGTATAGAGCTTTTGCAATAATAAGCAATGATTTATTTTATCGAAAGTCTTTTAGAAATCAGTGTAACTCTTCAGTACGTTGTGTACGAGGGTTTCGGGAATCCCAAAAAAAAATTATAAAAATATTCTTTATGATGTAGATTACGAAAAAAAACGTATTTTTTAGTAACGTTGGTGACTGAAATCCACTTTTTACTTTTTTAGGACAATAACCATAACAACCAGTAGTCATTAATCGTTCTACATTATTATTAATAAAACAAACCGTTATTTTCATTAATAAATAAACAAAAAAAACTTTAATAACACATATATTATAAACAAAAACAAAACCAACAAAAGAAAAATCCATTAAAGCATAACCAACTAAACACTAGAGAAGATGTTCAAAATTCCTGTTTTTTTGCCTGTGTATTTGCTAGGATTGCTGATTTTGGCAAATGAGATACCTTCTAAGAGAAGAGAGGGTGGGTGGGCGAGGCTAGTACCTGTCAAGATGAGACTGATTTTGGCAGATGAGATACCTTCTAAGAGAAGAGAGGGTGGGTGGGCGGGGCCAATAGCTGTCAAGATAAGACTGATTTTGGCAAATGACGTATCCTTTAAGAAATTTAAGTATATTATTATAAGTAAAAGACACTATAGGCTCCAAAGCACTTCCAATTTCTTTCCAAGCAGGAATACCTAGAACCTCAAGATTGTTCTAAATTTTCCAAAAAAAAAAACGGGGTCCTAAAATTAACTCAAAAACAAGTCAAAAAAACGAAGGACGAGTGGACAGGGCTGGTAGTCACTACGACAAGACTGATTTTGCCAAATGACATCCAAAAAATATAGATATATATGGATAAGTCATTGGCAAATTAGCCCCACCGCCCACCCACCTTTATTTTCTTAGAGAGTAGGTCATTTGCCAAAATCAGTCTTATTTTGGCAAGTACGAGCCCCGCCCACCTACCCTTTATTTTCTTATAACCACCTTCATTTACTTATAATCACCAGGCCACCCTTCAATTTCCGAAATCTTTTGTATTTGTACTGGAGTTATATACAATTTTTAGGACTTTAAAAATGATTATACATATATTATATTACAAGCACATATATAGATATACAATCTAACATAATTCTGTTCATAGCAACTATCTAGTATACCATTGGTGGCTCCATCCAAAATTTTGGAACCAATCAGAACTCGGGGCATTTAGAAAATAATTTTTAAAATTCACAAATTAGCACTGTTGTTGTTCATTATTTTTTCCAATTTTTTCATTTTTGCGAATTTCCATTTTCGTAAATATTTCCTTTTTAACATTAGCCATAATAATTAAATACTCCTAGTAAGTTGGAAAGTAAAAAATAATATCATCAGACAGTGTCTGTAGCCGATGTCGGTACTCTTCCCAGGTAGGTACTAATCTACCCGACTGCGACCCTCGGGGTGTAAGGTACTAATCCCTTACCTGGTCCAGAATTTATGGATTGGCTTAACGACCCGTGCAGAGCTAGTCCTCAATTTAGGTCCACCGCTGCTAAGATTAGACTGATTTTGGCAAATGACATATCCTTTAGCCCCGCCCACCCACCCTATATTTTCTTCGAGGGAATGCCATTTGGCAATATCAGTTTTATCTTAGCAAGTACTAGCCTCGCCCACCCACCCACCCTTTATTTTCTTAGAGAGTAAGTGATTTGCCAAAATCAGTCTTATTTTGCTAAGTACTAGCCCCACCCACCCGTTATTTTCTTAGAATGTATCTTATTTGCCAATATCAGCCTTATCTTGCCAACCACTAGCTCGGCCCATCCTCCCTTTATCTTGTTAGAGGGCTAGTATCTACTAAGATAAGAATGATTTTCTCAAATGACATATCCTCCAAGAAAAGAAAAGGTGGGTGGGCGGGCTAGTAGCTGTCAAGATAAGACTGATTTTGGCAAATGAGATACCTTCTAAGGAAAGAGAGGGTGGGTGGGCGGGGCTAGTACCTGCTAAGATAAGACTGGTTTTTGCAGATGACATATCCTCTAACCCCGCCCATATCAGTTTTATCTTAGCAAGTACGAGCTCCACCCACCCGCCCTTTATTTTCTTAGAAGGTATGTTATTTGGCGATATCAGCCTTATCTTGTTAAGCTTTAGCCCGGCCCATCCGCCCTCTATCTTCTTAGAGGGCTAGTACCTGCTAAGATAAGACTTAAATTCGCAAATGACATTCTCTAACCCCGCCCACCCACCCTTTGTTTTTTTCGAGGGAATACCATTTGCCAATATCAGTTTTATCTTAGCAAGTACTAGCCCCCCCACCCACCCTTTCTTTTCTTAGAAGGTATTTCATTTGCCAAAATCAGTCTTATCTTGTCAAGGTTTACCCGGCCCATCCGCCTTTTACCTTTTTAGAGGAATAGTACCTACTAAGATAAGACTGATTTTCGCGAATGACATATCCTCCAAGAAAAAAGAGGGTGGGTGGGCGGTCTAGTAGTTGTCAAGATAAGACTGATTTTGGCAAATGACCTACTCTAAGAAAATAAAGGGTGGGTGGGCGGGGCTAGTACCTGCTAAGATAAAACTGATTTTTGCAAATCACATACCCTCTAAGAAAAGAGAGGGTGGGTAGGCGGGGCTAGTACCTGCTAAGATAAGACTGATTTTTGCAGATAACATATCCTCTAACTCCGCCCACCTACTCTTTATTTTCTTAGAAGGTATGTTATTTGGCGATATCAGCCTTATCTTGTTAAGCTTTAGCCCGGCCCATCCGCCCTTTATCTTCTTAGAGGGCTAGTACCTGCTAAGATAAGACTGAATTTCGCAAATGACATATTCTCTAACCTCGCCCACCACCCTTTATTTTCTTCCAGGGAATGTCATTTAGCAATATCAATTTTATCTTAGCAAGTACCAGCCCCGCCCGCCCACCCTTTCTTTTCTTAGAAGGTATTTCATTTGCCAAAATCAGTCTTATCTTGTCAAGCTTTAGCCTGGCCATGCGCCTTTTACCTTTTTAGAGGAATAGTACCTACTAAGACAAGACTGATTTTCGCAAATGACATATCCTCCAAGAAAAGAGAGTGTGGGTGGGCGGGCTAGTAGCTGTCAAGGTAAGACTGATTTTTGCAGACGACATATCCTCTAATCCGCCCACCCACTCTTTATTTTCTTCGAGGGAATACCATTTGCCAATATCAGTTTTATCTTAGCAAGTACTAGCCCCACCCACCCACCCTTTTTTTTCTTAGAAGGTATGTTATTTGGCAATATCAGCCTTATCTTGTTAAGCTTTAGCCGGGCCCATCCCCCCTTTATCTTCTAAGAGGGCTAGTACCTGCTAAAATAAGACTGAATTTCGCAAATGACATATTCTCCAACCCCGCCCACCCACCCTTTCTTTTCTTAGAGGACATCTCATCTTCCAAAGTCAGTCTTATCTTAGCAAGTGCTAGCCCCGCCCACCCACCCTTTCTTTTCTTAGAAGGTATCTCATTTGCCAAAATCAGTCTTATCTCGTCAAGCCTTAGCCCGGCCCATCCGCCTTTTACCTTTTTAGAGGAATAGTACCTTCTAAGATAAGACTGATTTTCGCAAATGATGTATCCTCTAAGAAAAGAAAGGGTGGGTGGGCGGGCTAGTAGCTGTCAAGGTAAGACTGATTTTGGCAAATGAGATACCTTCTAAAGAATGAGAGGGCGGGTGGGCGGGGCTAGTACCTGCTAAGATAAGACTGATTTTTGCAGATGACATATCTTCTAACCCCGCCCACCCACTCTTTATTTTCTTCGAGGAATGCCATTCGCCAATATAAGTTTTATCTTAGCAAGTACTAGCCCTACCCACCCGCCCTTTATTTTCTTAGAAGGTATGTTATTTGGTAACATCACCCTTATCTTGTTAAGCTTTAGCCCAGCCCATCCGCCCTTTAACTTCTTAGTGGGCTAGGACCTGCTAAGATAAGACTGAATTTTGCAAATGACATATTCTCTAACCCCGCCCACCCACCCTTTAATTTCTTCCAGCAAATGTCATTTAGCAATATCAGTTTTATCTTAGAAAGTACTAGTCCCGCCCACCAACCCTTTCTTTTCTTAGAAGGTATTTCATTTGCCAAAATCAGTCTTATCTTGTCAAGCTTTATCCCGGCCCATCAGCCTTTTATCTTCTTAGGGGGCTAGTACCTGCTAAGATAAGACTGATTTTCGCAAATAACATATCCTCCAAGAAAAGAGAGGGTGGGTGGGCGGGGCTACTAGCTGTCATGATAAGACTGATTTTCGCAAATGACATATCTTTTAACCCCGCCCACCCACCCTTTGTTTTCTTCCAAGGAATGCCATCTGCCAATATGAGTTATATCTTAGCAAGTACTAGCCCCGCCCACCCACCCTCTTTTTTCTTAGAAGGTATCTCATTTGCCAAAATCAGTCTTATCTTGCCAAGCACTAGCCCGGCCCATCCACCGTTTATTTTTTTAGAGGGTAGTACCTGCTAAGATAAAACTGTTTTTGGCAAATGAGGTTTCCTATAAGAAATTTAATTAAATTATTATAAGAAAGTACATTAGTAGAGACTCCAAATTTTTAAATTTTCGAATTTTCAATTCTTTGATAATTCAATTTTTCCGTTTTTAAGATTTTGGATTTTTCCATTTCTCGCTTTTTGATTTCAGTTCTTCGATATTTCAATTTTTCAAGTTTTCGCATTTTTTAAATGTTTCGATTTCTTACTCTTTCTACTTTCCGGTTTTAGATTTTCTGTTTTTCAATTTTTCGTTTTTTCAAATTTTTCTTTTTTTAATTTTTTGATTTTCCAATGTTTTGATTTCTTGATTTATCGAGATTTGAATGTTTCGATATTTTGATTGTTCAATTTCTCGATTTATCAATTTTCAATTTCCCAATTTTTCGATTTTGGCCTATTTCGGTTTCCAAATTTTTCGACTTTTCGATTTCTCGACTTCTCTATCTTCTAATTTTTCGATTTGTCGGTTTTCCGATTTTTTACTTTTCGGATATTCGGTTTTTCGATTTTCCAGTTTATCGATGTTTCTATTTTCAATTATCCGATTTTTCAATTTTTCGATTTTGTAAATTTAGGAGTTTTGATTTCTCGATTTTACATTTTTCGGTTTTTAAATTTCACATTTTTCGATTTCTTGACACCTTGGTTTATCAATTTTTAAAATTTTTCGATTTTTAGATTTCTCAATTTTTAGGTTTTCGATTTTTCAAATTTTGGATTCTTGGAATTGTTCTAAGTGCTTTAGACTTGGAACGAAGACGTTTAAATGAGTCTTGAGATTGTAAAGATCTCTCTTTTTGTATTTTTTAAAAGCACAATTTTTGAATCGAATAGAATAAATGACGTTATCAGTAAACCAAGGAGGGTAATATTGGCGGTGGAGATTTGAGGGAGAATATTTGGGCACGGTTGACTCAAATAAACTGTACACAGTGTCAAAAAATTTGGACATGCTTCTTCCACATTACCAATATTATTAATTATGAAACCCCAATCAATAGCTAAAAGTTGTTGGTAAAGTTGATGAAAATTCGCTTTTTTTTTAAATGAAGACTTGAAGTTATTTTAACATATGTGTAGCTCGCTTCGCTCGATAAGTATTGTAAATTCCAAAGGAATACTTGATGCCTTTTTTTTAGTGTATGACAGCCAAAGCGCGATTTAGCCGAATTCGCGGCGTTCTGACGCTGTGGGCTTACGTGTAGGTGCTGCACGAACGCCAGTGACCCGAGGACATCTATTAGCACTAAAAAGATATCACAGATGTCGTGTTGACGGCGCTGGACCACACAGGGACCACCCTCGCGTCATACATCAATTACGTACGGTTGGGGCACACCTATAAGTCTCAACCTCTCTCAAAGCATTCATCCCAGCAGTGCATATTAAACCCAACGACCCGTCATTAGAGTTAGCCACGCTACAACTATATAATGTTGTTTGTAATTAAAACGTTTCTTATTAAGGGGCTCCGGGGCCGCGCCCTGCAGAGGCCGGCGGTGTGCCATTAAAGTCTTCCCCGCGTTTAATTTAAAATAATTTGGGACCGGCCTTTCTAATGTTTTAGATGTGCTTTAACCGCCTGTATCTTTATAGCTCCTAAACATCCTAAAACGCGGAATTCGAATACGCACGCACGGAATTCGGATGGTTTTTTTCGACTTATAGGGGAATTATTATAAACATTGCCGAAGTAAATGTAAACTGTTTGCGAATGTGTTTACGGGATTCGGGTTTTAGACAAAACAGTTCTTGCGTTGGCGCGTGTACGTGGAAGGTCACTGCAATTTCGACGAAAAAACGTTTCAAGGCTGGGGTTACCCGTGGAATTAATCGTTGACTACCCGAAACGTCAAACTCAAAAATGTTGACACACTTCACCCGTCTTGTCAAAACTTCCTTTCTTTTGAAAATCCACACCCGCCCCAAAAGCTCCTTCGGGAACCTGAAAGACCAAGACCGCATCTTCACCAACCTGTATGGTAAGCACGACTGGCGCCTCCCGGGTGCCCTAAAACGCGGCGACTGGTACAAAACCAAGGAAATCATCCTCAAAGGTCCCGACTGGATAATCCAGGAGGTCAAAACGTCAGGTTTGAGAGGGCGCGGCGGCGCTGGGTTCCCGTCGGGACTGAAATGGTCCTTCATGCGAAAACCCGACGACGGTAGACCCAAATTTCTGGTTATTAACGCCGACGAAGGTGAACCTGGGACGTGCAAAGACCGTGAAATCATGAGGCACGACCCCCACAAGTTGCTCGAAGGTGCTTTAATTGCTGGAAGTGCCATGGGAGCAAAGTCGGCGTACATCTACATCAGAGGCGAGTTCTACAATGAGGCTGCCAATATGCAGGTGGCTATAGCTGAGGCTTATCAAGCCGGGTTGATTGGTCGTGATGCGTGTGGATCGGGCTTGGATTTCGATGTGTTTGTACATAGAGGTGCTGGGGCTTATATTTGTGGCGAGGAAACGGCGTTGTTGGAGTCCCTAGAGGGTAAACAAGGAAAACCGAGGTTGAAGCCGCCTTTTCCAGCTGATATTGGGTTGTTTGGATGTCCGACTACTGTGACGAATTGTGAGACTGTGGCGGTTTCACCGACGATTTGTCGCAGAGGGGGGGCATGGTTTGCCTCTTTCGGACGACCCAAGAATTCTGGGACCAAACTCTATAACATCTCGGGTAACGTGAATAACCCGTGTACCGTGGAAGAAGAAATGAGTATTCCGTTACGGGAGTTGGTTGAGAGGCACGCTGGAGGTGTGGTTGGAGGTTGGGACAACTTGTTGGGGGTAATCCCTGGAGGTTCGTCCACGCCGGTGTTGCCAAAAGACATCTGTGACGACGTCCTCATGGATTTTGACGCTCTGATTGAAGCAAAATCGGGGCTTGGAACGGCTGCACTAATCGTCATGAACAAAGACGTTGACATTATTAAAGCGATAGACAGGTTGATGAGGTTCTACAAACACGAGTCTTGTGGCCAATGTACTCCATGCCGCGAAGGAGTCAATTGGTTGTACAAAATAGTCCACCGACTTGTCGAGGGTTGTGCCAAAATTGAAGAAATCGACATGTTATTGGAATTGACGGTACAAATCGAGGGTCGTAGTATTTGTGCTTTGGGGGACGGAGCAGCTTGGCCAGTGCAAGGACTCATCAGACACTTCCGAGACGAAATCGAGGCTAGAATCCACAAGTACCACGACCAGCACGAGTCAAAGGACGAAAACGAAGACAACCCTTGTGTTTGTGTCCTATAATCTGTACTAGTTCGAGTTTTGTTCAGTAAAGTTATCGTCACTTTAAAGGTATACGAAATTAAAAGACCACTGCTTTAATTAATAAGTAACAAGTCATCTAATTTGCCTCCAGAATAACTATGGGTTATCATCAAACCATGAACACCAAATTAATTCAATATGAACATCTTCTTACGTATTTTTTTTATTAACAGTAGTCAAATCATTAAATACATATTATTTTTGAAACTAAAATGCATTTTATCCTAAGATTGTATCACAAAATATTCATCACCATTTAAATATATACGATTTAGACATCAAGAAATAAATTTAAAATTGCAAAAATTATACTAAAACAGCCTTAAATGTGTCTTGTATGTACGTGCTTATCAGTATGTAGGCATTTTAACGCACAGCAATAATCGTTCTTGATGAGTAATGACTGATGACTACTGTAACACAGTAAATCCCCGAAATCGAAAATTTAAAACACTGACAAATTCAAATATGGGAAAATTGTAAAATCGAGAAATCGAAACATAAAAAAATCAAAAAAATAAAAATTGGAAAATCTAAAATTTAAAAATCGAGAAATTGAACAATCGGTTAATTCAAAAATCGAAACATCGAAAAATTTTGGAAAATCGAAAAATAAAAAAAAAATGGACAATCGAAAATTTAAAAATTCCGAAAATTGAAAAATTGAAATATAGAGAACTGAAAACTCAAAAAATCGAAAAAAAATAATAATTTCAAAAATTGAAAAGTTAAAATTGAGAAATCAAAAAACTGAAAAATCACAAAATTGAACGAAATATCAAAAAATTAGGAAATTAAAAAATTGACAAACAAAAAAGTCAAAAAAGCAGAGTCTAAAAATCGCAAACTTAAAAAATCAAAAACCTGAATAATCGAAAAATTGAAGAACTGAAAAATCGAAACTTTAGGAAGTGGAGAAATGGGAATATAAAAAAATAGATTAATTGAGAAATCCGAAAACTAAAAATTCAGAAACGTCAAAATTTGAAAAATAAAAAAATATTGAAGAACTAAAAAATCGAAAAATCTAAAATTTAAAACATTGAAAAGTTAAAATATCCTAAAACTGAAAAATGGAGAAATCCAAACATCAAAAAATCAAAAAAAATAAAAATAAAAATCTAAAATTTAATAATCGAAAAACTGAAAAATCAACGAATCGAGAAGTCGAGAATTTAAAAAATTGGACAATTGAAGAATCGGATAAATCAAAAATCGAAACATCGAAAAATCGAGAAACCGAAAAGCAAAAAATCGAAAAACCAACAAATCGAAAAATCGAAACATTGTAAAATTCAAAAATTGAGACATCGAGAAATCGAAAAATCAAAAGACAAAAAAAAATCGAGGAGTCGAAAAATCGAGAAGTCGAAAAATAAAAAAATTGAGAAAACGAACTAGGCCAAAATCGAAAAATCGAAAACTTAAATATGGAAAAATTGATAAAGCGAGAGATTGAATAATCAAAACATCGAAACATCCGAATCTCAATGAATTGAGATCTCAAAAAATTTAAACATTCGTAAATTTAAAAAATTAAAATATAGAACTGGAAACTCGAGAAACTGAAAAATCTAGAAATTTAAAAATTAAAATATGAAAAAATTGAAAAATTGAGAAATTGAAATAAAAAACAAAAAACTGAAAATCCAAAAATAAAAAATAGAAAAATCTAGAAGTCGAAAAATGAAAGAATCGAAGTATTGAAAAATATCAAAACTGAAAGAAATATCCAAAAATTGAGAAATCGACAAACCAATAAAGCGAAGTCGAAAAATCGAAGAATTGAAGAACTGAAAAATCGAAACTTTGAGAAGTGGGAAAATCAAAAATAGATTAATTGAGAAATCAGAAAACTGAAAATTTAACGCAAAAATTTGAAAAATTCAAAAATTTAAATACTGAAGAACTGAAAAGTCAAAAAATCGAGAAATCGAAAAAACTAAAATTTAAAACAATGAATAATTAAAATAGCGCAAAATTGAAGAATCGAGAGATCCAATTCAATTTGAAAAATTGAAAAATCGGGGCATTGAAAAATTGGAAAATCCAGAAATTGAAAAGCTCAAAAGAAAAAAATCGAAAAACCGAGAAATCAAAAAATCGAAACATCGAAAAATTCAAAAACTGAGCCTTCGAGAAATCGAAAAATCGGAGGATCGAGAAATTGAGGAGTCGGAAGCCGAAAAGGAAAGTTAAAAATTGAAAAATTGAGAAATTGAACAATCAAAACAACGAAACATCTGAATTCGATAAATTGAGAAATTAAAAAATTGAATAATCGAAAAATTTTAAAAAAGAAAAACTGGAAAACCAAAAATTAAAATTCAAAAAATCAAAAAATTGAAAAATTGAAATATAGAAGAACTGAAAACTCGAGATATCGAAAAACCTAGAATTTTAAAAAATGAAATATTAAAACATCGAAAAGTTTAAAAATTGAGAAATCGAAGCATTAAACAGTCCCAGAATTGAAAAATCTAAAATTTACAATAAATTGAAAATCCAAAAAGGAAAAAAGCGAGAAATCAAAAAAAATCCATCAATTCAAATATCGAAAAGTCGAAAAATTGAAATATTGAAAAATCTCATAACTGAAAAAAATATTCAAAAAATTGAGAAATTAAAAAATTGGAAAATTGAGAAATCGAAAATCTAAAAAAGCAAAATTGAAAAATCGTAATCTTAAAAAATCGAAAAATTGAGGAATTGAAGATGTGAAAAATCGAAACTTTAGGAAATTCAGAAATGGACAAATAAAAAAAATGTTTTAGAAATCGGCAAACTGAAAATTTAGAAACGTGAAAATTTGAAAAATTGGGAAATCGAAATATTTAAAAACCGTAAAATTGAAGAGGACAAAAATTGAGAAATCGTATCATTGAAACATCGTAAGATTGAGAAATCGAAAAATAAAAAAATCGAGAAATAGAAAATTTAAGGAATGGAGGAATCGGAAAAGCCCAAAATTGAAATATTGAAAAATTGAGACATTTAAAGTTGAAAAATCGAGAAATCGACAAGCCGAAAAATCCCAATAGCGTATTTAGGTATAAATCACAAGATCAGGACTATTCTACTTTTTAAAATTTAAATACATAACATTATAAATTGGAAAATGTTGATTTTTTTTTCCAAAAATCTTGACGTCTAAGGTGAAAACTCGACACGGATGCATAAACCGTAAACGGGGCGAAACTACAATTTTACTATTGTAAAATTTGGAGATTGCGTCATTTCATTGTTCGTGACAAATTTTGGAGAGTGTAGTTTGATAATATAATTTGAAATGTAAATTTTGTCATTCGGGAAAATTATGTATTAAATCGTTAAGATGTTCAAGAACTTTGTTCACTTATTCGTTGTAAAGTCCAACGGTCGAAATGGGTTAGTTCTTCGTAGTGGATGTGTATCACATCAACTCTAACGAATATCGGTTTATAGATAAATCGCTTAAAGCCGATATTGGCCTGAGTGTGCTTTGGTCTGTAGATCAAACAAGTTCTCAGGCGACGAAAAATTGCATGTGAAGGGAGACTTCGGATTACAAATCGTGCCAAGAAAGACATATTTGGGAGAGATGGATTTTCAGGTCCTTGACTAGCGGTAATTTTAAATTGTTTGCTGTCGTTCGCGAAGTGAAGAACACAATTTCATTAAAATGATAATTATAAAATTACCATAATCACTATTGGTGTTAATTAACACAAAATGTCGCGCAAGTTATCAGTCGATTTTGTTAATAAATTCATAGAAAACTATATGGGAGTTTTTCATGCCTTAGAAAATTAAAAAGTAAAAAATACAATAACAAAAATTTTAAAATGCGGTTTACGAAAAATTAGTTGACCTGTGCAAAGAAGAAAATTTTGGAAACGCTGACAAATATGACACCTTAAAAAAAATAACACTTGAAGAAATTTCGGCGTAATATTTTTGATGCTCCCGTGAACAAAATATTCTATGTCAGTGTGCAGTGCGCAAAGAGTTAACTGTGCAGATCTAGCCGAAAATCGGAAGTAATAAATCATCCCATCGGTTGAAGAACGTTGGGTCGGTGCACTGATGTCGGTGTTATATCCCGAGAGGGGCCCAATACACCTAATAAAATGGAACAGACAAAATAAAGCTTCAAACATGATTATTTTTATACTAAAATTCTGAAGTTTATAAACTGCACATTTTATTTATTTATTTATTTATTTTATCTTGTTTTCGAACTATAATAAACATTTCAAACAATGTCTGTAACTTATTTTAATGTAAATTATATTCATGTGGTTAACAAAATCAGATGTAATATTAGTGTGATTTTGACCTTATTCTAGATTTTATTACAGCAGAACGGCGTATCCTTTTTAAATTTTAGAAGTTACGGAAACTAGTTCAAGAAACAATTAGATATCTCGTATTTTTGGAACAAAATCTACCAAAATGTCCGATAACAGCAATTGTTTTTCATAGAAACAAACAGTCTTCAAACCAGCCTTTAACAACTCGATATTACAAACATGCCTCTTAAGTTCTTAATGCGTTTTTTTCTCTCTTGTAATTATTTGTAATGTTAACGCCGAAAGTTTATGTCATTCTGTTATTTACTTTGAACATATATTTTCATTTTGTGTTAATATTTTTGTAACACCACGAATATAAATTTTACTTAAAATCTTGTTTTACTTTAATCTTGTAAAACTAAACAATTATACCAGTTTAAAAACCCTTGGAAAGTTTCTGTCAGTCTTCAGATATAGTCAAATAAAAATATGCGCCAAATTCATTTAAATTCAATTCTTTCTTATCACGTTACAACGCGTTGCTTCATATTTTTTATGTCAAGTATATTTTCATATTGTGTACATATATGTTTATACACATTACTGTTTACGGAACAATGTTAATTATGGATTTATGGATAACTCCTCGTATAAGAGCAGAGTGAAGGGTGTTTGCCTTTGCTAATGTTTGATGGCGCCATCTGATTTAGAGTAAAATAACTGTAGCTCACTATTTAGGCGAAGTAAAATTTGTATTAGGTTGTCCAACTATAATATACTTAAACAATGGTTATATGTTATTCGTTCCGCGAAGGAAACGCAGAAACACGTTCCAGTAATCAATGACTTTTATGGGTAACGCCAGTCACCACAATACCAGCTCTCCGGCTGTATATTAAAATGGTGACATTTACAACCGAGTCGGCAGCAATCCCATGACCCTGATTAGCGACAACTTTTTGTCTTTTTGGCGCAATATTTTTTTCGCCGCTTCAAAGAAAACCGCCGAGAATTAAATCCGCACTTCTTCGCACCTAACATTACCATCGTCGAACGGGTTTGTCGAGAGCAATTTTCATGGTATTTTAACAAGATCAAGCGTCGGAAAGGAAAAACACTTAAAAACATGACCACCGCTAAAGTGTAATCATCTTGAAAGATTCCGACAGCAATAATTTAATTTTATGGCATGGACATTTTGGGCTCGCGGGTTATTTCAGGAACGGACTTTGCTGAAATGAAACCAAGAACCATAATTAACCTCGCTTTCTAAATAAAGCGCTGCGCGGTTATTACGATGATTATAACGCTGGAAAAGAAAACGGCGAGGACGAGGCACTTCCTAGATGGGCCAGGTTCAGACTCTCGTTAGCGGCGACGCACTCGTGTACTTGTGGTTTATGAATCCGCCCTAGCATAGACGCTTTTTTGGTGAAATAAACAGCCCCGCAATCACGCATCCTAGAAAAACCTTCCGTCGCAGATGTCGCCTCTGAAACATAGTAATTTATTAAAAAAGCGAAAATGTCTAATAACAGGCGCAAAAAATAAATTCATCAAAATTACGGGTTGCCTTACAAATAGTAGAAGTCGAAGTGGTACGCCAAACCAAGACCACCAGTAAATAATTCAATTAAGTCTGCTACCCTAATAACACAGTAGGCAGGTGGTCTCACTGTTTTGTTTACTATTATTTTGGAATATTTTATAGTAATTTTGCACCACTCGAATTAACTCATCAAACCATTTTAGACCACACACGCGTTCCCGCATTTATATTCCGAGATGAACACCGAGAGGGACGTCTGCGCTCGTAATGAATTATCATTGGTTTTTAATTTCACTCATGAAACTTTCATATCGACGAAAAAGCAAAAAGATTTTTGTCGGCGATTGTTGTTTTATCAGCTGACCAGCTGACGCAGCATTGTCTCATCGCATAATGAAATCTTAATAATGGCAAATTACGACTCTAATAAATCTGTACCAATAAAAGCGCCTCATTTAAATGACAGATGTTTACTAGTTTAGCGCGTAATAGTACAGCGCGGCCGGTTTTTCTCTGCAAATTAACTGCAATCAGTTATGTGAGATACTTAGCGAAATTAGATTCAGTCACGAAGTTCAAACAGCAGACGGGAAAAAAACTGACCGAGGTAAGCAAACTGGAATTAATCGAGAACAGAAATTGGCGAAGACTTCGACATTTCTACCTAAAAATTGCTTCATATGTAGTTCTCGTAGTTGGGGACGTAACATTTTTTAGAGCCCCATAGAAGCGTCCTGGTGAATGAGCACGGGAAAAATTTAGAGGAGTGTCCAAAAGGCCTAAATTTTACTTCATTTAAAAGTAAGATAAAATAGCACTGAGCCTCTGGAAAATTCCCAATTATCAGATGGTCAGGTCAGGTCAAAGAATCTCGCAGATCTTTCTGTGTATTGTTTTTGAAGCAATTTGTAAGATTTTTTGTTTTTTTTTTTAAGTAGTTTGAAATTTGTATTGTATTTCTAAATTCTCCCTCTCTTTTTGACTTGTTTTAGGTATCCCTCTTTTCAGGGTGTCTCTCTTCAGGTTTTCTCTTTCGAGTTCCTCCCTCTTCAAGGTGTCCCTTTAAATTCTCTCTAGTTTTTTCCGTTGAAGTTTTTTCTCGTCAGGTTTTTTTCAGTTTTTTTGCTCGCTCATTTCGGGTTCTCCTTTTTCAGCTTCTCACATTTCCAAATCTCTTTTCAAGTTCTCCCTATTCAGGTACTCTTCTTTGGAGTCTTCTCTTTTCAAGTTCTCTCTTATAGATTGTCTCCCTCTTTCTCCCACTCGTTCTAGGATCTCTTTCTTCAGGTTTTTTATTTACAAGTTCTTCCTTCAGGTCCTCTCTGCAGTTTCTCCCTTTTCAGGTTCTTTCATTTCAGGTTCTTTTTTTTTCAGTTTCTGTTTTTAGACTCTCTTTTCGGGTTCTCAGATTACAAGTTTTCTCTTCAGGCTCTTTCCTTTCAGGTTATTTCTCTTCAGGTCCTCCCATTTCCTTCTTTTCCATTTCAGGCTTGCTTTATTCAAGTACTCTGTTTTCAGTTTCTCCCTTTTCAGGTTCTTTGTTTTCAATTTCTTTTCAATTCCTCTCATTTAGGGCTGGCTTTTTTCAGGTTGTCTCTTTTCAGCTTCTCTCTCTTCAGCTTCGTATGTTTTCAGCTTTTTTGTTTCAATTTCCTCTTGTTTCAAGTTCTCCCTATTCAGGTAGTCTCTTAGTTTTCTCTTTTCAAGTTCTCTCGTATAGATTGTCTGCCTTTTTCTCTCACTAATTCCAGGATCTCTTTCTTCAGATTTTTTGTTTACAGGTTCTCCTTTCAGGTCCTGTCTTCAGGTTTTTTCTTTTCAGTTTCTGTTCTCAGACTCTCTTTTCGGGTTTTCGCATTTTAAATTCTCTCTCTTCATGCTGTCTCCTTTCACGTTTTTTCTTTTCAGTTTCTTTCTCTTCAGGTTCTCTCATTTCCTTCTCTTTCCTTTTAGGCTTGCTCTGTTCAAGTACTGTTTTCAGATTCTTTCTTTACAGATTCTCCCTCTCTTTCTCTCGAGATTCTCTTTCATTCTTTTCAGCTTTTCTCAATTTTCAAGTAGTTGTTTCCCAGATTCTCTCTTTAAGTTCTCCATTTTTAGGTTCTTCCTCTTCAGGTTCTTTCTTTTCAGCTTCTTTTTTCGTCCTCTCTCTGTTCAGTTTCTTTCTTCTGTGGTTCTCTCTTTTCAAATTCTCTCATTTAGCGCTGGCTCTTTTCAGGTTGGCTCTTTTCAGGTTCTCTTTCGTCAGGTTCTCACATTTTCGGCTTTCTTGTTTCAAGTTCCTGTTGTTTCAAGTTCTCCCTATTCAGATACTCTCTTGGATTTTTCTTTTCAAGTTCTTTCGTTTCAGATTTTCTTCTTGTTCTCTCGATTCTACCTCTCTTTCTCACTCGTTCCAAGTCTACCTCTTTTTGGGGTCTCTCTCTTCAGATTTTTTCTTTCTAGGTTCTCCCTTTTCCGGTTCTCACTTTCCAGGTTCTCCCTTGTCAAGTTCTCCCTATTCAGGTACTCTATTTCCGAGTTCTCACTTTTCAAATCCTTTGCTCCTTTCTCTCTAGATTTTCTCCCTCTCTCTTTTTCCAAGTTTTTGTTTTTTCACTGGGTTTTCTCTCTCTATCACTATTTCTCTCCAGGTTCTCCCACTTGTTTCACGTCCCTGTCTTTTCGAGATTTCTCTCTTTAGATTTTCTCTTTTCAGGTTCTCCACTTTCAGGCTGCCTCTCTTTAGTTTCTTCCTTTTCAGGTTATCTCTCTTCAGGTTTTCTCTTATCAGAGTCTCTGTTCAGGTTTTTCCTTTCCAGGTTCTCTTTTTTCAAGTTGTCATTTTTTAGGTTTTCTTTTTTGAGGTTTAGTCCTTTCAAATTCTCTCTTTTCAAGTTTTCTCTTTTCAGATTCTCTTTGACTTTCTTCCTAATGTCTTCCTCTCTCTTTCACTCGTTTCAAGTCTCATCCTTTTCCCGGTCTCTCTTCAGGTTCTCTCTTTTCAAGCTCTCCCTTTAGATTCTCACTCTTCTAGTTCTTCCTATTCAAGTACTTTCTTTTGGAGTTCTCTCTTTTCAAGTTCTCTCTTACAGATTTCCTGCTTCTTTCTCTCTAGGTTCTGGCTCACTCGTTTCGGGTTTTCTGTCTTCAGGTTCTTCCTTTTCAGGTTCTTTCTCTTCAGATTGTCTATGTTCAGGTTCTTTCTCTTCAGGCCCCTCATTTCCTTCTCTTTCTGTTTAGGCTTCTCCTATTCCAAGTTCTCTGTTTTCAGGTTCTTATTTTACAGATTCTCCCGAGATTTTCTTTCACTGTTTTCAGATCTTCGTCTTTTCAGGATTTCTCTTTTCAAATTCTCTCTTTCCAGATTCTCTCCTACTTTATTCCGAAATTCTCCCTTTCTCTTTTCAGGTTCTCTCTTTAGGTTCTCCCTCTTCTCGTTTTTCCTGTTCAAGTTACTTTTCAGTTTTTTGCTCGCTCCTTTCGAGTTCTCCCCTTTTAGATTCTCAAGGGTCTGTCTTCAGATTCTCTCGTTTCAGGTCCTTTCTTCTCAGTTTCTGTTTTCAGTCTTTTCGGGTTCTCGGATTTCAGGTTTTCTTTCTTCAGGCTTTCTTCTTTCAGGTTCTTTTTCTTCAGGTCTTCTCATTGCCTTCTCTTTCTTTTTAGACTTGGCCTGTACAAGTACTCTGTTTTCAGGTTCTCTCTACAGATTCTCCTCCTCTTTTGTCAGAGATTCTCTTTCGCTCTTTTCAGATCTTCCTTCTTCAGGATTTCTCTCTTCAGGTTTTCTGTTTTCGACTTCTCCCTTTTCAAGTACTAGTCTACTGTTTATCAATGACCTTAGTGACATAATGGATAGTAACAGATTGTTCTACGCAGACGACTTGAAATTATACGCCAAAATTGATTGTTTTAGCGATTGCTTAAATCTTCAACATGATTTAGATAAAGTTTATAACTGGTGTTGCGAGAATTGTCTGTTTCTGAACATTGGTAAATGCAAGGTGATATCTTACAGTCGTAAAAGGCAGATTACTCAGTTTGACTATAGCATTAATAATGACTTAATACAACGTTGCTCGAAAACTACTGACTTAGGTGTGACATTTGATACTGAATTTACCTTCAGGGAACATATTACCATTAAAATTAAGGAATCATGCCGTGTTTTAGGCTTCATTTACAGAAATTGTTCTGATTTTAGAAATAGAAACGATAGTTTGAAGACCCTATATTACGCTTTGGTGCGTTCTAAACTCGAGTATTGCTCTCTAATTTGGTATCCTGTGTACTCCTATATGGTTAAAGGGATAGAGCGTATCCAACGTAAATTTCTGAAATTTCTTTATCGCCAACGTTTTGGTTATTACCCTCATAGACACTTTGAGCATTCCATCCTTTTGTCTATCTTTGGAGTATTGTCACTTGAAACAAGGAGGGTCTTATCATCCATTAATTTTGTATATAAGTTAAATAATTTTTATATTGACTGTCCCCTGCTTTTAGATTATCTTAATTTTTATGTGCCTCGTTTATCGAGTAGAAGTAGTCGCACGTTTTATTGCACCTTTAATAGAAGTAATGCCCTAAAGAGATCGCCTATCACGGTTGCTTGCTCCAACTTTAATATATTTGCGAAAGATTGTGACCTTAACTTCGATTCCTTAAAATGTATTCTAGGTAAAGCTGTTCTCGAGTTTAGCAAAAAATAGTTTATCTTTATCTAATTAGTTTATATATTTTTCTATATGTTTTTGTGCGCATCTGTACACTTATTTGTTTATTGTTTTTTATATATGTATTTTGTATTTTTTTCTTTTGCCTACTTGTGGCTTATGCTGTTTGGCAAATATATATCTATTATTATTATTATTATTAGTTTTCCAGATTCTCTCTTTAAGTTCTCACCTTTCAGGTTCTTTCTTCTCAGGTTCTTTTTTCTCCCTCTTTCTCTTCAGATTCTTTCTTTTGTGGTTCTCTCTTTTCAGTTTCTCTCATTTCGGGCTGTCTCCTGCCCGTTAAGTTCTTTCTCTTCAAGTACGTTTTATTTCAAGTTCTCCGTATTCAGGAACACTGTTTTCGAGTTTTCTTTCCAAGTTCTCGGTTTTCAGATTTTTTCCTTGTTTCTCTCTAGATTCTTCCTCTCCCTCTCTTTCACTCGTTCCAGATCTTAGTCTTTTCAGGTTCTTTCTTTTCAGATTATTTCTTCTCAGGTTTCTTTCTCTTCAGGTCCTCTCATTTCCTTCTCTTTCTGTTCAGGCTTGCCCGATTCAAGTACTCTGTTTTCAGGTTCTCTCTTTACAGATTCTCCCCTCTTTCTTCCGAGATTCTTTTTGACTCTTTTCAGGTCTCTGTCCTTTCAGGCTTTCAGGTTCTCCCTTTTTTAGTATTCGTTTCCCAGGTGGTCTCTTTAAGTTCTCCCTTTTCAGGTTCTTTCCTTTCAGGTTCTTTCTCTTCAGGTTCTCTTTTCAAGTTCTCCCTATTCAGGTACTCTCTTTTCGAGTTCTCACTTTTCAAATTCTCTGCCCCTTTCTCTCTAGATTTTCTACCTCTCTCTTTCTCTAGGTTTTTGCCTTTTCACTTTTTCTGTCTAGGTTCCCCCACTTGTTTCAAGTTCTTGTCTTTTCAGGTTCTCTCTCTTCAGGCTCTCTTCTTTCCGATTCTTTCTTCTCAGGTTTTTTCTTTTCAGGTTCTTCCTCTTCGGGTTCTTTCTTTTCAGATCCTTTTTTCGCCCTCTCTCTGTTCAGGTTCTTTCTTTTGAGGTTCTCTCTTTTCAGTTTTCCTCATTTCGAATTGTCTCATTTCAGGTTGTCCCTTTTCAGGTTCTCTCTTTTCAGGCTCTCACATTTTCGGCTTTCTTGTTTCAAGTTTCTCTTCTTTCAAGTTATTCCTATTCAGGTACTTTCTTTTCATGTTTTCTTCTTGTTTCTCTCTAGATTCTCCATCTCCCTCTGTCACTTGTTCCAGGTCTCCAGGGACTCTTTCTTCAGGTTTTTTTCTAGCTTCTGTTTTTTTCGGATTCTCACTTTCCACGTTCTCTTCTTCAGGTTCTCCCTTTTCAAGTTTTCGTTTCAGGTTGTTTTTCTTCAGGTACCCACTTTTCAAGTTCTCTTCCCCTTCTCTCTATATATCCTTCCTCTATCTGTCTCCAGATTTTCGCTTTCTCTCCAGATTTCCATTACTCTTTCTTTCTAAGTTCTCTCATTCGTTTCACGGTCTCTCTCTTCAGGTTTTCTCGTTTTAAGTTCTTCCTTTTCAGGTTTTCTCTTATCAGCATCTTCCTGTTCAGGTTTTCCTTTTCCTGGTTCTCTCTTTTCAATTTGTCATTTTCTAGGTTCTTTCTTTTCAAGTTCTATCTTTTCAAATTCTCTTTTATCAGGTTGGCTCCTTTCAAGTTCTATTTTTTTTCATTTTCCTCTTACGATTCCTACCTGTTTAAGTAGTTCCTTTTCAAATTCTTTGACTCTTTCTGTCTAGATTCTCCCTATCTCTAAAACTTGTTCCAGATTGCCCTCTTTTCGAGGTCTTTTTCTTCAGGTTTTTTCTTTCCAGGTTCTCTTCTTCAGGTTCTCGATTTTCAAGTTTTCGCTTCAGGTTATTTCTCTTCAAGTTCTGCCTTTTCAAGTTCTTTCTCTTCAAGTTCTGCCTATTCAGGTACCCACTCTTCAAATTCTCTCCCTCTTCTCTCTATATATTCTTCCTCTATCTTTCTCCAGATTTTCGCTTTCTCTCCAGATTTTCCAGTACTCTTTCTTTCTAGGTTCTCTCATTCGTTTCAGGTCTCCCTCTTTTTAGGGTCTCTCTCTTCAGGTTTTCTCTTTTTAGGTTCTCCCTTTTCAGGTTTCTCTCTTTGGTTTTCCTTTTCCTGGTTCTCTCTTTTCAACTTGTCATTTTTTAAGTTCTCTCTTTTCAAGTTCTATCATTTCAAATTCTCTTTTATCAGGTTCGCTCCTTTCAAGTTCTATTTTTTTTAATTTTCCTCTTACGATTGCTACCTGTTTAAGTACTTTCTTTTCAAATTCTTTGACTCTTTCTCTCTAGATTCTCCCTTTTTCTAAAACTTGTTCCAGATTGCCCTCTTTTCAAGGTCTTTTTTTTCAGGTTTTTTCTTTCCACGTTCTGCTTTTTCGTGTTTTTACTTTCCAAATTCTCTTCTTCAGGTTCTCGATTATCAAGTTTTCGCTTCAGGTTATATCTCTTCAAGTTCTCCCTTTTCAAATTCTTTCTCTTCAAGTTCTGCCTATTCAGGTACCCACTCTTCAAATTCTCTCCCTCTTCTCTCTATATATTCTTTCTCTATCTTTCTCCAGATTTTCGCTTTCTCTCCAGATTTTCCAGTACTCTTTCTTTCTAGGTTCTCTCATTCGTTTCAGGTCCCCCTCTTTTCAGGGTCTCTCTCTTCAGGTTTTCTCTTTTTAGGTTCTCCCTTTTCAGGTTATCTCTCTTCAGGTTTTCTCTTATCAGGATCTTCCTGTTCAGGTTTTCCTTTTCCTGGTTCTCTCTTTTAAACTTGTCATTTTTTAGTTTCACTCTTTTCAGGTTTTATCTTTTCAAATTCTCTTTTATCAGGTTCGCTTCTTTCAAGTTCTATTTTTTACTTTTCCTCTTACGATTCCTACCTGTTTAAGTAGTTCCTTTTCAAATTCTTTGACTCTTTCTCTCTAGATTCTCCCTATCTCTAAAACTTGTTCCAGATTGCCCTCTTTTCAAGGTCTTTTTCTTCAGGTTTTTTCTTTCCAGGTTCTGCTTTTTCGTGTTCTTACTTTCCAAATTCTCTTCTTCAGGTTCTCGATTTTCAAGTTTTCGCTTCAGGTTATTTCTCTTCAAGTTCTGCCTTTTCAAGTTCTTTCTCTTCAAGTTCTGCCTATTCAGGTACCCACTCTTCAAATTCTGTCCCTCTTCTCTCTATATATTCTTCCTCTATCTTTCTCCAGATTTTCGCTTTCTCTCCAGATTTTCCAGTACTCTTTCTTTCTAGGTTCTCTCATTCGTTTCAGGTCCCTCTCTTTTCAGGGTCTCTCTCTTCAGGTTTTCTCTTTTAGGTTCTTCTTTTTCAGGTTATCTCTCTTCAGGTTTTCTCTTATCAGGATCTTCCTGTTCAGGTTTTCCTTTTTCTGGTTCTCTCTTTTCAACTTGTCATTTTTTAGGTTCTCTCTTTTCAGGTTTTATCTTTTCAAATTCTCTTTTATCAGGTTCGCTCCTTTCAAGTTCTATTTTTTTTACTTTTCCTCTTTTGATTCCTACCTTTTTGAGTACTTTCTTTTCAAATTCTTTGACGCTTTCTCTCTAGATTCTCCCTATCTCTAAAACTTGTTCCAGACTACCCTCTTTTCAAGGTCTTTTTCTTCAGGTTTTTTCTTTCCAGGTTCTGCTTTTTCGTGTTCTTACTTTCCAAATTCTCTTCTTCAAGTTCTCGATTTTCAAGTTTTCGCTTCAGGTTATTTCTCTACAGGGTCTCTCATTTCAGGTTCTCTTTTCAAGTTCTTCTTAATCAGGTACTCACTTTTCGAGTTCTCTCTCCCTTTCTCTGTAGATATTCTCCCTCTCTCTTTCTCCAGATTTTCGCTTTCTCTCCGGATTTTGTGTCTCTATCACTCTTTCACTCTAGGTTCTCTCATTCGTTTCAAGTCCCCTTCTTTTATGTTCTCAGTTTTCAGGCTTTCTCTCTTTAGTTTGTCCCTTTTCAGGATATCTCTCTTCAGGTTTTCTCTTATCATGATCTTCCTGTTCAGGTTTTCCTTTTCCTGGTTCTTTCTTTTCAACTTGTCATTTTTTAGGTTCTCTGTTTTCAAGTTTTATCTTTTCAAATTCTCTTTTATCAGGTTCGCTCCTTTCAAGTTCTATTTTTTTTTAATTTTCCTCTTTCGATTCCTACCTGTTTAAGTACTTTCTTTTCAAGTTCTTTGACTCTTTCTCTCTAGATTCTCCCTATCTCTAAACCTTGTTCCAGATTGCCCTCTTTTCAAGGTCTTTTTCTTTGCAGGTTCTGCTTTTTCGGGTTCTTACTTTCCAAGTTCTCTTCTTTAGGTTCTCGATTTTCAAGTTTTCGCTTCAGGTTCTCCCTTTTCAAGTTCTTTCTCTTGCGGTTCTCTCATTTCAGGTTCTCTTTTCAAGTTCTCCCTATTCAGGTACTCACTTGTCGAGTTCTCACTTTTTAAATTCTCTCCCCCTTTCTCTCTAGATATTTATTCTCCTTCTCTCTTTCTCCAAGTTTTCGCTTTCTCTTCGGATTTTCTGTCTCTAGGTTTTTTCATTCGTTTCAGGTCTCCCTCTTTTCAAGTTCTCAGATTTCAGGCTTTCTCTCTTTAGTTTCCCCCTTTTCAGGATTTCCCCATCCAGGTTCTCTCTTTTCAAGTTGTCATTTTTTAGCTTCTCTGTTTTAAGGTTTCGTCTTTTCCAACTATCTTTTTTCAGGTTCCCTTCTTTCTAGTTCTATTTTTTTTTTTAATTTTCCCCTTTCGGTTCTCTTTTCAAACTCTCTTTCTCTCTAGATTCTCCCTATCTCTCTCCAGGTTTTGACTCTCTATCGCTGTTAGTTTGCCAAGTTTTTCTTACAGGGTTTTTGAAGTAGTTTGAAAGAATGTCGGGCATTCCTTATTTTGTTTTGGAAGTAATTTGAAAGACTCGCGAAGACCACTTTTGTGTGGTTTTTTAAGTAATTTAAAAAAATATCTGGGATTCTAATCCTATTTCGCATGTTTGAGACAACAAAATTTAAAAATAAAAGTTCTGAGGAGTTTGGAAAACACTCAGGTTTGTGAACCCATGCACGTATGTGTAACCCACCCAAGATAACATCTCGTGATCCATGATACCCTCATTCTAAATACTTTCACCGTGACTAATGTCTAATAAGCTTGTTAATAGAATTGTCACGTCTCAGACTTCAAATGTTTTAGGTAGATATCAATCTGTGATTTTTTTATCTCCTAGAATGTATCAGCTTGTTTATTCTAACGACACCGGGTCTAGCCCAGAAAAAATCAACTGAATCTCGAAATAACGAACACTACTTTATCGAAAATCGCTTTCAAGAACCGCTTATCCCGAAATTACCACACAATAGCGTCGTCGTAATGGACAACGCGCGCTTCCAACCAAAATACCCCACCCGTGTGTGGCCAGCGACAATTTCCTTGCGAAAAACGTGATCATGACGAATTTCGTTGAAATACCACGCCGACTTGTAAATCTCCCATCAGACAGATAAATCACGTTCTAAACCCGGCGTTTGCGGCGACGTTCACGCCTATCACGCGAAACTTTTCTTATTAATACGGCAATCGTAATGGACTTCGAAATAAATTAAATTTTAATGATGCTGTCGTTTATTTTTTGCTTCGATCGACGCTTATTAGTGTGAGAATGCAGCCGTGGCA
The DNA here is from genome assembly GCA_022388445.1 of Zophobas atratus. NCBI lineage: Eukaryota > Metazoa > Arthropoda > Insecta > Coleoptera > Tenebrionidae > Zophobas > Zophobas atratus. The sequence continues at coordinate 5,709,570 of CM039449.1, forward strand.
TAATCAACATTGTTTGTTCTACTACCTAGGTGGCACGGTCAGCTCACGACGCTAGAATAATCCTCGTATCTTCAGTCACTGTCAACTATGTCTTTACCTGCCAGCTCAGGTGGACGATATCGCGGTACTCCATCATAGGAGTCCATTGTTCGGAGGCGTACTTCAGACACGCGTATATTAGAGGCTTATCGGGGACGTGGTTATCGCGATTCGTAATTAAGACGAGTTTGCGACACGTGTTAGAAGGAAATTACAATCGCGGTTTTGGGGAGGATGAGGATTTTCGTAATTGTGAAAGTTGTTGATATATCGAAGTATGGTTTAACCTCTCGATAAATTTTATATGCAACGTGTGAGTAAATTATTTAAACGGTTTAGATATCGCCTAAAGTGTCCGGTTATGCCACTGTACGTTGCGTAGTAATAACCAGAGAACACAGAGAAGCGTCATAGTTTAAATTAAATGATGGTTAAGGACTCCTCGAGTTATGTTGGCAACAGTGTTTGTTTCTAACTAGGAATAAAATTAACTAGAAAAAATGTCATAATATTTTTAACGACGCGTTTTACTTTCGACAAATTGACATTAGATTTACTAGAATATTACAAGCTGCTTACTGTTTCCTTCACTTTAATTCAGGTCAGACGAATTACAGTTCGTCGTCTGAGAACTTGTTTGACCTACAGACCAGAGCGCACTCAGGCCAAAGTCGACTCTAAGCGTTCGGAAACGATTTGATTTATAAGCCATGATCCGTGATCTGATACACATTTTTGGGATTTTTCAGTTTTTCGATTCGTCAGTTTTTCGATTCAGCAGTTTTTCTTTCATTTTTCAGTTTTCAGTTTATTTCTGTTCTTCGACTTTTTCATTTTTAACTTCTGGATTTTTCAATGTGTCGACGTTTTACTTTATCGATTTTTATATTTTAGATTTCTCAATTTTTTGGTATTTTAATTTTTCAATATTTAAAATTTTTAATTTCAGCTCTTCCGTATTTCAATTTTTCAAATGTTTCGATTTCTTGAGCTTTCGATTTTTCGACTTCCCGGTTTTAGATCTTCTGTTTTTCAATTGTCGTTTTTTCAATTTCCCAATTTATAAATTTTAGATTTTTAAGTTTTTGATATTTTAATTTTTCAATATTTAAAATTTTAGATTTTTCGATTTCTCGAGTTTTCATTTCAGTTCTTCCATATTTCAATTTTTCAAGTTTTCGAATTTTTCAAATGTTTTGATTTCTTAATCTGTCGATTTTTCGACTTGTCGGTTTTAGATTTTGTTTTTCAATTGTCATTTTGTCAAATTTTCGAATTTTTCATTTTTCAAATTTGACTTTTATAAACTCTCAATTTTTCGATTTTTCAATTCTTTAATTTTTTGATTTTTCAGGTTTTTGGTTTTTTAATTTTACGATTATTAAATATTTCGATTTTTCAATTTTTGACTTTTCTAAACTCTTTATTTGTCGATTTTTCAGGTTTTTTGGTTTTTCAATTTTTCAATTTTTTCAGGTCTTGATTTTTCAACTTCACTTTTTTTTTTTGATTCTTCGATTTCTCAATTTTTCAATTTTTTAATTTCTCAGTTTTTGGGTTTTTTCAGTTTTTCGATTCGTCAGTTTTTTGTTTCATTTTTCAGCTTTTCGATAGTTCGGTTTTGGGATTTTTCAATATTTCTGTTCTTCGACTTTTCCATTTTGACTTCTAGATTTTTCGATGTGTCGACTTTTTATTTTTTCGATTTTTAAACTTTAGATTTGTCAATTTTTTTGTATTTTAATTTTCCAATATTTAAAATTTTTGATTTTTTCGATTTCTCGATTGTTCATTTCAGCTCTTCCATATTTCAATTTTTCAAATGTTTCGATTTCTTAATCTTTCGATTTTTCGACTTCCCGGTTTTAGGTTTTCTGTTTTTCAATTGTCGTTTTTTCAGTTCTTCGATTTTTAAATTTTAGATTTTTCAGTTTTTTGATATTTTAAATTTTTAATATTTAAAATATTAGATTTTTCGATTTCTCGATTTTTCATTTCAGTTCTTCGATAATTCAATTTTTCAATTTTTCGAATTTTTCAAATGTTTTGATTTCTTAATCTATCGATTTTTCGACTTCCCGGTTTTAGATTTTGTTTTTCAATTGTCATTTTGTCAAATTTTCGATTTTTTAATTTTCAAATTTGACTTTTATAAACTCTCAATTTTTCGATTTTTCAATTAATCGATGTTTTGATTTTCCCATTTCTTGACCTTCGAGTGTTCTTCAATTCATTAATTTTTTGATTTTTCAGGTTTTTGATTTTTCAATTTTACGATTTTTAAATATTTCGATTTTTCAATTTGTGACTTTTCTAAACTCTTTATTTGTCGATTTTTCAATTAATTGATTTTTCGATTTCTCAATTTTTCAATTTTTTAATTTCTCAGTTTAGGATTTTTCAGTTTACTTGTTATTTATTTTTCGATCTTACGATTTTGCAGGTTTTTGATTGTTCAATTTTTCTATTTTTTAAGGTTTCTATTTTTCGACCTCACTTTTTTGATTTTTCGATTTTTCAGTTTTTAGATATTTCAGTTTTAGGATTTTTCAATATTTCGATATATTAATTTTTCAATATTTCTTAATCTTTCGATTTTTCGACTTCCTGGTTAGATGTTCTGTTTTTCAATTTTTCGATTTGTTAATTTTTCATTCCCGATTTATCGAGATTTGGTTGTTCAGGTTTTCGATTTATCAGTTTTTCAATTTTTATTTAGGCCTATTTCGGTTTCTCAGTTTTTCCAGTTTTCCATTTTTTCGTTTTTTGATTTTTCCGCTTTTCCAATTTTTCAATTTTTAACTTTTTGTTTGTCGATTTCTCTATTTTTCGATTTTTCGACTTCAGCACTTTTCGATTTCTCGTTCTTTTGATTTTTCAATCTCAATCTTTCAATTTATCAAATTTTTTAGTTTTTTGATTTCTCGATTTATCGAAATTTAGATTTTTCGATGTTTAGATTGTCAATTTCTCAGTTTATAAATTGTTGTTTTTCGGTTTTTAAATTTTAGATTTTTGAATTTTACATTTTTCGATTTTTCAATGTTTCGGTTCTACGATTTTTCTATTATTAGATCTCTCGATTTTTTGAATTTTCGATTATTTTTTTTCTTCCTGTTAATATCATACAAAAATTGTCACTAAAAACATTTAAAAATTCATACAAAAAAAAACAGTGGTTCCAAAACATTTTCCCGAAAAAAATCCATTGGGTTACTACGATTTCGACAATATTCCTAGTTTAAGACATTTTGCTATACCAAAAATATTCGCTTAGTCGTTATAAAAACGGACCAAACAATTATTTCTCGCAGAAATTATAATATTGGCATCGACTATTTAAATTTGGCGCTTGTCTTTGGCGGTTGAGGACTCCAATGTCAATAAGGGTGGATTTGCAAAATCAGCCTGTATGTCGCATCTATATTAATCTATGTAATAACTGTACGTAGAGGAGCGGATCCCGTCCTTTAATTAAATGCGACAGTGTACTTGTTTGTATTAAAATGTCACTGTGTTATTTACATCCTGGTAGATAACACGCGCGAGGTGAGTCACCATCCAGCGCACATGACTTACCAGGGACCGACTAGCCCGATTTCACACTAGTCCAAAGTTCTACGTGTAAAGTAGCCCTATAGACTATAGATAATTCTAGTATGTTCTGTTCCCGGAGCTTCTCGAACAGGTGCGAACCACGTGTCAAGAATTAACAGTCCCATAAATTCATAGCGTTTGAATTAATTAAAATAATTACGTCTACGATTCAGCCGTTTACAAATCGACTTGATTGGAGCGCTATTAATGAAAACAAAAATTTTTTATAGTTCGCTGTGATATATTACGTGTCTGGGATTTCTCGGCGTCCTTCCAGCGCGTTACGAAACCAACATCGCATATTAAGTTATTAAAACAATTTTAGAAATTAGCACTTCATAAATCAACTTCAAAAACGGATCTTTATCGGCGATAAGAGTGGCTAAAACACTTAATTCGTTATTCCAGGTGAATTATACGTGGGGTTAGAGACAAGTCGATCGCTATCTCCAATCCGTAGATGGACAGGCTCCGGGTCACAGAAATGTAAATTTTGTGATTGAATTTTCGATTTTACCTCCTTTCAAGTGCAGTGAAACTAATTAGTAATTGTTGAGTAGGGTATCATTATTCGCTTATTTCGGGCCAGACGGGTTTTAATTAATTTTCGTGATTGCAGGGCTCGAACGTATCGAGTCGGACAAATATGGACCACCGAGAGGACGGTCGGTTTGTTTATTTATACGTGTTGATGCGAGCAATATTTATTTATTTTAGACGGATGTTGAGCGTTTGGGTGATTTAAGTGTGCCAATGCCGCCAAATCGGTAGCGCACTTTACTCAAGTTGCACAGCTGGGAGTCCGATAAATTAGCGGACACAAGAAGGCGGATTGTGGATTTCTAATTGGCGTTACGATTCTGAATCGAATTCGACGCGAATTTCTCGATAATGATGCGAAAAATGTGGAATTAATTGGCGGGAGGAGCGGTAACTGGGACGCGGCGCAAGGTCTTGTGACTTGGAGTAAAAAACGTACTCCTGTATTTGTGGTTTATGAATCCGTGTTGAGGTTTTACCTTGGGCGGCCAGCTTTTTCGAAAATTTTTCGACTCTTCAAATTTTCTTTTTCGAAAATTTTTCATTTTTCCACTTTTGCGATGTTTCAGTTTTACGATTCTCAGTTTTTGATTCTTCAGTGTTTGATATTTCTGTTTCCCGATGAATCGACTTTTCCCATTTTTCAATTTCTCACTTTTCAATTTTTGATGTTTCAGTTTTGGTTTTTCAGTTTTCGAATCTTCAATTTTTCTTCCATTTCTCAATTTTGGGATTTTTCGCTTTTTCGATTTCTCGTTTTTTTACTTTTTCCATTAGGTAGATTTTTTGAAATGTCTGTTCCTCAATTTTTAGGATTTTTCAGTTTGTTGATGTTTCGATCTTGCAAGTTTTCGACTTTTTCGAATTTTTTGAGTTCGATTTTTCATTTTCTTTCGGTATTTCAGTTTTGAGATTTTTCAGTTTTTTTATTCTTCAATTTTTCAATTTTGCGATTCTCGGTTATTAGCTTTTCGATATTAGTGTTAGGATTTTTCAATTTTTTCGATTCTTCAAATTTTCTATTTCTCAATTTTTTCATTTCTACATTTCCCAATTTTCCATGTTTCAATTTTTGACCTTTCTTTTTCAATAATCGATTTTTTGCTTTTTTGAATCCCATTTCTCAATTTCTCAACTTTTCAATTTTTCAACTTTTTAAATTTTTGATTTTTCCACTCGATTTGTCGATTTTTCAATTTTTTCGATGTTTCAGTTTTGGTCTTTCAGTTTTTCGAATCTTCAATTTTTCTTCCATTTCTCAATTTTGGGATTTTTCGCTTTTTCGATTTCTCGATTTTTTACTTTTTCCATTAGGTAGATTTTTGAAATGTCTGTTCTTCAATCTTTAGGATTTTTCAATTTGTTGATGTTTCGATCTTGCAAGTTTTCGACTTTTTCGGATTTTTAGAGTTCGATTTTTCATTTTTTTTCGGTATTTTCAGTTTTGGGATTTTTCAGTTTTTTTATTCTTCAATTTTTTCAATTTTGCGATTTTCTCGGTTATTAGCTTTTCGATATTAGTGTTAGGATTTTTCAATTTTTTCGATTCTTCAAATTTTCTATTTTCAATTTTTTCATTTCTCCATTTCTCAATTTTCCCATGTTTCAATTCTTGACCTTTCTTTCTTCAATAATCGATTTTTTGCTTTTTTGAATCCCCATTTCTCAATTTCTCAACTTTTCAATTTTTCAACTTTTTAAATTTTGATTTTTCCACTCGATTTTCGCGATTTCAATATTTCGATGTTTCAGTTTTGGTTTTTCATTTTTCGAATCTTCAATTTTTCTTCCATTTCTCAATTTTGGGATTTTTCGCTTTTTCGATTTCTCGATTTTTTACTTTTTTCAATTAGGTAGATTTTTTTGAAATGTCTGTTCATCAATTTTAGGATTTTTCATGTTTGTTGATGTTTCGATCTTGCAAGTTTTCGACTTTTTCGGATTTTTAGAGTTCGATTTTTCATTTTTCTTCGCTATTTCAGTTTTGGATTTTTCATTTTTTTTCGAGTTCGATTTTTCATTTTTTGCGTATTTCAGTTTTGGATTTTATTCAGTTATTAATTTCTTCAATTTTGCAATTTATCTGCAGAATTTTCGATTAGTTGCTTTTTCGATATTATGCTGCATTTTTCAGTTTTTTCGATTATTCAATTTTCCTTCTTATGTTCATTTTTTCCCTTTTCTCCAATTTGCTTTTTGTTTTTGAGTTTTTCAGTTTTTAAATTTTTATTTTTCATCTATGATTTTCAGTATTTTGAGGTTCAGTTTCGATTTTTCAAATTTTCGATTTTTTTGACGTTTCGATCTTCATTTCTCAATTTTTTACTTTTTGGGTTTTTGATTTTTCGAATTTTTAAAATTTTAGATTTTTCAGTTTGTTGATGTCTTGATTTATCGACTACTTGGTTTTAGTTGTTTCAGGTTTTTTATATTTTTTTGCTTGAAGTTTTCGTATTTTTCATGTTTCAGTTTTGGGATTTTTCAATATTTCGATTCTTCAGGTTTTCGATCTTTGATTTCTCATTTTTTTTACATTTCGATTTTTGAATTTTCGATTTTTCATTTTTATGGATTTTTTGATATTTCGATTCTTGGTTTTTCATTTTTCGATATTTTAATTTTTCATATTTTGAATTTTTAATTTAAAATTTATCAGTTTTTGGTTGTTTTAATTCTTATCTAGGATTTTTCGACTCCTCTATTTCTCGATTTTTCAATTTTTTTCGATGTTTCAGTTTGAATTTTGGACATTCGATTTCTCAATTTTTTGCTTCTGAGTTTTTCGTATTTCTAGATCTTTAGGTGTTTCGATTTTCGATTTTCCGACTTTTGATTTTTATAAAATTTCGGATTTTTAGATTTTCGTTTTTTGGTTTTCGATTTTCAATTTTTAATTTTTGATTTTTCAATGTTTCGTTTTCAGTTTTGAATTTTTTAATTTTTCAATTTTTCGTTTTCGATCTTCAATTTCAATTTTGCGATTTCCGATTATTGCTTTTCGATTTTCGTTAGATTTTCCATTTTTTCGATTTTTCAATTTTCAATTTCAATTTTTTCATTTTTCTTCATTTTTAATTTTGTTTTTTTGTTTTGGATTTTTCGTTTTTCAATTTTCATTTTTATCATGTTTCGTTTTTGGTACTTGACTTTGGATTTTTCAATGTTTCGATTTTTCAAATTTTCGATTTTTTTGAGGTTTCGATCGTTGTTTTCTCGATTTTTACTTTTTGATTTTTCGAATTTTTAAAATTTTAGATTTTTCAGTTTTGATTTTTGATTTATTTAATTCTTGGTTTTGATTTCGGTTTTTATTATTTTTTGACTTAAGTTTCCGATTTTGCCATTTTCAGTTTTGGATTTTTCAATATTTCGATTTTTCGGGTTTTTCGATTCTTTGATTTCTCGTTTTTTTTAAATTTCGATTTTTGAATTTTACGATTTTTCGATTTTTCATTTATGGATTTTTTTGATGTTTCGATTCCTTGGCTTTTCATTTTTCGATCTTTTCATTTTTCAATTTTTTAATTTTATTTTATTTCCAGTTCTTCGATATTTCTATTTTTCAAATTTTGAATTTTAAATTTAAAATTCTGATTTAAGATTTTTTGACTTCTCTATTTTCGATTTTTCAATTTTTCGATTCTTTCAGTTTTGGTTTTTCGGTCATTGGATTTTTCAATTTATTTCCAATTTTCATTTTCTGTATGTTTCATAATCTATTTTTTCAATTTTAATTTTTAAATTTTCAATTTTTGACTTTTAGATGTTTCGATTTTGCAATTTCGATTTTCAATTTTTCGACTTTTGGTTTTTCGATTTCTAGATCTTTTGGTGTTTCGATTTTCCGATTTTTACTTTTTGATATTATAAAGTTTGGATTTTTAAATTTCTCGATTTCTAATTTTTGATTTTTCAATTCTTCGATTTCCCAATGTTTCGACTTTTCAGTTTTGGAATTTTTTCATATTTTTCGATTTTTCAGTTTTTCGATTCTTCAATTTTCCAATTTTCAATTTATCGATTTCTTCAAATTTTCTTCTAATTTTTTTTTCGGTTTCCGTTTTTCGATGTGAGATTTTTTTGAATTTTCATTTTGTCGAGGTTTCAATTTTGGGATTTTTCAATATTATTTACTTTTTCGATTTTTAATCTTTACAATTTTTATTTTTTAGTTTTTCAAATTTTTAAATATTGGAGTTTTTGGTTTTTAATGTTTCGATTTTTCGGTTTTCCATTTTTTAGATTCATCGATTTTTGTATTTGAAGTTTTTCAATTTTTCAATTTTTGTCTTTACGATTATTCGATTTTGGACGATTTCGCTTTCTCAGTTTTTCGACTTCTGGATTTTTCGATTTCTAGATGTTTTGTTTCGATTTTTCAATGGTTCGTCATTTTAATTTCTCAGTTTTTTCACTTTTGCGATTCTTTAGTTTTCACTTTATCGATTTTTTAAATTTTGGATTTTTGATTTCTTGGTTTCCGATTTTTCAGCTTTTAAATTTTAGATTTGACTTTTTTGATGTTTTTATTTTCCGATTTTTTAGTTTTTCGTTGCAAATTTTCTTCCAATTTTCATTTTGTCGATGTTTCAATTTTGGGATGTTTCAATATTATATTTTTCTATTTCTCGATTTTTTAGTTTTTCAAATTTTTAAATATTGGACTTTTTGATTTTTTAATGTTTCGATTTTTCGGTTTTTAATTTTTTACATTCATCGATTTTTTTATTTTCAATTTTTCAATTTTTAGCTTTACGATTATTCGATCTTGGACGATTTCGATTTCTCAGTTTTTCGATTTCTGGATTTTTCGATTTCTAGATCTTTTGTTTCGATTTTTCAATGTTTCGTCATTTCAATTTTTTTAATTTCTCAGTTTCTCAACTTTTCACTTTTGCGATTCTTCAGTTTTCAAATTTTTCACTTTATCGATTTTTATATAATTTGGATTTTTAGATTTCTCGTTTTTTTGATTCTTCGGCTTTTCGATTTTTAGATTTTTCGATTTCTAATTTTTTGATTTTTCAATTCTTCGATTTCCCAATGTTTCGTTTTTTACCGTTCTGAAATTTTTCAATTTTTCGATTTTGCAGTTTTTCGATTCTTCCATTTTCCAATTTTTCAATTTATCGATTCTTCAAATTTTCTTCCAATTTTGTTGATTCGACTTTTTCGATTTTTTGATGACTCGATTCTTTCATTTTCAGTTTTTCGATGTTTCAACATTGAGATTTTTCAGTCATTCGATTCTTCAAATTTTCTCCCAATTTTCAATTTGTCGATGTTTCAATTTTGAAATTTTTCAATATTATTTACTTTTTCGATTTTTAATCTTTACAATTTTTTATTTTTTAGTTTTTCAAATTTTTAAATATTGGACTTTTTGGTTTTTTAATGTTTCGATTTTTCAGTTTTTAATTTTTTAGATTCATCGATTTTTTTTATTTGAAATTTTTCAATTTTTCAAATTTTGAATTTTCGATTTCTCAGTTTCTCGACTTCTGGATTTTTCGATTTCTAGACCTTTTGTTTCGATTTTTCAATGGTTCGTCATTTCAATTTTTTTATTTTTCGGTTTCTCAATTTTTCAGTTTGCGATTCTTCAGTTTTCCAATTTTTCACTTTTCCGATTTTTTAAATTTTGGATTTTCGATTTCTTGGTTTCCGATTTTTCGGCTTTTAAATTTTAGATTTGATTTTTTTGATGTTTTTTTTTTTTTAGATTTTTTAGTTTTTCGTTGCAAATTTTCTTCCACTTTTGATTTTCTCGATGTTTCAATTTTTCGAATTTTTAAATTTTAGATTTTTTAGTTTTTTAGTATGTATTTCAATTCTTCAGTTTTTCGGTTTTTAATTTTTTCGATTCATTGATTTTTTAATCTTAAATTTATCAATTTTTTGATATCTCACTTTTCGACTTCTGGGTTTTTCGATTTCTAGATCTTTTGGTGTTTCGATTTTCCGACGTTTCAACTTTTTAATTTTCATAAAATTTGGATTTTTAGATTTCTCAGTTTTTTGATTCTTCGGCTTTTCGATTTTTCGATTTCTAATTTTTTGATTTTTCAATTCTTCGATTTCCAATGTTTCGTCTTTTCAGTTTTGGAATTTTTCAAATTTTTCAAATTTTCTTCCAATTTTTTTTCGGTTTCCGTTTTTCGATTTTTTGATGACTCGATTTTTCCATGTTTCAGTTTTTCGATGTTTCAACATTGAGATTTTTCAGTCATTCGATTCTTCAAATTTTCTTCGAATTTTCAATTTGTCGATGATTCAATTTTGGGATTTTTCAATATCATATTTTTGTATTTCTTAATTTTTTCCTTTTTCGATTTTTAATCTTTACAATTTCTATTTTTTAGTTTTTAAAATTTTTAAATTTTGGATTTTTTGGTTTTTCAACGTTTCGATTTTTCGGTTTTTAATTTTTTCGTTTCGTCGATTTTTTTTTAATTTGAAAACTTTCAATTTTTCAAATTTTGACTTTTCGTTTATTCGATTTTGGACGATTTCGATTTCTTAGTTTTTTGACTTCTGAATTTTTCGATTTCTAGATCTTTTGTTGTTTCGATTTCTTGATGTTTCAATTTTAAAAGTTTTCGAAGTTTGGATTTTTTGATTTGTCAGATTTTTGAGACTTCGGCTTTTCGATTTTTAGATTTTTCGATTTCGAATTTTCAATGTTTCGTCATTTCAGTTTATGAATTTTTAAATTTCTCAATTTTTCACTTTTTCTATTCTTCAGTTTTCTGATTTTTCCCTTAATCGATTTTTTAAAATTAAAATTTTTTATTTCTTGGTTTACGATTTTTCGAGTTTTCAATTTTTCGATTTTCAAGTTTTGTATTTGGCTTTTTTAATTTTTTTATGTATCGATGTTTCGATTTTTTAGTTTTCTGAATCAAATTTTCTTCCAATTTTCATTTTCTCGATGTATCATTTTTGGAATTTTTCAATACATATTACGAGTATATTTCGATTATTCTCGATTTTTTAATTTTTCCATTGTTCGATCTTTCGATTTTCGACTTCTAGGATTTCGATTTTCGATTTTTAAAATTTTTAATTTTTTGATTTTTCCATTTATCGATTTTTCAGTTTTAAAAATTTCTTGATTTCTCAATTTCTTCGATATTCCGATGTTTCAGTTTTTCGATTTTCCGATTTCTCGATATGTATTTCTATTTTTCAGTTCTTCGATTCTTCAATTTTCAGATTTTTCACTTTTTCGATTTTTTAAATTTTGGATTTTCGTTTTTTATATTTTAGATTTATAATTTTTTCGATTTTTCGATGTTTTGATGTTTCAATTTCTTGATATCTCGGTTTTTTGTTTATACAATTTTTCGACTTTTAAATATCTAAAATTTTCTAGTTTTAGATTTCCCAATTTTTCAACGTTTCAATTTTGGAAATATTTCAGTTTCTTAATTTTTTGATATTTCGATCTTCCGATTTTCGAATATCGATTTTTCGATTTTTAAAATTTTTATTTTTCGAAAAGCATTTTTCGCGTTGGTTATCCACATTGAAAAGATATCATATTGTCCGCACCTGTGCGGATCGCGTCCCCCAGGAATTCAACCGTCCTCTCTTATCACTATCCACGCCACTGTTTTTGCTAAATCGTTGCACCGCACTTCAGGGTGAGCTAACCTCATTCGAAACAACCTTCAACAACACCCAACTTTTTGTATTATTACCAGAACTGGTAATTGCCTATATTAGCTCCAACGTCACACTCACATGCGTCAACTCGCTTATTTTCGTAAGTAGCTGCAATAACAAAGTAGGTGCCGACCCCTGAACCCTCCCAACCAGACACGAGCGTATCAAAGGTTGCAACAACAATAACAATTATTACATCCCGCAAAAGTAAACACAAAAGTTTCATCACAGCAGGCGTAGACAAAAAAACCGCATCGATAATAGTTGGCCCGCGGATGTCAACCGGATCCACCATGAATCAAACGCCGCTCAAACGCCACAAGAATTTGACCTTGGCGATTATCAATCAATTAAAAGCAAGTAGCAGATGAGGTGATCTATAGACGGAACGCGTGTACACGTGCCACGCGGATGGACGAGCATGTGGCACCGGTCATACACATGGCTTTGTTCCGAGTGGAGTACGTGGATGGTAGTACCAGCGCGACAGGACCGGACTGCGGGAATAGCGGAATTTTAAAGGAAAACGGAGAGCGCAACCATGTTACTATGTAAATTGAGAGTTATATAGTCTTGCTGTGACAAGAAGTCTACACATAGTGTAACAAAAAGGCAAAATTTAAGCCCGCCCGCCCGCCCTGTCTCAATTGTGATGATTTTTTTTATTCGCCGTGAACCAAGAGGGCGGAGCTTAACTGCAAAATCCGTATTTCTCTACGAGAAATTAAAAACATGTTTTTGAGTATCGTGTTGTTCAAAGAAAAATATGTATATTAAGGGGACTCGCTAGACGAGGTATAATATTTTTTTGTTTTTTTGTATGAAAAAATGATATTAATATAGATGTATCATACATCAAACTGCAGCTTTTTTCATATTCTAGAGCGCAGAGACCAGTTCAATCAACTAAAAAAATATGGCTGAGAAATATCTTAAAAAAAATCACCATTGTATGTTTTCTTTTCAAGTTTTTTGAGTCATAACCATCATAGAATCACTTGAAAATTCGCACATGGATAAAACATCACTTTTTACAGGGCGCAGAGTCATTAAATGTTTGTTAGTGGTACAATTTGTTTAAATAATAATGTGTTTATTAAAATCAATCCTTGGTTTTTTAAAATTTTTGTTTTTTAAATTTTCCTATTTATCAACTTACTGGGATTTCAATGTTTTAATTTTTTGATTGTTCAATTTCTCGATTTTTTTAATTGTTAGTTTTTGGTACGATTTTTTTTTTCAAAAATGTTCAGTTTTTCAATTTATTAATTTTACGATATTTCAGTTTTACGATTTTTAAATTTTTTTATTTTTCAGTTTTCAATTTTTGACGTTTCTAAATTTTTCGATTTTTCAATTTTTCGATTAACTGATTTTTTGATTTTCCCATTTCTCTATTTCTCGATTTTTCAATTCTTTCTTCAATTGTGATTTTTCAATTTTTCGATTTCTGGATTTTTCAATGTTTTCAGTTTTGGATTTTTTCACTTTTCCGATTCTTCAATTTTCTTTCCATTTTTCAGTTTTTCTAGATTTCAGTTTTGAATTTTTTCACTTTTTCGATTTTTCAATTTTCCTTCCATTTTTCAGTTTTTCAGTATTTCAGTTCTGAGATTTTGCAATGTTTCGGTTCTTCAATTTTTTCCATTTTTGATGTTTCGATTTCTCGTTTTTTAATTTTCGATAGGTATTTTAATTTTTCAATTTTTAAGTTCTAGATTTTCCGTTAATTTTTTTGTTTTCCTTAATGTTTTGATTTTTCAAGTTCTCGTTTGATTTTTTGGTTTTCCAATTCTTCGATTTTAAATCAGATCGAGGGAGGGCTTAATTGCAAGATCCGTATTTGTCTATAAGAATTTAACATTTTACATACTTCAAGTTACTTGTTCTGAAAAGACAACTACGTATTTTATGAACAACGGCAAAATATAAGCCCCGCCCACCAACCCTATCTCAATTGTGATGATTTTTTGTATTGGTCGTTAGTCAAGAGGGCGGAATTTAACTGCAAAATCCATATTTCTTACGAAAACTTACCATTTTATATATTTTTTACTTTTTTGATTTTTAATCTTTACAATTTTTTTTTTAGTTTTTCAGATTTTTAAATATTGGACTTTTTGGTTTTTTAATCTTTCGTTTTTCAGTTTTTAATTTTTAGATTCATCGATTTTTTTATTTTAAATTTTTCAATTTTTCAATTTGACTTTTCGATTATTCGATTTTGGACGATTTCGATTTCTCAGTTTTTCGACTTCTGGATTTTCGATTTCTAGACCTTTTGTTTCGATTTTTCAATGGTTCGTCATTTCAATTTTTTAATTTTTCGGTTTCTCAATTTTTTACTTTTGCGGTTCTTCAGTTTTCCAATTTTTCATTTTATCGATTTTTTAATTTTGGACTTTTGATTTCTTGGTTTCCGATGTTTCGGCTTTTAAATTTGACTTTTTTGATGTTTTTTTTTCCGATTTTTTAGTTTTTCGTTGCAAATTTTCTTCCAATTTTCATTTTGTCGATGTTTCAATATTGTATTTTCTATTTCTCGATTTTTTACTTTTTCGATTTTTAATCTTTACAATTGTTATTTTTTAGTTTTTCAAATTTTAAATATTGGACTTTTGGTTTTTTAATGTTTCGTTTTTCAGTTTTTAATTTTTAGATTCATCGATTTTTTTATTTAAAATTTTTCAATTTTTCAAATTTTGACTTTTCGATTATTCGATTTGCACGATTTCGGTTTCTCATTTTTCGACTTCTGGATTTTTCGACTTTTAGATCTTTTGTTTCGATTTTTCAATGTTTCAGTTTTGGATTTTTCACTTTTCCGATTCCTAAATTTTCTTTCCATTTTTCAGTTTTTCAAGATTTCAGTTTTGAATTTTTTCACTTTTTCGATTTTTCAATTTTCTTCCATTTTTCAGTTTTTCAGTATTTCAGTTCCGAGATTTTGCAATGTTTCGGTTCTTCAATTTTTCCATTTTTTGATGTTTCGATTTCTCGGTTTTTCAATTTTTCGATAGATATTTTAATTTTTCAATTTTAAGTTCTAGATTTTCCGTTAATTATTTTGTTTTCGTTAATGTTTTGATTTCTCGATTATTCGATTTTTCAAGTTCTCGTTTAGATTTTTTGGTTTTCCAATTCTTCGATTTTTAAATCAGATCGAGGGAGGGGCTTAATTGCAAGTCCGTATTTGTCTATAAGAATTTAACATTTTACATGTTTCAAGTTTCTTGTTCTCAAAAGACAACTCCGTATTTTAAGAACAACGGCAAAGATAAGCCCCGCCCACCCACCCTATCTCAATTGTGATGATTTTTTGTATTGGTCGTTGGTCAAGAGGGCGGAATTTAACTGCAAAATCCATATTTTCTTACGAAAATTTACCATTTTATATATTTTTACTTTTCGATTTTTAATCTTTACAATTTTTATTTTTTAGTTTTTCAAATGTTTAAATATTGGACTTTTTGGTTTTTAATGTTTCGTTTTTTCAGTTTTTAATTTTTAGATTCAACGATTTTTTTTATTTTAAATTTTTCAATTTTTCAATTTTGACTTTTCGATTATTCGATTTTGGACAATTTCGATTTCTCAGTTTTTCGACTTCTGGATTTTTCGGTTTCTAGACCTTTTGTTTCGATTTTTCAATGGTTCGTCATTTCAATTTTTTAATTTTTCGGCTTCTCAATTTTTCAATTTTGCGGTTCTTCAGTTTTCCAATTTTTCATTTTATCGATTTTTTAAATTTTGGATTTTTGATTTCTTGGTTTCCGATGTTTCGGCTTTTAAATTTTAGATTTGACTTTTTTGGTGTTTTTATTTTCCGATTTTTTAGTTTTTCGTTGCAAATTTTCTTCCAATTTTCATTTTGTCGATGTTTCAATATTGTACTTTTCTATTTCTGGATTTTTTACTTTTTCGATTTTTAATCTTTACAATTTTAGATCTTTTGTTTCGATTTTTCAATGGTTCGTCATTTCAATTTTTAATTTTTCGGTTTCTTAATTTTCATTTTATCGATTTTTAAATTTTGGATTTTTGATTTCTTGGTTTCCGATGTTTCGGCTTTTTAATTTTAGATTTGACTTTTTTGATGTTTTTATTTTCCGATTTTTTAGTTTTTCGTTGCAAATTTTCTTCCATTTTCATTTTGTCGATGTTTCAATATTGTACTTTTCTATTTCTCGATTTTTTACTTTTTCGATATTTAATATTTACAATTTTTATTTTTTAGTTTTTCAAATTTTCAAATATTGGACTTTTTGGTTTTTTAATGTTTCGTTTTTACAGTTTTTAATTTTTAGATTCATCGATTTTTTCTATTTAAAATTTTTCAATTTTTCAATTTGACTTTTCGATTATTCGATTTTGCACGATTTCGATTTCTCAGTTTTTCGACTTTTAGATCTTTTGTTTCGATTTTTCAATGATTCAGTTTTGGATTTTTTCACTTTTCCGATTCTTCAATTTTGTTTCCATTTTTCAGTTTTTCAAGATTTCAGTTCTGAGATTTTGCAATGTTTCGGTTCTTCAATTTTTCCACTTTTTGATGTTTCGATTTCTCGGTTTTTCAATTTTCGATAGGTATTTTAATTTTTCAATTTTTAAGTTCTAGATTTGCCGTTTATTTTTTTGTTTTCCTTAATGTTTTGATTTCTCGATTATTCGATTTTTCAAGTTCTCGGTTTAGATTTTTTGGTTTTCCAATTCTTCGATTTTTAAATTGTTTAATTTTTAGATTGTTCAATTTCTCGATTTATAGTTTTTTCAATTTTTCGGTTTACCGATTTTTTTCATTTAAAATGTTTCAATTTTTCAATTATTAAGTTTTCGATTTTTCAATTTTGGTGTAATTTTGCCTTTTTTTTTTTTTCTTAATATGTGTAGACGTATTTCGGGAACTTCAAACGTCAACAGTAAGTTTATAATCCCACTTTAGGGAAAAAGAAAACTAATGATACTTCTTTTCAAATTTACATAGTTTGATATTTTAAAAAGCAGGATATTTTAGGCCATGCAAATCTAGTAATTTGGTTGGCAACCAATTTAGTATATGCAAATATCCCTAGAGAAAAATGAAGTTTCTAATATTATTAGAAACGGCTTCAGCGACTTGTTGTGTGATATGCAACCAACAAAACACGGCAACCCTCCGCATTATTTTCGGAAAACAAACACCTTCGTATTAAAATAGACGTTTTTATTAAAAATATGATACAATTTAATATAAACATCATATTTACCAACATGGAAGACATAAATGATCTTGCTGTTGATAAGGCACATCGTCGTTCTTAAGCTAAAATATTAATAACTTAACATCTTTTAAAAAAAGTACACAATATACAACAAAATAACGTCACTTATGTACAATAATACGCTTTCCCTAACCTAAATGGCAAACTCAAGAAGAATCACTCCTCTCATCAGTATCACATTTCGCTTGGATCACAACCCGCCCCTACCACGGCCGCCACGGCTTCTCCTCCGAGGGCTCCTGGCACCGCCGCACCACCAGCGACAGCGGTTTGGGCTGGTGGTACGCCGCCTCCGGCTCGGGACTGTGACTGGGCGAGTAGCTCGACGACGCCGCCGACGCCGTGGACGACGTCCGCTGCGGAATGGGCACGAGCAGCGGCAGCGGCGACCCGCTGCCCCCTTGTGTGGCGGCCGCCGTGGGCAGCACCAGCGCGATGTCGCCGTTGGGCAGGCGCGTGGGCACGAGCTGCACGCCGGTGCCGTTGCCGTTGCTGAGGATGATGCCGTTGTTCTGGGCCACCTCGGGGTTGGGCACGATGTGGACCTGCACCTGGGGCACCTCCTGGGGCTTGGAGCCTTGGTTGAGGCAGTTGGCGAGGTGCTGCAGCAGGCGACGCTTCACGATGGGGTCCAG
Organism: Zophobas atratus; assembly: GCA_022388445.1. Classification (NCBI taxonomy): domain Eukaryota; kingdom Metazoa; phylum Arthropoda; class Insecta; order Coleoptera; family Tenebrionidae; genus Zophobas; species Zophobas atratus. The sequence continues at coordinate 5,727,310 of CM039449.1, forward strand.
GCCGGGGAAGCGGCCCACCTCGGTGGCGCACTCGCTGAAGCCGGCGCGGAACTTGCTCACGACGGACGGGTCGGTGGCGGCGGACATGGCGGCTTGCTGCCGCTGCAGGTTCTGGAGGTGCTTGACGGTCATTTCGAGAATGTCGGCTTTCTCGAGCTTGGAATGTCGGGCGGGCTGCAACAGAAGGCGGCGGTGAAAGTGGGGGCGGTTCATTTTTTTCATTTTGTTTTTTATTTTAAAATTTTCCATTTCTTAACTTTATTTTTTAAGTATATTTGAAACAGATAATCAACGGGAAAAATGTGGACACTCAACTTCTTAGTACATGCTTAACTTCGACTGTTTATGTATATACTTCCAAGGAATTCTACGATTCGCACGTTCAGATTACAAGAATCACACGTTTTTTTCACAAAAGCACTCAAAATTCAAAGTTAAATTATAAAATATAATTTTGAATTTCTTCATAAAGATTTGGATGTCAGTAAAAACTCGCGACAGATTCATAAATCACACATATAAGACTTTCGAAGAAGACACTACTCCGTAATAACCCGAAAATGTAGGCGCGTTAATTAACCAAACTCAACTATTGTGGCTTATTTCCGAAGCAGAGGCGGAACGTCTTAATGACCACACTAATTTAGTCTGAAAAGATTTTCGAAGAACAGGCGGGCCTTTGTGAAACTCAAGTCCAGATGACCGCCGTTTCCACATGATTAAGTTGTCAGTTGAGTCGAAATGAGATTATAATGGACACCGAATATGCGTTAAGTTCGTGCAAGCGGCACAAATTTCATAATCTAATTAAAAAAGATTATAGGGGAGGTCCGAAATTATTACATAATAATATGTCTGCGAACCAATGAAGACGTTAAGTTTTTTTCAAACTTGTTCTCACTACTGTACCCAACCCCGCGCACTCGCGAAAACCGTGACCCGTGTATAATCAACTTACGTCTTTTTTCATGGCGTCCAGAATCAGCGTCTTCAGTTCATTCAAACTATTATTTATCCTCGCCCGCCTCCGTTTCTCCATGATCGGTTTATTGCTCTGAAAATAAAGAAACTGTAAGATCGTGGGAAACCAAATTACTCAAGAGACACGAGCGCTCTTGGCAGAAATCCGGCACTTTTCAAAACATCCGTCAGATGAAAATAGCACTAGCCCGCGCCAACGAGCGCCTGCCAAAAAATACAATACACAAGTACCTACCCTTCTGTTATCACTGACCCTCTTGGTGGTGGACGCCATCTCCATGGGGGGGTTGCTGGGGGCGGACACGGGGTTGTTCTGCACCGGGTTACTGTTGGTTCCCGTCACCATGGCTCCGTTTTGTATCACCGGAAGGCACTACGTCTATCTTTTGCACTGCGGTGTACCGTCTACACACTGCGACAGTCGAGCGCGGAATGCGATCCTGTACCTCAAGAGTCGCATGTCTCAGTAGCCGGAATGAGCTTAAGAGGAGTGGGGATGTGAGATGATGCACTCGGCGCGTTCCCACAGACGTTCGGCTGGCTCCGGACCTCAGGTATGTCGATGTCGGCCAGTGGCGGCGCCGACACAATTTTCGTCATCACTGGGATTTATAAACTTCCTACAAAAATTTACCATTTCAGACATGTTTTGAGTTTCTTGTTGTCGAAATAGTAGTCTGCACATGTTACGAAAATAAAGGCAAATTATAAACCCCGCCCACCCACCCTGTCGCAATTCTGATGATTTTTTTTATTCGTCGTGAGCCAAGAGGGCGGAGCTTAACTGCAAAATCCTTATTTCTCTGCGAAAAATTAAAAATATGTTTTGAGTATCGTGTTGTTCAAAGAATACTAGGTATATTACTACAGTTGTGATGAATTTTTCATTCGTTGTCAGATCGAGGGGAGGGGCTTAATTGCAAGATTCGTATTTGTCTATAAGAATTTAACATTTTGCATGTTTCAAGTTTCTTGTTCTGAAAAGACAACAACGTATTTTAAGAACAACGGCAAAAATAAGCCCCGCCCACCCACCCTGTCTCAATTGTGATTATTTTTTTTATTGGTCGTTAGTCAAGAGGGCGGAATTTAACTGCAAAATCCATATTTTCTTACAAAAATTTGCCATTTTATATATTTTTTACTTTTTCGATTTTTAATCTTTACAATTTTTATTTTTTAGTTTTTCAAATTTTTAAATATTGGACTTTTTGGTTTTTTAATGTTTCGATTTTTCGGTTTTTAATTTTTTAGATTCATGAATTTTTTTTATTTGAAATTTTTCAATTTTTCAATTTTTGGCTTTACGATTATTCTATTTTTGGACGACTTCGATTTCTCAGTTTTTCGACTTCTGGCTTTTTCGACTTCTAGATCTTTTGTTTCGATTTTTCAATGTTTCGTCATTTCAATTTCTCAACTTTTCACTTTTGCGATTCTTCAGTTTTCCAATTTTTCATTTTATCGATTTTTTAAATTTTGGATTTTTGATTTCTTGGTTTCCGATTTTTCCGCTTTTAAATTTTAGATTTGACTTTTTTGATGTTTTTATTTTCCGATTTTTTAGTTTTTCGTTGCAAATTTTCTTCCAATTTTCATTTTGTCGATGTTTCAATTTTGGGATTTTTCAATATTCTATTTTTCTATTTCTCGATTTTTTACTTTTTCGATTTTTAAACTTTACAATATTTATTTTTTTAGTTTTTCAAATTTTTAAATATTGGACTTTTTGGTTTTTTAATGTTTCGTTTTTCAGTTTTTAATTTTTAGATTCATCGATTTTTTTTTATTTTAAATTTTTCAATTTTTCAAATTTTGACTTTACGATTGTTCGATTTTGGACGATTTCGATTTCTCAGTTTTTTCGACTTCTGGATTTTTCGATTTCTAGACCTTTTGTTTCGATTTTTCAATGGTTTCGTCATTTTGAATTTTTTAATTTTTCGGGTTCTCATTTTTCACTTTTGCGGTTTTTCAGTTTTCCAATTTTTCATTTTATGGATTTTTTAAATTTGGATTTTTGATTTCTTGGTTTCCGATTTTTCTGCTTTTAAATTTTAGATTTGGCTTTTTTGATGTTTTTATTTCCGATTTTTTAGTTTTTCGTTGCAAATTTTCTTCCAATTTTCATTTTGTCGATGTTTCAATTTTGGGATTTTTCAATATTGTATTTTTCTATTTCTCCATTTTTTACTTTTTCGATTTTTAATCTTTACAATTTTTATTTTTTAGTTTTTCAAATTTTTAAATATTGGACTTTTTGGTTTTTTAATGTTTCGATTTTTCGGTTTTTAATTTTTTAGGTTCATGAATTTTTTTATTTGAAATTTTTCAATTTTTCAATTTTTGGCTTTACGATTGTTCGATTTTGGACGATTTCGATTTCTCAGTTTTTCGAGTCTAGATTTTTCGATTCTAGACCATTTGTTTCGATTTTTCAATGGTTTGTCATTTCAATGTTTTAATTTTTCCGTTTCTCAATTTTTCACTTTTGCGGTTCTTCAGTTTTCCAATTTTTCATTTTATCGATTTTTTAAATTTTGGATTTTTGATTTCTTGGTTTCCGATTTTTTAGTTTTTCGTTGCAAATTTTCTTCCAATTTTCATTTTCTCGATGTTTCAATTTTTCGAATTTTTAAATTTTAAATTTTTTACTTTATTAGTATGTACTTCAAGTCTTCAGTTTTTCGGTTTTGAAATGTTTCGATTTTTCGGATTTTAATTTTTTCGATTCATTGATTTTTAATCTTAAATTTTTCAATTTTTGATTTCTCAGTTTTCGACTTCTGGACTTCTCGATTTCTAGATCTTTTGATGATTCGATTTTTTATTTTTCCATTTTTAGTTTTTCGATTTCCCAATGTTTTGTCATTTCAGTTTTAGAATTATTCAATTTCTTGATTTTTTCAGTTCTTCGATTCATTCAATTTTACGATTTCAGTCTATCAGTCTAGAATTCTTTTCAACAACATAAACTTGAAACTGATTAAAATGGAAAATTTGTATAAAAAAATATCGATTTTGCATTAGGCTCCACTCGAAAATTGCAAAATCCATATTTTCTTGAAAAAAATGTATCATGCTCTTAAGTTTCTTATTGTGAAAATATGGATACGTATATTAAAAAAATCAAATCAAAATATAAGCCCCGCCCGCCCGCCCTGTCTCAATTCTGATGATTGTTTTTATTCGTCGTGAGCCAAGAAGGCGGAGCTTAACTGCAAAATTTGTATTTCCCTACGACAAATTGGAAACATGTTTTTGAGTAAGTATCGTATTGTTCAAAAATACTCTGTAAAATTAATAAAAAAATAAATCAAAGATTAGGCCTCACCTATACCCGCCCCAACATCAATTCTCAGTTGCGATGAATTTTTCATTCGTTGTGAACAGAGGGCGGAGTCTTATTGCAAAATCCAAATTTCCTTACAAACATTTACCATTTTAAATGTGTTTTAAGTTTGTAAAGAAAAACAATGATTACAATTGAGATGGGGTGGGTGGGCGTTTATATATTTTACCTTTTTTTCTTAATATACATAGTATTCTTTATACAACACGATACTCAAAAATATGTTCTGAATTTCTTGTAAAGAAATAAGTGTTTTGCAGTTAAGCTCCGCCCACTTGGTTAACGGCGAATAAAAAAAATCGTCACAATCGAGACCGGGGGGTGGGCGGGCTTACATTTTGCTTCCACTCGATAATTGCAAAATCCATATTTTCTTGAAAAATGTATTATGCTCTTAAGTTTCTTGTTGTTGAAAATATGGCTACGTATATTAAAAAATCAAAGGCAAAATATAAGCCCCGCCCGCCCGCCCTGTCTCAATTCTGATGAATTTTTTTATTCATCGTTAGCCAAGAAGGCGGAGCTTAACTGCAAAATTTGTATTTCCCTACGAGAAATTTGGAAACATGTTTTTGAGTAAGTATCTGTTGTTCAAAGAATTCTATGAAATATTTAATACAAAAATAAAACCAAAGATTAGGTCCACCTATACCCGCCCCAATCATCAATTCTCAGTTGTATGAATTTTTCATTCGTTGTCAGACCAGGGGCGGAGTCTAATGCAAAATCCAAATTTCCTACAAAAATTTACCATTTTAAACTGTTTTAAGTTTTAGAAAAAAAATCATTACAATTGAGATGGGGGGTGGGGGGTTTATATTTTGCTTTTTTTTCTTAATATAATAGTATTCTTTAACAACACGATACTCAAAAATATGTTCTGAATTTCTTGTAAGAAATAAGTGTTTTGCAGTTAAGCTCCGCCCACTTGGTTCACGGCGAATTAAAAAAATCGTCACAATCGAGACCGGGCGGGTGGGCGGGCTTAGTTTTGCTTCCACCGATAATTGCAAAATCCATATTTTCTTGAAAAAATGTTCATGCTTTTTAAGTTTCTTTTGTGAAAATATGGTACGTATATTAAAAAATCAAAGCAAATATATGCCCCGCCCGCCCGTCCTGTTCAATTCTGATGAATTTTTTTATTCGTTGTGAGCCAAGAAGGCGGAGCTTAACTGCAAAATTTGTATTTCCCTACGAAATTTGGGAAACATGTTTTTGAGTGAGTATGTTTGTTCAAAGAATACTCTGTACATTAATAAAAAAATAAAACAAAGATTGGGCCTACCATACCCGCCCCAATTCAATTCTCAGTTGTGATGAATTTTTCATTCGTTTGTCATACCGAGGGGCGGAGTCCTAATTCAAAATCCAAATTTCCTTACAAAAATTTACTTTTAAATGTGTTTAATTTCTAAGAAAAAAATCATTACAATTGATGATGGGGGGGTGGCGGGGTTTATTTTATTGTCCTTTTTTTTCTTAATATAAACAGTATTCTTTGAATAACACGATACTCAAAAATATGTTCTGAATTTCTTGTAAAGAAATAAGTTTAGTTAGTTTTGTTCACGGATTAAAAATCGTCACTCGCCGCGTGGGCGGGTTAATTTTTGTCTTTTTGTTTTAGTATGTGTAGACTTGTTTTCACAATATGAAACTTACAACATGTTTAAAATGGAAAATTTCAATAAGGAAACATCGATTTTGCTATTAGGCTCCGCCCCATAATTGCAAAGTCCATATTTCCTTACAAAAATGTATCATTTTAACAATGTTCTAAGTTTTTATGAAAAATGAATTAGGACTGTCAATCAGAAAAATGCACTCACACTACCGAATTAAAGTTACGAGTAGTGCGAAATACACGTTTCCGGGCAGACTGACAACCGCAACGGATCATCGCGGCTTCCGCCGCCTACGTCATTCGATAAATATCAGGTATAGTTCTGGCAAACAAAAGTGGCAAAACCAAGTTTTACGAAAATTATCGCATCGTGACGTCATCCGGTATCCGCGTCGCGCGATCACGCCGCCACTGGAGTGTGTGGGGAGCGTGCAGTGTTTGCTGCCGAGATACAGGTGGGTGAGCAAGCAAGCAGGCAGGCAGGCGGCTGCGGCGAGCACGGTGTTCTCGTGTCTGGCCCGAGGTCGAGCAACACGTGCCTCCGTGCGTCACGCTCACGACTGTGGGAAAGCCCCGCCCCTTACCGCGGGTGGCTCACTGCCGCATCCTTCAAAGACACACAGCCTGCCTGATTCATGCCGCCGATGATGCTTACCGAGTCGCCGGGTGAATCACGACGGTCGCGCGTTGGCGGCCGCGGGGGCGGAGGGGGCGGCGGCGCGTACGTGTGCGGAAGGTCGCGCGCGGCTATTTCGGGTCGGGTAGGGCGATGCAGGGCGGCAGCGTGGGGCCGGTGCGATTCGCGCTTTTTGGGAGTGATGCGACTGGGTTTTTGCGTGCGATTGTCGCGTTTGAGTAAAAAACCCAGTGGGGCGTGACGTCAAGCGATGGTGGGTTAGGGTTATGCACGGATGGGTCTCAAGGAGATAGACGTGTGTGGTGGTTATCGATTGAGATATCTGGAGAGATGAAACTAATGGGGATGTGATGATTGGTTCTACCCGGATACACAAAATTACTCGGGTGTTTATGAGAATTCTCCTTGGACCCATTTTTCTCATTTCTGACTAACGTTCCAGAGTACTTTATGTGTATCATGTGTGATAAGAGTTGAAGTACAATCTGTGACACCATTAACGTTGTTTTTAGGTTACTAGGTCACCTTTTTTATCAATTCTGAAAACTTTTAGCACGGATAAAACCACACTTGACTTATTAAATAAAATAGAATTGAAAAATTTTAGCCCTCTTAATAATAGTAATAATAATAATAAGGGATATACAGTCTTTTTTGACTTGACTATTAAAATTTCATGGTAAACCGAATTATTCCTTGAATTGTTATTAGGTATTTTAAAATTGCATTTTTTGGTGCAAATTCTTAAGGTACAAGCGCAGATGATCAAATCGACAAATTTTAAAATCGAGAAATTAAAAAATTCCAAAACTGAAATGTCGAAAAATTGGGAAGTCAAAACATCGCAAAATTGGAAAATTATTAAAAGATCGCGAAATCGAAAAGTCGAAAATCGAATAACCGAAAAAAAAGAAGAAATCGAAATAGCCCAAATTCGATAAATCAAAAATTGAAAAATCAACAAATCGAAAAGTCGAAACATTTTAAAAATCGAAAAATCCAAAAATTGAAGTAAAAAAATTAAAATCGGGATATCAAAAAGTCTAAAAATTGAAAAATTGAAAAATGTGAAATCTATAAACTCGAAAAATTTAAAAATCGAGGAACTCAAAAATCCCGAAACTGAAATCTTGAAAAATTGGTAAGTCAAAAATGAACAATCAAACCATGGAAATATCGGAAAACAGAACAGTTTAAAATCAAAAAAAGTGGAAAATCGAGTAATCGAAACATGGAAAAATTGAAAAATTGAAACATCGAGAAATTAAAAAATTGAGAAATCGAAGTGGCTCAAATTCAGTAAATCGAAACATGGGAAAATTGGAAAATAGGAACACGAAATCTCGATAAATCGAGAAATTAAAAATCGAGAAGTCGAAAAATTGAATTAAACAAAATAAAATCGTTAAATCAAAAATTGAAAAACCAAAAAATCGAAATAGGATAAGTTGAAAAAGAACAATTAAAACATCGAATAATTGGAAAAACGAAAAATCGAAAAGTCGAAAGATTCTAAAAATCGAAAAATTGAAAAATTGAAAAATGTGAAGTTTATAAACTCGAAAAATTTAAAAATCGAGTAACTCAAAAATCCAGAAACTGAAATCTCGAAAAATTGGTAAGTCAAAAAAATGAACAATCAAACCATCGAAATATCGGAGAACAGAAAAGTTTAAAATCAAAAAAGTGGAAAATCGAGAAATCGAAACATCGAAAAATTGAAAAATTGAAACATCAAGAAATTGAAAAAAGAGAGAAATCGAAGTGGCTCAAATTCAGTAAATCGAAACATGGGAAAATTGGAAAATAGGAACACGAAATCTCGATAAATCGAGAAATTAAAATCGAGAAGTCGAAAAATTGAATTAAACAAAATAAATCGGTAAATCAGAAATTGAAAAACCAAAAAATCGAAATAGGAAAAGTTGAAAAAGAACAATTAAAACATCGAAAAATTGGAAAAACGAAAAATCGAAAAGTCGAAAGATTTTAAAAATCGAAAAATTGAAAAATTGGAAAATGTGAAGTTTATAAACTCGAAAAATGTAAAAATCGAGAAACTCAAAAATCCAGAAACTGAAATCTCGAAAAATTGGTAAGTCAAAAAATGAACAATCAAACCATCGAAATATCGGAAAACAGAAAAGTAAAATCAAAAAAGTGGAAAATCGAGAAATCGAAACATCGAAAAATTGAAAAATTGAAACATCAAGAAATTAAAAATATAGAAATCGAAGTGGCTCAAATTCAGTAAATCGAAACATGGGAAAATTGGAAAATAGGAACACGAAATCTCGATAAATCGAGAAATTAAAAATCGAGAAGTCGAAAAATTGAATTAAACAAAATAAAATCGATAAATCAGAAATTGAAAAACCAAAAAATCGAAATAGGAAAAGTTGAAAAAGAACAATTAAAACATCGGAAAATTGGAAAAACGAAAAATCGAAAAGTCGAAATAGGAAAAGCTAAAAAGAACAATTAAAACATCGAAAAATTGGAAAAACGAAAAATCGAAAAGTCAAAGATTTTAAAAATCAAAAATCGAAGTAAAAAATTAAAATCGGGATATCAAAAAGTCGAAAAATTGAAAAACTGTAAAATGCAAAATTTATAAACTCCAAAAATTTAAAAATCGAGAAACTCAAAAATCCCGAAACTGAAATCTCGAAAAATTGGTAAGTCAAAAAAATGAACAATCAAACCATCGAAAATTCTGAAAACAGAAAGTTAAAAAAATCAATAAAGTTGGAAAGCGGGAAATCGAAAAATTGAGAAATTAAAAATCGAAATGTCGAAAAATCGAATTAAAAAAAAATAAAATCGGTAAATCAAAAATCGAAAAAACCAAAAATCGAAATAGGAAAAGTTGAAAAAGAACAATTAAAATATCGAAAAATTGAAAAAACGAAAATCGAAAAGTCGAAAGATTTTAAAAATCGAAAAATCGAAGTAAAAAATTAAAATCGGTATATCAAAAAATCGGAAAAAATTGAAAAATTGAAAAATGGTAAATTTATAAACTCGAAAAATTTAAAAATCGAGAAACTCAAAAATCCAGAAACTGAAATCTCGAAAAATTGGTAAGTCAAAAAAATGAACAATCAAACCATCGAAAAATCGGAAAACAGAAAAGTTAAAAAAATCAAAAAAGTGGGAAATCGAGAAATCGAAAAAAGTGAAAATTCAAAAGATCTAAAATTAAAAAAAGAAAAACTGAAAAATCGAAAAAGTAAAAAATTGAGAAATCGTGAAATCAAAAAATCGAAAAGTTGAAACATCGAAACACTGAAAAAGCTAAAATTTGAAAAATCAAAAAATCGAAAAATTGAATTAAAAAAATTGACGATCAAAACATCGAAAAATTGGAAAAATGAAAAATCGGAAAAGAGAAAAGTTGAAAACCCAATAAAGCGGGAAAATGAGAAATCGAAACATCGAAAAATTCATGGAAAAATTGAAACATAGGAAAATCGAATGAAAAATAGGAACATGAAATGTCGATAAATCAAGAAATCGAAAAATGGAAATGTCCAAAAATTTCATAAATCGAAAAATTGAATTAAAAAAAAAATATATGGAAATCAAACATCAAAAAATTTAAAATATCTAAAAACTGAAAAATCCAGAAATTCAAAAATTCCAAAACTGGTATGTCAAAAAATTGGGAAGTCAAAGTATTAACAATTATAACTCAAATTCGATAAATGGAGACATCGAAAAAATGAAAAATCAAAAGATCTATATTTAAAAAAAAAAACAAAAAGTAAGAAATCGAGAAATCGTGAAATCAAAAAATCGAAAAGTTGAAACATCGAAAAACTGAAAAATCTAAAAAGTGTAAAAAACAAAAAATCTGAAAGTAAAAAAAAAACCGAAAAAGTAAAAAATCGAGAAATCAGAAATTGAAGAATCGATAAATTAAAAAATTGAGAAAGCGGAACACCAAAAAATTGAAAAATCGAAATATCTAAAATAAAAAAAAATTCAAAACTTGAGAAAGTAAAAAATTGAGAAATCGAATAACTGAAAACGCGAAAAATTGACGAATCGAATTTTTGAAAATTTTAATCACTGAAATATCAAAAATTGATGCCGGTAAATCGGAAAATCGAAAAAGTGAAAAATCGAAACATGAAAGAAATCTCGATGAATCGAGAAATCGAAAAAGTGAAAAGTCAAAAGATTTGAAATTTAAAAAAAAGAAAAACTGAAAAATCGAAAAAGTAAAAAATTGAGAAATCGAAAAATCGAAAAATTGAATTAAAAAAATTAAAATCGGAAAACAACAACATTGAGAAGATCGAAAAATTTAGAAATCGAAAAAACAAAAATACCAAAACAGAAATGTCGAAAAATTGGAAAGTAAAAAAATGAACAATCAAAACATCGAAAAATTGAAAACTCAATAAAGTGGGAAAATGAGAAAACGAAGCATCGAAAAATTGAAAAATTGAAACATCGAAAATTCATGGAACAACTGAAAAATAGGAAAATCGAATGACTGCAAATTGGAACACGAAATGTCGATAAACCGAAATCGAAAAATGGAAAAGTCCAAAAATTTTATAAATCGAAAAATTGAATGAAAAAAAAATAAAATCTGGAAATCAAACATCAAAAAAGTCGAAAAATGCAAAATTTTAAAAATCGAAAAATTGAAAAATCCCGAAACTGAAGTGTCAAAAAATTGGGAAGAATTATAATAATAATAATAATAATAATAATTTATTAAAAAAAAAAATCGAAACTCGAAATATCGAAAGACTGGAAAATCTAAAAACTGAAAAACCAAAAAATCTGCAATTTAAAAAAACGAAAAAATGACACATCGAAAAAGTAAAAAATCGAGAAATCATGAAATCGAAAAATTGAAGAGTCGATAAATTAAAAAATTGAGAAAAAGAAACACCAAAAAATTAAAAATCGAAAAATCTAAAACAAAAAAAATCGAAAACTTGAAAAAGTAAAAAATTGAGAACTCGAAAACTGAAAAGTCGAAAAATTGTAGAATCGAATTATTGAAAATTCAAATAACTGAAATATCAAAAATTGTTAAGTGGGTAAATCGGAAAATCGGAAAATTGAAAAATTGATAAATCGATAAAACAGAAAAGTACCTAACTAATCGAAAATTTTAAAAATCGAAAAACTGAGAAAACAAAAACCTGAAAATTTGAAAAAATGAAAAATCGTACAATTGAACAATTAAAAAATAAACATCGGAAAATTGGAAAACGAAAAAAGGAAGTAATTTAAAATTTGAAAAATCCATAAATTGAGTTGAAAAACTGAAAAATCGATTATTCGAGAAATCATAAGTCGATAATTTAGAAACACAAACAATTGAAAAATCGATGCAATTAAAAAAAACAAAAATTTAAAAATCGATAAATTTATTATAGCAAATTTTAAAAACTAAAATATCAAAAATTGATAAGTCGATAAATCGGAAAATCGAAAAATTGAAAAATCGAAAAGTGGAAAAACAGAAAAGTAAAAAATCGAAAATTTTAAAAATTGAAAAATCGAAAAATTGATTTTAAAAAATAAAATCGGGAAATTTAAAATCCCGAAACTGAAATGTCAAAAATGGGAAATTAAAAAATTTATAATCAAAACATCAAAAAATTGGAGAAACTAAAAATCAAAAACCGAAAAGTTAAAAAATCAAAGTGGAAAATCGAGAAATCGAAAAATTGAAAAATAGAGCCATCGAAAAATTTAAAAATACAGAAGTCGAAAAGCTCCAATTCGGTAAACTGAAGCATGGAAAAATTGAAAACTAGGGAAATTGAACGATTAAAAAATCGATAAATCGAGAAATCGAAAAAGTGAAAAATCAAAAGATCTAAATTAAAAAAAACCGAAAACCTAAAAAAATCGAAAAAGCAAGAAATCGAGAAATCGTGAATCAAAAAATCAAAAAGTCGAAACATCGAAAAAGTAACAAATCGAGAAACTGAATCGATAAATTAAAAAACTGAGACAGCGAAACACCGAAAAATTGAAAAATTGAAAAATCTAAAATAAAAAAAAATCGAAAACTCGAAAAAGTAAAAAATTGAGAAATCGAAAAACTGAAAAGTCGAAAAAACTGTAGAATCGAATTATTGAAAATTTAAAAAACTGACATCAAAAATTCATAAGTGGGTAAATCGGAAAATCGGAAAAGTGAAATATTGGAAAATTCTAAAAACTAGAGAAATCACAAAGTTGAAAAATGAAAAAACTGAAATATCGAAAAAGTAAAAATAAAAATCGCATTTTAGCACTATTGGAAACGAAATGATAACAGATGTTCCAAATTCACGTATACCAAATGAAATATTTTTAAAAAATGAAGATAATAAATCTTTTCTTATTTTTTCTTCCGATTAATTGACTATGTTTGAAGTCAAATTATGCCTTAAACATTGCGTAAATGCGACATAATTATCTCAGTTAATGTCCCGAATCCGACTCGTCGCTCGAGTTAGAAAATGTTAACCTCAAAAACAAAGCCCGTCGCCGAATACTTCTTCAACAACAAAAAACTTGTTGGTCAAACATTTCAGAAATTTGTAGGTTTTTGAAACCGACAACACCGCCGCGAATTCCCCGGCCTTCGCCTTCCCGTGAAGGCCTCAAACCTCCACTATCCCTCCTATCCAGCGCACAATTTGAATGCAAATAGGGTCACCTACGATCGGTGTTAACAAAGGTTACGTCTCTATCGCATCGATCTGAAGGAAAGCCGCCTCTTAATTAGCGCCAATCAGATTTTCTTGTGAATGCATGAAATTGAGTTTTATAAGCCTCGATCGTTATCTCGACCGATAGTGGCCAGACCTCGACCAAACTACTTGTCTCCGAGCGTATTCCCCGTACACTTAATTAAAAAAAGATCGGGTTTCAACAAATCATTTTCGTGGCAGATTTATCAATGATCGTGATCAGCGAGCCATTTTTGTGGCGGCTAACCCATTGTGGACTGTTATGGTAATATAACGCTGAAATCGAATAGCCGAACCCGGCGAGGATTAGACTGGTGTTTGAATAGTTTTACGCCCGCTGAGTGGGACAGGTCGCGACTCGGGGGCAGTCAGAGGCGGCACGTAAATTATACACACGGATTTGAATTTTTATGGGTTTTTAGTCGAACGGAATTTCTCTATTTATGCAAATATTGTAAGTTTTTACCGAGTAGTTGTGCCAGCCGATGTTAATTTGTAGGAGCGCGCAAAAAGTGGAATTTCGTGGAGTAAGTGGCTGACGAGTCGCCACTGTGGGCGGCAAAGCCCGACACAGTGGGACTGTGGGAGCTATAATGATAACCATGCCAGCGTGTCATCTCTATCTGATAATGCAACGGTCCAGTGGACACAGACACGTGCACTCGTGGGCGCGATATTATACAGCTTCACGGAATACATTATCAAACAAAAAACAGACCAAAATTAAAAAAGTTTCAAGGGTGACGAGCGGCTGCATTATCGCTTTTTTCGATCGCTTTGTTCGAAAAATGCTCACTCAAGTGGTCCATTTCATGGCTGCATGTAAATAATTCGTGTGTTATCATTATCAGAATCACGATCAAGATAATACTATCACATTTAACACAATACTTAATAACAATAATACATGGACTTTCTGGAGTTCCGAAATGTAAAAGAATGCCACAGCATAGATTTGAATGCGACATAGAGGTTGATTTTGCAAAACCACTCTTATTGACATTGGAGTCCTCAACCGCCAAATTTAAATAGTCGATGCCAATAAAAAAACTTGATTCACTACAACTCGTCGCCTGAGAACTTGTTTGATTTACAGACCAGAGCGCGCTCAGGCCAATTTCGACTCTAAGCGTTCAGGAGCGATTTGGTTGGTTTAGACTATAATTTCTGGGGAAATAGTTGTTTTGTCGGTTTTTATAACGACTAAGTGAATATTTTTGGTACATATTTAGATGATTTTACATATTTTGTTTAACTAAGAATTAAGTCTTTATTTGTGTTTTATGCTAGCAAAAAATACAAAAACGTTTTAGAAACACTGTGTTCTATTTTGTATGATTTTTTTTAATAGTTTTAGTGACAATTTTTGTGGTTGTTTTCGATACACTGTATGATATTAACAGTGAGAAAAAAAAAATGAAAATTTAAAAACCGAATAACGAAAAATCCAGAAATCGAAACTCCCAAATTTAAAAAATCGGATAACTGAAAAATCGAAACATCGAAAAACCGGAAAATCGAGAAACTGAGAAATCGAAAAATTAAAAAATCAAGAAATCGTGGAGTCGAAAAGTCGAACAATTGGGAAACCGAAATAGGTCAAAATCGAAAAATCGAAAAGTTAAAAATTGAATTTATAAATTGAGAAATTGACAATCAAAATATGGAAAAATCCAAATCTCGATAAATCGAGAAATCAAAAATCTTAAAAATTCGAAAAATTGAGAGATTGAAAGATCCAAAGAACGAGAAATCGAAAAGTGATGAAGTCGAAAAATAGAGAAATCGACAAACAAAAAGTTAAAAGTAGAAAAATTGGAAAAGCGGAAAAATCAAAAAACGAAAAAATGGAAAACTGGAAAAACTGAGAAACCGAAATTGGCCAAAATAAAAAATTGAAAAAATGATGAATCGAAAACCTGAACAATCAAATCTCGATAAATCGGGAATGAAAAATTAACAAATCGAAAAATTGAAAAACAGAACATCTAACCAGGAAGCCGAAAAATCGAAAGATTAAGAAATATTGAAAAATTAAAATATCAAAATATTGAAAAATCCTAAAACTGAAATATCTAAAAACTGAAAAATCGAAAAATCAAAAAGTGAGGTCGAAAAATAGAAACCTTAAAAAATAAAAAAAATTGAAAAATCAAAAACCTGAAAAATCAAAAAATTAAAGAATTGAAAAACAGGAAAATCGAAACATTCGAAGGTCAAGAAATGGGAAAATCAAACCATCGATTAATTGAAAAATCTAAAAATTGAGAGTTCATAAAAGTCAAATTTTAAAAATTAAAAAATCGAAAATTTGACAAAATGACAATTGGAAAAACAGAAAATCAAAAACCGGGAAGTCGAAAATTCAAATGATTAAGAAATCGAAACATTTGAAAAATTCGAAAACTTGAAAAATTGAAATATCGAAGAACTGAAATGAAAAATCAAGAAATCGAAAAATCTAAAATTATAAAAATTAAAAAATCTAAAATTTAAAAATCGTAAAATTGAAAAATCGAAAAAGTAAAAAATCGACATATCGAAAAATCCAGGAGTCAAAAATCGAAAAGTCGAAGAATCGAAATATTGAAAAATTCCAAAACATTGAAAAATCGAAACATTTAAAACGACAATTGAAAACAGAAAATCTAAAACCGGGAAGTCGAAAAATCGAAAGATCAAGCAATAGAAAAATTGAAAAATCGAGAAAGTAAAAAATCGACACATCGAAAACTCCAGAAGAAATCGAAAAGTTGAAGAATCAAAATACTAAAAAATCTCAAACCGAAATATTGAAAAACTGAAATAAAAAAAAAACAGAAAACCTGGAAAAGTAAAAAATTGAGAAATCCAATTATTATAGGAAATTTTAAAAACTAAAATATCAAAAACTGATAAGTCGGTAAATCGGAAAATCGAAAAATTGAAGAATCGGAAAGTGGAAAAACAGAAAAGTAAAAAATCGAAAATTTTAAAAATTGATTTAAAAAAAATTGGGAAATCAGAACATCAAAAAATTGAAAAATTTAAAAATTTAAAAATCCCAAAACTGAAATGTCAAAAAATTGGGAACTCAAAAAATTAATAATCAAAACATCAAAAAATTGGAAAAACTAAAAATCAAAAAACCGAAAAATTGAAAAATAGAGTCATCAAAAACTTTAAAAATACAGAAGTCGAAATAGCTCCAATTCGGTAAACTGAAACATGGAAAAATTGAAAATAGGGAAATCGAACGATTGACCAATCGATACATGAGTTCTCGATAAATCGAGAAATCGAAAAAGTGAAAAATTAAAAGATTAAAAAAAAAAACGAAAACCTAAAAAATCGAAAAAGTAAGAAATCGAGAAATCAACAAATCGAAAAATTGAATCTATAAATTAAAAAACTAAGACAGCGAAACACCGAAAAATTGAAAAATTGAAAAATCTAAAATAAAAAACATTGAAAACTCGAAAAAGTAAAAAATTGAGAAATCGAAAAACTAAAAAGTCGAAAAATTGTAGAATCGAATTATTGAAAATTTAAAAAAACTGAAATATCAAAAATTCATAAGTGGGTAAATCGGAAAATCGGAAAATTGAAAAATTGAAAGTCGAAAAGTAACAAATTGAAATCTGGAAAAATCGAAAAAATTGAGAAAACAAAAACCTGAAAATTTGAAAAAGTAAAAAATCGAACAATTGAACAATTAAAAATTGAAAAATCGTAAAACTGAAATATCGGAAAATTTGGAAACCCAAAAATAAAGTAATTTAAAATTTGCAAGATCCATAAACTGAAAATCGATTATTCGAGAAATCGCAAAGTCGATAATTTAGAAACCAAAAAAATTTAAAAATCGATGAAATTAAAAAAAAACGAAAAATTTAAAAAATCAATAAATTGAAAAATCGTAAAACTGAAATATCGAAAAAGTGGAACCTAAAAAGTCGAAAAATTGAGCAATAGAAAAATCCAAAAGTGAAGTCGAAAAATTGAAACCTTAAAAAAACAAAAAAATCAAAAATCAAAAACCTGAAAAATCGAAAAATTAAAGAATTGAAGAACAAGAATATCGAAACCCTCGAAAGTCAAGAAATGGGAAAAAACAAAACATCGATTAATTGAAAAATCGAAAAACTGACAGTTATAAATGTCAAATTTGAAAATCTGAAAAATCGAAAATTTGGGAAAACGACAATTGAAAAACAGAAAATCTAAAACCGAGAAGTCGAAAAATCGAAAGTTTAAGAAATCGAAACATTTGAAAAATTGAAATATCGAAGAACTGAAAATCGAAAAAATGTAAAATTTAAAAATCTAAAATTTAAAAACTGAATAACGAAAAATCGAGAAATCGAAACTCCCAAATTTAAAAAATCGGATAACTGAAAAATCGAAACATCGAAAAACTCGAAAATCGAGAAACTGAGAAATCGAAAAATTAAAAGATCAAGAAATCGTGGAGTCGAAAAGTCGAACACAATTGGAAACCGAAATAGGTCAAAATCGAAAATCGAAAAGTAAAAAATTGAACAATTTATAAATTGAGAAATCGACAATCAAAATATGGAAAAATCCAAATCTCGATATATCGAGAAATCAAAAATCTTAAAAATTCGAAAAATTGAGAGATTGAAAGATCCAAAGAACGAGAAATCGAAAAGTGATGAAGTCGAAAAATAGAGAAATCGACAAACAAAAGTTAAAAGTAGAAAAATTGGAAAAGCGGAAAAATCAAAAACGAAAAAATGGAAAACTGGAAAAACTGAGAAACCGAAATTGGCCAAAATAAAAATTGAAAAAATGATGAATCGAAAACTGAACAATCAAATCTCGATAAATCGGGAATGAAAAATTAACAAATCGAAAAATTGAAAAACAGAACATCTAAAACCAGAAAGTCGAAAAATCGAAATATTAGAAATATGGAAAAATTAAAATATCAAAAGATTGAAAAACCTAAAATTTTAAAATCCAAAATTGAAAAATCGAAAAAGTAAAAAAGTAGACACATCGAAAAACGCATAAGTCAAAAATAGAAAAGCCGAAGAATTGAAATACTGAAACTGAAATATTTAGAAACTGAAAAATCGTAAAATCAAAAAAGCGACGTCGAAAAATGAAAACCTTAAAAAATCGAAAAATTGAAAAATCAAAAAATTAAAGAATTGAAGAACAGGAAAATCGAAACACTCGAAGGTCAAGAAATGGGAAAATCAAACCATCGATTAATTGAAAAATCTAAAAATTGAGAGTTTATAAAAGTCAAATTTTAAAAATTAAAAAACCGAAAATTTGACAAAATGACAATTGGAAAAACAGAAAATCAAAAACCGGGAAGTCGAAAATTCAAAAGATTAAGAAATCGAAACATTTGAAAAACTCGAAAACTTGAAAAATTGAAATATCGAAGAACTGAATTGAAAAATCAAGAAATCGAAAAATCTAAAATTTTAAAAATTAAAAAATCTAAAAATCGAAATGTCGAAGAATCGAAATATTGAAAAATTCCAAAACTGAAATATCGAAAAACTGAAAAATGAAAAAAAACTAAAAATGGGAAACTAAATCGGGAAATCAAAACATTGAAAAATCGAAAAACTTAAAACGACAATTGAAAACAGAAAATCTAAAACCGGGAAGTCGAAAAATCGAAAGATCTAGAAATACAAAAATTGAAAAATCGAGAAAGTAAAAAATCGACTCATCGAAAACTCCAGAAAAAATCGAAAAGTTGAAGAAACAAAATACTGAAAAATCCCAAAACCGAAATATTGAAAAATTGAAATTAAAAAAAAAACAGAAAACCTGAAAAAGTAAAAAATTGAGAAATCCAATTATTATAGGAAATTTTAAAAACTAAAATATCAAAAACTGATAAGTCGGTAAATCGGAAAATCGAAAAATTGAAGAATCGGAAAGTGGAAAAACAGAAAAGTAAAAAATCGAAAATTTTAAAAATTGAAAAATCCAAAAATTGATTTAAAAAAAAATCGGGAAATCAGAAGATCAAAAAATTGAAAAATTATTAAATTAAAAAATCCCAAAACTGAAATATCAAAAAATTGGGAACTCAAAAAATTAATAATCAAAACATCAAAAAATTGGAAAAACTAAAAATCAAAAAACCGAAAAATTGAAAAATAGAGCCATCGAAAAATTTAAAAATACAGAAGTCGAAATAGCTCCAATTCGGTAAACTGAAACATGGAAAAATTGAAAACTAGGGAAATCGAACGATTGACCAATCGAAACATGAGTTATCGATAAATCGAAAAATTAAAAGATTAAAAAAAAACCAAAACCTAAAAAAATCGAAAAAGTAAGAAATCGAGAAATCAACAAATCGAAAAATTGAATCTATAAATTAAAAAACTAAGACAGCGAAACACCGAAAAATTGAAAAATTGAAAAATCTAGAATAAAAAACATTGAAAACTCGAAAAAGTAAAAAATTGAGAAATCGAAAAACTGAAAAGTCGAAAAATTGTAGAATCGAATTATTGAAAATTTAAAAAACTGAAATATCAAAAATTCATAAGTGGGTAAATCGGAAAATCGGAAAATTGAAAAATTGAAAAGTCGAAAAGTAACAAATCGAAATCTGGAAAAATCGGAAAATTGAGAAAACAGAAACCTGAAAATTTGAAAAAGTAAAAAATCGAACAACTGAACAATTAAAAATTGAAAAATCGTAAAACTGAAGTATCGGAAAATTTGGAAACCTAAGAAACAAAGTAATTTAAAATTTGCAAGATCCATAAACTGAAAAATCGATTATTCGAGAAATCGCAAAGTCGATAATTTAGAAACCAAAAAAAATTTAAAAATCGATGAAATTAAAAAAAAACGAAAAATTTAAAAAATCAATAAATTGAAAAATCGTAAAACTGAAATATCGAAAAAGTGAGAACCTAAAAAGTCGAAAAATTAAGCAATAGAAAAATCCAAAAAGTGAAGTCGAAAAATTGAAACCTTAAAAAAAATAAAAAATCAAAAACCTGAAAAATCGAAAAATTAAAGAATTGAAGAACAAGAATATCGAAACCCTCGAAAGTCAAGAGGTGGGAAAATCAAAACATCGATTAATTGAAAAATCGAAAAACTGACAGTTTATAAATGTCAAATTTAAAAAACTGAAAAATCGAAAATTTGAGAAAACGACAATTGAAAAACAGAAAATCTAAAACCGAGAAGTCGAAAAATCGAAAGTTTAAGAAATCGAAACATTTGAAAAATTGAAATATAGAAGAGCTGAAATGAAAAATCGAGAAATCGAAAAATCTAAAATTTTAAATATTGAAAAATTAAAATACAAAAAAAATTGAGAAATCTAAAATTTAAAAACCGAAAAAGTAAAAAGTCGACACATCGAAAAATCCAGAAGCCAAAAATGGAAAAGTCGAAGAACAGAAATATTGAAAAATCCAAAAAACTGAAACATCGAAAAACTGAAAAATGAAAGAAAAACTGACGAATCGAAAAACTGAAAAATCCCAAAACTGAAATATCCAAAAACTGAGAATCTAAAGAATCGAAAAATTGATGAAAGTGCCAAAAGAACCACCAGCGGCATTCAGTAGCCTTTCGATCTCCTAATAGATCAGTTCGATAAAACACCCCTGCGTGTCCTTTCGTGTCGCAATTTACTTTCTTCGTAAAGTTTGTCTAGAATTATAAGAATGGACTCCCAAAGTTAATCCGTTTTACAGCCCTCTTGTCAATTTTATTGTACAACTGAAGAGCAGGGCGAACTCAGGTACAGAAAACATCGGCTTTTCCCTGACAGGCTCTTTACCTGTACAATAGAATTGACGCCTGGGCTGTAAAACGAATTAACGTTGAGAGTCCATAAAATTCTTATAATTCTGGACGAACTTTACTTGTTATCGCTTTGTGTACTAGTGCCTACACGGTACTCATTTCGTCGCCTGTGTCATTTCGTCGCTACTCATCCCCTTCTTCGTTATATCGCTGACACACTTATTGGAGGCAATTATTCTTCGTATTTAATACATTTTCACGAACAACGCTTCTCTATGTTCTCTGGGTCACAGCAACGTTTTTAATTATTTGTGTGTGTTTTTTTCGTTCCGGCCCTGTCCGCTCGTTTGGTAAACACGGCGGTCTCGTCCCGGTCTGTCTTGGCGCGAGGCCGTCCGTTGATTTCAGTCGTCCCACTCGCGTGACGTCATCGGCCGCGCGGTCCTCTCACTCACGGCCGCCCGCGATATCACAACAAGCGCGCCGCCGTTCCCAGAATCCACCACCTTCCCATGAATTATTTATAAATAATGCGTCTCGCGTCTCTCTCGCTAAAGCCGTGATTTCACGGCGCTCGAGGCGTCGACGTCCGCTGGTATCCGAGATCGAGATCTGGTGACGCGGTCGAGCTATGTGGAAACGCCGCCCATGATGGATGGAAAATGTTTGTTTTTTAATTGTCGATTTGAATAATTGCGGGCGGCTACTTGGCGGCTGCGGCCGCCTCCGCGCCGAATTTGCATGGTATCGGTGGCATCGGTTTTGGGTCGCTGTGGGATTATCTGATTGTGGGTGATGGATTAGGGGGAATTAGTGGAGGCGATTGTTTTGTCGAAAGTGTGCTGGCGCAGATTTTGTTTAGAGGAAGTAGTATTTAACTACTAGTAAGCTGAATTTAATGATAAGTTGAGTAGGGGGCGTTGTCCATTACAGTAACACTAATGGGAATTAAAATAAACCTTTGGAAAATACAATTCAGACAAACGAGGTGAACACCAACGAGACAAAAATTTAATTAAACGACGATAAAATGCATACCTTGGCTTACTTCTTATTTACTTGCGATATTTAATCTCTTGTATATCCCAGCCACCTTGTCATCCGCAATAACTCCAAACTTATATGGTAAGCTGATAATCACTTTAAACCGATTTAATCTTGATTCCAGTAGTCTTTATGATAATCATAAAAAATCATTAAGTTGCGATTATGATGGTCTTAAAAAGCAAATGCGACAGTTTCAAGTTCAAAGTAGAAGGGAATGATTTATTATAAAAATACAAAATTTTTAGTCTCTGTAAACTGTAAAATGATATGGAACTGAAGGCCATGTTTTAAGTTTCTTGTTGTCGAAATAAGTCTACACATACTAGGAAAAAAAGGCAAAATATAAACCCCGCCCACCCACCCTATCTCAGTTCTGATGATTTTTTTTTATTCGTCGTGAGCCAAGAGGGAGGAGCTTAACTGAAAAATCCTAATTTTTCTACGAATTAAAAACATGTCTTTGAGTATCGTGCTGTTCAAAGAATACTACGGATACGCATACTTGCCCTGATCTAAATAGTAATGAAGTTTTCATTCGTTGACACCTCTAGAGGCGGAGTCTAATTGCAAAATCCACATTTATTTACAAAAATTTACCATTTCAAACGTGTTTTAAATATCTAAGAATAAAAAAATCATTACAATTGAGATGGAGTGGGTGGGCGGGGTTTATATTTTGCCTTTTTCTCTTGATACACATAATATTTTTTGAACAACACGATACTCAAAAACATGTTTTTAATTTCTTGTAACGAAATAAGTATTTTGCAGTTAAGCTCCGCCCTCTTGGTTCACGGCCAATTAAAAAAATCATCACAATTGAGATCGGGCGGGTGGGCGGGCTTACATTTTGCCTTTTTGTTTTAATATGTGCAGACTTCTTTTTACAACATGAAACTTAAAACATGCTTAAAAGGGAAAATTTGTATAAGAAAATATGGATTTCATGATTTTTTTTAAATAATGTATCATTTTAACCATGTTTTAAGTTTCTTGTTGTGACAAAGTGGCTATGTATCTTAAGAAAAAAATGCAAAATATAAACCCCGCCCACCCGCCCCATCTCAATTCTGATGATTTTTTTATTCGTTGTAAACCAAGAGGGTGGAGCTTAACTGCAAAATCCTTATTTCTCTACAAGAAATAAAAAACATCGTTACTGGTAGAAGCCAAAGTTGCCGTTTCAGATGCCTCCGCATGTTCTTCTCATAGTATTTCCATTCTTACATAAACAGAAAAAAAATGGTCGAAAATTATTTCGGCAGAACTTCCCTCGCTTTTGAAGTACAGTCCAACAAATACTACTTCTCTGAAAAATGATAAACTTTGATTTTGTAAGGTTTTACTTTATCGTGATAACCTCTATGGAATAAAAACAGTATAGAAGGTACAGGGTAATAGAAGAAAAGAAAGGTTTCACCTTCACAAAAAATGACAGTTGGGACCCCCGAGAAGGTTTTACATTTTAAAAAGACAATTGGGACCCCGAGAAGGTTTCACATTCTTAAAAAAAAATACATTTAGGGCCCCCGAGAAGGTTTTACATTTATAAAACAAGACTGTTGGGCCCCCGAGAAGGTTTTACATTTTAAAAAGACAGGTCGAACCCCGGCGAAGGTTTCACATTCTTTTCCAAATTTTCGTTTTTTTTTTCAGTTTTTCGATATTTAATTTTTTAGTTTTTCCATGTAGTAATTTATAAATTTTTCGCTTTTTCGTTTTCAATTTCTTCATTTTGAATTTTTCAATTTGTCAATTTTTCCGATTTTTCAATTTTCCGGTTCTTTAATTAATCTATTTTATATTTTTCAATTTTATATATGTAATTTACTGCAGTTTCAATTTTATCGATTTTACGATTTTTCGATTTTTTTAATTTCTCAGTTTTTTAGTTTTTTGTTGATGTTGTTGTTTTTCGATTTTTCAATTTTACAAGTTTGGAGCGCATTTTATTTACTCTTCTTGAGACTGTATTCCGTTTACTGAACAAATGGAGTTGCAAAAGTGCGTGTTCTCTTTAGATTTAGAATTAGTTATGCCCTTTTTTGGAAACTTGGTACTAAATCGATATCAAAATGACCAGGTAGACAGACAATACGATTGATATTTTACAACTTGGTAATTTTAAAAATTTTCCCTTTTTCCTTTTCAATTTCCCCATTGTGAATTTTTCGATTTCTCAATTTCTTCGATTTTTCTATTTATCGATTTTACAATTTTTCGATTGTTTTTAATTTTTCGATTTTTTTATTTATTATTTTTCAATTTTTTGGTAATTAATTTTTTGCTTTTTCAGTTTTCGTTTCTGCAATTTTTCGATTAGGTTTTTCAAGTTTTCCTTTTGTTATTTTTGTATTTTTCGATTTTTTATTTGTTAATTTTTTCGACGTTTCAGTGTTACAATTTTTCGATTGGGTTTTTATTTTGCATTATTTTGATTTCTGAATTTTTCGTTCCTTTAATTTTCTAATTTTACAGTTTTTCAATTGTTGTATAATTTAATTTTTGTTTTTTTTTTTCAATTTTGCGATTCCTTGTTTCTACATTTTTAATTTTTCGACTTTTCAACTTTGGAATTTTTAAAATTTTTGGATTTTTTAATTTACCTAAATATATTTTTTTGTATTTCCCGTCCCATTTCTTCGAGAACTGCTACCATTTTTCCAGAATCGTTGAACGAATTATGACAACTTTTAGGAAAAAAAGATGGAATTTCAAACCGAATATTTCGAAAATGTTGATCCGAGAATATAAACAAGTAATATTTTTTCGGAAATTTCTGGACAAGTTTTTCAAAAGCTTAATTTTTCCACGACCTCCTTTCCATCTTTTTTCGACCACCTTGACAGATTAATCAACAAGACTTTTTGTAGATTTTAAACTCCTGAGGTTATTTTCCGCCTCATTTCTTTTGCCTGTTTTTAGCATTGAAAAAATGTTTTTCAAACCAAATATTGCTAAAATTTTGCTCCGGAATTAGAACGTCGAGTTTAATGTCCCAGAATTTTTTTACAATTTTTAAACAACTTTTCCAAAGCTCTATTTTCGAACTTCCTTCGATCACCTTCGAAAATTACCAAAAAAATTGTAGAAGAGATTTATAAAAAAATGGAATTTCAAACCGAATATTTCGAAAATCACGTCGAGATCCCAGAATTTTTTGCAGATTTTTGGACTAAATTTTTCAAAAGTTTCATTTTTGCATACTCACATATTTTTTTTATATTTCATGTTTAAATGTTAAGTTTTTTTCCTTCCGTTTTTTGATTCCCAATTTTTTCAGTTTTCAGTTTTGATTTTTTTATTTTTTTTATTTCCTTTTTAAGTTTTACTAGGATTTCGATTTTTCAAATTTTTGATTTTTTTTCAGTTTCTCGACATTTAAATTATAAGTTTTTCGATGTTTCAGTTAAACATTTTTCAATTTGTCAAATTTAATATTTTTATATCACTTTAGGAATTTTTAAATTTTTTCACTTTTTCGATTTTTTGATATTTTGACTTTTAATTTTTCAATTTGTCAATTTTTCCAATTTTTTAATTTTTCGATTTTTCAATTTTTTCAGTTTATATTTTTCAATTTTTAGATAATTTAGCTTATTTTTTACATTTTTAAAAAAAGACAGTTGGGTCCCCGAGAAGGTTTTACATTTTAAAAAGACAGTTGGGATCCCGGCGAAGGTTTCATGGGTAATACGCAATGCGAGAGAAGAAGAGAAAAAAAAAGAGAAAAAAAACGACAGTTCAAGTCGAACGAGCTACGTCCGGTCCGCGTTCCTGATTGAAGTAAAAAGATATATTTTCTATAATTTCAAAAAAATGTATTTTCCCTGAATGTTTTAATCATATTTAAGATATGTAATGTCGCTGCTATAGAAAACTGAATCACTAGGTTTGACACTCCTCCCAATTTAGAAAATTTGTTAACTAATTAATTAGTTTTGTTTGAGAAATCAAGTAATTTTGACAAAGTTGTATATCAGTTTTCTATGACCGTGACTGCACTTTTGAAACGACTACTGGAGACAGATTCAGAATCTATAATAGACTGGACAAAAAAAAAAAGGAAATGAATGAATATAATCGAAAAAAAAAACAAACATAAAACAATAAAAAAATTGTAATTGAATACAGGGTGTTTCAAAAACCATGGAGCTCGATGATATGCTCTAACAAGACTCTGAAGAACTCGAAAAAAATGTTTAAAAAATCTACACACTATATTTTTAAAATATTGAAGTTCTTAAAATTACATCTGTCAATAGTCAAAAGGACGTTGTGGATCGTATTCTAGTAATTTTTGGAACACCCGATATAACAATTGGGAAATGTTTTTTTCTCAGTTTTCTTCTAGTTTTAAGGCTGTTACTACGATTACGTAAAAAGTTAAGTTCCGTAAAGAGTTATTGACAATAATTGATATTGATTATGGCTTGTAGTCAAAATTCACGGAAAGTTTAACTGCGAGTGTTATTTTTGTAGAGCAGTCGTTTTCTAAACTAAATAAAAAATAAAACCGTTCCAGTTAAAACATTGATGGTCAAGCGAAAACCCCACCATTTCTCGTCGCATCACTCCGCGCATGGATAAACAAAGTCACGCCACACGCCATAGAACACAAATACAAAACAAATGTAGATAACTCATCACAATGAAAAGACAAAACATCAGCCCAACTTTGACCCATTTCGCCATGTCAAACCTAATCCATTCTGAGATAACTCTTACGCAAACCGATACAATCGCGAAAAGTGGGTATTTTTAGCAATAAGCAAAACATTGTCGCACTATAAATACGACAAATTTAAAAAAGTTTATTTTTGTGTTTTGGACGAGCCGCCCCTGGGGTGTATCTTCGATCTGTATGTGGTCGTGTGTCACTGAGCACAGTTCAGTCTGGCGACCGTCCTTTCGGACAGACACCCAAATAAATCACGCATCACGCTGTGGTCCGTGCAATATCCAAAAATACCACTTGGGTCTGATCTAACATTAGCTAGAATACATTTAGGTAGGTTGTTGACGTAAACACAAAAGCTGAAGCAAACACGAAAACAGTCTGAAGCGCATTTTATTTATCTTTTGGTGAGATTGTATTCCGTTCACCGAACAGATGGAGTTGCAAAATTACGTGATGTTTTTATGGAATCTGGAGAAATCAGTCTTAAGTAGAAGGACAACACGACACATTAAATCTTTTTTATGAGTCGAGCTACATACTCAGTGGCGTAAATAGCACCCCCGCAGACCCCGCAATGCGGGGGGGGGGGGGCGCAGCGTCGGAGGGGGCGCAGACCGTAACGTAACCGATATATTTTTTTAAAATGTGCAATTTTTAAAAAAGGGTTTTCATTGGAATTGAAAATGAGATCAGGTAAATTAATAGCTATTTAACGAACAAGTTTGTTAATAAAGGCGATTAATAATCGAGGTATTTTAACGCGCGAGGAACGAGTTTTTATATTTTTTCTTTTTCTCAATTTGAAATTTTTCAGTTTTTGGATTTTTCAATTTTTTTTCTTCAATTTTTCGTTTCTTCAATTTTTGATTTTCAGGTTTTCTAGTTTTCATTTTCGATATGTAATAATAATTATAATTTTTATTAGAGTTGTTCACTTTTTCAATTTTTCGTTTTTTTTGGAATTTTTTAATTTTTCGATCTTTGAATGTTAGTTTTTAAACATTTTTCGATTTAATTCGTTCTTTCATTCATTAATTTTTTCTCGATTTCTAGTTTTTCAAATTTCAATTTTGTCAAATAAATGTTATATAAATTAAAAAAAAAGTAACAGTGTACCTATGGTTTATGAATCCGTGTTGAATTTTTATCTTCGACATCGAAAAATAAAACAAAATTGAATTACAATTTTTCGATTTCTTGATTTCTCGATTTTTAGTTTACTTAATTTTTCGATATTTCAGTTTTACAATTTTTGCAATTTAAAAAAAAAATCATTTTTACATTTCTCTATTAATCAATTCTTTGATTTTTCGATTTTTCCTCTTTCCAATTTATCGATTTTTCGGTTTTTCGATTTCTCAAGTTTTCGTTGTTGCAATTTTGGGATTTTTCAATATCTCCAATTTTTAATTTAAAATTTTTCACTTCTTTGATATATCGATTTCTCGATCTTTCGATTTTTAAAATTTCTGATTTTTCGAATTTTGAATATTTTGTTTTATCGTTTTTTTTTAAGTTTAAATATGTATTTCAGTTTTAAATTTTCCGGTTTTTCGATTTCTCCATTTCTCGGATCTTTTGATGTCTCAATTTTTTAATTTCGATTTCTCGGCTTTTCCATTTTTCAATTTTTTATTTCTTCAAGTTTTTAGATTTTCAAAACTCTCCATTTTTCGATTTTACGTTTTGTTAGGCTTCGATCTCCCGATTTTAACCTTTTGAACGTGTATTCCAATTTTTCGATTTTGGAATTTTCGATTTCTTACATCTCGATTTTTCGTTTTTTCGATTTTAAAATGTTTTTACTTTTCGTTCTTTTTTTCGATTTCTGGATTTTTCAAGTTTTCGATTTCTCAATTTTTCAAAATTTCAATTTTGAGAATGTCTATGTTTTTAATTTTTTTTGATATTTTCATTTTTCAACTTTTTAAATTTTGATTTTTCGACTTACCGGAAATCGATTTTTGGGTTTTTTCAATTTTTCGACTTTTCAGTTTTGAGATTTTTCAATTTGTCGATTTTTTAGATTTTCATTTCTTCAGTTTTTCGGTTTTTCAAGTTTTCGAATTTTTAAATTTAAAATTTTTCAATTTTTCGATTTTATTTTTTTTACGTTCCGATTTCCCGATTTTAATTTTTTTTATGCTTTTCAATCTTTGGTTTTTCTAAATTTTCATTTTTCCATTTCTCAATTTCTCGATTTTTCGACTTTTTGATTTTGTGTTTGTTTTAATGTTAAATTTTTCGTTATTGTAATTTTTCTATTTTTTAAATTTTAGATATTTAGATTTTTCGACATCTTGAATTCTCGATCTTTTTTCAGCTTGAATTCCTCGGTTTTTCGATTTTCCAAAATTTCGACTTTTCCATTTTGAAAATTTTCGATTTCTCGATATTTCAGTTTTTGATTTTCCAACTTTTAGATGTTTCAAATTTTAGAGTTTGCAAATTTCACGAGTTTCAGTTTTTAATTTCGTCAATTTTTCGATTTGCAATTTTTCGTGTGCGTTTTTAATTTTCTTTATTTTTTCAATTTTAGGCTTTCAGTTTTCCGTTTTTTTGATTTTTCATTTACAGTTTTTCTAGTTTTCATTTGAGTTATGTAACACTCCTAATTATTCTAATTTTTAAAGTTGTTCACTTTTTCAGTTTTTCGTTTTTGGAATTTTTCAATTTTTCGGTGTTTGAATGTCACAGTTTTTGGACTTTACAATGTTCAAGATTCTATAATTTTTCGATTTTACAATTTTTGGATTTTCCAATTTTTCAATTCGAATGGTTTTTCTTCTTTCCCATTCTTCGATTCATTAATTTTTTTTAGATTTTTAAGTTTCTCGGTTTTTAGTTTTTCATTGCTTCAATTTTTCATTTTTTCGAGTTTTTAACTTTTCGAATAAACAAAATCGAAAAATTATAAAATAGAAACATTGTAAAACTGAAAAAGTACAAAATGAAAGCTTCGAAAAATAAAAAAATTGGAAAAAACGAACTTGAAAAATCAAAGATTGAAAATGTAAAAAATTGAATAAACAAAAAATTATAAAATCCAAAGAAACATAATGGTAATAAAGGTAATGGAAAAATGAAAAATTGTGATATAAAATCAAGAAAATGAAAATTACAAAATCGGGAAAATGAAAATATCGAAAATCTGAAAAATATAGAAATTGCAAAATTCCCAAAATTGCGATGTTTAAAATTGAGATAGCGAAAACTTAAAAATCGAGAAATCGAAAAATTTTGAAAATCGAAAAATCAAGAAATCGAAATCGAAAACTTGAGACTTCAAAAGATCGAGAAATCGAAATAGGCCGAAATCGGAAAATTCAAAATTGAAATATTTACTTAAAAAAATGATAAACTGAAAAATCGAAAAACTCAAAAAAATCGATAAACCTAGATATGAGAAACAGAAAATTCCAAAAATCGAAAAATTGAAATACAGATTAAAAAATTTAAAAAATCGAAGTTAAAAAATCGTAAAAACAAATTCCATTCGATTTTTCGTTTTATCGATTTTGCAATTTTTTGTTTTTTCAATTTTTTCCAATTTTTTAATTTTCCGATTTTTCAATTTTTCAAATTTTCTACTTTCCGAATAAACAAAATGGAAAAGTTATAAAATAGAAAAATTGTAAAATTGAAAAAACGCAAAAGTATAAAATGAAAGCTTCGAGAAATCCAAAAACTTGAGAAATTGAAGAAACGGAAAATTCAAAAATCGAAAGATTAAAAGTTGAGAAACTTAAAGATCGAAAAATTGCGGTAGAAAACACGAAAATTATTGTAAAATCTAAAAATTGAAAATTAGAAAATCGAGGAATTGAAAATGTGAAAAATTGAATAAACGAAAAATTGTGATATAAAATCCAAAAAATGAAAATTAAAAAATCGTGAAAATGGTATAAAAAAAATGAAGAACTTGAAACAACATCATTACGCCGAATATGTTCATCGCTACATATAACCTCAATTTAGTCCTTAATGATTCTGTTAAGAATGTACCAGGAGTTTCCGTATTTTATGATTTAATAAATGCTATATACGTCTATTTCAGTGAGAGTTTACCAAGATGGCAACAACTTAACATTGAGATGAAAGAAAATGATTAATGTGTTATAAAAAAAACTTTAAAAAAGTTATGCCCCACCAGACGGTCATCGAAATTTGATTCTCTAATTGCCATTAGATATAATCTCTCAACAGTTATGAGCTGAAATTATTTTAACATCAAAAATGAAAAGTGAAATAGATGAAGCTGTAGATCTTCGTAAAAAATGGATTCATTTGAATTTGTTGCTCTATTAGTATTTCAATGCAAAATTTTAGAAAATGTTAATTCGCTCTCAAAAACTTTACAGAGTTCAAATATTACTTTAGATGAGGCTTGTAAATGGATGGAACATCTAAAAGACAAATTTCAAAGCATACGTGACAATTTTGAACAAATAATGGAGGAATCAAGGAAATGTGCTGATACCTGGAAAATTAACAATTCTTTTTCAAATAAACGTATAAAAAAAGTAAAACTGTTTAATGACGCATTATGTGAAGATACCGTTTTCAAAGATCCCAATGAAAAATTTAAAACAACCGTTTTCTATCCTGCTCTTGATATTTTAAACATTCAAATTAAAGATAGGTTTGAAAGCATGAAAAACCTCAGAAACTATTTTTCTTTTCTGGAACCACAGGAAATGTTGAATAGTACAGATGAAGAATTTGTGGAGGCAGCATCAAAGTTGGCAAATAAATACGAAGAAGATATTTCTAGTGCAATCTGTGGGCAAATCGTTAGTTTTAAAAACAATGTTGTTGGTGAAATTATTCAGCAAAAAATAACTAAAACTACAGATATTGCTAAGTTTCTGTTTATGGACAATATTTTTTTAACGGCAGAAAGATCTTTTTCTAAATTAAAATTAATTAAATCGTATTTGCGAAGCACGATGAGTCAAACACGATTAACCAACTTAGCTGTGTTGAGCATTGAGTGTGATCGATCCCAAAAATTAAATCTCGACAGTGTCATACGCGAATTAATGAACTCTCGACAACGTCGAATGAAGCCAGTATAATCAATTAACAATTTTTAAAAATTATTATGTGTATAAATTATTATTATTTGTAAATCTGTGTTATTCGACGCCACTACTGGTAAACCAGTAATTTCATATTAATTTTATATTACTTTTTAAATTTGGTGTATGGGGGCGCTTACAATAAACTGCGAGGGGGCGCAGTGGAAGTTAGCTACGCCACTGTACATACTGCATATGGTCGAAATTGAAACAAGGTCGAAATTTCAGTTATTAATTTACGATTTATTACTTCAAGGCGTTCGATAAATATGAACCTAAATTTCCAATTTGTGAGAGCAAATCTTATCATTAAGAGTCTTATTCTGTATCGTTGGTTGGAATCTCCCAACACGGCACCCAATTACTAAGCCCATTCCGCGAACGTTGTCGGAATGCAAGCCGCGAAAAAATCAAAACCTGAGTAATCTTCTCAGTAAGTTAAATCCATGTTCGTTCCTGCGAAAACCGTTTTCGAAGCGACAGTCAAAAAGTCGCCGCTGGTACCGTTACCCGAAACCATCCGACAAAGGCCTGCACAGACCATTAGCAAAATACCGAATGCAGGTCGACGTTGTGCAAATCTCTCCAGCGGTACTTACCCTCCGTTATCCATAAAATTTATTGTGCAAATTAACCGTTAAAAGCGAAAGTCAGTTTGAGCGCAACGTTTCGGCAACATTAACAGCGGCAATAACAATAAAATTGTCGAAGACCTTCGTAAACGGATCAGCACCAAGGACGACCCCACCGATTTCGAGGGTGTTCACCTTCGAACAGGATGGTGGTCCGCCGCCAAACAAAATCTTTTTTCCCGAAACCCAATCCGATGCCATCTTCTGCGATTTCATAAACACTTTATCGTGTTCTGAAATTTCACCGCATGTCCACTTCGTGATTGAGTCGAGCCGTTGCAAAACAAACAAAACCCCCGATGCTCTTCCTTCTACGTGCCGATCCTCGGGCCGATTTATTTAACGGCAGGACAATCGCTCTCTCGGACGGCTTTCGAGGTGTGTCAAAGCGTGTCCTAATTCCTTTTTTGTGTTAATTTAGGCCGTGTTGAAAAAAAGCGTTTTTCGGCTCTAATCGGCAATAATCCGGTGCAAAAAATACGTTGCATCTGATTTGGGGGGCAGGTAGTCGTTAGGTTGGTGTCCGCGAGGAAGGCAGGTAGCAAGCGATTCTTCGTTGATTAGCACCTTGCAAAGCGGTACAGGTAAAGGCTTCGGCACCTTTGGGCGAATATTAACTAGCTTACCCAATCTGCTGTGGCGGTAAACAGAGCAAAAAAACATTTATTAGATGACTGTCTGCCCTTGCTTTCAAGCTCGGCTTTGTTCGTACAAAAAATCGACGGGATTTTTTACGTGCTTATAATTAACTACATTGTTATGGTAACGAGACGGGGACGGCTCATTTTCGACAAAAAACTTATTATTAGGAATATTTTACGCGAGAGGGTTCGCGCGAGATAACACCCGATGATTAATCGCAGACGATCGGTAACCGGGGTTTAAGAAGACGAGATTGGGCCGAAGAGTAATTGACGGCTGCGGGTTCGTTACTCCGGAACGGCGGCCCGGTTACGAAACTAATAAAGGCACCTCGCCTACCCAGACGCTGAATATTCTCTTGTTATCGGCCAGACAAAATTTATGGTCGCTTACTCCGACCTTGTGTTATTTATGACAAATGGCGAACAAAAAAAACAATAAATAACAAGAAATTTCTTTCTGTTGACAAGTTTTGCATTGAAATCACATAGAAAAAGGATTAAGTCTAAAAAAAAGAACTCAAACCAAATATTTTTAAAAATTTGCCCTAGGGCCATAAACACATTATACTTTCCTAATAAACACGTCCAGATCTATATCAGAATTTTTTGTGGATCTTAGGAAACTCCTATTTTTTAAATTTTTTTAGAAATATGGGATTTTTTTGAATTAAAAAAATGAAATTTCAAATCCAATTAGAAAGTCGAGATCTAGCTCAGAATTTTTGCAGTTTTAGAATTTTTCAAAAGCTCAATTTTTCAAAATTGGTGAAAATTTCAAACTTTTTTCGACTATCTTCAAACATCAACTAAAAAGATTTTTTGTAGATTCCAACCTGTAGAAGTTACTTTCGCTCCCATTTCTTCGAAAAGTCCTACCATTCTGAGGATTTACAAAAAAAATGAAAGTTAAATAAGCTATATTTTTCTAATCAACACCTCGAAATCTATATCTCAGAATTTTTTGTGAATTTTTGGACAACTTTTTCAAAAGTACAATTTTTAATTCTTCTCTATTATGGAAATTTCGACTTTTTTCGACCACTTTTGAAAATTACTTAATTAATTAGAACAAACTTGCTCCACGCTATTTTTTCAAATCAGCAATCAATTTTTCCAAAAGTTCAATTTTTCCTCCTTCTTTATGAAAATTTCGACCTTTCTTCGACCACCTTCAAATATTAGCAAAGTAGACTTTTTTGTAGGAGTTATTTTCTGCCTCTACAATTTTTCCAGAATCGTCCAACGAATTGTCGGTTTTTAGGATAAAAACAAATTGTTTTTCAAAGCGACCAGAAATACTCTAATTAGAACCTTGAGATTTATTTCTCAGGCTTTTTTGCCGACTTTTAGACCCTTACAAAAGCTCGGCTTTTTAAAAAGTAAGAAAATTTCGAACTTTTTTCGACCACTTTACAGAATTAACTAATTTTTTTTGTGGATTACTTTCGCTCCCACTTCTTCCAAAACTCCCACCATTTTCCCAGAATATTTTCAAAATATTGGTTCAAGAGCATAAATAAGCCTGATTTTCCAAATTAACATGTTGAGATCTATGTCCAGCATTTTTTGTAAATTTTTGGACAAATATTTGAAAATACTACATATATATTATCGTTTTTATTTTTCATGTTTTTTGTGTCTTCAGTTTTCAGATTCGATGTTTTTTCAATTTTTTAATTTCTTTCTTATTTCATTTTCAAGTTTTACAACATAATACATACTTCGATTTTCCAAATTTTCGTGTTTTTTTCAGTTCCTCGATATTGAATTTTTCAGTTTTTCGATGTTTCAGTTAACAATTTTTCAGTTTGTCGATTTTGATATTTTCCAATTTAGTAATTTTAAAATTTTTCCCTTTTTCCTTTTCAATTTTCCCATTTTGAATTTTTCGATTTCTCAATTTCTCGATTTTTCAATTTTTCGGTTCGTCAATTTTTCCTTTTTATATTTTTCAATTTTTAGATAATTTAACTTGTTGTGGTTTTAATTTTATCGATTTTTCAATTTTTCCATTTCTTAAACATTACAATTTTACAATTTTAGTTAATTTTTTGATTTTTTAGTTTTTACGTTTCAGTGCAACAATTTTTCGATTTTTCAATTTCACATTTTTTCGATTTTCATTTTTTTTTAATTTCTCGATATTTAATTGTTCAATTTTTCTGTTTTTGTTTCTTATTTTTCAATTCTTCAAATTTTTAATTTTGCTTTTTTTAACTTTTCGATTCTTCAATTTTTTTATGTTTATTATTTTTCAATTCTTTGACAATTCGTTTCTGAAATTTTTTGATTAGGTTTTTCAAGAATTCGTTTTGTTATTTTTGTATTTGTCGATTTTTTATTTGTTAATTTTTTCGACGTTTCAGTGTTACAATTTTTCGATTGGACAATTTTTCGATCATACAATTTTAGTTTTTGAGTTTTTATTTTGCATTATTTTGATTTCTGAATTTTTCGTTCCTTTAATTTTCTAATTTTACAGTTTTTCAATTGTTAGATAATTTAATTTTTTGTTTTTTTTTCTAAAGTTTGCGATTCCTTGTTTCTACATTTTTAATTTTTCAATTTTTCAACTTTGGAATTTTTAAAATTTTTCGATTTTTTAATTTACCTAAATACATTTTTTTGTATTTTCCGTCCCATTTCTTCGAGAACTACCATTTTTCCAGAATCGTTGAACGAATTATGACAACTTTTAGGAAAAAAAGATGGAATTTCAAACCGAATATTTCGAAAATCTTGGTCCGAGAATATAAACAAGTTATATTTTTTCGGAAATTTTTGGGCAACTTTTCCAAAAGCTTAATTTTTCCACGATATTTCCTTCCGATCTTTTTTCGAAGACTTTTTGTAGATTTTAATATAAGGTTTTTTTCCGCCTCAATTTTTAAACAACTTTTCCGAAGCTTTATTTTTCAAAATTTACGAAATTTTCGAACTTCTTTCGACCACCTTCGAAAATTAACAAAAAATGTATAGAAAAGATTTATAAAAAATGGAATTTCAGACTGAATATTTCGAAAATCCCATCGAGATTCCAGAATTTTTTGCAGATTTTTGGAGCAAATTTTTCAAAAGCTTCATTTTTGCACTCACATATATTTTTATTTTTCATGTTGAAATGTTAAGTTTTTTTCCTTCCGTTTTTTGATTTCCAATTTTTTCAGTTTTCAGTTTTGATGTTTTTCGATTTTTTTATTTTTTCTTATTTTTTTTGTAAGTTTTATTAGTAGGTACTTCGATTTTTCAGGTTTTT
Source organism: Zophobas atratus (assembly GCA_022388445.1). Lineage (NCBI taxonomy): Eukaryota > Metazoa > Arthropoda > Insecta > Coleoptera > Tenebrionidae > Zophobas > Zophobas atratus. The sequence continues at coordinate 5,763,716 of CM039449.1, forward strand.
GATTTTTTTCAATTTGTCAAATTTAATATTTTTAGATCAATTTAGTAATTTTTAAATTTTATCACTTTTACGACTTTTTCTTTTAATTTTTCAATTTTTCAACTTTTCTAATTTTTTAATTTTTTGGTTCTTCAATTTTTTCAGTTTATATTTTTCAACTTTTAGATAATATAATTTTGGTTTCAATTTTATCGATTTAACATTAGAATTTTATAATTTTTCGATTTTTTAATTTTTCAATCTTTTAGTTTTTTGATGTTTCAGTATTACACTTTTTAATAATTTTATAGTTCGTCGGTCTTTCATATTTTTGTCTTTTAATTTTTTCAATATTTAATTTTTGTTTTTTCATTTTTTCGGTTCTGCAATTTTTCGATTTTACAATTATGTATGAGATTTTTCAAGCTTTCGTTTCGTTATTTTTTTAATTTTTCGGTTCTTCAATGTTTTCAGTTTATATTTTTCAACTTTTAGATAATTTTGGTTTCAATTTTATCGATTTTTCCAGTTATTTAACATTAGAATTTTATAATTTTTCGATTTTTTATTTTTAAAATTTTTTAGTTTTTTGATGTTTCACTATTACAGTTTTTTACAATTTTGTAGTTTTTGTCTTTTATTTTTTTCAATATTCCATTTTTTGTTTTTTCACTTTTTCGGTTCTGCAATTTTTCGATTTTACAATTATGTATTAGATTTTTCAAACTTTCGGTTTGTTATTTTTCGTTTCTCGATGTTTTCATTTTCACTTTTTCGATGTTTTAGTGTTACAACTACAACTACAACAGATTGGACAATTTTTCGATTTTACAATTTTAGTTTTTCGGTTTTTATTTTGTATTATTTCGATTTCTCAATTTTTCGTTTCTTTAATTTTCTGATTGTAGAATTTTTGCAAAATTTTTAGATAATTTAATTTTTTGTTCTTTCAATTTTGCGATTTCTTGTTTCTAGATTTTTAATTTTTCGATTCTTTTAACTTTTAGTTTTTCCATTTTTCGACTTTTTAATTTTTTATTTTTTAGTTTTAAATTTTGCAATAACTTTTTTAACTTTCAATTTTGAATTTCGAACTTTCTTCAATTATTATCGAAATTTACCTAAATAATTTTTTTTGTATTTTCCGTCCCATTTCTTCGGTAACTCCTACCATTTGTCCAGAATTGTCTAACGACTTATGACAACTGTTAGGGTTTTCGGAAAATAATGGAATTTCAAACCGAATATTTTGAAAATGTTGGTCCGAGCGTATAAACAAGCTATATATTTTTTTGTAAATTTTTGGGCAATTTTTCCAAATGCTTAATTTTTCCATGATTTCTATTTCTTCGAAAACTACATTTTTTCCAGGAACGTCTGACGAACTATGATAACTCTGAAGATTTATAAAAAAATGGAATTTCAAATCGAATATTTCGAAAATCTGGGTTCGAGAGCATAAATAAGTTATATTTTTCAAATCAACACGACGAGATTCAAGAATTTTCGGAGGTTTTTGGACAAATTTGTCAAATGCTCAATTTTGCCAGACTCACATATATTTTTTTTATTTTTCATGTTTAAATGTTAAGTTTTTCAATTTCTCAATTTTTCGTTCCTTCGGTTTTTTGATTTCAAATTTTTTCAGTTTCTAGTTTCGATTCTAATTTCATTTTTAAGTTTTACTAGTATTTCGATTTTTCAAATTTTTGATTTTTTTTTCAGTTTCTCGACATTTAAATTTTCAGTTTCTCGATGTTTCAGTTAATAATTTTTTAGTTTGTCAAATTTAATATTTTTATATCAATTTAGTAATTTTTAACATTTTTCACTTTTTCGGTTTTATGATATTTCGACTTTTAATTTTTCAGTTTCTCAATTTTTTTAATTTTTTAATTTTTCGGTTCTTCAATTTTTTCAGTTTATATTTTTCAATTTTTTAATTTTTTGGTGTTTTAGTGTTACAGTTTTTTAGAATTTTGTAGTTAGTCGATTTTTCAGTTTTTGTCTTTTCATTTTTTCAATATTTAATTTTTTGTTTTTTCACTTTTTCGGTTCTGCAATTTTTCGATTTTACAATTGTGTATGAGATTTTTCAAGCTTTCGTTTTGTTATTTTTCATTTCTCGATTTTTTATTTGTCAATTTCTCCATGTTTTCATTTTCACTTTTTCGATGTTTTACTCGTAGTGTTACAACTTTTGAATTGGACAATTTTTTCGATTTTACAATTTCGGTTTTTATTTTGTATTATTTCGATTTCTCAATTTTTCGTTTCTTTAATTTTCTGATTGTACAATTTTTCAAATTTTAGATAATTTAATTTTTTGTTCTTTCAATTTTGCGATTTCCTGTTTCTAGATTTTTAATTATTCGATTCTTTTAACTTTTGGCTTTTCCATTTTTCGACTTTTTAATTTTTTTCCGTCCCATTTCATCAACAACTCCTACCATTTGTCCAGAATTGTCTAACGTATTATGACAACTGTTAGGGAAAATAATGGAATTTCAAACCGACTATTTTGAAGATGTTGGTCCGAGAGTATAAACAAGCTATATTTTTTGTAAATATTTGGGCAATTTTTCCAAAAGCTTAATTTTTCCATGATTCTTCGAAAACTACAATTTCTCCAGGAACGTCTAACGAATTATGATAACTTTGAAGATTTATAAAAAAATGGAATTTCAAATCTTGCTTCGATTCAAATTGAGATTCCAGAATTTTTTGGAGATTTTTTTGACAAATTTTTCAAAATCTTAATTTTTCCATACTCACGTATTTTTTTTTATTTTTCTTGTTTCAATGTTAAGTTTTTCAATTTTTCTTCGTTTTTTTTTTAAATTTTCAGTTTTTCGATGTTTCAATTAATAGTTTTTCAATTTGTCAAATTTTATATTTTTATATTAATTTAGTAACTTTTATTTTTTTTTTAATTTTCGAATTCCCAATTTTTTAAATTTTTTGTTTTTTGATGTTTCTGTGTTAAATTTTTTTGATTTTTCTATTTTATAATTTTGTAGTTTGTCGATTTTTTAGTTTTCTCGTTTAATTTTCTCGATTTTCAATTTTTTTTTAATTTTTGATTGTTTTTCCAGTTTTTCGGTTGTGCAATTTCTCTATTTTATAACTATGTACTAGGTTTTCCAGGTTTTCATTTTGTTATTTTTCCGTTTCTCGATTTTTTATTTGTCAATTTCTGGATATTTAATGTTCACTTTCGAACCAAATATTTCGGAAATGTTACTCCGAGAGTGTAAACAAGCTATATTTTTTTGTAAATTTTTGGGCAATTTTTCCAAAGCTTAATTTTTCCATGATTTCTATTTCTTCGAAAACTACAATTTCTCCAGGAACGTCTAACGAATTATGATAACTTTGAAGATTTAAAAAAAAAATGGAATTTCAAATCGAACATTTCGAAAATCTTGGTTCGATTCAAATCAATACATTGAGATTCCAGAATTTTTTGGAGATTTTTTTGACACATTTTTCAAAAGCTTAATTTTTCCATACTCACGTATTTTTTTTATTTTTTATGTTTCAATGTTAAGTTTTTCAATTTTTCAATTTTTCTTCGGTTTTTTTTTAAATTTTCAGTTTTTCGATGTTTCCATTAATAGTTTTTCAATTTGTCAAATTTTATATTTTTATATTTTTATATTAATTTAGTAACTTTTAAATTTTTTCACTTTTTCGATTTTTTAATATTTTGATTTTTAATTTTTCGAATTCTCAATTTTTTAAATTTTTTGTTTTTTGATGTTTCAGTGTTAATTCTTTTTGATTTTTCTATTCTATAATTTTGTAGTTTGTCGAATTTTTTAGTTTTCTCTTTTAATTTTTTCAATTTTCAATTTTTTTTTTAATTTTTGATTGTTTTTGTTGTGCAATTTCCCTATTTTATAATTATGTACTAGGTTTTCCAGGTTTTCATTTTGTTATTTTCCCGTTTCTCGATTTTTTATTTGTCAATTTCTGGATATTTAATGTTCACTTTCGAACCGAATATTTCGAAAATGTTGCTCCGAGAATATAAACAAGCTATATTTTTTTGTAAATTTTTGGGCAATTTTTCCAAAAGCTTAATTTTTCCATGATTTCTATTTCTTCGAATACTACAATTTCTCCGGGAACGTCTAATTTTATTAAAAAAATGGAATTTCAAATCGAACATTTCGAAAATCTTGCTTCGATTCAAATCAATACATTGAGATTCCAGAATTTTTTGGAGATTTTTTTGACACATTTTTCAAAAGCTCAATTTTTCAAAATTGGCGAAAATTTCAAACTTTTTTCGATTCGCTGCAAGAATTAACTAAAAAGATTTTTTTATAGATTCCAACCTGTAGAAGTTACTTTCGGTCCCATTTCTTCGAAAAGTCCTGCCGTTTTTCCACAAACGTCTAACGAATTATGACAACTTTGAGGATTTATAAAAAAATTAAAGTTCAAACAAAATTTTTCGAAAATATTGTTTCTACAGCATAAATAAGCTATATTTATACGGCAATTTTTAAGATAAAAAAAAATGAAATTTCAAACCAAATATGTATTTTAGAAAAATCTTGCTCCACGCTATATTTTTCAAATCAGCAATCAATTTTTCCAAAAGCTCAATTTTTCCTCCTTCTTTATGAAAGTTTCGAGCTTTCTTCGACCACCTTCAAAAATTATCTAACTAGATTTGAGAACCTCTACAATTTTCCAGAATCGTTCAACGAATGGTCAGTTTTTAGGATCAAAACAAAATACTTTTCAAAGCGAATAGTTCTAAAATTTTGCTCCGGGACCAGAAATACTCTAATTAGAACGTTGAGATTTATATCTCACACTTTTTCGTCGATTTTTGGACCTTTTCAAATGCTCAATTTTTCAAAATTTACGAAAATTCGAACTTAGAAAATTAACTAAAATTTTTTTTGTGGATTACTCCCATTTCTTCCGAAACTCCAACCTTTTGTCCAGAAACGTCTAACGAATTATGACAAAGTTCAGGATTTATAAAAAAATGGAATTTCAAACGGAACATTTCCAAAATATTGGTTCGAGAGCATAAATAAGCCAGATTTTCCAAATTAATATGTTGAGATCTATGTCCAGAATTTTTGGAAATTTTTGAATAAATATTTGAAAATACTCACACATTTTTTTCATGTTTTTTGTTTTTTTCAGTTTTCAGATTTGATGTTTTTCAGTTTTTTAATTTTTTTCTTGTTTTATTCTTAAGTTTTACTAGTACTCCGATTTTTCAAATTTTCGATATCTTTCAATTCAATTCAATATTTAGTTTTTCAGTTTTTCGGTATTTCAGTTAAGAATTTTTCCATTTGTCAATTTTTGTATTTTTTAAAATGTAGTAATTTTAAAATTTCCATTTCTTGAAGATTAGAATTTTACAATTTTTCGATTTTTTTTAATTCTTCAATTGTTTAGTTTTATTTGATGTTTCAGTGTTGCAGTTTTTCGATTTTTCAATTTTACAATCTTGCAATTTGTATATTTTTAAATTTTTTTTCTACTCATTTTTAAATTTTCAAATTTTTTCGATTTTCAATTTTTTTTAATTTCTCGATATTTCATTGCTCAATTTTTCTGTTTCAGTGTCACAATTTTCGATTTTTGAAATTTTCGATATTTTAATTTTTGATTTCTCGATTTTTTAGTTTCCGATTTTTCGCTTTTCCGATTCTTCAAATTTTTAATTTTGCTATTGTTCAGTTTTTTCATAATTAATATTTTATTTTTTCAGTTTCGTTTCTACAATTTTTTGATTAGATTTTTCAAGTTTTCGTTTTGTTGTTTTTCTCTTTGCCAATTTTTTATATGTTAATTTCTCGACATTTAATTTTCACTCTTTCGATCTTACAGTTTTAGTTTTTCAGCTTTTATTTGCATTATTTCGATTTCTGAATTTTTCGTTCGTTTAATTTTCTAATTTTACAGTTTTTCAATTTTTAGATAATATACTTAATTTTTTGTTTTTTCAATTTTGCAATTTCTTGTTTCTAGAGTTTTAACTTTTCGATTTTTCAATTTTTCAATTTTTTTATTTTTCATGGTTTTCAATTTTACATTTCACAATACTTTTTTAACTTTTGATTTTGATTTTCGAACTTTTTCGACCATCTTCGAAACCTACCTAAATATTTTTTTTTGTATTTTCGGTTCCATTTCTTCGAGAACTACCATTTGTCCAGAATTGTCAAACGAATTATGACAACTCTTAGGGAAAAAAATGGAATTTCAAATTTCAAACCGAATATTTTTTTGTAAATTTTTGGGCAATTTTTCCAAGTGCTTAATTTTTGCATGATTTCTATTTCTTCGAAAACTACAATTTTTCCAGGTACGTCTAACGAATTATGATAACTTTGAAGATTTATAAAAAAATGGAATTTCAAATCGAATATTTCGAAAATCTTGGTTCGAGACCATAAATAAGCTATATTTTTCAAATCAACACGAGAATCAAGAATTTTTTGGAGGTTTTTGGACAAATTTTTCAAAAGCTCAATTTTTCCATACTCACACATATTTTTTTTTTATTTTTCATGTTTAAATGTTAAGTTTTTCAATTTCTCAATTTTTCGTTCCTTCGGTTTTTCGATTTCAAATTTTTTCAGTTTCCAGTTTTGATGTTTTTGAATTTTTTTTCAGTTTCTCGACATTTAAATTTCTAGTTTTTCGATGTTTCAGTTAATGATTTTTCAATTTGTCAAGTTTAATATTTTTATATCAATTTAGTAATTTTTAAATTTTTTCACTTTTTCGATTTTATGATATCTTGACTTTTAATTTTTCAGTTTCTCAATTTTTCTAGTTTTTTCATTTTTCGGTTCTTCAATTTTTTCAGTTTATATTTTTCAATTTGTAGATAATTTAGCTTATTTTGTTCGATTTATTTTGTATTAGAATTGTATAATTTTTCGATTTTTTTTTATTTTCAATTTTTTAGTTTTTTGATGTTTAAGTGTTACAATTTTTCGATTTTTCAATTTTACTGTTTTGTACTTCGTAGATTTTTCAGTTTTTTTTCTTTTCAGTCTTAAATTTTCAATTTTTTTCGATTTTCAATTTTTTTTAAATTTCTGGATATTTAATTGTTCAATTTTTCTGTTTCAGTGTCACAATTTTTCGGTTTTTCAATTTTTCAATATTTTAAGTTTTGATTTCTCCATTTTTAAGTTTCCGACTTTTCAATTCTTTCTTTTTTCAATTTTTCGACTCTTCGAATTTTTCATTTTGCTATTTTTCAATTTTTTGATAATTTAGCTTATTTAATTTTCTAATTTTACAGTTTTTCAATTGTTAGATCATTTAATTTTTTTTTCGTCTTTGCGATTCCTTGTTTCTACATTTTTTAAATTTTGAAAATTTTTCGATTTTTTAATTTTTCATTGTTTTCAATTTTAGATTTCGCAATAACTTTTTTAACTTTTCATTTTGAGTTTCGGACTTTCTTCGATCATCATCGAGTCACCAAAATATTTTTTTTTGTATTTTCCGTCCCATTTCTTCGATAACTCTTACCATTTGTCCAGAATTGTCTAACAAATTATGACAACTTCTAGGGAAAAAAATGGAATTTCAAACCGAATATTTTGAAAATGTTGGTTCGAGAGTATAAACAAACTATATTTTTTTGTAAATTTTTGGGCAACTTTTCCAAAAGCTTAATTTTTCCATGATTTTTATTTCTTCGAAAACTACAATTTCTCCAGGAACGTCTAACGACTTATGATAATTTTGAAGATTTATAAAAAATGGAATTTCAAATCAACACGACGAGATTCAAGAATTTTTGGAGGTTTTTGGACAAATTTGTCAAATGCTCAATTTTTCCATACTCACACATATTTTTTTTTATTTTTCATGTTAAAACGTTAAGTTTTTCAATTTCTCAATTTTTCGTTTCTTCGTTTTTTTGATTTCAAATTTTTTCAGTTTCCAGTTTTGATGTTTTTCGATTCTAATTTCATTTTTAAGTTTTACTAGTATTTCGATTTTTCAAATTTTTGTTTTTTTTTTCAGTTTCTCGACATTTAAATTTTCAGTTTTTGATGTTTTAGTTAATAATTTTTCAGTTTGTCAAATTTAATATTTTTATATCAATTTAGTAATTTTTAACTTTTTTCACTTTTTTGGTTTTATGATATTTTGACTTTTAATTTTTCAGTTTCTCAATTTTTCTAATTTTTTAATTTTTCGGTTCTTCAATTTATTCAGTTTATATTTTTCAATTTTTTAATTTTTTGGTGTTTTAGTGTTACAGTTTTTTAGAATTTTGTAGTTAGTCGATTTTTCAGTTTTTGTCTTTTCATTTTTTCAATATTTAATTTTTTGTTTTTTCACTTTTTCGGTTCTGCAATTTTTCGATTTTACAATTGTGTATGAGATTTTTCAAGCTTTCGTTTTGTTATTTTTCATTTCTCGATTTTTTATTTGTCAATTTCTCCATGTTTTCATTTTCACTTTTTCGATGTTTTACTCGTAGTGTTACAACTTTTGAATTGGACAATTTTTCGATTTTACAATTTCGGTTTTTATTTTGTATTATTTCGATTTCTCAATTTTTCGTTTCTTTAATTTTCTGATTGTACAATTTTTCAAATTTTAGATAATTTAATTTTTTGTTCTTTCAATTTTGCGATTTCCTGTTTCTAGATTTTTAATTATTCGATTCTTTTAACTTTTGGCTTTTCCATTTTTCGACTTTTTAATTTTTTTCCGTCCCATTTCATCAACAACTCCTACCATTTGTCCAGAATTGTCTAACGTATTATGACAACTGTTAGGGAAAATAATGGAACTTCAAACCGACTATTTTGAAGATGTTGGTCCGAGAGTATAAACAAGCTATATTTTTTTGTAAATATTTGGGCAATTTTTCCAAAAGCTTAATTTTTCCATGATTTGTATTTCTTCGAAAACTACAATTTCTCCAGGAACGTCTAACGAATCATGATAACTTTGAAGATTTATAAAAAAATGGAATTTCAAATCTTGCTTCGATTCAAATTGAGATTCCAGAATTTTTTGGAGATTTTTTTGACAAATTTTTCAAAATCTTAATTTTTCCATACTCACGTATTTTTTTTATTTTTCTTGTTTCAATGTTAAGTTTTTCAATTTTTCTTCGTTTTTTTTTTAAATTTTCAGTTTTTCGATGTTTCAATTAATAGTTTTTCAATTTGTCAAATTTTATATTTTTATATTAATTTAGTAACTTTAATTTTTTTTTTAATTTTCGAATTCCCAATTTTTTAAATTTTTTGTTTTTTGATGTTTCTGTGTTAAATTTTTTTGATTTTTCTATTTTATAATTTTGTAGTTTGTCGATTTTTTAGTTTTCTCGTTTAATTTTCTCGATTTTCAATTTTTTTTTAATTTTTGATTGTTTTTCCAGTTTTTCGGTTGTGCAATTTCTCTATTTTATAACTATGTACTAGGTTTTCCAGGTTTTCATTTTGTTATTTTTCCGTTTCTCGATTTTTTATTTGTCAATTTCTGAATATTTAATGTTCACTTTCGAACCGAATATTTCGAAAATGTTGGTCCGAGAGTATAAACAAGCTATATTTTTTTGTAAATTTTTGGGCAATTTTTCCAAAAGCTTAATTTTTCCATGATTTCTATTTCTTCGAAAACTACAATTTCTCCAGGAACGTCTAACGAATTATAATAACTTTGAAGATTTATAAAAAAAATGGAATTTCAAATCGAACATTTCGAAAATCTTGGTTCGATTCAAATCAATACATTGAGATTCCAGAATTTTTTGGAGATTTTTTTGACACATTTTTCAAAAGCTTAATTTTTCCATACTCACGTATTTTTTTATTTTTTATGTTTCAATGTTAAGTTTTTCAATTTTTCAATTTTTCTTCGGTTTTTTTTTAATTTTCAGTTTTTCGATGTTTCAATTAATAGTTTTTCAATTTGTCAAATTTTATATTTTTATATTTTTATATTAATTTAGTAACTTTTAAATTTTTTCACTTTTTCGATTTTTACTTCCCGAGCGTAAGCAAAGGAAGTATTGTAATCGAGTCCGTCGGCCGACTCTCTACTTTTACGTTTTCTCGATCTTTCATGACCCCTAGAAGACGAAGAAATAGGTCTCCCATTTCCGTCTGTCTGTCCGTCTGTCCGTCTGTCCGTCTGTCCGTCCGTCTGTCCGTCTGTCCGTCTGTCCGTCTGTCCGTCTGTCCGTCTGTTGTCACGGATTTTTATTAGACAGATAATCTCCGAAAGTACTCGACCGATTGTTGTGAAATTTTGTACTTATATTAAGAATATCATGTAGATGGTTAAAACGCTAATCAAAATTTGTCGAATCATCCCCACCACTAAAGCGATGACGTCACTTCAAAATTGTACATAGTAAATGGGTTTTCAATTGTATAAAATAACATAGTCCTACACATGTAGTTTACAACTCTGAATCGACTTTTCACCCGAAACGTCCAGATTTTTGGAAAAAAAATCAAAATTATAAAACAACATTTTGAAATTTAATTTTTAATCTGCTAACCAGAATGCTTTGAAATGTTGCAGATGTTTTAAGGCTATAAAGAGCATCATAAATCTTTAGTCAAAAAATATTTGCTTATCCCCTCCAAAAACTTGATGACGTCAGCTCAAAAGTTTGTGGAATAAATCATATCTAAAATGTACAAAATATGATGAGTCTGTACTTGTGAACTATCACTCCATTAATATTTTTTGGATTTGCATATACAGGGTGACTCAAAAAAATTAATGAATGCGTAAATATATTTTATTGATTTAATCAGGAACTACAAAACCGAATGCTCTGAAATCTTGCAGATGTTTTAAGGTCATAAAGAGCATAATAAATGTTTAGTCAAAATATATTTGCTTATCCCCTCCAAAAACTTGATGACGTCAGCTCGAAAGTTTGCCGAATAAATCATATCTAAAATGTACAAAATATGATGAGCCTGTACTTGTCATTTATCACTCCATTCATATTTTTTGGATTTGCATATACAGAGTGACTCAAAAAAATTAATGAATGCGTAAATTTATTTTATTGATTTAATCAGGAACTACAAAACCGAATGCTTTGAAATCTTGCAGATGTTTTAAGGTTATAAAGAGCATAATAAATTTTTAGTCAAAATATATTTGGTTATCTTCTACAAAAAACTGATGACGTCAGCTCAAAAGTTTTCCGAATAAATCGTATCTAAAATGTACAAAATATGATGAGTCTGTACTTGTGATTTATCATTCCATTCATATTTTTGGATTTGCATATGCAGGGTGACTCAAAAAAATTAATGAAGGCGTGAATTTATTTTATCGATTTAATCAGGAATTACAAAACCGAATGCTTTGAAATCTTGGGAATATTTTAAAGTTATTATAAGCATGGTAAACTTTTGTTCAAAATGTATTTGTTCATCCCTCTTAAAAAAATTGATGACGTCACCCTTAAATTTTGCTGAATAAATCCTATCTAAAATGCAAAAAATATGATGAGTTTGTACTTGTGATTTATCATTCCATTCATATTTTTTAGATTTTCTTAAGAGGTGGTTCAAAAAAATTAATGAAGTCAATTTATTTTATTGATTAAATTAAAGGCAACACTTATTATTAGTAGTACTACACCCCAACCAACCCAATTTGGTAGACACAAAATTTGTTAAAGGAAAAACTCGGTTGAAACATAAGGGTAGCACGCTTATTTACATCGACTTTAACATTACAGACCTGCATTTGTTTTATGCGTTCACTTAATTCCGCGAATGTGAAATAGACATGTTTATAATCAAGCAATTGTGAATTTCACCGTCAAGAATTAAAATAAAACCCAATGTTTTATATAATAAGCGGAAGTCGAAGCAATAAAACCGACGGTCGTTTTGTTTACAGTTTCTGTGTTTGGCTCTCACGTATGCTGTTACGCCTGTCATCTTAAATTAACAATGTTTATACATACACGATTTTCAGTTGCCTCTGATACGTAGGTATACGTGAGTAAATTGTTTCGTTATTTTATTGATTATTACAAATCAATATTCAAACGACCCAATTCATTTTCCCGAAAGTTTGAGAATATAATAATTTTATTCTTAGTATTACACTACATCTATCCCAACTGATATACGTGTCCTTGCAAAAATGTTGATGACGTCATCGCAATTTTTTTTTAAATTCCCACTACAAAAATGTAATGAGAAAAAAACACAATAGGCATGCAGTCGTCAAGTTTCCGACAGCGAGGGAAGTACTGTCTAAACTCTTTAGGACAATTTTTTAATATTTGGATTTTTAATTTTTCGAATTCTCAGTTTTTGTTTCAGTGTTAAATTTTTTCGATTTTCATTTTTTTTTAATTTTTGATTGTTTTTGTTGTGCAATTTCTCTATTTTATAATTATGTACTAGGTTTTCCAGGTTTTCATTTTTTTATTTTCCCGTTTCTCGATTTTTTATTTGTCAATTTCTGAATATTTAATGTTCACTTTCGAACCGAATATTTCGAGAGTATAAACAAGCTATATTTTTCTGTGGAAATTTTTGGACAACTTTTCCAAAAGCTTAATTTTTCCATACTACCTCGTTTCGACCTTTTTTCGAGCCCCTTCAAAAATTAACTAACAAGATTTTTCGTACATTTCGATCTCCTGAGGTTATTTTCCGCCTCATTTCTTTGAAAAGCTCTACCTTTTTTGTACGAATTAAAAAAAAGTTTTTCAAACCAAATACATACTTCTAAAATTTTGCTCCGGAAACAGAAACACTATATTTTCGAATTAAAACTTCGAGACTAACATTCCAGAATTTTTGCCTATTTTTAAACAACTTTTTCAAAAGCTCGATTTTTCAAAATTTACGAAATTTTCGAACTTCCTTCGACCATCTTCGAAAATTTCCTTTTTTTTTGGAGATTTCAACCTCCGGAAGTTATTTTCGTCTAAGAAAATGTGGCGATTTAAAAAAAAATGGGTAATCTATTTTAATAATTTTAACAAGAATAATTCTCAGAATTATTCTTGTAACAAAAATTTTGACCTTTTCGACCACCTTCAAAATTATCGAATGATTTTTCGACCATCTGGCACGTCTGATATCGTTTAGACTTAATTATAAAAAATTGGTCTAAAGAGTTTCGACAGTACTTCCCTCGCTGTCGGAAACGTGACGACTGCATGCCTATTATGTTTTTTTTTTCGCAGTGGATTTCAAAGAATTCGGTTTTGTTGTTTCTGAGTAAATCAGTAAAATAAATTTACGCATTCATTAATTTTTTTGAGTCACCCTGTATATGCAAATCCAAAAAATATGAATGGAGTGATAGATCACAAGTACAGACTCATCATATTTTGTACATTTTAGATATGATTTATTCGGCAAACTTTCGAGCTGACGTCATCAATTTTTTGGAGGGGATAAGCAAATGTATTTTGACTAAACATTTATTATGCTCTTTATAACCTTAAAACATCTGCAAGATTTCAAAGCATTCGGTTTTGCAGTTCATGATTAAATCGAAAAAATAAATTTACGCATTCATTAATTTTTTTGAGTCACCCTGTATATGCAAATCCAAAAAATATGAATGGAGTGATAAATTACAAGTACAGACTCATCATATTTTGTACAGTTTAGATAAGATTTATTCGGCAAACTTTCGAGCTGACGTCATCAAGTTTTTGGAGGGGATAAGCAAATATATTTTGACTAAACATTTATTATGCTCTTTTTTGTAGTTCCTGATTAAATCAATAAAATATATTTACGCATTCATTAATTTTTTTGAGTCACCCTGTATATGCAAATCCAAAAAATATGAATGGAGTGATAGATCACAAGTACAGACTCATCATATTTTGTACATTTTAGATATGATTTATTCCACAAACTTTTGAGCTGACGTCATCAAGTTTTTGGAGGGGGTAAGCAAATATTTTTTGACTAAAGATTTATGATGCTCTTTATAGCCTTAAAACATCTGCAACATTTCAAAGCATTCTGGTTAGCAGATTAAAAATTAAATTTCAAAATGTTGTTTTATAATTTTGATTTTTTTTCCAAAAATCTGGACGTTTCGGGTGAAAAGTCGATTCGGAGTTGTAAACTACATGTGTAGGACTATGTTATTTTATACAATTGAAAACCCATTTACTATGTACAATTTTGAAGTGACGTCATCGCATTAGTGGTGGGGATGATTAGACAAATTTTGGTTAGCGTTTTACCATCTACATGATATTCTTAATATAAGTACAAAATTTCACAACAATCGGTCGAGTACTTTCGGAGATTATCTGTCTAATAAAAATCCGGGACAACAGACGGACAGACGGACAGACGGACGGACAGACGGACAGACGGACGGACAGACGGACAGACGGACAGACGGACGGACAGACGGACAGACGGACAGACGGACGGACAGACGGACAGACGGACAGACGGACAGACAGACGGAAATGGGAGACCTATTTCTTCGTCTTCTAGGGGTCATGAAAGATCGAGAAAACGTAAAAGTAGAGAGTCGGCCGACGGACTCGATTACAATACTTCCTTTGCTTACGCTCGGGAAGTAAAAAGCGACGCACCATCTTGTCGAAGCCAAAACTCGACACGCTCAAACTTAAAAATTTTAACCCGTTGAGAGCCCCAACCACAAATTTCCGCCCCGCGTGACTAACAACCTTGACAAAACTGCGACCACAGCCTGCCCCACAAACAATCCCAGATTTACAACCCGACGAAAAAGCAGCAATTTGTGTAAACCCACCGCCGTTTTCCAGTGAAACAGTAAAACCCTCGGGGGTGGCGATTGTTCCTCGGCCACTGACCGCAACCACCATAAACTCACCACCCATAAATTCTTTCCGATCCAGCGAATGACAAAACCCCCTGACGCGATGCACCGACATTCAATAACAAGAGCGTAAAGAAAATACGTCGTAATCGAACACCGTCTACGCAAAAAGAAAGCACAAAACGGACGTCAATTAACCCGCATTACTTGTTCATTTCATCACATCCAGCGGCTCGTGCATCGCCGGCCTTTCTTCCTTGCCCACCGGCAAATTGAATGTAACATGCAATCTTCGCCGTACTGTGAAAATGAGCATCATCTCGGGGCGGCTTTGCGTTTTTAATTTCGGGATTGCGAGTTTTTCAACTGCAATAAATATTTCAATCTCAGTTATAGCTAAAATGGTCGTAAATCGCAAGAAGTGGAGGTGAGTGGCCGAAGTTGCTGAAAGGTCCGGAACAAATCTAAACCTTTCTTGTCTACCTTTTGTGGAGCTGACACACGGGATAATAAACTTCTCTGGGAACGATGTTTCTAAAAATTTCACCTGCTACGAATCCAACAACATTATTGAAAACGCCACACAGTTACAAAAAAAAGTTTATTGTTATTATTAATTTATTTCTCGTGTGTCGACGTGCCTTCGAAATGCCGCCGCCAACGCCGCAAAGAACCAAAGAGCTATAAAATTGGCAAACACTCTTTGTTAACAAAATGGGTCATCAGTATCCGAACAATAAAACGATAACCAAACATTACAAAGGCAAATATTTTACGAGGGTGCTGTTTGGTTAATAAAATATCCATTTTTTATGGCGGTAGTGTAGAATAAAGGCACCGAAGCACCGAAAAAGGCTCCAAGGGAAGCTGTCTAGTTTACACAAACACAGTTTGCTTATTCTAAGCATAAACAAACTTCTTTGTGGCGAAATTTTCTACAATTCTAGGTACCCCGGCAAGAAAATGATTTATTTGCCGCGTTATCTTCGGATTTTTATTTTCGGTGCGTGTTCCGTCTGGAGATAAAGCTAATTCGCTGTTATTAATAAAGTGGAACAATAAAATATGGCTTATTTTTGTAAAGCATCACGTGTTCCGCGAAACCTCGAGACCCTGCTATCTTACCATCGCATCACGTGATACGATAGTAGCCAGTCCGGCTAATCCGTCAACTTTAACCCATTGTTTACCGTCTGATAAGTGCAATTTTGAAACGAAATTATCTCAACTTTTCCACCGAAGCCTGGTAAACACGCAGAAATGAGAAATTTGGGGCGAGGGACGCCCTCGACCCGCGAACTTCCCCTAGCGACCTCAGACATGGTCAAGGAAAAATGTATGTTATGGCTAGGACGAAGGCTCTTATTTACCGTCTTCTATAGATGCGATCCGCTATCTAGACGGATGTTTATGTCGATAAATAAGTCGTTAATAAGTCGAAAAGCGAAGCCTGGGTGACCTCTGACCGAGGCCGGACGTCGCATGTGGCGTGTTCTTGATCATAGATCGCATCGTAAAATGTTTATGTGGAAGGCACAAGGCACGCGTTTTGTCTTACATATCTCTGCTAGACAGTTGTTAATGAAGCAGATAAATGTGTAAAGGTTTTGACACCGACATCAAAAACCTCGACGACCTTTCACCTCGACTCCGTCACGTTGCCGGCGCGGTCTTTCCCAGACCAAGGAGATAAATAACGCGACGAGGAAAGGCTGCCATTGACTTGTAAATTCGGACGAAGTGGGAGTTCTGGACGGATTCGAGGAGCCGAGAAGCGGATGCTCGGCTGGGGTTTGGAGTGGAATAAATATGGCAAAGTAAAAATTTTCTGTGTTTACGTAAACTGTGAGTACTGTTTGTTAAAAGTGTTGATTGTGCCAAAATCGTCAAAATAATAAATGGCAATTTTTGAGATATGTATTTAAAAAAAGCGATTTTGAAACTGATTATTTCGAAAATCATTAATTTGAGGTTATTTTCTCTGATAAACGTCTCGTTTCTATGTAAGCTCGATTTTCTTCATAATTTTTGGACACTCAGTTTTCCGGAATCGCCCTAAATATGTCTTTAAGAGAAATGCCACGATTACTCCGGAATTTTCGATGATGACCGTCAATCTTGGACCTGGACTATCAACAAGTTATATTTTTGGATTCAGATGGTCAAAATTTATGTCATAGATTTTTTGTGGGATTTTCAGGCAATTTTGTGGAAAGCTCAATTTTTAAATACCCTCTCGTTAAAAATTTCGGAGCTTTCTTGGATCGTTTTCGAAACTCAACAAAAGAGAATTTTTTGTTTATTTCGATTCCCTGAAGTCTTTTACGGCTGCAGAACTTCGAAAATTCCTAGCATTTTTCCAAAATCGCCAAAATAATGAATGGTAATTTTTGAGATATTTTAAAAAAAATTTGGAAATTGATATTTCGATAACCTGTTGTCGCATCAATTTAAGATTATTTTTTCTGATTAGTGTCTGGTTACTACGTCCACTGATTTTTTTCATAATTTTTGGACACTCATCAGTTCTTCTGGAATCGGGGTGAACATGTCCTTAAGAAAAATGCCACAGATTGTCCTTTTTCGTCCTTTTTTGACCATTTTCGTCCTTTTCGTTCTTTTTTGCCGTTTCCGTCCTTTTTCGTCCTTTTCAGTCCTTATTCGTCCTTTTCGTCCCTTTCGGTTTTTTTTCGTAGTTTTCGTCCTTTTTCGTCGTTTTTCGTCCTCTTGGTCTTTTTTCGTCCTTTTACGTCCTTTTCGTCCTTATTCGTCCCTTTCGTCCTTATTCGTCCTTTTTCGTCCTTTTCGTCTTTATTCGTCCTTCACGATCTTTTTCGTCCTTTTCGTCCTTTTTCGTCCTTCAGGTTCTTTTTCGTCGTAGTTTTGTTTTTTCGTCCTTCTTCGTCCTTCTTCGTCCTTTGTCGTCCTTATTCGTCCTTTTCGTCCTTATTCGTCCTTTTCGTCCTTTTTCGTCCTCATTCGTCCTTATTCGTCCTTTTTCATTCTTTGTCGTCCTGTTCGTATTTTGTCGTCCTTTTCGTCCTTATTTCTCCTTTTCGTCCTTTTTCGTCCTTATTCGTCCTTTTTCGTCCTTTGTCGTCCTTCTTCGTTCTTATTTTTTTCTTTTCGTCCTTATTCGTCCTTTTCGGCCTTATTATCCTTTTCGTCCTTTTTTGTACTTTCTCGTTTTTGTCGTCCTTTTCGTCCTTATTCGTCTTCGTCCTTATTCGTCCTTTTTCGCCCTTATTCGTACTTTTTCGTCCACTAACGTCCTTTTTCGTATTTTTCGTCCTTTTCGTCCGTGTTTGTCCTCTTCGTCCTTTTTCGTCCTTTTTGTCTTTTTTAATCCTCTTCGTCCCTGTTCGTCCTCTTCGTCCTTTTTCATCCATTTTCGTCCTTTTTCGTATTTTCCGTCCTTTTCGTCCTTTTTTGTCCTTGTTCGTTCTTTTTCGTCCTTTTCGTCCTTTCCGTTCTTTTTCGTCGTATTTCGTCCTTTTTCGTCCTTCTTCGTCCTTTGTCGTCCTTTTTCGTCCTTATTCGTCCTTTTCGTCCTTATACGTCCTTTTTCGTCCTTCTTCGTCCTTCTTCGTCCTTTGTCGTCCTTATGCGTCCTTTTTCATTCTTTGTCGTCCTGTTCGTATTTTGTCGTCCTTTTTCGTCCTTATTCGTCCTTTTCGTCCTTATACGTCCTTTTTCGTCCTTCTTCGTGCTTCTTCGTCCTTTTTCGTCCTTTGTCGTCCTTCTTCGTCCTTATTTTTTTCTTTTCGTCCTTATTCGTCCTTTTTGGCCTTATTATCCTTTTCGTCCTTTTTCGTACTTTCTGGTTTTTGTTGTCCTTTTCGTCCTTATTCGTCCTTTTTCGCCCTTATTCGTCCTTTTTCGTCCATTAACGTCCTTTTTAGTATTTTTCGTCCTTTTTGTCCGTGTTTGTCCTCTTCGTCCTTTTTCGTCCTTTTTGTCTTTTTTCATCCTTTTCGTTCTTGTTCGTCCTCTTCGTCCTTTTTCTTCCTTATGGTCTTTTCTCGTCCTTTTTCGTATTTTCCGTCCTTTTCGTCCTTTTTCGTCCTTGTTCGTCCTTTTTCGTCCTTGTTCGTTCTTTTTTGTCCTTTTTTCGTCCTTCTCTTCCTTTTTCGTACTTCTTCGTCTTTCTCTTCCTTTTTCGTCCCTTTTCGTATTTTTCGTCCTTCTTCATCCTTTTTCGTCCTTCGTCCTTCTTCGTCGTTTATGGTCCTTCGTCCTTTTTCGTCCTTTTTTGTCCTTTTTTCTGTTCTTTTCGTCCTTATTGTCCTTTTCGTCCATTTCGTCTTTTTCGTCCTTTTCGTCCTTTTCGTCCTTTTTCGTATTTTCTCGTATTTGTCGTCCTTTTCGTCCTTATTCGCCCTTTTTCGTCCTGTAACGTCCTTTTTCGTATTTTTCGTCCTTTTCGTCCTTGTTTGTCCTCTTCGTCCTTTTTCGTCCTTTTTGTCTTTTTTCGTCCTGTTTGTCTTTTTTCGTCCTTTTCTTCCTTGTTCGTTCTTTTCGTCCTTTTTCGTCCTTTTACGACCATTTTCGTATTTTTCGTTCTTTTCGTCCTTTTTCGTCCTTATTAGTCCTTTCTCGTCCTTTTTCGTATTATCCGTCCTTTTCGTCCTTCTTCATACTTCCTCGTCATTTTTCGTCCCTCGTCCTTTTTCGTCCTTTTTCCTCATTTTCGTCCTTTTTCGTCTTTTTCGTCCTTGTTCATCCTCTTCGTCCTTTTTCGTCCTTTTTCATCCTTCTTCGTCCTTATTAGTCCTTTCTTGTCCTTTTTCCTATTTTCCGTCCTTTTCGTCTTTTCTTCGTTTCTTCGTTTTTCTTCGTTCGTATTTTGTCGTCCTTTTCGTCCTTATTCCTCCTTTTCGTCCTTTTTCGTCCTTACTCGTCCTTATTCATCTTTTTCGTCCTTTGTCGTCCTTCTTCGTTCTTATTTTTTCTTTTTCGTCCTTATTTTTTCCTTTTCGTCGTTATTCGTCCTCGTTCTTATTCGTCCTTTTTCGTCTTTTAACGCCCTTTTTCGTATTTTTCGGCCTTTTCGTCCTTGTTTGTCCTATTCGTCCTTTTTCGTCCTTATTCGTCCTTTCCGTCTTTTTTCGTCCTCTTCGTCCTTGTTCGCCCTCTTCGCCTTTTTTCGTCCTTTTTCGTCCTTTTTCGTCCGTTTCGTACCTTCCGCCTTTTCGTCCTTTTTCTTCCTTCTCTTCCTTTTTCGTTCCTTTTCGTATTTTTCGTCCTTCGTTCTTTTTCGTCCTTCGCCCTTCTTCGTCCCTTTTGGTCCTTCGTCCTTTTTCGTTCTTTCTTGTCCTTTTTCCGTCCTTTTTGCCCTTTTCGTCCTTTTTCATCCTATTTCGTCTTTTTTCGTCCTTTCTCTTCCTTCTTCGTCCTTATTAGTCCTTTCTTGTCCTTTTTCGTATTTTCCGTCCTTTTCCTCCTTCTTCGTCCTTCGTTTTTTTTCGTTCATATTTTGTCGTCCTGTTTGTCCTTATTCCTCCTTTTCGTCCTTTTTCGCCCTTACTCGTCCTTATTCGTCTTTTTTCGTCCTTTGTCGTCCTTCTTCGTCCTTATTTTTTCTTTTTCGTCCTTATTTTTTCTTATTTGTCCTTATTCGTCCTTTTCGTCCTTATTGTCCTTTTCGTCCTTTTCGTCCTTTTTCGTACTTTCTCGTTTTTTGTCGTCCTTTTCGTCCTTATTCGTCCTCGTCCTTATTCGTCCTTTTTCGTATTTTTCTCCCTTTTCGTCCTTGTTTGTCCTCTTCGTCCTTTTTCGTCCTTTCTGTCTTTTTTCGTCCTTTTCGTCCTTGTTCGTCCTCTTCGTATTTTATCGTCCTTTTCCGTCCTTTTCGTCCTTTTCGTCCTTTTCGTCCTTGTCGTCATTTTCGTCCTTTTCGTCTTTTTCGTCATTCTCGTCCTTTTCGTCATTTTTTATCCCTTAAAGGGGAAATAACGTCAATTATGGTCAAAAAACCACCCTAGATCGATTTTCATCCCTCGAACATCATAAACTTATTAGTGTTCGACACCCTTGAAAAATGTTCCACCCTTAAATTCGAAAAAACGACATTTGACCAATGTTCATCCCTTAAACGCAAAAAACGATGGTTAAAAACAAAGAAAACTTCCCTCGACGTTTCTTCATCTGCTAAACACACAAAAAAAACTACCCTTAACCCATTTTCATTCCCTAACTCCTAAAACTATGAAGTACATTCTACCAAAAACAACCCTAAAGTCATTTGCATCCCTTAAATCCCCAAAACTACCCCTAATTTTATCCCCTAAATTTAAAAACCACCCCTATATTCATCCCCCAAATAGAAAACTTCCCTTATTTTCAGTGTTTTTTCGTATTTTTTTTGTTCCTTTTCGTTCTATTGGTCCTTTTCGTGATTTTAGTCCTTTTTCGTCTATTTTCGTCCTTTTCGTCCTTTCTGGTCCTTATTTGTCCTTTTTCGTCCTTTTCAAATTTGTCGTCCCTTTCGTCCTTATTCGTCCTTTTTCGTCCTTTTTTGTCCGAAGGGGATTTTTTTGTTTATTTCAATCCCTCAAAGCCTTTTGCGGTTTCATTTCTTCGAAAATTCCTACCATTTTTCCAAAATCGCCAAAATAACATACCTATGACAGTTTTTGAGTTATTTTAAAAAATTAATTTTGAATCGAATATTTCGAGAATCAGTCGTCGCATGAATTTGAAATTTTTTTCCCTGATAAACATCTCGTTTTTTTCATAATTTTTGGTCATTCAGTTTTTTTTTGAAATCGCGCTAGATGTGTCTTTAAGAAAAATGCCGCGATTACTCCTGAATTTTTTACTACAATTTTTGGGGATTTTTACGCCCTTTTAAGAAAGCTCAATTTTTAAATACACTTCCTCATAAATTTCTACCATTTTTCTAAAATCGTCAAAAAATAGATGGCAATTTTTGAGATATTAAAAAAAACCGATTTTGAAAAGTAATATTTCGAGAATGAGTTGTTCCAGAATCTCGCTAACTATGTCTTTAAGAAAAATGATACGATTATTCCGGAATTTTTGGATGACAACCTGGACTACTAAAATGCCATATTTTTGGATTCAGATCGTCTAAATTTATCTCCTAAATTTTTTTGCGAATTCTTAGGAAACTTCCCTAAAGGCTTAAGTTTTCAAGTCCTTATGAACTTTTGGACTATTCCTCGAGCAACGTTTAAATTTACCGCAGGAGATTTTTTCTCTTTTACGGCTCCAGTTTTCTAAAAATTTTACCATTTTGCCAAAATCGTCAAAATGAAATACTTACTGTAATTTTTGAGATATAAAATAAATTAATTTTGAAACCGAATATTTCAAAAACGAATTAGATTGGCAATTTTTCGACTTCAGTAAATTTATAGGGGTATCAGCATAAATTGCAGTTTTCCGAACTCTATTATCCACGTCATGAAGTTTTCCTCGAACAGAAATAACGTTCTCAACATAACAACGTGCTAAATAAAAATGCCGCTTCAAACCATAATTGTCCCACCACCTCAAATTAAACGTAATTACCACTTGTTCAGTCGTCATTAGCAAACACCTGTACAAAGCCAGCAAAGTTCCTCCATATCCTCGTAATTCTCTTGTCTACACCTACTCATAAATTCCACCTCTTCCTCCGTTTGGCTCGTCCTTAACGTTCCAAAGTCGAATGTTTTAAGGTGGTCAAGTGGTTGTTCGGGGGTAATTGTGGAGGGTTGGCAGCCTCGGCAATATTTTTTCACCTGTCTTACCTGAAGCTATTTCGATTAGTTAAAATACAAAACCAATACTGGGAGAAGCTGTGAAAACATCCATTATGTTAATCATACAGTCAATGGCTTTCAACGAGGCTTATAGATTATATTGGGTGGAAGGTGTTTGTATAAGGCATATTGCTTTTAGGGAAGGGTTTACGGACAACAGGCGAACGTTTTAGAAGGCGATTATTTCCACAAAGTGGCTTTTTAAACGCTTGATGGAATCTCGAAAACTGACAATTAAAGGGTTGTCGTATACCTGCACATTTTCTCATTTACGAACTCCCCACGACGACGTCACGAAATTATGAGATGTGAGCAAGATTTATAAGCCACTCGGTAATACTTTAAAAGTCGCTCAAATCCGCTTGTGTATCGACTGGAAAGTTATGATTACAGAAAAAAACGACATAATTTAATAACAACAAAAGTTGAGAAGATGTGCCCTTTAATTAGGTGTCTGGGTTCATCAGGATCGGCCAAATCTGGGCTCCGAATTTTGAGGGTCTGCGATGGTGTGTAATCAGCCGCTACTTTACAAACATCGAAAGCCTGCTATAACTAACAAAGGTATATAAATTATACCGAAAAACTAACACCTTAATTGCATATTATACCAACAAGAGCTGCCGGCCACGTTTACACGGACTCCAGACTCCAGACGAGTCTCGTCAAGTCAAAATTTACCCTAAACCAAACCAATAATGCTACAAAATTAGCGAAAACGTGTTGCTAAAATTTTTAAATTACCCCCTCGGATTTACGGCACCATAAAACCGAAAAAAATCTCATTTCGCAACTGGCTTTGTTCAAAAATTAATATTTTATGGCTCGAATTTATCTGCACAGCATGCATGCACGAGCGGGCGGATATTATAGCAACGGATTTTATTACCATCGTTTCATATACCACGAGATTTTTAAATTTCGACAGACTACATAAAACGCAGAAAAAATTCAAATCGCAATTATAAATTTCGACCACACGAAAACGCCCGTGATTTACACAAATTATTTGTGGATATCGCAAGTCAGTCGTGAATGTAGATAAAGAATTATTGATGTGGACCTCCACAACCACCGAGTCGTTTACAACGTAATCACTGTATAATCTTCCACCTCAAGTTTGAATCTCGTTAAAATTTTAATTACGAGTATCTCTCGCTACTTAGTAATCACCAGAAAAGCGCGCTTTTTTCGCAGGTACTTCGTAAGTTAGTGCCTCTGGTACGGTACCAGGCGCAATCTCTGCCGAACATTCACATTTATCTCGCAATAAAACATGCTCTGGAAGTACCCATAAAAGACCCACCTGAAATTGCAGCGAAATAAACAGCCAAAAAAATGTTATCGCTGCAAATTCTTAATCAGCTTCGTCCGCCAAAGAACGACATAAAACTTTATCCTGCATTATCATTATTTACAGATGCAATAAAGTCTACCGTCGCCTGGTTCGCGTTATTACACAAAAAAATTGACAAGTTTTATTTTTGCTTATAAGGTGCGATTCTTTAAATTCTATCTACGTAGGCTGGTAGTTCAGAACGTATGTGTGTGAAGAATGCACACAACACCCGATCTGTCAATGTCAAATTAAATGCAACAGTAGTATCTGACCTAAAAAAGTAAGCATGTTGAAAACTGGTGCTATTAACGACATGACTTTTTATTCCAATACCCACTTAAACCAGAAATTTATGAAGTCACGTTTACATAGATAAAATACACAAAGTGACCTGAAATTCTTTAACGTTTTTTAAAAAATGAAACATAAGATTCTTTCTCACTAAAAAAAAAGATACAAAGGACCCTTGAAATTTTGTCGCCTTCTTCAAAAAATAAAAGCTCAGGAACCCACAAAATTCTTTGACACGTTTTGAAAAAAAAACACACAAAGGGTAGTAGAAGTTCTTTCTCATTAAAGAAAAAGCACAAAGGGCCTCTGAGATTTTTTCACATGCTTTGAAAAAGACCCTAATATCCCCTGAGATTCTTTCACATTTTGCCAAAAAACCAAAGATTGGGGGACTTCAAGATTCTTTCTCATTTAAAAAAAGACACAAAGAAACCCTGAGATTCTTTTACATAAATAAAATATACAAAACTGCCATGAGATTCTTTCACATTCTTCAAAAAATGAAAAATTAGAGGGCCTCAAGATTCTTTTTCATCAAAAATAGACACAAGGAACTCCAAGATTCTTTCACATTCTTCAAACATAAAACATCAGGGCTTCCTCAAGATTCTTTGACATGCTTTATAAAAAAGACACGAAGGAATCCTGAGATTCTTTCACGTTTTTCAAAATAAAACACTAGAGGCCCTCAAGTATTCTTTCTCATCTGAAAAAAAGGACACAAAGAACTTTTGAGATTCTTTCACATTCTTCAAAAGACAAAACACTAAATCTCTCAAGATTCTTTCTCATTAAACAAAGACACAAAGAATTTTGAGATTCTTTCATATTTTCAAAATGCAAGATAGAGGCCTCAAAATTCTTTTCATCAAAAAAGGACACACGAAACCCAAAATTCTTTCAACATTCTTTGAAAGTTAGAACATCAGTGCCATAAGATTTTAATATGCTTTAAAAAGATGTGGGGATCTTAAGATTCTTCCTCATTAAAAAAAAACAAAAGATCCCTGAGGTTCTTTTAGATAAATAAAAATACAAAACTGCCATGAGATTCTTTTCACATTCTTCAAAAAATGAAAGATTAAAGAGCCTCAAGATTCTTTCTCATCAAAAACAGACACAAGGAACTCCAAGATTTTCACATTCTTTCAAACATAAAACATCAGGGACCTCAAGATCTTTGACATGCTTAAAAAGACAGAAGGGATCCTGAGATTCTTTCATTTTCAAAATAAGACATAAGGCCCTTAAGATTCTTTCTCATTGAAAAAAAAGACACAAAGAACTTTGAGATTTTTCACATTTCTGTACAAAAAAAACACTAGAATCCTTTAAGATTCTTTCTCATTAAAAAAAGACACAAAGAATTCTTAGATTCTTTCATATCTTCCTTAAAAAAATCAAAGATTGAGAGCTCCTCAAAAGGTTCTTTCTCATCAAAAAAAAAGACAAGACCCCTAGGTTTTACATAAAAAATAAAAAATGATATAATTCTTTCACATTCTTCAAAAATAAAATTAGGGCCTCAAGATTCTTTATTGAGAAGCAAAAGAATTCTGAAAAAAGACACGAGGGATCCTAAGATTCTTCCTTTTCAAAAAAAAACACAAGAGGCCCCATGAGTTCTTTTCATTGAATAAAAAACAAGAACTGTGAGATTCTTTCACATTCTTCAAAAAATTATGATTAGAGGGCCTCAAGATTCTTTCTCATCAAAAACAGACACAAGGAACTCCAAGATTCTTTCACATTCTTTCAAACATCAACCCTCAAGATTCTTTGACATGCTTTAAAAAAAGACATGAAGGATCCTGAGATTCTTTCACGTTTTTCAAAAATAAACACTAGAGGCCCTCAAGATTCTTTCTCATTTGAAAAAGACAAAAAGAATTTGAGAAAAAGACACAAAGATCCTGAATTCTTTCACGTTTTTCAAAAACAAAACTATAGAGGCCCTCAAGATTCTTTCTCATTGAAGAAAAGACACAAAGAATGTTGAGATTCTTTCACATTCTTCAAAAAATAAGATTAAGGGCCTCAAGATTCTTTCTCATCAAAAAGAAAAGGAACTCAACATCTTCACTTCTCAACACAACCCTCAAGATTCTTGACCTTTAAAACAAGGACTGATTCTTTACAGTTTCAAAGAACATCAGAGGCCCTCAAGATTCTTTTCATTTGAAAAGCAAACAATTTGAGAAAAAGACACGAAGGAATCCTAAGATTCTTTCACGTTCTTTAAAAACAAAACACAAAGCCCTCAAGATTCTTTTCATTTGAAGAAAAGACAAAACTGTGAGATTCTTTCACATTCTTCAAAAAATTAATGATTAGAGGGCCTCAAGATTCTTTCTCATCAAAAACAGACACAAGGAACTCCAAGATTCTTTCACATTCTTTCAAACATCAACTCCTCAAGATTCTTTGACATGCTTTAAAAAAAAGACATGAAGGATCCTGAGATTCTTTCACGTTTTCAAAAATAACACTAGAGGCCCTCAAGATTCTTTCTCATTTGAAAAGACAAAGAATTGAAAAAGACACAAGGATCCTGAGATTCTTTCACGTTTTCACAAACTAAAACACTAGATGCCTCAAGATTCTTTCTCATTAAAAAAAGAACACAAAAACTTTGAGATTCTTTCACATTTAAAAAATACAATAAGGCCTCAAGATTCTTTCTATCAAAAAATGAAAGAAGTCCTAAGATTTTTCTCATCAAAACACAAGACAAAGATCCTTGCAGTCTTTAAAAAAAAAAGACATGAAGGATCTGAGATTCTTTCACTCTTCAAAAAATAACATAGAGGCCCTCAAGATTCTTTCTCATTTGAGAAAAGACAAAAAGAATTCTTGGAAAAAGACACAAGAATCCTGAGATTTTTCACGTTTTTCAAAAACAAAACACTAGAGGCCCTCAAGATTCTTTCTCATTTGAAGAAAAGACACAAAGAACTGTTGAGATTCTTTCATATTCTTCAAAAAATTATTGATTAGAGGGCCTCAAGATTCTTTCTCATCTAAAACAGACACAAGGTACTCCAAGATTCTTTGACATGCTTTAAAAAAAAGACATGAAGGGATCTTGAGATTCTTTCACGATTTTCAAAAATAACACTAGAGGCACTCAAGATTCTTTCTCATTTGAAAAAAAGACACGAAGAACTGTTGAGATTCTTTCACATTCTTCAAAAAATTATTGATTAGAGGGCCTCAAGATTCTTTCTCATCAAAAACAGACACAAGGAACTTCAAGATTCTTTCACATTCTTTCAAACATCAACCCTCAAGATTCTTTGACATGCTTTTAAAAAAAGACTTCCTCATCGAAAACAGACACAAGGAACTCCAAGATTCTTTCACATTCATCCAAAAATAAAACACAAGGGATCTCGAGATTCTTTCACATTTTTCAAAAATAAAACATTAGAGACCCTCAAGATTCGTTTTAATTTGAAAAAAGACACAAAGGGCCCCTGAGATTCTTTCACATTCTTCAAAAATTGAAAAACTTGGGGCCTCAAGATTCTTTCTCATTAAAAAAAAGGCACAAAGAACCCCAAAATTCTTTCATATGCTTTAAAAAAAGACGTGGGCATCCTAAGATTCTTTCTTATATAAAAACACAGATACCCTGATGTTCTTTTACATAAATAAAATATACAAAACTGTCACGAGATTCTTTCACATTCTTCAAAAAATGAAAGATTAGAAAGCCTCAAAATTCTTTCTCACAAAAAATTAACACAAAGAACTCTTGAGATTATTCCGTATTCTGCAAAAAATGAAAAATTAGAGGTCTTCAAGATTTTTTCTCGTAAAAAAAGACACAAGGAACTTCACAATTCTTTCACATTCTTCCAGAAATATAGAATTTTTTAACTGGATAATAAGAATCTCTGGAATCTCGGTTACCTCCTGACTTCGAGCAGTTTCGAAAGCTTTGGACTTTCTGGCACCCAGAGAATATTTAGAGTCTGTAAGATACATTGGATTTGTGTGTTTGGAAATTTAAAGTTTCTGTGAAATCTTGATTAGAATCATAAAATATGGATAATTTCTAAGATCTTCATGGTGCAGTATTTCATAATGAGAAACGAGAGCTGATACACTTAGAACGATGCAAATGCAATACGGGAAAATATTGCTAGTAGATCTAGAAATGAGGAGAAGAAGAAGAAGAAGAAGAAGAAGAAGAAGAAGAAATACATCGCGAGGGACTAAAACCTCCTATACCGTGTAAACGTGTCCAATTCTACCTCGAGAGCCGCCTTTTCTTGGGTGATAACCTGTTGAATCTCGCACGGCAGGTTAGATATTCATCACCCATCGTGGCAGTAATTACAGCCCACGAGGCGCTCTGGCCGCATTTTACGGCGGATCACAGCCGGACTGCCCATTTAGTATTTTGTATAGACTAAGCGAAATATAATCACGGTTTCGTAGGCTGCGGCCATCTTTCATTATCACGGTTGCGAACCAGCTATCACCTGTCGAAAATTGGTAAAGATTTGTGCCTTTCCACAACGTCCTGGCGCTAATCGCACCACAGCTGAGTATTTTGTTTTTGGTAAGTGTCGGTTCGGTGCCACCGACATCCTGTCTTCGCATCACACCCAAGCCCAGAATTATCGCCTCTCAAATTGCCGCAAATTCGGCTCCAATTTCTTAACTGTCGAGGAGCGCTGAAGGCGCCTCACGAACACGGAATTAAACCGATTTGAATATTTATAAAACGTAAATGATTTCAAATATTTGCCGTGGAGCGGCGGCCGGGCGAAGAAACCTTATGGTATTCGAGAAAAGCAAACGAGAGTGGCCAAAAAACGGTAGTTTCACATTTTTGGCAGCGAAAGTGGCGGCGGGTTTGACACTGACGAGTTAGGGAATCCGACGAATCTTTAATCGACTCATTAGATTTGGTGCTGGGGTCGGCGAAGAGGTGAAATGCGCTCGACTGCCAAAATAAATGTTTGAGAAAGAAGCTTCGGAGCCGGATTTGTTTGCTTTGGAGCTCGCGATTTTATTTAAAAAAATTGGGAATTTATTACCACGGAAATAGCAAATTCGGGCGTAAGAGCGTCATAATGTTCGCTTATTCTTGTCTACTCTAGATTTATGACAGATTTTAGTGACGTTATTTTGTTGTAATTAGGTATTTCTGCGTTGGTACTCCTTCCGGTACTCAACAGGAAAAATTCTCGTAGGAGTTCTAAATTGATTATTTATTTTTACTTCCCGAGCGTAAGCAAAGGAAGTATTGTAATCGAGTCCGTCGGCCGACTCTCTACTTTTACGTTTTCTCGATCTTTCATGACCCCTAGAAGACGAAGAAATAGGTCTCCCATTTCCGTCTGTCTGTCCGTCTGTCCGTCCGTCTGTCCGTCTGTCCGTCCGTCTGTCCGTCTGTCCGTCCGTCTGTCCGTCTGTCCGTCTGTCCGTCCGTCTGTCCGTCTGTCCGTCTGTCCGTCTGTTGTCCCGGATTTTTATTAGACAGATAATCTCCGAAAGTACTAGACCGATTGTTGTGAAATTTTGTACTTATATTAAGAATATCATGTAGATGGTAAAACGCTAACCAAAATTTGTTGAATCATCCCCACCACTAAAGCGATGACGTCACTTCAAAATTGTACATAATAAATGGGTTTTCAATTGTATAAAATAACATAGTCCTACACATGTAGTTTACAACTCTGAATCGACTTTTCACCCGAAACGTCCAGATTTTTGGAAAAAAAATCAAAATTATAAAACAACATTTTGAAATTTAATTTTTAATCTGCTAACCAGAATGCTTTGAAATGTTGCAGATGTTTTAAGGCTATAAAGAGCATCATAAATCTTTAGTCAAAAAATATTTGCTTATCCCCTCCAAAAACTTGATGACGTCAGCTCAAAAGTTTGTGGAATAAATCATATCTAAAATGTACAAAATATGATGAGTCTGTACTTGTGATCTATCACTCCATTCATATTTTTTGGATTTGCATATACAGGGTGACTCAAAAAAATTAATGAATGCGTAAATATATTTTATTGATTTAATCAGGAACTACAAAACCGAATGCTCTGAAATCTTGCAGATGTTTTAAGGTCATAAAGAGCATAATAAATTTTTAGTCAAAATATATTTGGTTATCTTCTACAAAAAACTGATGACGTCAGCTCAAAAGTTTTCCGAATAAATCGTATCTAAAATGTACAAAATATGATGAGTCTGTACTTGTGATTTATCATTCCATTCATATTTTTGGATTTGCATATGCAGGGTGACTCAAAAAAATTAATGAAGGCGTGAATTTATTTTATCGATTTAATCAGGAATTACAAAACCGAATGCTTTGAAATCTTGGGAATATTTTAAAGTTATTATAAGCATGGTAAACTTTTGTTCAAAATGTATTTGTTCATCCCTCCTAAAAAAATTGATGACGTCACCCTTAAATTTTGCTGAATAATTCCTATCTAAAATGCAAAAAATATGATGAGTTTGTACTTGTGATTTATCATTCCATTCATATTTTTTAGATTTCCTTAAGAGGTGGTTCAAAAGAATTAATGAAGTCAATTTATTTTATTGATTAAATTAAAGGCAACACTTATTATTAGTATTACACCCCAACCAACCCAATTTGGTAGACACAAAATTTGTTAAAGGAAAAACTCGGTTGAAACATAAGGGTAGCACGCTTATTTACATCGACTTTAACATTACAGACCTGCATTTGTTTTATGCGTTCACTTGATTCCGCGAATGTGAAATAGACATGTTTATAAGCAACCAATTGTGAATTTCACCGTCAAGAATTAAAATAAAACCCAATGTTTTATATAATAAGCGGAAGTCGAACCAATAAAACCGACGGTCGTTTTGTTTACAGTTTCTCTGTTTGGCTCTCACGTATGCTGTTACGCCTGTCATCTTAAATTAACAATGTTTATACATACACGATTTTCAGTTGCCTCTGATACGTAGGTATACGTGAGTAAATTGTTTCGTTATTTTATTGATTATTACAAATCAATATTCAAACGACCCAATTCATTTTCCCGAAAATTTGAGAATATAATAATTTTATTCTTAGTATTACACTACATCTATCCCAACTGATATACGTGTCCTTGCAAAAATGTTGATGACGTCATCGCAATTTTTTTTTTAATTCCCACTATAAAAATGTAATGAGAAAAAAAACACAATAGGCATGCAGTCGTCAAGTTTCCGACAGCGAGGGAAGTACTGTCTAAACTCTTTAGACCAATTTTTATTAGTGAGTCGTGATGAAAAATGCTTTGGGAGTTTTGGTGAAGTCAGAACACTAATTTCCCCCACGTATAGCATCTAAGGGTACCGCCCTAGATTCATCCTATTACACTTGACACGCTAAATTGCTCTCGTCCTCCCCTAACAATAACACCAGTCACTAATTAAGCGATAATCAACAGCGTCTGCCAATTATTACAGTATCCTCATAACCGTTCTGATATTTTTATCCGATGGAAACAAGTACGTCATCAAAAAAAAAAAGATGTTTTCCAAAAATTTGACAACAATCACTCAGACGACAGACAGACAGACACCAGGGCCTCCTCAGACTTTCCCTCTCCGACTTAAGTATCCGTCAGAACTCACGCCGTTTAATTGCAAACCAAACACATCCTCCGCACAAAGCCGCCCTTTCAAAGCCCTCAATGCTGTTTATTTCCGGTGTTCCCGCAGTCTTCCTCCCGGCGACTCGTCGCCGCCTCGCTGAGCCACTCAGCCTAACTTCTTTGTGTCGAATTCAGTTGTGCCTTTTGTGTCATCACGCATGGGTTACTTTGAGGAGCCATGACCGCCCACATAGTTCCCAGATTTGACCGCTCGCTGCCATTTACGTACCCACACTTTCGGTCCGAGTTGTTAGTGCCCGTATCACCAGCGTCCTCCGGCCAGTCGAAATCAATTACCGTCCTCATCAACAGTCTCCAAGATGTTTTTATTATTCAGAGGTCGTAACTCAGCGAGGGGCTCGTAAAAAGTGGCAATAATTTTTCGGTTTCGGCCCGGCCATGGGCTAAAGTAAAACAAAACCGGATGAGAGGGGGGGTAGCAGTCGACCTACTCGGAATTGGCTTTACGGGCCGATTGTCGGCTTTTAAAATCCCCAAATCCGACCGAACTCAATCATCAATAGACCGACTGGGTGTTTGTTGAACACGTTTTGGGTTATTTATTTGGCGGGCCGGCGGGGACGGGAAGACAATCGGGGAGCGGCGGGTTGGGACGGGCACGCGTTTATGGTAGAGGTACGAGGGGGAGTCAGAAACAGATTTCGACTACTTAGTTGTTGTTTCTCGCTTCGGTGTTTAGTCCTTCTGGGTACCCCTCGTATACACTAATAAGCGAACAAGGCGCTCAATAACGACGGCACATGTGTTACAAAAATGCCGGGTCTTCTTGGTGGCCTCTCTTGTCACAAGTTTTTGTTTATCTGCAGGAAGCACCCGTAAATAAATAAAGCTTCCGGTCATTTTTTTCTTGTGTGATTTATTGGAGTGGTTTAGGGTGATTTCTTCAGTAAATGGGATTGTAGTGGCAGTAAATCTCTGATAGTGATAACTCTAATCTATGTCACTGATAAAAGAGAGACCTGATTTAAATTTCCATTAAACGCCAAAAACGGGAATTAGATTTTTTGAAATGAAAAATATGTAAAAAAAATAGGGACTAAATTTTTAAGCTTATTCCGAAAATTGCCTGAAAATCCACAAAAAATCATACTTATTTATAGGAATGATGGCTTTATTAAGGAAAATAATCCCAGGTTAATATGATGACTGGTTCACGAAATATACTTTTTAAAGTAAAATTTTTAAAATATCTCAAAAATTGGTATATTTCATTTTGGAAATTTTGTAAAAATGGTAGGAATTTTCGAAAAACTGAAGGTTTAGTTGACTTCACAGGATCGAAATCAACAAAAAAATCTTGTCTGCTAAATTTCGAAAAAACTCGTGAAAGGGTCCAAAATTTCGTAAGTTATGGAAACATTGATCTATCCTAAACTTGTGTAAAAATTCATAAAAAAATCTGGGAGATACATTCCGAGGAGCTGAATCCAAAAATATCGCGTGTTGAAGGTACCGGTCCAAGATTGAGGGCTATCATTGAAAATTCCGGATTAATCGTGACATTTTTGTTGAGTATGTTTTTAGCGCGATTCCGGAAAAACTGGACGTCCAAAAATTATGAAAAAAATCATGCTTACGCACGAATGATGGATTTATTACGAAAAATAATTTCAAGTGGATACGATGACTCACTTTCGATATATGCTTTTTTGAATTAAAATTTTTTTTAAATACTCGTATCTCAAAAACTGCTGTATTTTACATATTTTGAAAATTTTGAAAAAATGGTAGGAATTTTCGAAAAATTAAAGGCTTAGTTGACTTCACAGGATCGAAATCAACAAAAAAATCTTGTTTGTTAAATTTCGAAAAAAGGTCCAAAATTTCGTAAGGTGTGAAAAAATTGATCTTATTCCGAAATTGCCTGAAAATCCAAAAAAATTCTGGGAGGTACATTTTGACGAGCTGAATTCAAAAATATATCGTGTATTAGTCCCAGTCTAAAATTGAGAACTATTATCGACAAATCCGGACTAATCGTGGCATTTTTGTTCAGGATGTATTTAGCGCGATTCCGGAAAAACTGGACTTCCAAAAATTATGAAAAAAATCATGCTTGCGCAGGAATTATCGTTTTATTAAAGAAATTAATCCGAAGTTGATACGATGACTGGTTCTGGAAATATGTTTCATCAAAATCAAATTTTTAAAATATTTCAAAAATTGCTATATTTCATTTTGGAAATTTTGGAAAAATGGTAGGAATTTTAGAAGAACTGAAGGCATATTTGACTTCACGGGATCGCAATCAACAAAAAAAATGTTTTTGTAAAATTTCGAAAAAGTTCGAGAAAAGGTCCAAAATTTCGTAAGATATTGAAAAATTGTTTTTATTCCGAAATTGCCTAAAAATAAAAAAAAATTCTGGGAGGTACATTTTGACGAGTTGAATCCAAAAATATGTCGTGTTAATGGTCCTGGTCCGAGACTGAGGACTATTATTGAAAAATCCTGACTAATCGTAAATTTTGGAAAAATGGTCGAAAGTTGTGAAAAACTGAAGACGTAGATGACTTCACAGGCTCGAAATCGACAAAAAAAATGTTGTTTGTTAAGGTTCTAAAAATCTCGAGAAAAAGTCCAAAATTTCGTAAAATATGGAAAAATTGATCTTTTTGCGAAATTGTCCAAACATGCATAAAAAATTCTTGGGGATACATTTGGACGAGCTGAATCCAAAAACATGACCTGTTGATGGTCCCGGTCCAGGATTGAGGACTGTTATTGAAAAATCCTGACTAACCCTAGCATTTTTGTTAATGATGTATTTAGCGCGTTTCCGGAAAAACTGGGAGTACAAAAATTATGAAAAAAATCATGGTTACGCGGGATTGGCAGTTTTATTAAGGAAAATAATCCGAAGTTGATACGATGACTGATTCTGGAAATGTGTTTCAAAAAAGTCAAATTTTTAAAATATTTCAAAAATTGCTATATTTGATTTTGGAAAT
Organism: Zophobas atratus; assembly: GCA_022388445.1. Taxonomy (NCBI): domain Eukaryota; kingdom Metazoa; phylum Arthropoda; class Insecta; order Coleoptera; family Tenebrionidae; genus Zophobas; species Zophobas atratus. The sequence goes on from CM039449.1 coordinate 5,798,527, forward strand.
TTTGAAGTAATGGTAGGAATTTTGGAAGAGCTGAAGGCATATTTGATTTCACGTGATCGAATTCAACAAAAAAATCTTCTTTGTTAAATTTCGAAAAAGCTCGAGAAAAAATCCAAAATTTCGTAAGGTATTGAAAAATTGATCTTATTCCGAAATTGCCTAAAAATCAAAAAAAAATTCTGGAAGGTACATTTTGACGACCTGAATCCAAAAATATATCGTGTTAAGAGTCCCGGTACAAGATTGAGAACCATTATCGAAAAATCCGGAGTAATCGTGGTATTTTTGTGAAGGATGTATTTAGGGCGATTCCGGAAAAACTAGAAATACCAAAATTATGAAAAAAATCACGCTTATGCAGGAATGAACATTTTATTAAGGAAAATAATTCCAAGTCGGTACGACGACTGGTTTTCGAAATATATTTTTTTAAACTAAAATTTTTAAAATATCTCAAAAATTGGTATATTTCATTTTGGAAATTTTGGAAAAATGGTAGAAATTTTTGAAAAAGTGAAGACGTAGTTGACTTCACAGGATTGGAATCAGCAAAAAAATGTTGTTTGTTAAGTTTCCAAAAAGCTCGAGAAAAAGTCCAAAATTTCGTAAAATATGGGAAAATTGATCTTTTTCTGAAATTGTCTAATAATTCATAAAAAATTCTTGGGGATATCCAAAAATCCAAAAACATGACCTGTTGATGATCCCGGTCCAGAATTGAGGACTATTATTGAAAAATCCTGACTAATCCTAGCATTTTTGTTAATGATATGTTTAGCGCGATTCCGGAAAAACTGGAAGCACAAAAATTATGAAAAAAATCATACTTACGCAGAAATAGTGGTTTTATTAAGGAAAATAATCCGAAGTTGATACGATAACTGGTTCTGGAAATATGTTTCATCAAAATCAAATTTTTAAAATATTTCAAAAATTGTCATATTTCATTTTGGAAATTTTGGAAAAATGGTAGGAATATTGGAAGAGCTGAAGGCAGATTTGATTTCATGAGATCGAAATCAACAAAAAAATATTATTTGTCAAATTTCGAAAAAGCTCCAGAAAAGGGCCAAAATTTCGTAAATTTTTGAAAAACTGATCTTATTCCGAAATTGCCTAAAAATCCAAAAAAACTCTGGAAGGTACATTTTAACGACCTGAATCCAAAAATATATCGTGTTAACAGTCCCGGTACAGGATTGAGAACCATTATCGAAAAATCCGGAGTAATCGTGGTATTTTTGTGAAGGATGTATTTAGGGCGATTCCGGAAAAACTGGAAGTCAAAAATTATGAAAAAAATCATGCTTATGCAGGAATGAACATTTTATTAAGGAAAATAATTCCAAGTCGGTACGACGACTGGTTTTCGAAATATATTTTTTTAAACTAAAATTTTTAAAATATCTCAAAAATTGGTATATTTCATTTTGGAAATTTTGGAAAAATGGTAGAAATTTTTGAAAAACTGAAGACTTAGTTGACTTCACAGGATTGGAATCAACAAAAAAATGTTGTTTGTTAAGTTTCCAAAAAGCTCGAGAAAAAGTCCAAAATTTCGTAAAATATGGAAAAATTGATCTTTTTCCGAAATTGTCCAAACATGCATAAAAAATTCTTGGGGATACATTTGGACGAGCTGAATCCAAAAACATGACCTGTTGATGGTCCCGGTCCAGGATTGAGGACTGTTATTGAAAAATCCTGACTAACCCTAGCATTTTTGTTAATGATGTATTTAGCGCGATTCCAGAAAAACTGGAAGTACAAAAATTATGAAAAAAATCATGGTTACGCGGGATTGGCAGTTTTATTAAGGAAAATAATCCGAAGTTGATACAATGACTGGTTCTGGAAATATGTTTCATCAAATTCAAATTTTTAAAATATTTCAAAAATTGCTATATTTCATTTTGGAAATTTTGGAAAAATGGTAGGAATTTTAGAAGAACTGAAGGCAGATTTGATTTCATGAGATCGAAATCAACAAAAAAATATTATTCGTCAAATTTCGAAAAAGCTCCAGAAAAGGGCCAAAATTTCGTAAATATTTGAAAAACTGATCTTATACCGAAATTGCCTAAAAATCCAAAAAAAATCTGGAAGGTAAATTTTAACGACCTGAATCCAAAAATATATCGTGTTAACAGTCCCGGTACAAAATTGAGAATTATTATCGAAAAATCCCGAGTAATCGTGGTATTTTTGTGAAGGATATATTTAGGGTGATTCCGGAAACACTGGAAATACAAAAATTATGAAAAAAATCATACTTATGCAGGAATGAACATTTTATTAAGGAAAATAATTCCAAGTCGGTACGACGACTGGTTTTCGAAATATATTTTTTTAAACTAAAATTTTTGGCATATTTGACTTCACGGGATCGCAATCACCAAAAAAAATCTTTATTGTGAAATTTCGAAAAAGTTCGAGAAAAGGTCCAAAATTTCGTAAATTTTTGAAAAATTGATTTTATTCCGAAATTGACAAAAAAATCTAAAATAAAATCTGGGAGGTACATTTTGACGAGTTGAATCCAAAAATATCTCGTGCTAATGGTCCTGGTCCAAAACTGAGAACTCTTATTGAAAAATCCTGACTAATCGTAGCATTTTTGTTAAGAATGTATTTAGTGCGATTCCGGAAAAACTGGAAGTACAAAAATTATGAAAAAAATCGTGCTTACGTAGGAATGATGGTTTTATTACGGAAAAGAATTCCAAATCAATACGAAAAGTAGTTCTGGAAATATAATTTTTTTAAGTAAAATTTTTAAAATATCGCAAAAATTGCTATATTTCATTTTGGAAATTTTGGAAAAATGGCAGGAATTTTCGAAAAACCGAAGACGTAGTTGACTTTATGGTACCCAAATCAACAAAAAAATCTTGTTTGTAAAGTTCCGAAAAAGCTCGAGAAAAGGTGGAAAAATTTATCTTATCTAAGAATTTTCACAACCACCATTTTTCAAAGCTCACGAGAGAGTTGAAGGTTCTAAAAATTGGAAACTAATTTGAAACAAATAAAAATTCTGGCAGTCTAGTCGACTGAGAAATCATGACTTAAGTAGAGCGGCGCCATCTGTGAACGGGAAGCAAAAGTTCGTTAAGAGAACTGCTTGAAATTGTTTCTTGTTGTAATTCGACTTCGCGGCTTATTTTTCGATAAAAAACGTTAATCACGTGTTGGAATGACGTCGTTAACTTCTGGACACATAAACCAAACTAAAATAAACTGACCAATCGGGGCCGAGTTTCCCCTAAATGTTGCAAATTCTACACCCACGAGTCGCCGCTGTTGTCCACGATGCACGAATTTTATGAATCGCTTCATCAACCTTGAATAATATTCATTAATATTTTTCTATTCTATTAATAGTTTCACGCTCATCACTACACTTCTTTAAATGGAAAGACCACTTTTTCTACGATTATTCTAATACAATCCCGTAGAGTACAACAGTTCATCACACTTCCATGTGTACACATTGCAACATCGAAACAATAAAACCCAGATAATATCATTAAGAAATATGTAGACAGGAATTGTCCTCTTCCTGTTGCAAAATCTCTCTGATACCAGTACGGTAAATATTTTTCAAACGTGATTCACAGAAATATTTCACCCTGCGGCCATGCTCGGTTTGCAACGCCACTTCACAGAACTGAAGACGTCTCTATAATAAAATCGTTTCCACATTTCGAGGCTCTCGCTGAATTATTAAAACCGTGTCAGAGCGGACGCCGATACTCAGTCATTGTTTTCTGATCATTCCAATCAGACATTAATATGATTGCGGGTCACTCGGTAATTATAAGTGTGTTCATTTTGAGATTTAGCGTGAGCGGATTTCCAGTGAATCCGCCTGAAAATGCCAAAGTACCGTCTCCGAAAGTGGTAAGTTATGATTTTTGGAAAAATCGTACTATTAGTTGTAATTTTTCTATTAAAAACAAAAATGCAGAAATGTATGTACCCAAATATGAATATAAATGTGTTTACGGTACTATCTCGTTACCTTCAGAATTGATAATCATAAAAATGGCATTTCAATTGTCTTCGAGCCATTTTTAGTACTTATGGAATCAAAATACTATACAAAGTATTTCAGTTGGACTTTTTGAAAAAATTTGGGTACATAGAAGAAGACGATGCCAATTCTGGTGCCCTGTACACTGAAACCGGGATCTCCGAGACTCTCAAAATCGTCCAGAGATATGGCGCTATTGAGGAAACTGGAGTCCTAGATAACGCGACCCTTCACTTAATGTCGTCCCCTCGATGTGGTGTCCGCGACATTGTTAAACCCAAACGGGGCAAACGATACGTCCTGGGTTCCGAAGGCTGGGACAAACGGACCATAACTTACTTGTAAGGACCTTACACAGTCCACACACCCAAATTTTTCTAAAATGGTCATTCCAGCATAGCTAACTGGTCACCCAAACTAGGCGAAGACTCCGTCACCAAGAACATCCAACTAGCGTTGGACACGTGGGGCAAATACGGTCACTTGAGGTTCCAAAAAGCGGCTACTCCAGACGCCGACATAATTGTGGCTTTCGGGAGTAGCTACCATGGTGATAGGTTCCCGTTCGATGGGCCTGGGAATATCCTAGCACACGCGTTTTTTCCAAATGAGGATCAAGGTTTCGGGGGGGATATCCATTTCGATGCTGATGAAGAGTGGAAGGATGGGTGGAAAGAAGAGGATGAGGAAGGAATGGACTTTTTGACTGTGGCGGTCCATGAACTAGGACATTCATTGGGTTTGTCGCACTCAATTGATTTGAATTCGGTCATGTTTCCCTATTATCGGAGGAATGAAATCGGGGGGTTGCCCCAATTAGGGTACGACGATATTCTAGGAATGTATGAACTATATAGTAAGTGGTGGTACTAAAAGTACTCGTGTCTAACTAATACTGGTTTCAGTTCGTAGAAACATAAAGGATGACAACTACATTCCGACGACGGATAATGGTGGATTTGAAACGACCACCACGTCTAGTACGAGTCGTACCACACATGACCCTAGTACTACTAGTGGTGTTACATTCACCACTGAAACCACGACCGAACCACAGTACACCACTAACTTTGGAAACGACAATTCAACCTCAATTCTATACACCGGCGACGACGAATCCGTAGACATTCACCGGTACCACGACCCCAAACACACCGTACCATCCACAAATTCGCCGAGTTTACCCTACATATGCCACGGTCGCTTCGACGCAGTGGCGGTACTAAGACAAGAAATCTTCATTTTTAAAGAACGGGTACTTCTGCAAAAATCACCAAAAACTAAACTAAATTTTTCGTTATAGTATGTTTGGAGACTGAAGGATTTGGGTAAAGTAGACCCCGGATACCCACTTTTGATTACCCAAATGTTCCCCGATCTTCCGACTTCCATCGATCAAATAGACGCCGCGTACGAGAGACCAGATGGGATGATCGTGTTATTCACCGGGGATATGTTTTGGGTCTACGATGGTAAAAGTTTCGTGGAAAATAGCCCAAAACCACTTAGCTATTATGGGTTGCCGCCAAATATAGACAAAATCGATGCCGTGCAAAACTGGGCTAGAAATGGTGAGTCGAAACGTGTCTAGATGTCTGAACACCCATTTTTTTAGGTAAGACATACCTATACAAGCAAAAATATTCTGGAGGTACAACGAAACGGCACAAACGATGGATGAGGGTTACCCTATGGATATGCAGCGTTGGAAGGGGGTACCACACAACCTGGACGCAGCTACAACCTGGAAAGGTACAACCTACTTCTTCAAAGACGAGTTATACTGGAAATTTGATAACCAATGGATTACCATTACCGACCAGTCGCCGCTACCATCACCCCAGTTGTGGCTAGGTTGTCCAGAAGACGAGCGATCTCTAGCCAGATTGTAAAACAAAAACTCTGTTTACGAATTCTTACAAAAATAAATTTATTGTGTTTACAATATTACTTTGGCAAAATTTTGTCGTATAGCAGTTTTAATTCATCCCAAAACACCAGACAGAGGACAGTGTGAGGACCCAGTCTTAAGTACATCGGGCCTACCCCTTTATAGAACGCCGAGAGACCTTCGGACTTAAAAATTTTGACCACACAGTCCAAGTAGTTGCCGTAGAGAATGCCTTTACCGTTTGGGTCCACAGCTGAAAACAACTTTAACGCTACTTAAGACACACGTTTTAGAAACTTACGTTGATTGTAAAGTCGGGTCATTATTAAATCGAAAGGTGTCATCATGACACTGATGGCCACACCCCCCACCATGCTACCGCAAAACGACGTCAGCAGCGGCTTCCCAGAAAAAAACTCATACTGGTTTAAAAACTCCTTGCTGTATTTGAACGACGTCAATTGGGAGACAGAACCGACGAAAGCCCTTGGAACTGAGCCCCCAGCACCACGAAACAGACCCTTAATCTAAAAACAAAACCACATTAGTACTAATAGTAAAACTAACTTCGTTAGTATAAATAAAAGACAATTTTAAGACGCTTTTATTGGTTTATTGTGACTTACTCCGCTTTTAACAAAAATATTTTTAAGTGCACTCCACGTCCCCACGTGGTTGTGTTGATACCCCACCGCTATAGCTTGGACCGCTTGAGCTTGCAGGTGCGTCTTTACCAGAAAAAACGGACTTGCGAAGTACTGTCCGATCACGCCTCCAGCTCCCCCCACCAAGACGCTTTTATAAAAAACCAAGTTTCCGTTTTTGTCGGTTATGTACCCCCGATTTTCACCAAACTGGAATGTTCCTGTAGGAAGACCACGTTACTAATGTCACTTCACCCTAAAAGTACCCTGCCTAGTCTCATTCCGTTCATTATAAGTTGAACCCACAAGGCGGGGACCAAACCTTTCTGGAGAGCCAGGACCCCGTCATTTGTGGCCACCACGTACCCGGCCTGCAGGACGTTCCTGTAATGGATCGTGTGTTGATTCTTGGCGCGAAGTTCCCCCTGGAGTTGTAAACGGGTCTTCAGGACTTCGAGGGGGTTCGTGAAAAAACAGGCCGCCATGGCGGCGGCGCCTGCTATCATGAAGTCCATGGGGGTGGGTCATGGGTAATCGCGACCTACAATACACACTGGTCACAAGACTATCAACATTTACAAGTTTTTCGAAAGTGCGTCAGTCCTTACTTAAGCGAAGTATGCGCAGTTTGAGCGCGGATTCGGTCTAGTTCAGGTGCACCGTTTCAAACTAAACTAAACCAAACAGTGAATTTGTGGTTTTGTGTGTTAACTGGTTTAAACAAGTTAATCGTGACAGAATAAGAAAGGTAAATACCTTTGTTGTGTGTTGTGTACATAGTTGTCATTGTTTAGTTCTAACAGAGATCTCTACTTACCTGCCTAAATTAGTTTGTACGTACACATATCACAAAAACTATCACTCCATACATATCACATTGTTTCTTTGACCACTGTCTCGATCGTTGTGTTGTTGTGTCATCGTCACTACTAGAGCAGAGTCCGATAACTATCGATTGCATAATCACGACTTAGACAACCCACAATACACGTGTATTACGGGTTGCATAAAACACTAACCCCTTGTTCTCTATAAATTAAAGCCATCGCTTGCCACATGTTTCGGTGTTGGTGTTGATGTCCAACAGCAATGGCTTCCGACGACTGTGTCTGCAAATGCGTCTTTACTAGAAACACAGGACTGCAAGCTAACTGTCCAGCGACTCCTCCAACACCCCCAGCCAGAACACTCTTATAAAATACTGTATTGCCTTCTTTGTCCAGAACGTAGCCTCCATCTTCCAGACTTTGGTATATACCTGGAGAGTTCAATTTTATAAAAATACCACCACAACACACTAGAGTTAACCTAGTCGGACTCCGTTCATGATAAACTGCACCCACAAAGCCGGAGATAGACCCTTCTGAAGGGATAGAACACCATCGTGTTTCACTATACTATAGGTGGCATGGAAGATGTTCCTGTAGTGTACTGCATACTGACCCTTGGCGCGCAGTTCCCCTTGTAGTTGCATCCGGGTCTTCAGGACCTCCAAAGGGTTGGAGAAGAAACCAGCACCCACGGCTGCCACCCCAGCGATCACGAAATCCATTTGGGACACTAAATCAAACTATTGCATCATTATGTTAATTTGACGTTGTTTGTGCAGAAGAAGTCTGATTATCTTATCTTGTGTGTAATTGTGTTCGTGTTGAAAATCGAGATTGGCGTCATTGAAGGTCTTAATAGATTACAGAAGCAATTTGGTGGCTAAACATTTCAGGATAAAGACAATACGGTACTTACGGGGAGATTTTTTTCTAATATAACAATGTACTTTTCAACTTCGATTTGATCAGAATAATGAGGTATTGTTGTTTTTATGTTAAATCTACCCATAAATGCAATGTAATTAACGACCCTGCAGTAGATAAAGGTAATATGTAATAATCACATTTCCATATCTATGTTTTATTATTCGAACTTGTACATTAAAAATGGCTCGATGTAATCGCAGGAGCCAGGTGGTACCATAAAATTCTATTGTTCAAAAGTCCATTCGGGATACTTTTAATTGTCACATTTCGTATTTTAGGAACGTTATTAAACGGATCATTTAGGTACGTAATCTGTATATCAAGATATTGTGTTTTTTATTTACATATTCTTAATAGAAAGCGTTGCATGATGGCCAGTGGCGGCGTAGCTCGGTTTGGTACCCAGGGCGGTCTACACATACTCAGAAAAAAAGACAAAATATAAGCCCCGCCCACCCACCCTATCGCAATTGTGATGATTTTTTTATTCGCCGTGAACCAAGGGGGCGGAGCTTAACTGCAAAATCCTTATTTGTCGTTCATAGAATACTATGTATATTAAGAAAAAATTAAAGAAAAAGAATAAGCCCCACCCATGCCTGACCTGATCTAAACAGTAATGAAGTTGTTATTCTTTGCAAAATCCACAAAAATTTACCATTTTAAACGTGTTTTACGTTTCTAGGAATAGAAGAAATCATCACAATTCAGATGGGGCGGGTGGGTGGGGTAAATATTTTGTTTTTTTTTCTTAATATACTTAGTATTCTTTGAATAACACGATATTCAAAACATGGTTTTAATTTCTTGTAAAGAAATATGTATTTTGCAGTTAATCTCTGCCCTCTTGGTTCACGTCGAATAAAAAAAATGATCACAATTGAGACAGGGCGGGTGGGCGGGCTTACATTTTGCAATATGAAATATCGATTTTGCAATAGGCTCCGCCCTATAATTGCAAAATTTATATTTCTTTGCAAAGTGTACATTTTAACCATCTTCTAAGTTTTTTGTTGTGAAAAGATGACTTATGTATATTAAGAAAAAAAATACAAAATATAAGCCCCGCCCACCCACCCGATCTCAATTGTGATAATTTTTTTAATTCGCTGTAAACCAAGAAGGCGGAGCTTAACTGCAAAATTCTTATTTCTCTAGAGAAATTAAAAACATGTTTTTGAGTAAGTATCGTGTTATTCCAAGACTACTATGTATATTACGAAAAAAATAAAGCCAAAGATTAAATTTCTAAGAATAAAAAAATCATCACAATTGAGATGGGGTGAGTGGGCGGGGTTCATATTTTGCCTTTTTTCTTAATATACGTAGTATTCTTTGAACAACATGATACTCAAAAACATGTTTTTAATTTCCTGTAAAGAAATAAATATTTTGCAGTTAAACTTCGTCCCCTTGGTACAAGGTGAATAAAAAAAAATTATCACAATCGAGACAGGGTGGGTGGGCGGGCTTACATTTTACCTTTTGGTCTTAATACATATGTGTAGACTTCTTTTCACAACATGAAACTTAAAACATGTTTAAACTGGAAAATTGGTATAGGGAAATACGATTTTGTAATAAGACTCCCCCTCATAATTGCAAAATTCATATTTCCTTGCAAAAACCATTTTAACCATGTTTTAAGTTTCCTGTTATGAAAAGATGGCTCTGTATATCAAGAAAAAAAAAGTTAAAATATAAGTCCCGCCCACCCGCCCTGTCTCAATTCTGATGATTTTTTTATTCGTCGTGAGCCAAGGGGACGGAGCTTAACTGCAAAATCGTGATTTCTCTACGAAAAATTAAACACATGTTTTTGAGTATCGTATTGTTCAAAGAATAATATGTATATTAAGAAAACAATAAAGCCATAGATTAGGCCCCACCCATACCCGCTCCGATCTCAATTCTCAATTTTGACGAACTTTTTCATTGATTGTCATATCGAGGGGCGGGGCTTAATTGAAAGAGCCATATTTGTCCACAAGAATTTACCATTTTAAACATGTTTTGGGTTTCTTGTTCTGAAAAGACGACTACGTGTATTAAGAAGAAAGGCAAAATATAAGCCCCGCCCACCCGCCCGATCTCAATTGTGATGATTTTTTTTAATCCTCGTGAGCCAAAGGGGCAGAATTTAAAAGCAAAATTCTCTATTTCTCTACGAGAAATTACCATGTAAGACATTTTTTTGAGTATCGTGTTATTCGAAGAGTACTATGTATATTAAGAAAAAAATAAAGCTAAAGATTAAGCCCCACCCATACCTGCCCTAATGTAAAAATTCATATTTCCTTACAAAAAGTTATCATTTTAAACGTGTTTTAAATGTCCAAGAATAAAAAAAAATCATCACAATTGCGATGGGGTGGGTGGGCGGGGATTATATTTTGCTTTTTTTCTTAATATACGTAGTATTCTTTGAAAAACAATTCTCAAAAACATGTTTTTAATCTCTAGTAAAGAAATAAGAATAGCGGTAGGGCGGGTGGGTGGGCTTACATTTTACCTTTTGGTTTTAATATGTGTAGACTTCCGCCCCATAATTGCAAAATCCATATTTCCTTGCAAAAATATACCATTTGAACCATGTTCTAAGTTTCTTGTTGTGAAAACTTATATATATATTAAGGAAAAAAAAACAAAATATAAGCCCCACCCACCCACCCTATCGCAATTCTGATGATTTTTTTATTCGTCGTAAGCCAAGGGACGGAGTTTAATTGTAAAATCCTTATTTTTCTCAGCGACATTATTTTTACTTTCCAAGCGTAAGCGAAGGAAGTATTGTAATCAAGTTCGTCGGCTGACTCTCTACTTTTACATTTTCTCGACGTTTCGGTCTGTCTGTCTGCTGATAAAGCTGATTTTCGCAAAAAACATACCCTCTAAGAAAAGAAAGGGAGGGTGGGCGGGGCTAGTACTTGCTAAGACAAGACTGACTTTGGCAGATGAGATATTCTCTCAGAAAAGAAAGGGCGGGTGGGCGGGGCTAGTACCTGCTACGATAAAACTGACTTTGGCAAATGACATACCCTCTAAGAAACGAAAGGGTGGGTGAGCGGAGCTAGTACCTTCTAAAATAAGATCGATTTTAGCAAATGACGTATCCTATAAGAAATTTAATTAAAATATTGTAAGAAAAAACACTCAAGACTTTTTCAGATTCGTAAAAAGTAAAACACTAAAAGCTCAAAAGATTTTTTCAAGTTCATCCAGCAACAAAACACCAAATTTAAATTTATCCGAAAGTAAAACACTCACTTTTCGGACAGAAAAACTGTCTCTAACCGAAATTAACTAAATATTCTCTTTTTCGAGTAGAATTCGTCTATAAATTCTTCCAACTCTTCTAAAATTCTAGCGAACTTTTGATTTCGTTCTGCAGTTCTAGCTCTACAAATAAATCAGAAGTGTATAATTTCAGATTTCTAGACAGAATTCTTCTAGAATAATCTCGAACCAAATTAATTACGCTCCGTGTTCAATTTTAACCCTGAAGGCGAAATTCTTCTACATCTATATAAAAAAGAATTTTTTGCTTTATTTTGTGTGTGATATTTGATATTTGACATTTGACATTATACAACAACACAAAAGGAAAACTAACCTCACCCACTCTGAATTTAATTGACATGAAAATTGAACTTTGTGTTGTCGGTGATTAGACCTACGCTTAAAAAAATTTCAAAGCTCATCTATCACCTTTTTTTCATCACTTATTTTATTGCTCATTGGTTTTTGAATTTCATTGGCTTATTTTATTTACTGTGAGATGAAAATTGAATTTTAGTTTATTAAATTGTCCAATTCTACCCTTAAAAAAATTCGAAGTGGCCTCGCCCGCCCACCCTGAACACCACAATTGAGATGGGGTGGGTGGGCGGGGTTTATATTTTGCCTTTTTTCTATATATACATAGTATTCTCTGAATAACACGATACTCAAAAACATATTTTTAATTTCTTCTAAAGAAATAAATATTTTGCAGTTAAACTCTGTCCCCTTGGTACAAGGTGAATAAAAAAAATCATCACAATCGAGACAGGGTGGGTGGGCGGGCTTACATTTTACCTTTTTGTTTTAATGTGTGTAGACTTCTTTTCACAACATGAAACTTAAAACATAGAAATGAAAATTTGTATAAGGAAATGGATTTTGCAGTAGACTCCGCCCCATAATTACAAAATCCATATTTCCTTGCAAAAAATTTACCATTTTAACCATGTTCCAAGTTTCTTGTTGTGTAAAGATGACTTGTATATATTAAGAAAAAAAAAAAAAAAACAAAATATAAGCCCCACCCACCCACCCTATCGCAATTCTGATGATTTTTTTATGCATCGTAAGCCAAGGGACGGAGTTTAATAGTAAAATCCTTATTTATCTCAGCGACCTTATTTTTACTTTACAAGCGTAAGTGAAGGAAGTATTGTATCAAGTCCGTCGGCTGACGTCTACTTTTACATTTTCTCGACGTTTCATGACGCCTAAGTACGAAGAAATAAGTCTCCCGTTTCGGTTTGTCTGTCTGTCTGCAGTCCCGATTTTTTTTTTTTGTATGTTTTTGCAGAGTGATTCTTGTGTAAGTACTGTCTAGCTTGGTACTTGGGGCGGACCGCCCCCACCGCCCCACCTTTACGCCGCCACTGATGGATGGCCGAGTCATGCTAACCACTATTTGAAAGTATTCACAGTCCGAAAAAAAAAGACCAAACTACTTCGCTTTATTAAAAGATAACCGTTGTAGTTCCGATATTGCCACTTACGTAATACCACAATTACGCTTTATTATGACGACGTTTCTGTACGTGGTGGGGACAATAATTCAGCTGTCTAGCCCGCTCGAGATCATGTTAATAAATTTATATCACAAACATTAATAGACGCAGATTATCGTCACCACAATATCAATTATTTGTTTTAGGGCTAAATCCTCAACATGGATTTCGCTATAGGCGGCGCAGCCGCCGTCTGCGCAGGCTTTTTCACCAACCCTTTGGAGGTCATGAAAACCCGGATGCAGCTCCAAGGGGAGCTACGAAGCAGAGGCCACCATGCCGTCCACTACAAGAACGTGTTTCACGCTGGGTACGTCATCGCGAAACATGATGGTATTCTGGCCCTTCAAGCCGGGTTAGTACCAGGATTGTGGTTTCAGCTGGTACTGAACGGGTACCGCTTTGGTAAAGATGGAATTTTCTCTCACATTAAGTGTGATTTATTTAGTTTTTTCAAGGGTTGTACCAAATTCTTGACGATAAAGGCTACATGAAAGACAACAAGGGCAAACTCGTGTTTTATAAAAGTTTGTTGGTTGGGGGCTTCGCAGGGGCTACTGGTGCTTTCATTGCTAGCCCTTTTACCTAATCAAGACACATTTACAGTCGCAAGCTTCCAAGGAAATCGCTTTCGGGCATCAGTACCATTATAAAGGTACGTGGTCTGGACTTTGGGGGATTTTTAAAGAACAAGGGGTAATTCAGTCGGTTTTCATTTACCAGAAAGTAGTGGCTTTTGTTGTAGGTAAAGGGACTATTTCGGGGTGGTTCTTCAGCAGTACCACGAGCTTTCGTGGGTTCCACGTCGCAGCTTACGTCGTTCGCTTACTGTAAAGAGTTTATGCGGAAGTACGACATTTTGCAGAACTCGCCTTTGATTATGAGCTTTGTGGCAAGTATGGTTGGAGGTGTTGCCATTAGTGTGATGATGACACCGTTTGATTTAGTATCAACACGACTGTACAATCAAGGTATAAACGATAGGTCAACAGACTTCGTCGTACAATTTTGACTTGCAGGTGTCGATCAGTTTGGTAAAGGGTTGTTATACACGGGTTACACCGACTGTGTTATCAAAATCTGGAAAACTGAGGGCTTCCCAGGGTTCTATAAAGGTCTAGGTGCTAGTTATTTTAGGTTAGGACCCCACACTGTGTTATGTTTGATGTTTTGGGACGAGTTCAAAGAATTATACAATAAAATAAAATAAATAAAGCATTTTTGTCATAGTACTTTTATTTTGCAATCTAGGGAAGTTAATAAATCACTGCCTAATATTTCTCCGAAAAATCATCAAGGTTGCTGATAAGATTAAAAATATTTATATCGATTATTCAGAGTCATGTTTATACCGAAGGTCAACCGGCTAAATAAAGTGACCCAATAAGACGGGACTTAAATTGTCATAGGACGCACGTGATCCTTTTTGTGTTCACAATTAATAATTACATAACAAAATTGTCACAACATGTTTTCTAAGCACGCAAACAGGATCAATCGTTTCGTATGTGCCAGCAAGCACTGTAAGTGTTTACCAATCTTTAAATTTTAAATCACTTTTGTAAGTTTTAGATGCCACTCAGTCAAAAATTTTGGTCGACAAACCCATCGTCGAAATCGACGGTGACGAAATGACCAAGCTAATTTTCGACGAAATCAAACAAAACTCTTGTTCCCGTTTGTGGAAGTCAAGCGCGACTACTACGACTGCAGCATAACCAACAGGTACTAAAGTGGTACTGTTTCGTCATTCACAGGTGTCGATTTTTAGAAACCAAACCCAGAACCAAGTGTCTAAGGATGCCGCTGCGGCCATTCTAAAGCATAATGTGGGTGTTCAAGTGCTCGACGATAACACCAGACGAGGAGAGGGTTAAGGGTGAGTACTACTTCGTTGGGTTGTGTCACCTAAACACCAGAGTTTAATTTAACGCAAATGTGGCCTAGTCCCAATGGGATGATCCGTAACGCGCTTAATGGTACCCAGTTTAGAGAGTCAATTATTTTCAAAAACGTGAACAAGTACGTGCCGGGGTGGACGAAGCCCATCATCATGGGACGACACACATTTGGGGACCAGTATGGTGGGAAAGACGTGACAATTAAAAAACCATCAAAGGTTTGATTAATCAAACAACGATTTGTATTATTGTAGTCGCGTTGTAGATTTTTATTACAATTAAGTCAGACGATGGTACCGAAGACTCAGTTGAAGCTTTTAGTTACAAAGGCAAAGGGGTTGCAATGTTGACTTTCAACACCGAAGACAGCATCCGATCGTTCGCCTTTCGTGCTTCAGAATGGCTCTAGAACGCAATTACCCTCTATATTTTGCCACCAAAAGTACCCTTTTGAAACAATACGACAAGCTCTTCAAGAAGTGTTCTAGACGTCTACGAGAAGTACGTTTCGTACTAAGACGAATCGCAATGTTCAAATTTTTGGGTTTCAGGGACTTCAAAACACAGTTCGAGCAAGCCAATTTGACTTTCGAGTTGCGACTATTGACGATATGGCAGCCCAAGCGATGAAGTCTTCTGGTGGTTTCTCTGGGCTTTGAAAAGCTACGATGGGGATGTCCTTTCCGACGTGGTGGGTCAAGGTTTTGGTTCCATGGGTTTGATGATACACAGTTTGGTATCCCATGATGGTAAAACCGTCATGACTGAGCCTGCGCATGGAACTGTGACACGACACTATCGGTAAATGGGTTCATTTTGTCCGATTTTTGTAACTTTGGAAATTGAAGGGAACACCAGAAAGGGGTGACGACGTCGACAACCCCATATCGTCGATCTTTGCTTGGAGTAGGGGGCTTCAACATAGGGCGAAGCTCGATGGAAATGCGCAGTTGGAAAATTTTAGCAAAGCTTTGGAAAAAGCGACGATTGGAACGGTGGAAGATGGTTGGTTACGAAAGATCTGGCACCCTGTGTCTACGGGAAAAGTTTAAAGACAAGTTTTTGAGTACTTCGGAGTTTATCGACGAAGTAGTTAAACGATTGAAATAAAAACTATACACAAATGTGTTTCTTTGATAGTACTATCTTAATGACATTCATACATATTCATTTATAATTGGCTTAGTCTGGAAAATGTCAGTGTGTAAACAATGGTGAATAAAGTGTTACTGTTGTTGTGTTTTCTGCAAGCTGTGACCAAGGTACTACCATTAATAAATTCGTAACAAGTACTACTTTTTTTGTTTCAATTGAAGTTAACAGTTCACACCGAAACCAACCCACCGTAGAGACCTCTCATGGTAAAATAAAGGTACGATTTTACGAACCCGGCAGCCACCACATTCACAGTACTACGCTTTCAAAGGCATCCCCTACGCCAAACCACCCTTGAACCATTTACGTTTCAAAGTAAGACACTTCATTTTCCTGATTTTCCAAACGAAACTGCTTCTTTAGCCACCACAAAATCCAAATCCTTGGAACGGCGTCAAACGGTGCCAAAAATTCGGAAATCCTTGTCTACAAATTAGCAAAACTGATGGTTCTGTTATCGGAAGTGAGGACTGTTTGACTTTGAATGTATTCACGAACGAGTTGGACGTCACAAGGTTGAAGCCGGTGATGTTCTGGATCCATGGAGGTGCTCATTTGAGAGGTCGGGTTCGCTCTATGGACCTGACTATTTGGTTGAAAAATCTATTGTTTTGGTGACTGTAAACTTCCGTTTGAATTTTTTCGGTTTTTTGACGGTTAACGACGAAAATGCTTATGGAAACACGGGGATTAAGGATCAGGTAGCTGCGCTGAAATGGGTTCGGGATAATATCGCGAAATTTGGGGGAGATGCTTCCAGAGTTACGATTTTTGGGGAAAGTTCGGGAGCTAATTGTGTGTCTTTGTGCAGCTGTGTCCTAGAACTAAAGGTAGAACTATCTATGTTTGGATCACAATTTACTTCATTTTTAGGGTTTTATCATCAGGTAATAGCACAAAGTGGGTCTGCTCTTAACTCTAGATACTTACAAAGAGACCCACTTAAGTACGTCTTATAATATTGCAAATTATTTTAATGTTAGTTCTGAAACAACTAAAACTGTGGTTGAGGGTTACAAAAAATCGACGCCAAAGAGTTAACTAAAGAACCCATAGTTTCAAAGCATGGTAAGTACCATCGAGTATATATACATGGGTGTAACTTTTTTGTCAGAGGTATACCCAAATTTGCAAGCGGGTCCTTTTTATCCCATTATTGAAGTGGAAAATCCTGGCGCTATAATTACTAATAGTCCGTTTGAATTTAAAGAAATCGGGCAAACTTAACCCAGTACCTTTCATCGCTGGTTATAACACAGACGAAGGAACGCTTGGCTAAAAAGTTGCCTACGTGTTTACTGAGATTGAAAGCGCACTTTCAATTTTGTTGTAGTTGTAAATTCCACCATGAATATTAGTGATTTTGATGAAAAATACGAACTGTTTGCCCCTCGATCTTTGAACAACGAAGACAATCAAGTTTCATAGGGAAATAGTTAGAGGGTACTTTTTAGGAAATTCTTCTGCCACCAACGTTGACAAATTTTCAAAGGTGTTAACTAAAAACAATAAATAGTCATTTATTTTCTGTTTCAGTTTTTAGGGCAAGAGTTGTGGTACGTGGTATCAGAAAAGAGGCCGATTTTCAAAGAAAATACTCTAGAGGGTACTTCTACAGATTTGGTTACAAAGGAACGAATACTGCACCAGGAAAAGGTACTTTTCAGTTATTGATTTTCACTTAAACCAACCGTCAATTGAAGGAGTTGGTCATGCTGAAGAATTACAGTACTTGTTTGAAATGGAAGCTTCTAACGAAGCAACCGACCAGGATATTTTAACCCGACGACGGATGGTTGAAATGTGGACCAATTTTGCATTTTTGGGTAATATCCAAGAATTTTGAAATCCAAGACGATTTATTTGTGTGTAGGTCTCCAATTCCTGACGATACTCTAGTGTCGGGAAAACGTTTCGTGGAAAGAATGTCAAACCAGCGAGCCGTTAAATTTTTTGAAAATAGGGACCAGTGTTACCCAGGGGACAAACCCAGACGACCAAACTATCGTTTTTGGAAGGAACTTTTAATAAATTTGGTGTAGAACCTTATCAAACTTATTAAAATGTGACAATGTATAAAACACGAAATAATAAAATTCTGAATTTTCAAATTTTTCTGAAGTTTTAAAACGTGGCGGCTTCAGTTTTTCGACAATTCCTACATTTTTTTTGGTATTCCAGAAAGACCTCGATCGCGGCACATCTAGAAGGAAGTATGGGTTTAAATAGAGCCACCAGGAAGAGTGCTTGTGTTAATTTTGACATACGTTTCATCATCCATTAAATCCAGCGATTCTTTCTTCTTCAAAAGTTTGTAGAGCTTTCCGCTCCGCTTTTAGGCCCTTATTTGTTCTTCACTCCTTTTTGGTATTCTTTGCTTCTTGTAAGTCTTTATACCGTTCCTTTTTTTGACATTTTGCACTGTTCTTACACTGACACCAAATTTTTTAGCAATTTTACGCACTGACATGAATTTTTCCCATGTCACCACGTTTTCTTCAGTTTTTGGATCTGCAGGACCCTTTCTTCGGCGAGATTTCGGTAAATTTTCAAGTGTATAGTGGTTACCAAATTTATTTTCTAGCCCGCTCGAAATCATCGTCACTACAATATCAATTATTTATTTCAGGGCTAAATCCTCAACATGGACTTCGCCATAGGCGGCGCAGCCGCCGCCTGCGCTTGTTTTTTCACCAACCCTTTGGAGGTCATGAAAACCCGGATGCAGCTCCAAGGGGAGCTACGAAGTAGAGGCCACCATGCCGTCCACTACAAAAACGTGTTTCACGCTGGGTACGTCATCGCGAAACATGATGGTATTCTGGCGCTTCAAGCCGGGTTAGTACCAGGATTGTGGTTTCAGCTGGTACTGAACGGGTACCGCTTTGGTAAAGATGGATTTTCTCCCACAATAAAGTGTGATTTATTTATTTTTTTCAAGGGTTGTACCAAATTCTTGACGATAAAGGCTACATGAAAGACAACAAAGGGAAACTCGTGTTTTATATGAGTTTGTTGGTTGGGGGCTTTGCAGGGGCTACTGGTGCTTTCATTGCTAGCCCGTTTTACCTAATCAAGACACATTTACAGTCGCAAGCTTCCACGGAAATCGCTTTCGGGCACCAGTACCACTATAAAGGTACGTGGTCTGGACTTTGGGGGATTTTGAAAGAACAAGGGGTAATTCAGTCGGTTTTCATTTACCAGAAAGTAGTGGATTTTGTTGTAGGTAAAGGGATTATTTCGGGGTGGTTCTTCAGGAGTACCACGAGCTTTCGTGGGTTCCACGTCGCAGCTGACTTCGTTCGCGTACTGTAAAGAGTTTATGTGGAAGTACGACATTTTGCAGAACTCGCCTTTGATTATGAGCTTTGTGGCGAGTATGGTTGGAGGTGTTGCCATTAGTGTGATGATGACACCTTTTGATTTAGTGGCAACACGACTGTACAATCAAGGTATAAAGATAGGTCAACAGACTTTGTGGTACAATTTTGACTGTAGGTGTCGATCAGTTTGGTAAAGGGTTGTTATACACTGGTTACACCGACTGTGTTATCAAAATCTGGAAAACCGAGGGCTTTCTAGGGTTCTATAAAGGTCTAGGTGCTAGTTATTTTAGGTTAGGACCACACAGTGTGTTATGTTTGATGTTCTGGGACGAGTTCAAAGAATTATACAATAAAATAAAATAAATAGAGCTATTTTTGTCATAGTACTTTTATTTTGCAATCTAGGGAAGTTAATAAATCGCTGTCCAAATCTACGCTTAAAAAAATTCAAAGTGCCCACCCACCCTGTTTTCTTTGTGATCATTCATTTTATTGGTGAAAAAGTGGATTTTATATTGAAAAACATAGAAATCTAGACAAAAAGGGTAAAACTAACCCCACCTACCTCCGTTTTTTAATTTCATTGGCTTATTTATTTACTGAGATAAAATTTTATTTTATTTTGTCAAGTGGTCGAATCTACGAATAAGAAAAAACCTCAAAGTGGTCCCACCCACCCAGCCTTTTTTTATCACTCATTTCATTGGACGAGAGGTGGATTTTATAATGAAAAATAGTGGAATCTAGATCATAAAAGTAAAACTACCGCACCCATCTTCGTTTTTTAATTTCTTAGAGGGTATGTCATTTGCCGAAGTCAGTTTTATCGTAGCAGGTACTAGCCCCGCCCACCCGCCCATGCATTTTTTAGAGGATATCTCATCTGCCAAAGTCAGTCTTATCTTAGCAAGTGCTAGCCCCGCCCACCCGCCCTTGCTTTTCTTAGAGGATATCTCATCTGCAAAGTCAGTCTTATCTTAGCAAGTGCTAGCCCCGCCCACCCGCCCTTGCTTTTCTTAGAGGATATCTCATCTGCCAAAGTCAGTCTTGTCTTAGCAAGTGCTAGTACTTGCTAAGATAAGACTGACTTTGGCAGATGAGATATCCTCTAAGAAACGAGAGGGTGGGTGGGCGGGGCTAGTACCTTCTAAAATAAGATCGATTTTGGCAAATGACGTATCCTATAAGAAATTTAATTAAATTATTATAAGAAAAAACACTCAAGACTTTTTCAGATTCGTAAAAAATAAAACACCAAAAGCTCAAAAGATTTTTTCAAGTTCATCCAGCAACAAAACACCAAATTTAAATTTATCCGAAATTAAAACACTCACTTTTCGGACAGAAAAATTATCTCTAACCGAAATTAACTAAATATTCTCTTTTTCGAGTAGAATTCGTCTATAAATTCTTCCAACTCTTCTATAGAACTTTTGATTTCGTTCTGCAGTTCTAGCTCTACAAATAAATCAGAAGTCTATAATTTCAGATTTCTAGACAGAATTCTTCTAGAATAATCTCGAGCCAAATTAATTACGCTCGCTGTTCAATTTTAACCCTGAAGGCGAAATTCTTCTATATCTGTATAAAAAAGAATTGTTTGCTTTATTTTGTGTGTGTGATTTGATGTTTGACATTTGACATTATACAACAACACAAAAGGAAAACTAACCTCACCCACTCTGAATTTAATTGAGATGAAAATTGAACTTTGTATTGTCGGTGATTAGATCTACGCTTAAAAAAATTTGAAAGCTCATTTATCACCTTTTTTCATCACTTATTTTATTGGTCATTGATTTTTGAATTTCATTGGCTTATTATATTTACTGTGAGATGAAAACTGAATTTTAGTTTATTAAATTGTCCAATTCTACGCTTAAAAAAAATCAAAGTGTCCCGCCCACCCACCCTGTTTTCTTTGTGATCATTCATTTTATTGGTGAAAAATCTAGACAAAAAAGGTAAACCTAACGCCACCCACCTACGTTTTTGAATTTCATTGGCTTATTTATTTACTGAGATGAAAATTTAATTTAATTTTGTCAAGTTGTCGAATCTATGAATAAGAAAAAAAGATAAAGCTGATTTTGGCAAATGACATACCCTCCGAGAAACGAGAGGGTGGGTGGGCGGGGCTAGTACTTGCTAAGATAAGACTGACTTTGGCAGAGGAGATATCTTCTAAGAAAAGAGAGGGCGGGTGGGCGGGGCTAGTACTTGTTAAAATAAGACTGATTTTGGCAAATGATATACCCTCTAAGAAACGAGAGGGTGGGTGGGCGGGGCTAGTACCTTCTAAAATAAGATAGATTTTGGCAAATGACGTATCCTATAAGAAATTTAATTAAATTATTATAAGAAAAAACACTCAAGACTTTTTTAGATTCGTAAAAAGTAAAACACTAAAAGCTCAAAAGATTTTTTCAAGTTCATTCAGCAACAAAACACCAAATTTAAATTTATCCGAAATTAAAACACTCACTTTTCGGACAGAAAAAATGTCTCTAACCGAAATTAACTAAATATTCTCTTTTTCGAGTAGAATTCGTCTATAAATTCTTCCAACTCTTCTAAAATTCCATCGAACTTTTGATTTCGTTCTGCAGTTCTAGCTCTGCAAAGACATCAGAAGTATATAATTTCAGATTTCTAGACAGAATTCTTCTAGAATAATCTCGAACCAAGTTAATTACGTTCCCTGTTCAATTTTAACCCTGAAGGCGAAATTCTTCTATGTCTATATAAAAACGAATTTTTTGCTTTATTTTGTGTGTGTGATTGATATTTGACATTTGACACTATACAACAACACAAAAGGAAAACTAACCTCACCCACTCTGAATTTAATTGACATGAAAATTGAACTTTGTATTGTCGGTGATTAGATCTACGCTTAAAAAAATTTCAAAGCTCATCTATCACCTTTTTTTTCATCACTTATTTTATTAGTCATTGGTTTTTGAATTTCATTGGCTTATTTTATTTACTGTGAGATGAAAATTGAATTTTAGTTTATTAAATTGTCCAATTCTACGCTTAAAAAAAATTCAAAGTGGCCCCGCCCACCCACCCTGTTTTCTTTGTGATCATTCATTTTATTGGAGAAAAATCTAGACAAAAAAGGTAAAACTAACCCCACCCACCTCCGTTTTTGAATTTCATTGGCTTATTTATTTACTGAGATGAAAATTTAATTTTATTTTGTCAAGTTGTCGAATCTAGGAATAAGAAAAAAAGGTAAAGCTGATTTTGGCAAGTGACATACTCTCCGAGAAACGAGAGGATGGGTGGGCGGGGCTAGTACTTGCTAAGATAAAATTGACTTTGGCAGATGAGATATCGTCTAAGAAAAGAGAGGGCGGGTGGGCGGGGCTAGTACTTGCTACGATAAAACTGACTTTGGCAAATGACATATCCCCTAAAAAACGGAGAGGTGGGTGGGCGGGGCTAGCACTTGCTAAGATAAAACTGATTTTGGCAGATGAGATATCCTCTAAGAAAAGAGAGGGCGGGTGGGCGGGGCTAGTATCTGCTACGATAAATCTGACTTTGACAATTGACATACCCTCTAAGAACGAGAGGGTGGGTGGGCGGGGCTAGTACAATCTAAAATAAGATCGATTTTGGCAAATGACGTATCCTATAAGAAATTTAATTAAATTATTATAAGAAAAAACACTCAAGACTTTTTCAGATTCGTAAAAAGTAAAACACTACAAGCTCAATAGTTATTTTCAGGTTTATCCAGCAACAAAACACCAAATTTAAATTTATCCGAAATTAAATCACTTACTTTTCGGACAGAAAAATTGTCTCTAGCCGAAATGAACTAAATATTCTATTTTTCGAGTAGAATTCGTCTATAAATTCTTCCAACTCTTCTAAAATTCTGTCGAACTTTTGATTTCGTTCTGTAGTTCTAGCTGTACAAATAAATCAGAAGTGTATAATTTCAGATTTCTAGACAGAATTCTTCTAGAATAATCTCGAACCAAATTAATTACGCTCCCTCTTCAATTTTAACCCTGAAGGCGAAATTCTTCTATATCTATATAAAAAAGAATTTTTTGCTTTATTTTGTGTATGTGATTTGATATTTGACATTTGACATTATACAACAACACAAAAGGAAAACTAACCTCACCCACACTGAATTTAATTGACATGAAAATTGAACTTTGTATTGTTGGTGATTAGATCTACGCTTAAAAAAATTTCAAAGCTCATCTATCAGCTTTTTTTTTTCATCACTTATTTTATCGGTCATTGGTTTTTGAATTTCACTGGTTTAGTTTATTTACTGTGAGATGAAAATTGAATTTTAGTTTATTAAATTGTCCAATTCTACGCTTAAAAAAAATTCAAAGTGGCCCCGCCCACCCACCCTGTTTTCTTTGTGATCGTTCATTTTGTTGGTGGAAAAGTGGATTTTATATTGAAAAACAGGAAAATCTAGACAAAAAAGATAAAACTAACCCCACCCACCTCCGTTTTTGAATTTCATTGGCTTATTTATTTACTGAGATGAAAATTCAATTTTATTTTGTCAAGTGGTCGAATCTACGAATAAGAAAAAAAGATAAAGCTGTATTTGACAAATGAGATATCTTTTAAGAAAAGGAAGGGCGGGTGGGCGGGGTTAGCACTTGCTAAGATAAGACTGACTTTGGCAGATGAGATATCCTCTAAGAAAAGAAAGGGTGGGTGGGCGGGGCTAGTACTTGCTAAGATAACACTGATTTTGGCAGATCAGATATCCTCTAAGAAAATTGAGGGGGGTGGGTGGGGCTAGTACCTGCTACGATAAAACTGACTTTGGCAAATGACATACCCACTAAGAAACGAGAGGGTGGGTGGGCGGGGCTAGTACCTTCTAAAATAAGATCGATTTTGGCAAATAACGTATCCTATAAGAAATTTATTTAAATTATTATAAGAAAAAACACTCAAGACTTTTTCAGATTCGTAAAAAGTAAAACACTAAAAGCTCAAAAGATTTTTTCAAGTTCATCCAGCAACAAAACACCAAATTTAAATTTATCCGAAATTAAAACACTCACTTTTCGGACAGAAAAAATGTCTCTAACCGAAATTAACTAAATATTCTCTTTTTCCAGTACAATTCGTCTATAAATTCTTCCAACTCTTCTAAAATTCTATCGAACTTTGATTTCGTTCTGCAGTTCTAGCTCTACAAATAAATCCGAAGTCTATAATTTCAGATTTCTAGACAGAATTCTTCTAGAATAATCTCGAACCAAGTTAATTACGCTCCCTGTTCAATTTTAACCCTGAAGGCGAAATTCTTCTATATCTGTATAAAAAAGAATTGTTTGCTTTATTTTGTGTGTGTGATTTGATGTTTGACATTTGACATTATACAACAACACAAAAGGAAAACTAACCTCACCCACTCTGAATTTAATTGAGATGAAAATTGAACTTTGTATTGTCGGTGATTAGATCTACGCTTAAAAAAATTTCAAAGCTCATCTATCAGCTTTTTTTATCACTTATTTTATTGGTCATTGGTTTTTGAATTTCATTGGCTTATTTTATTTACTGTGAGATGAAAATTTAATTTTAGTTTATTAAATTGTCCAATTCTACGCTTAAAAAAAAATCAAAGTGGCCCCGCCCACCCACCCTGTTTTCTTTGTGATCATTCATTTTATTGGTGAAAAATCTAGACAAAAAAGGTAAACCTAACGCCACCCACCTACGTTTTTGAATTTCATTGGCTTATTTATTTACTGAGATGAAAATTTAATTTAATTTTGTCAAGTTGTCGAATCTATGAATAAGAAAAAAAGATAAAGCTGATTTTGGCAAATGACATACCCTCCGAGAAACGAGAGGGTGGGTGGGCGGGGCTAGTACTTGCTAAGATAAAATTGACTTTGGCAAATGAGATATCCTCTAAGAAAAGAGAGGGCGGGTGGGCGGGGCTAGTACTTGCTAAGATAAGACTGACTTTGGCAGAGGAGATATCCTCTAAGAAACGAGAGGGCGGGTGGGCGGGGCTAGTACCTTCTAAAATAAGATCGATTTTGGCAAATGACGTATCCTTTAAGAAATTTAATTAAATTATTATAAGAAAAAACACTCAAGACTTTTTCAGATTCGTAAAAACTAAAACACTAAAAGTTCAGAAGGTTTTTTCAAGTTCATCCAGCAACAAAACACCAAATTTAAATTTATCCGAAATTAAAACGCTCACTTTTCGGACAGAAAAATTGTCTCGAACCGAAATTAACTAAATATTCTCTTTTTCGAGTAGAATTCATCTATAAATTCTTCCAACTCTTCTAAAATTCTATCGAACTTTTGATTTCGTTCTGCAGTTCTAGCTCTACAAATAAATCAGAAGTGTATAATTTCAGATTTCTAGACAAAATTCTTCTAGAATAATCTCGTACCAAATTATTTACGCTCCCTGTTCAATTTTAACCCTGAAGGCGAAATTCTTCTATATCTATATCAAAAAGAATTTTTTGCTTTATTTTGTGTGTGATTTGATATTGGATATTTGACATTATACAACACAAAAGGAAAACTAACCTCACCCACTCTGAATTTAATTGACAAGTAAATTGAACTTTTTATTGTCGGTGATTAGATCTACGCTTAAAAAAATTTCAAAGCTCATCTATCAACTTTTTTTTCATCACTTATTTTATTCGTCATTGGTTTTTGAATTTCATTGGTTTATTTTGTTCACTGTGAGATGAAAATTGTATTTTAGTTAATTAAATTGTCCAATTCTACCTTTAAAAAAAAACAAAGTGGCTCCGCCCACCCACCCTGAACACCACAATTGAGATGGGGTGGGTGGGTGGGGTTTATATTTTGTGTAAATAGAGGTAAATAAAAGTTGTACGATGTGGTCACAAAACATTTTATTTAAAGTGGAAGACCCGACAATACAAAACCTTAAATAAAACCGAGGTGAACACGATTACACCTCCTTTACGTCTGATATCGAAAACGTCTCGACAGTGCTGGCCGAATTGACCGGCGACTCCACCGGCCTGGATGAAAACCCCTGCTTACACAAAGCGGCAACTTCGACTGGGTCTCGACCCCGAGTTTCAGGCAAATAAAACCTAGAAAAACCAACATTTGTAACACTTGTTGTCAAAAAATAAGTACTCACCGGATAAAAAAATACAGCGCGATGACCACAATCGCGAAAATAAAGAAAGATTTAGCTCTTAAGTACGTTAGCATTGTTGGGAAAAGTAGCGCGATGAAGAAATTGCCTCCCCAGTTCGCCATGCTGCCTAGAGCCATCGCGCTGGGTCTGGGTCCAACTTCGAACAGCTCGGACCCTATGAAATAAGGAACGGGACCGAGTGCGATCCCGTAGCAAACCACGAATCCTAGAACGCCTCACAATGCTTAAGTACGGCATCCAGGATATTGTCCACTGAAAAAACAAAGTTAGATAATGTAAACAGTGACAAAACTAAAATACAATAAAAGTTACTGCCGTTCCTAAAACGATTAGGAACACCGCTGTCGTTATTAGACTGACTTGGAGTGTACACCTTCGGTTGAACTTCGCCATCACAGGAATCGAAATTATTGCCATGAGGAGATTGCAACAGCCGGCTGCATTGTCGCGATCTGGCTATTCTCCAGCGAAAATCCGGCCTCTTGGAAGATGATCACGGAGTAGTAGAAGACGGCGTTGATTCCCTAAACTGTTGACCGGCTTGAAGACTACAAACTAAGAGAAGTGGCAGTAGGAGCGTTTTGT
Source organism: Zophobas atratus (assembly GCA_022388445.1). Lineage (NCBI taxonomy): Eukaryota > Metazoa > Arthropoda > Insecta > Coleoptera > Tenebrionidae > Zophobas > Zophobas atratus. Next base: position 5,825,786 of record CM039449.1, read on the forward strand.
CTTTCAACACCCTGAGTAAGTTCCACGAGTCGCTTTCGTCTACGTCATTGTCTTGCTCTTCCAGGCGCAGTTCGTGGATTTCTTGGTCCAGGAACTCTTCCTTGACGTTACGAATGGAAGCTAATTCTGGAAAAAAGTGTCAATTTTGTTGACTTTGGTGGATGATGAGTACTACGTTGGATGGCTAAGTGCGGCTGCTTTTTCACTATAAATAAATACTTGGGGCTTTCAGGCAAAAAAATTAGCAGAAAGCTGCATATGAGTAAGGTAGAGATAAAAGCGAGTAAGTGTGGCCAGAATTCTTCGTTGCCTAGAATTTTATAGAGGAGAGAACTTGTCCGACTAAGACCCGAACGTTACCCCAAAGGACACAATACTCCCATGGACCCTCGGAGAAACTTTGGAGCTAACTCAGTTAAGTACATCGGCATTACACTAGTTATCAGACCTGACGATACCCCACTAATAACTTCCGGCAATAACATCTCGATCGAGTTAGCCGTTTTTGAAACGAAGAACAAAACCCCAGCTAGAGTTCCGATTCCAGAGCTAACTATTAAGGCACCTTTGCGTCCGACTTTATCGGCAAAATACGAACCACCGAGGGAACCCACGGTACCACCTACTAGAAAAATCGCTACGATGGTCGACCACAGAAAATCTAGCCCGTTCTTCTGCAAGATCACTCCATACCGGCTTTGGACACTCTCATTACAAAAATTTTTAATCACCTGAAGTCAAACAAGTAGTGGATATTTTTTTGGCTACAAAGGTACTCACTCCTGCAGGCGAGTTGACCACGCCTATGTTGTAGCCAACAGGAAGGGAACAACCGATGGTGGTGGCGGCTCCCGCCAGGACCAACACCCTCGTCCATGATGGGCGAGTTACCGAGATTTCCTGGAAGTGAAAATGGTGGAAATGGTAGCTAGTGGGTTACAAAGACAATGAAGTGAAAGCGGGTCGTACCTTTTGGTTTGAAGCCATGTCTTCGACTGCTGGTTCTTACAAGTAGGTTACATATAAGTCGACGATCGTACGATTTTCAATTATAATTATCAAAATTTAATTAAGATTAGAGATAGAAATAAATCGTGGAAGTGCTGAATAATGTCTTTATTGGTTTTTGTTTCGTAACTACATTACAAATTTATAAAAATTTGAACATCGTGGGCTTGGACGGATTTAATTTTATGCTTAACTAAGTCCACTTTTAAGTAATAAAGATCACATTCGTTGTGCGTTTGCCTTAAGATAAGTAACACAGCATGCATCTGACTAGATTTTAAAAGCAGTGACGTTTTAATTATATTAGTATTTTTTGTTGATTAGAATGTCAACGAGAATGCATGAGTCGTTCAAAATTGGTATCACTGAACCCAGCATGAAAATCCACCAAAACCACCCACACTGCCAGCCATCCAGAATGATACAACTGAGAAGAAGACAAGCACTAGCATGGCAACCAATGGCTGTGTATGTAGTAGTTAAGGTAAAATAAAGAAAGACGCAGTATTCCTGTTTTTCAATTTAAATGTTATGTCTGAGTTAAAATTGCAAATGTAATCAATAAATCAACTTAATTAAAAAGATAAACTTATTATTTTTATCCCGACCCCAAACCTCGGTTATTGTTACAAAAAGTGACAATGAAGGATACACAATAAGGCGGATGTGGGATGAAACATGGTTAGACCAATCAGAAAAATTAACAGTTCAAAACAAATCATTCCAACAGCAACACTCAATCCAACCACCAGCCTGCAATACAAAAAACGACAATTAAAAGCAGGAATGCGCAATTTTCGTGGTATGCAGCCTTTAACAAGTTAAGTGGTACGTACACGTGCGGCTTGAGGTCAACATAACCGGTAAAAACCGGTTCTGTCTAGTGTTAAAAACTGCACTCGATAAGAGTTGACGTTTAGTCCCACTTGTCGCAAGATTTAATGAAAATGACTAGCATCTGCGTTAAGCACACTACCCTGATAATTTAAACCGGTCATTTTTACCTACCGTTTAAAAGCAGCCAGGCCCTAAAAATTGCCTAATACTATTGAATTATAAATTAACTACGATAGTCTTACCCTCCGGACTACCATTTTTAGCTACAAAGCAGGTAAAACCTGACAGTTCGTGATATTTCAACTATCACAAAAAAACTCATTTATTTGGGTGAACATTTTAGTTATTTAAATTTACTAACGACACTAACCCGAGTTTAGTTACGTACTGAATGTTTTAAGTGCAGTCAAGCAATTAATTTCGTTTAAATTGTCATTATTCTATTGTAGTTTATTTACGATTAATGCCTAGTCTAAAAATAGCCTCTAAATGGATTAAAATAGTTTGTCGGGCCAATCCAGTCGCAATAAACAAACATTTACTCACTGAGTATGGTGAACTTGAAAAATTTGATCGGACGTCTCCTCCGTTAAACAGGCCTTCACGCTCTGCGGACTGTTCCATAGTAATAACACGCAAATGATAAAGTGGGCAACTAAAATTAAAAATTTCGCTGGAATGAGCTCGGAAGTGTAGTACATGACACCTGAAACAACGAAATCGGCGTAAAACTAGCAATCTAGTGGATTATGTTGTTTTGCAAACAGATAATAAATCGTTTTATCAGATTTAAAATAGTGTGGCGAAATGAACAATCTCCGAAATAAAGCGTCGCAGCAAGATTTAGCACAGCTTATATGTACTGATAAGTTTGTATCAATCGAAATGGTGATTTTTTATATTTTGCCCACCCGCCCTATCTCAATTCTCATGATTTTTTTTTAATTCGTCGTAAGCTGAGAGGCGGAGCTTAATTGTAAAATCCTTATTTTTCTACGAGAAATTGTCATGTGAAATATATTCAATAATCAAGAAGTGGAAAAATCAAAAACTAGAGAAAACATTCGAAAATTTGAAAAATCCCAGTATTTAAGGAAAAATTTGAATAACCGAGAAATAGAAAATCGAACAATGGCAACATCAAAAAATCGAAAAACTGAAGAAAAAATCCAAAAACTCGACATTTGAGAAATCAAACAATGGAAAATTGAAACATTGAAAATTCGAAGAAACTAAAAGTCAAAAATACAAAAAATCGATAACTGAGAAATCGAAAAGGCAAAAAATTTATGAAAAAACTTAAAAAATCGGAAAATCGTAAAATCAACACATCGATCAATCTAAATATCAAAAAAGAAAATATACAAGAAAACGAGAAACTGTGAAATTAAAAATTCAAAATTCGAAAAAAATTTGAGAAAAAATTCGAGAAATTGAAATATCAACAATCCAGAAACCAAAATATTGAGAATTCAAAAACCGGCAATAACCGAGAAATCGAAAAACCGAGAAATCGACAAATCAAAAATTAATGAAAAAACTTTAAAAATCGGAGAACCGAAAAATCAGAAAATTATAAAATCGGGAAATCGATCAATCTAAAAATCAAAAATGAAAAAATTTGAAACATTGAAAGTTGAGAAAACGAGAAATCATGAGTTCAAAATTCGAAAAATTTAAGAAAAAATTCGAAAAATCTCAAAAATCAACAATCGAGAAACCGAAACATTGTGAATCCCAAAATCGAAAATTGAGAAATCCAGAAACTGAGAAATAGAAAATTTGAAATATTACACCAATTAAAGAAAAAATCGAAAAATCGAGAAGTCGAGAAGTCGAAAAATGGGAAAATCGAAAATTCGAAAAATCAACAATCGAGAAATCGAAAAACCGAAATTTCGAAAATCCAAACATCGAAATCAGGAAAATCGAAAATCGAAGTACCTCAAAGTCAAAAATTCTGATTTTTCGGATAATAACTGAGAAATCGGAAAGCCGAGAATTCAAAACATCAAAAAATTCATGAAAAACTTAAAAAATCGGAGATTCGAAAATCAAAAAATCAGAAAATCGTAAAATCGAGAAACCGATGAATCCAAAAAATAAAAAAGAAAAAAATTGAAAAATTCAAAGTCGAGAAAACGAGAAATCATGAAATCAAAAATTCAAAATTCGAAAACTTGAAGAAAAAATTTGATAAATCTCAAAAATCGAAAATCGAAAAACCGAAATATTGAGACCTCGAAAATCGAAAGTTGAGAAATCAAACAATGGAAAATTTGAAAAATGGGAAATTGAAACATCGAAAATTCGAAGAAACTAAAAGTCAAAAATACAAAAATCGATTACTGAGAAATCGAAAAAGCAAAAAATTTATGAAAAAACTTAAAAAATCGGAAAACTGAAAAATCGGAAAATCGATCAATCTAAATACCAAAAAAGAAAATATACAAGAAAACGAGAAACTGTGAAATCAAAAATTCAAAATTCGAAAAAATTTGAAAAATTAAAATATCAACAATCCAAAAACCAAAATATTGAGAATTCAAAAATCGACAATAACTGAGAAATCGAAAAACCGAGAAATCGACAAATCAAAAATTAATCGGAGAAGCGAAAAATCAGGAAATTATAAAATCGGGAAATCGATCAGTCTAAAAATCAAAAATGAAAAAATTCGAAAAGTCTCAAAAATCAACAATCGAGAAACCGAAACATTGTAAATCCAAAAATCGAAAATTGAGAAATCCAGAAACCGAGAAATCGAAAATTTGAAATATTAGACCAATTAAAGAAAATTTTGAAAAATCGAAAAATCGAGAAGTCGAGAAATCGAAAATTCGAAAAATCAACAATCGAGAAATCGAAAAACCGAGAAATCGGAAAGTCGAGAAATCAAAACATCAAAAAATTCATGAAAAAAACTTAAAAAATCGGAGATTGGAAAAAATAAAAAAATCGAGAAAATCGTAAAATCGAGAAACCGATGAAAACGTAAAATTAAATAAGAAACAATAATCGAAAAGTTCAAGTCGAGAAAACGAGAAATCTGAAATGAAAAATTCAAAAAAAGAAATAAAAATTCGATAAATCTCGAAAAATAACATCGAAAAATTAAAAATTAATCCAAATCGAAACAATCCGAACGAGAAACCAAAAATTGAATATTAACATAAAAAAAATCAAAATCAAATCGAAATTAAACGAGAAATCAAAAATTCAATTCGAAAATTGACAATTCGAATCAAAATAACTCAAAACAATTTGAGTCAAAATCGACAATAATTGGATCGGAAATCAAATTAATGAAAATTAAAATCGGAGGGGAAAATCAAAATTATAAATCGAAACGAAATCGAAAATCAAATGAAAAATTCGATAAATTTCAAAATCAACAGTCGAATGAGAATCAAAACGAGAATCGAATATGATTATAGCATAAGAACTTGAAAATCGAAAAATCGAAATTCAAAACGAGAAATCAAATCGAATCGAAAAAGTAAAATTTAAAAATCAAATCACATCCAAAAACCATTTGAGATAAAAATCGAAAATTGAGAAATCTAAAACCGAAATTTCGAAAATTCAAAAATCGAAAATGGGATCAAATCGGAATAAATTCAAATGGAAATGAAGTAATTCAAAATCTAAAACGAGAAACAAATCGAATCGAGAAATCAAATCAAAAAATTATGAGAAATAAAATCGAGATTCGAAAAAAATCAATAAAAACAGAAACCGTGATCTAAATTAAAAAATTTCGAACTCAAAATCGAAATCAAAAACCGAAATATTGAGAGCTCAAAAATCGAAAATTGAAAAATACAAAGACCGTGAAATCGAAAATTTGAAAAATAGAATTTCTGTAAAGAAACAAGTATTTGGCATTTCTGAAAAGACGACTACGTAAATTAAGAAAAAAGAAAAATATAGGCCCGCCCACCCGCCCGATCCCAATTGTGATGATTTTTTTTTAATCCTTGTGAGCCAAAGGAACATAATTTAAATGAAAAATTCTTAGTGTTAAGACATTTTTTTAATATCGTGTTATTCAAAGAATACTATGTACATTAAGAAAAAATTAAAGCCAAAGATTAAGCCCCGCCCACCCACCCTATCTCAATTCTGATGATTTTTTTTATTCGTCGTAAGCCAAGGGGCGGAGCTTAATCGTAAAATCCTTATTTTTCTACGAAAAATTATCAATTTAAACATGTTTTAAGTTTCTATGAATAAAAAAAATCTTCACAATCGAGATAGGGTGGATGGGTGGGTGGGTGGGTGGGGTATATATGTTGCCCTTTTTTTTTTAATATACATAACATTCCTTGAACAACACGATACTCAAAAATATGTTCTGAATTTCTTGTAAAGAAATAAGTATTTTGCAGTTAAGCTCCTCCCTCTTTGTTCACGGCGAATAAAAAATTGAGACCGGGTGGGTGGGCGGGCATACTTTTTGCTTTTTTGTTTTGATATGTGTCGACTTCTTTTCGCAACATGAAACTTAAAACATGTTTAAAGTGGAAAATTTGTATAAGGAAATATCGATTTTACAAAAACCATTTTAACCAAGTTTTAAGTTTCCCATTATAAAAAGATGGCTATGTATATCAAGAAAAAAAGCCAAAAGATTACTTGTAATCTAGTGACTTTATTAATAGGTTTCTGAGCGCTCCCTCTGTTGGTCTTAGCGGAAAATAATCAACCATCCAGTGGTTTTCATTCTTCGATAGAACTTTTTGTTGAATATCACTGATTTCGAACAAAACATTTATTTTCAGGTTCATCGAGACTGAGTTGTGTAACTGGGATTTTTTAAATAATTGATAAGAGGCAGATGATATACGCACTGTGGAACGAAATTAAAATTATAAATGTCAATTAAGAAAGTGATTAAATTATCTCAGCTTGAACAATTTACACATAAATAGGTAATTTAGGACATGGTTTATCGCTTTGTACGGTATGAATTAATAACCATTTCGTGCGACAAAATTGACCTTCTGACGTCAAAAAATGGGCAAAAGTTTGAATTTAAAGGTACCCGGAATGTGATTGGTGCTGCACTGCACCATGTGACGTTTTAACGCAATAAAATCGAAGCACAATTTAAAAAAAATAATAATAACCTTATTTTTAAACTAAGCACACAGGAAACAACCTTTGTTGTGTCTATATTTACTTTGTTCTGTATTTATAGGCACTGAATTCACAAAATGGCAAAAAGTTGAATGAAAATAGGAAAATAATTAATTGAAATATTCGTCAGTGTTGATTAGGCGTGCATTAATTAAAAAGGTGCAAGTCAAGGCGAATTTTGAGCGGTTTTAGTCTAATAATAGCGGTATGCATAATTAATAGTTGACACATAAATTAACTACTTACACTTCTCAAAAAGAAACGATCTCTTTCAATTAAAGAATAATAAATAAGTAGCTAAATTTGCACCTCATTACAACAAAATAACTACTACGATTACTAATAGCAACGTCACAACCACGCTTAGACTGACTAATGTCAGTTGTTGTTATTGACACTACGGAAACGTGTAGTGTTTGTATTGTAGTTATCACCATCTGTCAACGCCGCACTGTGTTCAATGTTTGTTTATTTTAGTGTTCTGTAATCTTGTACTAGAACATTCGAACAGATGGCGGCAGGTGTCTTCATTGGTTCGAAAATACGTGTTTTGCGCCAATGAACATGAGGGAAACAATCACGTGCAACAAGCTCCGCCTACAATATACAGAAAACGATTTTCACGGAAATATTTTTTTATTAATCACCATCTTATTACATTTCAGATCGCTGTTTGAACGAAAACATACATAAAACGAAACGATGAGTTATTTAAATCAGTGGATAAGCTACATCCACTGATTTAAAACGTAAAGTATGTGTGGTTCTACATATAATAAAAACTAAACGAGTTTGCTTTAAACTTTGAAAAATCAACAAAATCAACAAATTGTGTTAATGTTAACAGATCGTTATGTTTCAACAACGGCTAGTGAGTGCTATGGGGTATTACGATAAGCAAAGTCTGTAGAAATTAACTAACTCTGTACCGTTAAACGTCGTAGTCCACGTACACACTTTGTTCTGTTAGGTATAGTAAGTAACATTTGTAGTAGTATGAAAAATATGGCCAAGGCATCTATTTAACAAGCAACTTCCATCATTAATAAACAAATTAAGAGTCTAACGGTTTTAGTAAGTACACTTTTGCAAAAATTAAATCAAAAGAAAAATATAGTACACTGCCTTTAGACATCACTTACTATTAAAGACAATAAAATTACTACTATTAACATTTACTTTATATAATATAATAATTGAACACGAATTTTATTAGCCTCTGCCCTAGGTTCTTTTTTACAAAAATATTATATTCTGTCGTTTCGAGGTCACCGTCTTAACAAATTAGAGCCTTTTGTATGTACCATTTAGAGAAAACAACGACTACAAACACATAGTAGCGAGGAAACACATATATGCTAACGACCAAAAAATATTTAGAAACTTTAATCACGTCAACTGCTTACTAAATTTGAAAAATGGGTTGTCGATGAACATTCTTTTCGATCCAGATATCAAATATTAATAGAAAATTTTACTTTAATGATGCGCGATCAAATTTAGAAGCAGTTCTGTAAAACAGCCACTATTATACTTGTCTGGATTAGAGTGTAATCTGAAATTATAAAACTGTAGTACCTAGCTGTAGGCTATAGTTGTAAACGCTAGATTTAGTCGAATTTCTGAACTATTCATTTTAGGCAACAGAGCTAAGTATAGTTTGTTTTCTAAGGGTTGTGCCTAACGAAGTTCTAATTAGCCAGGAAAAGATGTTTCACGTGAGACTTCAGACGCTTTTGACAAGAATTTTCAATTTCAACTGTAAATTGATGTTAGTTGGCTGTGGGCGCCTGGAAAATAATAACGAACTACTGTTTGTACAGTCTTTAGATCCGATTTTTCTTAGTTCCATAGGTGTAGTGCCCACAAATATATTTCATCGAACGAAAATTATTGGTGCAAGTTCTTGGTGCACTTGAACGTTAGCCCTTTTATCAGTTTAGAAAACAACTAGATTAATGAATATCTCGAAGATAATTATTTGCAAATTTAGTAACTATAGATCGTTTAAAATATCTTTTGTTTGTTATTTCTTAGTTTTGATTAAGTACAAGTGTAAAAATAAGTTGAGCAGTGTCGATTTATGATTCACCGGATTAACTAACATCCTCGTGTACCGCTTCTACCAACTACTTTATTAAAATTTTGCTACCGATCTTTAGAATACCTGTGTGTTTTGCTAAATTGACTCACAATTCAACCGCAGTATCTAAACCAAACAAAAATTTGCAAATAATTAGCACTTTATAAAATTCCAACTTAGAACTTATTCCTATCATAAGCATTCGTCCCTGTTGGCATCCTCTTCCGACTCTTCGTGCTCCTTCAACAACGGACTTCCGTCGCTAATGGCCAGTTTGCTACTTCTTTGGCTCGACCCTTTTTTATGTACAGGGAAACTCGGCACGAAGTTGCTGCAAGGCGTGTTAGGAGCCGACCTCGACAACCACCCCTTCGAGAACATCTTAGTACCTTTAGGTCTAGGCCCTTCGTACAGCGGCATGTACAACGTCTTCGCCTTGGCTCTGCTGTGGAAGCAGCTCCTGCTGCTCTTGGGCTCCTGCGGCGGCATCGGACTCTTCTGCTGCGGCAGCTGCTGGATCTTATCCAACAACTCCTTCATTTCGACCGTCGGACTCGTGGCTCTCGGGGGCGAATCCGGCGACCCCAAGTTAGCCAGGCTGCTGATGTCCGAGCCCGTCATGCTGTTCGTTACGCTGTACTGCAACTCCTGGAGGTAGTGGTTCGACTGGATCGAAGTACCCAAGTTGACCACGCTGCTCGGAACGCACACCGAAAGGTTGAGAAGGTCGGAGAAGTTGTGGTCTTCGTCTTGACTCTCGGAGTCCTGACTGCGGTCTTTGGGTAGTTTTTGTGTGTGCATCGGTATTCTAGAATGGTGGTTGTGATGACTGATGAAAGTTGTACCATTGTTTAAGTATATTATAGTTGGACAACCTAATACAAATTTTACTTCGCCTAAATAGTGAGCTTTAGGACAAGGAATCCAGGGGGCGTGGGACAAATTTTTCGTCAACGCGCATTTTCACTACAGTGTTATGTATTTAAATTTTAAAAAGTAGAATAGTCCTGATCTTGTGATTTATACCTAAATACGCTATTGGGATTTTTCGGCTTGTCGATTTCTCGATTTTTCAACTTTAAATGTCTCAATTTTTCAATATTTCAATTTTGGGCTTTTCCGATTCCTCCATTCCTTAAATTTTCTATTTCTCGATTTTTTTATTTTTCGATTTCTCAATCTTACGATGTTTCAATGATACGATTTCTCAATTTTTGTCCTCTTCAATTTTACGGTTTTTAAATTTTTCGATTTTTCATTTTTCAAATTTTCACGTTTCTAAATTTTCAGTTTGCCGATTTCTAAAGTATTTTTTTTATTTGTTCATTTCTGGATTTCCTAAAGTTTCGATTTTTCACATCATCAATTCCTCAATTTTTCGATTTTTTAAGATTACGATTTTTCAATTTTGCTTTTTTAGATTTTCGATTTCTCAATTTTCCAATTTTTTAATTTCTCAATTTTTTTAATATTTTTTTCAGTTATGAGATTTTTCAATATTTCAATTTTTCGACTTTTCGATTTTTGAATTGATGGATTTTTTTTGATTTCTCGCTTTTTTCCTTTTTGGATTTTCAATTTATTGTAAACTTAGATTTTTAATTCTGGGACTGTTTAATGCTTCCATTTCTCAATGTTTAAACTTTTCGATGTTTTAATATTTCATTTTTTAAAATTCTAGGTTTTTCGATATCTCGAGTTTTCAGTTCTTCTATATTTCAATTTTTTCGATTTTTTGAATTTTAATTTTTGATTTTCCAGTTTTTCTTTTTTAAAATTTTTCGATTATTCAATTTTTTAATTTCTCATTTATCGAATTCAGATGTTTCGTTGTTTTGATTGTTCAATTTCTCAATTTTTCAATTTTTAACTTTCCTTTTCGGCTTCCGACTCCTCAATTTCTCGATCCTCCGATTTTTTGATTTCTCGAAGTCTCAGTTTTTGAATTTTTCGATTTTCGATTTCCCCGGTTTTTCGATTTTTTTCTTTTGAGCTTTCAATTTCTGGATTTTCCAATTTTCAATGCCCCGATTTTCAATTTTTCAAATTGAATTGGATCTCTCGATTCTTCAATTTAGCGATATTTTAATTATTCATTGTTTTAAATTTTAGTTTTTTCGATTTCTCGATTTTTTGACTTTTCAGTTCTTCAGTATTTAAATTTTTCAATTTTTCAAATTTTTGCGTTAAAATTTCAGTTTTCTGATTTCTCAATTAATCTATTTTTGATTTTCCCACTTCTCAAAGTTTCGATTTTTCAGTTCTTCAATTCTTCGATTTTTCGGCTTCGCTTTATTGGTTGTCGATTTCTCAATTTTTGGATATTTCTTTCAGTTTTGATATTTTTCAATACTTCGATTCTTTCATTTTTCAACTTCTAGATATTTCTATTTTTTATTTTTGGATTTTCAGTTTTTTGTTTTTTATTTCAATTTCTCAATTTTTCAACTTTTTCATATTTTAATTTTTAAATTTCTAGATTTTTCAGTTTCTCGAGTTTCCAGTTCTATATTTTAATTTTTTAAATTTACGAATGTTTAAATTTTTTGAGATCTCAATTCATTGAGATTCGGATGTTTCGATGTTTTGATTATTCAATCTCTCGCTTTATCAATTTTTCCATATTTAAGTTTTCGATTTTTCGATTTTGGCCTACTTCGGTTTCTCAATTTTTTGATTTTTCGACTTTCGATTTTTCGACTCCTAGATTTTTTTTGTCTTTTGATTTTTCGATTTCTCGATGTTTCAATTTTTGAATTTTACAATGTTTCAATTTTTCGATTTGTTGGTTTTTCGATTTTTTGCTTTTCGGTTTCTCGATTTTTCGATGTTTCGATTTTTGATTTATCCGATTTTTCGATTGTCCAATTTTTTAAATTCTCGACTTCTCGATTCGTCGATTTTTCAGTTTTTCGATTATTAAATTTTAGAATTTTTTTTTTTGATTTTTTGATGTTTGGATTTCTCCATTTTTCAGTTTTAGGATATTTTAACTTTTCAATGTTTTAAATTTTAGATTTTTCGATTTTTTAGTTCTTCAATTTTTTTTTATTTTTCAAATTTTGACGTTTCTGAATTTTTAGTTTTCGGATTTCTCAATTAATCTATTTTTTTATATTCCCATTTCTCCACTTCCTAAAGTTTCGATTTTTCAGTTCTTCAGTTCTTCAATTTTTCGATTATTCAGGTTTTTGATTTTTCAATTTTTCGATTTTTTAAGTTTGCGATTTTTAGACTCTGCTTTTTTGACTTTTTTGTTTCTCAATTTTTTAATTTCCTAATTTTTTGATATTTCGTTCAATTTTGTGATTTTTCAGTTTTTCGATTTCTCAATTTTAACTTTTCAATTTTTGAAATTATTAATTTTTTTCGATTTTTTGAGTTTTCAGTTCTCTATATTTCAATTTTTCAATTTTCGGAATTTTTAAATTTTCGATTGTCCAATTTTTTTTTATTTTTCGATTTTCCAATTTTTCGATGTTTCGGATTTTTTAAATTGCCATTCTTTCAATTTTCGATTTTTCGTCTTTCCATTTTTAGATTTTTTGATTTTTCTGTTTGTCAGTTTTTAGACTTATAGATTTTATTTTACTTTCCGATTTTTATGATTTTTGAATTCTCGATTTTACGTTTTAATTCTTCGATTTCCGATTTTTCAATTTTCCGGTTTTTTAATTATTCTATTCTCGATATTTCGATTTTCCATTAATCATAAAATTTTTCGATTTTTCGGTTGTTTTATTTTTCGACCTTCGATTTTTCAACTTTCGATTATTCGATTTTCCATTTTCTGATTTTACGATTTTTCGATTTTCGTTTTTCCGCTTTTGTGGTTTTTCGATATTTCTGTTTGTTTCAGTTTTTATGGTTCTGCAATTTGCAGCTTTTAGATTTCAATTTTGTTACTTTCCGATTTTCCACTTTTCGATTTTTTGATTTTATTTCGATCGTCGTTTTTTCGATTTTCATTTTTTCGATTTTTTGATTTTTCAATTTTTAGGCCTTGCAATTTTTTTACTTTTCGCTTTTTCGAGTATTTGTTTCATCGAATTTTCGAGTTTTCGATTTTCGATTTTTCGGTTTTTCCATTTTCCGATTTTCGATTTTTCGATTTTCCATGTTTAGATATTTTTCGATTTTTTTTTATTTTTCGATTGTTCTGTTCGTCAGTTTTGAGACTTTGCAATTTTTACTTTTCCACTTTTCTATTATTTTAGTTTCGGATTATTCGATTTTTGAATTTTCGTTTTTTTTTTCATTTTTCGATTTCCGATTTTTTAATTTTTCGATTTTTCGGCTTTTTAATTTGTCGATTCTCGATATTCCGATTTTCGATTTTTCGATTTTCCAATCTTCGATTTTTCAATTTCCAGTTTTAGATTTTCAACTTTTTGATTTTACGATTTTTCGATTTTTCTGTTCGTCAGTTTTTAGGCTTTGCAATTTGTTTACTTTTCGATTTTTCGATTATTTTTTTTCCAGTTTTTTGATTTTTGAATTGTCGACTTTTAGAGTTTTCAATATTATGAATTTTCGAATTTTCGGTTTTACTATTTTTCGATTTTTGATTTTTCCATTTTTCGGTTTTTTGATTTTTCAATTCTCGGTTTTTCAATCTTGCAAATTTTCGATTTTTCAGATTTGTGAATTTCCAGTTTTTCGATCGACCTACGTATTAGATTCATTGAACTTTCGATTTTCGGTTTTTCCATTTTTAGATTTTTAATTTTCCAGTTTTGTATTTTCAGATTTTCTGTTTTTCGCATATCTGATTTATCAAATTTTCGATTTTTTCGGCTTTTCGATTTTTCGAATATTTGATTTTCGAATTTTCGAATGTTCAGTTTTGCATTTTTCAGCTTTTAGACTTCAATTTTTTTACTTTTCGATTTTCCAAATTTTCGAGTTTCAATTTTCAGATTTTTGATTTTTCGATTTTCTTTTTAAATCCTTGAATTTTTCGGTTTTGATTTTTCGAATTTTTGATTTTTAATTTTTCCATTCTTCGGTTTTTAGACTTCAATTTTCTTTCTTTTAAATTTTTCGATATTCTATTTTCCGCTTTTCAGAATTTTCGATTTTCAGTTTTCAGACTTTCGATGATTAGAATTTTGGATTTTTCAGTTTTATGATTTTTCGATTTTTAGAAAATTTGAGTAGTTGAATTTTCGATTTTTCAATTCATCGATTTTTGTATGTTCAATTTTTCAATTTAAATTTTGCGATTTTCAATTTGTCCATTGTCGATTTTTAGAATTTTCGGTTTTTCAATTTTTCCATTCTCAACTGTTATACTTCAATTTTGTTACTTTCCGATTTTTTGGTTTTCGATTTTAGATTTTTCGAATTTTTGTTTTTACAATTTTTTGCTTTTTCGATTTTTCTGTTCATTTCAGTTTTTGCAATTTTTTTTACTTTATATATTTTGATTATTTTCATTTCCGATTTTTTTATTTTTGTTTTTGATTTTTTTAATTTTCAATATTACAAATTTTTGACTTTTCGATTTTTTGGTTTTCCCGTTTTTCAATTCTCGATTTTTCGATTTTTGAGGTTTGTGAATTTTGCACTTTTCGATCGCCCTAGGTATTTGATTTCATTGAATTTTCGATTTTTTGATTAGCCATTTTTAGATTTTCGATTTTTACGATTTGTATTTTTCGATTTTCTGTTTTTTGCATTAGTGAATTTCAGTTTTTCCGATTTTTGATTTTGCGCATATTTGATTAATCAAATATTGTTGCTTACAAAAACTTCAAAACATCTACAATATTTCAGAGTATTCAGTTTTGCTATTCTTGATTTCTTCAATAAAATAAATTACTTATCAGTATGTAGGCATTTTAACGCACAGCAATAATCGTTCTTGATGAGTAATGACTGATGACTACTGTAACACAGTAAATCCTCGAAATCGAAAATTTAAAACACTGAAAAATTCAAATATGGGAAAATTGTAAAATCGAGAAATCGAAACATAAAAAAATCAAAAAAATTAAAATTGGAAAATCTAAAATTTAAAAATCGAGAAATTGAACAATCGGTTAATTCAAAAATCGAAACATCGAAAAATTGGAAAATCGAAAAATAAAAAAAATTGGACAATCGAAAATTTAAAAATTCCGAAAACTCAAAAAATCGAAAAAAATTAATAATTTCAAAAATTGGAAAGGTAAAATTGAGAAATCGAAAAACTGAAAAATCACAAAATTGAACGAAATATCAAAAAATTAGGAAATTAAAAAATTGAGAAACAAAAAAGTCAAAAATGCAGAGTCTAAAAATCGCAAACTTAAAAAATCGAAAAATTGAAAAATCAAAAACATGAATAATCGAAAAATTGAAGAACTGAAGAACTGAAAAATCGAAACTTTAGGAAGTGGAGAAATGGGAATATAAAAAAATAGATTAATTGAGAAATCCGAAAACTAAAAATTCAGAAACGTCAAAATTTGAAAAATAAAAAAATTGAAGAACTAAAAAATCGAAAAATCTAAAATTTAAAACATTGAAAAGTTAAAATATCCTAAAGCTGAAAAATGGAGAAATCCAAACATCAAAAAATCAAAAAAAAAAAATCTAAAATTTAATAATCGAAAAACTGAAAAATCATCGAATCGAGAAGTCGACAATTTAAAAATTGGACAATTGAAAAATCGGATAAATCAAAAATCGAAACATCGAAAAATCGAGAAACCGAAAAGCAAAAAATCGAAAAACCAACAAATCGAAAAATCGAAACATTGTAAAATTCAAAAATTGAGACATCGAGAAATCGAAAAATCAAAAGACAAAAAAAATCGAGGAGTCGAAAAATCGAGAAGTCGAAAAATCAAAAAATTGAGAAACCGAAGTAGGCCAAAATCGAAAAATAGAAAACTTAAATATGGAAAAATTGATAAAGCGAGAGATTGAATAATCAAAACATCGAAACATCCGAATCTCAATGAATTGAGATCTCAAAAAATTTAAACATTCGGAAATTTAAAAAATTAAAATATAGAACTGGAAACTCGAGAAACCGAAAAATCTAGAAATTTAAAAATTAAAATATGAAAAAGTTGAAAAATTGAGAAATTGAATTAAAAAACAAAAAACTGAAAATCCAAAAATAAAAAATAGAAAAATCTAGAAGTCGAAAAATGAAAGAATCGAAGTATTGAAAAATATCAAAACTGAAAGAAATATCCAAAAATTGAGAAATCGACAAACCAATAAAGCGAAGTCGAAAAATCGAAGAATTGAAGAACTGAAAAATCGAAACTTTGAGAATATCGCAAAATTGAAGATCGGGAGATCCAATTCAATTTGAAAAATTGAAAAATCGGGGCATTGAAAAATTGGAAAATCCAGAGATTGAAAAGCTCAAAAGAAAAAAATCGAAAAAACCGAGAAATCCAAAAATCGAAACATCGAAAAATTCAAAAACTGAGACTTCGAGAAATCGAAAAATCGGAGGATCGAGAAATTGTGGAGTCGGAAGCCGAAAAGGAAAGTTAAAAATTGAAAAATTGAGAAATTGAACAATCAAAACAACGAAACATCTGAATTCGATAAATTGAGAAATTAAAAAATTGAATAATCGAAAAATTTTAAAAAAGAAAAACTGGAAAATCAAAAATTAAAATTCAAAAGATCGAAAAATTGAAAAATTGAAATATAGAAGAACTGAAAACTCGAGATATCGAAAAACCTAGAATTTTAAAAAATGAAATATTTAAACATCGAAAAGTTTAAAAATTGAGAAATCGAAGCGTTAAACAGTCCCAGAATTGAAAAATCTAAAGTTTACAATAAATTGAAAATCCAAAAAGGAAAAAAAGCGAGAAATCAAAAAAAAATCCATCAATTCAAAAATCGAAAAGTCGAAAAATTGAAATATTGAAAAATCTCATAACTGAAAGAAATATTCAAAAAATTGAGAAATTAAAAAATTGGAAAATTGAGAAATCGAAACTCTAAAAAAGCAAAATTGAAAAATCGTAATCTTAAAAAATCGAAAAATTGAGGAATTGAAGATGTGAAAAATCGAAACTTTAGAAAATCCAGAAATGGACAAATAAAAAAAATACTTTAGAAATCGGCAAACTGAAAATTTAGAAACGTGAAAATTTGAAAAATTGAAAAATCGATATATTTAAAAACCGTAAAATTGAAGAGGACAAAAATTGAGAAATCGTATCATTGAAACATCGTAAGATTGAGAAATCGAAAAATAAAAAAATCGAGAATTAGAAAATTTAAGGAATGGAGGAATCGGAAAAGCCCAAAATTGAAATATTGAAAAATTGAGACATTTAAAGTTGAAAAATCGAGAAATCGACAAGCCGAAAAATCCCAATAGCGTATTTAGGTATAAATCACAAGATCAGGACCATTCTACTTTTTAAAATTTAAATACATAACATTATAAATTGGAAAATGTTGATTTTTTTTTTCCAAAAATCTTGACGTCTAAGGTGAAAACTCGACACGGATGCATAAACCGTAAACGGGGCGAAACTACAATTTTACTATTGTAAAATTTGGAGATTGCGTCATTTCATTGTTCGTGACAAATTTTGGAGAGTGTAATTTGATAATACAATTTGAAATGTAAATTTTGTCATTCGTGAAACATTATGTATTAAATCGTTAAGATGTTCAAGAACTTTGTTCACTTATTCGTTGTAACGTCCAATGGTCGAAATGGGTTAGTTCTTCGTAGTGGATGTGTATCACATCAACTCCAACGAATATCGGTTTATAGATAAATCGCTTAAAGCCGGTATTGTCCTGAGTGTGCTTTGGTCTGTAGATCAAACAAGTTCTCAGGCGACGAAAAATTTGTATTAGGTTGTCCAACTATAATATACTTAAACAATGGTGGTACTAAGGTACTTACTTAATTTTCTTATAGGGCGAAGCATCACAGTTACTTTGGCTTTTGCTTTCTACTCTATCTGTCGCTAACTGCTCTACTGGATTTGGCAACGTCGTAGTGTCGCTTACGTTAGTATTTACAATATTCGTTGCATTCTGACCAAAGCAAGGGTTGTCTCTGATTGAAATCTGCCGATTGTGGGAGGGGGTGGTTAAAGCGGACGGGGTATTCGTGGTGCTTAAGTGGGATTGAGCACTAGGACTAGTGGGCTGGTAGAAGTCGCCACCGGAAAGCAGGGACGCCGATCGAGGCAGCTGAGGTTCTTCTGGAGCTTGGGTGATTTGTTCCTCGGTGGTTACCTCTTCCAAACTGCCCATGCAAGAGTACGGAGGAGGGATTATCGTGTTGGCCTCGTTAGCGGCGTTACATATAAAACTCGAACTGAGCGAATCTATTGTGCTAGTAGCGGATAGCGATCCTACAAAAACGACAATTTAATAAAGCGCTAACCACCTTCTTCAACCACAAACCGACAGGCCGTACTATAAAATTACGAAAATATTGCACCATTAAGTACCCGGTGGAGCTGTTGTTGTTCTTAATTATGGGATCGCCGTTGTAACTAATCACTAGAGGGTATAAATCAGGCTTTGAAGTCACCTTAAAGCAAGAAAATCACCACTTGCGACAAAAGTCTAGGTCGTACCTCAGAGTAAGGTGGAGGCGGCTGATGAAAGCTATTACATCTACTATACTGAGGAGGTGCGTAACAAGATCCGTTCGAATCGGGCTCGAAGCTCGTTCGTCTCTGCTGGAGTCGCGGCAGCACAGACTCCCTGACTGTGGCGGCGCCAGAGGGAACAGGCACACAAGATCCCAGCAACCGTGGCCATCACCGCCACCCAGAAGTACCTACAACGCGCGCTAGTGTATTCTGGGTTGCCTAGTTCTAGCTCACCAGTGTCCCAGGAACAGCGGAGTGAAGAAATTACTGGCAGGTACAGCAGAGGGTCGTTGCAAAGTATTGGTCAGAAGGAAGCAGCACCCTTGCTTGCAACAATCTTTAGGTGGGGAACACGTGTAGTGACCTCCATCGCAGTTTTTTCCTACAAGTTGCTGAAAATACAAGACAAAGTTTCACCGAGTGCTTTCGTTAAGTAATTGGGGTGTTTGTAGTTGGAACAAGTTCTTCAGAGTAATTACGTTAATTAATACTGACGTCAATAAAACACAAAGCTATCGATCGTCTTCGTGTTTTTTTCGATCATTAAAAAAAACATCTCGTTATCTTAATTAGTCGCTTACAGTAGTCATAAGTACGGGAAGAATAGTATAGTTGCCAAACGCACAGGACAGGAATGTCGCATTGCACTTTCCTCGGCGATTTTCCAGCCCAGAAGCCAGAAGGAATGGAAGACAATTAACTGGAACAAAGCCAAACTTAATTAAAATTGCAACGATGAAAAAGTGCCGCGTTAATATTATTTTATTCAAACAAATACGCTTTGTCGTATTTCTTATTCATGTAATTTTATTAAAGAAGCCTATCGCATATGCTTTTATTGCGCTTCGCCGAAATGAAGGATGAAACGAGAATATAGAAAAGCTGTGTACTTTGGTGGGACAGAGAAAACAGGCGGCGATCGCCGGCGCCACGACGCTGGGACGTTGGCGTCGCAATTCTCCGAGCTTTCGGGAAAATAACGCGACGTCCCTGGAAATCAGCAAGATCTCCATTATCTTTCAGGCAGATGGTGTAAGCTCCGATGACATGACAAGTGATGTCTAATTTGAGGCGGGGGCGGCGCTTTCGTAAACAACTCACTTTTAAGTTGTTTTTTGATAACACTTGTAAGATTAGCGATTAAAAAACGCACAGTGACACTAAAAAAAATTTATGGAGGATTAATTTGAACTAATTGGGAAATAAAGCGACGATTGCTTGGGATTGTCGGATCAGAATTTGCGATTTAATAAGTAATTTGGAGTTTTAAGCCAGGAATTTCACCGAAAAAAGCGAAAAAGTCGACGCAGTTCATTATTAAACAATAACTTGTTGACAAATTAAAATCAATAAAGAAAAAATTGTCAGTGTTATCGCAATCGCGATTTAATAATTTTGTTTATAAAAAAACTGTGCTAAAAAATACTTACGTCTTAGTGTAGTTAAATTTTGATTCACAGGTTTGATTTTTCCTCACAATTCGCTTTAAACCCGGTTACGTAAACACAAAAAGATAAACGATTTAAAACAAACGATAAGATAAAACAACAACAAAAAATAAAATTTAATCTGATGCAACACTAACGAAAAATTGCAAACTTAAATTATTCACTACCATCGAGAAAATGACCCAAAAATCTATCGATTTTTTATGGGGTAAACCGCTTAACCCAGTTTGCGTGCCCCAGTCGCACACTACCCCAGAACGAACTGCCACAAATGCGAAAAAATCGTCGAAAATCTGGCACGATTTTGCAAATCGGGCGCAAGAAACACAAAAAAAAAATAAAAATTGGTGTTTGCAAAAATGGGACTCACCTTGATTTGGGTTAGCGAGTAGAGAATTTGGCTGTTTTGATTATAACTGCGACCCTATTTTTGCATTTTACGACCTACTGACAACGTGAATTTCGCCATTCATCCGAAACTGATTTGTTTCGGCGACGCCATTGTGGAGGGGTGACTAACTGGCAGCGCCGCGACGCTCTGCAGTGGCGTCTCCTCGTAATCCCTCACTGGGTGTTTATGAGAAGAAAATTTTTATTTATATCCGGCGGACGCGAACTGATGAATATTGATGAGGCGCGTTCAGACAAACAAAAATAAATTCGCTTTAATCGATTTTGCAACTGCACCACACCGTTTGAAAAATGCAACTTACATAGTGCAGTTTTTCAAGGGTCGTGTTTGGCGATTTTTGAAGATTTAAATTTGATTTTGGCGCGAAGTGGTGGGGCGTGTCGATTTGTGTCAGTGCAGCCAACCAAAACCAAAATCGCCTGTCAGTTTAGCGTTGCCAACCGTTCCTAACCTCTCGTTTCATAAAAAAAGTGAAAAAATTGATGCAGAAAAACCGTATTGCTCGTACACGATGACTTCAGCGCAAAAGGCTATTAAAAAGGTGTTTTTGGACAGTGATGTGTTTACGGCATGTCTCCACCACTGTCTCACGTCTGAAAAGGAAGAGGTTTTGGGGCTGCTCATCGGAAAGGTAGTTTTCGCTTTGATTGAACTTTATTTAACTATTGTTCGACAGGTGGACGAAGCGAGCTTTTGTCACGTATTGGCTTCCATAGTTATGCACCGGAGCGACAAGCAGCCTGACCGGGTTGAAATATCTGCGCCACAATTGTGCATTGCCACCGCATACGCAGATAAGTTGAGTGGGGTCTTAGGCGAGTCGGTGAGAGTGATTGGGTGGTACCATTCCCATCCGCACATCACTGTGTGGCCGAGCCATGTCGATGTGAACACACAATTTACCTATCAGATGTTGGATTCATTCATGGGGTTAATATTCGCAGTATATCAAAATGACCCCGGTTCCGCGGGGAATACAGTCCAACTGACCTGTTTCCAATCGGTTGAAGACCCCACACACCCCGGACGCGTGGTGAGGAAAGACATAGAGTTACAAATTGTAAACAAACCGATGAAGCTGTTTAACTTGAAAGGTAAGACTTCCGTATGGCTAAACCCAGTTTTAACGTAATTTTGAAGCTATCGTGGATTTGCCAACAATATTGTCGCAAGAAGAGACCCACCCGGAAAGACCTGACCAGGCGGATGTCAACGATCCTTTGACATTTCTGTTCAACGAAGCCTAGAGACGCTCACTTTAGTCCATATAGCGTCAAGAGTGGCAATGCCGCTTCTAGAGGGTCTCGAAGCGAGATTGCAATCAGCTAAAGCGCGCCTTGCGGAATTAGAGAGATCTCTACCACCGTCGCGTCCCCCTCCACAATAATTCAAACTGTACCATTTTCATTATACATATTCTTACAAATTACCATTGTTTAAGTATATTATAGTTGGACAACCTATACGGACAATCACTTTCCCATGTAGAAAAGAATGAATATATATTTTACATCTCACTCGCTTCACTATGAAGTGGCGGTACCTTACGAAAGGGGGTAAAAATAGTCCGTAAGCACGTGATGTCGATAAGGTAGTAAACGGACGCATTAATCAGTACGTTGTACGGGGAGCAGTCACAAAATAAACAACTTCGTCCACTTTAAAGGTATACGAAATTAAACGACCACTACTTTAATTAATAAGTAACAAGTCATCTAATTTGCCTCCAGAATAACTATGGATTATCATCAAACTATGAACACCAAATTAATTCAATATGAACATCTTCTTACGTATTTTTTTTATTAACAGTAGTCCAATCATTAAATACATATTATTTTTGAAACTAAAATGCATTTTATCCTAAGATTATATCACAAAATATTCATCACCATTTAAATATATACGATTTAGACATCAAGAAATAAATTTAAAATTGCAAAAATTATACTAAAACAGCCTTAAATGTGTCTTGTATGTACGTACAGTATGTAGGCATTTTAACGCATTTTCGATTTTTCGGCTTTTCGATTTTTCGATATTTGATTTTCGAATTTTCGATTGTTCAGTTTTCCATTTTTCAACTTTTAGACTTCAATTTTTTTACTTTTCGATTTTCCAAATTTTCGAGTTTCAATTTTCAGATTTTTGATTTTTCGATTTTCTTTTTAAATCTTTGAATTTTTCGGTTTTGATTTTTCGAATTTTTGATTTTTAATTTTTCCATTCTTCGGTTTTTAGACTTCAATTTTCTTTCTTTTAAATTTTTCGATATTCTATTTTCCGCTTTTCAGAATTTTCGATTTTCAGTTTTCAGACTTTCCATGATTAGAATTTTGGATTTTTCAGTTTTATGATTTTTCGATTTTTAGAAAATTTGAGTAGTCGAATTTTCGATTTTTCAATTTATCGATTTTTCCATGTTCAATTTTTCAATTTAAATTTTGCGATTTTCAATTTGTCCATTGTCGATTTTTAGAATTTTCGGTTTTTCAATTTTTCCATTCTCAACTGTTAGACTTCAATTTTGTTACTTTCCGATTTTTTGGTTTTCGATTTTAGATTTTTCGAATTTTTGTTTTTCCAATTTTTTGCTTTTTCGATTTTTCTGTTCATTTCAGTTTTTAGGCTTTGCAATTTTTTTTACTTTATATATTTTAATTATTTTCATTTCCGGTTTTTTTATTTTTGTTTTTGATTTTTTTAATTTTCAATATTACAAATTTTTGACTTTTCGAATTTTTGGTTTTCCCGTTTTTCATTTCTCGATTTTTCGATTTTTCAGGTTTGTGGATTTTGCACTTTTCGATCGACCTAGGTATTTGATTTCATTGAATTTTCGATTTTTTGATTAGCCATTTTTAGATTTTCGATTTTTACCATTTTGTATTTTTCGATTTTCTGTTTTTTGCATTAGTGAATTACAGTTTTTCCGATTTTTGATTTTGCGCATATTTGATTAATCAAATATTGTTGCTTACAAAAACCTCAAAACATCTACAATATTTCAGAGTATTCAGTTTTGCTATTCTTGATTTCTTCAATAAAATAAATTACTTATCAGTATGTAGGCATTTTTTAACCCACAGCAATAATCGTTCTTGATGAGTAATGACTGATGACTACTGTAACACAGTAAATCCTCGAAATCGAAAATTTAAAACACTGAAAAATTCAAATATGGGAAAATTGTAAAATCGAGAAATCGAAACATAAAAAAATCAAAAAAATAAAAATTGGAAAATCTAAAATTTAAAAATCGAGAAATTGAACAATCGGTTAATTCAAAAATCGAAACATTGAAAAATTGGAAAATCGAAAAATAAAAAAAAATTGGACAATTGAAAATTTAAAAATTCCGAAAATTGAAATATAGAAGAACTGAAAACTCAAAAAATCGAAAAAAATTAATAATTTCAAAAATTGAAAAGTTAAAATTGAGAAATGGAAAAACTGAAAAATCACAAAATTGAACGAAATATCAAAAAATTAGGCAATTAAAAAATTGAGAAACAGAAAAGTCAAAAAAGCAGTGTCTAAAAATCGCAAACTTAAAAAATCGAAAAATTGAAAAATCAAAATCCTGAATAATCGAAAAATTGAAGAACTGAAGAACTGAAAAATCGAAACTTTAGGAAGTGGAGAAATCGGAATATAAAAAAATAGATTAATTGAGAAATCCGAAAACTAAAAATTCAGAAACGTCAAAATTTGAAAAATAAAAAAATATTGAAGAACTAAAAAATCGAAAAATCTAAAATTTAAAACATTGAAAAGTTAAAATATCCAAAAACTGAAAAATGGAGAAATCCAAACATCAAAAAATCAAAAATAAAAATAAAAACCTAAAATTTAATAATCGAAAAACTGAAAAATCAACGAATCGAGAAGTCGAGAATTAAAAAATTGGACAATTGAAAAATCGGATAAATCAAAAATCGAAACATCGAAAAATCGAGAAACCGAAAAGCAAAAAATCGAAAAACCAACAAATCGAAAAATCGAAACATTGTAAAATTCAAAAATTGAGACATCGAGAAATCGAAAAATCAAAAGACAAAAAAAATCGAGGAGTCGAAAAATCGAGAAATCGAAAAATCAAAAAATTGAGAAACCGAAGTAGGCCAAAATCGAAAAATTGAAAACTTAAATATGGAAAAATTGATAAAGCGAGAGATTGAATAATCAAAACATCGAAACATCCGAATTTCAATGAATTGAGATCTCAAAAAATTTAAACATTCGGAAATTTAAAAAATTAAAATATAGAACTGGAAACTCGAGAAACTGAAAAATCTGGAAATTTAAAAATTAAAATATGAAAAAGTTGAAAAATTGAGAAATTGAAATAAAAAACAAAAAACTGAAAATCCAAAAATAAAAAATAGAACAATCTAGAAGTCGAAAAATGAAAGAATCGAAGTATTGAAAAATATCAAAACTGAAAGAAATATCCAAAAATTGAGAAATCGACAAACCAATAAAGCGAAGTCGAAAAATCGAAGAATTGAAGAGCTGAAAAATCGAAACTTTGAGAAGTAAGAAAATCAAAAATAGATTAATTGAGAAATCAGAAAACTGAAAATTTAACGCAAAAATTTGAAAAATTCAAAAATTTAAATACTGAAGAACTGAAAAGTCAAAAAATCGAGAAATCGAAAAAACTAAAATTTAAAACAATGAATAATTAAAATATCGCAAAACTGAAGAATCGAGAGATCCAATTCAATTTAAAAAATTGAAAAATCGGGGCATTGAAAAATTGGAAAATCCAGAAATTGAAAAGCTCAAAAGAAAAAAATCGAAAAAACCGAGAAATCCAAAAATCGAAACATCGAAAAATTCAAAGACTGAGACTTCGAGAAATCGAAAAATCGGAGGATCGAGAAATTGAGGAGTAGGAAGCCGAAAAGGAAAGTTAAAAATTGAAAAACTGAGAAATTGAACAATCAAAACAACGAAACATCTCAATTCGATAAATTGAGAAATTAAAAAATTGAATAGGTAATCGAAAAATTTTAAAAAAGAAAAACTGGAAAATCAAAAATTAAAATTCAAAAAATCGAAAAATTGAAATATAGAAGAACTGAAAACTCAAGATATCGAAAAACCTAGAATTTTAAAAAATGAAATATTAAAACATCGAAAAGTTTAAAAATTGAGAAATCGAAGCATTAAACAGTCCCAGAATTGAAAAATCTAAAGTTTACAATAAATTGAAAATCCAAAAAGAAAAAAAGCGAGAAATCAAAAAAAATCCATCAATTCAAAAATCGAAAAGTCGAAAAATTGAAATATTGAAAAATCTCATAACTGAAAGAAATATTCAAAAAATTGAGAAATTAAAAAATTGGAAAATTGAGAAATCGAAAATATAAAAAAGCAAAATTGAAAAATCGTAATCTTAAAAAATCGAAAAATTGAGGAATTGAAGATGTGAAAAATCGAAACTTTAGGAAATCCAGAAATGGACAAATAAAAAAAATACTTTAGAAATCGGCAAACTGAAAATTTAGAAACGTGAAAATTTGAAAAATTGAAAAATCGAAATATTTAAAAACCGTAAAATTGAAGAGGACAAAAATTGAGAAATCGTATCATTGAAACATCGTAAAATCGAGAAATCGAAACATAAAAAAATCAAAAAAATAAAAATTGGAAAATCTAAAATTTAAAAATCGAGAAATTGAACAATCGGTTAATTCAAAAATCGAAACATCGAAAAATTGGAAAATCGAAAAATAAAAAAAATTGGACAATCGAAAATTTAAAAATTCCGAAAATTGAAAAATTGAAATATAGAGAACTGAAAACTCAAAAAATCGAAAAAAATTAATAATTTAAAAATTGAAAAGTTAAAATTGAGAAATCGAAAAACTGAAAAATCACAAAATTGAACGAAATATCAAGAAATTAGGCAATTAAAAAATTGAGAAACAGAAAAGTCAAAAAAGCAGTGTGTAAAAATCGCAAACTTAAAAAATCGAAAAATTGAAAAATCAAAATCCTGAATAACCGAAAAATTGAAGAACTGAAGAACTGAAAAATCGAAACTTTAGGAAGTGGAGAAATCGGAATATAAAAAAATAGATTAATTGAGAAATCCGAAAACTAAAAATTCAGAAACGTCAAAATTTGAAAAATAAAAAAATATTGAAGAACTAAAAAATCGAAAAATCTAAAATTTAAAACATTGAAAAGTTAAAATATCCTAAAACTGAAAAATGGAGAAATCCAAACATCAAAAAATCAAAAATAAAAATAAAAATCTAAAATTTAATAATCGAAAAACTGAAAAATCAACGAATCGAGAAGTCGAGAATTTAAAAAATTGGACAATTGAAAAATCGTTTTTTTCGTTCACCATGCTGGCGGGGATGTTCGTCACTCGACCATCGGGGGATGTTTGGATTCCTGGAACGAGGAAACAACAAAAATTCTCTTATTGTCCCTCCAAAAAAATTGATGACGTCAAAGAACTTCTGACATTATTTTAAAAATAAATTTCACGGCCTACTAGACCACGTTTTCGATCGTGTGGTAGTAATTTTGTGATTTTTTTTTCATTTTAGTCATTAAAAATCGACAAAAATTGCTGCTGATATCAGCAACGTCTATTTAAGAAATCGCCCGATAAAAATAAACAAATAAAAATAAATCTTACAAACGCTATACTCACAGATGTTACAGATTACGCTACATTTTTTAGTCGCTTCAAACTACATTTCTGCATTTCATTATTCGGGACTTAAAAATACCGAGAACTTTCCATAATTTCATTTAATCCACAAAAAGCCTCATTAAAATGAGACACTTTAACGACTAATTAGTTCAAAGTGCGCGGCTTTTTTCAGAATCGGTCGCCTCAATTAGAACAGTACATTAATAACCACGCTAACTAGGCGATAATAAAACTAGTATTCAGGAAAAATATTGAATAATATAGAAGCCCAAATTAATAATAGCTTTTATGATTGAATAAAAACGTTAACATTGTCAAATCGGTGTCGCGTTGTTGGTGTTATCTCAACAAATCACCAACTCCGGAAATTGAATATGGAAATAAGGCTTTTTTTGTTATAGATGACGTTTTAAAAATGGGTGGGTGGGTGGGGAACTTTTATTTTTAATATAGAAAAATATCTTTGTGAGGGTTGAGTTATACAGATGTGAGTGATCTGGAAAAAACTTGCTTACGACGAAAATACAAATCTTTTTTTATTTTATTTTTAAATTCGGTAATTTCTATTTGAAAATTTTGACGATTTTTGTGAGAATCAATGTGAAATTTCAAACCAGGTCTTTCATTTTTTGTGTCAATAGTGTTTAGGTCAACACATTATGGCATTTAGGGCCCGTAACAACAATCAAATCTTAAGATTTACAAAATTTTGACGAATTTTTGAAAAATCAAATAACAATGAAAAACGTGTAATTTTAACTTGCAGACTGATCTTGTTTAGAAAATCCAAAAGTGTTATTTTTTAGCTTTGACAACCTCAGGATCTCAACATTCAAGGAAATATATGATTTCTTTTTTTTTTGTAATGAGAAGATTAATTTTTCCTTTTATTAAAAAATTTTTAAATGTCTAATAAACTGAAAAATTCGATTATAGAGGAAATCAATGTCTATGTTATTATAATATGTTTCCTGGATAAAGAGTTTTTTTAGAAAAATTTCACCAAAATGAGTTTTTTTCTTTTGTTATTGATAACGCATTAAAAACGGGTGGGTGGGTGGGAAATTTTATTTTTATTATAGTAAAATATCTTTGTGGGAGTTGAGTTTTACAGATGTGAGTGATCTGGAAAAAACTTGCTTACGACGAAAATACAGATATTTTTTTATTATCATTTTTTTTTAAATTACTAGTTAATCTTCATTTGAAAATTTTGACGATTTTTGTGAGAATCAATGAGAAATTTCGAACCAGGTCTTTCATTTTTTGTGTCAACAGTGTTTAGGTAAATACATTATGGCATTTACGGCCCGTAACAACCATCAGATTTTAAGGTTTACAAAATTTTGACGAATTTTTGAAAAATTAAATAACTATGAAAACGTGTAATTTTGATTTTCAAACTGATCTTGTTTAAAAAATCCGAAAGTGTTATTTTTTAGCTTCGACAACCTCAGGATCTCAACATTCAAGGAAATATATGATTTCTTTTTTTTTTGTAATGAGAAAATTAATTTACATTTTAAGAAAAAATTTTTAAATGTCTAATAAACTCAGAAATTCGTTTATAGAGGAAATCAATGACTTTTCTAGAGTTTTTGTCTAAATTGTGAAAGAGATAAATAACAGAAAAGGAAGAGAGAAAAAAGAGTAAAAAAGGGAAATAGAAAAAATGGCAAGGAGAGTAAACAGCGAAAGAGGGAACGAAAAAGAAATGGTAAAGGAGCAGGGGAAAAAGAGTGAAGGAAAATGAAGTGGATAGAAAAAAAGAAGTGTAATTTTTTAGTTGAATTTGTTTTGAAGGGAGAGAGAAAAGAAGCAGAAACCAGAGAAAGAAAACAACGCGAGAGAGAGAGAGAGAAAAATAGAAAGTGATAGTAAAAGAGATTAAGCTCCTCCCTCTCGCCCTCACTTCGTTCTAGTCACTACTCTGTCTCTACTGTTCAGTTTTTTCTTAGCAAGTACTAGCCCCACCCACCCGCCCTCTGTTTTCTTAGAGGGTATTATTTGCAAAAATCAGTCTTATCTTAACCAATACACAAAATACCCTGATCAAGATGTAAAAAGCCATTTTGAAGGATCTAAAAGCAACATTTTTTGTGTACCCAATTTTTGGTGGTCTTTGGGTACTTTTTGGAGTCCACAAAAATTATGTTTTTTTTTTTTATATTTTTGAGCTCTTTTTGCCTTTTTTCAATGGTCCTGAAGTACCATTTTATTATATTACTAACATTACATACATATATTTACTTTATCATAAAAAAAATTGAATCTGCAAATTCAAAGCATATAATTTTTCGAAAAAGCTGGATTTGTTCAGGAGCGAGAGAAGTTCTGTCGAAATAACCTTAGACCAATTTTTTTATATATTTCTTCAAAGAGCACAACACAAAAACACAACTTTGTCTGCCCCTTTTTTTTTGAATTTCTAAAATTGGTCTGAATCGACCAACCCAGGTGTCTATTTGACACAAAATGTTCTCAAGATAACAATTCTGTGATTATTTTTCCATTATCTGTTCAAACGGCGGAGAAAAACGCAAAATATTTAAAAACTTTTCATTAAACTCTGATTAAATTTGGAATGGACGATGAACTGGATTCAGTTTTTTTTGTCGTACCCAAAAAACAAGAAATACCTACACTAATAACCTGGATTCCGCATTTTTTTCGCACTTAAAAAAATTTAGGAATACCTGCTCTAATTGCACCTTTGAACCCGTAATTTACGCAGCTGGAAAAAAACGAGAAATCCAAAAATCGAAACATCGAAAAATTCAAAAACTGAGACTTCGAGAAATCGAAAAATCGGAGGATCGAAAAATTGAGGAGTCGGAAGCCGAAAAGGAAAGTTAAAAATGGAAAAATTGAAAAATTGAAATATAGAAGAACTGAAAACTCGAGATATCGAAAAACCTAGAATTTTCAAAAATGAAATATTAAAACATCGAAAAGTTTAAAAATTGAGAAATCGAAGCATTAAACAGTCCCAGAATTGAAAAATCTAAAGTTTACAATAAATTGAAAATCCAAAAAGGAAAAAAGCGAGAAATCAAAAAAACTCCATCAATTCAAAAATCGAAAAGTCGAAAAATTGAAATATTGAAAAATCTCATAACTGAAAGAAATATTCAAAAAATTGAGAAATTAAAAAATTGGAAAATTGAGAAATCGAAAATATAAAAAAGCAAAATTGAAAAATCGTAATCTTAAAAACTCGAAAAATTGAGGAATTGAAGATGTGAAAAATCGAAACTTTAGGAAATCCAGAAATGGAAAAATAAAAAAAATACTTTAGAAATCAGCAAACTGAAAATTTAGAAACGTGAAAATTTGAAAAATTGAAAAATCGAAATATTTAAAAACCGTAAAATTGAAGAGGACAAAAATTGAAAAGTCGTATCATTGAAACATCGTAAGATTGAGAAATCGAAAAATAAAAAAATCGAGAAATAGAAAATTTAAGGAATGGAGGAATCGGAAAAGCCCAAAATTGAAATATTGAAAAATTGAGACATTTAAAGTTGAAAAATCGAGAAATCATCAAGCCGAAAAATCCCAATAGCGTATTTAGGTATAAATCACAAGATCAGGACTATTCTACTTTTTAAAATTTAAATAACATTATAAATTGGAAAATGTTGATTTAAGATGTTCAAGAACTTTGTTCACTTATTCGTTGTAAAGTCCAATGGTCGAAATGGGTTAGTTCTTCGTAGTGGATGTGTATCAGATCAACTCTAACGAATATCGGTTTATAGATAAATCGCTTAAAGCCGATATTGGCCTGAGTGTGCTTTGGTTTGTAGATCAAACAAGTTCTCAGGCGACGAAAAATTGCATGTGGAGGGAGACTTCGGATTACAAATCGTGTCAAGAAAGACATATTTGGGAGAGATGGATTTTCAGGTGCTTGACTAACGGTAATTTTAAATTGTTTGCTGTCGTTCGCGAAGTGAAGAACACAATTTCATTAAAATGATAATTATAAAATTCTCATAATCACTATTGGTGTTAATTAACACAAAATGGCGCGCAAGTTATCAGTTGATTTCGTTAATAAATTCATAGAAACCTATATGGGATTTTTTCATGCCTTAGAAAATTAAAAAGTAAAAAATACAATAACAAAAATTTTAAAATGCGGTTTACGAAAAATTAGTTGACCTGTGCAAAGAAGAAAATTTTGGAAACGCTGACAAACATGACACCTTAAAAAAAAACACTTGAAGAAGTGCTTTCGGCGTAATATTTTTGATGCTCCCGTGAACAAAATATTCTATGTCAGTGTGCAGATCTAGCCGAAAATCCGAAAACCAAATCGCTGTGTGTAGGGTCAGCATAACGGAAGTAATAAATCATCCCATCGGTTGAAGAACGTTGGGTCGGTGCACTGATGTCGGTGTTATATCCCGAGAGGGGCCCAATACACCCAATAAAATGGAACAGACAAAATAAAGCTTCAAACATGATTATTTTTATACAAAAATTCTGAAGTTTATAAACTGCACATTTTATTTATTTATTTATTTATTTATTTATTTTATCTTGTTTTCGAACTATAATAAACATTTCAAACAATGTCTGTAACTTATTTTAATGTAAATTATATTCATGTGGTTAACAAAATCAGATGTAATATTAGTGTGATTTTGACCTTATTCTAGATTTTATTACAGCAGAACGGCGTATCCTTTTTAAATTTTAGAAGTTACGGAAACTAGTTCAAGAAACAATTAGTTATCTCGTATTTTTGGAACAAAATCTACCAAAATGTCCGATAACAGCAATTGTTTTTCATAGAAACAAACAGTCTTCAAAGCAGCCTTTAACAACTCGATATTACAAACATGCCTCTTAAGTTCTTAATGCGTTTTTTTCTCTCTTGTAATTATTTGCCGAAAGTTTATGTCATTCTGTTATTTACTTTGAACATATTTTTTCATTTTGTGTTAATATTTTTGTAACACCACGAATCTAAATTTTACTTAAAATCTAGTTTTACTTTAATCTTGTAAAACTAAACAATTATACCAGTTTAAAAACCCTTGGAAAGTTTCTGTCAGTCTTCAGATATAGTCAAATAAAAATATGCGTCAAATTCATTTAAATTCAATTCTTTCTTATCACGTTACAACGCGTTGCTTCATATTTTCAAGTATATTTTCATATTTTGTACATATATGTTTATACACATTACTGTTTACGGAACAATGTTAATTATGGATTTATGGATAACTCCTCGTATAAGAGCAGAGTGAAGGGTGTTTGCCTTTGCTAATGTTTGATGGCGCCATCTGATTTAGAGTAAAGTAACTGTAGTGAAAATGCGCGTTGACGAAAAATTTGTCCCACGCCCCCTGGATTCCTTGTCCTAAAGCTCACTATTTAGGCGAAGTAAAATTTGTATTAGGTTGTCCAACTATAATATACTTAAACAATGAAATTACGCATTAATATTTTTATTTAAACAAAAATTACAATTTTTACTTCCACAACTTTTTAATTGACATGTTCTTCTCCGAGTCCTTTTGCATTACTTTAGCCACTGCCATCTCGAAATCTTCTTGGGTCACGTGCACTCGGCGCTCCCTCAACGCATACATCCCTGCTTCGGTACAAACCCCCTTGACTTCAGCCCCGCTAGCCCCGGGCATCAACTCCGCGATTTTCCGCAAATTAATCCCTCTAGTGAGATTCATTTTCCTTGAATGAATTTTCAAAATATCGAGTCGGGCTTCTTCGTTCGGCGGCGGGAACTCGATCTTGCGGTCAATGCGTCCGGGTCTGAGTAACGCCGGATCCAGAATGTCGATCCTGTTTGTGGCCATAATGACTTTAATGTTTTTGGTGGCCTCAAAACCGTCCAGCTGATTTAGCAACTCTAGCATGGTTCTCTGGACTTCTGAGTCGCCGCCTGAACCCGACTCAATCCGAGACGAGCCAATGGAATCAATCTCGTCCATGAAAATTATGGAAGGGGCGTGCTCTCGCGCCATTACGAACAACTCGCGCACCATCCGCGACCCCTCACCAATGAATTTTTGCACGAGTTCTGAGCCGGAAACCCGGATGAAAGTGCACTCGGTGTGGTGGGCCACAGCGCGAGCTAAAAGGGTCTTACCCGTTCCCGGGGGACCATACAATAGCACGCCTTTCGGTTGCGCGATCCCCAAAGCGTCAAATAACTCCGGGTGCTTAACTGGGAGTTCAATCACTTCTTTGATTTCTTTGATTTGTTTGTCTAAACCACCCACCATTTCGTACGTGGAATCCGGGACTTTTTCCACCATCATTAGAGACACTAAAGGATCAACCTAGAAAATCAAATCAGTAAAACAAAACAGTTAAATAAAAATCAACCTTGTTGGGTAAAATTTTGTGGAGGGTGTAGC
Organism: Zophobas atratus; assembly: GCA_022388445.1. Classification (NCBI taxonomy): domain Eukaryota; kingdom Metazoa; phylum Arthropoda; class Insecta; order Coleoptera; family Tenebrionidae; genus Zophobas; species Zophobas atratus. The sequence continues at coordinate 5,859,380 of CM039449.1, forward strand.
TCTCGTTTCTTAGGGCGACCCGGCAGTTGGGAGTTACGTCGTTAATGTCGATGTTTTTGTCAATATCGACCACGAATTTACCTTCTGGGTGCACCTTCACCAGGACCTTTTTCTTATCCATGGGTTTGACCACTTCACCAACATAGGACCCTTGCTCTTGGAGCAACATTAACTCCTCTCGCAGCATTCTCACTGAAACAGGGTCATCAGTCTTTGATTGTCACGCGTTTGGGGGTACCTTTGGCGTTGAGTTCGTTGCGTTGTGCCTGCAGACGCCTCAAATTCTGACTTTTCTCGGCCACAATCAGCTGCAATTCTTCGATTTTTGTGATGTAGTACGACCGGAAACCCTCGCCTTTGGGGCCCCCATCCACGTCCATCTGGAAAGGCAGGCGTTAGAAAAACCCGACTTTGGTACCCCGCTTAACTTGGCTCCGTCCGGGCTTATTCACAGTCGATTTGTCGCACGAAACATTTATTACTACGTCTTTTAAAGCCACTTTGGGGGTAACTACGCCTCCACTAGTCCCAGGAACGGAAATATTTGCGCCCATTGTGTTTTTTCCGAAAAAGTGACGGACACTTCACAAACAATTGAAAGTCGCTTACCTTATTAATCACCGTCATTTTAATAAGCTTGTTCGAAGACAACCGCCCCAAAATAGTCGTTCTACAACCAGAAAACACAGTCACTTTTTGTTGATTGATCAGGACAAATCTCGAAAATCATCGATGTTGACTTTTGACAGACTTAAACATAACCACAAAAAACACTAAAATCCCCAAAATCCGTAGATCTGTAACATAGGTTAATATAGATGCGACATACAGGATGATTTTGCAAAACCACCCGTATTGATATTGGAGTCCTCAACCGCCACAGGCAAGCGCCAAATTTAAATAGGCTATTTTCTATGAATTTTTAAATGTTTTTAGTGACAATTTTTGTGATTGTTTTATACAATAGAAATCTAATAATCGAAAAATCGTATAACCGAAACATTGAAAAATCGAAATATCGAAGAACTGAAAATCGAAAAAATGTAAAATTCAAAAATCTAAAATTTAAAGACCGAATAACGAAAAATCTAGAAATCGAAACTCCCAAATTTAAAAAATCGGATGACTGAAAAATCGAAAAATCAAAAGATCAAGAAATCGCGGAGTCGAAAAGTCGAACAATTGAGAAACCGAAGTAAGCCAAAATCGAAAAATCGAAAAGTTAGAAATTGGACAATTTATAAATTGAGGTATTGACAATCAAAATATCGAAAAATCCAAATCTCTCAATTGAAAAATTGAGATATTGAAAGATTGAAACTGGAGAAACTGAGAAACCGAAATCACAGCCGAAATAGGCCAAAATAAAAAATTGAAAAACTAATAAATCGAAAAATTGAAAAACAGAACATCTAAAATCAGAAAGTCGAAAAATCGAAAGATTAAGAAATATTGAAACATTAAAATATCAAAAGATTGAAAAATCTAAAATTTAAAAATCCAAAAATTGAAAAATCGAAAAAGTAAAAAAGTAGACACATCGAAAAATCCAGAAGTCGAAAATAGAAAAGCCGAAGAACTGAAATATTGAAAAATCCTAAAACTGAAATATCGAAAAACTGAAAAATTAAAAAAAAACTAAAAATGGGAAATTAAATCGGGAAATCAAAACATTGAAAAATCGAAAAATTGAAAACAGAAAATCTAAAACCGGGAAGTCGAAAAATCGAAAGATTAAGCAATCGAAAACTGTAGAATGAAAGAAAAACTGAAAAATGGAAAACCTGAAAAATCTGAATACTGAAATATCCAAAAACTGAGAACCTAAGAAGTCGAAAAATTAAGCAATCGAAAAATCAAAAAAATGAAGTTGAAAAATGGAAACCTTAAAAAATCGAAAAATTGAAAATTCAAAAACCTGAAAAATCAAAAAATTAAAGAATTGAAGAACAGGAAAATCGAAACACTCGAAGGTCAAGAAATGGGAAAATCAAAACATCGATGAATTGAAAAATCGAAAAATTGAGAGTTTATATAAGTAAAATTTGAAAAATTACAAAATCGAAAATTTGACAAAACGACAATTGAAAAACAGAAAATCTAAAACCAGAAAGTCAAAAAATCAAAAGATTAAGAAATTGAAACATTTAAAAAATTGAAATATGGAGGAGCTGAAATGAAAAATCGAGAAATCGAAAAATCTAAAATTTTAAAAATTAAAAAACCTAAAATTTAAAAATTCGAAAAATTGAGAGATTGAAAGATCAAAAGAACGAGAAATCGAAAAGTCATGAAGTCGAAAAATCGAAAAATAGAGAAATCGACAAACAAAAAGTTAAAAGTTGAAAAATTGGAAAAGCGGAAAAATCAAAAAACGAAAAAATGGAAAACTGGAAAAACTGAGAAACCGAAATAGGCCAAAATAAAAAATTGAAAAACTGATAAATCGAAAACCTGAACAATCAAATCTCGATAAATCGGGAATGAAAAATTAACAAATCGAAAAATTGAAAACAGAACATCTAAAACCAGGAAGTCGAAAAATAGAAAGATTAAGAAATATTGAAAAATTAAAATATCAAAAGATTGAAAAATCTAAAATCTAAAAATCCAAAAATTGAAAAATCGTGAAAGTAAAAAGCCGAAAAATTGAAATATTGAAAAATCCTGAAACTGAAATATCCAAAAACTGAAAATCGAAAAATCAAAAAAATGAAGTCGAAAAATAGAAACCTTCAAAATCGAAAAATTGAAAAATCAAAAACCTGAAAATTCAAAAAATTAGAGAATTGAAGAACAGGAAAATCGAAACACTCGAAAGTCAAGAATTGGGAAAATCAAAACATTGATTAATTGAAAAATCGAAAATTTGAAAAAACGACAATTGAAAAACAGAAAATTTAAAACCGGGAAGTCGAAAAATCAAAAGATTAAGAAATCGAAACATTTGAAAAATTCGAAAAGTTGAAAAATTGAAATATCGAAGAACTGAAGTGAAAAATCGAGAAATCGAAAAATCTAAAATTTTAAAAATTAAAAAATCTAAAATTTAAAAATCGAAAAATTGAAAAATCGACACATCGAAAAATCCAGGAGTCAAAAATGGAAAAGTCGAAGGATCGAAATGTTGAAAAATCCCAAAACTGAAATATCAAAAAACTAAAAAGTGGAAGAAAAACTAAAAATGGGAAACTAAATCGGGAAATCAAAACATTGAAAAATCGAAAAATTTTAAACAATTGAAAACAGAAAATATAAAACCGGGAAGTCGAAAAATCGAAAGATTAAGCAATCAAAAAATTGAAAAATCGAAAAAGTAAAAAATCGACACATCGAAAACTCCAGAAGTCAAAAATCGAAAAGTCGAAGAACCAAAATATTGAAAAACTGAAAAATGGAAAACCTGAAAAATCTGAAAACTGAAATAGCCAAAAACTGAGAACCTAAAAAGTCGAAAAATTGAGCAATCGAAAAATCAAAAAAATGAAGTCGAAAAATCGAAACTTGAAAAACTAAAAAATGAAAAATCAAAAACCTGAAAAATCGAAAAATTAAAGAATTGAAGAACAAGAATATCGAAACCCTCGAAAATCACGAAATGGGAAAATCAAAACATCGATTAATCGAAAAATCGAAAAATTGACAGTTTATAAATGTCAAATTTGAAGAACTGAAATAATCGAAAATTTGAAAAAACGGCAATTGAAAAACAGAAAATCTAAAACAGGGAAGTCGAAAAATCGATAGATTAAGAAATCAAAACATTTGAAAAATTCGAAAACTTGAAAAATTGAAAAATCGAAGAAATGAAACGAAAAATCAAGGAATCGAAAAATATAAAATTTTAAAAATTAAAAAATCTAAAATTTAAAAATCCAAAAATTGAAAAATCGAAAAAATAAAAAAATCGACACATCGAAAATTTAGAAATGTCCAAAATAAAAAAAATGAAAAATCGTAAAACTGAAATATTGGAAAATTGGGAAATCAAAATATAAAAAATCAAGAAAATGAAAATTAAAAAAAATTGAGACATTGAAGAATCGAAAAATTGAAAAATCGAGGAATCAATTAACTGAAAAATTCCAAAACTGAAATCTACAAAAATTGAAAAGTCGAAAAATCGGAAAATCCAAACATCGAAAAACTAAAACTGAAGTTAAAAATTGAAAAATTAAAAAAAATGATACATTGGAAAATCAAAAAATTGAAAAGTCAAAAAATCCGGAAACTGAGCAATTGAAAAATCGGAACTTCAAAATCTCAATATGTAATTTAGATTTCTCAAATTTATTTTTTTTTGTATTCCAATTTTCCGATATTTCAATTTTGGATTTTTTTAAATTTACAATCTTCAATTTTTTCATTGTTCGAATTCAATTTTTCGACTGCTCGGTTTTAAGCTTCATGGTTTTTCAGTTTTCCGATTTTTCAATTTTTTGTTTTCTAGATTTATCCAGATTTCGATGTTTGAATTTTTTCGTGTTTTTTTTAATTTTGGATTTTGACAAACAGAGTTTATAAAAGTCAAAAACTGAAAAATCAAAATATTTAAAAATCGTAAAATTGAAGACAAAAACTGAAAACCGAGAAATTGAAAAATTGAGAAATTGTGAAATCCAAAAATTGAATAATAAATAGGAGTAAATTGAAAAGTCCCCAAACTAAAATTTCGAAAAACTGAGAACCTAAAAATTCGAAAAATTAAGTAATCGAAAAATCCAAAAAGTGAAGTCAAAAAATCGAAACCTTAAAAAAACTAAAAAATGAAAAATCAAAAACCTGAAACATCGAAAAATTAAAGAATTGTAGAACAGGAAAACATCGGTTAATTGAAAAATCGAAAAATTGACAGTTTATAAATGTCAAATTTGAAAAATTGGAAAATTGAAAATTTGAAAAAACGGCAATTGAAAAACAGAACATCTAAAACCGGGAAGTCAGAAAATCGATAGATTAAGAAATCAAAACATTTGAAAAATTCGAAAAGTTGAAAAACTGAAATATCGAAGAACTCAAATGAAAAACCGAGAAATCGAAAAATCTAAAATTTAAATATTGAAAAATTAAAATACCAAAAACTGAAAAATCTAAAATTTAAAATCGACAAATTGAAAAAACGACAATTGGAAAACAAAATCTAAAACCGGGAAGTCGAAAAATCGAAATATTAATAAGTAATCAAAACATTTGAAAAAATGAAATATGGAAGAGTTGAAATGAAAAATTGAGACATTGAAAAATCTAAAATTTTAAATATTGAAAAATTAGAGTACCAAAAAATTGAGAAATCAAAAATAGAAAAGTTGAAGAATAGAAATATTGAAAAATCTCAAAATTGAAATATCGAACAACTGAAAAATCCCAAAACTATCTATCTATCGAATCTAAAGAATCGAAAAATTGAGAAATTGAAAAATCAAAAAAGTGAAGTCGAAATATTGAAACCTTAAAAAATCGAAAAATTGAAAAATCAAAAGCATGCAAAATCGTAAGATCGAAAAATTGAGAAATCGAAAAATCAAAAATGTGAAGTTGAAAATAGAAAAATTGAAAAACCAAAAAACCTGAAAAATCAATTCATTGAAAATCGACACTGAAAGTTTAAAAACCGAAAACTTGAAAAATCAAAAAATCAAACATTTAAAAAATCCAAAAATTGAAAAACCGAAAAATCTAAAATCGAGAAGTCGAAACATCGAAGGATGTGAAATCGAAACATCAAAACATTGAAAAGTCAAAAATTTAAAAAATCGAAAAACTAAAAAAGCACAACGAGAAATCGGAAAAAATAGAGGAATCGAAAAGTTGAGAAATTGAAGAAAAACTAAGGAATCGAAAAATTGAAAGATCTAGAAATCCAGAAGTCAAAAAATCGGAAATTTGAAAAATCGAAAAATTGATGAATTGAAAAAATGAACAATCAAAAAATCAAAACATCAAAAAATCTAAAAGTCGAAAAGTAAAAAAATTGAGAAAATGAAACGATTAATCGAGAAATCGAAAATTTAGAAATGTCCAAAATAAAAAAATTGAAAACTCGAAAAATTGAAAAATTGTGAAACTGAAATATTGGAAAATTGGGAAATCAAAATATAAAAAATCAAGAAAATGAAAATTAAAAAAAAATTGAGACATTGAAGAATCGAAAAATTGAAAAATCGAGGAATCAAATAACTGAAAAATCCCAAAACTGAAATCTACAAAAATTGAAAAGTCGAAAAATCGGAAAATCCAAACATCGAAAAACTGAAACTGACGTTAAAAATTGAAAATTAAAAAAAAATGATACATTGGAAAATCAAAAAATTGCAAAGTCAAAAAATCCGGAAACTGAGCAATTGAAAAATCGGAACACCAAAATCTCAATATGTAATTTAGATTTCTCAAATTTATTTTTTTTTGTATTCCAATTTTTCGATATTTCAATTTTGGATTTTTTTAATTTTTAAATTTTCAATTTTTTCATTGTTCGAATTCAATTTTTCGACTGCTCGGTTTTAAGCTTCATGGTTTTTCACTTTTCCGATTTTTCAATTTTTTGATTTCTAGATTTATCGAGATTTCGATGTTCGAATTTTTTCGTATTTTTTTTAATTTTGGATTTTGACAAACACAATTTATAAAAGTCAAAAATCGAAATGTTTAAAGATCGTAAAATTGAAGAGAAAAACTGAAAACCGAGAAATTGAAAAATTGAGAAATTGTAAAATCCAAAAATTGAATAATAAATAGTAAAGCGCGTCGTTCAAAATATTATGACATTTTTTCTATTGTAGTTAATTTTATTCCTAGTTAGAAACAAACACTGTTGCCAACATAAGTCGAGGAGTCCACACCCGTCATTTAATTCAAACTATGACGCTTCTCTATGTCCTCTGGTAACATCATGAATGTCATTTCTGTCAACACGACGTAACCTAAAAGTCGTATGTGTGAACTCAATTACATAATATTTTGCTTAATTAGTCGTTTTTGTAGCGAAAAATGGGGAAAGCCTCGCCCACGGGGGGCGTCAAGCCCATGTCCATCGCGGGCCGCTTCGTCAGCGAGCGGGAGCGCCTGTTTGGGATGACTGACGAGGAGCGACTGTTTCGTAAACAGTGGCTCAAGGATCAAGAGTTGGGGCACAGTGAGCCCCGAGTGGTGCCCGAGATGTACAAGGCTACGCATAACCCAATTCGGCGCTTTTATCGCTGGCCTTTGAACACTCTGGCCAATGTTCTTAGACCGGCTTTGGGTGAGGAGCGCACGCTCAAGATTAGGTACTTTACGGGGAAAATAGTGATTGGGATTGTGGCTGCGTATGCCACCACGTACTATTTTAAGTACCACGCGAACGACTGGACGAGATATGGGGGGTGGAGGTTCTTTAGGTCTAGAGAGTCGGTGGTTGAGGGGGATCCTGGGTATCCGAGACTCGCTGATAGGGCGAAGCCCTCTGATTACGCTACAAAGGGTTTGAGAAAAACGAACTCAAGTTGTAAATGTAGTAGTTTGTGTATTGAATAAATTAATTAGTTGGTTGTGTTTTTTATTGATTTGGGGGGGGATTGCATACAAAGTATAACTGAAAACGCTTTTATTAATATTGGAAGGTTCTAGTCCTTCTAAACTAAACATTTGGAATGTGCATAATTTTGTTCAACAGTCGACTTAATTCAAACAGTGAAAGAAAACATGTAATAAAAATGTTTTGATACATCAATAAGTTATAACTCTTATAAATACTATAATATTTAAGCACAATATATTATACTTTAACTTTAAACAATAAATCTCCACATTGTCATAATATTAGTGTATATATAGTTATCACTATACAATATAATACAGTATCTCTGCAATAAAAATATGATTCATTCTTCTAGAAATGATATTGCAGTGAATCACAACATGTTACCAGACACTAGATTCACTACTTGGAGAAGATCTACCAACTAACAGTAGAATAACATTTATCTTACAAGAATTAAAATTGTACCCAATTGCTATTTGCTGATGGAGGAACTGGTGTGGTAGCACTGAAAAAACCACTGTAGATTTTTGTTTTTAGTAACAATTAAAAAAAAAAATACCTTCCTTGTGCAGAGGCAAATTCACCCCATGATTCCCCACTGGTGTTGTCAACTTTAGGTGCGTGCGCTGGAGAGCCAGCCGGCGAGCTTCCAGGAGGCGCCGGTAATTTCCCGCTTGGTGGAGGCGGCAACAAACCCAGCCCGCCCCCATTCCCAGATTTCAACTTAGTCCGTGAACTACCTTCAGACCCATCTTTTTTCTGCAGCACACAAAAACCAATCAAACTTAATATTAAATCCCAATCATACACCTACAGTGATTTTCATGTTTATCTTAATAGTCTCGCCTTCCTTGAACCCTAAATCTAGCGCCGGTTTATTAGGTTCCTCACTAATCTGCTTCTCTTTCTTGAGCCACTTGAAGTGGTCTTGCAGCGCCACGTTCAAGTCAAACGAGTCCGACCTATCCCCGAACCCGATCCCAATGAAAGCCATTCTGCCTGAAAACAGTGAAAACGTTGTCATTGAATTACACGCGTTTTTAGCGAGTGTACCGTTGTCGTCCTGGATGCGAAGAACGAAGTACCGGGAAGAGTCTGTGACGGGCTCGATGGCGACGCCTGGATATGTTTCGATGGGGCATTTCGCGAAAAGTTCGCCGCTGTTTTTGTCTTCTAGTTTGATTGCACATTCGTTGCCTTTCGAGATTAATCGCATGCGGCCCGTCCATGAAGGCTCGGCTAGGTTCCAGTCCGCAGCTCTGGAAAATTATCAAGGAACAGTTATCTCGTGGAGGAAAACGGGGGCGTATGTGTTAAATTCTGCGATAATGGAATGGTGTTAATTTTTTTGGGTGGTGAGGTGTCACCTGTAGCCTCTGTTGGAAGACCTGGGGGTATGTTGAAGACGAATACTTCCGGTTTCACGAGTAAAACACTTTCGTAAGAATCCATTGTGTAATGTTACAAATTAACAAGTTTACAAGTTGACAACCCGTTAACACCACACCACCACCGTACACAACAGACTGTCAAATGTCAGTCAAATGTCAAGCGATTAGTTATCGAGAGGCGGTTTTTGGCGATGGAGTAAGGTTGGAACGACGTCAATTCAACATTGTTTTACCAATTACGTCACGAATTTGATCGTGTATCGTGAAGTATACTTACTTCTGCAGTCTTGTCTTGTGTATTTTTAAAATTATATTTTAGGGTACGCTTGGATCAAGAAGATTTCGTCCACTAAAAAGTAATTATTAGCGCAAATCGAGTGTTTAGGAAAGTACTACCATTGTTTAAGTATATTATAGTTGGACAACCTAATACAAATTTTACTTCGCCTAAATAGTGAGCTTTAGGACAAGGAATCCAGGGGGCGTGGGACAAATTTTTCGTCAACGCGCATTTTCACTACAGTGAGCCAACGTATTAGGTTTATTTTACTACTATGTTATGTATTTAAATTTTAAAAAGTAGAATCGTCCTGGTCTTGTGATTTATACCTAAATACGCTATTGGGATTTTTCGGCTTGTCGATTTCTCGATTTTTCAACTTTAAATGTCTCAATTTTTCAATATTTCAATTTTGGGCTTTTCCGATTCCTCCATTCCTTAAATTTTCTATTTCTCGATTTTTTTATTTTTCGATTTCTCAATCTTACGATGTTTCAATGATACGATTTCTCAATTTTTGTCCTCTTCAATTTTACGGTTTTTAAATATTTCGATTTTTCGATTTTTCAAATATTCACGTTTCTAAATTTTCAGTTTGCTGATTTCTAAAGTATTTTTTTTATTTGTCCATTTCTGGATTTCCTAAAGTTTTGATTTTTCACATCTTCAATTCCTCAATTTTTCGATTTTTTAAGATTACGATTTTTCAATTTTGCTTTTTTAGATTTTCGATTTCTCAATTTTCCAATTTTTTAATTTCTCAATTTTTTGAATATTTCTTTCAGTTATGAGATTTTTCAATATTTCAATTTTTCGACTTTTCGATTTTTGAATTGATGGATTTTTTTTGATTTCTCGCTTTTTTCCTTTTTGGATTTTCCATTTATTGTAAACTTTAGATTTTTCAATTCTGGGACTATTTAATGCTTCGATTTCTCAATTTTAATATTTCATTTTTTAAAATTCTAGGTTTTTCGATATCTCGAGTTTTCAGTTCTTCTATATTTCAATTTTTCAATTTTTCGATTTTTTGAATTTTAATTTTTTATTTTCCAGTTTTTCTTTTTTAAAATTTTTCGATTATTCAATTTTTTAATTTCTCAATTTATCGAATTCAGATGTTTCGTTGTTTTGATTGTTCAATTTTTCAATTTTTAACTTTCCTTTTCGGCTTCCGACTCCTCGATTTCTCGATCCTCCGATTTTTCGATTTCTCGAAGTCTCAGTTTTTGAATTTTTCGATGTTTCGATTTTTGGATTTCTCGGTTTTTCGATTTTTTTCTTTTGAGCTTTTCAATTTCTGGATTTTCCAATTTTTCAATGCCCCGATTTTGCAATTTTTCAAATTGAATTGGATCTCTCGATTCTTCAATTTTGCGATATTTTAATTATTCATTGTTTTAAATTTTAGTTTTTTCGATTTCTCGATTTTTTGACTTTTCAGTTCTTCAGTATTTAAATTTTTGAATTTTTCGAATTTTTGCGTTAAATTTTCAGTTTTCTGATTTCTCAATTAATCTATTTTTGATTTTCCCACTTCTCAAAGTTTCGATTTTTCAGATCTTCAATTCTTCGATTTTTCGACTTCGCTTTATTGGTTTGTCGATTTCTCAATTTTTGGATATTTCTTTCAGTTTTGATACTTTTCAATACTTCGATTCTTTCATTTTTCGACTTCTGGATTTTTCTATTTTTTATTTTTGGATTTTCAGTTTTTTGTTTTTTATTTCAATTTCTCAATTTTTCAACTTTTTCATATTTTAATTTTTAAATTTCTAGATTTTTCGGTTTCTCGAGTTTCCAGTTCTATATTTTAATTTTTTAAATTTCCGAATGTTTAAATTTTTTGAGATCACAATTCATTGAGATTCGGATGTTTCGATGTTTTGATTATTCAATCTCGCTTTATCAATTTTTTCCATATTTAAGTTTTCGATTTTTCGATTTTGGCTTACTTCGGTTTCTCAATTTTTTGATTTTTCGACTTCTCGATTTTTCGATTTCTCGATGTCTCAATTTTTGAATTTTACAATGTTTCGATTTTTCGATTTGGTGGTTTTTCGATTTTTTGCTTTTCGGTTTCTCGATTTTTCGATGTTTCGATTTTTGATTTATCCGATTTTTCAATTGTCCAATTTTTAAATTCTCGACTTCTCGATTCGTTGATTTTTCAGTTTTTCGATTATTAAATTTTAGATTTTTATTTTTATTTTTATTTTTGATTTTTTGATGTTTGAATTTCTCCATTTTTCAGTTTTAGGATATTTTAACTTTTCAGTGTTTTAAATTTTAGATTTTTCGATTTTTTAGTTCTTCAATATTTTTTTATTTTTCAAATTTTGACATTTCTGAATTTTTAGTTTTTGGATTTCTCAATTAATCTATTTTTTTATATTCCCATTTTTCCACTTCCTAAAGTTTCGATTTTTCAGTTCTTCAGTTCTTCAATTTTTCGATTATTCAGGTTTTTGATTTTTCAATTTTTCGATTTTTTAAGTTTGCGATTTTTACACTCTGCTTTTTTGACTTTTCTGTTTCTCAATTTTTTAATTTCCTAATTTTTTGATATTTCGTTCAATTTTGTGATTTTTCAGTTTTTCGATTTCTCAATTTTAACTTTTCAATTTTTGAAATTATTAATTTTTTTTCGATTTTTTGAGTTTTCAGTTCTCTATATTTCAATTTTTCAATTTTCGGAATTTTTATATTTTCGATTGTCCAATTTTTTTTTATTTTTCGATTTTCCAATTTTTCGATCTTTCGATTTTTGAATTAACCGATTGTTCAATTTCTCGATTTTTAAATTTTAGATTTTCCAATTTTAATTTTTTTGATTTTTTTATGTTTCGATTTCGAGGATTTACTGTGTTACAGTAGTTATCAGTCATTACTCATCAAGAACGATTATTGCTGTGCGTTAAAATGCCTACATACTGATAAGCACGTACATACAAGACACATTTAAGGCTGTTTTAGTATAATTTTTGCAATTTTAATTTTATTTCTTGATGTCTAAATCGTATGTATTTAAATGGTGATGAATATTTTGTGATACAATCTTAGGATAAAATGCATTTTAGTTTCAAAAATAATATGTATTTAATGATTTGACTACTGTTGTTTACTTATTAATTAAAGTAGTGGTCGTTTAATTTCGTATACCTTTAAAGTGGACGAAGGGACACATATTTGTTAGCCATGCAGTTCATGGATAGTAGGTATACCGCGATAATATTAAATTTTTGTTACCTTAACCTTGAAACAGGTATGCACTACATATACATATATTACAGTAAATTCTTCAACACGTACGTTTACTCATTTTGTGACTGCTCCCCGTACAACGTACTGATTAATACGTCCGTTTACTACCTTATCGACATCACGTGCTTACGGACTATTTTTACCCCCTTTCGTAAGGTACCGCCACTTCATAGTGAAGCGAGTGAGATGTAAAATATATATTCATTCTTTTCTACATGGGAAAGTGATTGTCCGTATAGGTTGTCCAACTATAATATACTTAAACTGAACCTTTAAATATACTTAAACAATGGTACTACTAAAATTTATTGTAGCAGAAAGAAGACGAAATTTATTGCTTAACAAAAAAAAAAAAAAACAATAGTTCAATTTTAGAATTTGAAAATTAATGACAAACTCGTGACTATAAATCCACTTTAATACAAAAAACTACATGAATTTTTTTATTATTTTAACTTTGCCAAGATTCGACTGATTTTAGCAAAGGACTTATTTTTTTATTAGATACTATCTATGTTATTTGGCAATTTCAGTCCTATCTTCACAAGTTCTACCCCCGCCCACCCGCCCTTTATTTCGTTAGAGAATAGGTTATTTGCCAAAATCAGTATTATTTTGGCAAGTAGCCAAAAATATTAATTTTATGCGTAGGATTGGACAATTTGATAAATTAAAATTCAATTTTCATCTCACAGTGAATAAAATAAGCCAATGAAATTCAAAATCCAATGACCAATACAATAAGTGATAAAAAAAAAGGTGATAGATGAGCTTTGAAATTTTTTTAAGCGTAGATCTAATCACCGACAATACAAAGTTCAGTTTTCATCTCAATTAAATTCAGAGTGGGTGAGGCTAGTTTTTCTTTTGTGTTGTTTTATAATGTCAAATGTCAAATATCAAATCACACACATAAAATAAATCAAAAAAGTCTTTTTTATATTGATATAGAAGAATTTCGCCTTCTGGGTTAAAATTGAACAGGGAGCGTAATTAATCTGGTTCGAGATTATTCTAGAAGAATTCTGTTTCGAAATCTAAAATTATAGACTTCTGATTTATTTGTAGAGCTAGAACTGCAGAACGAAATCAAAAGTTCGATAGAATTTTAGAAGAGTTGGAAGATTTATAGACGAATTCTACTCGAAAAAGAGAATATTTAGTTAATTTCGGTTAGAGACATTTTTTCTGTCCGAAAAGTGAGTGTTTTAATTTCGGATAAATTTAAATTTGGTGTTTTGTTGCTGGATGAACTTGAAAAAATCTTTTGAGCTTTTAATGTTTTACTTTTTACGAATCTAAAAAAGTCATGAGTGTTTTTTCTTATAATAATTTAATGCAATTTTTTATAGGATACGTCATTTGCCAAAATGGATCTTATTTTAGAAGGTACTAGTCCCGCCCACCCACCCTCTCGTTTCTTAGAGGGTATGCCATTTGCCAAAGTCAGTTTAATCGTAGCAGGTACTAGCCCCACCCACCCGACCACTCTTTTCTTAGAGGATATCTCATCTGCCAAATCAGTCTTGTCTTAGCAAGTACTAGTCCCGCCCACCCGCCCTTTCTACTGTTAAAGAATATCTCATCTGCCAAATCAGTCTTATCTTAGCAAGTACTAGCCCCGCCCACCCTCCCTTCCTTTTCCTAGAGGGTATGTCATTTGTCAAAATCAGCTTTATCTTCTTTCTTATTTGTAGATTCGACCACTTGACAAAATAAAATTAAATTTTCATCCCAGTAAATAAATAAGCCAATGAAATTCAAAAACGGAGGTGGGTGGGGTTAGTTTCACCTTTTTTGTCTAGATTTCCCTGTTTTTCAATATAAAATCCACTTTTCCACCAATAAAATGAATCATCACAAAGAAAACAGTGTGGGTGGGCGGGGCCACTTTGATTTTCTTTTAAGCGTAGAATTGGACAATTTGATAAACTAAAATTCAATTTTCATCTCACAGTAAATAAAATAAGCCAATGAAATTCAAAAATCAATGACCAATAAAATAAGTGATGAAAAAAAAGGTGACAGATAAGCTTTGAATTTTTTTTAAGCGTAGATCTAGTCACCGACAATACAAACTTCAATTTTCATCTCAATTAAATTCAGAGTGGGTGAGGTTAGTTTTGCTTTTTTGTTGTTATATAATGTCAAATGTCAAATATCAAATCACACACACAAAATAAAGCAGAAAAGTCTTTTTTAAGTATATAGATACAGAAGAATTTCGTCTTCAGGGTTAAAATTGAACAGGGTGCGTAATTAATTTGGTTCGAGATTATTCTAGAAGAATTCTGTCTCGAAATCTGAAATTATAGACTTCTGCTTCTGATTTATTTGTAGAGCCTAGAATTGCAGAACGAAATCAAAAGTTCGTTAGAATTTTAGAAGAGTAAAGAATTTATAGACGAATTCTATTCGAAAAAAAGAATATTTAGTCAATTTCGGGTTACGAGACAATTTTTCTGTCCGAAAAGTTAGTGTTTTAATTTCGGATAAATTTAAAGAAATTTGGTGTTTTGTTGCTGGATGAACTTGAAAAAATCTTGAGTGTTTTTTCTTGTAATAATTTAATTAAATTTCTTATAGGATACGTCATTTGCCAAAATCGATCTTATTTTAGAAGGTACTAGCCCCGCCCACCCGCCCTCTCTTTTCTTAGAGGATATCTCATCTGCCAAATCAGTCTTGTCTTAGCAAGTACTAGCCCCGCCCACCCGCCCTTTCTTTTCTTTAAGAATATCTCATTTGCCAAATCAGTCTTATCTTAGCAAGTACTAGCCCCGCCTACCCACCCTCTCTTTTCTTAGACGGTATGTCATCTGCCAAAATCAGCATTATCTTAGCAAGTACTAATGACTAATTTTTACAAAAAATGGATTTTTCTTTTGTTGTTTTTGCTTTTGTTTATAATTTATAAATGTCTTATTAATATGTTTTGTTTGGTTTATTTATTAATGAAAAATAACAGCTTGTTGGATTTCAGTCACTATCGTTACTAATAAAGGAAGCAAAAAGGAAGTAAGTACACAAGCATACAAACAAATTATAAACAAATTTATGAACAAATTTCTAAAAAGTTATAAACAATTATTTATCAACGAATTTAGAAGGAAGTTAGTAATCAACAAATGTTACAGCAATTTATAAATAAATTAGTCATGACCAAACTTATAAATATACAAGAATCTGTAAACAATTAATTAACGGATGTCTAAACATTTTTTTTTATTAAAAACTGGGACATTGAAGATTTTGCCATTGTAAATTGTTCTTCAAAAAGTCAATCAAAATGACATTTAAAACAAAGTATGTCAGAACCTTTAAATTTCTAAGTTTCAAGGTTAACTAGTTACCAATTGTGTCCCAGTTTTTTTGTCCACCGATTAATATTATAAAATAATCTACTGTTTTAATTGCATTAAAAAAGGGAGTGATTGTTACGAGAGAGCTATGAATAATACGATCGAAAATAACCATTGATTTTTGAACGTTTGTCTTTGATTGTTACATTTTCAACTCAAACTTTCAAATTGACGTCAATCTGACAAGACGAAAATTTCATGGCTATCTTTGATCGTGTTTTTTTATTGCTCTCCCGCATTAATTCTAGGAAGTGAACTTTAAGTTGAGCAGTCAGTTTGTTAAATTCGTTTGTTGTGATTGGAGAATGAGTCGAATTTTCAAAATTTGTTTGCGACTAAATAGAAATATCAAATGCTGCATAGGCAACCAACAATACACCCACTTATAATTTTGCGCGCTTCTTACTAATAACACGTTTTGAGCCTATTTTTCGATTCGCCTAATTTAAGGTGTTTAAATGCGTTCAACACAGTGTAGAAACCATAACTAAGCTTTTGTTATTACTTATTCTAAAAAATAAGACGTTTCAAATCGTGCAAATGGGGTGATCGTCTAGGGATTTTCGTGCGGCACTGTCCGTCAACTGTCATTCTGTCACTATTGCCTGCCGCCGCTAGTGATGTATCATTTGACGTGTCCAAAATGAACCTATAATTTAATAAATTGTAAATAACACCGAACAGAATAAATTAATGTACAAATAGGTTCGTATCCACCACCGTTCCATCCTTTCTGCGCATTTTTTATACACCTTTCACTCCAATCCGCACTCCAACACTGACGAATTCACTTTTCAGGAAGCTAAAATTGGGTCGTAAGAATGGAAGACGAATTACTTAGCTCAGCGAGCAAGAAAAGTGCAATTTCGCAGGCGTGGACGCGACTATCACAGGTAAACCCCCCAAATTTAACCTCTTATCGGGCTTTCAAGTCACTGTGCTGTCCATTGTAACTTAGTATGATGTATGTCGATGACTTATCGAGTTGATCATGTTGTGGGTATGCAGATATACCAAAGTACGTTGGACAGGTGGACCCCGCATACTAGATGTCGTTGGTTTGGGACGTTGGCGCTTCTGTTGGGTTTCGGCATTCGCATCGTCACCAAGCAGGTACTTATGATATTATGTTGTTCTAGTGGTACCAGGGAGTGGTGGACAGGACAGTGCCATGGCAAAAAACACGATGGCTCTCTGCCTTCCTGCTCATCGTCGGGTTTTTGGCCCGAGTGCTTTACGCACAGGTATTTTAAGTTAATTACATTTTTTTTTGTATTACACTGTACATGTTTACGTCCGTTTGCTTGTCAATCGGGGACCGTTTCTGCCTTTTCCACCACTTCAAATCAACCGCCGGATTTAGGGATTTTCATTTGTTGATTGTGATAGCTGAATGTGTGGCACGTTGTTATTGATGGAGGGTTTGACAGTCATTCTCATTAGGTTAATTATCTTGATGACACGCAACTCTGGGGAAATCATCAAATGCGACTATGATGTAGTGTGACGTCAGCAGACGGTCGTGAAGGCCTCCGTTTTTTTATTGTTTACATTTTTTAAACTATAATTTCGTAAAATAATTGCGTCCAGTTATCAAATCGTGACACTAATTTAGTTTAAAATGGGATATTGATCCGTCCTTGAATATTCATATGCAACATTATTTAATAGCAAAATCGTTTATTGATGACTCATGTTATGATGTGGACACTGTCATCGCATTTTTAGCCAATCTTGTACTATTTTAATAAAGCCAATTATTTTATATAAATAAATGAAACAATGCTTGATTTTAAACGTCTTACGTTTATATTCCACGAAAGGTTTTAAGATAAAAATGAATCACGATGATAAGACGATTTTCAGGAAACAACGTCATGTGAGATAACCGGTAAATGAGTATTTGATTTAATAAAATGTAGGAAAACGTTGTATAATCTTTTAGGATACGAAAATGCAATTTTCACCTCATCCGGGCGCCGTTTTAAGTCCGCACTTGTTTCTGTTTTTCCTTAGCGATGTTCACAGTAGAACAAATGTCCAAATCACAGAATAAAAATACCATGAGTGGGCGTAGACACGTTCCAATTTTTTAATGTGGTGTTTTAGGGTTGGTACATCGTAACTTATGCGTTGGGTATTTACCATCTAAATTTATTCATCGCGTTCCTCACGCCGAAAATCGACCCGGCTATGGATTTTGATGGTGAGTTACCAAATTCGTCGAACTAATTTAATAACTAGTCGTAGCCGAAGAAAATGGCCCCGAATTGCCAACGAGAGCTAACGAAGAGTTCAGACCGTTCATTCGGCGACTGCCGGAATTCAAATTCTGGTATTCTGTTACCAAAAGTACGTTAATAGGTATTTTTTGTACGTTCTTTGAGTGTTTCAATATACCAGTATTCTGGCCAATACTAGTAATGTACTTTATTACGTTATTCTGTATCACCATGAAGAGACAGATTAAGGTAAATTTTGGGTTTTTTTGGGTTCCAAAATGATTATTTTGGTTTTAGCATATGATTAAGTATAGATATTTGCCTTTCACTCACGGTAAGCCAAAGTACCAAGGACACGAGGAACCTACAGGAAAGGTGATCATTTCACCCAAGTGATGTGAATAGACTAAAATTAAAGACAGTAATTGAATGAATTTGTAAAAAATGATGACAACGTATTTTGTCAGTATTGTTGGAGTGGGACGCTTGTTTACTCCAACAGAACCTAATAAAGTGTGTAATCATAAATTATTGTTTTGGGAATGTCATATTTTTTATAAAGAGTTCCAAGCTACTTTTTTATTTCGTCATGTAATGTGAATCCTGTGGAATTTATGTAACTAAATTCGGATGTAATTGTTTTGTATTTATTGGAATCTTTATTGTTTACTGGAATCAGTAACCCGGCGGTGATGTTTTCATTAATGCAATGTTGAAATGTAAGATTTGTACATACGTTATGTTTTTATCGTACAATAAATCACACACAAAAAATTTGTGTCGTTTTATTATTTCATAGAAAACAATTAGCGATTGTAGATTGATAAATTAGATAACAAATCGACATTCTTTTGAGATACTAGATTGTGTCTGGCGCTTCCCGTGGAGAAAATCGGTTTTTATGGTGCGTTTAACAATGTATGAAGAAACATTGGAGGTAAGCGTTTCTTTTCGTATGGGTGAAATAATGTTTGTGTGTTTAAACTCACGTAGTACTTATTACTTTATTGGGTCTGTTTTCTAGAGAAATTAAGAACGACCTACTACTGACGGACAAGGGGTGTTATTTATGCCTCTGGTTTTTACTTTCCAAGGGTTATCACAAAACGAAAGTCATAAAATCAAATTTTATAATTTTTTTAAAGAGCTTGATTGATCAAATTAAGAACCTCATTTTTTAGCTTTGCTTATACAAGGTCACTCAAAAAAATTTATCAATCAGTCAATTTATTTTATTGAATAAATCAAGAACTGCAAACTGAATACTTGTAAATTTTGCAGACGTTTTAAAGGTTTTGTAAGCATGGTCAATTTTTAATCGAACTCTATCTGTTTATTCCCCCCTCCCAAAATTGATGACATCATCTCAAAATTTTGCCGAATAAATTCTACGCAGAATGTGCGAAATATGATGAATTTTTACGTGTGGCTAAATTTGGCTTTTTCTAGTTTCATGACATGATCAAACAGTAGCCCCGCCCACCCACCCTTTTTTTTCTTGGAGGATATGTGATTTGCCAAAATCAATCTTTTCTTAACAACTACTAGTCCCGCCCACCCGGCCTCCATTTTTTAGGGGTTATGTCGTTTGCCACAGTTAGTGTTATCTTAGCAAGTACTAGCCCCTCTCACAGATTCCAAATAAAAAATTGGAAATATGATAAAAATCCTAAAGATCTAAAAATATTTAAAATTCTAAAATTACTGAAGTATCTAAAATAATGAAAATCTAAATGCTCTAAAGATGATAGAAATTCTAGTGATTCTAGTTTCATGAACAAACAGTAGCCCGCCCACCCACCCCTTCTTCGTTCCAGTGACTATTCTTAATATTGTTCAGTCCTATCTTATCAAGTTTTAGCCCCGCCCACCCACCCTTTTTTCTTTGTTTGAGAATATGTCATTTACCAAAATCAATCTTTTCTTAACAAGTACTAGCCCGCCCACCCGTCCTCCATTTTTTTAGGGGTTATGTCGTTTGCCACAGTTAGTGTTATCTTAGCAAGTACTAGCCCCCCCCCCGCAGATTCCAAATAAAAAATTGGAAATATGATAAAAATCTCAAAGATCTAAAAATATTTAAAATTCTAAAGTTACTGAAGTATCTAAAAATAATGAAAATTTAAAAGCTCTAAAGATGATAGAAATTCTAGTGATTCTAGTTTGATGAACAAGCGAAGCCCCGCCCACCCATCCCTTCTTTGTTCCAGTGACCATTCTTAATATTGTTCAGTCCTATCTTATCAAGTTTTAGCCCCGCCCACCCACCCTTTTTTTTCTTGGAGGATATGTGATTTGCCAAAATCAATCTTTTCTTAACAAGTACTAGTCCCGCCCACCCGCCCTCCATTTTTTTAGGGTATGTCGTTTGCCACAATTAGTCTTATCTTAGCAAGTACTAGCCCCTCCCACCGATTCCAAATAAAAAACTGGAAATATGATAAAAATCCTAAAGATCTAAAAATATTTAAAATTTTAAAGTTACTGAAGTATCTAAAAATAATGAAAATCTAAAAGCTCTAAAGATGATAGAAATTCTAGTTATTCTAGTTTCATGAACAAGCGTAGCTCCGCCCACCCAACCCTTCTTCGTTCCAGTGACTATTCTTAATATTGTTCAGTTCTATCTTATCAAGTTTTAACCCCGCCCACCCACCCTTTTTTATTTCTTAGAGAATATGTCATTTACCAAAATCAATCTTTTCTTAACAAGTACTAGCCCCTTCCACAGATTCCAAATAAAAAATTGGAAATATGTTAAAAATTCTAAAGATCTAAAAATATTTAAAATTCTAAGTTACTGAAGTATCTAAAAACTAAGGAAAATCTAAAAGCTCTAAAGATGATAGAAATTCTAGTGATTCTAGTTTCATGAACAAGCAGTAGCCCCGCCCACCCACCCCTTATTCGTTCCATTGACTATTCTTAATACTGTTCAGTCCTATTTTATCAAGTTTTAGCCCCGCCCACCCACCCTTTTTTTTCTTAGAGGATATGTGATTTGCCCAAATCAACCTTTTTAACAAGTAAGTCCCGCCCACCCGCCCTCCATTTTCTTAGAGCCACAATCAGTCTTATCTTAGCAAGTACTAGCCCCTCCCACAGATTGCAAATTAAAAATTGGAAACATGATAAAAATCCTAAAGATCTAAAAATATTTGAAATTCTAGAGTTCCTGAAACATTAAAAATAATGAAAATTTTAAAGCTCTAAAGATTATAGAAATTCTAGAGATTCTAAAGGTTCCAAAGTTTCGAGAGGTATAAAAGCTTCTAAATATAACAAAAATCCAACAAAATCTAAAAAATTTTAAAGAATCTGGGGGTACTAATGATCCTAGAAATTGCAGAAATTTTAGGCTTTATGAAACTCCTAGTAATTCACAGAGTGTTCAATATTTCCGTAGGTTGGAAAGAGTCTAAAGACTAAATACTCTGAAGATTTCAAGGTTTTAACGGCTCTAAGGACTCTAATAAGGGGTCAAAAACTAAAATTCTGTTTCGAGTAGGTACTTGAAAGATTCTAAAGGTTCTAGAGAAATTTCAAAAAGCCAAAGATTCTAAAACCTGTAAAAATCGGGTGAACTTTTAAAAATTCCAAAGGCCTCAAAGACCTAAAAATCGTAAAGATCTGAAAAATGCTCTCTTCAATTTTTATAAATCCCAAAAACACTGAAGGTCGTAATATCTTATAAATCTTGTAGAGTTTAAAGATTCCAGAGATTCCAAAAATTCCAAAGATTTAAACTCTTGAGATCCCTAAATTTTAGAAAATCTGAAAAAATTTAGAATGTGGTAGACCTAGAAGTCTTGAAAATATGTATTGGAAAAGGTTGAATTTCAAAATTCTGTATAACTGGAGCCTGATAATTTTAGAAATTTTGGAAAATGTGGAAATTCTGGTCATTGTGTACATCGGAAAATCTGAAACATTGGGCTCGTAATTTTGAAATTTTTGCAAATTACGAAAATTCCCAAATTCCTCTAAGGACTTTGAAAACTCTAAAGATTTTAAATACTCGAAGGTCTTAAACGTAAAAAATCTATCTATTTCTTCCCCCAAAAATTGATGACGTTATCTCAAAATTTTGTCGAATAAATTCTACGCAAATATATGAGGAATTTTTACTTGTGGCTAAATTGAGCTTTTTTCTAGTTTCATGACATGAAACAACAGTAGCTCCGCCCACCCACCCCTTTTTCGTTCTATTGACTATTCTTAATACTGTTCAGTCCTATTTTATCAAGTTTTAGCCCCGCCCACCCACCCTTTTTTTTCTTAGAGGATATGTGATTTGCCAAAATCAATCTTCTTAACAAGTACTAGTCCCGCCCACCCGCCCTCCATTTTCTTAGAGCCACAATTAGTCTTATCTTAGCAAGTACTAGCCCCTCCCACAGATTCCAAATTAAAAATTGGAAAGATGATAAAAATCCTAAAGATCTAAAAATATTTAAAATTCTAGAGTTCCTGAAGCATCTAAAAATAATAAAAATTTGAAAGCTCTAAAGATTATAGAAATTCTAGTGATTCTCAAGGTTCCAAAGTTTCCAGAGGTATAAAAGCTTCTAAATATAAAAAAAATCCAACAAAATCTTAAAAATTTTAAAGAATCTGGGGGTACTAATGATACTAGAAATTGCAGAAATTTTAGGCTTTATGAAACTCCTAGTAATTCTCAAAGTGTTCAATATTTCCCGAGATTGGAAAGAGTCTAAATACTAAATAAGTACTCTAAAGACTTAAAGATTTTAAAGGCTCTAAGGACTCTAATAAGGGGTCAAAAGCTGAAATTCTGTTTCGAATACTTGAAAGATTCTCAAGGTTCTAGAGAAATTCCAAAAAGCCAAAGATTCTAAAACTTGTAAAAATCGGGTGAACTTTTAAAAATTCCAAAGGCCTTAAAGACCTAAAAATCGTAAAGATCTGAAAAATGCTCTCTTCAATTTTCATAATTCCTAAAAGCACTGAAAGTCTTAATATCTTATAAATCTTGTAGAGTTTAAAGATTCCAGAGATTTCAAAAATTCCAAAGATTTAGACTCTTGAGATCTATAAATTTTAGAAAATCTGAAAAAATTTAGAATGTGGTAAACCTAGAAGTCTTGAAAATATTGGATAAGGTTTTATAATGATAATTTTAGAAATTTTGGAAAATGTGGAAATTCTGGTCATTTGTGTACTTCGGAAAATCTGAAAAATTGGCCTAATCTGGAAAATCTGAACTGGTAATTTTGAAAATTTTGCAAATTACGAAAATTCTCAAATTCCTCAAAGGACTGAAAACTCTGAAGATTCTAAATACTCTAAGGTCTCAAACGTTAAAAAGTTTTTAAATTCTGTTCCAAATATTTCAAAGATTCTATAATTTGTAAAAAACGCATGAACTCTTAACTTGACAAAAATTTTGAGGTCTGGTGGCACAATAACACGTTGGTAGGCGGAGAAAGATAAGCGGCCTCGTAGTCTAGTGGTCAGGATACCTGCCCGGCAAGCGGGTGACGTGTGGTTCGATTCCCACCGAGGCAGCAAGATTTTTCTTCGCTTACCTTCAAAAGATTCCAAAAGCTCTAAACAAAACAAAAATCATAAAAATCCTTTAATTTTTATAAACCTTACAAGTATTAGGGGTCGTGAACACCTTAATTATTATCTTAAACATCTCAGAAATTCTAAAGATTTCAGAGATTTCAAAAATTTCAAAGATTTAAAGAATTTAATTTTCCAATTAATTTATAAATCCTAAAAGCACTGAAGGTCTGCTTTTAGGATTTATAAAATTGAAGAAAGCATTTTTCAAATAGTGTGAAAGTTCATAGTCTTCTCTAAATTTCAAAGATTTCGAGGATTCCAAAGGTGCCAAAACTCAGAAGTAAATTGAAATATGGGCCCTTGCTAAAATGTTAATGGCGGTATAAAAAAAATTATACGGAAAAACTGACTATAAAGATGAAAAAAAAAAAGAATTCTCAAAGTTAAAGTTGATAATAATAATTTTTCGAAGTTTTATTTGTTTGACTGTACTTTAGGGGTTAGGGAAGTTCTTTCGAAATAATTTTCAACCACTTTTTAAAAAATGTGAAACCTTCCCGGGGCCCCAAATGTCTTTTTTTAAATGTGAAACCTTCTCGGGGATCTCCACTGTATTTTTAAAAATGTAAAACCTTCTCAGGGGTCCCAACTGTCTTTTTTTTTAATGTAAAACCTTCTCGTGGGCGCCAAATGTCTTTTCTAAGAATGTGAAACCTTCCTGGGGGTTCCCATTTTTTTTTTAATGTAAAACCTCGGGGGCCCCAAAAGGGTTTTTTTAAGGTGAAACCTTCTCAGGGGTCCCAACTGTCTTTTTTTAAAAATGTAAAACCTCCTCGGGGGCCCCAAATGTCTTTTTTTTAAGGTGAAAACTTCTCGGGGGTACCAACTCTCTTTTAAAAAAATGTAAAACCTTCCCATGGGCACTAAATGTATTTTTTAAATGTGAAACCTTCTCAGGAGTCTCATACTGTCTTTTAAAAAAATGTAAAACCTTCCTGGGGGCCCCAAATGCCTTTTTTTCAGTGCGAAACCTTCTCGGAGGTCTCTACTGTTTTTTTTTTTAATTTGAAACCTTCTCGGGGGTCCCAACTGTCTTTTTAAAAAAATTAAAACCTTCTCGAGGGCCCCAAATGTCTTTTTTTAAAAATGTGAAACCTTCTCGGGGGTCTCAACTGTCTTTTTAAAAAATTAAAACCTTCTCGAGGGCCCCAAATGTCTTTTTCTAAAAATGTGAAACTTTCTCGGGGGTCCCAACTGTCTTTTTAAAAAATTAAAACCTTCTCGAGGGCCCCAAATGTCTTTTTTTAATGTGAAACATTCTCTGGGGTCCCAACTGTCTTTTTTAAAAATGTAAAACTTTGCCGAGGGCCCGAAATGTCATTTTTTTTTAATGTGAAACCTTCTTGGGGGTCCCAACTGCCTTTTTAAAAATGTAAAATCTTCTCGGGGTTCCTAACAGACTTTTTAAAAATTAAAACCTTTTCGAGGGTCCCAAATGTCTTTTTAATGTGAAACATTCTCTGGGGTCCCAACTGTCTTTTTTAAAAATGTAAAACCTTCCCGAGGGCCCAAAATGTAATTTTTTTAATGTGAAACCCTTGGGGGTCCCAACTACCTTTTTAAAAATGTAAAAACTTCTCGGGGGTCCCAAATGTTTTTTTTTAATAGTCTATTTTCTACAATACGATCATGCCTCAAACATATAGATTTTGCAATTAAGCTCCACCCCGTCTGAACTCATAACGGATAAAAAATTCGTTACAATAAAAGTAGGGGTGGGTGGGTGGGGCTAAATTTTTATTTTTCTTTCTTAACATATGTAGTTTTGTTTCAACACGATGAAAACATCTTTCAGTTGGAAATTGCTTGAATATATGAACTTTTCAATTAAGCTCCGCCCCCCCGCGAAAATTAATTACTACCAATTAATCACAATGAAGATGGGGTGGGTGGGTGGGTTTTAACCCTCGACTTTCTTTTCGTGATACACATAATCTTCTTTAAGCAATGAAACACTTAAAATATCAAATGGTGTTGTTGAAAGAAAATTCAATATTTTAAGCCCCACCCACCCGACCCGATCTCTGTGTGATGAATTTTTCATTAGTTGTCGATTCGAGGGGCGGAGCTTAACTCCAAAATACATAGTTCCCTACAAAAATTTACCAGTTTAAACATGTTTTAAGTTTCTTGTTGTGAAAATGTAGTACTAAATCTCATCTGATTTATCAGTGACTCATAGCACATTCTTTGTTAATCTTTAAAAACGTAAAATGATAACAAACTGACCCAATTTTATATCAAACTTTTGCATTTTTAGCCCTATATTGTACGACCGCGCACGAAAAACTTCGGCGAAAAGTACGAAGTGGTGTTCACCACGTACGCCGCCTTACGACTGTCCCTCAACACCGCCGTCAAAAACTTCCAAATCACCTCCAACGAGAACTCCTGGGGCGACTTCGACGACTCGGTTTCGAAATCGAGTACACCAACTCGAAAAAAATCGTGGCAGTGCAGCTAAAGCACGTCCGACAAAATGTAACCTACGAAAAACTAACCTCCACCAAAGGGGACTACAGCCTCGACAAGTACTACAAGAGTTACAAAGAAATTGGCAAGAAAAACAACTATTTTGTGTTGTTCACGACGGGAGGGTGCAACAAGAGTGTGGAAAACTTTCGCTGGAAGAAACACCAACTTAAAAGAGCTCGACAACGACTTTGGAATTTTTACCAGGTGTGGAGTGTTTCCAATTTCGGTGCGACGATTCAAGCAAGAAGAGCGAATTTTTTGTCAAAGTTCTATGTCTACACGAATCAGAAAAATTGCAGCCAGATGGAGAACGAAGTTCGAAGTTTGGTCACCACGGAGTTTGGGAGTAGTGTGGAGGTCGAGGAGGTGTTCACTTTTGTGGAAAAGTGGAAAAAGGGGCTGCTGGGGGTCATTTCAAACTGACTAGAAACGATTTTGTGACCGAGGTGTGCGAGGTTTTGTTGGCCCCTCATGTCGTCAAGCCGACTTTCAAAAAAGAAAATTTGAGGTTTGTCGATCTGTGGAACGAAATAATCGACTGCTTTAGTGTGACTTTTGTGGACGATGACGACAACACTGCCTCGACAATTTGGCAGACAATTTTCCAAGCACTGGGTGTAGATAATTGGGACGAAAACAACTGGGGGACTCCTCGTTTGGTTCTAGAACCAAATCCAGTGGTTCCAAAGCGGTATTTACTAAACAAACTAACCAACAAGAATATTTCTCCAAAAAACTTGTACCTCGCTTTCTGGAAAAGTGGTCAAGTCCCTCTATTTTTACACTATGATAATAACTCAAACCTGTCAAAAATCGTCGATATTTTGCAGTCAACAACGACTAGAAAGTACTTCGTGGTTGCTACACCCCAAGAAAACGTCACGCGTTTCACACGATTGTCAAAATTCACAAAACTCGACGATCTGTCTGTACTAGAAAGCGACTTTCTCGAGACGGTTTTATCAACCCTCTGCATCGACATTCAAAGTCGGTTTAACCTATCTTTAGACGAAATGATTTCCTCAGATTGCCAAATTTCACACCACGTCACTCCAACCCTTCTTTTGGAAATCATGCAAAATCGCAGCGTTGGCGTAATCCCCGCCCACTTACCCCCAATTTACATCAAACGACGAATCTCCGCCTTCCACGTCGACGTCAAACTCCTAAAATACATCCGAGACGAAATCATAGTCATCCAGTGTGACTTGAACACCCATTTTGACTACATTTTAACCGAGTTTTCGTCACGGGTTGTCGAATTCATCGGCCCGGACACTATCCTCCACAAAAAAAACATTTGCGTATCAAGCTACGACGTCCCCATCAACAATATAAAAAAATTCCTTGTTCAAGCTAACCACCCCAAATACCATATTTTCCTCATGACCCAAAAATTCGGCAGCCCGATTTTAAAATGGATTCAAAGTAGTTCGGTTGATTTACTGAAAGAATTCGTGAGCGAGGCAGGCAATGTTGACGATGAAGATGATTTGTTTTCGAACGCGAGCAACCCCATCTATGTAATTAGCTCACCCCCGGGCATGGGTAAGTCGACTTTAATTAATCAAATGTGCAGAACGTGCTCGCAGAATGTATGGATCCTGAAAGTAGAATTAATCGAGCATTCGAGTTATCTGCGGGGTACTCCGACTCTGGATTACTTCCGTAATTATTATTACGGTGGTGATAAATTGGCGAGGGTTTGTTTCGATTTTTTTGCCAGGAGGGGTGAAGTCGTTGCGTTGTTTGATGGGTTTGATGAAGTGGCGCCACGGTTTAGCGACACAGTCATGGGCGTGGTGGAGGATTTTCGCTCCATGGGGTTCACCCAGGTTATAACCACGCGACCCAGTGCGGCCCATATTCTGGAACGAAAGTTCCAAGTTTTGCCCCATTTTATATGCCCGTTTGACTCCGACGACAAAATTAAGTTCGTCCACGAATATCAAACTAGTGTGGGTGAAAATTTTCGGGCCACTTTTAACACAGTTCTGGCTAGTTTGTTACAAAATTTTTGTTCAAAGTTTTCAGACAACGCCTGCAGATGTCGATGTTGTGCGAAACAGTTCACTCTGATTTGTCGCAAAATCGTGTCAATTTCGACGTGGACATTCTACAATTGTACCAAAAATTCATAGACTTGAAATTCGCTTTGTTTGAACGAAAATATCTGCAAGGGTGCCACCCTACCATCTACGACTCCTTCACTCAAGACATACGTCAGTCACGGTCTGGAACCTCGAAATTTGCGCCTTAATCGCGATTTTTGGATACAAACAAGCCTCCTATTTCGCGAAACCTCACAACTTAAAAATTCCTACAAGAACTAAAAACAAGGCAAGAAAAAATTGGTCTTATAACCAAGTGGGTCCCCGGCGATGTGCCAATTTTTTTACACCAAACCTACGCCGATTATTTTGCAGCGACGTGGTTAGTCGAAAATTGGAAAACCAACAAGAGGGCGAAAAAACTCCTCGAAAAACTATTTCTAGTGAAAGCACACACACAATCCGACTCTTTTTTGACAGAATTGTGGCCCAAAAGGTCCCACTTTTCGGGGCCGTGTTGGACCAAAACCCCGACAAAATTGGCAAATATGGTCATAAAGATTTCGAATTTTGGACGATTTGGGCCGCAACGCTTTGCATTTGGCGTGTTCGTGGAAACTTAAAAGTGACCCGAAATTTTTGGACCTTTTGTTGCAACAAATCGACGTGAATTGTGGCCGCGACTTGTTCAATTTCACCCCAATCGAGTGGGCTGATCGGACTAGAAAACCTTCTCGTTATTGACCAAATTCTACAAAAGGGGTACGACTTTGACGTATCTGGGTTGAAAATATGCAAACGTCAAGTGGGTTTTGTGAAATGTATCAAAAAAAAGTGTTGACGTTGATGAAAAAGTTCGCCGATTATTGAATACGGTGGAAATGTGGCTTTCCAGTAGCGACTACGACAATTTATTGTTTACTGCAGTCGCGACGAACGACGTTGAAATTGTTAAAACATTGTTAGACGTTTCGGAGTTCCGGAAACACATTAAAAATCAAGAAATTCACGGAAATGCGGCCTTAAAATTTTGCGATTTTGTTGGGTCATGAAACCATGCAAAAAAATTCGTTGATTTTGACCCGAAAACGACTCATATCAAGTTGCAGTGGAAGAAGCGACTGACGACATCAAACAACTATTAAAAACGGTTAACAACTAGTTTTATCAGTCTATAGAAAGTCGGTCTACTTTTTATCACTCTATCGTTGCTCTGAATGACAATAATGACGTGTCGCGCGACATAACCTCACCCAGAAAGTGAGGTTAACAAATGTGTTTTTTCTGACTAATTCGTCGATTTTACTAAATGCCGCTTCACAGTGACGACTCAAGCATAAACGACCTTTAGAAACCGATGATTCGGACTCAAACCCCAAAAAAAGAGTCCCCGATGAGGGACAAACTGACGATGAAATTGCCTCAGGTGGGGGCCCCACTGACGAACCAAAATTTTTCAACGGTGTAGAAATCTCCAAGCTCACTAAGCGTCAATGAAAAAATACAAGAAGTGTCTCAAGTGGCAGAAATCAAGAAAGAAAAACGAGCTAAGGAGCGCCTTCGGACTAAAGAAAAGCGCATTCAAGCTAAGCTCAACAACGTCGATTTGGGGCCCAGTCGCAAGCAGTTGAAGAAGATGAAAATGAAGGACAGTCCGTGCAAAATTGGGGTCTGTATTGACTTGAGTTTCGACGATTTGATGATAGATAAGGTGGGTTTGATTGGGTTTGTGGAAAGTTAGTAATTGGGGTTTTAGGATATGGCTAAGACTATTAAGCAAATATTGAGGGTGTATACGGCGAAAGGAGGGCGGATGCACCTATGCAGTTGTCCTTGACCAGTTTTAATGGACGTAGTAAGACGGAAATGGCCAAACATCATGGGTATGAGAACTGGGATATAAATTTCTGTGAGGAGGATTATAGTCAAGTGTTCCCTAAGGAGAAGTTGGTTTATTTAAGTAGCGAGAGTGAAATGTTATCACTGAGTTGGAGCAAGACAAAGTGTACATAATTGGGGGTTTAGTTGACCACAATTTTCACAAAGTATATTTAGTTTTTTTTTGGTAATTTCTTATTGTTTTTTTTTGTTGTTGTTAGGGAATTTGTTACAACAAAGCTGTAGAACAAGGAATCGCACATGGACAGTTACCCATAAATGAGTACTTCTGGCTAAATCATAGGAAGGTCCTAACTATTAATCAAGGTGATTTTTTTTTCAAAGAAATTTCGAAAATTGTGTTGTTGTTTCAGTGTTTGAAATTCTCTGCGGTTAGTGAAGGAAAAACCTTTAAAGCAGCCCATTGAATCTATTTTACCAAAACGAAAAAAGACGTGCGGTTAAAGAATCGGACGACGAAGTAGAGGAAGAAAAGACGTCAGTTAATAGTGATCAAGACGACGAAAATACAAGTTGACACTGATTTTTGTTGCTTTTTATAAATAAATATTTATTGAAACAATTTCGGAGTGTAATAATTGTGTATTATACCCCGACGAATACCCTCTAAATTTTACGTCCCTTGTTGCATGTAACGCGTCTCCATCCGTCTTTTTCGACAGCCCTCATAATGAACTACCACGAATGAGGCCAGGACCGTGTTTGTTACTTTTGGAGACCGACATGCAATAAATACGGCCGGAACTTGTTATGTTTCCGACAACGGACACGCACCATGGGACTTGTATTCCTAATACAAGAGCCATTTCCCATTCGTTTAGCTTCAGAATATTTGATAAAGTAATAAAATAATGGAACAGCCGTAAAGGGATGGGTTTGACCCGAGGTACGAAAAGATCCAGGCCGGCGAGCAATTGGATTACGAATCTCGTTAACTACGACAGTACAAATTTTTCTACTTTTAGATAAAATAAATAACATTTATAATAATAATATTTATTGATTTGAACAGGACGAAATTACAGAAACCAAAAACTAAAAATAACTAGAAAATTGACAAAAATTAAGTAACCTTAAACATTGTAAGAGCACATTTTAAACATATAATACTATTCTACAATGTTTAGCAAGTTGGCAGAGATCAAAATGTGCTATTTTTAAGCTAAAACGGACTCCGATGTTGCTGCCACCAGACCGAAATCTAAACTGAATACCGGTCGCTCGTAGGAAAACGCGTTTCGGTTTAATTATGATATATTAATGGTAACATACCCCTTACTTCCATCTCCTTTCGTAACCTCTCATCTAGTATCATTGCGTATATTTCAAAAAAACTCGGCCATTTTCGGAAAAATATCCACTTTCCTTCGTGTTCACAGCACTTAACACAAAACATTTTCGCTAATATTTATTAACAATAAATTAGAAATTCGCGAACACGTACTACTTTTAACCAAAACGGAGCTACAGTGTTGCTGCTACCAGTCCGGAATCAAAACTGAACATAAAGGATCGAAAATGTAACCTTTTATCAGGTAGCTCACGTGACAGTGACGTCATCGTACGTCACGATGAGATTTCAAAAATTATTTTTCATATTTTAGCTCAGAAATTGTACATTTTAACAATGTTTAAACAAACTAATTTGTTTTTGCTAACCTCGTGTTCCTAGGAAAATGATTTTCGGTTTAATTATCATATATTGATAGTTATCATATTTAAACATTATGAATTGTATTAATTATGTTTAAATTTTATTTAATTATATCGCGAAAATGTATAGCTTTGATCAACCAACTTTAATCGTTTCGAAAATTTTTCCAAAATTTAAACAATGTCGAGTGAACGAATCACGGAATCCGATAAATTAAAACTGAAATCGTACTTACCCTGTTTTTGGTCCTTTTCGGAAAAATATCCATCTTCGTTCGTGTTCACAGTACCAATACAACACATTTTCACTAATATTTATCAATAATAAATTAGAAATTCGTGAAAAGAGCCCTACTTTAAAGCCAAAACGGAGCTCTGATGTTGCTGCCACCAAACCGAAACAACCGAAAATGAAGAGTAGAAGGTATATCACTTGGTAAAATCAGTCTTATCTTGACAAGTATTGGCCCCACCCACCCTCCCTTTATTTACTTAGAAGGCTAGTAGCTGCCAAGATTAGACTGATTTTGGCAAATGACATATCCTCTAAGAAAAGAGAGGGTTGGTGGGTGGGGCTAGTACCTGCTGAGATAAGACTGATGCTGCCAAAAACATACCCTCTAAGAAAATGAAGAGCAGAATGTATATCACTTGGCAAAATCAGTCTTATCTTGACAAGTATTGGCCCCACCCACCCACCCTTTATTTACTTAGAAGGCTAATATCTGCCAAGATAAGACTGATTTTGGCAGATGACATATTCTCTAAGAAAACAAAGGGTGGGTGGGTGGGGCTAGTACCTGCCAAGATAAGACTGACATTTACAAATGGCCTACCCTTTAAGGAAACGAAAGGTAGCGGGTATATTATTTGACAAAATTAATCTTATTTTGGCAAGTGTTGACCCCACCCGTCCACCCTTTATTTTCTTAGAGGGTATGTTATTTGGCAATATCAGCCTTTACTTGGCCAGCACTAGAGCCGCCCACCCACCCTTTATTTTCTTATAGGGCTAGTACCTGCTAAGATAAGACTGATTTTGCCAAATAACATACCCTCTAAGAAAATGAAGAGCAGAATGTAAATCAATTGGTAAAATCAGTCTTATCTTGACAAGTATTGGCCCCACCCACCCTCCCTTTATTTACTTAGAAGGCTAGTACTTGCCAAGATAAGACTGATTTTGGCAGATGACATATCCTCTAAGAAAAGAGAGGGTGGGTGGGCGGGGTTAGTACCTGCTAAGATAAGACTGATATTGGCAAATGACCTACCCTTTAAGAAAACGAAAGGTAGCGGGTATATTATTTGGCAAAATTAATCTTATTTTGGCGAGTGTTGACCCCATGGGTCCACTCTTTATTTTCTTAGAGGGTATGTTATTTGGCAATAGCAGCTTTATCTTGGCCAGCACTAGCCCCGCCCACCCACCCTTTATTTTCTTATAGGGCTAGTACCTGCTAAGATAAGACTGATTTTGCCAAATAACATACCCTCTAAGAAAATGAAGAGCAGAATGTAAATCAATTGGTAAAATCAGTCTTATCTTGACAAGTATTGGCCCCACCCACCCACCCGTTATATTATTTTCCTGTAATTGGGTGGTTGTCTAACCCGTTGGAAATAAATGCATTATTATTGTTATTATTAAAAATCAGTCTTATTTTGGCAAGTGTTTCCTTGTTCATATATCTCCATACTTCTTCTTCTGTTTTCAGGGACTTTATTGTCTTCTCTTCTTCTTCTTCTTCTTCTTCATCTTCTTCATCTTCTCGTTTTTCTCTTTTTTTTTCTTCACGTTTTCTTCTATAATTGTCTCTTGGTTTTAAGTACTCTTCTTTCAACTTCCCCTGTTCTTCTTCCATTTTCTTAATTTTTCCCTTGTTTTTCTCTTCAACTCACTACATTCTCCGTTCCATCCATTATTCTTCCCTTGCCATATGTATATCTTTCTTTTTTCCGTAGTTTCTTCAATTAAGTTAATCAGTTCTGCTATCATAGCTTCTATATTTTCTTTTACTTCGAATTTCTTTTTTTCTAGTCCACTTCTGTATCTTTGAATTCCCTCTTCATTCCATATTTTTGTTTCTATTTCTTTTCTTTCGTTTCTTCTCTCTTGTTTGTCGTACTCTTGCTCTTTTTCTTTGATTTTTATTTCTAGTGGCACGTGGTCTGATTCTACCCTTTCCCCCACTTTGGAACCCTCTGTTTCTTCCCACGCCTCTTCGTTGACAATCCCATAGTCTATAATTGATTCTCCGCTAGCCCCTACGTACGTTCATTCTCCTTCTTCATCTCCTTCCTTGTTTCCATTCAAAATTTCCCATCCAATTTCTTCTATTATCTTCCACAATATTTTCCCTTTTTTGTTATTTGCTTTGTCTTTTGATCCTATTTTCTCTCCCTTTTCTTTATCCATTATTCTTGTCCCCTTATCGCCCAGTCTTGCGTTAAAATCCACTCGTACTTAAATACACTTTTAATCAAACTATCAAACATCATCATTCTTCTCTTATAATCATGTCCAAATTTTCTCTCTTATAATCCCCATACTATTCTTATCACTTTGTTCGCTTTCCGGACCATTTCTTGAATATGCGCTCTATCTGAGTTATTGCTCTTTAATGTATATCCTAAGTACTGGAATTCTTTCACCTTTCAATCTTCTTCCCTTTCCATGCCCACTCTTCCTTCTCCTTTCTTACTTTCTTCTCAAACACCACCATTTTTGTTTTTTCCGCATTCACTTCCAATTCCTTTTTTTGTACGTACTTCTCGAAACTTTTAATCATTGTTTTCGTTTCTTCTCTTTTCTTTGCCACAATCACCAATTTTTTTTTAATTTTTTTAATTATTTTCTGGTCACTTCCTTTTTTTAACTTTTTTTGCTTCTTTGTGGATTTTTCTCGTCTTGTTTTTTGTTTTTTTTGCCGTTTTTTTGGTGGATTTTTTTGGTCAGGTTTTTTTTTTTTTTTTTGCGTTTTTTGGGTCACTTTTTGTTCATTTTTTGCATTTTTATAGGCTTTTCTATCAAATTATTTATTGTCGCCCCTTTTTGTCGTTTTCTTTTAGTGTGTTTTTGCCTTTTTTTGGTCATGTATTTTATCAATTTTTTGTAACTTTTTTTGTTTTTTGTTTCTTTTTTCAATTCTTGCCCTTTTCTAACTTTTTGTTGGTCGCTTTCTACCTTTCTATTAATATTTTTTATTGCCTTTTTATTTTGCCATTTTTGTTGCCTATTTCTGGTCGCTTTCTTATCACTTCCTTTTGTTTCCGTTTTTGTCGCTTTTTTTGTTTTCAGTTGTTTTTAATCGCTTTTTTCTCATTTCCTCCATTTATTAATTATTTTTTTGCTTCTTGTCATTTTTGTCGCTTTTTTGTTTTTTTTTGTCATATTTTTAATAGGTCTTAGTGTCTATGATCGTTTTGTAGATTTTTCGACGGTTTTTTTTGTGTTGCGTTTTTTTTTCCTAGGTTTTTCTCTTGCTTTTTTGTGGCTTTTCTGTTACCCTATTTCTACTCTACTTTTTTGGTCTTTTTTTTCATTTCTTTGTTGCCTTGTTTTTCGTTTTTTTTTTGTTTTTTATTGGATTTTTGGCAATTGTTGTTGATTTTTTGGCGTTTTTTAATTTATTTTTGCTTTTTTTGTAACATTTTTTTGTCGCTTTTTTACCTTTTTAATCGCCTTATTTTTGGTCTCGTTTTACCTTTTTTTGTTGGCTTTTTTTAAATTATGTTTTTAATCCCTTTTTGGTCACTTCCTCTTTTTTTTTTAATTTTTTTTGTCGATTTTTTCCAGCCTTATTTTTTGTTGATTTTGCTGTTTTTTGTCCCCTCTTTTTTTGTTACTTCTTTTGGCGTTTTTTGAAACACTTTTTGTTAATTTTTTTGTTTTTTCGAATTATTTATTGTTGCCCCCTTTTTTCTCTATTTCTTTTAGTGCGTTTTTTTCCCTTTTTTTGTATTTCATCAGTTTTTTAAAATTTCTTTTCGTCAAGTTTTCGGAAGATTTTTTTTGTTGTAGTCTACTTTTGTATCTTTGAATTCCCTCTTCATCCCATGTTCTTTTTTCTTTTTCTTTTCTTTCGTTTCTTCTCTCTTGTTTTTCGTACTCTTGCTCTTTTCCTTTGATTTTTATTTCTAGTGGCATGTGGTCTGATTCTACCCTTTCCCCCACTTTGAAACTCTCTATTTCTTCCCACGCCTCTTCGTTGATACTCCCATAGTCCATAATTGATTCTCCTCTAGCCCCTCCGTACGTTCATTCTCCTTCTTCATCTCCTTCCTTGTTTCCATTTAAAATTTCCCATCCCATTTCTTCTATTATCTTCCACAATATTTTCCCTTCTTTTGTTATTTGCTTTGTCTTTGGATGCTCTTTTTGCTCCCTTTTCTTTATCTATTATTCTTATCCCCTCATATAAGTATTTTTTCATCTCATTTTTCTTTTATTTCCTTTTCTATGTTTATCTTGGTTTCCTCCATTTTCTTGCTATAAACGGTTACTATTTCCCATCGATTGTTATCCAGCTGTATTACTTTCTTCATTAGTCCGGTTTTATTATTATTTCCCTTTTCCAATTCTTTCATTTCTTTTCGAACTCTCATTACTTTCTCCCGCTTGCTCTCCCCTTTTTCTTTTCCTTTGTCGCCCATTGACACTCCCACACATATTCTTGTGGTAGAGTCTCTTCAAATTTCTCCCAGTTTTCTCTTGGTACCCATGTCTCTACTAGCCCCACCACATCAAATTTTGCCACATAGTCCCAGAAATCCTTTTCCTTTTTTCGCAACCCTTGGACATGCCAAAACAGTACCTTCACCCCTTTTTCTCCCAATTTTGTACCAGCTTCCGATTTCCTTATCTGCATCCTTTGTACATTTGCCTTGTTGCCTTCTATTTTTCCTCCTTTCCTTCCTTTTCTTTTGGCTCTTTACTAAAAATTTTCTACCTTCTTGAGCCTGCTCTTTTCTGCATTCCATTCAAAATTTCTGCCGTCTACAGTTAACTTTTTATATCCCATTCTAATCATTTTGTTTTTCACTACAATGTTTAAACAAATTGATTTGTTTTTAATAATTTCGGGCTTGTAGGAAAACGCGTTTCGGTTTAATTATGATATATTAATGTTAATCATATTTAAACATTATAAATAATATTAACTATGTTTAAATATTGTTTAATTATGTGATGATAATTTATAAGCAGCGTTTGTACGATTTGATTTCATTAATAAAATTAAAAATCGTAAACTTAAAACGAAAAATGTATATCATTTGACAAAATCAGTCTTATCTTGGCAAGCTTTGGCCTCGCCCACCCCCCCTTTATTTTCTTACAGAGCTAAGATAAGACTAATTTTGGCAGATGACATATCCTGTAAGAAAGAGAGGGTGGGTGGGCGGGCTTAGTACCTTCTAAAATACGATCGATTTTGGCAAATCACATTTCCTTCAAGAAAAGTGAGGGTGGGCGGGCGGGGCTAGTAAATTTTCACATTTTCCGTATTAAAACATGTTATGATAGACACAGTTCGTGTTTAACTTGTCACGTAACCGTAGTGGAATGATCTGTTCGATGTTCATTACCAATGAAACGTTACTTTGATTCCAGCTTCTGGCAATTTGCATTTCCAATCACGTTGTGATTTACGGCCCAATCGTTCGCTTGATGTTGGATCAGTTTCGGATGGACTGCGATAGGATGTATTTTTGTGTAAATTGACTTGACTTCCATTTTTAACAACAGATTGATTTTTCAGCCGCCTTATTTGCCCCGTCGTTAGATTCAATAAGCGGGAGTTACACGAGCGTGGAGAATGAAAGAGTGTCTTTTTACCCCGAATGCATATTTAGTTGAAAGAGCACCTAAGGGAGATGCATTAATAAGCACTCAGTGCAGCATGGTAATTTGCAATAAAGCGCTTGAAACAAATTTCAATATTTATGTGGGAGGTAATTATGGATGCTGTTTGATATAACTAGTTTAAATGATATGCTTGTGGGGTGTGCACGAGGTTTAACGTGTTTATTTTTGAATGCAGTGGCACTTTTATGACGGGAGTTAATTAGACTAGAGTTGGGTGAGTTCGTATATGATTTAAAATATTTGTGTCGTTTGGAAGAATAGCGACAACAAACTTGTTGGGGCGGAATGTAATCAAGTAAGGTTATCTGATTGCTCATAAATTGTCAGAATACCAATTTTATATTTGATTAGATCCCTTGATACTCTTCAATATACCGGAAAATTTCGAATAATTTAATCGGATGCAGTCGAGGGAATTGTTAACGATTTATTTAAATTAAACAGAGAGACATGTTTCAATCGATAAAATGCCTTTTTGAAATTAAATTAAACTAGTTCGACCCTGGGCACTTTTGATTCTACTTTTGTTGCAACATTGTTTAAGTATATTGGTGCGATCAAACATTAGCAAAGGCAAACAACCTTTACTCTGCTCTTATACGAGGAGTTATCCATAAATCCATAATTAACATTGTTCCGTAAACAGTAATGTGTATAAACATATATGTACAAAATATGAAAATATACTTGACATAAAAAGTATGAAGCAACGCGTTGTAACGTGATAAGAAAGAATTGAATTTAAATGAATTTGACGCATATTTTTATTTGACGACTTATATCTGAAGACTGACAGAAACTTTCCAAGGGTTTTTAAACTGGTATAATTGTTTAGTTTTACAAGATTAAAGTAAAATAAGATTTTAAGTAAAATTTAGATTCGTGGTGTTACAAAAATATTAACACAAAATGAAAATATATGTTCAAAGTAAATAACAGAATGACATAAACTTTCGGCGATAACATTACAAATAATTACAAGAGAGAAAAAAAAACGCATAAACAACTTAAGAGGCATGTTTGTAATATCGAGTTGTTAAAGGCTGCTTTGAAAACTGTTTGTTTCTATGAAAAACAATTGCTGTTATCGGACATTTTGGTAGATTTTGTTCCAAAAATCCGAGATAACTAATTGTTTCTTGAACTAGTTTCCGTAACTTCTAAAATTTAAAAAGGATACGCCGTTCTGCTTTAATAAAATCTAGAATAAGGTCAAAATCACACTAATATTACATCTGATTTTGTTAACCACATGAATATAATTTACATTAAAATAAGTTACAGACATTGTTTGAAATGTTTATTATAGTTGAAAACAAGATAAAATAAATAAATAAAATGTGCAGTTTATAAACTTC
This sequence comes from Zophobas atratus, assembly GCA_022388445.1. Taxonomy (NCBI): domain Eukaryota; kingdom Metazoa; phylum Arthropoda; class Insecta; order Coleoptera; family Tenebrionidae; genus Zophobas; species Zophobas atratus. The sequence goes on from CM039449.1 coordinate 5,898,315, forward strand.
AGAATTTTAGTATAAAAATAATCATGTTTGAAGCTTTATTTTGTCTGTTCGATTTTATTGGGTGTATTGGGCCCCTCTCGGGATATAACACCGACATCAGTGCACCGACCCAGCGTACTTCAACCGATGGGATGATTTATTACTTCCGTTATGCTGGCCCTACACACAGCGATTTGGTTTTCGGATTTTCGGCTAGATCTGCACAGTTAACTCTTTGCGCACTGCACACTGACATAGAGTATTTTGTTCACGCGAGCATCAAAAACATTACGCCGAAAGCACTTCTTCAAGTGTTATTTTTTTTAAGATGTCATATTTGTCAGCGTTTCCAAAATTTTCTTCTTTGCACAGGTCAACTAATTTTTCGTAAACCGCATTTTAAAATTTTTGTTATTGTATTTTTTACTTTTTAATTTTCTAAGGCATGAAAAAATCCCATATAGGTTTCTATGAATTTATTAACGAAATCAACTGATAACTTGCGCGCCATTTTGTGTTAATTAATACCAATAGTGATTATGATAATTTTATAATTATCATTTTAATGAAATTGTGTTCTTCACTTCGCGAACGACACCAAACAATTTAAAATTACCGCTAGTCAAGCACCTGAAAATCCATCTCTCCTAAATATGTCTTTCTTGGCACGATTTGTAATCCGAAGTCTTTCTCCACATGCAATTTTTCGTCGCCTGAGAACTTGTTTGATCTACAGACCAAAGCTCACTCAGGCCAATATCGGCTTTAAGCGATTTATCTATAAACCGATATTCGTTAGAGTTGATGTGATACAATACATCCACTACGAAGAACTAACCCATTTCGACCATTGGACTTTACAACGAATAAGTGAACAAAGTTCTTGAACATCTTAACGATTTAATACATAATGTTCCCGAATGACAAAATTTACATTTCAAATTGTATTATCAAATTACACCCTCCAAAATTTGTCTCGAACAATGAACAATGAAATGACGCAATGTTCAAATTTTACAATAGTAAAATTGTAGTTTCGCTCCGTTTACGGTTTATGCATCCGTGTCGAGTTTTCACCTTAGACGTCAAGATTTTTGGAAAAAAAAATCAACATTTTCCAATTTATAATGTTATGTATTTAAATTTTAAAAAGTAGAATAGTCCTGATCTTGTGATTTATACCTAAATACGCTATTGGGATTTTTCGGCTTGTCGATTTCTCGATTTCTCAACTTTAAATGTCTCAATTTTTCAAAATTTCAATTTTGGGCTTTTCCGATTCCTCCATTCCTTAAATTTTCTATTTCTCGATTTTTTTATTTTTCGATTTCTCAATCTTACGATGTTTCAATGATACGATTTCTCAATTTTTGTCCTCTTCAATTTTACGGTTTTTAAATATTTCGATTTTTCAATTTTTCAAATTTTCACGTTTCTAAATTTTCAGTTTGCCGATTTCTAAAGTATTTTTTTTATTTGTCCATTTCTGGATTTCTTAAAGTTTCGATTTTTCACATCTTCAATTCCTCAATTTTTCGATTTTTTAAGATTACGATTTTTCAATTTTGCTTTTTTAGATTTTCGATTTCTCAATTTTTGCAATTTTTTAGTTTTTCAATTTTTTTAATATTTCTTTCAGTTATGAAATTTTTCAATATTTCAATTTTTCGACTTTTCGATTTTTGAATTGATGGATTTTTTTTGATTTCTCGCTTTTTTCCTTTTTGGATTTTCATTTATTGTAATCTTTAGATTTTTCAATTCTGGGACTGTTTAATGCTTCGATTTCTCAATTTTTAAACTTTTCGATGTTTTAATATTTCATTTTTTAAAATTCTAGGTTTTTCGATATCTCGAGTTTTCAGTTCTTCTATATTTCAATTTTTCATTTTTCGATTTTTTGAATTTTAATTTTTGATTTTCCAGTTTTTCTTTTTTAAAATTTTTCGATTATTCAATTTTTTAATTTCTCAATTTATCGAATTCAGATGTTTCGTTGTTTTGATTGTTCGATTTCTCAATTTTTCAATTTTTAACTTTCCTTTTCGGCTTCCGACTCCTCAATTTCTCGATCCTCCGATTTTTCGATTTCTCGAAGTCTCAGTTTTTGAATTTTTCGATGTTTCGATTTTTGGATTTCTCGGTTTTTCAATTTTTTTCTTTTGAGCTTTTCAATTTCTGGATTTTTCAATTTTTCAATGCCTCGATTTTTCAATTTTTCAAATTGAATTGGATCTCTCGATTCTTCAATTTTGCGATATTTTAATTATTCATTGTTTTAAATTTTAGTTTTTTGATTTCTCGATTTTTTGACTTTTCAGTTCTTCAGTATTTAAATTTTTGAATTTTTCAAATTTTTGCGTTAAATTTTCAGTTTTCTGATTTCTCAATTAATCTATTTTTGATTTTCCCACTTCTCAAAGTTTCGATTTTTCAGTTCTGCAATTCTTGTCGATTTCTTAATTTGTGGATATTTCTTTCAGTTTTGATATTTTTCAATACTTCGATTCTTTCATTTTTCGACTTCTAGATTTTTCTATTTTTTATTTTTGGATTTTCAGTTTTTTGTTTTTTATTTTAATTTCTCAATTTTTCAACTTTTTCATATTTTAGTTTTTAAATTTCTAGATTTTTCAGTTTCTCGAGTTTCCAGTTCTACATTTTAAATTTTTTAAATTTACGAATGTTTAAATTTTTTGAGATCTCAATTCATTGAGATTCGGATGTTTCGATGTTTTGATTATTCAATCTCGCTTTATCAATTTTTTCCATATTTAAGTTTTCGATTTTTCGATTTTGGCCTACTTCGGTTTCTTAATTTTTTGATTTTTCGACTTCTCGATTTTTCGACTCCTCGATTTTTTTTGTCTTTTGATTTTTCAATTTCTCGATGTCTCAATTTTTGAATTTTACAATGTTTCGATTTTTCGATTTGTTGGTTTTTCGATTTTTTGCTTTTCGGTTTCTCGATTTTTGGATGTTTCGATTTTTGATTTATCCGATTTTTCAATTGTCCAATTTTTTAAATTCTCGACTTCTCGATTCGTTGATTTTTCAGTTTTTCGATTATTAAATTTTAGATTTTTATTTTTATTTTAATTTTTGATTTTTTTATGTTTGGATTTCTTCATTTTTCAGTATTAGGATATTTTAACTTTTCAGTGTTTTAAATTTTAGATTTTTCGATTTTTTAGTTCTTCAATATTTTTTTATTTTTCAAATTTTGACGTTTCTGAATTTTTAGTTTTTGGATTTCTCAATTAATCTTTTTTTTTATATTCCCATTTTTCCACTTCCTAAAGTTTCGATTTTTCAGTTCTTCAGTTCTTCAATTTTTCGATTATTCAGGTTTTTGATTTTTCAATTTTGCGATTTTTAGACTCTGATTTTTTGACTTTTTTGTTTCTCAATTTTTTAATTTCCTAATTTTTTGATATATCGTTCAATTTTGTGATTTTTCAGTTTTTCGATTTCTCAATTTTAACTTTTCAATTTTTGAAATTATTAATTTTTTTCGATTTTTTCAGTTTTCAGTTCTCTATATTTCAATTTTTCAATTTTCGGAATTTTTAAATTTTCGATTGTCCAATGTTTTTTTATTTTTCGATTTTCCAATTTTTCGATCTTTCGATTTTTGAATTAACCGATTGTTCAATTTCTCGATTTTTAAATTTTACATTTTCCAATTTTTATTTTTTTGATTTTTTTATGTTTCGATTTTTCGATTTTACAATTTTCCCATATTTGAATTTTTCAGTGTTTTAAATTTTCGATTTCGAGGATTTACTGTGTTACAGTAGTCATCAGTCATTACTCATCAAGAACGATTATTGCTGTGCGTTAAAATGCCTACATACTGATAAGCACGTACATACAAGACACATTTAAGGCTGTTTTAGTATAATTTTTGCAATTTTAAATTTATTTCTTGATGTCTAAATCGTATATATTTAAATTGTGATGAATATTTTGTGATACAATCTTAGGATAAAATGCATTTTAGTTTCAAAAATAATATGTATTTAATGATTTGACTACTGTTAATAAAAAAATACGTAAGAAGATGTTCATATTGAATTAATTTGGTGTTCATAGTTTGATGATAATCCATGTTATTCTGGAGGCAAATTAGATGACTTGTTACTTATTAATTAAAGTAGTGGTCGTTTAATTTCGTATACCTTTAAAGTGGACGAAGGGACGCATATTTGTTAGCCATGCAGTTCATGGATAATAGGTATACCGCGATAATATTAAATTTTTGTTACCTTAACCTTGAAACAGGTATGCACTACATATACATATATTACAGTAAAGTCTTCAACACGTACGTTTACTTATTTTGTGACTGCTCCCCGTACAACGTACTGATTAATACGTCCGTTTACTACCTTATCGACATCACGTGCTTACGGACTATTTTTACCCCCTTTCGTAAGGTACCGCCACTTCATAGTGAAGCGAGTGAGATGTAAAATATATATTCATTCTTTTCTACATGGGAAAGTGATTGTCCGTATAGGTTGTCCAACTATAATATACTTAAACAATGGTTGCATGTTTAGAGTCAAAAGCGTCTGTAATTTTGTGGACAATGTAGAAAATTAGCTTAGACTAGCAGTTTCAATTTTCTAATTGTCGGGGAATTCGGACTAAACATCCACATTATTTATACACTCCTCAATCTAAATGCGACTTTGGCATTAATACATTCCCGGCATAAATTTACGATGTACTTTAGTAAGTCTTTATTCGGTTATCTTTCGAAAGGCTCTTAAATAAATAATCCTTTGGTCTAAAAATCCAATTACGTTTCCTTTGACGACCAGAAAAACACTAAGTGCTTTTAAGTAAACACAATGGCTGACAAATAGACGGAATAACCCCCACTAGAATAAAAAACCCGTCTCAATGCGAACTGATCTAATCTATTTTTATTTTCGTGGATCAACACTTTTCCGTTATTTACTTTTAATTTGCACAATCCTGCAGGGAGCGGATTTTTGTTTGGGGATTTTAACTATTGTCGTGTGCTCTCATCCATTTCCGGCTTTGAGTGTTTAGTATGGCGATATTCGGTTGGCTCAAGGGATTAATAAAGCAGCTTCTGGAAAAAAACATTGTAGCGTTCTAGTTTTACATTAACTAAACCCTGAAGCGACAGTTCATAGCGGCTGTTTTACAGCCCAGAATTGTTTTACTTGCTGATTAAATGTGAATTATGCATGCTAAACGAGCAAAAAGGCTCAATGAATGATGCAAATGAACGTCCGAATTACTTGTTACGGAATGTATCATTATTGTTCCATTTTTCCCATTGATCAGGGGGAACTAAACGCTAAACTCGTAATTGCCCGGCGGAAACGAAACGTGTTTATTCGGGTTTTGTTATAGGGTTTTTGTGTCGAGTTTCTAGTTGATCAGTCGATTGTTGTGAGACTCAAGCTCGATGTGTTCATGGATGCACAAAGAACGTCGCTATTTTAATTTAATTTCGCTAACAAATATCGCAAACGAAGCAACTTTTTAAATTTGAGTTAGCCTGCGGGTGTTTGTTGTACATTTTTTTCTATTTAGCGGTTCGTTCCTAACTGGAAGTTTAAATTAAATTTTCCACAATCACGTGTTTGACACAACCGAATTTTCTAATTTGAAAATGCCCCTCTCTGCCAATTAATATCGCGTTAAGTAAACTGATTTATCTGACTCGTTAACAACACGTTCAGACCGAAATTAGAAAAATGGCGGCGAAAGCCAGTAGGTAACGGCGCCACATTTATTTACGATCGTTGTTTGCCTTTTTATTTCAATATTACTACCCATATATCACCTTTTATTATCTCCACTTCTCCAAAATACAGATATCTGTCTGACGCTAAAGTAGTGTGTAAAAATCGGTCGAGAATCAAACGGAAACCTGGATAATTGGTAGCTGTTTTCCAAATTAAACGGCGCCCTCGAAGCAGCATAAAGGAATAAAATTTAATTAATCTTTTGAACCTGTGATTAAATTTGTTTGCCCATTTGCAAGTTATACGTTCGAGTTACGGATTGCTCTGTCTTTGAAAACTTGAAACGGTACGTCGTTACCAAACGAAATAAATAAAACTTGTGACAGGCTGGAGCCTTGATTCACACCTCTAGACTTTATCGGACAGTACCAAAGTGCGACCTTGTACAATCGCACGCGAATGTTTTGAGCCTATGGGCGGATCATTTTTGCCGGTCGTCACCGAAGGAGGCGGTACAAATCGTCCAAGGGCAGAATTTGTAGGTAGGCTCAAACTACAATGAAATTCACGTGTTGACCAAATTCTTACTCTGAATTAGTTTTAATTTTATAAATACCCTATCTAAAATGTTCAGAATATGATGAGTCTATACTTGTGATTTACCATTCCATTTATATTTTTTGGATTTGTTTATACATACAGGGTGACTCAAAAAAAATAATGACTGAGTAAATTTATTTTATTGAAGACATCAAGAATTGCAAAACTGAATATTTTGAAATCTTGTCAATTAGTTGGAACCTGAGTCCAATTTTTTTTGCAATATCTGTGATGTGCTATTAATTTCCGTAACTTATAAAATTAGAAAAAAACCTATTCTGCTCTAATAAAATCGAGAATATGCTCAAAATCACACTAATATTAGGTCTAATTGTGCCATCCATAGTTATAAAATTCACATTAAATTAAGTCACGGACATTTTTTGGAGTGTACTACATTTCCAAAAACAAAAAAAAATGTTCAGTTTATAAACTTCATAATTTTGGTTTAAAGTTTATCAATCATGGTTGACGCTTTATTTTATCCGTTCCATTTGTTATCCTTTACTGCTGTCTCTCTTGGGTCGAGGTGTAACACCTGTAAATTTTAAAATGGAACGAAAGTCGAAGAATACTTTCAAAGCCACGATCAAAATGTATTTGCTTATCTTCGCCAAAAAATGCATGACGTCATGGCAAAATTTGATATGATGAGTCAGTACCTGTGATTTATCATTGCAGTAATATTTTTTAGGTTTACCTACTTATACAGGCTGTCTCAAAAAAAGATCACTTCGATTTTCGATTTTTCGTTTTTTCGACCAACCGTTTCATCTAATTAGATTTTTCAGTTCCCATTTTTCTATCAACTTTTCGATTTTTTTACTTTCCCATTTTCTGATTTTTCAAATTTGCGGTATTTTGAATTTTCGAGTTTTCGGTTTTTCCGTTTTTCGATTTGTTGATTTTTCTGTTGGTCAGTTTTTAGACAATTTTTTTCCATTTTTAGGTTATATTTTACTTTCCGATTTTTTTGATTTTTCAATTTTCCGGTTTTTTAATTCTTCTATTCTCGATTTTTCGATTTTCCATAAATCATTAAATTTTTCGATTTTTCGGTTTTTTATTTTTCGACCTTCGATATTTCAATTTTCGAGTATTCGGTTTTCCATTTTCTGATTTTACGATTTTTCGATTTGCGATTTTTCGATTTTCGTTTTTCCGATTTTGTGGTTTTTCGATTTTTCTGTTTGTTTCAGTTTTTATGGTTCTGCGATTTGTTTTATTTTTTCATTTTTCGATTATTTTACTTTCCGATAGTTTGATTTTTGAATTTTTGGTTTTTTCATTTTTCGATTTGGGATTTTTCAATTTTTCGGTTTTTTAATTTTTCGAGTCTCGATATTTCGATTTTCGATTTTTCAGATTTGTGGATTTGTGTGAGTTTTTTCGATTTTTAGAATATTGATTAATCGAATTTTCGATTTTTGAGCATTTCGATTTTTCCACTTTTAGATATTTTTCGATTTTTTTTAATTTTTAGATTTTTCTGTTAGTCAGTTTTAGACTTTGCAATTTTTACTTTTCCACTTTTCTATTATTTTAGTTTCGGATTATTCGATTTTTGAATTTTCGTTTTTTTTTCATTTTTCGATTTCCGATTTTTTAATTTTTCGATTTTTCGGTTTTTTAATTTGTCGATTCTCGATATTTCGATTTTCGATTTTCCAGTCTCCGATTTTTCAATTTCCAGTTTTCGATTTTCTACTTTATGATTTTACGAGTTTTCGATTTTTCTGTTCGTCAGTTTTTAGGCTTTGCAATTTGTTTACTTTTCGATTTTTCGATTATTTTTTTCCAGTTTTTTGATTTTTGAATTGTCGACTTTTAGAGTTTTTTTAGAAAATTTGAGTAGTCGAATTTTCGATTTTTCAATTCATCGATTTTTCTATGTTCAATTTTTCAATTTAAATTTTGTGATTTTCAATTTATCCATTGTCGATTTTTAGAATTTTCGGTTTGTCAATTTTTCCATTTTCATCTTTTAGACTTCAATTTTGTTTCTTTCCGATTTTTTGGTTTTCGATTTTCCAATTTTCAGAATTTCCAAGTTTCTTTATTCAGATTTTCGATTTTCCACTTTTGCGATTTTAGATTTTTCGAATTTTTGTTTTTCCATTTTTTTGCTTTTTTCGATTTTTCTGTTCGTTTCAGTTTTTAGGCTTTGCAATTTTTTTCTACTTTATATATTTTGATTATTTTAATTTCCGATTTTTTTTAATCTTTGTTTTTGATTTTTTTAATTTTCAGTATTACAAATTTTTGACTTTTCGATTTTTTGGTTTTTCCGTTTTTCAATTTTCGATTTTTCGATTTTTGAGGTTTGTGAATTTCCACTTTTCGATCGACCTCGGTATTTGATTCATTTAATTTTCGATTTTTTGGTTATCCATTTTTAGATTTTCGATTTTTACGATTTGTATTTTTCTGTTTCATCTAATTAGATTTTTCAGTTCCCATTTTTCTATCAACTTTTCGATTTTTTTACTTTCCCATTTTCTGATTTTTCAAATTTGCGGTATTTTGAATTTTCGAGTTTTCGGTTTTTTCGTTTTTCGATTTGTTGATTTTTCTGTTAGTCAGTTTTTAAACTTTGCTGCAATTTTTTTGCATTTTTGGATTATATTTTATTTTCCGATTGTTTTGATTTTTGAATTTTCGATTTTAATTCTTCGATTTCCGATTTTTCAATTTTCCGGTTTTTTAATTCTTCTATTCTCGATTTTTCGATTTTCCATTAATCATTAAATTTTTCGATTTTTCGGTTTTTTTATTTTTCGACCTTCGATTTTTCAATTTTCGAGTATTCGGTTTTCCATTTTCTGATTTTACGATTTTTCGATTTGCGATTTTTGATTTTCGTTTTTCCGATTTTGTGGTTTTTCGATTTTTCTGTTTGTTTCAGTTTTTATGGTTCTGCGATTTGTTTTATTTTTTCATTTTTCGATTATTCTACTTTCCGATAGTTTGATTTTTGAATTTTTGGTTTTTTCATTTTTCGATTTGGGATTTTTCAATTTTTCGGTTTTTTAATTTTTCGAGTCTCGATATTTCGATTTTCGATTTTCAGATTTGTGGATTTGTGTGAGTTTTTTTCGATTTTTAGAATATTTATTAATCGAATTTTCGATTTTTTTAATTTTTAGATTTTTCTGTTCGTCAGTTTTAGACTTTGCAATTTTTACTTTTCCATTTTTCTATTATTTTAGTTTCGGATTATTCGATTTTTGAATTTTCGTTTTTTTTTCATTTTTCGATTTCCGATTTTTAATTTTTCGATTTTTCGGTTTTTAATTTGTCGATTCTCGATATTTCGATTTTCGATTTTCCAGTCTCCGATTTTTCAATTTCCAGTTTTCGATTTTCCACTATGATTTTACGAGTTTTCGATTTTTCTGTTCGTCACTTTTTAGGCTTTGTTTACTTTTCGATTTTTGAATTGTCGACTTTTAGAGTTTTCAATATTATGAATTTTCGAATTTTCTGTTTTCCTATTTTTCGATTTTTGAATTTTTCATTTTTCGGTTTTTTGATTTTTCAATTTCGTTTTTTCAATCTTGCAAATTTCCGATTTTTCAGATTTGTGAATTTCCGGTTTTTCGATCGACCTACGTATTATATTCATTGAATTTTCGATTTTCGGTTTTTCCATTTTTAGATTTTCGATTTTTCAGTTTTGTATTTTCAGATTTTCTGTTTTTCGCATATCTGATTCATCAAATTTTTTCGATATTTGATTTTCGAATTTTCGATTGTTCAGTTTTCCATTCTTCAGCTTTTAGACTTCAATTTTTTTACTTTTCGATTTTCCGAATTTTCGAGTTTCAATTTTCAGATTTTTGATTTTTCGATTTCCTTTTTAAATCTTTGAACTTTTCGGTTTTGATTTTTCGAATTTTTGATTTTTAATTTTTCCATTCTTCGGTTTTTAGACTTCAATTTTCTTTCTTTTAAATTTTTCGATATTCTATTTTCCGCTTTTCAGAATTTTCGATTTTCAGTTTTCAGACTTTCGACCATTAGAATTTTGGATATTTCGGTTTTATGATTTTTCGATTTTTAGAAAATTTGAGTAGTCGAATTTAGCGATTTTCAATTTGTCCACTGTCGATTTTTAGAATTTTCGGTTTTTCAATTTTTCCATTCTCACCTTTTAGACTTCAATTTTGTTTCGTTCCGATTTTTTGATTTTCGATTTTCCAATTTTCAGAATTTTCAAGTTTCTTTATTCAGATTTTCGATTTTCCACTTTTGCGATTTTAGATTTTTCGAATTTTTGTTTTTCCAATTTTTTGCTTATTCGTTTCAGTTTTTAGGCTTTGCAATTTTTTCAACTTTATATATTTTGTTTATTTTAATTTCCGATTTTTTTTAATTTTTGTTTTTGATTTTTTTTAATTTTCAGTATTCCAAATTTTTGACTTTTCGATTTTCAATTTTATGTTTTGCAATGTTTCACTTACAGTTCAATAATTTTTAGATTTTACAATTATTTGATTTTACGAATTTTCAATTTTGATTTTTAATTGTTCAAAATTTTAATTTCAATCTTTCAAGTTATAGATTTTTCAGTTTTCTACAATTTTTCGTTTTTAAAAGTATCCAATTTTTCAATTATCTCAATTTCATTGTTTCTATTTTTCAATTTTTGAGCTTTAATATTTCAAAATTTCGATCTTCAATTTTCCAAGTTTTCGATTTGTCGATTTTATAATTTTTCAATTTTCTGATTTTTCAATTTTAAAATTATATGATTTGTAACCCTGCAATTTTTTGATTTTTCAGCTTCATATTTTTACAATTTTTTGATTTCTTAATTGTCTATTTTTTAATGAATCAGTTTTTCAATTTCCGATTTTTCAATTATCAATTTTTCAAATGTCCGATTTTTCAATTTAATAATTTTGCTATTTTGCATTCTCACAGTTAAATGAATTTTCAAATTTACAATTATCCAATTTTTCAGTTTGGTAATTTTTAATTTTTTTTATTTGAATCGTCCAAAATTTAATTTTTGTTGTAAAGTTTTTGATTTTTAAATTTCGTAATTTTAAAGTTTTTCGATTTTTAAATTTTGTAATTAGTCGATTTTCAATTTTATGTTTTTGTCGTTTTTCACGTTTACAGTTTAATAATAATTTTTCGATTTTACAATTATCCAACTTTCCAGTTTTTTAATTTTACCAATTTTCAATTTTTTGATTTTTAATTGTTCAAAATTCCAATTTTAATTTTTGAAGTTATAGATTTTTCGGTTTAATTATTCTACAATTTTTCGGTTTTAAAGGTATCCGATTTTTCAGTTTTCGATTTTTCAGTTATCCGAATTTCATTGCTTCGATTTTTTAATTTTTCGAGTTTTAATATTTCAAAATTCCGATTTCCAATTTTCCAAGTTTTTGATTTGTTGATTTATTATTACGGTTTAATGAATTTCCAAAATTTGCAATTATCCAATTTCCCTATTTTGTAATTTTTATTTTTTTTTCCAGTTTTTGATTTTTAATTTATGTCTTTGCAATTTTTCACTTCCATTTTAATAATTTTTCGATTTACAATTATCCAATTTTTCAGTTTTGTATGTTTACGAATTTTCAATTTTTATATTTTTAATTATAGAAATTTCAATTTTTATTTTTCAAGTTATAGATTTTTCGGTTTAATTATTATACAATTTTTCGTTTTGAAAGGTATCTGAATTTTACAAGTTTTTGATTTTGCATTGTCTGATTTTTCAATTTTAAAATTTTATTGTTTACCAGTTTTGTAATTTTGTAATTTTTTTTTGTATTTTCCCAATTGTTCATTTTTCAATGAATTAGTTTTTCAATTTCCGATTTTTCAATTATCAGTTTTTCCAATTTCTTGATTTGCAATTTTTCATTTATACGCTTCAATGTGATTTCGAATTTATACTTATTCACTTTTTTCTATTTTGTAATTTTAATTTTTTTTTTTTAATTAAATTTTATTTTTTTCAAATTTTTTTTTCAATTTCATAATTTTAAAGTTTTTCAATTTTTAAATTTTGAAATTTTTCTATTTTACAATTATCTGATTCTTCTATTTTTCGTCTTCAAAATTAGTCGATTTTCAATTTTATGTTTTGCAATTTTACACTTACAGTTCAATAATTTTCGATTGTTCAGTTTTCCATTCTTCAGCTTTTAGACTTCAATTTTTTTACTTTTCGATTTCCGAATTTTCGAGTTCAATTTTCAGATTTTTGATTTTTCGATTTTCCTTTTTAAATCTTTGAACTTTTCGGTTTTGATTTTTCGAATTTTTGATTTTTAATTTTTCCATTCTTCGGTTTTTAGACTTCAATTTCTTTCTTTTAAATTTTTCGATATTCTATTTTCCGCTTTTCAGAATTTTCGATTTCAGTTTTCAGACTTTCGACCATTAGAATTTTGGATATTTCGGTTTTATGATTTTTCGATTTTTAGAAAATTTGAGTAGTCGAATTTTCGATTTTTCAATTCATCGATTTTTCCATGTTCAATTTTTCAATTTAAATTTTGCGATTTTCAATTTGTCCATTGTCGATTTTTAGAATTTTCGGTTTTTCAGTTTTTCCATTCACACCTTTTAGACTTCAATTTTGTTTCTTTCCGATTTTTTGATTTTCGATTTTCCAATTTTCAGAATTTTCAAGTTTTTTTATTCAGATTTTCGATTTTCCATTTTGCGATTTTAGATTTTTCGAATTTTTGTTTTTCCAATTTTTTTGCTTGTTCGTTTCAGTTTTTAGGCTTTGCAATTTTTTCAACTTTATATATTTTGATTATTTTAATTTCCGATTTTTTTTTATTTTTGTTTTTGATTTTTTTAATTTTCAGTATTACAAATTTTTGACTTTTCGATTTTTGGTTTTTTCGTTTTTCAATTTTCGATTTTTCGATTTTTGAGGTTTGTGAATTTCCACTTTTCGATCGACCTCGGTATTTGATTCATTGAATTTTCGATTCTTTGGTTATCCATTTTTAGATTTTCGATTTTTACGATTTGTATTTTTCGATTTTCTGTTTTTTGCATTAGTGAATTTCAGTTTTTCCGATTTTCGATTTGCCGCATATTTGATTAATCAAATTTTCGAAAAAGTTACCATGCTTACAAAAACTTTAAAACATCTACAATATTTCAAAGTATTCAGTTTTGCTATTCTTGATTTCTTCAATAAAACAAATTGACTCAGTCATTAACTTTTTTGAGACACCCTGTATAACCAATCTAAAAACATATTAATGCAGTGATAAATCACAAGTATAAAAACTCATCATATTTTATACATTTAAGATAGGATTTATTCTGCAAAATTTTGAGGTGACGTCATAAATTTTTTAGAGGGATAAGCAAATATATTTTAATAAAAAATGTATCATGTTTATCATGACTTAAAACATCTGCAAGATTTCAAAGTATTCGATTTTGCAAATTCAAAATTAAATTGCAAAATATTGTTTTATAATTTTGACTTTTATTTCCAAAAATCTGGACGTTTCGGATAAAAATTCAACACGGAGTCATAAACTACATGTGTAGGACTATGTTACTGTATACAATTTAAAACCCATTTACTATGCATAAATTTGAAGTGACGTCATCACATTATTGGTGGGGATGATTAGACAAATTTAATAATTTTGCGACATTTATGAAAAAAATATCAGTTAACAAAAATGGCACGTTTTTATTATTATGCCAGTTACATGACTCTCAACGACAATATCGTTTTTTTTTTATTTATTTATTATGAACATTTAAAAGTATTTTATTTGAAAAAGTGATGAAATTTTTTATACGGAACAATTGGTCGAAAGATGTTAGAAAGCAAAATAATTCCTGTCCGGACCATCGTTACTCACGAACCTAAATATTTCTTACCAAATGTAACTACTGTCCGTCCCGTTATTGTCAATAAAATTTTATAGAGTAAAATGTAAATTTTCGTTGTAGTTTGAGCCTACCTACAAATTCTGCCCTTGAAGGATTTGGACCGTCTTCTTCGTGAGGCAGCAAAAACGATCCGCCCATAGGCTCAAAACATTTGCGTGCGATTGTACCTTGATGGTAAACACGGCCCGATCGACTCCCGCCCGTGTTTGCATTCCACAATAAAAGTATTTAAAATTGCTCTAGCTCCAGGCTCCGCAGGTAAACATAAACCTCCCGAACCCGAATTTAATCCAACGTGTATTAATATTCTCGACCAAACTACAAGCATCACGTAACGACCAACAAAATCGGTCACACTTAATCCACACATATGTAAGTGGGTGTTTGCATAGGTCCTAGTAACGTTATATCCTGGCATACCGAACCGCTTTAGCTATTCACGAAGGTAAGTGAGCAGGTCCTTTGAAGTCGATGTCCATGTATTAATTATGAAGAACGTCAATCCGGTTGCGCAAGATACAGTCAAGATGAGCCTAATGTTTATCAACAAACAGAGCCGCGGTTAGACGGATTGATGTGGTTGTTATCAGAAACCAGAGAAGGAACAAGTTCACGCAACGGCATCGTCTGCGGAGCGACTCTAATAAAAGAAGGATTCGCTTAATTACACGAGAGCATCCTTTTATTGTTTCTTTCGCGTTTTCGCTTTTGTTTAAATGGGGGGAGTTTATGGAGCGCGCCGTTTAAAAACACCGAGCTGTTATTACTAGCGAAATTAATGGGAAGGGGAGTTTTTAATAGTAGACACGAAAAATGTAGTGTGGTTAGAACGTTGGTCTTGGAAACGTTCAAATTTTAAGACGGGTGGCTCATTTATTTCAAGCTTAGATCCTTCAATTTGAGGAAATTTCTATAAAAAATGGACACTATTTCGACAGCTGTTAGCCGAAGACACGTTGATTTCGGCTATATAAAACGCTAACCAAATTTTGGCTAATCATTCTCACCATTAGTAAATATTATTTAAATTGTATAAAATAAGATACTCATGCAACGTGGTTTATGAATCCGTGTTGAGTTTTTATCGTAGACATTCAGATTTTTGGAAAAAAGAAACAAAATTGTATAACAATATTTTACAATTCAAGTTTGACACTCTGAAACCGAATGCTGTGAAATCTGGCAAATATTTTAAGGTTGTTGGAAGCATGGTAAATCGTTAATCAAAATTTGCCCGTCATCTTACAAATCTGCCGAATTTATAAGTGTTTTTTTTAAAAAAAATCAATCAAAATCTTTTTCAATTTTAATATTTATTCCATTTTTCAATTTTATAATTTTGGAATTTTTCGTTTCTGTAGTCTAATAGTTTTCCGATTTTACAATAAAATTATCCAATTTTTCAGTTTTCTAATTTTAGAAATTTTTAATTTGGTTTCTTATTGCTTAAAATTCCATTTTTAAAGGTATCCGATTTTTTCAGTTATCCGAATTTCATTGCTTCGACTTTTTTTTTTCGAGTTTTAATATTTCAAAATTCAGATTTCCAATTTTGCAAATTTTTGATTTTGCATTGTCTGATTTTTCAGTTTTAAAATTTTGTTGTGTACCAGTTTTGTAATTTTGTAATTTTTTTTATATTTTCCCAATTGTCCATTTTTTAATGAATTAGTTTTTCAATTTCCGATTTTTCAATTATCAGTTTTTCCAATTTCTTGATTTTTCAATTTTTCATTTTTCAATTGTTCGATTTTTTAATTTAATAATTTTGCAATTTTTCATTTTTACATTTCAATGTATTTTCGAATTTACACTTATTCACTTTTTTCTGTTTTGTAATTTTAATTTTATTTGTTTTAATTGTTCAAAATTTTATTTTTCTCAAGATTTTGTTTTTCAATTTCATAATTTTAAAGTTTTTCGATTTTTAAATTTTGAAATTTTTCTATCTGATTCTTCTATTTTTCGTCTTCCAAGATTAGTCGATTTTCAATTTTATGTTTTGCAATTTTTCACTTACAGTTTAATAGTTTTTTCGACTTTACAATTATCTAATTTTACGAATTTTCAATTTTTTGATTTTTAATTGTTCAAAATTTTAATTTTAATTTTTCAAGTTATAGATTTTTCAGTTTTTTACAATTCTTCGTTTTTGAAAGTATCCGATTTTTCAATTATCTCAATTTCATTGTTTCTATTTTTCAATTTTTTGAGTTTTAATATTTCAAAATTTCGATCTCCAATTTTCCAAGTTTTTGATTTGTCGATTTTATGATTTTTGAATTTTTTGATTTTTCAATTTAAAAATTATATAATTTTCTAGTTTGTAACCTTGCAATTTTTTGATTTTTCAGCTTCATATTTTTACAATTTTTCGATTTCTTAATTATCGATTTTTTAATGAATCAGTTTTTCAATTTCCGATTTTTCAATTATCAGTTTTTCCAATTTCTTGGTTTTTCAATTTTTCATTTTTCAATTGTTCGATTTTTTAATTTAATAATTTTGCAATTTTTCATTTTTACATTTCAATGTATTTTCGAATTTACACTTATTCACTTTTTTCTATTTTGTAATTTTATTTTTTTTTGTTTTAATTGTTCAAAATTTTATTTTTTTTAAGATTTTGTTTTTCAATTTCATAATTTTAAAGTTTTTCGATTTTTAAATTTTGAAATTTTTCTATCTGATTCTTCTATTTTTCGTCTTCCAAGATTAGTCAATTTTCAATTTTATGTTTTGCAATTTTTCACTTTATATTTTAATAATTTTTCGATTTTACAATTATCTAATTTTACGAATTTTCAATTTTTTGATTTTTAATTGTTCAAAATTTTAATTTTAATTTTTCAAGTTATAGATCTTTCAGTTTTTTATAATTTTTCGTTTTTGAAAGTATCCGATTTTTCAATTATCTCAATTTCATTGTTTCTATTTTTCAATTTTTTGAGCTTTAATATTTTCAGAATTTCGATCTCCAATTTTCCAAGTTTTTGATTTGTCGATTTTATAATTTTTGAATTTTTTGATTTTACAATTTAAAAATTATATAATTTTCTAGTTTGCAATCTTGCAATTTTTAGATATTTCAGCTTCATAGTTTTACAATTGTCTATTTTTTAATGAATCAGTTTTTCAATTTTCGATTTTTCAATTATCAGTTTTTCCAATTTCTTGGTTTTTGAATTTAATAACTTTGCTATTTTGTATTTTCACAGTTAAATGAATTTTCAAATTTACAATTATCCAATTTTTCAATGTGGTAATGTTTAATTTTTTTAATTTTAATTGTTCAAAATTGAGTTTTTTTCAAGTTTTTGAATTTTCAATTTTATAATTTTAAGGTTTTTCGATTTTTAAAATTTTGTAGTTCTTTAAATCTATTTTTCGTTTTCCAAAATTAGTCGATTTTCAATTTTGTTTTTGCAGTTTTTCACTTTTACAGTTTAATAATATTTCGATTTTTCAATTATCCGAATTTCATTGTTCAGATTTTTTTATTTTTTTGACTTTTAATATTTCAAAATTTGGAGATTTCCAATTTTCCATGTTTATTTTGATTTGTCGATTTCATAATATTGCAATTTTTCGATGTTGCATTGTCTGATTTTTCAGTTCTAAAATTATAAAGGTTTTTCCAGTTTTGTAATTTTGCAATTTTCATAGTTAAATGAATTTTCAAATTTAAAGTTATCCAATTTTTCTATTTAGTAATTTTTAACATTTTTTATTTTAAAGTTTTTCGAAATTTAAATTTTGTAATGATTCTATTTCACAATTATCTGATTTTTCTATTTTCCGTTTTCCAAAATTAGTCGATTTTCAATTGTATGTTTTTGCCATTTTTCACGTTTACAGTTTAATAATTTTTAGACTTTACAATTATCCAATTTTTCAGTTTTGTAATTTTACCAATTTTTGATTTTTAATTGTTCAAAATTCCAATTTTAATTTTTGAAGTTACAGATTTTTCAGTTTCATTATTCTACAAATTTTCGCTTTCAAAGGTATCCGATGTTTCAGTTTTCGATTTTTCAGTTAACCGAATTTCATTCTTTCGAATTTTTAATTTTTTGAGTTTTCATATTGCAAAATTTTGATTTCTAATTTTCCAAGTTTTTGATTTGTCGATTTCATAATTTTGCAATTTTTCGATTTTGCATTGTCTGATTTCTCAATTTTAAAATTATATGATTTTCCAATTTTGTAATTTTGCAATTTTTTGATTTTCCTGTTTTAATTTTTTTTACAATTTTTCGATTTCTCAATTGTCCATTTTTTAATGAATCAGTTTTTCAATTTCCGATTTTTCAATTATCAGTTTTTCCAAATTCTTGATTTCTCAATTTTTCAATTTTCAGGTTCGATTTTTCAATTTCATAATTTTGAAGTTTTTCTATTTATAAATTTTTTAATTTTTCTATTTTACAATTATCTGACATTTCTATTTCTCGTTTTCCAAAATTAGTCGATTTTCAATTTTTGCTTTTTCAATTTTTCACTTTTACAGTTTAATAATATTTCGATTTTTCAATTATCCGAATTTCATTGCTCAAATTTTTTAATTTTTTTGACTTTTAATATTTCAAAAGTTGGAGATTTCCAATTTTCCATTTTTCTTTGATTTGTCGATTTCATAATATTGCAATTTTTCGATTTCGCATTGAAATTATGATTTTCTAGTTTTGTAAATTTGCAATTTTTGACAGTTAAAGGAATTTTCAAATTTTAAATTATCCAATTTTTCTGTTTGGTAATTTTTGAAATTTTTTATTTTAATTGTTCAAAATTTCATTTTCGTTGTCAAGTTTTTGATTTTTAAATTTCGTAATTTTCAAGTTCTTCGATTTTTAAATTTTGTAATTTTTCTATTTTACAATTACCTGAATTTTAATATTTCAAAATTCCGATTTCCAATTTTCCAAGTTTTTGATTTGTCGATTTCATAATTTTGCAATGGTTCGATTTTGCATTGTCTGATTTTTCAATTTCAAAATTTTATTGTTTACCAGTTTTGTAATTTTGTATTTTTTTTTATATTTTCCCAATTTCCGATTTTTCAATTCAGTTTTTCCAATTTCTTGATTTTTCAATTTTTCATTTTTCAGTTGTTCGATTTTTTAATTTAATAATTTTGCAATTTTTCATTTTTACACTTCAAGGTATTTTCGAATCTACACTTTACAGTTTAATAATTTTTCGATTTTACAATTATCCAACTTTTCAGTTTTGTAATTTTACCAATTTTCAATTTTTTGATTTTAATTGTTCAAAATTCCAATTTTAATTTTTGAATTTACAGATTTTTCAGATTAATTATTCTACAAATTTTCGTTTTCATGGGTATCCGATTTTTCAGTTTTCGATTTTTCAATTAACAGAATTTAATTTTTTCGAATTTTTAATATTTTGAGTTTTAATATTGCAAAATTTTTATTTATAATTTTCCAAGTTTTTGATTTGTCGATTTTGCATTGTCTGATTTTTCAATTTTAATATTACATTGTTTTCCAGTTTTGTAATGTTGTAATTTTTTGATTTTTCAGTTCTATATTTTTACAATTTTTCCATTTCCCAATTGTCCCGTTTTTAATGAATTAGTTTTTTAATTTTCAATTTTTCAATTATCAGTTTTTCCAATTTCTTGATTTCTCAATTTGTCATTTCAATTCTTCGATTTTTCAATTTAATAATTTCGCAATATTTCATTTTTACAGTTCAACGAGTTTTCAAAGTTACAATTATCCAATTTTTCTAGTTTGTAATTTTATTTTTTCTTTGTTTCAATTGTTCAAAATTTCTTTTTTTTTCAAGTTTTTGGTTTTTCAATTTCATATTTTAAAGTTTTCGTATTTTTAAATTTGTGATTTTTCTATTTTACTGATTTTCGTATTTTTCGTTTTCCAAAATTAGTCGATTTTTCAATTTTTTATGTTTTTGTAATTTTTCACTTTACAGTTTAATAATAATTTTTCGATTTTTCAGTTTTGGATTTTTTATTTTTTTTGAGCTTTAAAATTTCAATATTTTACAAAATTTTCCAAGTTTTGGATTTGTCGATTTCATATTTTGCAATTTTTCGATTTTGCATTGTCTGTCTGATTTTTTCAATTTTAAGATAATATGATTTTCCAATTTTGTAATTTTGCAATTTTGTTATTTTCTGGTTTATATTTTTACAATTTTCGATTTCTCAATTGACCATTTTTTAATGAATCCGTTTTTCAATTCCCGAGTTTTCAATTAACAGTTTTTCCAATTTCTTGATTTCTCAATTTTTCAATTTTTCAATTTTCAGGTGTTCGATTTTTCAATTTCATAATTATGAAGTTTTTCGATTTTTAAATTTTGTAAATTTTCTATTTTACAATTATCTGACATTTCTATTTCTCGTTTCCAAAATTAGTCGATTTTCAATTTTTGCTTTTGCAATTTTTCAATTTTAAAGTTGAATAATTTTTCGATTACTATTACCCAAATTTTCAATTTTGTAATTTTGCAATATTCTATTTTTCAGTTGTCTGGTTTATACTTAATGAGAAATTTGTTAATTTTCAATTGTATAATTCTACATTTTTAAAATTTTTCTTTTTTCATTGATCCAATTTTTCATTTTTCAACTATTGGAATTTCATTGTTCCTATTTTACAGTTTTCCGTTTTTTAATTTTTCAACATTCTTATTTAAAATTTTTTCAATTAATCGATGTGCAGTTTTAATTTTTTCATTTTTCAATTACAGATGTTTCATCTTTTCGATTTTTCATTTTTCAGTTCTCCGACATTTCAATTATAGAATATAATCCGTGATTATCTAAGTTATTTATGGAAGTACAGAAAAAACATGCACAGATTCGTGATCCTGAGAAAATTTTCGATAAAACAAGCGTTTCTCCGTGACAGTTTGAGTACTTTTAAAGTTTCTTCAAAAATGGTGGAGGCGCCGGGATACATTTTTGATTTTCTAAGTTATTTATGGTGGTACAGCAAAAATAAGTACAGATTCGTGATCCTGAGAAAATTTCCGATAAGACAAGCGTTTCTCCGTGACGATTTGAGTAGTTTTAAAATTTCGTCAAAAATGGTGGAGGCGCTGGGATATATTTTTGATTTTCTAAGTTATTTGTAGAGGTACAGCAAAAATATGCACAGATTCGTGATCCTGAGAAAATTTCCGATAAGACAAGCGTTTCTGCGTGACGATTTGAGTAGTTTTAATATTTCGTCAAAAATGGCGGAGGCGCCGGGATATATCTTTGATTTTCTAAGTTATTTGTGATGGTACAGCAAAAATATGCTCAGATTCGTGATCCTGATAAAATTTTCGATAAGATAAGCGTTTCTCCGTGACGATTTGAGTAGTTTTAAAATTTCGTCAAAAATGGTGGAGGCGCCGGGATATATCTTTGATTTTCTAAATTATTTGAGGTGGTACAGCAAAAATAAGGACAGATTCGTGTTCCTGAGAAAATTTCTGATAAGGTAAGCGTTTCTCCGTGACGATTTGAGTAGTTTTAAAATTTCGTCAAAAATGGTGGATGCGCCCGGATATATCCCTGATTTTCTAAGTTGTTTGTGGTGGTACAGCAAAAATAAATACAGATTCGTGATCCTGAGTAACTTTTCGATAAGATAAGCGTTTCTCCCTGACGATTTGAGCAGTTTTAAAATTACTTCAAAAATGATGGAGGCGCCGGGATATATCTTTGATTTTCTAAATTATTTGAGGTGGCACAGCAAAAATAAGGACAGATTCGTGATCATGAGAAAATTTCCGATAAGATAAGCGTTTCTCCGTGACGATTTGAGTAGTTTTAAAATTTCGTCAAAAATATTGGATGCGCCGGGATATATCCCTGATTTTCTAAGTTATTTGTGGTGGTACAGCAAAAACAAATACAGATTCGTGATCCTGAGAAACTTTTCGATAAGATAAGCGTTTCTCCGTGACGATTTGAGCAGTTTTAAAATTTCGTAAAAAAGGTGGAGGCGCCAGGATATAGCTTTGATTTTTTAAGTTATTTGTGGTGGTACAGCAAAAATAAGTACAGATTCGTGATCCTGAGAAAATTTTCGATAAGATAAGCGTTTCTCTGTGATGATTTGACCAGTTTTAAAATTTCGTCAAAAATGGTGGAGGCGCCGGGATATCCGCGATTTTCTCAGTTATTTGTGGGGGTACAGAAAAAATGAGCACATATTCGTGATCCTGGAAAATTTCCGATAAGACAAGCGTTTATTATATTAAGAATCCTTACTACAAAGAAGTAAATTTATAACTTTTCAAAGGAGCGTGACTTGTTCGACTATACCTCAAAGTCTTGCGACCAGTTTTGAAGCCTTCCTTTTGTTTAAAGTAACAGTTTGTTTTAAAAATCACCTCAAAATCCACTACACTTTCATTATCGGAATTAAAAGCACCGTTTACTATTCGGAGATAACGCGCTCTAAATAATGCGTTCATTTAAGAAAATGGGAAGTTTAATCAACTGATCCGGTCGTTAACGACTCGAATTTTACGGATTAAAACGTGTTCCACTATAAAATTTTACGATTCCCTCTTCTGTAAAGTAAATACTGAATTTTCCTTTAATAAAGAAACTAGTTTCAGTTAATTTCTAAACGGCATTTTATCGATTGAAACATGTCTCGTAAAACAGTGTTCAATTTAAATAAGGGGATATAGTCAAACGTAAAATTGGTATATTAATGAGCATTTAGATAACCTTATTTATTTAAATATAGTATAACTCCGTCTCTCGACGCCTCTAACTATTCAACGAAAGCGGAATTAAAACTGCCCGGGGTCACTCAACCGGTCCGCGCGGTTCTCCAGGGGTCAAGACGAAATTACTACAAGAACATATTTCAATTCAACTTAAAGAACACCGTAACACCGGCTAGTGAAACACCACAAAGGGCTCGGAGCACCTCCGGGCTTTTATCTCCGCACGAACCGTGTTTATATAGTCAAAATTTATCTAAAACTTCTCACCCTACGTATATGGAGTCGAGAAGAACCGCATTACACTAATTGCCATCTCTCAAGATTGTAATCTTTGCTTTCGTAATTCAGATGAATGTAATTCATTATCTCTGCATTTCCAACCACAACACTCCACAAGGCGGCCCGAAAGCTCTGTTTGCATCTAATTAATTCCAGAAATAACTCTGTTTTATCCCCGGTTTAAATATTGAGGTTATTTTGAAAGAAAACATATTAGTTTGCTGCAAGGGTGAGTTTAGCTACTCTTGCGAGTGTCTAATTGACGTAATCGAATCAGAATAGGCCATCTTCGACGGAGGATCTTAGCTAACTAAATAAGGAGTGGAGGGTTATTCCACTTTGATGTCCAAACATTGTTAACAATTTAGAGGATAATAGATGAAGAGTTCGCAAAGTTACGTGGTAATTTAAATGCGAAGCAGAGACCGGTGAAATTTAGGTGGAGGGTGCTTGTTTGGTCGAAATTGTTGTACTTATTAGGTTATTTTTACGTCCGTTTGTCTGTCTGTTGGACGGAATTAGTGATTTCGCCAAATAATTAACGGACAGGAATGAGATGATGTAATGGATAACTAGACATTGCAAACTTGGTAATCCTTTGTCCAAAGTTGAATATACTTCTAAACCTGACAGGGATTGCCGAGCTAAGGGTCTAACTTGCCTCCACTTTGCAATAACTAGTTCACGAAATCTACCCATTTAAGAAATTCTCTGTCCTAATCTCGTTTGATGGGACTTGATAAGTCTGTTGCAACATTTGCAATTACGTTCGTTCGAACGTTTTGCGGAGCTTTAAACTTATAAATTTTTATTGTTTTTCAATTCGAGACGAACTTTTTCGATGATACATCCACACATAAACAACACGTTTTCTGCATCAAGCGATTAGCCAGACACTATTTTTTTATACTACGTAATATCATTATTTAAGTATATTATAGTTGGACAACCTAATACAAATTTTACTTCGCCTAAATAGTGAGCTTTAGGACAAGGAATCCAGGGGGCGTGGGACAAATTTTTCGTCAACGCGCATTTTCACTACAGTGAGCCAACGTATTAGGTTTATTTTACTCTACATCAGATGGCGCCATCAAACATTAGCAAAGGCAAACACCCTTCACTCTGCTCTTATACGAGGAGTTATCCATAAATCCATAATTAACATTGTTCCGTAAACAGTAATGTGTATAAACATATATGTACAAAATATGAAAATATACTTGACATAAAAAATATGAAGCAACGCGTTGTAACGTGATAAGAAAGAATTGAATTTAAATGAATTTGACGCATATTTTTATCTGACTATATCTGAAGACTAACAGAAACTTTCCAAGGGTTTTTAAACTGGTATAATTGTTTAGTTTTACAAGATTAAAGTAAAATAAGATTTTAAGTAAAATTTAGATTCGTGGTGTTACAAAAATAGTAACACAAAATGAAAATATATGTTCAAAGTAAATAACAGAATGACATAAACTTTCGGCGTTAACATTACAAATAATTACAAGAGAGAAAAAAAACGCATAAACAACTTAAGAGGCATGTTTGTAATATCGAGTTGTTAAAGGCTGCTTTGAAGACTGTTTGTTTCTATGAAAAACAATTGCTGTTATCAGACATTTTGGTAGATTTTGTTCCAAAAATCCGAGATAACTAATTGTTTCTTGAACTAGTTTCCGTAACTTCTAAAATTTAAAAAGGATACGCCGTTCTGCTGTAATAAAATCTAGAATAAGGTCAAAATCACACTAATATTACATCTGATTTTGTTAACCACATGAATATAATTTACATTAAAATAAGTTACAGACATTGTTTGAAATGTTTATTATAGTTCGAAAACAAGATAAAATAAATAAATAAATAAATAAAATGTGCAGTTTATAAACTTCAGAATTTTAGTATAAAAATAATCATGTTTGAAGCTTTATTTTGTCTGTTCCATTTTATTGGGTGTATTGGGCACCTCTCGGGACATAACACGGACATCAGTGCACCGACCCAACGTTCTTCAACCGATGGGATGATTTATTACTTCCGTTATGCTGGCCCTACACACAGCGATTTGGTTTTCGGATTTTCGGCTAGATCTGCACAGTTAACTCTTTGCGCACTGCACACTGACATAGAGTATTTTGTTCACGCGAGCATCAAAAACATTACGCCGAAAGCACTTCTTCAAGTGTTATTTTTTTTTAAGATGTCATATTTGTCAGCGTTTCCAAAATTTTCTTCTTTGCACAGGTCAACTAATTTTTCGTAAACCGCATTTTAAAATTTTTGTTATTGTATTTTTTACTTTTTAATTTTCTAAGGCATGAAAAAATCCCTTATGGGTTTCTATGAATTTATTAACGAAATCAACTTGTGTTAATTAATACCAATAGTGATTATGATAATTTTATAATTATCATTTTAATGAAATTGTGTTCTTCACTTCGCGAACGACAGCAAACAATTTAAAATTACCGTTAGTCAAGCACCTGAAAATCCATCTCTCCCAAATATGTCTTTCTTGGCACGATTTGTAATCCGAAGTCTCCCTCCACATGCAATTTTTCGTCGCCTGAGAACTTGTTTGATCTACAGACCAAAGCTCACTCAGGCCAATATCGGCTTTAAGCGATTTATCTATAAACCGATATTCGTTAGAGTTGATATGATACAGTACATCCACTACGAAGAACTAACCCATTTCGACCATTGGACTTTACAACGAATAAGTGAACAAAGTTCTTGAACATCTTAACGATTTAATAATTAATGTTCCCGAATGACAAAATTTACATTTCAAATTGTATTATCAAATTACACTCTCCAAAATTTGTCACGAACAATGAAATGACGCAATCTCCAAATTTTACAATAGTAAAATTGTAGTTTCGCCCCGTTTACGGTTTATGCATCCGTGTCGAGTTTTCACCTTAGACGTCAAGATTTTTGGAAAAAAAATCAACATTTTCCAATTTATAATGTTATGTATTTAAATTTTAAAAAGTAGAATAGTCCTGATCTTGTGATTTATACCTAAATACGCTATTGGGATTTTTCGGCTTGTCGATTTCTCGATTTTTCAACTTTAAATGTCTCAATTTTTCAATATTTCAATTTTGGGCTTTTCCGATTCCTCCATTCCTTAAATTTTCTATTTCTCGATTTTTTTATTTTTCGATTTCTCAATCTTACGATGTTTCAATGATACGATTTCTCAATTTTTGTCCTCTTCAATTTTACGGTTTTTAAATATTTCGATTTTTCAATTTTTCAAATTTTCACGTTTCTAAATTTTCAGTTTGCCGATTTCTAAAGTATTTTTTTTATTTGTCCATTTCTGGATTTCCTAAAGTTTCGATTTTTCACATCTTCAATTCCTCAATTTTTCGATTTTTTAAGATAACGATTTTTCAATTTTGCTTTTTTAGATTTTCGATTTCTCAATTTTCCAATTTTTTAATTTCTCAATTTTTTGAATATTTCTTTCAGTTATGAAATTTTTCAACATTTCAATTTTTCGACTTTTCGATTTTTGAATTGATGGATTTTTTTTTGATTTCTCGCTTTTTTCCTTTTTGGATTTTCATTTATTGTAAACTTTAGATTTTTCAATTCTGGGACTGTTTAATGCTTCGATTTCTCAATTTTTAAACTTTTCGATGTTTTAATATTTCATTTTTTAAAATTCTAGGTTTTTCGATATCTCGAGTTTTCAGTTCTTCTATATTTCAATTTTTCATTATTCGATTTTTTGAATTTTAATTTTTGATTTTCCAGTTTTTCTTTTTTAAAATTTTCCGATTATTCAATTTTTTAATTTTTCAATTTATCGAATTCAGATGTTTCGTTGTTTTGATTGTTCGGTTTCTCAATTTTTCAATTTTTAACTTTCCTTTTCGGCTTCCGACTCCTCAATTTCTCGATCCTCCGATTTTTCGATTTCTCGAAGTCTCAAGTTTTTGAATTTTTCGATGTTTCGATTTTTGGATTTCTCGGTTTTTCAATTGTTTTCTTTTGAGCTTTTCAATTTCTGGATTTTCCAATTTTTCAATACCTCGATTTTTCAATTTTTCAAATTGAATTGGATCTCTCGATTCTTCAATTTTGCGATATTTTAATTATTTATTGTTTTAAATTTTAGTTTTTTTCGATTTCTCGATTTTTTGACTTTTCAGTTCTTCAGTATTTAAATTTTTGAATTTTTCAAATTTTTGCGTTAAATTTTCAGTTTTCTGATTTCTCAATTAATCTATTTTTGATTTTCCCACTTCTCAAAGTTTCGATTTTTCAGTTCTTCAATTCTTCGATTTTTCGACTTCGCTTTATTGGTTTGTCGATTTCTCAATTTTTGGAAATTTCTTTCAGTTTTGATATTTTTCAATACTTCGATTCTTTCATTTTTCGACTTCTACATTTTTCTATTTTTTATTTTTGGATTTTCAGTTTTTTGTTTTTTATTTTAATTTCTCAATTTTTCAACTTTTTCATATTTTAATTTTTAAATTTCTAGATTTTTCAGTTTCTCGAGTTTCCAGTTCTATATTTTAATTTTTTAAATTTACGAATGTTTAAATTTATTGAGATCTCAATTCATTGAGATTCGGATGTTTCGATGTTTTGATTATTCAATCTCGCTTTATCAATTTTTTCCGTATTTAAGTTTTCGATTTTTCGATTTTGGCCTACTTCGGTTTCTCAATTTTTTGATTTTTCGACTTCTCGATTTTTCGACTCCTCGATTTTTTTTGTCTTTTGATTTTTCGATTTCTCGATGTCTCAATTTTTGAATTTTACAATGTTTCGATTTTTCGATTTGTTGGTTTTTCGATTTTTTGCTTTTCGGTTTCTCGATTTTTCGATGTTTCGATTTTTGATTTATCCGACTTCTCGATTCGTTGATTTTTCAGTTTTTCGATTATTAAATTTTAGATTATATCACGACGTCCAGTCCTCGATATCACTTGATTTAGATACTGGTAGTATGCCCTTTGTGCTACTCTACGCCACTGAGTTTAAAGATTGTTATTTCCCCCTCTCTGGGTACTGCTCCACCGGTTCTCCGTTGCTGCGTCATTCGTTCCTTTGTGGCCGCCTCGACACCACGAGTCTCTGCAACCAGCAAATTATTTTTTCACTGTGTTGCATCAGAACATCCTGTTCATCTGCACAGGTAATCTTTCTAACATTTTTAGACTTCCAGCAATCTCTTGCAGGCAACAATGCCAGCCGACAATCGCCGTACCTCCTCAGACGCCTCGTCAGAGTCCTCGGCTCGCCTTTCGCGCGGGGAGCTGAAACGGCGCTTACGAACGTTTGAAGACCGTTGCAAGCGAAGGCGAAAACATCGCCGTCGCGACCGCTCCCTGTCCCACGATAAGACACGCGTAAAGACTCGGCGTTCTTATCGCGGAGACCGCCAACACTCAGATGTACGGCACTGCGTAACCACTCGGCAGTGTCGTCGTCAAAGCAGCCCAGCAGACGTACGAGAACGCGCAAAAAGTCGGCGTCCTCGGTCCACCAGCCGCTCCAGATCACGCAGCCCACACACAGGTGCGAGCGTCGATCACACCAGCGCCAGCGAGCTAACACGCTTAGAACATTCGAGCGACAAAACAGCGGACTCAGCGTCTCGCGCCGAGCCAGAACCGGACCACACGTCTCGTGCGGAGACAGAACCGGACTCGCCCATTTTAGCGATCTAAGACCCGGCTCTGGAGGAGGAGATCTTGACCATATTTGGCGCCGATCCTTTCCGAATCAAAAACTACCGAGTTTGCCTTGCACACGGCTCTCGCTAGTCGTTGGACTCTTTAGGTAGCTAACGGCTTGGATAGTTCGTGGTCTTTAAAAATAAATACTTCCTGCCAAAACTTACAGGCGCCAATTTTAAACTCGAAACTGATGCCAGCGTTACCCGCTCTGATCGTCAAAAAAGACAATCACGCACTTTCGGCTCAGCAACACGTGGGCCTTGGGCTGGCACCATTGGGTCAAGCCTTCAATATATTATTGACTTCCACCCCTTCATAGCCAGAACTTCTGACATTGGTTTCTGCCGCAATAAAAAATTTGACAAACTTTTTTTACCATATGTCATAATTCGGGCGACACCAGTCTTGCCCTATCTCAACAAGTCAGCAAACGAAACATTGCACAAAGTCAGACTGATACCTCCCTTTTTTGGCGAGGTCCTTGCAGAGCGTCTAAAGACTGCCAAAGCCCTCCAAAAGTCGGGCTACGACCTGAAGACCCCGCCTCCTGGCCCTCCCACGGGGACTCCCAGGAAAAAAGACGCCGGGGCAAACTAGAACAAACCAACAGTCGGTTCATCACAGTCACCGTCTGGCAATAGGTCTTTAAACCGGGCAGGCCCGACTCGCCGCCAGGGAGAGACGAGATCATACCGAGGGCAACCCCCGGCATCCAGCCACACGAAATACAATCGCCATCAACCCCGTTAACTGAGGTAAACCACTGTTATGCTGGTCAAATTAAGTCACTATGTCTTGGTCTGGTGAAAGATCACCAAAAATACAAACACCTTAAACTGGATTAAGGGCTATAAAATCCCATTCCAAGCCACTCCATATCAAGTAGCACCGCCTACGTGAAAGCTACCACGCACCCAAAACACAGCTTTGGCCGAGGTCGTATCCCAATTATTAAACACCGGGGCAATCGAGATAGCAACACCTGTCTCCATATTTTCTTCGCCAAAAATCGAAGCTGTCCTCCAGGTTCATCTTTAATTTAAAACGCATAAACCAATTCATTTTGACACCTCACTTCAAAATGGAGGATTATAATTATAATTATAATTATCGTACCGTCACACGACTTTTACAGCCTAACATGTATGTGACGTCACTCGATCTTACCGATGCGTATTTATTCATCCCAATTCACTCAAGTCTTCGGAAATATTTGAGATTTAAATTTGAACAAAACCTGTACGAATTTACAGCGCTGCCTTTCGGGTTAGCGATAGTTCCGAATGTATTTAGCAAAATTACGAGGTTACTTACTTGCACTCTCAAGGTATTTTATGCGTCAAATATTTAGGCGATTTTTTCATACTTGACAACTCATATTCCGGTTGCCTACGGGGAACGGGAAAAACCGTTCACGTCCTACAATCCTTGGGATTCATAATCAATGAATCAAAGAGTCAGCTACACCCCTCACAGACATGTCAGTACTTAGGGTTTTTTATTCAACAGAAAAACCATGACAATTGCTCTCCCTCCGGACAAACGTCAAGAACTCCATATTCGGACAACCGCCATTAAATACGGTTGGCTATATACTCGACAACTAGAAGGAGGAAAATGCAAAGCGCTTTCCCACCATGCTTTAAACTATAAAGCAAAAATACAACTGTCAGCTGTTTTTCTGCCAGACTTCATGCGGTGGAACACCGCAATTCGAGTAAAGGAAAAAAAAAAAAAAAAAAAACAACTTTATTCAGTAAGACGAGTATCAGCGAATCATTTTCACCGACGCTTCTTTAAACGGTTGGGGGGGGGGGGGGGGCACACTGCAACGGGGAGAATAGACACGGTTGGTGGAATAAGAGAAAGAAAAACGAAACATATCAATTATCTAGAATTACTAGCAACATTTTTTGGTCAAAAATGTTTTCTGTAAACCACTCAGATCATGCAACATACTGATCAGAACAGGCAATACCACCGCGCTAAGCTATATCAAAAATGGGTAGCGTTCGACACCCAGAACTAGGCGATTTAGCTATGGAAATTTGGCAGTGGTGTGAAATACGCGATTTATGATTATACGCGGCACATATCTCCTCCAAAAGACAATATAGACGCAGATCGCGAATCACGAACACTCCACAGATACATAATGGAGTCTCAATGAACAAGCTTTCCAACAAATTATTCAACGGTTTGGTTGCCCCATCATAGATTTATTTGCATCGCGGTTGAACCATAAATGGCCCCAATATGTGTCGTGGCATCAAGATCCAGGCGCAATCGCATGTGATGCATTTACTGTTTCCTGGAACTATAATTACTTTTACGCTTTCCCACCGTTTGCTCTAGTCTTACGCACAAAGCGGAGGGCGTAGTGGTAATGCCGCATTGGCCTTCACAACCATGGTCCCCATTTTTCGAAAGACTGTTGACTAGCCCAGTTATATTTTTTGAACCAGACGAGTCACTGTTAACATCCCCTTTCAGGACACGTCATCTACTTGCAGCCAACCTCACCCTGGTGGCAGGGAAATTATCGGGGAAGGCTTACGCTTGAAGGGAATGCCACCAGCGGCTATCACCACGGCAATAGCGTCCATTACTCCCAGGACCTTAAGACAATATAACGTCAGCTACAAGTTATAGAGATATTGTTACGAAAAGGGAATTCCTGTTTACACCACCCAAACAGAGACGGTAATCATCTTCTTACAAAATTTGTATACAAAAACGAATGCTGCTAATGGCACCTTCGACTCCCATCGCTCAGCGTTAGCTGTCATCCTGCCCGGAGATGTTGGAAACGACAGTAATCTAAGAAGGTTTCTTAAAGGCATAAAACGATTGCCTTAAAGGCATAAAACGATTGAGGCCCCATAAACTCAAATATCAAACGACTTGGGACCTCAGTCGTGTTTTAGGACACCTGAAAGCGTACTTCACCCATCACCCTCTCCCCCTCAGCCTTTTATCAGCGAAATTAATTACCCTACTAGCGTTGATAACAGGACAACGGCGGCAGGTACTGCATCTTATCAAATTGTCTCAGATTGGGGAAGACGAACAAGGTTTCAAAATTTGTCATTGATCACACCACGAAACCTTCAATTCGCAGCGGGGAACAGCCCTGACTGCACATTCCATACTTCCTCGACCAACCAGCGACATGTGCGGCAATCACGCTCACGGACTACATAGACACAACCAAAACCTTTAGTCGTTGGATCAAACGTATATTGGAAAAATCGGGGTGGACATATCAATTTTCACGCCCCATTCCACGAGACATGCATCGAGCTCTTCAGCAAAACGAACCGGGCTGTCTTCAACGATGATAAACAAAACGTGTGTGGGTGGTCTAATACCTCCAAAATGTTTACACAAGTCTATAATCGACCCTTGCGGGACACATTCGCCTTCGGACGAACAATTTTACAGACCGCAAAATATTAATCTTGTTGCCTTGACAAATTTACACTAGGGGGCAAGTTCTTATTCTTTTTTGCACAACCTTACTAACTTTAAACAGCTACCAGTATCTAAATCAAGTGATATCGAGGACTGGACGTCGTGATATAATTGTCAAATCAAACGAACTTACCTGTGAAGTTCGATTCCAATTATATTAGACGTCCAGTCCGAAGATATCACTTCCCACCCAACCCGTACACGGTATAAATCTTTACCCTCACGCCAGGTTGTGCATTCCACTTTAAACAAAATGACGCAGCAACGGAGAACCGGTGGAGCAGTACCCAGAGAGGGGGAAATAACAATCTTTAAACTCAGTGGCGTAGAGTAGCACAAAGGGCATACTACCAGTATCTAAATCAAGTGATATCTTCGGACTGGACGTCTAATATAATTGGAATCGAACTTCACAGGTAAGTTCGTTTGATTTGACAATTTTTTGATGTTTGGATTTCTCCATTTTTCAGTTTTAGGATATTTTAACTTTTCAGTGTTTTAAATTTTAGATTTTTCGTTTTTTTAGTTCTTCAATATTTTTTTATTTTTCAAATTTTGACGTTTCTGAATTTTTAGTTTTTGGATTTCTCAATTAATCTATTTTTTTATATTCCAATTTATCCACTTCCTAAAGTTTCGATTTTTCAGTTCTTCAGTTCTTCAATTTTTCGATTATTCAGGTTTTTGATTTTTCAATTTTTCGATTTTTTAAGTTTGCGATTTTTAGACTCTGATTTTTTGACTTTTTTGTTTCTCAATTTTTTAATTTCCTAATTTTTTGATATTTCGTTCAATTTTGTGATTGTTCAGTTTTTCGATTTCTCAATTTTAACTTTTCAATTTTTGAAATTACTAATTTTTTTCGATTTTTTGAGTTTTCAGTTCTCTATATTTCAATTTTTCAATTTTCGGAATTTTTAAATTTTCGATTGTCCAATTTTTTTTTATTTTTCGATTTTCCAATTTTTCGATCTTTCGATTTTTGAATTAACCGATTGTTCAATTTCTCGATTTTTAAATTTTAGATTTTCCAATTTTTATTTTTTTGATTTTTTTATGTTTCGATTTCTCGATTTTACAATTTTCCCATATTTGAATTTTTCAGTGTTTTAAATTTTCGATTTCGAGGATTTATTGTGTTATACAGTAGTCATCAGTCATTACTCATCAAGAACGATTATTGCTGTGCGTTAAAATGCCTACATACTGATAAGCACGTACATACAAGACACATTTAAGGCTGTTTTAGTATAATTTTTGCAATTTTAAATTTATTTCTTGATGTCTAAATCGTATATATTTAAATGGTGATGAATATTTTGTGATACAATCTTAGGATAAAATGCATTTTAGTTTCAAAAATAATATGTATTTAATGATTTGACTACTGTTAATAAAAAAAAATACGTAAGAAGATGTTCATATTGAATGAATTTGGTGTTCATAGTTTGATGATAACCCATAGATATATTATATATATGTAAAGTCTTCAACACGTACGTTTGCTTATTTTGTGACTGCTCCCCGTACAACGTACTGATTAATACGTCCGTTTACTACCTTATCGACATCACGTGCTTACGGACTATTTTTACCCCCTTTCGTAAGGTACCGCCACTTCATAGTGAAGCGAGTGAGATGTAAAATATATATTCATTCTTTTCTACATGGGAAAGTGATTGTCCGTATAGGTTGTCCAACTATAATATACTTAAACAATGGTAATATCTAATAAATATTTATGAGACGTAAACGGACTAAATTTTAATAATATAATATCTGGCGCGATTTAGAAGTTGTGTGTGCTCTTGAAAGCTTCCAGTCTATATGCAAATGTCACACAATACATTTATAACGTCACATTATTTGCTAATCTACATAAATTTTTCGCAACATATGTAAATCTAGACATTGTTTTGAAACCGAGCGCCAGCAGTGACTGTGACGTCAATTCCCCAGCCAATCACGCGGGACTCCTTCACTAATGTTAGACCCCTCACCGCTAATTCCCTCTTCAGACGTACTAACTAAGTTCGACGAAATTAGACCGCCGTGTTAATTTTTTGCGCTAACCATAGCAGACACCCTTCAAAATAATTTTTTGTCTTCTCCTCGAATAAGAGTTAATAAAACCCACCGCTTGTGAATTTAAACGACTCGGTAATTAGAAAGACCGTGTCACCGGTTTAAATAACAGCCGCAGCAATTATACGCGAATTAACAAACTCAAGCAGAGGAACACAAAACGAACAGAGTAAACATCTAACTCACACCTCATGTTTCAACCTAATTACCTTGTTGAGTGGTCGTATTGTATCACACTTAACCTGGGAGCCTAATGGCCGCATTAGTAAAGAATTAAATTCGTTCATTAATTCGCGTGTTTGTTTTGGGGGTCGATTTTTACGGCGAAACGGCCATTGCTTTGTATCAAATTTTCGCCGTAATTGACACTTGGCGGGATTAAAATTCACGGAGAGGGAGCCCGTGGCGAAAAATCGCTCGAGAAATTTTAGATTGTCGATAAATTACCGGGAATTGCAGAATTTGTGTGGAGTTTACTCGGAGGGATCGTACAGGGTTGCTTATGGCGGAGGTGGTAATGGTGGAGACGGTGTAGGGGCGATGATGCAAAGTTTGGGGGTTTACGGGTTTTAAAAGAAGTGTGGGTGCTTTTAAAAATAATCTGTTATTAACTCTTGTTAGAAATTGCAGCGACTCCCGCCAGCTAAAATTGATCAATTTTCAAATTTAATTAGCCTAAATTACTCAGAGCCAAGAGAAAACCTGAAAAAGTACAACCAAATTTAATTATTTAGAGTATGCGTTGTGTTTATAATCCAACGTGTATATTTTTTCGCAAATATTGAGTTGCTCTTGACTGAAAAAGTTTTGTTTGCAGTAGACTACAGCACACAGGGTGTGAGTGGCAGCACTGATTTGAAGCGGCTTTCTTCATGTATTAAAAGTTTTCTGTTATCTAACACAGAGTTGAGGATTAAGAATATCGTTCTTAAATCAATGAAACCAGTTATACGACTGACGTCAGGGCCTTCTCTAAATCAAAAAGTTTTCGATCGTACGATATGGTTCAAAGTTAGACGCATGTGACATTTATCTTGATTTAGATGTCTGGTGGATTCGTTATTTTGGTCAAATGTGAAGGAATCACAGTTTCCTGTAAAATATATTGTTCGATATGTAAATACCTCAGATATTTTTTACACAAGATACGTCGCCGTCGCTTTAAAAAAAATATATTTCGAACTGACAAACTTGCATCCAGGGGAATTTCACATTTATATTTAACTTTCGTGTCTTTTTTTTTTCATTTCGAAAGAATCTCGGGTTTCTCTAGGCTATTTTTTTAAATGCCAAAGTGTCTCAGGAACCCATAGTGTGTTATTTTAAATGCCAACGTGTCTCGAGTATTTCCAGTATGTTTTTGTTTTAAATTCCAAAGAATCTCTGGAACTATTATCCGTTTTTTATATCAAAAAATCTTGGGAGCCCCAAGGATGTTTTTTTAATGCCAAAAATTCTTGGGGACCTCAAGTATGTTTTTTTTACTTTCCAAAGAGTCTCGGGAACCTCTAGTGTGTTTTCCTAAATGCCAAAGAATCTCAGGAACTCCTAGTGTGTTTTTTTAAATGCTAACAAATCTCGGGACCTTTCGTATGTTTTTTTTTAAATGGCGATGTATCTCGAGTACTTCCAGTATGTTTTTTTTAAATTCCAAAAAATCTCCGGAACTATAATCCGTTTTTTTACAACAAAAAATCTCGGGAGCCCCAAGGATGTTTTTTTTAATGCCAAAAATTTTTGGGGAGCTCAACCATGTTTTTTTCTAAATGTAACTCCTAGTGTTTTTTTTTAAATGCCAAAAAATTTCGGAACCTTTCCTATGTTTTTTTTTAAATGCCAAAATATCTCGAGTACTTCCAGTATGTTTTTTTAAATGCTAAAAATTTCGGAAATCTCTGGTGTGTTCTTTTAAATGCCAAAGAATCTCGGGAACCTCTAGTGTGTTTTCTTATATTCCAAAGAATCTCTAGAAACTCTAGTGTCTTTTTTAATTCCGAAAAAATCTCGAGTTTCCCTAGAGTGTTTTTTTAAATGCCAAAGTGTCTCGGTAGCCTCTAGTGTGTTATACTAAATGCCAAAGAATCTCGGAGACTCCTAGTCAGTTTTTTGAAAAATGCCAAATAATTTCGAGAACATTTAGTATGTTTTTTTAAAATGCCAAAGATCCTCGGGAACTTCTAGTGTGTTTTTCTAAATACCAAATAATCTCAGGAACTCATATTGTGTTTTTTAAATGCCAAAAAATCTCGGGACCTCTCGTGTGTTTTCTTGGATGCCAAAGAATGTCGGGGACTTTTTGTGTGTTTTTTTAAATGCCAAATAGTCTCGGGAATATCTAGTGTGTTTTCTTATATTCCAAAATTTTTCTAGAAATTCTAGTGTCTTTTTTAATTCCGTAAGTATCTCGAGTTTCTCTAGAGTGTTTTTTTAAATGCCGAAGGGTCTCGGATAGCCTCTAGTGTGTTTTCCTAAATGCCAAAGAATCTCGGAGACTCCTAGTCAGTTTTTTGAAAAATGCCAAATAATTTCGGGAATATTTAGTATGTTTTTTTAAAATGCCAAAGAGTCTCGGGAACTTCTAGTGTGTTTGCTTAAATGGTAAAGAATCTCTAGGATCTCTAGTGTCTTTTTTAATTCCGAAAGAATCTCCGGTTCTTCTAA
Organism: Zophobas atratus; assembly: GCA_022388445.1. Classification (NCBI taxonomy): domain Eukaryota; kingdom Metazoa; phylum Arthropoda; class Insecta; order Coleoptera; family Tenebrionidae; genus Zophobas; species Zophobas atratus. The sequence continues at coordinate 5,935,465 of CM039449.1, forward strand.
TGTGTCTTCCAGTATGTTTTTTTTTAATGCCAAAGAGTCTCTAGTGTGTTTATTTAAATGCCAAAGAATCTCGAGGAGTGCTAGTGCGGTTTTTTTTTAAATGCCAAAGAGTCTCGGGGACCCCTAGTGTGTATTTTTGAATGCCAAATAATCTCGGAAATCCTTAGTATGTTTTTTTAAATGCCAAAGGGTCTCGAGAATTTCTAGTGTGTTTTCATAAATTCCAAAATGTCTCTAGAAACTTTAGTGATTTTTTTAATTTCGAAAGAATCTCGGGTTTCTCTAGGGTGTGTTTTTAAATGCCAAAGTATCTCGAATTCTACCAGTATGTTTTATTTTAAATGCCAAGACTTCTCGGGAATTTTTGGCGTATTTTCTTAAATGCCAAAAAATGTTACTTTCCTCTAATGTATTTTTTTAAATTCCAAAGTGTCTCGGGAACCCTTAATGTGGTTTTTTAAATATCATAAAATGTCGGGAACCCCTAGTGTGTTTTTAAATGCCACAGTGTCTCGATTACTTCCAGTATGTTTTTTCTTTAATACCAAAGAGTCTCGGGAACCTCTGGTGTGTTTTCTTAAATGCCAAAGAATCTCAGGGACTCCTAGTGTGTTTTTTTTTAAATGCCAAAGAGTGTCGGGGACTCGAAGTGTGATTTTTAAATGCTAAATAATCTTGGGAATCCTTAGTATGTTTTTTTAAATGCCAAACATTTCGGAAACACTTAGTGTTTTTTTTAAATGCCAAAATGTATTTGAAACCCCTAGTGTGTTTTAAATGCTAAAGAATCTCGAGAATTCGAATGTATATTTTTAATGTCAAGCAATCTCGGAGGTCCCTAGTGTCTTTTTTGGAATGCCAATGAGTCTCAGGCACCCCTTGTGTGTTTTTTTAAATGCCAAAATATCTTGAGTACTTCCAGTGTGTTTTTTTTTAATATGCCAAAGAGTCTCGGGAATTTCTGGCGTGTTTTCTTAAATGCCGAAGAATCTTAGTTTTCTCTAATGTATTTTTTTAAATGCCAAAGTGTCTCGGAAAATTTTAGTGTGGTTTTTTAAATGTCATAAAATGTCGGGAACCTTTAGTGTAGTTTTTTAATGCCAAATAATCTTGACAGCCTCTATTGTCCTTTTTTTTATGTTAAAAGATCAAGTAAGTTTTTATAAATACCAAAGAACCTCGGTTGCCTCTAGTTATGTTTTTTTTAAATACCAAAGAGTCTCGGGAACCTCTGGTGTGCTTTCTTAAATGCCAAAGAATCTCGGGGACTTCTAGTGTGTTTTTTTTAATGCCAGAGAGTGTCGGGGACTAGTAGTGTGATTTTTAAATGCTAAATAATCTTGGGAATCCTTGGGAATCCTTAATGTGTTTTTTTAAATGCCAAAATGTATTTGAAACCCCTAGTGTGTTTTAAATGCCAAAGAATCTCGATAATTGGAATTTGTATTTTTAATGTCAAGCAATCTCGGAGGTTCCTAGTGTCTTTTTTGAAATGCCAAAGAGTCTCAGGCACCCCTTGTGTGTTTTTTTAAATACCAAAGTATCTAGAGTACTTCCAGTGTGTTTTTTATATGTCAAAGGGTCTTGGGAATTTCTGGTGTGTTTTTTTAAATGCCAAAGTATTTCGAATTCTTCCAGTACGTTTTCTTGTAAATGCCAAAAGTTCTCGGGAATTTCTGGCGTATTTTCTTAAATGCCAAAGAATCTTAGTTTCCTCTAATGTATTTTTTTAAATGCCAAAGTGTCTCGTGCACTTCCAGTGCTTTCTTTTTATATGGCACAGAGTCTCGGCAACCTCTGGTGTGTTTTCTTAATTGCCGAAGAATCTCAAGGACTCTTAGGGTGTTTTTTTTAAATGCCAAAGAGTCTTGGGATGGGAATCTCTAGTGTGTTTGATTAAATGCCATACAATCTCTTGAACCCCAAGTGTGTTTTTTTAATGCCAAAGCATCTGCGGAACTGTGTATTTTTAATGTCAAAAAAGTCTCGGGAACCTCTGATGTGTTTTCTTAAATTCCAAAGAATTTCGGGAGTCCTAGTGTGTTTTTTTAAATGCCAAAATGTTTCGGGGACTTCTAGTGTGATTTTTAAATGCCAAATAATTTCGGGAACATTTAGTGTGTTTTTTTTTAAATGCCAAAGAATCTCCGGGACCCTTAGTGTGGTTTTTTTAAATGAGAAAAAGTGTTTGAAACCCCTGGTGTCTTTTTTAAATGTCAAAAAATCTCGAGGAGTCCTAGTGTCTTTTTTAATGTCAAATTTTTCCAGGAACCCCTAGTGTGTGTTTTTAAATGTCAAAGAATCTGATGAATTATGAATTTCTAGTTTCGTTTTTTAAATTCGAAAGAATTTTTCGGAATATTTTGAGAAATCGTGTTTCGGAATATTTTGGTCTTGATCTGGTCTTCTGGTACGAGTGGCTAAGTTTTCCATTGTAACTTCTGAGTAGTCAGATTCTGTTCACTTTTTTGCAAAGCCAAGTAAGGGTTAAGAGCTTTCCAACCTGAAAGAGCACTTTTACTGGGTTCGGTAACATTCTGTAAAGCGTCGCTTAATATTGGCAGCCATTACGTTAATTGTTTGTACTTTTAAGTGAATTAGCTAATATTAATCAATAAATTAAACATCCGTTCTGAGTAAATATCTTGTGACATGCTATTTCTCAAGATGCACTTTACGGTATTTGCCATTCTACGGGATTCTACCTGCTACAGGTACAGTAAAATTTCATGCCTACAAAAATATCGTTTTAAACTTGCCTATAAATAAACCTCTGGAGTAATTCGACGGGTCGGCGATAATGTGACTTATCGAGTGTTTCCGACAAAGCCCTTTGACTCCTCCATGTAAAACGCATCTTTTAAGAGATTTCGCGATACATCGGGGTCGAGATCGGGGCCGCACTCGAAGATGAGCGATGGCTTCCTTGTTTCTGTCTGCTTTACGACAAAGAGAATCGTTTCGGCTTTATATAGTGGAAGGGCCCTGGATGTGTTGAAATTTATTTGTGACACAGACTGGATCCGTCAAGTCAAGCAAATGGTCTGTCTTGAGACTGCATTATCTCGGTTCAAAAGGGCAGGATTTGTATCAATTTAACACCCAAGAGAGGCAAATGTAATCGCGGCCTTTGTAAAAACTATCGATCCCGTTCTTGAGTTCTGTTTCCGTTCGAACCGCATTTTAAATTTTATCGAGTTCTCGGGACCGCAAGAAAAATCTTAAACGGTTTAACAGCGACGTAAATAATAACTTTTGTTACGATGATTAATAATGGTGGCTTTAATTACACGCGCAAATCCGCCCTGAGACCCGAATCCCTTTACAACTTCGCTAATGCCGGTACAGCTTCTAAAGCGTTTCTTTGAGGACAGGTCGAAATAATCCACGAAAGAATTGTTTTAATAACTTGACAAATAATGCAGAAGGGGATTACGGGGTTGAAGAGTTCTCGAGCGAAAAGTTCGGCGCCACTTCGGAGTAATTCTTTGTGTTAGGTGGGACTTAATAAATTTTAAATTGCGAAGTTAGAAATTGTTTCTACAGAGGGATAATAATAATGGTAATACTGTGATAACCCAGTCAGTATAAACAATAAATAACTGAAAAATATTTAACGACAGACACGAAAAATAAAACGTTTTTCCAAGCCTAACAAATCCTGCTTTTTGAAAAATTATAAAAATTGTTTGCTATTTTTCGTTTCTGATAAGCTCTACAAAGTAAAAACCAATGAAGTAAATAACACTCCAGCAGCTTTTTTAATTCATTTTTTCAGTTTTTCACTTTTTTGTTTCTTCAGTTTTTCGATTAGCAATTTTTAGAGTTTTTAAATTAAGTTTTTCAGTTTTTCAGTTTGTAAATTTTTCGACTTTTAGATTTTACAATTTTTTGTTTCTTCAATTTTTCATCTCTTCAAATTTTCGATTTGTAATTTTTCAATTTTTCATTTTTTGACTCTTCAGTTCTACGATATGCAACTTTTCGAACTATCATTTTTAAAATTTTCAGTTTTTCGATTTTCGAATATTTGGATATATTTGTCCCAATTTTCAGATTTTGAAAATTTTCGATTTGCAATTTCACCAGTTTTCAATTTTTAATTTTTCGAGTTTTCGATTGTTCTGTTTTTCATAACTTCAATTTTTCGATTTGCAATTTTTCGTTTTGGTTTTTTATTTTCTTCATTTTTTTGTTTTGCAGTTTTCTGATTTTGTTTCTTTCCTTCAATATGAAATTTTTAATTTCTCGTTTCTTCAATTTTTGATTTGCAATTTTTCTAGTTTTCATTTTAAATTCGTAATAATAATAATAATACATTTTTTTATTTTTTCACTATTTCAACTTTACGATTTTAAAATTTATTCATTTTTCAATTAGTGGATTTTTAAAACTTTTTCATTTTCAATTCTTCAATTTTTCATTTTCTTTTTCTCTTCAGTTTTACGATATACATCTTTTCGACTTTTCATTAAAATTTTTTCAGTTTTTCGATTTTCCAAAATCTCGATGTTCCAATTTTCGGATTTTGAAATTTTTAGATTTGTAATTTTTCAGTTTTTCGATTTTACAGTTTTTCATTTCTTCAATTTTTCGATTTGCATTTTTTTGTTTCTTTCCTTCAATATATTTTTTTTTAATTTTTCGTTTCTTCAATTTTTGATTTGCAATTTTTCTGATTTTCAATTTAAATATGTAATAATAATTTTTTTTTAAATATTTCACTATTTCAATTTTACGACTTTAGAATTTTTCCATTTTTCAATTTGATTTCTTTGTTTTTACAATTTTTTGTTTCTTCGATTTTTGGATTTGTAATTTTTCAGTTTTTCATTTCTTGGTTCTTCAATTTACGATATGCAACTATTCAAGTTTTCATTTTTTAATTTTCAATTTTTCGATTTTCCTATATTTTTGGACTTTTCAATTTTTAGATTTTACAATTTTTCAATTTACAATTTCACAAATTTGAAATTTTTAATTTTTCAGTTTTTCGACTTTTTATTTCAATTTTTTGGTCTTTCACTGTTGTGATTTTATAATATTTCTTTTTTCATTGTGAAATTTTTTAGTATCATAATTTTCCAGTTTTTCGTTTCTTTAATTTTTAATTTATAATTTATCTAGTTTTCATTTTTACGATTTTTGATATTTTCCGATTTTAAGCTATTGGATTCTGAAGCTTTTTCATTACTCAACTTTTCAGTTTTTCGATTTTTAATTTTTCAATTTTTGGATCTTTCAATGTTATGGTTTTCCAACTCTACAATTTTGATGATTCTATAATTTTATTTTTCGATTTTACAATTTTTCGGTTTTCGAATTTTTCGATTCGGTTCGTTTTTTCTTCTTACCAATTTTTCAGTTCATTAATTTTCTTAGATTTTTAAGTTTTTCAATTTTTAGTTTTCAATTTCTGGATTTTTCAACTCTTCGAATCAAAAAAAAAAAAATTGAAAAATTGTAAAATTGAAATTCAAAAATCAAAAATGAGAAAAAGAAAAAGTATAAGACGAAAACTGAAAAATCTAAAAACGGGACTTGAGAAACTGAAGAAACAAAAAATTGAAAAATTGAAAAACTTAAAAATCGAAAAACCGAAACGTGCATTGTAAAATCAAAATACTAAAAATTAAAGAAATCGGAAACTGGAATAACTAGAAATCCGAAAATAGCAAAATTGAAAAATTTAAAATTTAGAAAATCGAGGACTTGAACAATCAAAAATTGAAATTTTGAAAAATTAAATAAACGAACAATTAGAAACTCGAAAAACTACAAAAATAAAAGGTAATAAAAAAAAAAAACTGTGATATAAAATCAAAATGAAAATTAATAATGGGGAAAATGAAAAATAAAAATTAAGAACTTCGTAAATTTAGGAAATGAAATTGAAAAAATGAAAAATCAAAAATCGAAAAATTGAAAATTCAAATAAATGAAAAAGTTTTAAAATCCAGCAAATCGAAATAGAAAAATTCAAAAATCATAAAATTGAAAAAGTGAAATATTTTAAAAATAATAATAATAATAATTACTATTACATTTTTAAATGAAAACTAGAGAAATTGCAAATCAAAAATTGAAACAACGAAAAATTAAATAATCTAAAAGTTGAATTATCAAAAAATTGAAAATCGAAACATTGAAAAATCCAAAAATTCATATTGTAGAAAATATACAATCAGCTAATTGAAAAACAAGAAAATCAAAAAACAACAAGGAAAAGAAAAACCAAAACGAAAAATTGCAAATAGAAAAATTGAAGACATGAAAAACTGAAAAATCGTAAAACCGAAAGATCTAAAAATTGAAGAAACAAAAAATTCAAAAATTGAAAGATTAAAAATTGAAAAACTTAAAAATCGAAAAATCCAAACGTGTAGTCTAAAATCGAAATATTGAAAATTAGAGAAATCGGAAAATAGGATAACTGGAAATCCAAAAATTGAAATTTTGAAAAATTAAAATAAACGAAAAATTACAAATTCGAAAAATCTGCAGGAATGAAAAAACGCAGAACTGTAATACAAAATCGACAAAATAAAGATTAAAAAATCGGGAAAATGAAAAATAAAAATCAAGAACTCGATAAATTTAGGAAATGAAATTGAAAAATATGACGTCCAGAAATCGAAAAAATGAAAAATCAAAAATCGAAAAATTGAAAATTCGAATAAATGCAAAAGTTTTAAAATCCAGCAATTCAAACTAGAAAAATTGCAAACCAAAAATTGAAACAAGGAAAAATTAAAAAAATCTAAAAGTTGAATTATCGAAAAATTGAAAATCAAAAAAAATTCAAAAATTTTAAAATTTAAAAAATTCATATTATAGAGAAGAAATATTATAAAATCAGCTAATCTAAAAACAAGGAAATTAAAAAAAATGAGGAAAAGATAAAACCAAAACGAACAATTGCAAATGGAAAAACTGATTACATGAAAAATGGAAAAATCTTAAAACGAAAAATTTAAAAATTCTACTTGGGAAATTGAAGGAACGAAAAATTCAAAAATTGAAAGGCTAAAAATTTAAAATCTTAAAAATCGAAAAACCGAAACGTGCATTGTAAAATCAAAATGCTGAAAATTAAAGAAATTGGAAAATGGGATAACTAGAAATCCGAAAATTGCATAATTGAAAAATTTAAAATTTGGAAAATCGAGGATTTGAACAATGAAAAATTGAAATTTTGAAAAATTAAATAAACGAACAATTAGAAACTCGAAAAAACTGCAAAAATAAAAGGTAATAAAAAACGAAAAACTGTGACATAAAATCGACAAAATAAAAATTAAAAAATCGGGAAAATGAAAAATAAAAATTAAGAACTCCATAAATTTAGAAAATGAAATTGAAAAAATGAAAAATCAAAAATCGAAAAATTGAAAATTCAAATAAATGAAAAAGTTTTAAAATCCCGCAAATCGAAATAGAAAAATTCAAAAATAATAATAATTATTATTATAATTACATTTTTAAATGGAAACTAGAGAAATTGCAAATCAAAAATTGAAACAAGGAAAAATTACAAAATATAGCAGTTGAATTATCAAAAAATTGAAAATCGAACCATCGAAAAATCCAAAAATTAAAAAAAATTTAAAATTCCTATTGTAGAAAATATTACACAATCAGCTAATTGAAAAACAAGAAAATCAAAAAACAACAAGGAAAAAAAAACAAAACCAAAAATTGCAAATAAAAAAATTGAAGACATGAAAAACTGAAAAATCTTAAAACCGAAAAATCTAAAAATTAGATTTTAGAAATTGAAGAAACGAAAAATTCAAAAATTGAAAGATTAAAAATTGAAAAACTTAAAAATCGAAAAATCCAAACGTGTATTCTAAAATCGAAATATTGAAAATTAAAGAAATTGGAAAATAGGATAACTAGAAATCCAAAAGATTGAAATTTTTGAAAAATTAAATAAACGAAAAATTACAAAATCCAAAAATCTGCAGAAAAAGGAATGAAAAAACGCAACACTGTAATATAAAATCGACAAAATAAAAATTAAAAAAACGGGAAAATGAAAAATAAAAATCAAGAACTCGATAAATTTAGGAAATGAAATTGAAAAATTTGAAGTCCAGAAATCGAAAAATTGAAAATTAGAATAAATGAAAGTTTTAAAATCTCCAGCAATTCAAAATAGAAAAATTCAAAAATCATACAGTTGAAAAAGCGAAATATTTTAAAAATAATAATTATTTTTATTAATATTTTTTTAATGAAAACTAGAAAAATTGAAACAACGAAAAATTAAAAAAATCTAAAAGTTGAATTATGGAAAAATTGAAAATCGAAACATTGAAAAATTCAAAAATTTTAAAATTTAAAAAATTCATATTACAGAGAAGAAATATTATAAAATCAGCTAATCTAAAAACAAGGAAATTAAAAAAATGAGGAAAAGATAAAACCAAAACGAAAAATTGCAAATGGAAAAACTGATTACATGGAAAATGGAAAAATCTTAAAACGAAAAATTTAAAAATTCTACTTAGGAAATTGAAGGAACGAAAAATTCAAAAATTGAAAGGCTAAAAATTTAAAATCTTAAAAATCGAAAAATCGAAACGTGCATTGTAAAATCAAAATGCTGAAAATTAAAGAAATCGGAAAATGGGATAACTAGAAATCCGAAAATTGCATAATTGAAAAATTGAAAATTTGGAAAATCGAGGATTTGAACAATCAAAAATTGAAATTTTGAAAAATTAAATAAACGAACAATTAGAAACTCGAAAAAACTGCAAAAATAAAAGGTAATAAAAAACGAAAAACTGTGATATAAAATAGACAAAATGAAAGTTAAAAAAATCGGGAAAATGAAAAATCAAAAATTGAAAAATTGAAAATTCAGATAAATGAAAAAGTTTTAAAATCCAGCAAATCGAAATAGAAAAATTCAAAAATCATAAAATTGAAAAAGTGAAATATCTTAAAAATAATAATAATTATTATTATAATTACATTTTTAAATGAAAACTAGAGAAATTGCAAATCAAAAATTGAAACAAGAAAAAATTAAAAAATCTAAAAGTGGAATTATCAAAAAATTGAAAATCGAAACATCGAAAAATCCAAAAATTAAAAAAAATATAAAATTCATATTGTAGAAAATCAAAAAATAACAAGGAAAAGAAAAACCAAAACGAAAAATTGTAAATAGAAAAATTGAAGACATGAAAAACTGAAAAATCTTAAAACCGAAAAATCTAAAAATTAGATTTTAGAAATTGAAGAAACGAAAAATTCAAAAATTGAAAGATTAAAAAAAAACAAAAAATGTGTGATATAAAATCAAAATGAAAATTAATAATCGGGAAAATGAAAAATAAAAATTAAGAACTTCATAAATTTAGGAAATGAAATTGAAAAAATGAAAAATCAAAAATCGAAAAATTGAAAATTCAAATAAATGAAAATGTTTTAAAATCCAGTAAATCGAAACAGAAAAATTCAAAATTCATAAAATTGAAAAAGTGAAATATTTTAAAAATAATAATAATAATTATTATTATTACATTTTTAAATGAAAACTAGAGAAATTGCAAATCAAAAATTGAAACAACGAAAAATTAAAAAATCTAACAGTTGAATTATCAAAAAATTGAAAATCGAAACATCGAAAAATCCAAAAATTAAAAAAAATTTAAAATTCATATTGTAGAAAATATTATACAATCAGCTAATTGAAAAACAAGAAAATCAAAAAACAACAAGGAAAAGAAAATCCAAAACGAAAAATTGCAAATAGAAAAATTGACGACATGAAAAACTGAAAAATCTTAAAACTGAAAGATCTAAAAATTGGAGAAACGAAACATTCAAAAATTGAAAGATTAAAAATCGAAAACCTTAAAAATCGAAAAAACGATACGTGTTTTCTAAAATCGAAATATTGAAAATTAAAGAAATCGGAAAATCGGATAACTAGAAATCTGAAAATTGCAAAATTGAAAAACTTAAAATTTGGAAAATCGAGGACTTGAACAATCAAAAATTGAAATTTTGAAAAACTGAATAAACGAAAAATCAGAAAATCGAAAAAACTACAATAATAAGGGGAATGAAAAAACAAAAAACCGTGATATAAAGTCGACAAAATTAAAAATAAAAAAATCGGAAAAATGAAAAATCAATCAAAAACTTGATAAATTGAGGAAACGAAATTGAAAAAGTTGGAAGTCGAGAAATCCAAAAATTGAAAAAAATGAAAGGAAGTCATAATATTTTACATATTTCATACAGGATTTATTAGGCAAAATTTTGAGATTACGTCATCAATTTTTTGGCAGGGGATAAATGAATTACTTTAGATTAACGATTTAACATGCAGTCGGTTTTGTAGTTTCAAAGTTAAATTGCTAACTTTTTTTCCAAAAATCTAGATGTCTAGAGCGCGTTTCGGAGAGTATGTGTTTAATCGATACGAACGACAGACAAACAAACAATCAGACAGGCAGACGGAAACGGGAGACAACACAAAAAAAAAAGGTAGCAGACGTCCAATGGACTCGATTACAATACTTTCTTAGCTTACGCTCGGGGGTAAAAATGCGCGTTTGATGGTCGAAAGACGTTTGTTAATGCCGGTGTTTTTAATTCAAGCAGCGCCCAAATGAAAAAATAACTCAGCCGAATTTAATTCCGTTGCAACATTTTTGCGCGAATTAAAGAAAGTAGAAAAATGTAATTCGGTTAAATTATAGCCTCGGCGTCCTTAATGAACATTTTTTGGGCGCCGACAGCTGCCATAGTTTCAAATGCCTCGTCCCCGTTTAATTGCTCAAAATAAAAGCCGGCTGTAAAAAGTAGCGCCGAGTTCCTTGTAGGTCTCCTTTAAAATTTGGAGCAATCGTCCTGTCGGGGTTTTATAACCGGAGGTAACGGCCGTCAAGAACAAGACTGCCTCATCGCGGCGGCGAAGAGGAGACGTTTCATTAACATCAACACACAGGTTTATTTGGGGCGGCGGAGGCGGCGCTATAAGGCCCCCATGTATCTCCTCGAGAACGTGCGTAGGATAGGAACACCCCATCTGCGAAATAAACGACACTGGCAGATTTGAGTCGGGAATTCAATGTCATAAAGTGAAATGAGGCCGATATGGAGGCACACATGGCCACCCCTAATATTTGGACTTTATGCGCGCAGACAATCATAAACGCCGACCCCAATTTAACGCAAATAGCGACTCCGGGGGCGGCGTTTGTTTATCGGAATTAGCATTCTTCCGTCTGATTTTAATTCGATTCAATTTATGACGCGACATGTGGGAAATTGAACGTTCGGTTTGGGGTGTGGGAGCAATTAACGCGACACGCGGAAAGTCAAAACTGTTTTCGTGTATTCAATTTTCCACGGTTTCTTATTATCGGACCGTTTCGTTCGCTCTAAGTTGTTTAATCCGCAAAATTGAATTGCGCCAGATAGCGAGCTGACTTTGAGTACACAAGTTTGGATGGCCCGTTATTATTTCTCATCAGGAGAATTTCGGTTCGATACATCTGGCGCAACTCTCGAGAAATTGAAAAAATATTGCACGGCCATTACGCTTATTGTGCTAGAGTTCGCGACGTTGTTTTGTCGTTACGCTTAATTACAGAGACGACGGGAATTTCGTTTAAACAACTTTCAGTTTGAACAAACTCAATTATTTCTATTTTGTTCAACAAATTAAATAAATCTGCTTTAAATATTTCGTAGTCGTTGCCATCCGCACACTCGACCAGTGGCGTATCCGCTAAAGTAAAATCCGATTTGTTTGAAGATCCATCATTGGTACAGAAAAAGAAAAATGTCTGATATTACGAAGGATTTAAAATATATGTTTACATTATTCAAAATCGGCTCTTACTTCTCTGTTTTTTCCTTAATAAAAATCGCTAAAAGCCACCAAAGATTTAAAAAACATTTCGACGAGCGTATCTCTTACATTAACTTTTTACTTCCCGAGCGTATCCCTACCAACAATGGAATGACGTCATCCCAAAATTATATCATTTGTGGTTCATAAATCCGTCGAATCTAAATTTTTGGGAAAAAAATTAAAATTGTATAACAACATTTTACAAATCGAATGCTTTGAAATCTTGTTAATCAAAATTCTATACGTTCATGCCTTCCCTCCCAGGAACTGATGATGTCATCTGACTAAATGTTAGTTAAATGTTAAAAAGTAACATAGTCCTGAACTTGTTGTTTATGAATACGTGTTGAATTTTCTTCTAGGCATCTAGATTTTTTGGAAAAAAGTCAAAATTGTATTACAATTTTTGCATTTCTCAATTTTTCGGATTTTAGATTTTTCAATTTGGGGATTATTTTATTTTTCGACTTCTTAGTTTTGTGATTTTGCAATTTTTCGTTTTTTAATATACCTACAGCTTCTCGATTTTTCGGTTTCTCGATTTTTAAATTATTCGATTTCTCAAGTTTTCGATTTTTCAGTTTTTGGGGGGTTTTCAATTGTGGAATTTTCCCAAATTTCATTTTTTCAGTTTCTAGATTTTTTAATTTCTCGATTTTCAATTTTTCGATTACTTAATTTTTCTTCGATATTTCAGTGTGAAAATTTTCAATTTGTCGATTTTTCAATTTCTCGATTTTTTTTATTTTTCGATACCACAAGTTTTACGATTTTTCAGTGTTTTGTTTCTTCATTTTTTCGGTTTTTAAATTTTTCGAGTTTTCGAATTTTCAATTTTTAGTGTTCTACGTTTTCCAGTTTCTCAATTTCTTGATTTTTTGAATTTTCGATTCCTCGACTTTCTTTCCTATTTCGACTTTACTTTCCGATTTTTAGATTTTACTTTTTCAATTTTACAAATTTCAATTTAAATATGTATTTTTCCTGTTCAATTATCAATTTTTCAGTTTTGAGTTTATTTCGATTTTAATACTACATATTTCTATTTATCGATTTTTTGTTCTTTGATTTTTCAATTTTTCATTTTTTTGACGTTTTAATTTTTCGATTTTTTAATTACTCATATTTTATTTATCGATTTTTTATTTTTGATTTTTCAATTTTTCAATTTTCGATTTGATTTAAATTATTTTGTTCGATTTCGATTTTTATTTTAGTTTTCTGATTTCTACTTTGTAGTGAGATTTATTGTTCGAATTTTCAGTTTTTCGAATTTTTTTAAGTTAAAATTTTTCCATTTCGATTCGAGGATTTTAGACAACTTCGATTTCTCAATTTTTCGATTTTTTCACTTATCGACTCCTCGATTTCTTGATCTTTTGATGTTCCCATTTCTTAACGTCTCAGTTTTTTAATTTCGGTTTTTTGTGTTTTAATTTCGATTTTTTCAATTTTTCAATAGCTCAGTTTATTCATATTTTAGTTTTTCGATTTATCTTTTTTTTAGTTTCAATTTTTTAATTTTTAACTTATAGATTTTTCAGTTTTAGCCTATTTCAATTTCTCAATTTCTTGATCTTTTGATGTTTCGATTTTTCGACTTTTGTTTCCGATTTTTCGATTTTTCAGTTTCTCGATTCCTCAACATTTTCCGATTTTTAAAAATTTGTTTGTTTCGGGATTTTTCCACTACGAAATTTTTTACTTTTGGTTTTCTACTTTTTCGATTTTTCAAAATTTTTCCATTCTTAAAATTTCGTATTTTTACGTTTTTCAATTTATTAATTTTTCAATTTTTTGATGTTATAATTTTTCGGTTTTATAAATACTAGATATTTCTATTTCTCGACTTTTTAGTTCTTTGATTTTTCAATTTTTCACTTTTTTGATGTTTCGACTTCTCGAACTTCTGATTTTTCTTCTTCTCGCTTTTGGATTTTTCGGTGTTTCAATTTTTAGATTTTGAAAATATTTGATTCGAATTTGATTTTTCTATTTTTCAATAGTTCAGTTTTTCCATATTTTAGTTTTTCGATTTATTTTTTTTAATTTCAATTTTTTAATTTTTAGCTTATAGATTTTTTAGTTTTAGCCTATTTCGATTTCTCAATTTTTCGTTATTTCGACTTCTCGACTTCTCAATTTCTTGATCTTTTGATGTTTCGATTTTTCGACTTTTGTTTCCGATTTCTTGATTTTTTAGTTTCTCGATTCCTCAATATATTCTGATTTTTAAAATTTTGTTTGTTTCGGGATTTTTCCACTACGGAATTTTTTACTTTGTCGAGTTTGCAGTTTTTCGATTTTTTCATTTTTTAGTTTTTCGGTTTTTCAAAATTTTTCGATTCCTAAAGTTTCGTATTTTTACGTTTTTCAATTTATTCATTTTTCAATTTTTTGATGATATAATTTTTCGATTTTATAAATACTAGATATTTCTATTTCTCGACTTTTTAGTTCTTTGATTTTTTAATTTTTCAATTTTCCGAATTTTGAATTTTAAAATTTTGCACTTTTTTTGATGTTTCGACTCCTCGATCTTTTGATTTTTCTTCTTCTCGCTTTTGGATTTTTCGGTTTTTCAATTTTTAGATTTTGAAAATATTTGATTTGAATTTGATTTTTCTAGTTTTCAGTTTTTCGACTATTGAGATTTCGATGTTTCTATTTTTCAGTTTTTCGATCTATCGGTTTTTTGAGTTAAAATTTTTCAATTTCGAATTTTTCGGTTTTTGGATTCTAGATTACTTCGATTTCTCAAGATCTTTTGATGTTTCGATATTTCGATTTTTGTTTCCGATTTCTGGATTTTTTAGTTTCTCGATTCCTCAATATTTTACGCTTTTTAAAATTTTGTTTGTTTCGGGATTTTGCAGTTTTTAGATTTTTTTATTTTTTACTTTTTCGGTTTTTCAAAATTTTTCGATTCCTAAAATTTCGTATTTTTACGTTTTTCAATTTATTAATTTTTCAATTTTTTGATGTTATGATTTTTCGATTTTATAAATACTAGATATTTCTATTTCTCGACTTTTTAGTTTTTTGATTTTTCAATTTATCGATTTTCCGAATTTTGAATATTAAAATTTTTCACTTTTTCCATATTTTGACTTATCCATCTTTTGATTTTTCGAGTTTCCGCTTTTAGATTTTTCGGTTTTTTAAATTTTTAGATTAAAAAAAAAGATTTTTATATTGATGTTTAAATTTTTCGGTTTTGAATTTTAATTTCAGTTTTTATTTCGATTTTTTTTAATTATTTTTATTTTGGAATTTTCGATGTTTGTTCTTTTGATTTTTTTCATTTTTTTCGAATTTTATTTTGGTGTTTTTTAAGTTTTTATAATTTGTTTCAATTTTTGATATTTTTTCGATTTTAGATAAACATTCCCATTTTCACAATTTTTTTTTTCGATTTTTTTGGTTTATCGACTTTTACGATTTCATTTCGATATTTTTGATATGTTCTCTATTTTTTGATGTCTCATTTTTTTAATTTTCGGTTTTTTTTGATGTATTTGATTTCGTTGATTTATCAATTTTCAATAGTTCAATTTTTTTTCCTATATTTTAAATCTTAGATATTTCGATTTATTTCTCGATTTTTTCATTTTTTAATTTTATGTTTTTTCACACTTTTTGTTACGTTTTTTCGATTTCTGTCTTTCGATTTTTTCGACTCCTCCGCTTCTAGACTTTTCCATTTTTCTATTTTTTTTGATTTTTAAAACTTTCGATTTCTCAATTTCTCCAATTTTGTTGTTTTAAAAAAAATACAATTTTTTCAGCTTTTAGATTTCTCGATTTATCGACATCTTGATGTTTCTTTACGTTTTTCAGTTTTTCGATTTTATTTTTTTTTTATTTGTTTCAATTTTTCAATTTTTAACTCATAGATTTTTTCAGTTTTCGCCTATTTCGATTTTCTCAATTTTTCGATTTTTCGATTTTAATTTTTCGATTTTTTGATGTTTTGATTTCTGGATTGCTTAATTTCTCTTCACTTTTCGGTTTTTAAATTTTTTCGATTTTTCAAATTTTCAAACTTTAGCGTTCTAAATTGTGATTTTTCCGATTCCTCAATTTCTGATTAATCCATTGTTTTTGATTTTTTTTACTTTTTGATTCTTCGATTTTTCAATTTCTCGATTCTTTAATATTTTCCGATTTTTTAAATTTTGTTTTTTCGGGATCTTTCTACTACGGAATTTTTTACTTTGTCGGTTTTGCAGCTTTTCGATTTTTGATTTTGTACTTTTTCCATTTTTCAAAATTTTTCGATTCTTAAAATTTCCTTTTTTACGTTTTTCAATTTATTAATTTTTCAATTTTTTGATGTTGTAATTTTTCGATTTTATAAATACTAGATATTTCTATTTCTAGACTCTTTAGTTCTTTGATTTTTCAATTTTTCAATTTTCCGAATTTTGAATTTTAAAATTTTTCACTTTTTTGATGTTTCGACTTCTCGATCTCTTGATTTTTCTTCTTCTCGCTTTTGGATTTTTCGGTTTTTCAATTTTTAGATTTTGAAAATATGTGACTTGCATTTGATTTTTCTATTTTTCAGTTTTTCGATTTATAGGTTTTTTAAGTTAAAATTTTTCAATTTAGAATATTTCGATTTTTGGATTTTAGACAACTTCGATTTCTCAATTTTTCGATTTTTTCACTTATCGACTTCTCGATTTCTCGATCTTTTGATTTCTACTATTTCTTGACGTCTCAGTTTTTTAATTTCGGTTTTTTATTTTTAATTTCGATATTTTTAAATTTTTCAATAGTTCAGTTTTTCCATATTTTAGTTTTTCGATTTTTTTTTAGTTTCAATTTTTTTATTTTTAACTTACTTTTTTTTTCAGTTTTGGCCTATTTTGATTTCTCAATTTTTCGATATTTCGACTTCTCGACTTCTCAACTTCTTGATCTTTTGATATTTCGGTTTTTTCGGCTTTAGTCTCCGTTTTCTCGATTTTTCAATTTCTCGATCCCTCAATATTTTCCGGTTTTTTAAATTTTGTTTGTTTTGGAATTTTTCCACTACGGAATTTTTTACTTTGTGGATTTTGCAGTTTTTCGATTTTTAAAATTTTCGATTCTTAAAATTTTGTATTTTTCCCTTTTTCAATTTATTCTTTTTTAAATTTTTTGATGTCTAAATTTTCCGATTTTTTAAATTCTAGATATGTATTTCTATTTCTCGACTTTTTAGTTCTTTGATTTTTCAATTTTCCGAATTTTGAATATTAAAAGTTTTAACTTTTTTGATGTTTCGACTTCTCGATCATTTGATTTTTCTTCTTCTCGCTTGTAGATTTTTTGGTTGTTAACAATTTTTAAATCTTTAAAATATGTATTTGATTTTTCGATAAATTTCAATTTTTCGGTTAATTTGTATTTCTATTTATTTTTCAGTTTTTCGATTTATCGATTTTTTATGTTTAAATTTTTCACTTTTGAATTTTTCGATTTTTCGATTTTCGATTTTAGACAACTTGGATTTCTCAATGTTTCGATTTTTTGACTTATCGACTTCTTGATTTCTTTTTTATGTTCCTATTTCTTGATGTCTCAGTTCTTTGGTGTTTTGATTTTGCGGTTTTTCAATTTTTCAATTTTTCCATATTTTAATTTTTCGATTTTTTAAATTTTAAATGTTTCGATTTCTCTATTTTTCAGTTCCTTAGTTTTCGGTTTCGCGACTTCTCGATTTCTCAATGTTTCGTTGTTTCAATTTCGGTTTCTTGAGTTCTCGGTATTTCGATTTTTCGATTTTCTAATTTTTCGAATTTTCACTTATCGACTTCTCGATTTCTCGAACTTTTGATGTTCTTATTTCTTGACGTCTCAGTTTTTTAATTTCGGTTTTTTGATTTTTAATTTCGATATTTTTCAATTTTTCAATAGTTCAGTTTTTCCATATTCTAGTTTTTCGATTTATCTTTTTTTTTAGTTTCAATTTTTTAATTTTTAGCTTATAGATTTTTTCGATATTTCGACTTCTCGACTTCTCAATTTCTTGATTTTTTGATGTTTCGATTTTTCGACTTTGGTTTCCGATTTCTCGATTTTTCAGTTTCTCGATTCCTCAACATTTTCCGATTTTTAAAATTTTGTTTGTTTCGGGATTTTTCCACTACGGAATTTTTTACTTTGTCGATTTTGCAGCTTTTCGATTTTTCGATTTTTTACTTTTTCGATTCTTAAAATTTCGTGTTTTTACGTTTTTCAATTTATTAATTTTTCAATTTTTTGATGTTACAATTTTTCGATTTTATAAGTACTAGATATTTCTATTTATCGACTTTTTAGTTCTTTGACTTTTCAGTTTTTTAATTTTCCGAATTTTGAATTTTAAAATTTTTCACTTTTTTGATGTTTCGACTTCTAGATCTTCTAATTTTACTTCTTCTCGCTTTTGGATTTTTCGGTTTTTCAATTTTTAGATTTTTAAAATATGTATTTGATTTTTCGATTTTTCGATTTTTCGATTTTAGACAAGATCTTTTTATGTTACTATTTCTTGATGTCTCAGTTTTTTAATTTCGGTTTTTTGATGTTTTGTTTCGCGATTTTTCAATTTTTCAATTTTTCCATATTTTTATTTTTCGATTTTTTAAATTTTAGATGTTTCCATTTCTCTATTTTTCAGTTTCCTAAGTTTTAAAATTTTTGGGATTTTTAAATGTTAGATTTTTCTTTTTTTTACTTTTTGATTTCTCGATCTTTCGATTTTTCGACTCCTCGCTTTTTCGACTCCTCGCTTTTAAATTTTTCAGTATTTCAATTTTTCGGTTTTTAAAACTTTCGAATTTTCAATTTTTCAATTTATTGGTTTTTTAAATTTTTCGATTTTCAGCTTTCCCATTTCTCGATTTATCGACATCTTGATGTTTCATAGATTTTTCAAATTTGGCCTATTTCGATTTCTTAATTTTTCGATTTTTCGACTTCGCGAGTTCTCCATTTCTTGATTTCGATTTAAAGTTTAAATTGTTCAATTTAGAATTTTTCGATTTTGGGAAATTTCTATTTCTCAATTTTTCTATTTTTGGACTTCCCAATTTTTCGATTTCTCCATTTTTTGATGTTTCGATTTCTCGTTTCAATTTTGTTTTTTTCAATTTTTCGACATTTCAGTTTTGGGGTTTTCCAATTTCGAAATTTTTCAGATTTTCAATTCTTCAATTTTTCGATTTTTCAAATTTTCGATGTTTTGAATTTCCGATTTTTCGATTTCCCGATTTCTAATATTTTGACTTTTTAGTTTTTCAATTTTTACTTCCCGAGCGTAAGCGAAGGAAGTATTGTAATCGAGTCCATCGGACGAATGGTCACTTTTATGTTTTCTAAACGTTTTTGTTTGACACGTAATCTCCGAAACTGCTAGACCGATTGTTGTCAAATTTTGTATGTATATTAGAAATATCTTGTAGAAATGCTAAACAAAATTTGGCTAATCATCCCCACCAACAATTTGATGACGTCATTTCAATGAATAGTAACCCAAAATAAAAAATATACGTATATACTTGTATTCTACGAATCCACTTTCAGTTTTTTCGGTAAACGTTCAAATTTTCGCAAAATTAATTGCAAGGTATAATAACGTCGTAACATCAAATTTTATAATTTTTTTTTAAAGAGCTGGATTTGTTCGATTATACATATAGCCTTCGACCAATTTTTTATTGATAAAATTAAGAACCTCATTGTTTAAATTTTCTTATATATACAGGGTCACTCAAAAAAATTAATGAATAATATCTATCTGTTAATTCCCCCCAAAAAATTGACGACGTCATCTCAAAATTTTACCCAAAGTGACGAGTTTTTACTTGTAATTTATCATTGCATGCATATTTTTTACATTTGCTTAATCAAGTGGCTCAAAAAAATTAAGGAAAGATACAATTTATTTTATTGATGAAATTCAAAATTTTATTATTAGCAGATAGGTCATCATCACTTGGATTATTATATTATTTTATAATTTTTGGCATTGTAGTAAGTTTTGTCGACATAACTTTTTGTATTTACACCCCTCGACGGTTCCCTTTTGGTCCGCTCAAACCTCAATCAAACAATTACCCCGCCCACCAACCCCGCCAATAAGATCGCGCCCGTGAGAAAATCAAAAAGAAGTCGTCGCGAAATGGGCTTTGTTAAACCTCTCGGCTTCGATCTGAAATTGGATTTGAATATATTTGTTAAACCGATGTTTCGCCGGTCGCGATGGAGAGGTGGGATCCGGCGGCAGAAATCAGGAAGCTCCGGAGCAGTTCCGGGTGGAACGAAGAGGGTCGCAGCAGCTCGGTCCGGAGCCGCACGCTAATAACTCAGTCTCACAATGAATTAGACGCAGCTCGTTACATGAAACGGTAAACTCCATGCATTATTTATCAGGATGGCGAGCGCGGCCTGCTAAGTACCGGTCTCAAAGATGCTTTTACTCGCTCTTTTCAGACATGTTTGTCACGTTTACTTAAAAACACAAAATATGCCCCCTCGCCATTTTCGACATTGTCGACTCACTCGTTACGCGAGCGCCGGAAGGCGAGAGAAATTTTCGCGGCAAGATTGAGGGAATTTTTTTATCAATTGTAGGTACGGAAAGTCGGGTTTGTGTGTATATTTTTTTAAGTTATTTAAATTAAGTTGGAACGGGGAAAGCTGCTTGGAATATCAAACGGTTTTTTAACAACTATGCTGTGTTTTCCCCATACGCTCGTTTAAATAAAAGTGTTGATTTTAAAATTAAGTGTTTTATTCGGGCGCGGCGAAAAGCTGCAGCCACTTAACGATTTCTGTTTCGGTTTGGATATTAAAAATGAACTCGTGAAGTGCGCCAAATCTTAAATTACCTGCGTAAATTGGAATGTGTAGGATTCCGTACAAATTCCACAACTTCAATTTAATCGGGCACTGTTGATGCGATTTTTCGGGTTCAAACGCCTAAGGCGAAAATCGTTTTACGTTCGAATCCTTTGCATCGAATTTTTTGTTTTTTGCTGTTGTATATTTTTGTTTATCAAATCTCGAGAGCGGTATACCCCATCGATTTATTATCAATCCGGTCTGTTGTATTGTTGATGTTAAAATATCCAAAAAGTGGCAAGAATTTTTCATTCCACGCACTTCCTGATGAAAAAAATATTCAAAAGTTAATAAAGCATGGTCAATCAAAATTAAACGTCACACTTTTTTGTCAAATAAATACACCGCATTTGTTCTTTGCATTTTAGGGAAGATGATTACGAAATTTTCTTGAAGAAAATTGTAGACATTGGTATACAGTGCATAACTCTCTTAGATGTATTTAAAAATTATGTCACAAGTAAAGGCCTGAGATTTGAAAATTTGACCATGTTTGCCAACCAATGGGATCAAGTTTTCAGTGAGCAAAGGAGTGCAATATTTTCTTCGTTTGAATTTGCTCATGTCTCGCTGTTTCTTTTTCTCCAAATTTATTTGGGAATAACCAGATTCAATTGAATAAGGAGAAAAGCCTTCAGTTTTAAGAATTTATATGAATTTGTCGATAAACAGGCAATAAGGCCGGCTTTTGCTATAGCGCCCGTATAATGCAGCCTAGCAGCCAATTCGGTGTCTAACTGATGACGTCACGCTATATTTTAAAATCGCTGTTTCTCCAAACTGCGTCATCAAAAAACAATGGCACTCGTAGAAGCCGAATCAGTTTGTACGCTGCTACATTTTGTGACTAAAAACGAAAAAATGATTTTTTAACTTTAGTATGTCTTTAATGAATTTAGAAAAAGAAGCTCTACAAAAGTCTTATCAAAAAAATTGAAAAAATACTTGTTAAGATAAGACTGATATTGGCAGATGATATACCTTTAAGAAAATAGAGGGTGGGTGGGCGGGGCTAGTACTTGCTAAGAAAAGACTGATTTTGGCAAATGATATAACTTCTAAGTCTCTCTCATTTTCTAAAGTTAGCACTACGTTTTTTTCCTAATTTATATCATAAAGAATTTTTTAATTATTTTTTGCGATTTTTGAAATCCCCGTAGATAACATACTGACGTAAACAAATGTCCGGAGAATCATTTTTTTTATTTCTCAAAGAAACGGTTGCCAACACTTAAGATCTCAACCCGGAGAAATGGTTTTAAAATACAATTGTGGAAGCTGGCAATTAAGTAAAAATAGTTACTTAAATATTAAATAGCTCACGGTTTTATGTAAAATAAATATTAAATATGTATTTTATTTAATAAAATAATTTTTTAGGTAACACAAACAAATATTCTCTGTATATCTCACTGTAGTTACGTCTTTTTCTAAATCAGATTTAATTTTTTTTAATCAAACGCCTAGAGCGTCTGGTTGATGCATTTTGATTTTTTTCACTCGAAAATATCAAAATTTCAATTTTGGAAAATTGGAAAATTATTGTGTCAAGCTACAGTGTTTTAGAGGATTTTAGGCAACTCAAAATTTCCATTAACATGCCTGAAACTGGAGACAGACGCTGTATCCAGAGTCTCTGGGTCAAAAATGCGATTCAATCAATTTTTTTTTACTTCCGTAGCGAATTTTCTCGATGTTTCATGACCCCTAGAACACGAAAAAAGTGGTCTTCCGTTTCCGCCTGTCTGTTTGCCTGTCTGTTTGTCTGTTTGGGGTACGTATCCGTTTTAATTAACGATTTTTCGTTGTCATGGAATTTTTTGAATTTTTAAGTTAATGTAAACTGTTTATTAAAAATAAATAAAAATATCATGTAGATGGTTAAATGCTAACCAAAATTTTGCTAATCATCCCCACCCACAATTTGATGACGTCATTTTAAAGAATTCTATGTTTTAACTATTTTTTTAATTTAACTGTTATACAAAATTTTGTCCTATATGTAGGTAAGTGTGATGTACGAATCCGTTTTGAGTTGTTCCTTAACCGCCAAATATTTTTTTTTTTAAATATGAAACCGTCTCGGGGGTCTTAACTGTTTTTTTTTTGTTTTAAGTGAAACTTTCTTGGGGGCGCCAAATGTTTTTTTTTAGAATATGAAACCTTCTCGGGTGTCCCAACTGTCTTTTTAAAAAATGTAATACCTCCTCGGGGGTCCCAATTGTCTATTTTAAAAATGTGAAACCTTCACGGGGGTCCCAACTGTGTTTTTTTAAAAATGTAAAACCTTCTAGGGGGTCCTAATTGTCATTTTTAAAAACCTAAAACTTTCTCGGGAACGCCAAATTGTTATTTTGGAATATGAAACCTTCTCGGGGGTGCCAACTGTCTATTTTTTTAAATGTGAAACCTTCTCGGGGGCCCCAACTGTCTTTTTTAAAAATGTAAAACCTTCTCGGGGGCCCCAATTGTCTATTTTAAAAATGTGAAACCTTCACGGGTGTCCCAACTGTGTTTTTTTTTAAATGTAAAACCTTCTCGGGGGCCCCAATTGTCTATTTTAAAAATGTGAAACCTTCACGGGTGTCCCAACTGTGTATTTTTTAAAAATGTAAAACCTTCTCGGGGGTCCGAATTGTCAGTTTTAAAAATCTAAAACTTTCTCGGGAACGCCAAATGGTTATTTTAGAAAATGAAACCTTCTCGGGGGTCCCAATTGTCTATTTTTTTAAATGTGAAACCTTCTCGGGGGCCCCAACTGTTTTTTTTTTAAATGTAAAACCTTCTCGGGGACCCCAATTGTCTATTTTAAAAATGTGAAATTTTCACGGGTGTCCCAACTGTGTTTTTTTAAAAATGTAAAACCGTCTCGGGAGTCCCAATTGTCATGTTTAAAAACCTAAAACTTTCTCGGGAACGCCAAATGGTTATTTTAGAATATGAAACCTTCTCGGTGGTCCCAACTGTCTATTTTTTTAAATGTGAAACCTTCTCGGGGACCCCAACTGTTTTTTTTTTAATGTAAAACCAACTCGGGGGGCCCAATTGTCTATTTTAAAAATGTGAAACCTTCACGGGTGTCCCAACGGTGTTTTTTTAAAAATGTAAAACCTTCTCGGGGGTCCCAATTGTCATTTTTAAAAACCTAAAACTTTCTCGGGAACGCCAAATGGTTATTTTAGAAAATGAAACCTTCTCGGGGGTCCCAACTGTCTATTTTTTTAAATGTGAAACCTTCTCGGGGGCCCCAACTGTTTTTTTTTAATGTAAAACCTTCTCGGGGGCCCCAATTGTCTATTTTAAAAATGTGAAACCTTCACGGGTGTCCCAACTGTGTTTTTTTAAAAATGTAAAACCTTCTCGGGGGTCCCAATTGTCATTTTTAAAAACCTAAAACTTTCTCGGGAACGCCAAATGGTTATTTTAGAATATGAAACCTTCTCGGGGGCCCCAACTGTCTATTTATTTAAATGTGAAACCTTCTCGGGGCCCCAACTGTCTTTTTTAAAAATGTAAAATCTTCTCGGGACCCAAAATGTCATTTTTTAAAAAATGTGAAACCTTCTCGGGGGCCCCAACTGTCTTTTTAAAAAATGTAAAACCTTCTCGGGGGTCAAAATTGTCTATTTTAAAAATGTGAAACCTTCACGGGGGACCCAACTGTGATTTTTTAAAAATGTAAAACCTTCTCGAGGGTCCCAATTGTCACTTTTAAAAACATAACACTTTCTCGGGAACGCCAAATAGTTATTTTAGCATATGAAACCTTCTCGGGGGTCCTAACCGTCTATTTTTTAAAAATGTAAAACCTTCTCGGGGCCCCCAAATGTCTTTTTTTTAATGTGAAACCTCCTCGGGGCTCCAAATGTCATTTTTTAAAAATGTGAAACCTTCTCGGGGGTCCCAACTGTCTTTCTAAAAAATGTAAAACCTTCTCGGGGGTCAAAATTCTCTATTTTAAACATGTGAAACCTTCACGGGCGTCCAACTGTGGTTTTTTAAAAATGTAAAACCTTCTCGGGGGTCCCAATTGTCATTTTTAAAAACCTAAAACTTTCTCGGAAACGCCAAATGGTTATTTTAGAATATGAAACCTTCTCGGGGTCCTAATTGTCATTTTTAAAAACCTAAAACTTTCTCGGGAACGCCAAATGGTTATTTTAGAATATGACACTTTCTCGGGGTCCCAACTGTCTATTTAAATGTGAAACCTTCTCGGGGGCTCCGAACTGTCTTTTTTAAAAATGTGAAACCTTCTCGGGGATCCAAATGTCTTTTTTATAATGTGAAACCTTCTCGGGAACCCAAATGTTATTTTTAAAAATGTGACACCTTCTCGGGGTCCCAACTGTCTTTTTAAAAAATGTAAAACCTTCTCGGGGGTTCCAATTGTCTATTTTAAACATATGAAACCTTCACGGGGGTCCTAACTGTGCTTTTTTAAATATGTAAAACCTTCTCGGGGGTCCCAATTGTCATTTTTAAAAACCTAAAACTTTCTCGGGAACGCCTAATGGTTATTTTAGAATATAAAACCTTCTCGGGGGTCCCAACTGTCTTTTTAAAAAATGTAAAACCTTCTCGGGTGTTCCAATTGTCTATTTTAAAAATGTGAAACCTTCACGGGGGTCCGAACTGTGCTTTTTTAAAAATGTAAAACCTTCTCGGGGGTTCCAATTGTCTATTTTAAAAATGTGAAACCTTCACGGGGGTCCGAACTGTGCTTTTTTAAAAATGTAAAACCTTCTCGGGGGTCCCAATTGTCATTTTTAAAAACCTAAAACTTTCTCGGGAACGCCAAATGGTTATTTTAGAATATGAAACCTTCTCGGGGCCCCAAATGTCTTTTTTTTTAATGTGAAAGCTTCTCAGGGCCCCAAATTTCATTTTTTAAAAATATGAAACCTTCTCGGGGATTCCAACTGTCTTTTTAAAAAATGTAAAGCCTTCTCGGGGGTCCTAATTGTCTATTTTAAAAATGTGAAACCTTCACGGAGGTCCCAACTGTGCTTTTTTAAAAATGTAAAACCTTCTCGGGGGTCCCAATTGTCATTTTTAAAAACCGAAAACTTTCTCGGGAACGCCAAATAGTTATTTTAGAATATAAAACCGTCTCGGGGGTCCCAACTGTCTATTTTTTTAAATGTGAAACCTTCTCGCGGACCCCAACTGTCTTTTTTAAAAATGTAAAACCTTCTCGGGGCCCCCAAATGTCTTTTTTTTAATGTGAAACCTTCTCGGGGCCTCAAATGTCATTTTTTAAAATTGTTAAACCTTCTCGGGAGTTCCAATTGCTTTTTAAAAAATGTTAAACCTTCTCGGGGGCTCCAAATGTCTTTTTTAATATGAAACCTTCTCGGGTGTCTCAACTGTTTTAAGAATGTAAAACTTTCTCCGGGGCCCCATAAGTCTTTGTTTTTAAAGAATGCGAAAGCTTCTCGGGGCTCATAACTGTCTTTTTTAAGAAAGTGAAACCTTTTTTTTTCTATTACGCTGTGACAAGTACGTTCTACACTGTTTTTACTGCATAAAATTATCATGAAAACGTAAAATTCCGCAAAATCAAATTTCATAATTTTTCGGAGCAATATGTATTTGTTGTATCGAAATAACTTTCCCCCAATTTTTCTTTTTTTTTTTTCTACCACTGCACAACTTTTCTAATTTCCCCGACACCCGCTAACCGTTTGTTTACGACTTGCATTACTCCATCGATTCGTTTCAATAAATCCTTGCCCTTTCAGAACAAGACGCTGCAATTTTACAAGTTATACCTTCAAATAAACAAAAAGATCGCTTTGGAAAACACGCTCTAAATTGTGGATATCCCAATGTAAACACCGAGCTCTCGTTTCCTTGATTATCTCTGCCAGATTTATTCTGCGACAAGGCCGCTTGTTCGCGCAGATAACGCAGATACTGCATGGGAAAATTTCGAACTAAAAACGTGTACCTTACTAAAGCCGCTCCAGCGTGAAATTTATATGACGTATGAATTGTAGCAAAAATATTATATAAAGTGCATTTGAAATTCATAAATGCAAATTCGCGACGCACCGAGCCGAGAGTTTAGTTGCGTCGATTTGATTTTCATATTACGTGATTCTAGGGCTCGGCGGTCATCCAGTTTTGAAATGACGACAGACACAAATACTAACAAGGCGTTTTTTCTAAAAGGACGGAATTGTCGGGTTCATGAGGGAAATAGCGGCGAATGAAACAATTTATTCAGTGAGATCGTGACACCCCGGGGGCGAGTTCTGTGAAAATGATAGTTTAAAATAAAAGTTTAGGGTGCCGAAAACTGGCAGGATTCGGGAAACTGGCCACTATATGCAAAGGTAGTATCATATTAAATAATTCTTAGTAGTATCGTTTGTTTACAAGTCGTCCGGCAGAATGAATGCGATTGTGCCCTATATTATATTTCCGGGTTCCTAAAAAAAAATTGCAGCAATCCACTTGACTTATACGAAATTCGTTTGTTTAAGAGAATTTAAAGTTAATTCATTAACATATCCAACAGAACTTGTGGTAGAATTAATTTATTATTTGCCTTACAGGCTTAATAAGATTCTCAGTAGGGGTACAAACTAACATAATCTACATAATACAATACAATAAAAATAAGTAAAATGAAAATAAATATTCTTTCTGCTTGCCCACATCCTGCCTTAGTTCCCTTAACTCCGTATTTTTTCATTCAGTCCAGTCTCTTTCATCCTCGTTTAGCACTTCTTCCCTACTTTCCTCCGATTCTCTTAATGCTTCACATCTTTCCAGCAAATGCTCTATTGTTCTCCCTCTCCCAACATCCTACACCTTTTGTCAGTTTCAAACCATACAAAAATTATTCTCTTTCGCTTCATTTCCACACCTAAATCTCGCCATCATTCTTTTCTCCTTTATACTATCTCTCTCTGTACTTTAGTACTTATCCCTTTACTATTTTTCTATACTTGCATTATATCTAGACTCCGATATTCTCGATCTGCGTTCTTGCTTATCTATATCCTTATCTCTTACACTCAGTTCTTCTTTCATACCTTCCCATTTCTCTCATTTTCTCCTTTTTGTTTCTCTCTCACTATATACCCCGGCGTTACTTTCCAATCCAATGTCTATTTTAAGTATTTTTCTTCCATTCTCTCTATTTCTTCATATTCCCTCCATCCCCAAATCTAGCTCCGTATATAAATACACTTTTGATCAAACTATCAAACATCATCACTAGTCTTATAATCATGTCCAAATTTTCTCTCTCCTATTCCCCATACTATTCCTATCGCTTTGTTCGCTTTTCGGACCATTTTATGAATATCTGAGTTATTGCTCTTAATGTATATCCTAAGTACTGGAATTCTTTCACCTGTTCAATGTTCTTTCCTCTCCATGCCACTCTTCTTTCTCCTTTCTTACTTTCTTCCAAACACCACCATTTTTGTTTTTTCCGCATTCACTTCCAATCATTTTTTTGTACGTACTTCTCGAAACTTTTAATCATTGTTTTCATTTCTTCTCTTTCTTTGCCACAATTATCAATCATCGCGTACGCCAACGACCACACTTTCTCTTTGCCCACTTTGTTTTTTTTATTGTTTTCAATTGTTTTAAGTTTTTTTCTCAGTTCCTGTTTTTTTTTCATTTTTGCTTTTTGTTGGCTTTTTTGTTTATTTTTGTCATATTTTCAGCTTTTTATGATCTTTTTGTGGATTTTCTGACTTTTTTTTGTTTTGTTTTTTTTTCTTAGGTTTTTCTCTTGCTTTTTATATCTTCATTTTTCGTCGTTTTTTGTCGTCTTTTTTTTTGTGTCGCCTTTTCTTAATGTTAATTTTTATTTTTTTTTGTTGGCTTTTTGGTTACTTTTTTGTTGATTTTTGGTCGTGTTTCACTTTCTTTTGTTGCATTTTTGTTTCAACTCTACTTTTTTGGTTTTTCAATTCTTTGTCGCTTTGTTTTTCGTTGTTGTTTTTGTTTTTGTTAGATTTTTGATACTTTTTTATTTACCTTTTTATCGCCTCATTTTTGGTCTTTTTTAAACATTTTTTTGATAATTTTTTTAATTACTTTTTGGTCACTTCCTTTTTTAACTTTTTTTGCTTTTTGTGGATTTTCTCGTCTTGTATTTTGTTTTCTTTTTTCCGTTTTTTGTCGGATTTTTTTGGTCAGTTTGCGTTTTTTGAGTCACTTTTTGTTCATTTTTTGCTTTTTTTATCAAATTATTTATTGGCGCCCTTTTTGTCGTTTTTTTTAGTGTGTTTTTGCTTTTTTGGTCATGTATCTTATCAATTTTTTGTAACTTTTTTTTTTTTTGTCTCTTTTTTTTCAATTCTTGCCCTTTTCTAACTTTTTGTTGGTCGCTTTCTATTAACCTTTCTCTTCATATTTTTTATTGCCTATTTTGGTCGCTTTTTTTATCACTTCCTTTTGTTTCCTTTTTTGTCGCTTTTTTTTTTTTCAATTGTTTTAATCGCTTTTTTTCATTTTCCTCCATTTTTTAATTATTTTTTTGTTTTCTTGTCATTTTTGTCTCTTTTTTGTTTTTTTTGCCATATTTTTAATAGGTCTTGTGTCTGTGATCGTTTTGTAGATTTTTCGACGGTTTTTTTGTGTTGCGTTTTTTTTTCCTAGGTTTTTCTCTTGCTTTTGATATCTTCATTTTTTGTCTTCTTTTGTTGCTTTTTTTGTGGCTTTTCTGTTACCTAATTTCTACTCTACTTTTTGGGTCTTTTTTTTCATTTCTTTGTCGCCTTGTTTTTCGTTGTTTTTTTTTTTTATTGGATTTTTGGCACTTGTTGATTTTTTGGGCGTTTTTTAATTTATTTTTGCTTTTTTGTCACATTTTTTTGTCGCTTTTTTACCTTTTTAGGCGCCTTATTTTTGGTCTCGTTTTACCTTTTTTTGTTGGCTTTTTTAAATTATGTTTTTAATCCCTTTTTGGTCACTTCCTCTTTTTTTTAATATTTTTTTTGTCGATTTTTTCCAGCCTTATTTTTTGTTGTTTTTGCCGTTTTTTGTCCCCTCTTTTTTTCTGTTACTTCCTTTACCGTTTTTTGAAACACTTTTTGTTATTTTTTTGTTTTTTCGAATTATTTATTGTTGCCCCTTTTTTCTCCATTTCTTTTAGTGCGTTTTTTCCCTTTTTTTGTATTTCATCGGTTTTTTAAAATTTCTTTTCGTCAAGTTCTCGGAAGATTTTTTTTGTTCTAGTCTACTTCTGTATCTTTGAATTCCCTGTTCATCCCATGTTCTTTTTTCTATGTCTTTTCTTTCGTTTCTTCTCTCTTGTTTTTCGTACTCTTGCTCTTTTCCTTTGATTTTTATTTCTAGTGGCATGTGGTCTGATTCTACCCTTTCCCCCACTTTGAAACTCTCTATTTCTTCCCACGCCTCTTCGTTGACAATCCCATAGTCTATAATTGATTCTCCCCTAGCCCCTACGTACGTCCATTCTTCTTCATCTCCTTCAGTATTTCCATTCAAAATTTCCCATTCCATTTTTTCTATTATCTTCCACAATCTTTTCCTTTTTGTTATTTGCTTTGTTTTTTGATCCTCTTTTCTCTCCCTTTTCTTTATTTTATTCTTGTCCCCTTATCGCCCAGTTCTGCGTTAAAATCCCCTCCTATAAGTATTTTTTTCATCTAATTTTCCTTTGTTTCCTTTTCTATGTTTATCTTGGTTTCCCCCATTTTCTTGCTAGAATTATTTCCCATCGATTGTTATCCAGCTGTATTACTTTCTTCATTAGTCCGTTTTTATTATTACTTCCCTGTTCCAATTCTTTCATTTCTTTTCGAATTCCCATTACTATTCCCCGCTTGCTCTCCCCTTTTTCTTTCCCTTGACACTCCCATACATATTCCTGTGGTAGTGTCTTTTCAAATTTCTCCCAGTTTTCTCTTTGTACCCATGTTTCTACTAGCCCCACCACATCAAATTTTCCCACGTACTCCCAGAACTCCCTTTCCTTTTTCGCAACCCTTGGACATTTCAATTTTGTACCAACTTCCCTTTTTCCGATTTCCTTATCTGCATCCTTTATTCCTTTGCCTTGTTTCCTTCCATTTTTTTTCCTTTTCCTCCTTTTCTTTTGGCTCTTTACTAAAAATTTCTACCTTCTTGAGTCTGCCCTCTTTATTCCATTCAAAATTTCTGCCGTCTACAGTTAACTTTTTATATCCCATTCTAACCATTTTGTTTTTCATTACAATGTTTAAACAAGTTGATTTGTTTTTAATAATTTTGGACTTGTAGGAAAGCGCGTTTTGGTTTAATTATGATATAATGTTAATCATATTTAAACATTATAAATAATATTAACCATCTTTAAGTATTATTTAATTATGTGATGATAATTTATAACCAGCGTTTGTATGATTTGATTTCACTAATAAAATTAAAAATCGTAAACTTAAAAACCAAAAATTTATATCATTTGGCAAAATCAGTCTTATCTTGGCAAGTTTTGGCCTCACCCACCCGCCCTTTATTTTCTTAGAGGGCTAAGATAAGACTGATTTTGACAGATGACATATCCTCTAAGAAAAGAGAGGGTGGGTGGGCGGGTTGAGAAATACGTAATAAATTTGTTACGACCGTATTTTTATTTCTGTGCGTAAGTTAAGGATGTATTGTAATCGAGGCCATCGGACGACTTGCCATTTTCAGGTTTCTTAGACGTTTCATGATAAGTACGAAAAAAGTGGGCTCTCGTTTCCGTCTGTCTGTCTGTCCGTCTGTCTGTTTGCTTGTCTGGTTGGCCAATCATCCGCTTGACTTATTGTTTTTTTTTCACGTACGTCACTCTTTTTATATGAATTATGAACGTATATTTTTCTCTTACGCACACTGTATAATTTAATTATTAATGTTATTATTTCCAAAATTTACAATATTTTGTTAAATTTTATAAAATAAGATATTTACTGTACTTGTGGTGTATGAATCGGGGTAGAGTTTTCACCCTAGAAATTTAGATTATATGACATTTTGCTATTTAAGTTTGAAAATATAAAACCGAATGCTCTGAAATCTTGCAATAATAATTTAAGGTTGTCGTAATCGCTCGGCTAATTTTTTGATGTCACAATTTTTCCTTTTCCCTTTTGCTTCGATTTTACAATTTTTTGATATCGCAATTTTCCGTTTTTTACTTTTTTTCATTTTTCCATTTTTCCATCTTGTTTTTCGGTTTGATAATTTTCGTTTTCTTAGCTTTATTTTTTTCAATTTTTGAATTTCTCGACTTCCAAATTTTTCAGTTTTTCTTTAATTTTTTTTTTTCAAAAGTTTGTCGGTTTCAAGTTTTTGATTTTTATTTTGATTTTTCTAATTTTTTAATTTTCATGTTTCGATTTAATAACAGTTTTTCGTTTTTTTCATTTCCTTTATTTTTTCGCGTTTATAATTTTTCATTTATTCAATTTTTCAAATTTTCAATCTTGGAAAATCTGGAAAATCCAGAAAATTTGAAAAGTCCAGAAAATTCAACTGAAAAAACCAGAAAATCTGAAAAATTCACAAAATTTGTAAAATTCACAAAATCCAGAAGATCTGGCAAATCTAGAAAACATGGAAAATCTTGAAAAACCAGAAGATTAAAAAAAATGCAAATAATCCGAAAAATCCAACAAAAGACGAAAAAATCCAGAAAATCCGGAAAAAAATCCAAAAAATTTCAAAAATCTAAAGGAAAAAATAAAAAATTCAAGAATTAAAAAAAAAAAAAAAATGGGTAAAAAATCTAAAAAGTAAAAAAAAATCAAAGAAATTCAAAAATCCACAGAAACGAAAAAATCCACAAGATCCAGAAAATCCTGAACATTCGGTAAGTGTGGAAAACTCAGAAAATCTAGAAAATCCAGAAAATCTGGAAAATCTGGAAAACATGGAAAATCTTAATTAACCAGGCAATTAAAAAAAACAAATAATCCAAAATTTTTCCATCTCTTAATGTTTCGGTTTCATAATTTTTTTTTGGTTTTTCAATTTTTCGATTTCCAAATTTTCAGTTTTTCGATTTTTCAGTTTCCTTATTTTTAATTTGTGGGTTTTTCAAGTTCTTGATTTCTGTTCTTCGTTTTCCAAATTTTTCCATTTTCATTTCCCGTTTTATAACACAATTTTTCGTTTTCTCGTTTTATTTATTTTTCGCCTTTATAATTATTCATTTATTCAATTTTTAAAATTTTCAATCTCTGATTTCTTAGTTCCTTGATTTTCCAATTTGAAAATTTTTCCCTTTTGCAATTTTTGGATTTCCAGTTTTTCCAATTTTTAATTTTTGATTTTTGAATTTTTCATGTTATTGGTTTCCAATTTTTATATTTTTACGTTTTTGTTTTTCAATTTTGCAATTTTGCAATAATTATTCCATTTTTTTATTCTAGAAGTTGAGAAACCGAAAAATTGAATAATCGAAAAACTAAAAAATCGAAAAAAATTGCAAATTGAAGAACTGAAGAAACAAAAAATATAATTTTAATTTTAATTTATTTTAATTTGTTGGTTTTTCAAGTTCTTGATTTTTATTTTTCATTTTCCCAATTTTTTGATTTTCATTTATCGATTTTATACCACAGTTTTTCGTTTTTTGGTTCCCTTTATTTTTTCGCTTCTATAATTTTTCATTTATTCAATTTTTCAAATTTTCAATCTTTGATTTTTAGTTCCTTAATTTTCCAATTTTTAGGTTTTTCAAAATTTTCATTATATACTATATTTTTTGCACTTTGTTGGATTTTTTTTGGATTGCTTTTCAACTTTTTAGGTTTTTTTTTTTTTTTTTTGAATTTTTAAATTTTTTGTTAATTTTTTCGATTTTTTAGTTTCTCGATTTTTAATTTTTCAATCTTTCAATTTTTTGTTTCTTCAACTCTTCATTTTGCAATTTTTCGATTTCCACTTTCTTATTTTGCAATTTTTCGATTTTTCGGCTTTTCGAATAAAAAAAAATGGGAAAATTCCAAATTTGTAAAATTGAAAAATCAAAAATGAAAACTTTGAAAAATCTAAACATTGGAGGAAATAAACAACATGAAAAATTCCAAAAATCGGAAAACTACATTGGGAAACTTCAAAATCGAAGAAGTGCAAAACATCGAGGAATTAAAAAATCAAAGATTAAAACTTTGAAAAATTGAATAATCGAAAAATTATAAAGGCGAAAGAAACATTGAAAAAATACAGGAAATGAAAAAACGAAAAATTGTGTTATTAAATCGACAAATGAAAATTACAAAATTTGAAAAATAAAAAATCAAAATCAAGAGCATGAAAAATCCACAAATTAAAAATTAAGAAACTGAAAATTTTGGAAGTCAAAAAATCGAAAAACCGAAAGAAACAAAAATTATGGAACCGAAACATAAAGAGACGGAAAAATTTTGGGTTATTTGGCCTTTTTTAAATTTCTGGTTTTTCAGGTTTTTCCATGTTCTTCAGATTTCCGAGATTTTCTGGATTTTCCAGATTTTTCGGATTTTCTGGATTTTCCAGATTTTGTTGATTTTCTGGATTTTTCAAATTTCCCAGATTTTCTGGATTTCCAAGATTTTTCAGATTTTCAGGATTTTCTGGATTTTTTCGATTTTTGGGACTTTGTTGGATTTTTTTTGGATTGCTTTTCAACTTTTTAGGTTTTTTTTTGTTTTTTCTTTGGAGATTTTTGAATTTTTTTTTTTTTTTTTAGAATATTTAATTTTTGTTTTAGGATTTTTGATTTTTTCAGATTTTTGGAATTTTTTGAATTTTTTTCTTGTTTTTACGTTTACGTGACATTCTTTCTATGTATGAACATAAATAAACACTTGAGCTTCAGATTGCTATTACCTACTGCTGAAGTAAACGGGGTGTTATTTATTCCTCTGGTTTTTACTTTACAGCTGTTATCACAAAATGAAAATCGTAAAATCAAATTTTATAATTTTTTTAAAGAGCTAGATTTGTTAGATTATACTTATAGCCTTCGACCAATTTTTTATTGATCAAATTAAGAACCTCATATTTTAGATTTGTTTATACAATCACTCTAAAAAATTAATTAATCCAATTTCCAATTTTGTTCATTTCCGTCCTTTATTTTCTTAAAGGGCTAAGATAAGACTGATTTTGGCAGATGACATGTCCACTAAGAAAAGAGAGGGTGGGTGGGCGGGTTTAGTATCTTCTAAAATACGATCGATTTTGGCAAATCACATTTCCTTTAAGAAAAGTGAGGGTGGGTGGGCGGGGCTAGTAAATTTTTACATTTTATCTTTACTCTCTACTTTGGCTTTCTCTTCTAAAAATTTTGTCACCTTTTCAATTATCTGTTTCTCCTCTCCTGTTCCTATTTCCAATCCCATCATCACTACTTTGTTTCTTCTCAAGGCTAGCAAAGGAATATCATATCGGTGTCTCTTTCTAACTTGACATCGCTCTCAGTCGTGTCCACACTCTAACTTCAACAATAAGATTCTGTTAGTGATGTATTATTGGTTGCGTTTAAGCTCAAAGTTTTTTTGTTGCCACCAAAAATTCAAACCGAGTTGAATTTTTCCCCATGCGCAATATCCCACCAGACTCAGAACCGTGGACGTAATAGGCAGCTTCAGCGAGATTAACGACACGTAATATTGTACTGTGTAAATATTTTGCCGTGGCAAAGAAAAGAAAGAGCAATAAATTTCATCCTACCAGACAACAGTCCCTTCATTTAAAAGAAAATAACTTTCCTCCTATTAGTTAATCAATAGGTGCGAGGTATGTCGACAATACGAGAAAATAAAGCTTTCACTGAAGATCCACTTTGTTGGAGAACGTGACGTGACTACTTCTCGAATAGCCCTTGTATATTCATTATCAAATCAAAAACCGCAGTCTTCTCCATTTAAACGCAATTTATTTACCAGTCCATGTGTAGCACCCACAGTATCATTTCCGTCAGCGTCTTTCTCCCTATCGGCGGAATTAATTCGCAGCCCCTCGCAATTAGGGCGAAATGGACGCAAGTAAAATTCAAATTAGTATAATTTTTCCTGGGAATACAAGTGTTCCGCGTACCTACACTGAATGAACTCGAGTAATTAATTGTAGTACGCGCAGGTTTTTCTTTATTAATTAACGCAAGCTCGCGGCTTTCCAGAGCTCCATTGTAAGCTTTTTAAAATTTTCATGGACTCCCCGAACGAAACGCGAGGCTATATAATTATTCCAAAGAAGAACGGACCGAATTTCAATGGCGTTTGAATTTCAGCTCGATCGTGCATACCGCTGAATTAGTAGAATAGCAAGATATTTTTCAGGAACGCGCAATTATGCAATGTGTATCTGCTAGGGAAAGGCTAGAATAAAAGCGGACCGCCTTACCGTGCCAGAATGGCCTGCTATTATTTTAAGCCGAATAATGAGTTAAACTACAATGTTGGCGCTTTGTTCCGGGTTATGTGGAACCGTAAAATATAAAATAAACTCGTCCGAACGGGGCGCTACTTAATAATAATAAACGGTGCGAACACTTACAAGGCAATCTGGCGCCAGGGTTTAAATGACGCAAAGGACTCGGCTAAATTTGAATTTGGCGCCAAAGTTATGACGTCGACGTTATTTTGTAGCTATTCGTTTAGGAAAGAGTTCAAAGAGAAAAAAGTACTTGTGATTTTCTAAACAATGCAATTGAAATTACATACTTAGAAACATGTGTTTAAATAAACAACAATAATGAAGTATTTTTGAATAAAATATCTGGATGAAAAATTAATTATCTTAAAAAATCTGCATTATTTAAGAGCTTTGGTGAAAAATAAAAAATAAAAAAAATCCTCTTTTAAACTCAATTAATTTTGTACAAACTAAATCGAAAAATCATATTGTTACGAAAACAAAATACTTTTGATTTTCTAAGTAATGTCAAAGAAATAAAAATTGTTAAATATCTTAATTTAACTAATTCCGTAATTAAAAAATAACAAAATCGAAGCATTTTTGGATAAAAATTGATTTAATTAAAAAAATCTACATTAGTTAAGGGTTTTGTTAGTGAAGTTTCAAATCAAGCGGGAAATTTTGTTTCTTTGACTTTTTCCAGTAAAATAGCAAATGAAAAATCCTCTGGTAAACTCAATCAATTTTGCACGCGAAATCCTAAGATTCAAATTCGAATTTGGCGCCGAAATCATGACGTCGTTGTCGCTTGTACCATGACGTCAGCGTCATTTTATATCTACTCCAGAATGTTGTGAATATTCTTATAAATATTAAATTAAATTGTCAAGGTATTCCGTTAAGTTTGAAAAAAATATTGAAAACATTTCTTCCTGGATTTTGGTGGAAATATAAATCTAAAAGATTTGAATGTAATGATAAATGACAAGTAAAAACTCATCATATTTTGAACATTTTGGGTAGAATTTATTCGGCAAAATTTTGAGATGACGTCATACATTTTTTAGGGTGAATAAACAGATGGATTTTGATTAACAATTTACCATGCTTACAATAACTTTAAAACGTCTGCAAGGTTTAAAATTATTCAGTTTTGCAATTCTTGATTTATTCAGAAAAACAAATTGATTGATTCATTCATTTTTTTGAGTGACTCTGTATAAGCAAATCTAAAAAATGAGGTTCTTAATTTGATCAATGGTCGAAGGCTATAAGTATAATCTAACAAATCTAGCTTTTTAAAAAAATTATAAAATTTGATTTTACGATTTCCATTTTGTGATAACCGCTGTAAAGTAAAAACTAGAGGAATAAATAACACCCCGTTTACTTTAGCAGTAGGTAATAGCAATCTGAAGCTCAAATGTTTATTTATGTTCATACATAGAAAGAATGTCACGTAAACGTAAAAAACAAGAAAAAAATTCAAAAAATTCCAAAAATCCTAAAACAAAAATTAAATATTCTAAAAAAAAAACAAAAAATTTAAAAATTCCAAAGAAAAAACGAAAAAAAAACCTAAAAAGTTGAAAAGCAATCCAAAAAAAATCCAACAAAGTCCCAAAAATCGAAAAAATCCACAAAATCCTGAAAATCTGAAAAATCTTGGAAATCCAGGAAGTCTGGGAAATTTGGAAAATCCAGAAAATCAACAAAATCTGGAAAATCCAGAAAATCCGAAAAATCTGGAAAATCCAGAAAATCTCGGAAATATGAAAAACATGGAAAAACCTGGAAAACCAGAAATTTAAAAAAGGCCAAATAACCCAAAATTTCTCCGTCTCTTAATGTTTCGGTTCCATAATTTTTGTTTCTTTCGGTTTTTCGATCTTTCGACTTCCAAAATTTTCAGTTTCTTAATTTTTAATTTGTGGGTTTTTCAAGTTCTTGATTTTGATTTTTTATTTTTCAAATTTTGTAATTTTCATTTCTCGATTTAATAACACAATTTTTCGTTTTTTCATTTCCTGTATTTTTTCAATGTTTCTTTCGCCTTTATAATTTTTCGATTATTCAATTTTTCAAATTTTTAATCTTCGATTTTTAATTCCTCGATGTTTTGCACTTCTTCGATTTTTAAGTTTCCCAATGTTTAGTTTTCCGATTTTTGGAATTGTTCATGTTGTTGATTTCCTCCAATGTTTATATTTTTCAAAGTTTTCATTTCATACATTTTCATTTCATACATTTTCATTTTTTGATTTTTCAACTTTACAAATTTGCAATTTTTTCCATTTTTTTTATTCGAAAAGCCGAAAGATCGAAAAATTGCAAAATAGGAAAGTGGAAATCGAAAAATTGCAAAATGGAGAGTTGAAGAAACAAAAAATTGAAACATTGAAAAATTAAAAATCGAGAAACTAAAAAATTGAAAAAAATTAATTAATTGAAAAATTGGAAATTGGGTTCATTAATTTTTTTGAGTGATTGTATAAGCAAATCTAAAATATGAGGTCCTTAATTTGATCAATAAAAAATTGGTCGAAGGCTATAAGTATAATCTAACAAATCTAGCTTTTTAAAAAAATGATAAAATTTGATTTTACGATTTTCATTTTGTGATAACCGCTGTAAAGTAAAAACCAGAGGAATAAATAACACCCCGTTTACTTCAGCAGTAGGTAATAGCAATCTGAAGCTCAAATGTTTATTTATGTTCATACATAGAAAGAATGTCACGTAAACGTAAAAACAAGAAAAAAATTCAAAAAATTCCAAAAATCTAAAAAAAAATCAAAAATCCTAAAAACAAAAATTAAATATTCTAAAAAAAAAAAAATTCAAAAATTCCAAAGAAAAAACGAAAAAAAACCTAAAAAGTCGAAAAAGCAATCCAAAAAAAACAAATCCAACGAAGTCGAATGGAACCAAAAAATCAAATGAAAATCCAGAAAACAAAAACTGGAAAAACCAGAAAATTTGGAAATCGAAAAACATGGAAAAACCTGAAAACCAAAATTTAGAAAAGGCCAAATAACCCAAAATTTTTCCGTCTCTTAATGTTTCGGTTCCATAATTTTTGTTTCTTTCGGTTTTTCCATTTTTCGACTTCCAAAATTTTCAGTTTCTTAATTTTTAATTTGTGGGTTTTTTCAAGTTCTTGATTTTGATTTTTTATTTGTCAAATTTCGTAATTTTCATTTCTCGATTTGTTGACACAATTTTTCGTTTTTTCATTTCCTGTATTTTTTCAATTTTTCTTTTTATCGAATATTCAATTTTTCAAGTTTTTAATCTTTGATTTTTTAATTCCTCAATGTTTTGCACTTCTTCGATTTTTAAGTTTCCCAATGTTGTTTTCCGATTTTTGGAATTTTTCATGTTGTTGATTTCCTCCAATGTTTAGATTTTTCAAAGTTTTCATTTTTTATACATTTTCATTCTTGATTTTTCAATTTACAAATTTGCAATTTTTCCATTTTTTTATTCGAAAATCCGAAAAACCGAAAAATTGCAAAATAGGAAAGTGGAAATCTAAAAATTGCAAAATGAAGAGTTGAAGAAACAAAAAATTGAAACATTGCAAAATTAAAATTCGAGAAACTAAAAAATCGAAAAAATTAATTTATTTGAAAATTGGAAATTGGATTCATTAATTTTTTTGAGTGACTGTATAAGCAAATCTAAAATATGAGGTTCTCAATTTGATCAATAAAAAATTGGTCAAAGGCTATAAGTATAATCTAACAAATCTAGCTCTTTAAAAAAATTATAAAATTTGATTTTACGATTTTCATTTTGTGATAACAGCTGTAAAGTAAAAACCAGAGGAATAAATAACACGCCGTTTACTTCAGCAGTAGGTAATAGCAATCTGAAGCTCAAGTTTTATTTATGTTCATACATAGAAAGAATGTCACGTAAACGTAAAAACAAAAAAAAAATTCAAAAAATTCCAAAAAATCTAAAAAAAAATAAAAAAACCTAAAACAAAAATTAAATAATTCTAAAAAAAAAAAAACAAAAAATTCCAAAATTCCAAAGAAAAAACGAAAAAAAACAAATTGAAAAGCTCCAAAAAATCAAAAGCCAAATCAAAAATCAGAAAATCCTAAAATCGAAAATCGGAAATCCAAAAATCTGGAAAAAATCCAGAAAAATCTGGAAAACCGAAAGAAAATTGAAAATCCGAAATCCGAAAAATGAAAACCTGAAACCAAAATTTTAGAAAAGGCCAAATAACCCAAAATTTTTCCGTCTCTTAATGTTTCAGTTCCATAATTTTTGTTTCTTTCGGTTTTTCAATCTTTCGACTTCCAAAATTTTCAGTTTCTTAATTTTTAATTTGTGGGTTTTTCAAGCTCTTGATTTTGATTTTTTATTTTGAAATTTTGTAATTTTCATTTCTCGATTTAATAACACAATTTTTCGTTTTTTCATTTCTTGTATTTTTTCAATGTTTTTTTCGCCTTTATAATTTTTCGATTATACAATTTTTCAAATTTTTAATCTTTGATTTTTTTAATTCCTCGATGTTTAGCACTTCTTCGATTTTTAAGTTTCCCAATGTTATTTTTTGATTTTTGGAATTTTTCATGTTGTTGATTTCCTCCAATGTTTAGATTTTTCAAAGTTTTCATTTTATACGTCTTCATTTTTGATTTTGCAATTTTACAAATTTGCAATTTTTCCATTTTTTTTTTCGAAAAGCCGAAAGATCGAAAAATTGCAAAATAGGAAAGTGGAAATCGAAAAATTGCAAAATGAAGAGTAAAAATTGAAACATTGAAAAATTAAAAATCGAGAAACTAAAAAAATCGAAAAAATTAATTAATTGAAAAATTGGAAATTGGGTTCATTAATTTTTTTGGGTGATTGTATAAGCAAATCTAAAATATGAGGTCCAGAAAAACGGAAAAATCTAAAAAATCCACAAACTCCGGAAACTGGAAAATCTGGTAAATCCTGAAAATTCAGAAAATCCAGAATATCTGGAAAATGTGGAAAATCCACAAAATCCAGAAAATAAAAAATTATGCAAAATCCAGCAAATCTGGAAAATTCCCAAGAACCTGAAAATTTGGAAAATTCAGAAGATCTAGAAAATCCAGAAAATATGGGTAATCTTCAAAATCCAGAAAATCCAGAAAATTCAGAAGATCCAGCAAATCTGGAAAACATGGAAATTCTTGGAAAACCAGCAAATTAAAAAAAAATCCGAATAATCCATAAAAATCCAACAAAAGACGAAACATTGCAGAAAATCTGGCAAGTCTGAAAAACATGGAAAATCTTGCAAAACCAGAAAATTAAAAAAATTCAAATAATCCAAAAAAATCCAACAAAATCCAAAAAGACGAAAATACAGACAATCCAGAAAATCGGGAAAGTCCAAAAAATCTAGAAAATTGAAAAATTCCAAAAAACTGAAAGGATTTTTATACTTTTTTTTTGTATTAATTTATACCCCTCAATGTACCTTTAAGAGCTGTATATTAGGAAATATGGCAATGTTTCATAGGGGTACTCAACTAAGAGTAAGGTGGAGA
This sequence comes from Zophobas atratus, assembly GCA_022388445.1. Classification (NCBI taxonomy): domain Eukaryota; kingdom Metazoa; phylum Arthropoda; class Insecta; order Coleoptera; family Tenebrionidae; genus Zophobas; species Zophobas atratus. The sequence goes on from CM039449.1 coordinate 5,977,144, forward strand.
ATAACTCTCCTATCCCCCTTTTTGAAAATTTGGAAAATCCAGAAAATTTAGAAAATCGAGAAAACCTGGAAAATCCACAAAATCCAGAAAGTCCGAAAAATCTGGAAGATCCAGAAAATCCAAAAAATGTGGAAAATCTAGAAAATCTGGAATATTCATGAGAATCTGAAAATTTGGAAAATCTGAAAAATTCAGAAGATTCGGAAGATCCACAAAATCCAGAAAATTAAAAAAAATTCGAATAATCTAAAAAATCCAACAAAATCCAAAAAGGCGAAAAAATCCCAAAAATACAGAGAATCCAAAAAATTGAAACACTTTCGAAAAATCTAAACAAATCCAAAAAATGACGCCTCTGTCACGCTGTTTTGTACGCCTTGATAAATTAATTTGAAAATGGCGCCAAAACCATGACGTCAGCATCATTTTGTATCTACACATATTACGAGATATTAACTCGACTAAATTTAGTACAAAGTTGAACATAAATGTGTTTAATTTGTGTGATTTGAGTGCGAGTAGTGGAAACCCTCCTCGAAGAAAATTTGTATTTTGTAAAAATACAATTTTGACGTTATTAGGAACGTGATGAAACGAAATTTTGCCTCTTCTGCTTTGATGAAACTTTTTACGTGTATTTTAATTACGAAAAAGTAATTCTATCGGGAAGACTACGTGATTTCATTAACTTTGTAACGGAGATTGAGCACGACGGATCGAGGACCTGCATTGAAGGATTTTCTTTGAAATAATTTTAATTCTGCTACTCAGAGTTAAGAAAGTGCTCGTCCAACGAACTACGTTACTCCAACCCTAAAAATATCAAGTACTTCGTTTAGAAAATAAAACACAGCAAACGTATGTAATTGTTTAAAAACGTTAGTAACTCGGTAGGAACAGCAACTGTTTCTAGGTTTATCTTTATCGTCTCGGTAATAGGCATCGCAATTTCATGGATTGAAATGGACAGTGTCTTTGTTCCGGTCGACGACAAAAACTCCAGAAAGGCTCGGAAATAAGATAAAAAGGCGCGAGAAAGCTACCGAGAAGAAACGCAGCTATTTAGATGTACCTAATGGTTATTATATAAAACACAATAATACTGTGGAGAAAATGGCCGTTAAAAACACATGGAGTAGAGCAGCTTGCACGACAACAACGCAGGCGGTAGGACACGTTTATTGAAATCTTTCTTGTGGAGGACGGAGCACATTTCAGCCGTAACAAAAGAACTGTTTCTTGTTTATTGCGACCAACGCGTGAGCAACTTAAATGAGTTCGAATAGTTGCGCTTCGAACAGATGGATGATGCGAGTACCGAATGGCATTTACGGGCGACGAGAATACGTAATAAATTTGTTACGACCGTATTTTTATTTCTGGGCGTAAGCTAAGGATGTATTGTAATTGAGGCCACCGGACGACTTGCCATTTTCAGGTTTTTTAGACGTTTCATGATAAGTACGAAAAAAGTGGGCTCTCGTTTCCGTCTGTCTGTCTGTTTGCTTGTCTGGTTGGCCAATCATCCGCATCTCATGACTTATTGTTTTTTTTTTCACGTACGTCACTCTTTTTATATGAACGTATATTTTTCTCTTACGCACACTATATAATTTAATTATTAATGTTATTATTTCCAAAATTTACAATATTTTTTTAAATTTTACAAAATAAGATATTTACTGTACTTGTGGTGTATGAACCCGGCTAGAGTTTCCACCCTAAAAATCTAGATTTTTGGAAAGAAAAAATTGTATGACATTTTGCGATTTAAGTTTGAAAATATAAAACCGAATGCTCTGAACTCTTGCAATCGACTAATTTTCCATCTTATAATTTTTCGTTTTCTTAGCTTTATTTTTTTCAATTTTTCAATTTCTCGACTTCCAAATTTTTCAGTTTTTCTTTAATTTTTAGTTTGTCGGTTTTTCTATTTCTTGATTTTTATTGTTCATTTTTCGTTTATTCATTTCCTTTATTTTTTCGCGTTTATAATTTTTCATTCATTCAATTTTTCAAATTTTCACTCTTGGAAAACCTGAAAAATCCAGAAAATTTGAAAAGTCCAGAAAATTCAACTAAAAAATCCAGAAAATCTGGAAAATTTACAAAATCCAGAAAATCTGGCAAATCTAGAAAACATGAAAAATCTTGAAAAATCGGAAGATGAAAGAAAATGCAAATACTTCATCCAAAAAATCCAACAAAAGACGAAAAAATCCAGAAAATTCCATAAATCTAAAGCAAAAAAATCAAAGAAATTCAAAAAAGTCCACAGAATCGAAAAATCATAAAATCTGGAAAAAGCCAGAAAATCTAGAAAATCCAGAAAATCTGGAAAACATGGAAAATCTTAATAAACCAGGAAATTAAAAAACCAAGTAATCCAAAATTTTCCCATCTCTTAATATTCCGGTTTCATAATTTTTGTTTTTTTCGGTTTTTCAATTTTTCGATTTCCAAATTTTTCAGTTTTTCGATTTTTCAGTTTCCTAATTTTTAATTTGTGGGTTTTTCAAGTTCTTGATTTTAATTTTTCGTTTTCCAAATTTTTTCATTTTCATTTCCCGATTTAATAACACAATTTTCCGTTTTTTCGTTTCCTTTATTTTTCGCCTTTGTAATTATCCATTTATTCAATTTTTAAAATTTTCAATCTTTGATTGTTAGTTCCTTGATTTTCCAATTTTTAAATTTTTCCATTTTCCATTTTTTGTTTTTCCAGTTTTTCCTTTTTTTAATTTTCGATATTTCGATTTTAAAATACATATTTCGTTTTTTGGATTTTTATTTTTTCCAATTTTTAATTTTTGATTTTAAAATTTTTCATGTTACTGGTTTCAAATTTTTTTTCTTTTTCGTTTTTGTTTTTCAATTTTACAATTTTGCAATAATTATTCCATTTTGCGATTTAAGTTTGAAAATATAAAACCGAATGCTTTGTAATCTTGCAATCGTTTTAAGGTTCGTAATCGTTCGACTAATTTTTTTATGTCACAATTTTTCCCTTTTCCTTCTGTTTCGATTTTACAATTTTTTGATATCGCAATTTTCCGTTTTGTACTTTCTTTTATTTTTCCATTTTTTCATCTTATAATGTTTCGGTTTTATAATTTTTCGTTTTCTTAGCGTCAATTTTGTCAATTTTTCAATTTCTCGACTTCCAAATTTTTCAGTTTTTCTTTAATTTTTAGTTTGTCGGTTTTTCTATTTCTTGATTTTTATTTTTCATTTTTCCAATTTTTTAATTTTCATTTTTCGATTTTATGACAGTTTTTCGTTTTTTCATTTTCATTATTTTTTCGCGTTTATAATTTTTCATTTATTCAATTTTTCAAATTTTCACTCTTGGAAAATCTGGAAAATCCAGAAAATTTGAAAAGTCCAGAAGATTCAACTGAAAAATCCAGAAAATCTGGAAAATTCACAAAATACAGAAAATCTGGCAAATCTAGAAAACATGGTAAATCTTGAAAAACCAGAAGATTAAAAAAAATGCAAATAATCCAAAAAATCCAACCAAGACGAAAAAATCCAGAAAATCCGGAAAAAAATCCAAAAAATTCCAAAAATCTAAAGGAAAAAAATCAAAAATTCTAAAAAATTAAAAAAATTCAAAAATTAAAAAAAAAAAACAAAAAATGGAAAAAATCTAAAAAGTTAAAAAATCAAAGAAATTCAAAAATTCCACAGAATCGAAAAAATCCACAAGATCCAGAAAATCCAGAAAATCTGGCAAATCTGGAAAACATGGAAAATCTTAATTAACCAGGAGATTAAAAAAACCAAATAATCTAAAGTTTTTCAATTTTTCGATTTCCAAATTTTTCAGTTTTGCGATTTTTCAGTTTCCTTATTTTTAATTTGTGGGTTTTTCAAGTTCTTGATTTCTATTCTTCGTTTTCCAAATTTTTCCATTTTCATTTCCCGATTTTATAACGCAATTTTTCGTTTTTTCGTTTCCTTTATTTTTCGCCTTTATAATTATTCATTTATTCAATTTTTAAAATTTTCAGTCTTTGATTGCTTAGTTCCTTGATTTTTCAATTTTAAAATTTTTCCCTTTTGCAATATTTGGATTTCCAGTTTTCCCAATTTTTAATTTTTGGTTTTAAAATTTTTCATGTTATTGGGTTCCAATTTTTATACTTTTTCGGTTTTGTTTTTCAATTTTACAATTTTGCAATAATTATTCCATTTTTTTTTTTATTCTAGAAGTTGAGAAACCGAAAAATTGAATGATCGAAAATCTAAACAATCGGAAAATTTGCAAATTGAAAAACTGAAGAAACAAAAAATATAATTTTAATTTTAATTTATTTTAATTTGTTGGTTTTTCAAGTTCTTGATTTTTATTTTTTTTCGTTTTTTCGTTCCCTTTATTTTCTCGCTTGTATAATTTTTCATTTATTCAATTTTTCAAATTTTCAATATTTGATTTTTACTTCCTCAATTTTCCAATTTTTAGGGTTTTCAAAATTTTCATTATATACTCTATACTTATCCCTTTTTGATTTTTCAATTTTACAATTTTGCAGTCATTTCATTTTTTTATTCTAAAAGTTGAGAAATCGAAGAATTGAATAATCGAAAAACTAAAAATTCGGAAAAAATTGAAAAATCGAAAAACCGAAAAAACGAAAAATGACAAAATCGAAAAAGTGGAAAATCGAAAAATTGCAAATCGAAGAAACAAAAATTGAAACATTGAAAAACTAAAAATCGAAAAAAATTAATGAAATCAAAAATTGGAAAAAAGAAAAATCGAACCGAATCGAAAAATCTAAAAATTGAACAACCCAAAAATTCTTCAATAAGTGAAAAATGGAAACATTCTAAAATGGAAATAGAAAAATTCCAAATCAAAAATTGAAAAAAACGAAATACTGAAAATCGAGAAACTGAAAAATCTAAAATTGAAATAACGAAAAATTAAAAAATTGAAAATTGAAAATTCGAAAAATTTCAAACCGAAAAATTGAAAAATTCAAAAATTGAAAAAATTAAAAATTGAAAACCTGTGAAATTTCAAAAGTTGGAAAATTGAAAAACTGAAAAATTTTAAAATGAAAACTGGAAAATGTGTGTATTGTAAAACTGAAAAAAATGAAAATTGAAAAAAGCGAATCGAAAAACTGAAAAAAGTAAAATAGAAAAACCAAAAAATTATGAAATCGAAATTGTAAAAACATCCAAAAGTTGGAAAATCGAAAAACCGAAAAAATTTAAAGGGAGAAGTCGAAAATTTGTTTGTGTATTTTAAATTAAAAAAAAAATGAAAAATTGAAAAAAGCAATTCGAAAATCGAAAAATTTTAAAAATGAAGAAAATAAAACCGAAACGAAAAACTGCAAATCAAAAATTTGAAGAAAGGAAAAATTGAAAAATTAAAAGTCGAAAAAATGGAAAGTCGAATTAAAGAAAGTTTTAAATTCCAACATGTAGGTACTTGAAAAATGGAAAAAGTTTTTAGTTAGTAAAATTGCTAAAGTTAAAGTTAAAAATTATTATTATTATTATTATTATTATTACATACATATTTAAAATGAAAATTAGAAAACTGCAAATGACAAACTGAAGAAACGAAAAATTGAAAAATTGAGAAACTGAAAAATCTTCAACATGAAACAAGACAAATTTAAAAAAACTAAAAGTCGAAAAATTGTAAAAATAAAGAAAATAGAAAACTTAAACGAAAAATTGCAAATCGAAAATTTGAAGAAATAAAAAATTGAGGAATCGAGAAATTGAAAAATTAAAAATCGAAAAAATGAAAAGTCAAGCAAAAAAGTTTTAAAATTCAAAAATTGGGAAATGGAAAATTTCTTAATTCGTAAAATTGCAAAAGTGAAATATTTTTAAAAGTATTACTATCACATAGTTAAGCTGAAAACTCGAAAAATTGCCAAAACTAAAAATTGAAGAAACGAAAAATTGAAAAATCTAGAAACTGAGAAATCTAAACGAAACATTTAAAATTCTAAATGTTGAAAAATCGAAAAATTGCAAATCGAAAAAATTAAAATTCCAAAAATTGAAAAATTTTATATTAAAATAAAAAGAAAAATTATAAAACAAAAAATTATATTGAATAATAATTAAGAAAATGAGAAACCGAAGCGAAAAACTACAAACCGGAAAATTGAAAAATCGAAAAATTGAGAAACTAAAAATCGAAAAAATGGAAAGTCGAACAAATAAAAAAGTTTTAAAATATAATAATTGAAAAATGGAAAAATTCTTAATTCGTAAAATTGCAAAAGGGAAATATTTTAAGAAGAATTGTTATTATTGCATATTTAAACTGAAAACTAGAAAAATTGCAAACACCAAAAATGAAGAAAAGAAAAACTGAAAAATCTAGAAACTGAAAAATCTAAATTCGACAAACGAAAAATTGAAAATTCTAAAAGTTGAAAAATCGAAAAACCGAAACGCAAAATTGCAAATCGAAAAACTGAAGAAACAAAATAAAAATTGGAAGATATTCAAGTCCAAAAAGCTACAGGAATGTTATTTATGTAAACAATTTTTATAATTTTTCAAAGAACCGAGATTTATTGGGGTGCACTTTAGGGGTGGGGAAAGTTCTGTCGAAACAACCTTCCACCAATTTTTTTATTGTTTCAATTAGACACTCAACCCCCCAATCAAACCATGTAACGAAAGCACCCGTGGAATTTAATTAGGACATTTATAATTGATAAAACTCAAGACGTATTTTAGCGCCGGTCAACCTGGCACAAGGTCGGGATTAGGCAATATCCGGGTCGGCTTGTCGTTAATTACCGAGGAAAAAGGGCGCAACGATAACGAAGATAGCAGAGATTCATGGGCGTTCGGCGTCGCGTTTATTATTCCCGGCGCAAAATGCATTTAGAGCCACCTTAGTCCATGTCGATAACAAATGTAAACTATCCCTCAGCCCTTTCCTGGGCGCAAATGGCTTTCGAACGAGATGCGCCGCATAATTCCACTATTCGTCGCCTGGTTCTCTTAAACGCAAACACCACAATAATCTCCCCGCTTCAATAAAAATAACCGCCGAAATTAGGTGTTGGAAGTTTCAGGCTGCTGATTAATTACAGGAATCCGAGTTTGAATGCTAATTTCTGGCGGAAAAAGTCCCGGAATTGCACTCCTCCGGAGCAGTTTCCAGCGGTTGAGCTGAACGGTCTAACTTGGGACATTATTAAGTCAAACAAATGGGATGAAGGCATAAAAACCTGGGCACGGTGGATCGCGCTGATGTTGGCACAGTTTTCACCCGAAATAAGAGCGGCCCATCCGTCTTACCAAATGCCACTAATGCCCCGGAAAAGTGTCTAGTTTAAATTAAATTAAAGTAATCTGTAACCCGGCGAACTCTTACCGAACTAATTTACTAATGAATTTTATTATGCACTACAGTACGATGCCTATTAGCGAAGACGTTTCCGGAAACGCAGATCATTTGTAAAAATGGAAACGAGCTCCTCTTAATAACCTGAGAGATTGTCCGAGGACGCTTACTTAATAAATATCGAGGTGATTCTCTCACAGGCTGCAGAATACGAGAACGAACGTTTCCCAGCAAACTTTCTACGTCTTAATGCGAGCTTTAATCCAGCTAATTACGCGCAAGTAATGAAAAAACTTTGCATTTAATATTCAACAAATAGCGCCTTACAAAATATGCCTGAGAGTGGCTTCAGGCTCCTGAAATAATTCATAAAAGAATTTTAACGTCTCGAAATATGCAAAGAATTAAAATTAAAACTTATTTTCGAGCGGCCATTCGTTACTGAAGTATTTTTTACAAGGGGATGTGTTACGAAATTGTTTCTCTTTTTCGTTCTAATCCTCTACAACAAGAGGTTTTTATTTTTTATAAAATTAAATGTCAGAATTATTGAAGCGTAGCATTAAAATTCGAGTAAACATTGGTTTTTTAGTAGTGGTATTATTAATTAATAATTTGTTTGCTTCATTTGATAAATTTTGTAATTTGATGGTTCGTTACACAAAGCGTGGTAATAGGAAACTGTTTAAACGTTAGTTGTTTAATTAATTAAGTATAAACTAAATTGTATGTCGAAGTACAAAATTAACAAAGAAATTATCACAAATTCAATTTATTTAAAATTTATTTGACACCACCGTAAAATTCGAAATTTTTTCCGAAGTCATTACGTCCGTAATATTTTTTCATTGAACATTTAACACTTTACTACCAATAAATAATTAAAAAATTCTGACCTGACCTGAGCATATCGGATGTTCAATGAAAAGTCATCAAGTTGGCGGAGCTTTTTTGATAGAAGCTCTCGGCTATCATCGATCAAATTTGAGGTTAATTGTAGAAACACTTCAGAATCTTTGCAAAAAATCAAAACCAACTTGAAACAGAAACTGCATTTAAACACTGGCCCTAGATTGTCATATTTCATAATGTATAGAAAAGGAGTAGACACTGACACCGACACCGACACCGACACCAAGCTCGTAGCTGGAACTCGACATTCCTATTCCGGCGCGTATACGCGTTCTATATTACGACAAGAAAACAGTTAAAACTCCAAAAAGTAAAAAAATGTAAATTCAAGTATTGAAATATCAAAAAAATGGAAAACCGAAAAATCAAAACGTAAAAAGTTTGAAAGCTGAATAATGGAAAAATTGAAAAATTAAAAAATTAAAAAATTAAAAAACCAAAAAACGAAATAAAAAAAATGTAAATTGAGAAATTCAGGAATGGAAAATTGAAAACTTGAAAAGAAAAATTCAAATATCGAAAAATCTAAACTTTGGAAAATCGAAAATCGAAAGTCTTAAAATCGAAAATCGAAAATCAAAAAATCGAAAATCGTGTCGAAAAATCGAAAAATCAAAAAATTGAAAAATTGATAATGGAAAAATCGAAAGTCAAAAAATCCAAAAACATGAAACTAAAAATCAAAAAATCGAAAAATGAAAGAACCGAAAATTCGAAAAATCGAAAAGCGAAGACTCGACAAATCAAAATATCGAGGAGTAAAAAAATTGAATTATCGAAAATTACTGAATTGAGAAATCGCAAAACCGAAAATTCAAAAATTCAAAAACGAGAAATTAAATTTAGAAAAATCGAAATATCGAGAACTCGTCAAATCATAAAACCCGGAAGTAAAAAAGTTGAAAAACTGAAGAATGGAAAAATTGAGAAATCGAAATATCAAACAATAAAAAAAATGTAAATTGAGAAATTCAGGAACGGAAAATCGAAAATTCGAGAGATTGAAAAACCAAAATTCGATAAATTGAAAAGTGAAAAAAATTGATTAATCGAATATCGAAAAATCTGAATTTTGAAAAATCGAAAGTCGAAAAATTGAAAATCAAACGTCTAAAAATCGAAAATCGAAAATCGAACATAAAAAAATCGAAGATCTAAAATCAAAAAGCCGAAAATCGAAAACTGAAATCGAAAATCGTGTCGAAAAATGTAAAAATTGAAAAATTGATAATGGAAAAAACGAAAGTAAAAAAATCCAAAAACATGAAAGCAAAAATCAAAAAATCGAAAAACGAAAGAACCGAAAATTCGAAAAATCAAAAAGCGAAAACTCGACGGATCAAAAAATCCGGAAGTAAAAAAATTAAAAAACTGAAGACTGGAAAAATTGAGAAATCGAAATATCAAAAAATAAAAAAAATGTAAATTGAGAAATTCAGGAATGGAAAATTGGAAACTTGAAAAGAAAAATTCAAATATCGAAAAATCGAAATATCCCAGATTCGCAAAAGCGAAAATTCGAGAGTTTGAAAAACCAAAATTCGATAAATTGAAAAGTGAAAAAAATTGATTAACCGAATATTGAAAAATCTAAATTTTGGAATATCGAAAATCTGAAGTCGAAAAATTGAAAATCAAAGGTTTAAAAATCAAAAATCGAAAATCAAAACATCGAAATTCTAAAATCAAAAAGCCGAAAATCGAAAGTCGTGTCGAAAAATCGAAAAATCAAAAAATTGAAAAATCGAAAGTCAAAAAATCCAAAAACAAAACAAAAATCAAGAAATGGAAAAACGAAAAAACCGAAAATTCGAAAAATCAAAAAGCGAAAACTCGACAAATCAAAATATCGAGAAGTAAAAAAATTGAATTATCGAAAATTACTGAATTGAGAAATCGCAAAACCGAAAATTCAAAAATTCAAAATGAGAAAATCAAATTTAGAAAAATCGAAATATCGAAAACTCGACAAATCAAAAAAATCCGGAAGTAAAAAAATTGAAAAACTGAAGAATGGAAAAACTGAGAAATCGAAATACAAAAAATAAAAAAAAATGTAAATTGAGAAATTCAGGAATGGAAAATTGAAAACTTGAAAAGAAAAATTCAAATATCGAAAAATCGAAATATCCCAGATTCGCAAGCTCGAAAATTCGAGAGATTGAAAAACCAAAATTCGATTAATTGAAAAGTAAAATAAATTGATTAATCGAATATCGAAAAATCTAAATTTTGGAAAATCGAAAATCGAAAATCAAAAACTCGAAAATGGTGTCGAAAAATCGAAAAATCACAAAACTGAAAAATTGATAATGGAAAAATCGAAAGGAAAAAACCCAAAAACATGAAACCAAAAATCAAAAAATTGAGAAACGAAAAAATCGAAAATTCGAAAAATCGAAAAGCGAAGACTCGACAAATCAAAATATCGAGAAGTAAAAAATTAAAATCTCGAAAATTATTGAATTGAGAAATCGCAAAACCGAAAATTCATAAATTCAGAAACGAGAAATCAAATTTAGAAAAATCGAAATATCGAAAACTCCACAAATCAAAAAATCCGGAAGTAAAAAAATTGAAAGATTGAAGACCGGAAAAATTGAGAAATCGAAATATCAAAAAATAAAAAAAATGTAAATTGAGAAATTCAAGAATGGAAAATTAAAAACTTGAAAAAAAAATTCAAATATCGAAAAATCGAAATATCTCAGATTCGCAAAATCGAAAATTCGAGAGATTGAAAAACCAAAATTCGATTAATTGAAAAGTGAAAAAAATTGATTAATCGAAATTAGAAAAATATAAATTTTGGAAAAATCAAAAAACGAAACATTAAAAATTCCTGAATTTTCAATTTTTCGAAAATTCGACATCATCGAGCAATAAAGAAGTTAAAAAACTAAAAAAATGTAGATTGAGAAATGGAAAAACTGGAAACTTGAGAAGAAAAATGTGAATATCGAGAAACCAAAAAATCCGAAATTCGCAAAATCGAAAATTCGAGAAATCGAAAAATCAAAATTCGACAGACTGAAAAGGAAAAAATCCATGAACTGAACAATGGAAAAATTGGAAATCCAAAAAAGTGGAAAAACTGAAATTTCGAGAAATTGAAAAATTGAAAGATCGAAAAGTGAAAAAAGTTGATAAGTCGAATATCGTAAAATCTAAACTTCCAAAAACTGAAAAATTGAAAATCGGGAAATCGAAAATTCTATGAATCAAATATTCGAAAAATTTAAAACCGAAATATTGGAAATTCGAGAATTTGAATAATCGGAAATTCCAAAAATCGAATAATCGAAAATCAAAAAATAGAAAACTCTCGAAATCAAAAAATCCAAAAATTAAGAAAATTGAAAAATCAAAAAACTGAAATTTACTATCGAAAAATCGAAAAACCCGAAATTCGAAAATTCGAAGATTGGAAAATTCGAATATTCCAATCGAAAATTGGATTATAGAACAATAGAAAAGCGAAAAAATTGAAATTTCGAATATCAAAAAGTCAAAATTTCGAAAAATTAAATAATGAAAAATCGGAAAATCGAAAATTCGATTAAACAAATAATCGAAAAATCAAAAATCGCTAACTTGAGAAATCAAAAAATCCAATACAAAATTTGACAACAATCGCTTCTATAATTTTGGAAATTATCTGTCTAATAAAAATCAATACGGACAGATCGACAGACGATAGACAGACAGACAGAAATTCGAGACCTACTTTTTCGTATAATAGGGGTCATGAAACGTCGAGAAAAATGTAAGCAGCCATTCATCGGCCGCACCCATTACATTACAATACTTCTTTAGCTTACGCCCGGGATGTAAAAACAACGTTACATAAATTTATCGTCATAACCGCAGTTCCAGTTAAGCATAAAATCCTTCATCGCTTCCAGCCCACCTTAAATTCCATTTTAACTAAGTTTCCATAACCCACATCGCCATCCATCGTTAAAACCGTCAAGATAATTTCTTCGTTTCCATTAAAGTGAGTCGTTTTGTTCGCCCGCCCCCGCCAAATATCGCGACGTAAATCTTATCTATCAGCCTTTAATTCGTTTAATTACCGCCACTTCCCGTAATTAATTAGGAATTACCGGCGCAATAAAGCAAACACAATTAACGCACGTCCGCCAATTGTTCCCACTCCCGAAAAATTAAGCCGAATAAAAACGCGCCGTCCCCTTGCCCATCCGCCGCCATTTAATATTCCCCCTTGATTACGCCGGGATAAAAAAGTCGCGTAGACGAAAGCGTCCCGGGGGAAGGCCCATATAAGTTTAGTACCAGAAGCGGCCGCTAGAGGGCAGCGGTTCCGATGAAGTTCCGGCATAATGCCGCTACACTAGCAGGTTCCGCTCCAATCAGGATAACGCTATTACGCCGCTCGCTAAAACTTCACACATAACGCACCAACTTTTAATAATATTATCTCATGTTCTGGTTTAACTTAACACTCTTTTAAATAATACATCTGGGATTAGAAAGGTTTCAACGGCCCAAATTAACTATTCATGGCTGGCCGCGTTGACCTCGGACGGCCAGTCTTGGAAGCCTGGAAGTCCGACACTTTCTGAAGCCGTACTTCAACGGCTGGATGAATTCAAATATTTAATTACGAATTTGTGTTATGGGAGATTTTTAATTTCGATAAATCGGTACACGAGGTGGAATTCAATGAAATGTAACATTATGTGGAAATTAATTGATATTGGTTAACAAATTTATGCGCTAACAATTTCACTATGTTTTTCAATTACATGAACCGCCGATCAACTCGTGTTGTTTTATGGAGGTAATCTACTTTAATTTTGTGTTTAGGCGGGTACTTTTCATTCGAAATTTATCAGTTCGGTGGAAATGCGTTCAGTGCAGTTTTAGTTAAATTGAAGTATACATATAAATCGATGTAATTATTTCGTTAATTTAAAAAAAAAATCGTCTTCTTTCTTTAGCACCATGACCATAACAAACAGGAGTCATTAATCGTTGTGCATTATCATTAATAAAACAAGCTGTTATTTTTTCAGATTATTTTTTGTTTAATTTTACAATTTCTCAATTTTTCAGTTTCTCGATTTTCAAGTTTTCGATTTCTCAATTTTACGATTTTTAAATATTTAGATTTTTCAATTTTCCAATTTTTGACTTTTTTAAATTCTCAATATTTCGATTTTTTAATTAATCGATGCTTTGATTTTTCCCACTTCTTGACTTTCGATTGTTTCGATTTTCTAGTAGTGCAATTCTTCAATTTTTCGATTTTTCAGGTTTTTGACTTTTCAATTTTTCTCTGTTTTAAGGTTTCGATTTTTCAACTTCACTTTCTGATTTTTCTATTCCCAATTTTTCAATTTTTTAATTTCTCAGTTTTTGGGATTTTTCAGTTTATTTATTTTTAAATTTTTCGATTTTACAATTTCTCAATTTTTCTATTTTTCTATTTCTCAATTTTCCGATGTTTCAGTGTCACGTTTTATAATTTTTCTTTTGAACTTTACGATTTTTAAATATTTCAATTATTCAATTTTTCAATTTTTGACTTTTTAAATTAATCGATGTTTTGATTTTCCCATTCCTTGCCTTTCGACTGTTTCGATTTTCTAGTTCTTCAATTCTTCCTCAATTTTTCTATATCTTAAGGTTTAAATTTTTCGACCTCAGTTTTTTATTTTTCGGTTTCTAAATATTTCAATTTTTTAATTTCTCAGTTTTTGGATTTTTCAGTTTTTATTTCATTTTTCAATTTTTCCAAATTTTCAGTTTATTTGTTTTTAATTTTTAGAATTTACAATTTCACAATTTTCCAGTTTCTCGATTTTCAAATTTTCAATTTCTCAATTTTCCAATGTTTCAGTTTTACGTTTTATAATTTTTCTCTTAATTTTTTACGATTTTTAAATATTTTTCAATTTTTCAATTTTTGACTTTTTTAAATTCAATTTTTTAATTAATCGATGTTTTGATTTTCCCATTTTTTGACTTTCGACTGCTTCGATTTTCTAATTCTTCAATTCTTCATCAATTGTTCTGTTTTAAGGTTTCGATTTTTGGACTTCAGTTTTTTAATTTTTCGAATTCTAAATTTTTTAATTTCTCAGTTTTTGGATGTATCAGTTTTTCTTTCATTGTTCAATTTTTCGAAATTTCAGTTTTGGGATTTTTCAGCTTAATTTTAAATTTTTCGATTTTACAATTTGTCCATTTTTCAATTGTTCGAATTTCGATTTTTCGATTTCTCAATTTTCCGATGTTTCAGTTTCAAGTTTTATTATTTTTATTTTGAATTTTACGATTTTTTAATATTTAGATTTTTCAATTTTTCAATTTTTGACTTTTTTAAGATCTCAATTTTTCGATTTATTAATTAAACGATGTTTTGATTTTCCCATTTCTTGCTCGACTGTTTCAATTTTCTAACTTTTCAATTCGTCATCAATTTTCCTATGTTTTAAGGTTTCGATTTTTTGACTTCTGTTTTTTGATTTTTCGATTTCTCGATTTTTCAATTTTTTGATTTCTCAGTTTTTGGATATTTTCGTTTTGGGATTTATCAGTTTTTCTTGCATTTTTCAATTTTTCGAAATTTCAGTTTTGGAATTTTTCAGTTTATTGTTAAATTTTTCGATTTTACAATTTCTCAATTTTTCAATTACTCGATTTTTGATTTTCCCATTTCTTGCTTTTCGACTATTTCAATTTTTTAGTTCTTCAATTCTTCATCAATTTTTTTATATTTTAAGGTTTCAATTTTTGGACTTCAGTTTTTTGAATTCTCGATTTCTCAGTTTTTCAATTTTTTTATTTTTCAGTTTTTGGGTATTTCCGTTTTGGGATTTAACAGTTTTTCTTTCATTGTTCAATTTTTCGAAATTTCAGTTTTGGGATTTTTCAGTTTATTTTTAAAATTTTTTCGATTTTACAATTTCTCAATTTTTCAATTTCTCATTTTCAATTTTTCGATTTCTCAATTTTCCGCCGTTTGAGTTACGTTTTTCCAATTATTCTCATCTGCAGGAGTTACGATTTTTAAATATTTAGGTTTTGCAATTTTTCAAATTTGACTTTTATAAACTCTCAGTTTTTAGATTTTTTATTTCTTTAATTCTTCAAATTTTCAATTTTTTATGTTTTTGATTTTTCAATTTTTCAATTTTCCGATGTTTCAGTTTTACGTTTTTTTCAATTTTTCTATCCATTTTTAAGATTTCTAAACATTTTTCTATTTTTGACTTTTCTAAAGCCTCAATTTTTCTATTTTTTTCGATTTTTTGATTTTCTTATTTTTTGACTTTCGACAGTTTCGAGTTTCCAGTTCATCAATTCCTCAATTTTTCGATTTTTCCATTTTTTAATTTCTCAGTTTTTGGATATTTCAGTTTTTCTTTCATTTCTCAATTTTTTTAAATTTCAGGCCTGAGATTTTTCAGGTTATTTAATATTCAATTTTCCGATTTTACAATTTACCAATTTTTCAATTTTTCGATTTTCAATTTTCGATTTTTAATTTTTGTTTTCTCAATTTTCCCATGTTTCAGTTTTACGTATTTTCAATTTTACTCTTTAATTTCACGATTTTTAAATATTTGTTTTTTGCAAATTTTCAAATTTGATTTTTATAAACTCTCAGCTTTTCGATTTTTTATTTCTTCAATTTTTCAATTTTTCAATTATTTAGGTTTTTGATTTTTCAATTTGTTAATTTTTCAGTTTTTCTTTCATTTTTCAATTTTCCGAAATTTCGGTTTTGGGATTTGTCAGATTACTTATTATTCAATTTTTCGATTTTACAATTTTTCGATTTTTTATTTTTTGATTTTCAATTTTTCAATTTTTTTAATTTTTCTCTTTAATTTTACGATTTTTAAACATTTCGATTTTTCAGTGCTTCAATTTTTGACTTTTCTAAATTCTCAATTTTGCTATTTTTCAATTAATTGATGTTTTGATTTTCTTGACTTTCGACAATTTCGATTTTCCAGTTCGTCAATTCTTCAATTTTTCGGTATTTCAGGTTTTTGAGTTTCCAATTTTTCAACTTTTTAAGGTTTCGATTTTTCCGCTTCACTTTTTCGATTTTTCGATTTCTTAATTTTTCAATTTTTTAATTTCTTAGTTTTTGGATATTTCAGTTTTGGAATTTTTTAGATTTTTTTTCATTTTTCAATTTTTCGAAATTTTAGTTTCGTGGTTTTTCAGTTTATTTATTTCTAAATTTTTCGATTTTACAATTTCTCAATTTTTCACTTTCCCGATTTTCAATTTTTCAACTTCTCAATTTTCAGATGTTTCAGTTTTATGTTGTATAATTTTTTACTTTTTTCAGTTTTTAACTTTTTTAAATTCTCAATTTTTCGATTTTTTAATTAGTCGATGTTTTGATTTTACCATTTCTTGACTTTCGACTGTTTCAATTTACTAGTTCTTCAATTTTTCATCAATTTTTCTATGTTTTAAGGTTTCGATTTTTCGACTTCAGTTTTTTGATTTTTTGATTTCTCAATGTTTCAAT
Organism: Zophobas atratus; assembly: GCA_022388445.1. Lineage (NCBI taxonomy): Eukaryota > Metazoa > Arthropoda > Insecta > Coleoptera > Tenebrionidae > Zophobas > Zophobas atratus. The sequence goes on from CM039449.1 coordinate 5,993,919, forward strand.
TTTTTGATTTCTCAGTTTTCGGATTTTTCAGTTTTTCTTTCATTTTTCAATTTTTCAATTTTTGGTGTCTGGGATTTTTCAGATTATTTAATATTCAATTTTTCGATTTTAAAATTTCTCAATTTTTCAATTTTTCGATTTTCGATTTTTCATTTTTCAATTTTTCGATTTTCCAATTTTCCAATGTTTCGTTCAGTTTTACGATTTTTAAATATTTGTTTTGCAATTTTTCAAATTTGACTTTTATGAACTTTGGTTTTTTAATTTCTTCAATTCTTCAATTTTTGAGGTTTTTGATTTTTCAAATTTTCAATTTTCCGATGCTTCAGTTTTACGTTTTTTCAATTTTTCTCTTCAATTTTAAGATTTTTAAAACTTTTTAATTTTTGACTTTTCTAAAGTCTCAATTTTTCGATTCTTCAATTAACTGATGTTTTGATTTTCCTATTTCTTGACTTTCGACAGTTTCGATTTTCCAGTTGATCAATTCTTCAATTTTTCGTTTTTTCAGGTTTTAAGGTTTCCAGTTTTTCAATTTTTTAAGGTTTCGATTTTTCGATTTCTCAATTTTCAATTTTTCGATTACTCAATTTTCCGATGTTTCAGTTTTACATTTTTTCAATTTTTCTCTTCAATTTTACGATTTTTAAAAATTTCGATTTTTCAATTTTTAACTTTTCTAAATTCCCGATTTTTTCAATTTTTCGATTAGACAATTTTCCGATTTCTCAATATTCCGAAGTTTCAGTTTTAAGTTTTATTAATTTTTCTTTTCAATTTTACGATTTTTAAACATTTCGATTTTTCAATTTTTCAATTTTTGACTTTTCTAAAGACTTAATTTTTCGATTTTTCAATTAATTGATGTTTTGATTTTCCTATTTCTTGACTTTCGACAGTTTCGATTTTTCACGTTTTTGAGTTTCCAGTTTTTCAACTTCTTAAGGTTTCGATTTTTCGATTTCTCAATTTTCAATTTTTCGATTACTCAATTTTTCGAATTTTCAATTTTTCGATGTTTCAGTTTTAAATTTTTTCGATTTTTCTCTTCAATTTTATGATTTTTAAACATTTCGATTTTTCAATTTTTAACTTTTCTAAATTCCCGATTTTTTCCATTTTTCGATTACTCAATTTTCCGATTTCTCAATATTCCGAAGTTTTAGTTTTAAATTTTATCAATTTTTCTCTTCAATTTTACTATTTTTAAACATTTCGATTTTTAATATTTGACTTTTCTAAATTCCCGATTTTTTCAAATTTTCGATTACTCAGTTTTCCGATTTCTCAATTTTCCGAAGTTTCAGTTTTAAATTTTATCAATTTTTCTCTTCAATCTTATGATTTTTAAACATTTCAATTTTTCAATTTTTGACTTTTCTAAATTCTCGATTTTCCAGGTTTGTGATTTTCAATTTTTCGACTTCACTTTTTTGATTTTTCGATTTCTCAATTTTTGGACATTTCAGTTTTGGAACTTTTCAATATTTCGATTCTTCGACTTTTAATTTTTGAGTTCAGGATTTTTCGCGATGTGTATACTTTTTATTTTTTCGTTTTTTCAAATTCGCGAATTTTTTATTTTTCATTTTTAAAATTTTTGGATTTCGATTTTTTATTATTGCCTATTTCGTTTTCTCAGGTTTTCCATTTTTCCATTTTTTCGATTGTGGCCGATTTCGGTTTCTCAATTTTTCGATTTTTCGACTTCATGACTTTTCGATTTCTCGATCTTTTCATCTTTCGATTTCTCAATATTTCAATTTTGCAATGTTTCGAATTTTTAAATTTTTTGAGTTATCGAGATCTGGATGTTACGATGTTTTGATTATTTAATTTCTAGATTTATCAGTTTTTCAATTTTTAACTTTTCGGATTCTCGGTTTTTAAATTTTTTGTTTTTTTTTTAAATTTAGGAGTTTTGATTTCTCGATATTTCGGTTTTATGATTTTTTTATGTTTCGATTTCCTGACATCTTGCTTTTTCGATTTTTCAAATTTTCGACTATTTTAATTTGTATTTTTTTTTTTTTTGTTTTAAAAACATAATATAGCTGATTTAATTATGTTTTTTCACTAGCAGCCTGGACGCATGCAAATGTCGACTCATTTAGTGGTAGCAAATTCAACTTTTGCTACCACGGGTTCAAAAAGAAAAATTGAGGTTATGTACGCAATGTTTGATGTGATTATTTCTTAAAAAATGAACAAATGTGTGCTACAAACATTACTTGAGTATACGCATGGTAGTTGGTAGACGGTAGAAGATAAAATGATTAACTCAGCGACAAGTATAAACGGTTTTCTTTGTGTTGAAGATTTAGATTACGTTTGATTAGAAATCAAAACAAAATCATGTTGCGTCAAAAAATTGAACGTTTATTTTTCAGTTTATTGTCTTATGGTTTCTACTAGTGAAAAAAAATAGTATATTAACCACGGTTGCAGAGCCAAGCATTCTAGACCGAGCGCAAATTAGAACCCGAGACGCGCAGCGTCGAGGGCTCTAAGTGCGATTGGCTAATAATATACTATTTTTGTCTGGTATTGCTCAAGGCTCCAACCTGACACAACTTTCAATTCTTTTATTTATTAACGATTCTAAAGCTATGCTGATGACTACCGTAACTTTAATTAGAACTTCATACACGCTTAATAAACCCATTTTAACTTGCTACAGAAGAAAAGAGACCTTTTGAGCTTCTCTCCCCCTTCGCAAAGTTCCGATTTATGCAAGACTTTTAGTTCTTGGACCCAGAACTTCCAGCTTTATGCACCCGAGTTATTAAACATGCGGCCACAACAAGAGCAATTTCTCTCCAGACAGTTTTCCGAAAAATTACCATCTTGAACATGAATTTTAAACGGAGCATTTGAACCTTGAAGAGCACTTTTTAATTTTGTGCAGCGAAGATGATCATTTATTTAATTAACAATTCGGGGAGTAATTTCGCCAGACCTGAATACTTGTACTAAATTTAGGAAACGGAGACTCCTGCTCGATTTTTTGCTAAGCAGCACGCCTACAAACGTGATTAAGCCCACCTACGGACAAACAAATTATTCAGACGAATTTTCTACAAACCTTACTTTTATTATTAAATATAAATCGTCGAGTTGAATGCTCTTCGATTTTCTCCGTTGGAAATGTTTTGCTTTACCAAATTCAGGTCTTGCTTAGAACGCACAAATAACTCAGTTTTTAATAATGAGAGTCACGATTATAAATTCGGAAAATCTCACAATTTATTTGAATTGGAATACTTTGACGGGGAACGCACGGAAAATGGAAAATTCTTAGGTTTAATTTCGCCAAGTTTATTACATTTAAAGTTGTTACAGCTTTTTGATGGTGATCTGAGTGGTAAAAGCTTAATTCAAGTAATTTGTGGAAGAGATTTAGTTACTGACATGTTCGAAACTGTATCATAACAATAAAGAACGTAACCACTGTGCCCAAAATTTTCAAAATTGTAGATCGATCCACCCAGAAAAACCTCGAAGCGGAAAATTTGGGCATATTTTCAGAAATCGTTCTACGGAATCTTTCCATTTTAATTTGGTCGTCCGGTATGAGTGGCCAAATACTTCTTTGCAACTTCTGAGCACCTGTCAAAATTTGTTCACTTTCTTGTAACACTAAGTCACACATTATAAGTACTGCGGCAGTACCAACCTAAAAATAGCGTGCAGACGATTTTAATACAAACATTATAAATACTTACGAAAACTATTAGAACCAAAATCGCGTCAACCAAAATTCTGCTCACTGCTTGCTTTTGAAAAATCGAGGAATTGGCAAACATGAAGTCGAAGTTGTTGAGTAGGTACAGGGTGGTGAAAGAAATGTTCAAAGTTAAAGGCCAGCCGAAGATACTATTGAATAGGTTGACGTTGTCGTTCAAAAAGCAGAAAGAATTTTCGATGTTGTCTAAACCTTGGAACAACTCCTTGTTATTTTTCAAACAAATCAATTTGTTGAATTTTTTTCCCACGTTGCGATATTCTAACAATAGGAAACTTATGACAAGACTTAAATAAACGTTGTAGGAGAACGCTTGAAAATATTGGAAATATTGAACGTTGTACTCTCCCAAATAATATTCTCCATTTGTCTTTACCCAAAACACGAAGACACATATTAAAGTAATCAGAATAAAAACTATAGCAATAATTCCAGCGATTGTGTTTCGTACAATTTTAGCTTGTGATTTATGAGCAATAGCGAGAAGATTTTCAATCAGTTGTTGCCATTTGGCGCTTTTCCATAAAACCGTAGACAAAGCGGTGCACCAGTTGAAAATCAGCAAGTGAAAATCTATCAAAATATTCACTGTTAGTTTGATGTGACTGTGCAGTTGATATTTGGTTCTGTGGCTAAGCGATAGGACCACAAAAATAGTTATTAGTGTGACCAGCATAAATGTGTACAGTTTTTGTGGTAATGCGACTTCATTTTGACTAAATGATGGCGTAAGACCCAAGAGTTTTCCAATATGGAAGAGCGCTTTTACTGACTTCGGCGACATTTTGTGAAGTGTCGCTTAATACCGTCAACCATTACATTAATTTTTTGTCCTTTTAAGTGAATTAACTGACGTTAATCAATAAATTCAATATCGTTCTAAGCAAATAATTTGTGGCTTTGTTTTTCGAAGTACAGGCAATAAACGGAGGGAAAGGAAGGTACAGGTGGAGAAAGACAGGGAGAGAAAGACAGATGTGGCGAAAAATATAAGAGAAGAAAGACAGAGGGGGAAAACGAAAAGAGCAGAAAGTAGGCTGGTGAGAAAAACAGGTGGAAAGAAGAGCAAAGAGAAGAAAGACAGATGCAGACATAACGGGAATGGAGAAAGGCAGAGGAGAAAAGACACATCAGAGGCGGAGGAAGACAGAAAGGAGAGACAGAAAGAGACGAAAAAAATAACAAAAAATGTTAAAGATAGACGGAGGAGCAGTGGGGGCAATTTTGTTTTTACTTTATTTTGCCCGTCTTCTGGTGTTCACCCTCTTATGTGTATTTTTCCCCTTTTTTCTCCTCCCTGTCTTTACCTTTTTTGTGCGATTTCTCTCCTTATCTGTCTTTTTTGTCTTTTGTGTTCCTTTATGTCTTTTTTCCCTCTATCTCTCTATACCCCTGCTTCATTCTTCTCATCTGCGTTTCTCACCAGTCCCATTTTCCACTCTTCTTTCTCTTCCTCTGTCTTTCCCTAGCCATATCTTTCTCCCCTTCTGTTTTTCCTCACATCTGTCTTTCTCTCCTCTGTTATTTTTCCCATCTGGCTTTTCCCCCTTCCGTCTTTCCCTTTGATTTACTCTCCTTTCGTTTTCTGCACTTGTATCTTTTGTCCTCTTCATATTTCTCCACTTCTGTCGTTCTAATCCTCTATCTTTTTGCAAGTCTGTCTGCTCCTTTTCTTAAGACAAAACATTCTCTCTATTTTCTCACTCTGCGTTTCTCTCTTTCTCCTTGTCTATCTTTCTTCGTTTTAGTGTTCCTCTGTCTTCTTTTTTTCTGTTTTTCTTCAGCCTTGCTTATCTCTTCATCCGTCTGTCTTCACTTTATTCTTCCTCATTACTGTTTTTCTCACCAGTCTTCTTTCTCCTTTTTTTTTCCCCACTCTGTCTCCCTTTTCTTCCCTTCTGTTGTTCGACACATTTGTCTGTCTCTTCCCCGTTATTTATCACATCTAAATTTTTTCTCTTCTGTCTTCCGCCTCCACTTTCTCACCCCCCTTCTTTACATTTTTCTCATTTCTGTTCATCTGACGCTCTATTTTCCTCTCGCTGTCTTTCTCCGCATCTTAAAAACCGTCAAAATATATTTTTTGCCTTCCCAAGATACAAGATTTTGTTATTTTCTATCAGTTTATTCTTTCGTTTCTTCCTCTTTCTGTTCTTTCCGTCTTATCTCCCTCTGATTTCCTCCTTTTCTGTTTTATCACACCTTTGCCTTTTTCTTCTTCTTTCTTTCTATCTGTAGTTTTCACCCTGTTCTTCTTCTCTTTTGTGGTCTTCCCTGTTTCTCTTACTTCTCCTTCTTATGCCCTCCTCTACCTCTGTTTGTGTCTCCTCTTTCTGTGAATGATCCCATCTTTCCCCCGCTCTGTCTGTATTTCTTCTCTTTCGTGTTTCGCTATGTCCTTTTCCCTCTGTCTATCTCCACTCCAGCTTCATTTTCCCCATCTGTGCTTCACACCAGTTTCCTCTCTCCTCTTTTCTTCCTCATTCTCTCTATTCCACTTCTGTAGTCTTCTCTTCTCTTTTTCGTCACATTTGTCTAACTGTCTTCCGTTATTTTCCCCATCTACCTTTTGTCTCTTCTGTCTTTCCCCTCCCCCTTTTCCTTCCTTTATTTTTCTCCACTTGTACCTTTCTTAACTTCTGCTTATTCCCCCTCTATCTCTCCATCTTTCCCCACTTCAGTTTCTCTCACTTTCTATTTTTCTCCCAGTCTGTCTTCTCCTTGTATTTCTCTCCATCTTAAGAACCCTGAAGATAAAAGAACAAAAATAGAAGGAAAGAGAGGCATAGGTGGAGAAAAAAGGCAGAGAGAAAAGGGGAGAACGAAAAAAAGACAGATGGTGAGAATCTCAATGGGAAAGAAACTAGAAGAACAAACAAAGAGAAAAACGGAGAGAAATGCACAGAGGAAAACAAACAGAAGTAAAGGACAACAGAAGAAGGAAAGACAGTGAAGAGAAAGAGGAATGGAACATTGAGGTGTGAAAAGACAAAAAAGAAACAAATCAAAGGGGATGCAAAATAAGAAGAAAAGATGGAGAAAGAGAGGAAAGAATAAACTGTTAGAAAAAAACAAAGAAATATTAAGATAGACAAAGGAACAGCGGGGGCACGATTTTTTTAATATTGAGGGGACAATGGAGTTGCCTTGAGAGCCCTTAAGATGGGAAGAAAGACGGCTAGAAGACAGATTGGGAAGGAAAGGTGAAGAAAAACAGGGAAAAATGACACAAAGCGAAACACAAAAAAGAAGAAAAACGGGGAAAAGTACAGAGAAGAAGACAAACAAAAGTGGGAAAGAACGAAAGAGGGAAAGACGAGAGGGAGAAAGATGGGAAAAAATACACAGAGCAAAATAGGGAATAGAAAGACCGGATAAAAGATAAAGGGGAAGATTTCCAGAAATGGGGGAAATAGAAGGAAAGAGAGGCACAGTGAGGAAAGACAAGAGCAGCAAAAAGAGTGTTGAGAAAGACAGATGGAGAAACAAGTATAGAGAAAAAGGAACAAAAAAGAAAGTAAACATATAGCGGAACACATAAATAAAAGACCGGGAAATACGGGGAGAGACACAAAGGTAGGGAAAGACAGTGGAGAGAGAGAAAAAAGGATAAAGGAGACTGGTGAGGAAGACAGACGGGAAGAAGAGCAAAAACGAGAGAAACAGACAGAGGGATAAACAGAGGTGGAGAAAGACAGAGGGGAAAGTGACACAGGGCGAAACACAATAAAGAAAAATGACGGGGAGAAGTATAGAGACGAAGAACGGAATGGGGAAAGACGGAAGAAAAATACACAGGGAAGAACACCAAGAAGGAGGAAAACACAGAGGGAGAAAGACTTGATGGAAATGACAGTTGGAAAGAAAGTGATGGGGAAAGAGAGAAAAGAAGACAGTCAGAGAGGTAAAAAATGGAAATAATGTAAAGAGAGAGAGACGAAGAAATAAACTGATATAAAAGAAAAAAACAGTTTATAATGTGTAAGTAGAGTAATACAGGGAATAGGCAGACCGGGAGAAAAACGGAAGGGAAGGAAGGGACCGGTGAAGAAGGAGAGAAAGAGTCAATTGGAGGGGTATAACAGAAGTGAATAAAGGTAAGTGCGTGGAAAGGAAGAGAGAAGAAGAGAAAGAAAAGAGTGTAGAAAAAGACGGGTGGTGAGAATATCAAAGGCGAGCAAGGTAGAAGAACAAACAAACAGAAAAGCGGAGAGAAATGTAGAGGGAAAAACAAACAGAAGTAAAAACAACAGAAGAAGGAAAGACAGTGGAGAGAAAGATATTGTGGGAACAACAGAAGAGAAAGAGAAATAGAAGACTGAGGTGCCATAAGACAAAAAAGAAGAAATTCAAAGGGGAAGCAAAATAGGGAGAAGAGAAGGAGAAAAGAATAAACTGTTAGGAAATAACAAAAAAGTATAAAGATAAATAAAAGAACATCGGGGGCAGGATTTTTTTGATATTGAGGGGAAAATGGAGTTGTCTTGAGAGCCCTTAAGATGGGAAGAAAGACAAGATAGCGGGAGAAGGAGAGAAAAGGAAACGGAAAGACGGAGGACACAAAAGACAGATGGAAACAATAACAGAGGAGAGAGAGGCAAATGGGGAGAATAGCAAAGAGGAGAAAAACAGATGGAGGGATAATCAGAGGTGAAGAGAAACAGGGGAAAATGACACAAAGCGAAACACAAAAGAGAAGAAAGACGGGAAAAAGTACAGAGAAGAAAATAAGCAAAGTGGGGAAGAACGGAAGCGGGAAAGACGGAAGGGAGAAATATGGGAAAAAATACAGAGGTGCAGAAAGACAGAAAAGGAGAAAGTCAGAGTGGCGAAAAAGGGAAAGGAGAGAGGGAGAGACGAAAAAAACTTAAAGAAAAGAAAAAATTACTACTTATGTTGAAGAACAAAAACGGCAGTAGAAAGACTGGGAAAAATATGGAGGGGAAGAAGGACAGAATTGGGACGAAATAGAAGATACAGGAACGATAGAAGGGAAGTCAGTCACAGGTGGCGAAAGAAAGAGAAGGGAGCAAAGACAAGTGTAGAAAAAGACAAATGGAGAAACAAACAGGGAGAACGAGGGACAGAAGGTAAAGTAAACACATAGCGAAACGAAGGGTAAAAACAGGGAAAACAGAAAGAGGGATAATCAGAAGTGGAGAAAAACAGAGGGGAAATGACAGCCAAATACAATAAAAAATGACGAAGAGAAGTACACAGAGAAAGACAAACAGAAGTGAGGAAGAACGGAGGGGGGAAAGACATGATGGAAACGACACACACAGAGAAAGTGGATCGGAAAGACAAAGATGGGGAAAGACAGAAAAGGAAAACGTCAGAGACGGAAAAAATGGAAAAAAGGAAGTGAGAAAGAGAGAGACGAACAAATAAACTGATAGAAAAGAAAAAGCAGTTTATAATATGGGGAGTAATACAGGGAAGAGACACACCGGGAGAAAAATAGAAACGTAGAAAGGGACAGGTGGAGAAAAAGGGAAAGAAAGAGTCAAGTGGAGGGGTAAAACAAAAATAAATGAAAGAATGGCCGTGGAAAGATCGAGAGAAGAAGAGAAAGAAAAATGTGCAGAAAAAGATAGATGGTGAGAATATCAAAGGGGGGAAAGTAGCAGAACAAACAAAGAGAAAAACGGAGAAAAATGCAGAGGGGAAAACAAACAGAAGTAAATACAAAAGAAGAAGGCAGGACAGTTGAGAGAAAGATATAGTGGAAACGAAAAAAGAAGGAATTCAAAGAAGAGGAGGAAAAAGAGAAGAAAGAATAAACTGTTAGAAAATAACAAAAAAGATAGACAAAGGAACTGCGGGGGCTGGATTTTTTTGATATTGAAGAGACTATGGAATTGTCTTGAGAGCCCTTAAGACGGGAAGAAAGACAACGGGAAGACAGATTGGGAGAAAGATAGCGGGAAGAAGAAGATAAAAGGGAACGGGAAGACGGAAGTGGCAAAAATCAGATGGAAACAAAAGCAGAGGAGAGAGAGAGGCCAATGGGGAGAAGAGCAAAGAGGAGAAAAACAGATGGAGGTATAATCAGAGGTGAAGAAAAATAGCGGAAAATAACACAGAGCGAAACACAAAAGAGAAGAAAGACGGGAAAAAATTATAGAGAAGAAGATAACCGAAGTGGGAAAGAACGAAAGAAGGAAAGACAGGAGAGAGAAAGACAGAAAAGGAGAAAGTCAGAGAGGGGAAACGCCAGGGAAGAGAGAGACGAAAAAGGCTTATAGAAAATCAAAATGCAGTACTTATGTTGGAGAACAAAAGAGGCACTAAAAAGACCGGGAAAAACATAGAGGGGAAGAAGAGTAGAAATGGGACGAAATAGAAGATATAGGACGAATAGAAGGGAAGAGAGTTAAAGCGGTGACGAAAGAAAGAGAAAGAGAGGAAAGATGCAGAAAAAGACAGACGGAGGAACAAGTATAGAGAACGAGGAACAGAAGGGAAAGTAAAGACACAACGAAACGAAGGACAAAAACACGAAAAACAGAGAGGGATAAACAGCGGTGGCGAAAAACAGGGGGATAAATGACAAAGCAAAACACAATAAAGAAAGTAGACGGGGGGAAGGATAGAGAGAAAGACAAACGGAAGTGAGGAAGAACGGAAGGGGAAAGACATAATGGAAACGAAAGATAGAGAGAAAGTGGATTGGAAAGACAGAGATGGGGTAAAAGAGAAAAGGAGAAAGTCAATAACGGAAAAAATGGAAAAAGGAAGAGAGGACGAGACGAACAAATAAACTGATGGAAACGGAAAAAGAGAAACAAAGGAGTGCAGAAAAAGACGGATGGTGAGAATATCAAAGGAGAGGAAAGTAGAAGAACAAACCAAGAGAAAAACGGAGAGAAGTGCAAAGAAAAAAACAAACAGAAGTAAAGAACAACAGAAGAAGGAAAGACAGTTGAGAGAAAGATATGTTGGAAACGAGAAAAGAAGAAATTCAAAGAAGAGAACGAGAAAGAGAAGAAAGAATAAACTGTTAGAAAATAACAAAAAAGATACACAAAGGAAGAGAGGGGGCAGGATTTTTTTGATATTGAGAGGGCAGTGGAGCTGTCTTGAGAGTCCTTAAGATGGGAAGAGAGGTAGCCTAGAAAATAGATTGGGAGAAAGATAGCAGGAAGACGGAGAGAAAGGGGAAAGGGAGAGAGAGGGGGCAAAAGACAGATGGGAACAATAGAATAAAAGCAGGAGAATGACACAAAGCAAAACACAAACGAGAAGAAAAATAAATATGGGAAAAATACATAGAGGTGTAGAAAGACAGAAAAGGAGAAAGTCAGAGAGGGGAAAAAAGGAAAGGAGGGAGAGAGACGAAAAAACTTATAGAAAAGAAAAAAGAAGTGCTTATGGTGGGGAGCCAAGTAGGAAGTAGAAAGACCGGGAAAAATAGAGAAGAAGAAGAGCAGAGGTCGGACGAAATAGAAGATATAGGAACAATAGAGGGAAGAGAGGCACAGGTGGCGAAATAAAGACAAGAGAAGAAAAAAGAGTGTAGAAAAAGACAATTGGAAAGAAAGAGGAACAGAAGGGAAAGTAAACGCAGCGAAAAACATAAATAAAGGACCGGGAAATACGGAGAGAGAAACAAAGGTAGGAAAAGACACAGGGGAGAAAGGAGACTCGTCCGAAAGACAGATGGGAAGAAGGGCAAAAACGAGAAAAACAGATAGAGGGAAGAAGAGAAAAGGAGAAAGAGAAGGAAAAAATGGAAAGAAGAAGAGGGAAAGAAAAAAGCAGTTTATAATATGGGGAGTAGACAGACCGGGAAAAAACAGAAGGGAAGAAAGCGAGGGTGGAGAAAGAGAGAGAGAAAGAGTCAAGTGGAGGAGTAAAACAGAAGAGAATAAAGGCAAGAGCGCGGAAAGAAAAAGAGAAAGAAAGACAGAAAAGGAGAGAGAAAAGAGTGCAGAAAACGACAGATAGGGAGACAAGCAGAGAGGAAAAGAAACAGATGAGTAAATAAACAAAGAGTGAAACGCATAAGAGAAGGACCGAGGGAAATATGGAGAGAGAAACAACTAAAGGTGGCGAAAGACAGAGGACAAAAACAGCTGAGAAAACGAAGAACGTTTCCATTAAAGGGAGTGGAAAATACTCAGAGGCGGAGAAACACAGAAGGGTAAATATAAAAGATAATCCATAGCCAGTGCCGCGTAATATCGACAACCATTATATTAATTGTTTATCCTTTTAAGTAAATTAAGCATTCGTTATTATAAGTAAATAATACGCTGTTTTTCCAAACACTTAATACATTATATGTGTGGGTCTTGGTGTCGATTTTCTACTCCGTTTGAGTAACAGTAATTCAGCAGATTTTACTAATTATTGTGTGATTATGGTTAAAAAAAGTAAGCGTAGTTTCCACCTGCGTGAATATTTTAGAAAAGGTGCATTAAATTAAATGTTCATTTTTGGAGCTAAAGCCCATTTGCAACTAATCCGTTGTTCCGAGTTTAAGACCGCTATTAATCTCGGTGATATTAATCTCTACATATTTTACAACATTCCAATTATAAATCAAGGAAGAGTTTGTAAACTGAACCTCGAAATATAATCCTTTTATTCGCAAGTGTGAACATAAACAGCATCAGCAGTCCGCCCACGATGAAATTTTCTTTTCGCCAATTTGCCATAACAAGGGTCCGGACTTAACCCAGAACGCACCTTCGAAATTCCCATTAATTAATTATTTTCCCTCAACATTTATCACTTTATCAAAAAGTCGAGATGCGCGAACCGGATAAACCTACAACCGCACAATGAAATCACATCAACGTCACGAGCAGAAGCCAACTTTTAACCACAACTTAATCCCGAAGAAAGCCCCACACGACCCAGGCCTATCTGAAAATATTATCTGGCGGCGTCAATACGTACTACCACTTTAAAAACTGCTATAACTTTAAATGTACGTATCGGGGCTTTTACCATAAAAAAGTTTAAATTATGAAATTGAACGCCAATGAATATATTTCATATTAAATTCGGATTTTCTCGAAAAACTTCGATGAAAACTCGGTAAAAGCGCCTCAATTCTGTGCACCTAATACCGCGTCAATAAATCGTGTTATACGTGGCCGTAATGTAGATTTACGGAGTGTATGTGTGTGATCCTGTCCGATCTGTATTTATGGCTTATCAAACCCGTTTAAAATACGTTAGGCTTCGCCGAAAACGATACCTGTAACATACGATCGCGTCATTTATATCTAACGTCGCCATCAAAGCGCCCTAAATCATACCTACACATTGCTCAATTTTAAACGCTTTCTGAACCCGCCATTCATTAAAAGCTTCGTTACACGTTCTGCGGACACGAAAGCTCTAATTTGGATGCCGCATCACTCAGACCCCGATTGGAGATGATTAATATCGAGGAAGATTGCTAATTAATTTTTTGCACATTATTTCACCACACAATGTTTGCTTTCAAAGCTCGGAAACCAGTCATGCTGAAGGATGTCGAAGCAGGCCAAAGTTTAATTGAAAGCCACATCAAAACCTACAAGGTCGGCTAGTTCCATTATTCTTCAAGATACACCCCGGTCGTTATTACTACCTAAAACTTTAAGTGTCAAACATTTATACAGATGTTTTATCGAAGAACATAAAATTCGAGTAGCGTGTAAAGTTAATGGTCACTCTTGCGCGAAATATCCGATATTAAATTCGGTTGTCGACGACTGAAGCCTGCACGATATACTCTTTGATAAAAAAGTTCATCCACTTGCTGACTTTTCGATTTTAAATTAATTAAAAGGTATTGATAAAATCTAAAACATGAAGTTATATTTGCTTTTAGAAAGAAAAGTACTGATCCAAGAATTTACTATTTTAAACATGATTTAAGTTTCTTGTTCTGAAAAAACGGCTACGTATATTAAGAAAAGAGGTAAAATATAAGTCCCGCCCACCCGCCCTATTTCAATTGTGATGATTTTTTTTTATTCGTCGTGAGCCACGAGGGCGGAGCTTAACTGCAAAAATGCTTATTTCTCGTAGAGAAATAAAAATCATGTTTTTGAGTATCGTGTTATTCAAACAATACTATGTATATTAAGAAAAAATAGCCAAATATTAAGCTCCACCCATACCTGCCCTGATCTAAATAGTGATGAAGTTTTCATACGTTGGTAGACCTAGGGGCGGAGCCTAATTGCAAAATCCATATTTCCTTACAACAATTTACCATTTAAAAGTGTTTTAAGTTTCTAAGAATTAAAAAATATATCACAATTGAGATCGGATGGGTGGGCGGGGTTTATATTTTGCCTTTTTTACTATATTATTCAGTATCCAAAATACAAGGGATTCTTTATATTCTTTCAAACTTATTCAAGATCTAAAACAATAGGCATTCCTGCGACTCTTTCAGACATATTAAAGATCAAAACACCCGAAAATTCCTGATATTCTTTCAAACTTATCCATGTCCCAAAACACCAGGGATTCCTGAGATTCTTTCAAATTCATTTAATATCCAAAATACTAAAGATTTTTTTAATGCTTTCAAATTTATTCAAGATCCGAATCAGCAGGAATTTCGGAGATTTTTTTTAAAGCTTATTCAAGAACAAAACATCAGGGATTCCTTGGATTCTTTCAGACTTATTCAAGGACAAAACCCCAGGGATTTCTGAGATTATTTCAGACTTATCCATAATCCAAAACACCAGGGATTCCTGAGATTCTTTCAAACTCATTCAATATCCAAATTACCAGGGATTTTGTAGATTTTTTCAAATTTACTCAAGATCCGAAACATCAGGGATTCCTGGGATTCTTTCAGACATATATTCAAAATCAAAACCCCAGTGATTCCTGAGATTCTTTCAAACGTATTCATTATCCAAAATACCAGGGATTCTCTAGATTCTTTCAAACTTATTCAAGATCTAAAACACCAGGCATTCCTGCGACTCTTTCAGACGTATTAAAGATCAAAACACCCGAAAATTCCTGATATTTTTTCAAACTTATCCATGTCCCAAAACACCAGGGATTCCTGAGATTCTTTCCAATTCATTTAATATCCAAAATACTAAAGATTTTTTAATTATTTCAAATTTATTCAATATCCAAATCAGCAGGAATTTCGGAGATTTTTTTCAAGCTTATTCAAGAACAAAACATCAGGGATTCCTTGAATTCTTTCAGACTTATTCAAGGTCAAAACCCCAGGAATTTCTGAGATTATTTCAGACTTATCCATAATCCAAAACACCAGGGATTCCTGAGATTCTTTCTAACTCATTCAATATCCAAATTACCAGGGATTTTGTAGATTTTTTCAAATTTACTCAAGATCCAAAACATCAGTGATTCCTGGGATTCTTTCAGACATATATTCAAAATCAAAACCCCTGTGATTCCTGAGATTCTTTCAAACGTATTCATTATCCAAAATACCAGGGATTCGCTAGATTTTTTCAAACTTTCTCAAGATCCAAAACATCAGGGATTCCTGGGATTCTTTCAGATATATTCAAGAGCAAAACCCCAGGGATATCTGAGATTCTTTCAAACTCATCCACTATCCAAAATACCAGGGATTCTTTATATTCTTTCAAACTTATTCAAGATCCAAAACACCAGGCATTCCTGCGACTCTTTCAGACATATTAAAGATCAAAACACCCGAAAACTCCTGACATTCTTTCAAACTTATCCATGACCCAAAACACCAGGGATTCCTGAGATTCGTTCAAATTCATTCAATATCCAAAATACCAAGGATTCTTTAAATTTTTTCAAACTTATTCAAAATTAAAATCAGCAGGAATTTCGGAGATTCTTTCAAGCTTATTCAAGAACAAAACATCAGGGATTCCTTGGATTCTTTCAGACTTATTCAAGATCAAAACCCCAGGAATTTCTGAGATTCTTTCAGACTTATCCATAATCCAAAACACCAGGGATTCCTGAGATTCTTTCAAACTCATTTACCATCCAAAATACCAGGGATTCTCTAGATTTTTTCAAACTTTCTCAAGATCCAAAACATCAGGGATTCATGAGGTTTTTACAAACTTATTCAAGATCAAAACTCCAGGGATTTCAGAGATTCTTTCAAGCTTATTCAAGATCGAAACATCAGGGATTCCTGGGATTCTTTCAGACATATTCAAGAGCAAAACCCCAGGGATATCTGAGATTCTTTCAAACTCATTCACTATCCAAAATACCAGGGATTCTTTATATTCTTTCAAACTTATTCAAGATCCAAAACACCAGGCATTCCTGCGACTCTTTCAGACATATTAAAGATAAAAAAACCCGAAAATTCCTGCCATTCTTTCAAACTTATACATGACCCAAAACACCAGGGATTCCTGAGATTCGTTCAAATTCATTCAATATCCAAAATACCAAGGATTCTTTAAATTTTTTCAAACTTATTCAAAATTAAAATCAGCAGGAATTTCGGAGATTCTTTCAAGCTTACTCAAGAACAAAACATCAGGGATTCCTTGGATTCTTTCAGACTTATTCAAGATCAAAACCCCAGGAATTTCTGAGATTCTTTCAGACTTATCCATAATCCAAAACACCAGGGATTCCTGAGATTCTTTCAAACTCATTTACTATCCAAAATACCAGGGATTCTCTAGATTTTTTCAAACTTACTCAAGATCCAAAACATCAGGGATTCATGAGGTTCTTACAAACTTATTCAAGATCAAAACTCCAGGGATTTCAGAGATTCTTTCAAGCTTATTCGAGATCAAAACATCAGGGATTCCTGGGATTCTTTCGGACATATTCAAAAGCAAAACCCCAGGGATTCCTGAGATTCTTTCAAACTCATTCGCTTTCCAAAATACCAGGGATTCTTTATATTCTTTCAAGCTTATTCAAGATCCAAAACACCAGGCATTCCTGCGATTCTTTCAGACATATTAAAGATCAAAACACCCGAAAATTCCTGATATTCTTTCAAACTTATCCATGACCCGAAACACCAGGGATTCCTGAGATTCTTTCAAATTCATTTAAAATCCAAAATACCAAGGATTCTTTAAATTCTTTCAAACTTATTCAAGGTCCAAATCAGCAGGAATTTCGGAGATTCTTTCAAGCTTATTCAAGAACAAAACGTCAGGGATTCCTTGGATTCTTTCATACTTATTCAAGATCAAAACCCCAGGGATTTCTGAGATTCTTTCAGACTTATCCATAATACAAGACACTAGGGATTCCAGAGATTTTTCAAACTCATTCAGTATCCAAAATATCAGGGATTCTTTAGATTCTTTCAAACTTACTCAAGATCCAAAACATCAGAGATTCCTGGGATTCTTTCTGACATATTCAAGATCAAAACTCCAGTGATTCCTGAGATTCTTTCAAACTCATTCACTATCCAAAATACCAGGGATTCTCTAGATTTTTTCAAACTTATTCAAGATCCAAAACATCAGGGATTCATGAGGTTCTTACAAGCTTATTCAAGATCAAAACTCCAGGGATTTCAGAGATTCTTTCAAACTTATTCAAGATCAAAACAATACGCATTCCTGAGATTTTTGTTTTAATATGTGTAGATTTCTTTTGACAACATGAAACTTAAAACATGTTGAAGATGCCTCCGCCCTGTATTTGAAAAATCCATATTTCCTTGCAAAAAGTACCATTTTAACCTTGACTTAAGTTTCTCCACAAATAATGCTTCTCTGAAAATTTATAAAATTCGATTTTGCGCAATTTTATTTTTTCATGATAACTTGCATAGAGTAAAAACAGTCTAGAAGGTATTAGTCACTGTGTAACAGAAAAAAAGAAGGTTTTATCTTCTTAAAAAAAGACAGTTGGGAGTCCCCAGAAGATTTAATAAGTGTTTAAAAAAAAGTCGCTTTTAATTTTGATTAATCATGTTTTATAAATTTCGGAATATTTTTTTCATCAGGAAGGCTGCTGAATGAAAAATTCTTGCCTCTTTTTGGATTGTTTGTCAATAAAAATCGGGACAGACAACAGTCAGATGGACACGGGAGACCCATTTTTTGTAGTCTTGGGGTCATGACACATCGCGAAAATATGAAACAATACAGTCGCCCGATGGCCCCGATTACAATACTTCTTTAGCTCCGCTCGGAAGTAAAAATGTTTTACACAGTGTGCAGTCGGCGTAAAAGCTCGTCTTATTGATGATAAAGAGTGGTAGCCTCGGCTAACAAAAAATTGTTTTTCCGGCCAGAGCTCTAAAACATTTTAGCGTCCCTCGGGATTCGGTATACAAAGCAATGAAGACGTATTTCCCCGCTATAATAAGCGTATGACCGAGACATGTAAAGAATGCAAAGCAACTTTGCCCCTATCCATTTATCACTATAGACTCCCATCCCCGAATAAGAAAGCCGTGTACAAAACCGCAAGTAATGCGGTCGTTAAATAAACGATAGGCCTTTTTCAAAATAACAAGCCTACGCCAGCATTACTTTTATACACTGATATTAATCAAATATTGTGAATGGGCAAGATTTCTCCTTCTTATAAATTATTCTTTTATAATAAAAACCCACTTAGTCATCGTGCTTCTAAAACGATGTTGTATTATTGTTACTATAGGGAGTCGGGAAATTGATAATATCTCTCTTTTCTTCGTGGTGGGCGCTCTTATTCGAGACAATTAACGAATCGTTCGGAGAACCCCTCCGCTGTGTTCATAAATTTTTTCGCGGAGGGTTATAAATCAGTTTCTTTGTGGTTAAAGTGAGCTCGTTGATGGTTTATTGCTTAATAAGGTGGTGTTAAATTCACGCGCAAATGGTTCGAGAAATTTCTGCTAAACATTGCCACAATGCTAAATTATTAAAATCGTTATTATTATTAGCGTCCAAATTTTCTTTCAATTTATTTATAGATTTAAGAATATTATGCAATCAGTGAATGAACGGTTTTTAAAGAAGACAACCACTTAGCCATATTCGCTATTACACGCTTATTTATTATGCATCAACTATTAAACGTTTCGCCTTGCTTTAATGGAAACGGAAGCCACTGGATTTCAAGCTTTTGCGTTTAAATCGGATTGTGGGCTTTATTTCGCAATAAATTGTTACAGTATTTATGCCATTACACTCCCGTTTTAGAAAATCGATGATAAACGCTCTGCTTCCAAACACTTGAAAAAGCACGGTGGCGTTTTTTCGTTTTTGTCTTTTGTTTGTAACGGACGAAAGCGATGAGGTTTGCCAGCCGAATAGGAGAGTTTAAACGAATTCACATAGTTAATGGACTCAAAAATGTATAGCTACATAATATTGTGGTGGATTTTTATTTCCAGAGTGGAAGAAAAAAAATCGAATTTTTACGACAAAATTTGGAATTTAACTTTGAAAGTTAAAACGAATGTTGCAAAAAAATGTATGACATCATGTCAAATTTTGCAAAATAAGCAAAAGTGCTAGTATTTGGTAAGACTGATTTTTTTAAAAAAACAGAGGACGGGTGGGCGGGGCTAGTACCTACTTCGTATGATATGACTGAGTTGAAAAATGACATGCCTTCTAAAAAAATAAAGGGCGGGGGATGAGGGTAGTACTTGCTAAGATAAAACTGAATTTGGTAAATAATACACTCTCTAAGAATATAGAGGGTGGGTGGGCGGGGCTAGTACTTGTCAAGATAAGACTTAATTTGGCAAATGATATACCCTGTAAAAAAAACAGAGGGCGGGTGGGCGGGGCTAGTACTTGTCAAGATAAGACTGATTTTGGCAAATGATATACCCTCAAGAAAATAGAGGGAGGGTGGGCGGGGCTAGTTCTTGCTAATATAAAAAAAATATAAAAAAGTTCGATGTCGTAGACAAAAAAAAATGTCAAAACACATGTATAGGATGTCATTTTAGTATTTTTTTACTGGTACGACTTATGTATTATATTATTTGTATAAATATATAAAGTTTATCATAAATCATTTTTTTTTTGTTTTCAAAGTAACGATATTAAGGTTGCCAATCAACTCTCTTAAGATCTCAACTCAGAGAACTCATTTTAAAATATATTTATTATATTGAAAACTGCCAATTAAGTAAAAATAGTTACTTAAATATTAAATAAATTTATTAAACAGTAACAAAAAGAAAGATATCGTCGGCGTAATTTTCAAATTGCACAACTCCAAACTGACTCGATAAATATTTTCCCTCATAAATAATATGCAATATTTTATTAAAAAAGCTAATGCAAAGGTATTGGCAGTTATTGTTAAGAATTTTGGTCAATTGATAACCGGTAAAGCTCACATTCTGAATAAAACATAAGACATAAATTTATTTATTAATTATCCTATGTCAGAAAAAAAAATCAAATACTTCCATAACATGAAATACAAAGAAAATTATTTATTAATTATTATTTTAAATGGAGAAGTTTAACCTAAAAGAAATGATAATCCTTTTCCAAAATGCTTTTGAATTGTTGCAGGTGACAAAATAATTTTTTAGGTGACAGAAATAAATATTTTTTTTTCTAAGTCAGATTTAAACATTGATGTATGGTTGATGCATTTTGATTTTCACACTCGAAAATATCAAAATTTCAATTTTGGAAAATTGGAAAATTATTGTGTCAATGAACTTTGCTTTTTGCGGTCAAGCTATAGTTTTTTTTTTGGGAATTTTAACCAACCCAAAAATTCCTTTAACATCCGTAAACCTGGAGATAGACGCTGTACCCGCCATTTCCGGGTCAAAAGACCTTAGTTGGCGACCTTAAATTGAGTTCAACCAACTATTATTTTTTACTTCCTGAGCGTAATCTAAGGAAGTATCACTATAACTATCGAGTTCATCGAACGAAAGACCACTTTTATATTTTATTGACGTTTCATGACCCCTATAAGAGGAAAAAGTAGGTCTCAAATTTATTTGTATTTTTTAAAAAATGTGAAATCTTCTCGGGGGTCCCAACTGTATATTTAAAAATGTAAAACTTTCTCGAGGGCGTCAAATGTCTTTTCTTAAATCTGTAAAACTTTCTCGGGCGTTCCAACTGTCTTTTTTAAAAATGTAAAACCTTCTCGGGGGCCCCAAATGTCTTTTTTTTAATGTAAACCTTTTTCGGGGGCCCCAACTATATATTTTTTTTTTATTGTGAAACCTTCTCGAGCGATCCAACGATCTTTTTTAAGAGTGTAAAACCTTCTCAGTGGCCCCAAATGTCTTTTTTTTTAATGTGAAACCTTCTCGGGGGTTCCAACTGTCTTTTGTTTTAATATAAATATGTATATTAAAACATATTATATATATATTTTTTTAAGAATGTGAAACCTTCTCGGGGGTCCCAAATGATTTTTGTTTTTAATGTAAAACCTTCTCAGGGTTCCCATCTGACTTTTAAAAATGTAAAACCTTCTAGGCGGCCCCAAATGTCATTTTTTAATGTTAAACTTTCTCGGGGGTCCCAAATGTCTTTCAAAAAAATGTGAAACTTTCTCGGGGGCCCCAAATGTCATTCTTTTAATGTGAAACCTTCTCGGGGGTCTCAAATGATTTTTGTTTTTAATGTTAAACCTTCTCAGGGTTCCCATACGACTTTTTTAAAAATGTAAAACCTTCTCGGGGGCCCCAAATGTAATATTTTTAATGTGAAACCTTATCGGGGGTACCAACTCTCTTTTAAAAAAATGTGAAACCTTCTTGGGGTCCCAAATGTCATTTTTTTAATGTGAAACCTTCTCCGGGGTCCCAAATGATTTTTGTTTATAATGCAAAACCTTCTCAGGGTTCCCATCTGACTTTTTAAAAATGTAAAACCTTCTCGGGGCCCCCAAATGTCATTTTTTTAATGTGAAACCTTTTCGGGGGTTTCAACTGTCTTTTAAAAAAATGTGAAACCTTCTCGGGGACCCCAAATGTCATTTGTTTAATGTAAAACCTTCTCGGGGGTCCCAAATGATTTTTGTTTTTAATGTAAAACCTTCTCAGGGTTCCCATCTGACTTTTATAAAAATGTAAAACCTTCTCAGAGGCCCCAAATGTAATTTTTTTAATGTGAAACCTTCTTGGGGGTCCCAACTGTCTTTTAAAAAAATGTAAAACCTTCTTGGGAGCCCCAAATGTAATTTTTTTAACGTGAAACCTTTTCAGGGGTCCCAAATGATTTTTGTTTTTAATGTAAAACCTTCTCAGGGTTCCCATCTGACTTTTATAAAAATGTAAAACCTTCTCAGAGGCCCCAAATGTAATTTTTTTAATGTGAAACCTTCTTGGGGGTCCCAACTGTCTTTTAAAAAAATGCAAAACCTTATCGGGGGCCCCAAATGTTATTTTTTTAATGTGAAACCTTCTCGGGGGTCCCAACTGTCTTTTAAAAAAATGTAGAACCTTCTTGGGGGCCCCAAATGTCATTTTTTTAATGTGAAACCTTCTCGGGGGTCCCAACTGTCTTTTAAAAAAATGTGAAACCTTCTCGGGGACCCCAAATGTCATTTGTTTAATGTGAAAACTTCTCGGGGGTCCAAATGATTTTTGTTTTTATTGTAAAACCTTCTCTGGGTTCCCGTCTGACTTTTAAAAAAATGTAAAACCTTCTCGGGGGCTCCAAATGTAATTTTTTTAATGTGAAACCTTCTCGGGCTCCCAAATAATTTTTGTTTTTAATGTAAAACCTTCTCAGGGTTCCCATCTGACTTTTTTTAAAACGTAAAACCTTTTCGGGGGCCCCAAATGTCATTTTTTTAATGTGAAACCTTCTCGGGGTCCCAAATGTCATTTTTTATGTGAAACCTTCTCAGGGGTCCCAAATGATTTTTGTTTTTAATCTAAAACCTTTTCGGGGGCCCCAAATGTCATTTTTTTAATGTGAAACCTTCTCGGGGTCCCAAATGTCATTTTTTTATGTGAAACCTTCTCAGGGGTCCCAAATGATTTTTGTTTTTAATCTAAAACCTTCTCGGGGGTCCCAAATGTCATTTTTTTAATGTGGAACCTTCTCGGAGATCCCAACTGTCTTTTAAAAAAATGTGAAAACATCTGGGTGTCCCAAATGTCATTTTTTTTAATGTGAAACCTTCTCGGGGGTCCCAAATGATTTTTGTTTTTAATGTAAAACCTTCTCAGGGTTCCCATCTGACTTTTTTAAAAATGTAAAACCTTCTCAGAGGCCCCAAATGTAATTTTTTTAATGTGAAACCTTCTTGGGGGTCCCAACTGTCTTTTAAAAAAATGCAAAACCTTATCGGGGGCCCCAAATGTTATTTTTTTAATGTGAAACCTTCTCGGGGGTCCCAAATGATTTTTGTTTTTAATGTAAAACCTTCTCAGGGTTCCCATCTGACTTTTTTAAAAATGTAAAACCTTCTCGGGGACCCCAAATGTCATGTTTTTAATGTGAAACCTTCTAGGGGGTCCCAACTGTCTTTTAAAAAAATATGAAACCTTCCCGGGGCCCCAAATGTCATTTTTTTAATGTAAAACCTTCTCGGGAGTCCCAAATGATTTTTGTTTTTAATGTAAAACCTTCTCAGGGTTGCCATCTGATTTTTTTTAAATGTAAAACCTTCTTGGGGGCCCCAAGTGTCTTTTTTTTAAGAATATGAAATCTTCTCGGAGCTCCCAGCTGTCTTTTTTTAAGAAGATGAAACCTATTTTTTTCTATTACATTGTGACTAGTACTGTTATTTTGACTCCAGAGCGGTTATCACGAAAAAGTAAAAGTCCGCAAAATCAAAATTTATAATTTTTCAGAGAAGCAGTATTTGTTGGACTGTGCTTCACAAGCCAGGAAAGTCCTGTTGAAATACCTGTCAAGCTTTTTTTTTTCAAACCATTGTCGTAAATAAATGCAGATTTTGTCTCTTTGTCATTCGCCTCGAAAACACGCACAGCAATAAGACCTCATGAATATTTATTTAGCGAGTGGATTCCAAGTTTGAAAATTCATTACGAAAAGTCTATAACTAATCCGGAAGAGTTCAATATCTGCCATTAATCACGATGTTCGGCTCCCGAGCCGGATGAGGGAATCTGTGATCTGATAAGTGATACAGAATAATGAACAGGGAACGCTGCATCCAACTGATGTGTGGATCAGGTTGGCAGCTTTTCATCTTGTAATCTGAGAAGAGAGTAATTATTTTCCCATTAGCCGACTTAATATAGTCCTCGGAGGGATTTCATTTTCCTTATTATAACTCTAATACGCGTATAGTTTCTGTGTAGTCGTACTCGCTTGTCTGCTCCAATTTCGCAGGTACGGGTATTAACAGAACCAGACACAGAACAGGAGTAATACACAAGTCGCACAAATGACGCATTTTTATCACCGCGGGCGAACTTCGCCCTTAACGTTATTAATGGCGCGCACACGTCACAGACATCAAAAAAATAAACTTTGTCCATTACGAATTTTAAGATGACAGTTTTGTCGTTATCTCAAAATCGCGAGTCAAGTGTTTCGCTTGTTAAGCTCCATTCATTAGGGGCCTACTTGACATTCTTTTCTTTTTTCGCACTTGTTTATATCGAGTTTCCTATATAGCACTCGCTAGATAATTTAATCCAAAGTGCAAAACTTTGCTACACAAGTTGTAGCAGATCTTTTAAGGAAGTCTCCAAACTTGTCATGCAGAATTTCGAACTTATTTCATCGAGGAAACCTGACGAAGGAAACTAATCATTACGGGATGACCTTTCCACAAATTTTCAACCGAAACAGACTCATTATTTTATTCGCGGAGTTGTCTTTCGATATGAATAATAGCTGCCCAGGAATAAGGTCACTTTTTGGTTACACATGCCGCAGATTCTTAGCATCCAACACCTACCCATCACGAAAGATGAATTAATCGAATGATGGATAGCAGAGACTATCAATCAAAATGTGAAAAATTAATATGAAGTGTTGTTTTTGTTTGTCATGGCAATGTTTTAGGAGCTATTGGATCAGGATTTCATTTTTCTTGACTTATGGATAAAAAGTTGTATGTTGGTAGATATAAATGAGACTTAGCTCCATATTTTCAAAATAAATACTAATTTCTAATTGAAATTTCTTATCGAACCACGTCTCCACACATGCGTCCGCAGAATTGATGACTAGAGAGCGGATTTATAAGCACAAAAAAATTAAGAATAAGCGCTTAAATAAGCACAACATTTTCAATAAAAAAGTTTTATTTTAAACAAAAAAGCATTAAAAACATAATCATATTACAAATCAAAGAACACTTCTTGGAACTTTGGATAAAATATTATTACAATAATCCTAGACTTTATATTTTACACACAGTATTTCAGTTTTCTTTAAAACAATTTATGATTGTAATATGTTCCAAGTTGTCCACTGTAAAATTTTTTCGCCGATCATTTAAAATGTGTTTAAAATTGGAGAATGTGCGTTCAACATCCACACTCGTTGTTGGCGCAAATTTGAATTTTGCAATTAATGTTGAATCTAACTCCAAATTTTCCACCTTCTGGCCTTGTAAAACACGAGCAACGTCGGAAAGAACACCGAAACCTGCATTTTTATTTAACACTTCGTCAAGTTTTTGAGATACTCTAGTACCAATATCACCCCTTACTGCGTTTGCTTGTTGTTTAAATTCTTTCACTAAGTTTATGGCATCTACCAACAACATGTTGGGTTTTTCTAACTTTTCTATTACCTCACATACGAATCGATAATTGCTTTTTAGAAAAGCTAGATCTTGTCGCAATTCTTTGTTTTCCAAAATATTTATGCAATCTTTAATCGATTGAGAAGAATCTTCGCTAAACTACGTAACTACTTCCTCAAATTCTTTGATATATTTGTCATAATAAAATGTGGCCTGTAACCATGTTCCCCACCTCGTTATAATCGGCTCTGGGGCAATGGTATGTTTGGAAATTTTTTCTTAAAATGTTGCACTCTTAGTGGGGCTTTAACAAAAATCTTTTTACCATTTGCCACTAATTTATTAACAGTAGGAAACTGCAAACGTATTCCTTCAGCCACTCTGTTTAAACCGTGTTCAATGCAAGTAGAGTGAATTAAATTGGGGTACAATATTTTTAGATTATTCCCTGCTTTCAACATATAACGAGCTGCATCCGAGATCATCAATAAAATTTTATTGGCAAAAATAGTGACGTAAGATTGTCATTTACAAATCTGGTAATCGTATTGCCATTTGTTTTATCTAACATTTTCAAACTTACTACATACCCTCGACTAGGGAAATTTTCATTTAAGATTCCAACAATTAAACTTGCCACGTATCTTCCACAATTATCGGTTGTTTCATCGACAGCGAACCATAAATAATTATCTCCAATGCCATGTTTAATTTCGTTGTAAACTTGCTGAAACACTGGGCCTACATAATTTTTTCGGAGAGTACTTTCAACCGGAATATGTCGATTGCAGTGTTTTTCAAGGAATTCTTGAAGAGGACTTTTCCCCAATTTTTTTAAAGGTATATTGGACTGGATCATCATTTTACATAAATCGAAATTAAACTGAAACTGCTCATCTTTTGTGGAAGTAGATGCAACAGATTCATGTATGGTCTGCTGTTTAATTTTAGAAACTTCAAACATTTTCTTCCTTTTTACATGAATAGTCGTTCTGACATGTTGCGTCACGTTATATTTTTTATCACTTTGAATCTAAAACAACGTACATATACAGGATTAACAAAGGAAAATAGATAAAAAAAAAATTAGTGGGCTTACGGTTTTCACACAAGCTCTGCAGAATAGTTTGTTGTTTTCTAATTTTAATTCTGGAAAATCCCTTATCCACTCATCCGGCGTCGATTTTACTTTCGGCATTGTTTTAAAATATTAGTAATATTACCAAAAAGAACTCAACATGTAACAAGGGAAAACCACGTATAACACACGACGTCTACGACAGATGCGATAGACTGATGGTTGTAAAATAAACGGTTCATTTACTTAAAAGTGTCCAATAGAAAAATTCTAAGGTAGGTAGTTGGGTACAATAATCCTTTTTTCTAGAAAATCTTCAACGGTCTTGTCGCAAAATGTCGAAAAAGAACATCTGGTTAAAAGCTTTAATTCATTATCAACGGAAGTAAGGATTTAAAGTTATAAAGTCTATGGAGTATTTTTCCAATCCTATAATAAAATTTTATTACCCAAACGACCGGAACCTATTCACAGAAAGGGTCTTGAGTAAGAGTACTTCAATGGTCAAGTCCAGGTAAAATGCATACGATACGATACGGCTAACTAACAAGTATTTGTCATCCCGACAAGCCCGGCATTTGAACAAAATATGCATTAAAACTCATATTCGTCGAAAAAAGCATTAAATAAGCATATAAGTTTTAATATGCATAAAATTGAAAAAAAAAAGCAAAAAAATGTGTCAAATGATTCCAAATTGTATCATAGTTACAGATATAAAAAAGTTTTGAAGTGCTTACATTTTTCACAAAAAGCATTAAACTTCGAAATCCGCTCTCTAGTAATGAACATCAAATAGATCATTCCCCTACTGTTGCGCGACAAGTTAAACACGAACTGTGTCTATCATAACATGTTTTAGTACGGAAAATGTAAAAATTTACTAGCCCCGCCCACCCACCCTCACTTTTCTTACAGGAAATGTGATTTGCCAAAATCGATCGTAATTTAGAAGGTACTGACCACGCCCACCCACCCTCTCTTTTCTTATAGGATATGTCATTTGCCAAAATCAGACTTATCTTAGCCCTGTAAGAAAATAAAGGAGGGTGGGCCAAGATAAGACTGATTTTGGAAATAATATAAATTTTTGGTTTTTAAGTTTACGATTTTTAATTTTATTGGTGAAATCAAGTCGTACAAACGCTCCTTATAAATTATCATCACATAATTAAACAGTATTTAAACATAGTTAATATTATTTATAATGTTTAAATATGATTAACATTAACATATCATAATTAAACCGAAACGCGTTTTCCTACAAGCCCGAAATTATTTAAAACAAATCAATTTG
Source organism: Zophobas atratus (assembly GCA_022388445.1). Lineage (NCBI taxonomy): Eukaryota > Metazoa > Arthropoda > Insecta > Coleoptera > Tenebrionidae > Zophobas > Zophobas atratus. The sequence continues at coordinate 6,021,636 of CM039449.1, forward strand.
TTTAAACATTGTAGTGAAAAACAGAATAGTTAGAATGGGATATAAAAATTTAACTGTAGATGGCAGAAATTTTGAATGGAATGAAGAAAAGGGCAGACTCAAGAAGGTAGAAAATGTTTAGTAAAGAGCCTAAAGAAAAGGAAGAAAAGGAGTAAAAATGGAAGGAAACAAGGCAAAGGAATAAAGGATGCAGATAAGGAAATCGGAAAAAGTGAAACTGGTACAAAATTAGGAGAAAAAGGGTGAAGGTATTGCTTTGGAATGTCCAAGGGCTGCGAAAAAAGGAAAGGGAGGAAATGCAAATTGCCAGAATCTGGAATCCAAGTAACGTTTCTTTGGTAATGAACATCGAATAGATCATTCCACTACGGTTACGTGACAAGTTAAATACGAACTGTGTCTATCATAACAAATTTTAATAGGGAAAATGTAAAAATTTACTAGCCCCGCCCACCGACCCTCACTTTTCTCACAGGAAATGTGATTTGCCAAAATTGATCGTAATTTAGAAGGTACTAACCCCGCGCACCCACCCTCTCTTTTCTTAGAGGATATATCATTTGCCAAAATTAGTCTTATCTTAGCCCTGTAAGAAAATAAAGGAAGGTGGGCGGGGCCATAACTTGCCAAGATAAGACCGATTTTGCCAAATGATATAAATTTTTGGTTTTCAAGTTTACGATTTTTAATTTTATTAGTGAAATCATATCGTACAAACGCTGCTTATAAATTATCATCACATAATTAAATAATACCTAAACATAGTTAATATTATTTACAATGTTTAAATATGATTAACATTAATATATCATAATTAAACCGAAACGCGTTTTCCTACAAGCCCGAAATTATTAAAAACAAATCAATTTGTTTAAAAATTGTAATGAAAAACAAAATGGTTAGAATGGGATATAAAAATTAACTGTAGACGGCAGAAATTTTGAATGGAATGAAGAAAAGGGCAGACTCAAGAAGGTAGAAAATTTTTAGTAAAGAGCCAAAAGAAAAGGAAGAAAAGGAGGAAAAATGGAAGGAAACAAGGCAAAGGAATAAAGGATGCAGATAAGGAAATCGGAAAAAGGGAAACTGGTCAAAAATTAGGAGAAAAAGGGCTGCGAAAAAAGGAAAGGGAGGAAATGCAAATTGCCAGAATCTGGAATCAAAGTAACGTTTCATTGATTGGTAATGAACATCGAACAGATCATTCCACTACGGTTACGTGACAAGTTAAACACGAACTATGTTTATCATAAAAAGTTTTAATAGGGAAAACGTAAAAATTTACTAGCCCCGCCCACCCACCCTCACTTTTCTTAAAGGAAATGTGATTTGCAAAAATCGATCGTATTTTAGAAGATACTAAACCCACCCACCCACCCTCTCTTTTCTTAGAGGATATGTCATCTGCCAAAATCAGTCTTATCTTAGCCCTGTAAGAAAATAAAGGGGGTGGGCGGGGCCACAACTTGCCAAGATAAGACCGATTTTGCCAAATGATATAAATTTTTGGTTTTTAAGTTTACGATTTTTAATTTTATTAGTGAAATCAAATCGTACAAACGCTGTTTATAAATTATCATCACATAATTAAAATAATACTTAAACATAGTTAATATTATTTACAATGTTTAAATATGATTAACATTAATATATCATAATTTAACCGAAACGCGTTTTCGTACAAGCCCGAAATTATGAAAAACAAATCAATTTGTTTAAACATTGTAATGAAAAACAAAATGGTTAGAATGGGATATAAAAATTTAACTGTAGACGGCAGAAATTTTGAATGGAATGAAGAAGAGGGCAGACTCAAGAAGGTAGAAAATTTTTAGTAAAGAGCCAAAAGATAAGGAGAAAAGGAGGAAAAATGGAAGGAAACAAGGCAAAGGAATAAAGGATGCAGATAAGGAAATCGGAAAAAGGGAAACTGGTCCAAAATTAGGAGAAAAAGGGGTGAAGGTATTGCTTTGGAATGTCCAAGGGTGCGAAAAAGGAAGGGAGGAAATGCAAATTGCCAGAATCTGGAATCAAAGTAACGTTTCATTGGTAATGAACATCAAACAGATCATTCCACTACGGTTACGTGACAAGTTAAACACGAACTATGTTTATCATAACAAGTTTTAATAGGGAAAACGTAAAAATTTACTAGCCCCGCCCACCCACCCTCACTTTTCTTAAAGGAAATGTGATTTGCAAGAATCGATCGTATTTTAGAAGGTACTAACCCCACCCACCCACCCTCTCTTTTCTTACAGGATATGTCATCTGCCAAAATCAGTCTTAACTTAGCCCTGTAAGAAAATAAAGGGGGGTGGGCGGGGCCACAACTTGGCAAGATACGACCGATTTTGCCAAATGATATAAATTTTTGGTTTTTAAGTTCACTATTTTTAATTTTATTAGTGAAATCAAGTCGTACAAACGCTGCTTATAAATTATCATCACATAATTAAACAGTATTTAAACATAGCTAATATTATTTATAATGTTTAAATATGATTAACATTAATATATCATAATTAAACCGAAACGCGTTTTCCTGCAAGCCCGAAATTATTAAAAACAAATCAATTTGTTTAAACATTGTAATGAAAAACAAAATGGTTAGAATGGGATATAAAAATTTAACTGTAGACGGCAGAAATTTTGAATGGAATGAAGAAGAGGGCAGACTCAAGAAGGTAGAAAATTTTTAGTAAAGAGCCAAAAGAAAAGGAAGAAAAGGAGGAAAAATGGAAGGAACAAGGCAAAGGAATGAAGGATGCAGATAAGGAAATCGGAAAAAGGGAAACTGGTACAAGATTAGGAGAAAAAGGGGTGGAAAGGGAGGAAATGCAAATTGCCAGAATCTGGAATCAAAGTAACGTTTCATTGGTAATGAACATCGAACAGATCATTCCCCTACGGTTACGTGACAAGTTAAACACGAACTGTGTCTATCATAACAGGTTTTAAAAGGGAAAATCTAAAAATTTACTAGCCCCGCCCACCACCCTCACTTTTCTTAAAGGAAATGTGATTTGCCAAAATCGATCGTATTTTAGAAGGTACTCCCCCACCCACCCACCCTCTCTTTTCTTACAGGATATGTCATCTGCCAAAATCAGTCTTAACTTAGCCCTGTAAGAAAATAAGGGGGGGTGGGCGGGGCCACAACTTGGCAAGATACGACCGATTTTGCCAAATGATATAAATTTTTGGTTTTTTAAGTTTACGATTTTTAATTTTATTAGTGAAATCAAGTCGTACAAACGCTGCTTATAAATTATCATCATATAATTAAATAATACTTAAACATAGTTAATATTATTTACAATGTTTAAATATGATTAACTTTAATATATCATAATTAAACCGAAACGCGTTTTCCTACAGCCCGAAATTATTAAAAACAATCAATTTGTTTAAACATTGTAATGAAAAAAAAAACGGTTAGAATGGATATAAAAAGTTAACTGTAACGGCAGAAATGTTTGAATGAATGAAGAAGAGGCAGACTCAAGAAGGTAGAAAATTTTAGTAAAGGAGCCAAAAGATAAGGAGAAGAAAGGAGCGAAATAATGGAAGGACACAAGGCAAGGAATAAAGAGCAGATAAGGAACGAGAAAAAGGAGAAAGCGGAATAAAAGGAAGTCTGGGAGCAAAAATTGGGAGAAAAAGGGGTGAAGGTACTGCTTTGGAATGTCCAAGGGTTTCGAAAAAAGGAAAAGGAGTTCTGGAACTACTTGGGAAAATTTGATGTGGTGGGGCTAGTAGAAACATGGGTACAACGGGAAAACTGGGAGAAATTTGAAGGGAGCGACAAAGTATAAGAAAAAGGGGAGAGCAAGCGGGGGAATAGTATTGGGAATTCGAAAAGAAATGTAAGAAAGGTAAATCATAATAAAAACGGACTAATATAGAAACTAATACAGCTGGATAACAATCTATGGGAAATAATAACCGTTTATGGCAAGAAAATGGAGGAAACCAAGATAAACATATTGTACTACGACAGATGCGATAGACTGATGGTTGTGAAATAAACGGTTCATTTACCTAAAAGTTTCCATTAGAAAAATTTTAAGTAGATAGTTGGGTACAATAATCCTTTTCTCTAGAAAATCTTCAACGGTCTTGCCGCAAAATGCCGAAAAAGAACATCTGGTTAAAACTTTAATCCATTATCAACGGAAGTAAGGATTTAAAATCTTAAAATCAATGGAGTATGTTTTCAATCCTATAATAAAATTTTATTACCCAAACGACCGGAACCTATTCACAGAAAGGGTCTTGAGTAAGTGTACTTCAATGGTCAAGTCCAGGTAAAATGCATACGAGACGATACGCCTAACTAACAAGTATTTGTCATCCCACAAGCCGGCATTTGAACAAAATATGCATTAAAACTCATATTGTCGAAAAAAGCATTAAATAAGCATATAACTTTTAATATGCTTAAAATTGAAAAAAAAGCAAATAAGCATAAAAAAATGTGTCAAATGACTCCAAATTGTACATAGTTACAGATATAAAAAAGTTTTGAAGTGCTTACATTTTTCACAAAAAGCATTAAACCTAGAAATTACGCACTTGTTCAAGACCCAGCACTCGCAAACTGCTTAAATTAGCAAATGACTCTAACGAATCAGCACGCCGCCGGAAATTTCCGCATTCAAATCACGAATACTTAAAATTCCACCTCGGTCCTCATCGTTCCAAAAGCGATTAGTGACAATCAAATATGTAACTTTATTTATAACCGACTATACTCCGGGGAATATAATCGAATCGGGCATTTATAGACATCAGGGATCGGATTCGGTGGCAGATAGTTTTCATATCAGCATTATTCTAATGGGAATAGGGGTGCGGTAAGTCGTTTGATGTTGAAAGCTCACTTATAAAGTGTCGAGGCAGCGTCGGAGAACCGCTTCTGTCAGACATCACTAGCTTAAAGTACGAACGTGTCCGTAATATAAAACTGGTACCTGTTCGACTGGAAGCCCGAAAACATCTTGCGCTGTCGCGCCGAGGACGCGTGTTAAGGGTTTAGGAATAAATACGAGCAACTCGGAGGAGTTCAAATAGAATTCGTAGTAAGAGGTTAACTGGATCTTTTTGCAGGAGCCGCGATAGCGTCAAGTCGGATTGCATTTTTACAGCCTATTGATTGCCTGGGAGGAGTTTACTTTTGGTAAAATTTACTTATCGGATCGGCTTGAAGCCACTTGAGCTTCAATTCCTTACGAAATTATTTCAGCTGGTTTGTAATCAAAAATAAAATCGTGATATATCTGCACATTCTGTGTCAAAAAAGGGAAACAACAAACCCGTTACAAATGGATAAGTTTGCAATGCTCCACAATGCTTTCAATATCGCTGCGGTAAATCAGGGCTTGACAGAGTACTAAATCATAAACCCGTCTCATATATCAACGACACATTAGATTATAATATCTAGCTGTGCACCATACTAAAAACCCTTTTTTTTTTTTAATTGATACTGTACCACCGATAACTGTAACAGAATACTTTATTGTTTGCGTTCGAATAATTCAGCTCTCATTAGAAACCAACATCAAAGCAAACAAGCGGCCCTAATTCGGAACTTCTAGGTTGTTTGCTCGATACTCAAAATTCTTTTTATTTGGTTGTTAGTGAGCTGAAGTAAACACAAAGGTTTTTTATTAAATAGTTGTCCGAGAGTCTCATCGCATAACCATCTCTAATATGTCTTCCTCGAACCTGCTTCAGTTTTAATGAAAAACAAATACACACTCTCGTATACGATATTGCAAAGCAAACCTCCATACCCTTATAAAAGGGAGCCCGGTACTTGGCGCAACAATGGAATTTGCATGTTTCATGTGTATTTTACTCGACAGATTCAAACTCCAGTGGCGCACCGAAGAGGATTTTAGGAAAATCGTTACGGCAAAGTTGCTTTTTTCTGCCTATTTTGTTCTAAAATCTGAATTTTGTATACAGCTTTGAACTTTCTTTTCGAGTTTTATTCCTGTATCACCCCAAAGTCAGATTGTTTTTAAAGGATAAGTTAAGGGAATGGACGAAAAACAAAGACGTTTTTCATATAGGAAACGGCAAATTGTTCTGTAAAATTGTAAGTATAATTATTAAAGTAAAAATTTAAATAAGTAGGAAAACTAGCTGTGAAATTAATTCCAATCGTCACAATTGAGACAGGGTGGGTGGGTGGGGCTTATAATTAGACTTTTTTTTCTTCTTAATGTACATACTCTTAATAACAAAAGACTGAAAACATGGTCAAAATGGTAAATTTCGAGAAATAACCATTTGGCAGTTAAGTTGCACCCCTCAACTCACGACGAATAAGAAAAATTCATCACAATTGAAATGGGGTGGGTGGGTGGGGCTTATAATTGGATTTTTTTTTCTTCTTAATATACATACTCTTCACAACAAAAAACTGAAAACATGGTTAAAATGGTAAATTTCGAGAAATAACCATTTGGCAGTTAATTTCCACCCCTCGGCTCACGACGAATAAGAAAATTCATCACAATTGAGATGGGGTGGGTGGTGGGGTTTGTGTTTTGCCTCCTTTTTTTCTTATTTGTACGTAGTTTTTTATTCACGAGAAGAAGCTGAAAATTTGTTTCAAATGGTAAATTTGTAGGGATTCTCAATTGAGCCGGTAAATCACACCAGTGACAATACAGCAATATTAAATCTGAATTAAAAGGAAACCCGCATTAGTGGCAATAATTCACTAAAATACTAGCACCTCTGCAATCGATACAGAAGAAAAATCAAGGAGACATAGAGGTGGAGGAGCTCAAGAAGATGATCAGCGAACTTGCGACACAAATCAGAGATGATATGAGAGAAAGTAATAAACAATTATTGAAGGAATGGAATAGTTAGCTTAAAAAGGAGTTTAAAACAATAAGACGAGAATTAAAGCAAACAAGAGATCAACTAAAGGGGCAAAATCAAGAAATTAGAGAAAAGATTGAAGAATGGAAGCGAGCTAATACGGAAAATGTAAAAATTTACTAGCCCCGCCCACCCACCCTTACTTTTCTTAAAGGAAAAATGATTTGCCAAAATCGATCGTATTTTAGAAGATACTAAACCCGCCCACCCACCCTCTCTTTTCTTAGCGGATATGTCATCTGCCAAAATCAGTCTTATCTTAGCCCTCTAAGAAAATAAAGGGCAGGTGGATGGGGCCACAACTTGCCAATATAAGACCCATTTTGCCAAATGATATACATTTTTGGTTTTAAGTTCATGATTTTTAATTTTATTAGTGAAATCAAATCATACAAACGCTGCTTATAAATTATCATCACATAACTAAATAATACTTAAACATAGTTAATATTATTTATAACGTTTAAATATGATTAACATTAATATATCATAATTAAACCGAAACGCGTTTTCCTACAAGCCCGAAATTATTAAAAACAAATCAGTTTGTTTAAACATTGTAACGAAAAACAAAATGGTTAGAATGGGATATAAAAAGTTAACTGTAGATGGCAGAAATTTTGAATGGCATGAAGAAGAGGGCAGGCTCAAGAAGGTAGAAAATTTTTAGTAAAGAGCCAAAAGAAAAGGAAGAAAAAGAGAAAAAATGGTAGGAAACGAGGCAAAGGAATAAAGGATGCAGATAGGGAAATCGGAAAAAGGGAAGCTGGTAGAAAACTAGGAGAAAAAGGGGTGAAGGTACTATTTTGGAATGTTCAAGGGTTGCGAAAAAAGGAAAAGGAGTTCTGGGACTACGTAGGAAAATTTGATGTGGTAGAGACATGGGTACAAAGAGAAAACTGGGAGAATTTGAAGAGACACTACCACAAGAATATGTGTGGGAGCGTCAAGGGGCGACAAAGGAAAAGAAAAAGGGGAGAGCAAGCGGGGAATTAGTAATGGGAGTTCGAAAAAAAAAATGGGATGGGAAATTTTGAATGGAAACAACGAAGAAGATGATGACGGAGAGTGGACCTATGTAGGGGCTAGGGGAGAATCAATTATAGACTACGGGATTGTCAACGAAGATGCGTGGGAAGAAATAGAAAGTTTCAAAGTGGGGGAAAGGGTAGAATCAGACCACGTGCCACTAGAAATAAAAATCAAAGGAAAAGAGCAAGAGTACGAAAAACAAGAGAGAAGAAACGAAAGAAAAGAAAAAGAAAAAAGAACATGGGATGAAGAGGGAATTCAAAGATACAGAAGTAGACTAGAACAAAAAAAATCTTCCGAAAACTTGACGAAAAGAAATTTTAAAAAACTGGTGAAATACAAAAAAAGAGAAAACGCACTAAAAGAAATAGAGAAAAAAGGGGCAACAATAAATAATTCGAAAAAACAAAAAAGTTAACAAAAAGTGTTTCAAAAAACGCCAAAGGAAGTAACAAAAAAAGAGGGGACAAAAAACGGCAAAAACAACAAAAAATAAGGCTGGTAAAAATCGACAAAAAAATATTTAAAAAAAGAGGAAGTGACCAAAAAGGGATTAAAAACATAATTTGAAAAAAAACAACAAAAAAAGGTAAAACGAGACCAAAAATATGGCGACTAAAAAGGTAAAAAAGCGACAAAAAAAATGCGACAAAAAAGCAAAAATAAATTTAAAAACGCCCAAAAAATCAACAACAATTGCCAAGAATCCAATAAAAAACAAAAAACAACGAAAAACACGGCGACAAAGAAATGAAAAAAAAGACCAAAAAGTAGAGTAGAAATTGGGTAACAGAAAAGCCACAAAAAAGCAACAAAAAAGACAAAAAATGAAGATATCAAAAGCAAAAGAAAAACCTAGGAAAAAAAAACGCAACACAAAAAAACCGTCGAAAAATCTACAAAACGATCATAGACACTAAGACCTATTAAAAATATGACAAAAAAAAAACAAAAAACCGGCAAAAATGACAAGACGCAAAAAAATAATTAAAAAATGGAGGAAATGAGAAAAAAGCGATTAAAAACAATTGAAAACAAAAAAGCGACAAAAAAGGAAACAAAAGGAAGTGATAAAAAGAGCGACCAGAAATAGGCAACAAAAATGGCAAAATAAAAAGGCAATTAAAAAGATGAAAAGAAAAGTTAATAGAAAGCGACCAACAAAAATTTAGAAAAGGGCAAGAATTGAAAAAAGAGACAAACAACAAAAAAGTTACAAAAAATTGATAAAATACATGACCAAAAAAGGCGAAAACACACTAAAAGAAAACGACAAAAAGGGGCGACAATAAATAATTTGATAGAAAAGCCTATAAAAATGCAAAAAATGAACAAAAAGTGACTCAAAAAATGCCAAAAAAAAAACAAAAAAAAACGGACCAAAAAAATCCGAAAAAACGACAAAAAAACAAAAAACAAGACGAGAAAAATCCACAAAAAAAGCAAAAAAAGTTAAAAAAAGGAAGTGACCAGAAAGTAATTAAAAAAAATTATCAAAAAAAAGTTTAAAAAAAGATCAAAAATGAGGCGATAAAAACGGTAAATAAAAAAGTATATCAAAAATCTAACAAAAAACAAAAAACAACAACGAAAAACAAAGCTACAAACAATTGAAAAAAAGACCAAAAAAGTAGAGTAGAAACAAAAATGCAACAAAAGAAAGTGACCAAAAAGCCACCAAAAAAAGACTAAAAATTAACAGTAAAAAAGGCGACACAAAAAGAAAAGACATCAAAAAACGACGAAAAATGAAGATATGAAAAGCAAGAGAAAAACCTAGGAAAAAAACACAAAACAAAAAAAAGTCGAAAAATCGACAAAAAGATCATAAAAATCTGAAAATATGACAAAAAAAAAGCCACAAAAATGACAACAAAACGCAAAAAAATGTAAAAAAAAACAGGAAATGAGAAAAAACAATTAAAAACAATAAAAAAAAACAAAAAAAGCGACAAAAAAGGCAACAAAAGAAAGTGATAAATAAAGCGACAACAAATAGGCAACAAGAATGGCAAAAGAAAAAGCTATAAAAAAGATGAAGGGAAAGGTTAATCGAAAGCGACCAACAAAAAATTAGAAAAGGGCAAGAATGGAAAAAAAAAGACAAAAAATAAAAAAAAAATCCGCCGAAAAATTGACGGAGAGAGATTTTAAAAAACGAAAAAGGAAGTTACAAAAATTGACGAAATCCATGACCAAAAAAAAGGCAAAAACGCACTAAAAGAAATCGACAAAAAGGGGCGACAATAAATAATTTGATAGAAAAGCCTATAAAAAATGTAAAACATTGACAAATATTGATTCCAAAAAAGGCAAAAAAATTAACAAAAAAGCCTGACCAAAAAAATCCGACAAAAAACACCAAAAAATAAAGCGAGAAAAATCCACGAAAATTAAAAAAAAACACGAAAAAAAGTTAAAATCACACCAAAAATGAGGCGACAAAAAGGTAAATAAAAAATGCCAATAATGCAACAAAAACCAAAAAAAAACGACTAAAAACAAGGCGCCAAAGAATTGAAAAAAAGACTAAAAACGTATAGTAGAAACAGGGCAGAAGACATAGAAGCTATGATAGCAGAACTGATCAACTTAATTGTAGAAGCTACGGAAAAAAGAAAGATATGCATATGGCAAGGGAGGAATAATGGATGGAACGGAGAATGTAGTGAGTTGAAGAGAAAATCAAGGGAAAAATTAAGAAAATGGAAGAATAACAGGGGAAGGAAATAAGAGTACTTAAAAGCAAGAGAGAATTATAGAACAAAATGGGAAGAAAGTAAATGAAAAAAACGAGAAGAAGAAGAGAAGACAATAAAGTTCCTGAAAACAGAAGAAGAAGTATGGAGATATATAAACAAGGAAGTAATAGTACTACTACTACCTCCTCGGGTCTTTTTTTTAAGAAGTTGAAACCTTTTTTTTCTATTACACTGCGACTAATACTTTTTATATTGTTTTTATTCCATAAAGGTTACAGCAAAATCAAATGTAATAGTTTTTCAGACTGTACTTCAGGAATGAGCGAACTAAATTTCGACTAATTTTTTACAATAAAAATAGGAAAAAAACTGGAAAACGGTATGAAATATTTGCTGAAAGGTGCAGGTAGAGAAAATCTTTTAATTTCCAGCGAGATTAATTTTAAAGCGTCGAAAGTCTTGAGCTAATCCCCGTATTAGCGTCGAATGCCAACATAACATTATTAATTATTTGTAAGGTTTATCTATGTGTCCGCACTAAGCTATTAATACTAGAACGGATAATGGGATTACGTTATAAGAGCAGAATTACCTACGACGCGTCTATTTTTGTAAAAGCGCGCAAAACAGCAACTTTTTGACATGCCCGCCACACAATTTCAATAACATAATCAGCTTAACCTCCCATTGTTATTAAAAACGACGTCCCACTAATTGCGTATTTACAAATCGCATTAGACCGCCCCTTGAGCATCTTTTCCCTTTTTGCGAAAAATTTATACACACGGCTGCCAAAGTGGAGATTGAAAGTGTAGTCTTACGCCGGATTAGGTTTAGGTCCATTGTAAGAGTGTAAATCTCTCTCTATAATATATCGTTGTAGCTTTTAGTTCCGTGCTCGGTCTTCCAGATAATCTAATAATTAACTGTGTAAGATGATAGATAGAACACGATGGCAAAAGCAACAAAGCGACGAGCGGGCAATCTAATTACATAGTACGTCGGTTAAACGACAAGAAAACGAAAGACGTCGACTCGTTGCTAGTATGATTATCCTCTAGGACATATCATTATGAGCCTGCCAGTGGCGGCGCAAACTCAACAGACTCCCGAAGGGGTGCTTGAACGTCCCAGACGCGCAAAAAATCGTGTTACATGCATCGTCAACGGACGGACATACGGAAACGGGACACCAATAGCCTCCAACAAAACAGCGGATTTTAGGCTAAAAAATTATTATTGTTATCTACTCTTCCTGGTCTCTAATCTACTTATACTTGTTCCGGAATGAAACGTTATTATTAGAGAGCGGATTTCTAGGTTTAATGCTTTTTGTGAAAAATGTAAGCACTTCAAAACTTTTTTGTACGACCATTGCTTTTTGGATCATTTACCGTATAGGTTTCCATAGCAGTAAGTTCAGTTTACGGGTTGCTACGACTAACAACTAAGAGGCGAACGGTAAGTAAATTACTTTATCTACAACTGCTTTATAAAGGCCTTATTACACAACTCATTCGGCACTGTTTGAGTTGAGTAATAAACCCTCTTATTCCACTAGTGGTGTAATAGAAAGATTACACCACTAGTGGTGTAATGAAGGTCTCCACTTCTTAGTTGAATTTTATTAACATGTAAATTACAACAAATTACATTGATTAATTCTTAACTTATTTGCTATACACGTCGATAATACATTTCTTACAATTACTGATATTAATACCAGATGAAATGAAATTATTTGTATCTTTGTCCATAATGCTTAGGTTTTGTTAACAAAATGTTTGTTACAGCTCCAGTATTTAAGATTTCTCTTCTAACAATGCTTGAATCTCGGTTGTAGCTACTGGCCGTACTTGTTCTGGCTCCAGGATCACCTCCAAGAATATCAGAAGCGGTCTTTTTCTTGTTTTCAATCGAAGTGTCGATATAACCTTCAGTACCTTCACATACAGCCCAAAGGCTGCTGCATTTATAACTTTTCGACAAATCTTCAAAAAATGGCAACAGCACCTTCTATCTTGCTTCATGATTTATTTTCTTGGATGCACACCAGTCAGTGAACCGTTTTTCGTATTTAGTTTTTGATTTATCAGGGAACAATGAAGACACTAGGTTTGTAGCAGCTTCTTCTGTTTCGAAAGGCAAGCTTTCTGCTTCAGAATCACTCATTTCTCGATTGAACAACATTTTTTTTCTAAAAACTGACGCGTTGTTTACAACAAATTTGAGCGGTTGTCATAACACTGCAAAAATTCTCTTGATTCTTGATTTTTAATTAATAAAAAAATTTAATCGGCTTTTTTTCTTTTTCATTTTTGGGCAGTTGTAGATAAAGTTTTGTATTTCATACGTGGGCTAGAGCATATTACAGCAACTCGTGTGATTACAGATGACTCGGTCTAACGACCTCGTCTTCTGCAATCTTCACACTCGTAGTGCTGTAATAATGGCTCTATCCCACTAATAAGATAAATAACTATTATCTACTTTCATTATGTAATGTGCCAGATTACAGGTTTGTCTTTGATATTGTAATGGTAGTTTTTACCGCACTAAGTGCGGTAAAGGAACAATTACCGCACTAGTGCGGTAAAGAGTGACTTTTAGAAAAGAAAGTTTCAAAACCATTTATTAACATAAATTACACAGTTTGAAGCATTTATAAAGACGCTGTTCCCATGTTGAAGCTGGGCTTCTCCACCGTGACCTAATTTGTTGAACCCACAGTAACTGAAGAACCCGTTATTTTCGTAGCAATTATTTTCTTATTTTCGACAGATGTTTCAACATATCCTTCTGCCATGCTATCCGACTTCCAGCCTCTATGACCAAGCAACATGTTAATTATTCCCTGAAAATTTCCTCTCGGTATAGCAAATTCTACATAATTTTAGTTTTTGAATTCAGTAAGGTGATCTTGATAAATTCTTTTTCGGCTCTAACGTCTCGTGTCGTAAAATTTGTGATCTCCTCGTGTCGACAAGCACCAAACACTCCGACTATCAAAACAACCTGAAACTATATAAATTTGAGATTGTTTTTTATCAATATGGGTTGCAATTTACCTTCAAAAATAAGAAATCCTTATCATTCATTTTCTTAAGAAATTGATTTATCTCTTCTTTGGGACAAATAAACGATTTTCTGGGTCGGGAACCTTCTGATTTCCGAGAAGAAAGCCACAACCTGATGATATTCAGAAATCAACATTCTTCGTAATCAACACCAAGGTTCGCAACATGGAATATCGGCACCATAAGGAGGATGGTTTTAACTTCTCTGCTTGTTCAGCAAAATAGGAATGCATCACCTTGTTCAGAAACGTCACCAATTTTCTTAACTTCCATTCATTCATCAAAATATTTGTACGCTATCTCGTAACGTTCTTTAGATTTACCAGGAACTAACGTATCGATGGCAGATTGAGTAGCCACTTCAATATCGGAAGGCAAATTATCCTCTGAATCACTAATTTTTGCACATAAATTGCTTTCACTGAACGCTTGTGAAAAACGTAAACAAATCAGTAACTACGGTTACTAATTTAGCCGCCTTATTTTTTCTCCATAAACACAATTTAAAAAATTATAAAAATATCTGTGTTAATTTTTATGAAAATTATTGAAAGTAGATAAAACGTTGTACAATATTTGTATCGTAATGTTTCTTTACGATCCTTGATGGATTATCCAACTCGCCTTCGGCTCGTTGGACAATTTTTCCATCGCGTATCGTAAAATTCCACATTACGATACACATCGTAAATATCTACACTATTCAGCTGAACGGTAAGTAATCATGCATTCAAGATTTTTTTTATTTTAAATTCCATGCGTGTTCGACTTCGACATTTTCGCTTTCCGAATCAGTCATGATTGATATTTTAAGCAAATAAATCACTCACTAATAGTCGCGGAAAGAAAATTAACTCGAAATCAAGCCAGATCAAATCTAAATCGACAGCGGTCAAAATGGAAACTGATTTTTAAAATTGTTGTTTATATTAATCGAAACCATAGTAACAAATTTTAAATTAAAAAACGACCTTGTTGATGTTTGATATAAATTCTTTCAATTTATGAATTTGATAAAAAGACGCAAATCTTTTGATGGTCGTACAAAAAATAGTATAAGCATCACGAACGTTAAAGGGGTTTACTCGTCTCAGACAAATTGGAGACGTCGCTTCGCTCCGTCTCCAAACTTTTGCCTTCGCCCAGTAAACACCCCTTGCCGTTCTTAATACTTAATATACTATTTTATTACTGTAACTATGATACAATTTGGAGTCATTTGACACATTTTTTTTTATGCTTATTTGCTTTTTTTTCAATGTTATGCATATTAAAACTTATATACTTATTTAATGCTTTTTTCGACGAATATGAGTTTTAATGCATATTTTGTTCAAATGCCGGCCTTGTCGGGATGACAAATACTTGTTAGTTAGGCGTATCGGATCGTATGCTTGCTCTCCCCTTTTTCTTTACCTTTGTCGCCCCTTGACACTCCCACACATATTCCTGTGGTAGTGTCTCTTCAAATTTCTCCCAGTTTTCTCTTTGTACCATGTCTCTACTAGCCCCACCACATCAAATTTTCTCACGTAGTCCCAGAAATCCCTTTTCTTTTTTCGCAACCTTGGACATTCCAAAGCAGTACTTTCACTCCTTTTTCTCCCAATTTTGTACCAAATTCCCTTTTTTCGTTTTCCTTATCTGCATCCTTTATTCCTTTGCCTTATTTCCTTCCATTTTTCCTCCTTGTCTTCCTTTTCTTTTGGCTCTTTACTAAAAATTTTGTACCTTCTTGAGTCTGCCTTCTTCATCATTCCACTCAAAATTTCTGCGGTCTACAGTTAACTTTTTATATCCCATTCTAACCATTTTGTTTTTCGTTACAATGTTTAAACAAATTGATTTGTTTTTAATAATTTCGGGCTTGTACGAAAACGCGTTTCAGTTTGATTATGATACATTAATGTTAATCATATTTAAACATTATAAATAATATTGACTATGTTTAAGTATTATTTAATTATGTGATGATAATTTATAAGCAGCGTTTGTACGATTTGATTTCATTAATAAAATTAAAAATCGTAAACTTAAAAACCAAAAAAATTTATATCATTTGGCAAAATCGGTCTTATCTTGGCAAGTTGTGGCCCCGCCCACCCCCCTTTATTTTCTTACAGGGCCAAGATAAGACTGATTTTGGCAGATGACATATCCTCTAAGAAAAGAGAGGGTGGGTGGGCGGGTTTAGTATATTCTAAAATACGATCGATTTTTGCAAATCACATTTCCTTTAAGAAAAGTGAGGGCGGGTGGGCGGGGCTAGTAAAGTCTTACATTTTCCTTATTAAAACTTGTTATGATAGACACAGTTCGTGTTTAACTTGTCACGTAACCGTAGTAGAATGATCTGTTCGATGTTCATTACCAATGAAACGTTACTTTGATTCCAGATTCTGGCAATTTGCATTTCCTTCCTTTCCTTTTTTCGCAGCCCTTGGACATTCCAAAGCAATACCTTCACCCTTTTTTCCAATTTTGTACCAGCTTCCCTTTTTCCGATTTCCTTATCTGCATCCTTTATTCCTTTGCCTTGTGTCCTTCCATTTTTCCTCCTTTTCTTCCTTATCTTTTGGCACTTTACTAAAAATTTTCTACCTTCTTGAGTCTGCCCTCTTTTTCATTCCATTCAAAATTTCTGCCGTCTACAGTTAACTTTTTATATCCCATTCTAACCATTTTGTTTTTCATTACAATGTTTAAACAAATTGATTTGTTTTTAATAATTTCGGGCTTGTAGGAAAACGCGTTTCGGTTTAATTATGATACATTAATGTTAATCATATTTAAACATTATAAATAATATTAACTATCTTTAAGTATTATTTAATTATGTGATGATAATATATAAGCAGCGTTTGTACGATTTGATTTCACTAATAAAATTAAAAATCGTAAACTTAAAAACCAAAAATTTATATCATTTGGCAAAATCGGTCTTATCTTGGCAAGTTGTGGCCCCGCCCACCCCCCTTTATTTTCTTACAGGGCTAAGATAAGACTGATTTTGGCAGATGGCATATCCGCTAAGAAAAGAGAGGGTGGGTGGGCGGGTTTAGTATCTTCTAAAATACGATCGATTTTGGCAAATCACATTTCCTTTAAGAAAAGTGAGGGGTGGGTGAGCGGGGCTAGTAAATTTTTACATTTTCCCTATTAAAACTTGTTATGATAGACACAGTTCGTGTTTAACTTGTCACGTAACCGTAGTGGAATGATCTGTTCGATGTTCATTACCAATGAAACGTTACTTTGATTCCAGCTTCTGGCAATTTGCATTTCCTTCCTTTCCTATTTTCGCAAACCTTGGACATTCCAAAGCAGTATCTTCACCCTTTTTTCTCCTAATTTTGTACCAGCTTCCCTTTTTCCGATTTCCTTGTCTGCATCCTTTATTCCTTTGCCTTGTTTCCTTCCATTTTTCCTCCTTTTCTTCCTTTTCTTTTGGCTCTTTGCTAAATTTTTCTACCTTCTTGGGTCTGCCCTCTTCTTCATTCCATTCAAAATTTCTGCCGTCTACAGTTAAATTTTTATATCCCATTCTAACTATTCTGTTTTTCGTTACAATGTTTAAACAAATTGATTTGTTTTAAAATAATTTCGTGCTTGCAGGAAAACGCGTTTCGGTTTTATTATGATACATTAATGTTAATCATATTTAAACATTGTAAATAATATTAACTATGTTTAAGTATTATTTAATTATCTGATGATAATTTATAAGCAGCATTTGTACGATTTGATTTCACTAATAAAATTAAAAATCGTAAACTTAAAAACCAAAAATCTATATCATTGGCAAAATCGGTCTTATCTTGTCAAGTTTCCCCCCCCCCCCCCCACCCACCCGCCCTTTATTTTCTTAGAGGGCTAAGATAAGACTGATTTTGGCAAATGACATATCCTCTAAGAAAAGAGAGGGTGGGTGGGCGGGGCTAGTACCTGCTAAGATAAGATCGATATTGGCAAATCACATTTCCTTTAAGAAAAGTTAGGGTGGGTGGGCGGGGCTAGTAAATTTTTACATTTTCCGTACTAAAACAGGTTATGATAGACACAGTTCGTGTTTAACTTGTCGCGCAACCGTAGGGGAATGATCTGTTTGATGTTCATTACTAGAGAGCGGATTTCTAGGTTTAATGCTTTTTGTGAAAAATGTAAGCACTTCAAAACTTTTTTATATCTGTAACTATGATACAATTTGGAGTCATTTGACACATTTTTTTATGCTTATTTGCTTTTTTTTCAATTTTATGCATATTAAAACTTATATGCTTATTTAATGCTTTTTTCGACGAATATGAGTTTTAATGCATATTTTGTTCAAATGCCGGCCCTTGTCGGGATGACACATACTTGTTAGTTAGGCGTATCGTATCGTATGCATTTTACCTGGACTTGACCATTGAAGTACACTTACTCAAGACCCTTTCTGTGAATAGGTTCCGGTCGTTTGGGTAATAAAATTTTATTATAGGATTGGAAAAATACTCCATAGATTTTATGACTTTAAATCCTTACTTCCGTTGATAATGAATTAAAGCTTTTAACCAGATGTTCTTTTTCGGCATTTTGCGGCAAGACCGTTGAAGATTTTCTAGAAAAAACGATTATTGTACCCAACTACCTACCTTAAAATTTTTCTAATGAAAACTTTTAAGTAAATGAACCGTTTATTTCACAACCATCGGGTCTATCGCATCTGTCGTAGTACAGTGTTATACGTGGTTCTCCCTTGTCACGTGTTGAGTTCTTTTTGGTAATATTACTAATATTTTAAAAGAATGCCGAAAGTAAAATCGACGCCGGATGAGTGGATAAGGGATTTTCCAGAATTAAAATTAGAAAACAACAAAATATTCTGCAGAGCTTGTGTGAAAACCGTAAGCCCACTAATTTTTTTTATCTATTTTCCTTTGTTAATCCTGTATATGTACGTTGTTTTAGATTCAAAGTGATAAAAAATATAACGTGACGCAACATGTCAGAACGACTGTAGAAAGGAAGAAAATGTTTGAAAACAGCAGACCATACATGAATCTGTTGCATCTACTTCCACAAAAGATGAGCAGTTTCAGTTTAATTCGATTTATGTAAAATGATGATCCAGTCCAATATACCTTTAAAAAATTGGAGAAAGGCCCTCTTCAAGATTCCTTGAAAACATGCAATCGACTATTCCGTTGAAAGTACTCTCCGAAAAATTATGTAGCCAGTGTTTCAGCAAGTTTACAACGAAATTAAACATCGCATTGTAGATAATTATTTATGGTTCTCTGTCGATGAAACAACCGATAGTTGTGGAAGATACGTGGCAGGTTTAATTGTTGGAATCTTAAATGAAAATTTCCCTAGTCGAGGGTATGTAGTAAGTTTGAAAATGTTAGATAAAACAAATGGCAATACGATTACCAGATTTGTAAATGACAGTCTTACGTCACTATTTTTGCCAAATAAAATTTTATTGATGATCTCGGATGCAGCTCGTTATATGTTGAAAGCAGGGAATAATCTAAAAATATTGTACCCCAATTTAATTCACTCTACTTGCATTGCCCACGGTTTAAACAGAGTGGCTGAAGGAATACGTTTGCAGTTTCCTACTGTTAATAAATTAGTGGCAAATGGTAAAAAGGTTTTTGTTAAAGCCCCACTAAGGTGCAACATTTTAAGGAAAAATTTCCAAACATACCATTGCCCCCAGAGCCGATTATAACGAGGTGGGGAACATGGTTACACGCCACATTTTATTATGACAAATATATCAAAGAATTTGAGGAAGTAGTTACGGAGTTTAGCGAAGATTCTTCTCAATCAATTAAAGATTGCATAAATATTTTGGAAAACAAAGATTTGCGACAAGATCTAGCTTTTCTAAGAAGCAATTATCAATTCGTATGTGAGGTAATAGAAAAGTTAAAAAAACCCAACATGTTGTTGGTAGATGCCATAAACTTAGTGAAAGAATTTAAACAACAAGCAAACGCAGTAAGGGTGATATTTGCTACTAGAGTATCTCAAAAACTTGACGAAGTGTTAAATAAAAATGCAGGTTTCGGTGTTCTTTCCGACGTTGCTCGTGTTTTACAAGGCCAGAAGGTGGAAAATTTGGAGTTAGATTCAACATTAGTTGCAAAATTCAAATTTGCGCCAACAACGAGTGTGGATGTTGAAGGCACATTCTCCAATTTTAAAAGGATTATGTGTAATAATATTTTATCCAAAGTTCTAAGAAGTGTTCTTTGATTTGTAATATGATTATGTTTTTAATGTCTTTTTTGCTTAAATTATCAAACTTTTTTAATGAAAGTGTTATGCTTATTTAATGCTTTTTTGCTTAAAATAAAACTTTTTCATTGAAAATGTTGTGCTTATTTAAGCGCTTATTCCTAATTTTTTTGTGCTTATAAATCCGCTCTCTAGTTATTATACCTTACAAATTTTTTGCGAAAAAACTGAAAGTGGATTCGTACACTACAATTATATTTGCCATTCACGAATATAATAAGTATCTAAGAACCGAACAAATAACAAGTCGCTGAAATTTTTGTTCTTTCGGAATTGAAAAACTGTATTTTTCGTTATAAAGTAAAAAAATAATGAGTCGGATAATGATCTGTGTGGAATGAACACAGTAGTTTTAGAACTTATAATGAAAGCCAGTTTAATGCGATGGCCGTATTAAAAATAACTATATCAAAAAGTTATAATTAGATTAAGCTTAAAAAGCGCTTTTAATGTATCACGTGAAACATGATAAATCTAGTATAAATTTCCTATTTCTATTTTATTCTAATATTCACTCTACATCGCCGGATTCATATCAAAGACCTGTTTTTTTTATCAAACGGGCAAGTTTTCCCTCGAGATTCTTGTAAATTCTGCGAAAAAGCACAACTTCCTCTTCCTTAACTAAGCATTAATAGCAAAAGCGTATTACAGGATCAACAGGATACTTTGTCGTCTTGGACGTAATTGCTCCTTTTGGTATTTATTTATGTTGATTTAGCCCAGCGTAATTTTCCGCAAACGACCTAGAACGATGGTTTTATTCTTGCGCCGGTCTTCAGGCTACAAAATGAGGGGATATGATCCATCCATAATTCATGTCGCTAAACATTAAAGTTGTAGATGACGACAGTGTAGGGAAAACAGGATGTAACTCATGTTAATATTGATAGTACGGATGAGTTAATGCTGTCGAACAGTGCATAACGATGTTTTGGGCTCGTACAAGTTTCCTTAACTTTGTTACTAAATCCGACACTGCAAGTGCACCGCCAACTCCGCGTAAACCGAACTTCCGTCCACAATTAAGAGCTAGGAAAAAGTTGCGATTATTCGAGAAATATTTAGCACTCAAACTAATAGCACACGGCAAAAAGTGAAGAAGCTACAATCAGTAAGATTGATTCATCCCGGAACGGGTTTTTCCGAAACCTTTATTTTTGCTGTCCGGCTTTAATTTTCTTTTTGAAAATACTAATGGATTGGAGGAAGGGCAAGAAATCGCTTTCGCACTTTATTTGGCGGGATAAAGGGATAGTTTAAGCACGGCGACTCTCAAACGTCAGCTTAATTCATAGTAGAATTTCAATTAAGTTGGAAATTTATGCGGTTCGCAGAACTTTGCAGTTACAATTTGCCAAGTTAGGTATGCAGTGGTTAGTACGTATCCAGGAGAGAGCTTTTGAGCCAAGATTTAATTCTTCAGATTAATCGCAACGTCGATTTCGGGGATTTCTTCACAGCTTGTTAAGCCTCTAACGGGGCGTGGATGCCAAAGGACGCAGCAACGACTGAACAAAGTACGCAAATACTGTATAAAATGTTTGCTTACGTTAAAACCGACACCTCATGCGGTTGTAACGAATTGAAGACGGCGGCAATTGCGATTTACAAAATAACAAACTGCTTCCGGGAGTTTCGCTTCAGCTGGGAAACGGTGTAGCTTTCTCATAAAAACAAATTTAAAACACATATTAACAAAAATATCAACAGACGCGAGATGTAACAGAAGTTTTCGAGGGAGATGATCTCGCAACGGCTGTACTTTATAGCCCTGTCATCGCGCAACTCGACCCAAACGTTCAGACTTTCTGAATAAATTAAAGGAAAATCTGAATTTACATGAAAAATGATACAATTTTCGATGCTGACGCGTCGCTTTGCGACGACCACGGGCCTTTGTTGGGTTAAAATAATTTATTAATTTTTAGAGGGACTGATGGGCTGCGGTCTTATTTAGCGACTGAGTTTACGGAATAATCTGGTGCTAAGATAGTCGTCGGATTATTGTTTTCGTCCGGGTAATTACGTTCGTGTTGTACAAAAAAGAGGCGCCAATGCTTTTGGAAAGATAAGAATTTGTGGGGTAATTTTATGTAATGTTATTATGGAAATTGGGATCCATTGTTGGTGGCACTGGCGATATTAAATTTTCTGGCTATCTATAATAACGTAAAGTTCGTACCATATGTTTCGAACTAAAAGCGTATTATATGACGTGTATTTTTCACTAAAAATTAATACAAAATTCACGTATTTTGTATTATTCATATATTTTTTTTTAAATCCATTATTGAAATCAGTATGTCTCTACAGATCTCAGAGTTGCTATGTCTAACAATACGCATTAAGTTTTTATAAAAACATGTAAAACAAATGTGATGGATTATCGAGAAAGTTTTTCCGGAAACTCGACTTTGTTTAACGAAAACGGGCAAAATTTTGTCTGAATATATATCATTCATTAAAATATAAAAAGTCGAGCTTGGAAACCGAACGGATTAGCTAACATTTACTTATCTGACGCAATATTTCTGGCTCGTTAACTTCTTTATTAATGAAAAGTTTCTGCTTTGAGCGGCTAGAGTTCTCTAAAGGAAGTACTGAGTTTTACTGTTTCATATATTGTATGAAAATGTATGCATGAGTTCACTAACTTTTTACGTAGGTCAACAATTACATTACTCGGCATAAAAATCACTCCACTTGTACCTCCAGAAGTTACTTTTGATCTGATTACTTCGACAATTCTTACCATTTTTCCAGTATTATTAATTAAAATTTTGAATTTTTTGATTAAAAAAAAAAGAAGTTACATGCTAGAATTTTTTGGGAATTTTTGAACAAATTTTCCAAATGTTAAAATTTCAGCCAATTTTCGACCATTATCGAATTAAAAGATATTTTCTTGTAGATTTCGACCTTCTGAAGTAACTTTAGTTCCATTTTTTTGATAATTCTTGCCATTTTTCTAGAATCGTCTATTAAAATTTTGCAATTTTTGAATTTTGAAAAAAATTGATTTTCAAACCGAATATTTCTAAAATCTTGATGCGGGATCATAAATATGTTATATTTTTGGAATCGGCACGTGGAAATCTACGTACCAGAATTTTTTGACAATTTTTTGATAACTTTTCCAAAAACAAAATTTTTCAATAAGAAAATTCGGACAATTTTTGACGAGTTTTGTAACTTATCTAAAAAGATTTTGTTATAGGTTTCGACCTCCAGAAGTACTAATGTGGCATATTTTTGAAATAAAACGTCGAAGTCAACATTTTTTGGGAATTTTTGAACAAATTTTCCAAATGTACAGTTTTTCAGCATTCCTTTGGGAAAATTCGGACAATTTCGACCAATTTTTTGCAGATTTCGTCCTCAAAAGTTACATTTGACCTCATTTTCTTCAATAATTATTACCATTTTTCCAGAATCACTAACTAAAATTTTGCAAATTTTTGGATTTAAAAAAAATGAATTTCAAACCAAATATTTCTGAAGTCTTGGCTCGGCATCCTAAACACTGTATATTTTTGGAATTAGCACGTCAAGATCTATAACCCAGAATTTTTTGGGATTTTTTAGCAACTTTTTCAAAAGCAAAATTTTTCGGATTTCCCTTTCCCTAGGAAATTTTCGATCATTTTTTAATCTTAACTAAAGAAATTTTCTTGTAGATTTCGATCTCCAGAAGTAAATTTTCATCTCATTTCTTTGATAATTACTACCATTTGTCCAGAATTGTCCACTAAAATTTTGAATTTTTTTGGATTTAAGAAAAATTAATTTTCAAACCGAATATTTCTACAATTTCGAGCCGAGATCATTAACAGGTATATTTTTTGAATCAACACGTAGAGATCTACATTCCATAATTTTTTGGGATTTTTTGGCAATTTTTTTAAACCCAAAATTTTTCGGATTTTCCTTTATCTAGGAAAATTTCAGCTGATTTTCGACCATTATCGAATTTTAAAAGATATTTGCTTGTAGATTTCGACCCTTCAGAAGTAACTTTAGCTCTCATTATTTTGATAATTCTTGCCATTTTCCAGAATCGTTAATTGAAATTTTGCAATTTTTGGATTTTGAAAAAAATTGATTTTCAAACCGAATATTTCTAAAATCTTGATGCGAGAACATAAATACGTTATATTTTTGGAATCGGCACGTGGAAATCTACGTACCAGAATTTTTTGACAATTTTTTGACAACTTTTCCAAAAACAAAATTTTTCAATAGGAAAATCTCGGACAATTTTTGACCAATTTTGTAACTTATCTAAAAAGATTTCGTTATAGGTTTCGACCTCTAGAAGTACTAACGTGGCATATTTTTGAAATAAAACTTCGAAGTCAACATTTTTTGGGAATTTTTGAACAAATTTTCCAAATGTACAGTTTTTCAGCATTCCTTTGGGAAAATTCCGGCCAATTTTCGACCAATTGTCTTGTAGATTTCGTCCTCAAAAGTTACATTTGACCTCATTTCTTCAATAGTTATTGCCATTTTTCCAAAATCACTAACTAAAATTTTGCAAATTTTTAGATTAAAAAAAAAAAAGAATTTCAAACCGAATATTTCTGAAGTCTTGGCTCGGCATCATAAACACTGTATATTTTTGGAATTAGCAGGTCAAGATCTATAAGCTAGAATTTTTTGAAATTTTTTATCAACTTTTTCAAAAGCAACATTTTTCGGATGTCCCTTTCCCTAAGAAATTTTCGATCATTTTTTAATCTTAACTAAAGAAATTTTCTTGTAGATTTCGATCTCCAGAAGTAAATTTTCATCTCATTTCTTTGATAATTACTACCATTTGTCCAGAATTCTCCACTGAAATTTTGAATTTTTTTGGATTTAAGAAAAATTAATTTTCAAACCGAATATTTCTACAATTTCGAGCCGAGATCATTAACAGGTATATTTTTTGAATCAGCACGTAGAGATCTACATCTCACAATCTTTTGGGATTTTTTGGCAATTTTTTTAAACCCAAAATTTTTCGGATTTTCCTTTATCTAGGAAAATTTCAGCCGATTTTCGACCATTATCGAATTTTAAAAGATATTTTCTTGTAGATTTCGACCTTCAGAAGTAACTGTAGCTCTTATTTTTTTTTCAATAATAGATGCTATTTTTCCAGAATCGTCCATTGACATTTTGCAATTTTTGGATTTTGAAAAAAATTGATTTTCAAATCGAATATTTCTAAAATCTTGATGCGGGATCAGAAATACGTTATATTTTTGGAATCGGCACGTTGAAATCTACATACCAGAATTTTTTGACAATTTCTTGACAACTTTTCCAAAAACAAACAATTTTTAAACTTATCTAAAAACATTTTATTCTAGGTTTTGACCTCCAGAAGTACTTTTTCCAGAATTGCCCAGTGAGATTTTGAAATTTTTTGGATTAAAAAAAAATTGATTTTGAAACTGAATTTTTCTAAAATCTTGAAACGGAACAAAAAATGCGCCATATTTTTGGAATTAGCAAGTGAAAATCTGCAGACCTGAATTTATTGAGACTGTTTTTACAACTTTTCCAAAAACAAAATTTTTCAATATCTCTCCTCAGGAAAATGTCAGACCATTTTCGAAATATAACTAAAAACATTATCTTACAGATTTCGCTCTCGAGAAGTTACTTTCGGATCTATTGATTAGACATGATTTTTTGAAATTTTTTTTTCAAATTTTCCAAATGTAAAATTTTTCAGCATTCCCCTAGTAAAATTTCGGCCAATTCTCGACCATTTTTCTTGTAGATTTCGTTCTCAAAGTTACATTGGACCACATTTCTTCAATAATTAATACCATTTTTCCAGAATCACTAACTAAAATTTTGCAAATTTTTGGATTTAAAAAAAAAATTGAATTTCAAATCGAATATTTCTAAAGTCTTGGCAGTGGAATGTAAACACGGTATATTTTTGCAATCAGCACTTCAAGATCTATAACACACAATTTTTTGGGATTTTTTTAGCAACTTTTTTAAACGCAAAATTTTTCGGATTTTCCTTTGCCTAGGAAAATTTCAGCCAATTTTCGATCACTTTTTAATCTTAAATAGAGAAATTTTCTTGTAGATTTCGATTTTCAAAAGTAAATTTTCGTTTCATTTCTTAAATAATTTTCCAGAATGGCAGGAGTTATGGCACCGAAATTTTGGGATTTTTGGATTATCTAAAATCTTAACCCGGGGACTATAAACACGCTATATTTTTGGAATCAGCACGTGGAAATCTACATAGCAGAATTTTTGATAACTTTTCCAAAAACAAAATTTTTGCGATATAAATTATTGGAATTCCATTTGGAAAATTTCGGACAATTTTGAGTAGAAGTTAAGTTTAGCCCATTTAACTTCTACCATTTTTCCAGAATTGCCCACTGAAATTTTGAAATTTTTTGGATTAAAAAAATTCTTAAATCTATATCTCATAATTTTTTGATTTTTTTTTGTCAATTTTTTTAAAATTGTCAATATCCGACCGTTTTCCAAACTTAACTAAAAACATTTTCTTATAGATTTCGACCTCCAGAAGTCTATTTTTCCAGGATTGGCCAATGAAATTTTAAAATTTTTTGCAAAAAAAACTGAATATTTCTAAAATATTGATTCGGGAACTTAAATACGCTATATTTTTGGAATCAGAACGTAAAAATCTGCATACTAAAATTTTTTGAGAATTTTTTGCCAACTTTTCCAAAAACAAAATTTTTCAAAAAACATTAAATTCCTTAGAAAACTTTCGGACAATTTTTGACCATTTTCGACACTTAACTAAAACATTTTCTTATATATTTCGACCTCCGGAAGTTACTTCCGACCCTATTTACCGGATAACTTAAACCATTTTTCCAGAATTGCCCACTGAAGTTTTGATCATTTTTGGATTAAAACAAAAAGATTTTCAAACCGAATATTTCCAAAATCTTGACCGGGACTTAAATACGTTTTACTTTTAGAATCAATGTTGCAATATATGTCCGACAATTTTTTGGAAATTTGTTTAACAACTTTTTCTCAAAATCAAAATTTTTCAAATCTCCCTAGGAAAATTTCGGTCAATTTTGACCAGTCTTCAAACTTAACCAAAGACATTTTCTTGTAGATTTCAACCTCAAAAAGTTACTTTCGGCTACTTTTTTTGATAACTATTACCATTTTTCAAGAATTATCCACTGAAATTTTGAAATCTTTTGAATTAAAAAAATTTTGATTTTCAAATCGAATATTTTTTTCTAAAATCTCGACCCAGGACATTAAACACGCTATATTTTTACAATCGCCACATCTAAATCTACATCCCATTATTTTTTGGAATTTTTTTGGCAATTTTTTCAAAATCAAAATTTTGGTCAATTTCCGACCGAGTTATCTAAGAACATTTTCTTATAGGTTTCGTCCTCCAGAAGTTACTTTCGGTCCCATTTATTCGATAAATCCTACCATTTTTCTAGAATTACCCACTGAAATTTTGAAAATTTTGAATTAAAACAATTTTTTAAATCTATATCCCATAACTTTTTGGATTTTTTTTTTGGCAATTTTTTAAAATTGTCAATATCCGACCATTTTCCAAACTTAACTAAAAACATTTTCTTATAGATTTCGACCTCCAGAAGTCTACTTGGCCAATGGAATTTTAAAATTTTTTGGAAAAAAAATGATTTTCAAACCGAATATTTCCGAAATCTTGACCCGGGACTTAAATACGTTTTACTTTTAGAATCAACATGTCGAAATATATGTCCGACAATTTTTTGGAAATTTTTTGGCAACTTTTTCTTAAAATCAAAATTTTTCAAATCTCCCCTATGAAAATTTTGGTGAATTTTGACCAGTTTTCAAACTTCTAGAAGTTCCTTTCGGCTACTTTCTTCGATAACTACTACCATTTTTCCAGAATTATCCCCTGATTTTGGAATTTTTTTAATTAAAAAAATTTTGGTTTTCAAATCGAATATTTATTTCTAAAATCTCGGCCAGGACACTAAACACGCTATATTTTTACAATCGGCATGTCTAAATCTATATCTCATCATTTTTTGGAAAGTTTTTTGTCAATTTTTTCAAAATCAAAATTTTGGTCAATTTCCGACTATTTTCCAAAGTTATCTAAAAACATTATCTTATAGGTTTCGTCCTCCAGAAGTTACTTTCGGTCCCATTTATTCGATCCCTCCTACTATTTTTCCAGAATTGGCCACTGAAGTTTTACAATTTTTTGGAAAGAAAAAAAAATGATTTCGGAACCTTAAGCACGCTATACTTTTGGAATCAGCACTTGGAAATCAACATACCAGAATTTTTTTTAGAATTTTTTGACAACTTTTCCAAAAACGAAATTTTTCGGTATTTAGGATTCCATTAGAGAAATTAACTAACAACATTTTCTTATGGATTTAGACCTCCAGAAGGTACTTTATGATCGATTTCTTAGGTAATTCCTACCATTTTTCCAGCATCGCCTATTGAAATTTAGTAATTTTTGAATCAAAAAAAAAAAAAATTCAAATCGAATATTCCTGAAATCTTAACTCGGGAATATAAACATTCTATATTTTTAGAATTAGCACGTCGAAATCTATATCTCATTTTTTTTGGCAACTTATTGAAATAAAAATTTTTCAATATTCCCCCCTCCCATGGGGAAATTTCGGCTAAGTTACGATCATTCTCAAAATTTAACCAATTTTCATTGTAGATTTCTTCCAGAATCGCCCATTGAAATTTTGATTTTTTTTTTATTAAAAAAAAAGATATTCAAACTGGTATATTTTTGGAATCAGCACGTGGAAACCTACATACAAAAATTTTCTGAGTTTTTAGAAAATGAAATTTATCGACAAAAATCTTAGATTCTACCGTTTTTCAAAATAGAATTCAATTCCCATTTTACAGTAAATAAAATAAGTCAGTGAAATGGAGAAAAGAGTTGGGGGAGGGGTTAGTTTTTTCTACACCCATTCTTCATTCTAGTGACTACTCTTGAAATTATTCTATTTTCTTAGATGGTATATCATTTGCCAGAATCAGTCGTATCTTAGGAAATAGAATTTTCTTACAAGGTATATTATTTGCCAAAATCAATCTTTTCTTTACAAGTACTAGCCCCGCCCACCCGCCCTTTATTTTTTTAGAGACTATGTCATTTGCCAAATCCAGTTTTTTGTTAAGTAATTCCTACAATTTTTCCTGAATCGCCCATTAAAATTTACTAATTTTTGGATTCTTAAAAAAATGATTTTCAAACCGAATATTCCTGGACTCGGGACTATACTTTTAAAATTAGCACGTCGAAATCTGTATCCCAGCATTTTCATAAATCTTTTGGCAACTTTTTCAAATAAAAATTTTTCAATATCTTCCTCCTCTTTGGAAAATTTCGGCCAATTTTCGACGAAATTTTCGAAATTTTACTAAAGACATTTCCTTGTAAATTTTGGCTTCCAGAAATTGATTTCGGTGTTATGACTTCAATAACTCCACCATTTTTTTTTTAATACTAACTTATTTAAAATATTGATTTTGAAACTGAAATTCAAAAATCTTGATTCTTTTAAAGATAGGATGATTTTGGAGATGTATACCTTTAAGAAATAGAGGCGGGTGGGCGGGTTTGTACTTGCTAAAGATAAGACTGATTTTGGCAAATGATATACCCTTTAAGAAAATAGAGGGCGGGTGGGTGGGGTTGTATTTGCTAAGATAAGATTAATTTGGCAAATGATACACCCTTTACAAAAACAGAGGGTGGGTGGGCGGGGCTTGTATTTGCCACGATAGGATTAATTTGGCAAATCATACACCCCCTAAGAAAGTAGAGGGTGGGTGGGCGGGGCTAATACTTGTTACGATATGACTGATTTTGACGAATGATATACCTTTTAAGAAAATAGAAGGCGGGTGGGCGTCTGTCTCCCTAATGTCTGTATCCATTTTCATTAGACAGGTAATCTCGGAAAGACGATTATTTTTGGAATCAGCACGTTGAAATCTACATGCCAGAATTTTTTGGGATTTTTCGCAATTTTTTCCAAAAGCAGAATTTTTCTTTATTTCCCTTTGGAAAATTGAAATAGGAAAAAATGTTCAAAATTTATCTAAAAACATTTCTAGTAGATTTTGGCCTCCAGAAGTTAGTTTCGGGCTCATTTCTTCAATAACTCCTACCATTTTTCAAGAACAGCCAATAAAACTTATATCAATTTTAACAATTTTTCAATTAATTTTATTTTAAATACGAAAAGAAAAGAATTTTTTTCTAGATTTTTAGGTTATCAATTTAATCACGAGTATTAATTAATTAACTGGCTTTAGTTTCCAAATTTGAAAACGAATCAGACAAATTTTTCCTGGCATAAATTAATCTGTCAGTGAAACATACATCCAATCATTAAATTATGTATACATTTCGTACACCACTCAGAGTTGTTTTTACGTAATTTTTTAAATAATGTTACAATCCATCAATCATTTTCAGTAAATTCATTTACACTCTCTACCCTACATGAAGGTTTCTATCATCACCAAACATATCAAATTCCACTGATATATACGTTAGAAACAGACTTAACCTCTGTGAGGCTCCACCCCCTTTCACAAAAACAATCCTTAAAAAAATCACAAAATTTTCCCTTTCAAAATAAAACAAATCTGGACATCTTAGCCACACTAACCCACCACGTGACCCTCCCCCCGACCCCACAGACAGCAGTTCCTCTCGGGTCATTCAGTTCCTGCGAAAGAGTTGAGACAGGGCGCGGGGTTAGGGCGGCGTTAGTTGTCCGCAGACTCTGCCGCCACCACCACCCCCTTGCAGCTAGCTAGCGCGGAATGTAAGGCCGAATTCGCAATACGACGCGAAACTCCGTTCGGCGCGGTCTAAGCTGCAGATAAAGTCAAACCGACACGTACACTTTTCGTGCTCGTAGACGAACCGCACACTCGCCAACCATTCCACCTTTACCATAGTAGTAAGATTAAGTACTGTTATCCTGCATGTGAACTCTTGATGTCGTCACTGTGTAAATAGATAAATAGAAAACTTTCTAAGTTAATCGTGCAATAAAACTGGAAGTGGGTGCTAGTGAACTTATCCGAGTTTTCCTGGAGCTTTGAGAGTGAGTGATATCTGATCTAACATGACCTGAGTTAACCACGATCGAACGTGTTGTGTCCGGTGTTAATAAGCAATAAGAAACGACATAATTACACCATTAATCAAAAACTACAGCAAGCTCGTTTTATCGGTGTAATTTATAAGGAAAATTCGCCGTCGAAAACTCTAATACTCGATTTTTATTTAAAACGAAGCGCAGGTGTCCCTGCGGAGTGGAGGCTCGTATTGATCATAAATTAAAAAGTTAAATAAAATTCTGATCACAAATTGAGGCATTATTATAAATTAGATGGCATTCAGGGAATAGCGGCGGGAATTTTTTGTGCGAATTTTTCAGCGACGCAGCGTTATTTCAATTTTATTTTCTCTAGAAAAATCCTTTTAATATATGGTATAGAGTCGAGAACGGGCCTTTTATTTGCAGAAATTAAAAGGGTTTTGAGGATTTATGCTTTTGTATCAGATACGTGATCTCGCTCTTGGTTGCGAGCCAGCGACACATCTGCGCTTAAAAATTCGACGAACTTGTTTCGGTTACAACGTTTAAAGTGACCCCGCGGAATGTCGATCCGCGTAAGAATTTATGTACGAGTGCGGTTTCTCGCTCTTATTTTTAACGAGGCTTTAAAATTTCATTTAATTACGGGTTCGTGTTTTCAACTTTTCTCAATTAGATTTTCAGCTGCGGTGACAATTTGAATTTGCCACTTTCCGTAAACCGAAAACTTTATCATTTCATTATGTACAGATTTGATATACACTTTATAAAAGTTTTAACAGTTGACAGAGTAAATGAAAGAAACGCAAACTTCTTAACTTGGTATAATTAAGCTATACAAGTCCATACAAATTTTAATAAAGCTGAATCCCGGCGTCACAGGAAAGCTACTTAAGTCATTTCTTATTCATACTTGGACTTGGAGGGAGTCGTTTGCTACGGGTTCGACGAATTTTATTCTACAAACAGAAATCTCTAGCACTGTATAATGAACCCGCTGTACACAAAAGTAGACGTTAATATATGCGTTTCTTAACATGTTTTCCTTACACAAAGCTAATTGCAGTGGCTTGAAAACCTCCAGCCTGTTTTATTGTGACTGAGTTCATTTCTGCATCAATTTGGGTATATTAGTTCACTAAACGAACCCTGTTGGATTAATTACTTACCTTTATTTCCCGCACTGTA
This sequence comes from Zophobas atratus, assembly GCA_022388445.1. Lineage (NCBI taxonomy): Eukaryota > Metazoa > Arthropoda > Insecta > Coleoptera > Tenebrionidae > Zophobas > Zophobas atratus. The sequence goes on from CM039449.1 coordinate 6,053,970, forward strand.
GAGACTTCTCCAATTAAAAATAATTTTCACTCCATAAACGCTCCCTGTTTATGACATTTCCATTATTCATTCAATTCGTTTTTCGTAAACAGCACTTATTAATGGATGGATTCTAAGTTAACGAGTTATATTGTCTCCCTAATAAAGTATGAACCCATTTGCGCTTCATCAATCCTAATTTACAAAGTTTCGAAATCATTTTCCTAGTTTTTACCAACCGTTTCAATAATTTCAACCGAATTACGCTTTCTTTAAACTTTTCTTCGTCCTACTAGGATAAGCCTCGATCCATCTTCCGATTTACTCCTCTAGCATTATCCTTAAGACACTTTTCGAATACTAAAGAGAAAGTCGTGATCGCTGATAATGATCTCCCATTATGTTCGAAGAGTGTTTTCAACATTTATGTGGATACCTCTCAAAATGCTCTCCCGAAAAATAGGTCGTCATTTCCGTCGAAAACTAAGATCAAACACACTTGAGGTGAGACCTTTACGACGCTGGAAAGTGCGGATAGAAATATTTTTAAATTATTATTTACTATCCCGGCGCCTCCACCATTTTCGATATAGTCAAAATTCAGACAATTTCGATTTCGTAGTGTCGTCAAAGTCTGATACAATTTCGAGTGCTTTGAGAGAGTACGCAGATAAATATTTTACAAATTAGGAATATTATTTATTCACTATCCCGGCGCCTCCACCATTTTTGATGCGGTCAAAATTTCAGACAATTTCGATTTCGTTTTGTCGTCAAAGTCTGATACAATTTCGAATGCTTTGAGAGAGTACGCAGATAAATATTTTACAAATTAGGAATATTATTTATTCACTATCCCGGCGCCTCCACCATTTTCGATTCGGTCAAAATTTCAAACAATTTCCATTTCGTATTGTCGTCAAAGTTTGATACAATTTCGAGTGCTTTGAGAGAGTACGCAGACAAATATTATACAAATTAGGAATATTATTTATTTACTATCCCGGCGCATCCACCTTTTTTGCCAAAATTTCACCCAATCTGAGTTTCCAAGTTTCAAATTCTCGGATACAATTACGAGTGTGTTGGTGCTTTAGGTTCGAAAAAAGCGCGTTTTGTGTAAGTTTCCATGTTCCGACGAAGTTTGGCGTGCTTCCAGCTCAAGTTCCAGCAGAAATCAATTTTTCGTCACGCTGCAGCTGAGCATCAAGAAAGAATACCTTAATTAAGCACCCTCGCAACATTCAGTTAGAAAGTAACATCACTTAATTAGAAAAAACACTTCAAAGAGTTAGATCCGCACTTTATTAGAGTTTTGTTCGCGAGCAAAGTTCATTAAATATTTGATTTTTTATCCGGCTATGCGAAGGAAAATTTCATTTATGTGTAAATTATAATTTAAATTACACAGAAAATTCATGCAGGCTCACTTTTAAAGCTCGTCGTAATTTTCTCTTCAGAACGTGTCGAAGCTGTCCGGTTTAAAAACGCAATCATTTTTGAATTAAATTTAATTTACTAGCCGTGTTATCTGCATCGAATCGTCACTCATCAGTTTCAATTTAAATTCCGAATGTGAGCTGTCTAATAAATTGCCAAGCAGGACAGCTTCTGACGGGAAGTGCTGTTGACAACGCATTATTAATACTCCCGTGTATGGAGAACACATAAATCCGATATTTAAATCATAAAAATACTAAGACCAAATCTGAACAAGTCGTGTTTGTTTAGTCGGAAACGCGAATTTAAATCTGCACGAATGTCAACAGAAAAAAATGGTTGGAGTTTAGGAGCTCGAAACGATTTTATAATGAGTTTTCAACATGAAGCTAATGGGACTTAAAGCGACGTTAAGTTGGTGTATATCAAAAATAAGCGTTAGAAATTTAATTAAGTACTGCAATGATCACAGTTGGTCACACGAATCGTGAGAACCGCAATTAATTTAAATTTTAATTAAACGTGTGAAGAACCTATCGACCTATCTCGCAGCAAAATTTAATTAAATTATTCGGTAATTTACTGTGTGATTCAATCATTTATCATTCGATGTGCACTACAGTGAATGCAAATACGGCCTGGGATTTATATGTGCTTGTTATTTATTAACCGGTGATAAAGCAGGGTTATCAAAAATTTCATGTGACGCGAAATCGATAATGTCGGTTTTCCCTAATTGATTTTTTACAGTTCAGCAAATTATAACCGAGATACTACAGTCGGATGCAGCTATTTAATTATTAAAAGCTCTCTTCTGGTCTGTTCTGGCTGGTCCATTTTTCCTTAACCGGGTTTATCGTAACGCTTGTGCTCACCCTGACTGAGAATGAACGTCGAGCGCCGCCATCCGCATCCAAATCCATCTAATTATAGTGTAGTATCGTGGCTTGTACGTCAAGACGATCATATTCCACCGTTGGAACAATTTTCCTCTAGGTTGGTCGTTATCTGCGGAATGGGACAGCAGATAAATGTATATTACTGTAGTTCTTAGTTAAATGAGGCATTTGGCCCAACTATGACCAAACAGATTGCATTTATCTCCCTCAGCTGTGTTTTCTGCGCCGGGTTCGATCCCGATGTTTCACGTTGTTACTCACGAATTTTCGAATTAGGAATCGTCCCAACTTAGCAATATCAAATCTGACTCCAACCTCAACTAGGAGATCGGTCACAGGAGATGGGACTTCAAAGCATCACAATTCAACACTTCATTACATTATGTAAGTTGATCCAGCTGTTTTAGGTATATCGTAAAATCTAATGGGAGAAGGTGGAGGGTAATGGTCAATTAACCTTTTAGGGTAATGTTAGGAATTTCATTAAGATTTCTCGTAAAATTTACGAGAATGAAATAAGGGCCGCTCGTGAAAAAACACGAATAAAATTTTTAATTTTCAATTTCGATAAACGCTAAACAGATTTAACATTATAAATGTTTATACAGCGAACGCCTAATAAAAACTGCGATTCAGCGTTTAATATCCGGCGAATTTAACGTGGATTTTCTTTGAAACTTTTCTCGGTTACGTGTCGAGGAGCGATCGGACGAAATTAAAGATCCGTTCTAAAATGTCAATTCTTTTTCGGACACAACGTAAATATGTCACTGGAGGCAATATTTCGAACGCTTCCTGCGTTATTACAAAGTGTTTTCGTGCCGGATTCACGCACTGCAGTCGCCAACTTGCACCCAGTTGCACGACAACGCCAAGATTGCAATCGTGCATCATGCAACAAACCCATAAAGTATGGAAATGAAATACTTTACGTTTTATCACGGTTTTTACGTTTCCTGTATTGCGTGGTTTTAAATTACGACAGGGTTTTAAACAATACCAAAAATTTGTCAAATTGATTCTTGTTTCCCTCCGCTTAATAGCTCCAAGCAACGCGTGCAATGTACTAAACCCCGTATTGTAAACAAAACTCTTAATACGACCTAAAGCCAATATTTACAAATTGGGGGCAGCTATTTCATCAAAAATTTTGTTTGACTTTATGCAAAAACTTTGTTCAAGCTACGATTTTACGGCTGTAATATTAATTCTTGTTACTCGTGCTAATTAAAATTTAAAACTGTGGCACATTTCCATCACAAACATCTTAAATGTTCAATGTAATTAGCGGGCTTAAGAAATTCGACGGACGTCGTTAAATGGCGTCATAATTTGTGCCTCGAAATTCGTTTATTCAAAAAATGAATCGTAAGTATCAAAATGGATTTTTAGTATTTTTTCTTTGGTTTTTCGGGGTTTCAGCTATTTTTGCAAACGGTAAATTTGGTGAAAGCACTTCTTCGAAAATTTGCTTAAAAATTGGTCTTTGTTTTCGTCATATTCATTCAAATAAAGGAGAAAACGGGTTCATATGTGGTAATATATAACATAACCATTATTATTATTAAGTCATGATTTCATGAATTAGGATTTTACGAATTCTTAGAATAATCTACTTTTACGTTTTCTCGACCTTTCACGACTCGTAGGAAGAAATAGGTCTTCCGTCTGTCTGTCTGTCTGCCCATCTGTCCGTGTGTCCGTTTGTCTGTTCGTCTCTCCGTCTGTCCCTGATTTTTAAGAGAGAGATAATCTCAGAAAGCAATGGACCGATTGTTGTTAAATGTTAATCAAAATATAGATGTTTATTCCTTCCAAAAATTGATGACGTCATCTCAAAATTTTGCGGAATAAATTTTACGCAAAGTGTGCAAAATATAATGAATTTTTACATGTGATTTATCAGTGCATTGCATGTTTTTGATTTCTTGTAAAAAAAAAGTATTTTGTATTTGAGCTCCGCCCCCTTGGTTCACGGCGAATAAAAGCACTCATCAGAATTGAGACAGGGCGGGTGGGCGGGCTTACATTTGGCTCCGCCTCATAATTGCAAAATCCATATTTCCTTGCAAAAATGTACAATTTTAACCATATTTTAAGTTTATTGTTATGAAAAGAGGCTATGTATATTAAGAAAAACAAGGCAAAATATAAGCCCCGCCCACCCGCCCTGTCTCAATTGTGATGATTTTTTTTTATTCGTAGTAAACCAAGCTTAACTGCAAAATTCTTATTTCTCATCGAGAAATTAAAAACATGTATTCGAGTATCGTGTTTTTCAAAGAATACTATGTATATTAAGAAAAAATAATTAAAGACAAAGATTAAACACCACTCATCCCTGCCCTAATCTACATCGTAATGAAGTTTTCATTCGTTGGCAGACCTAGGGGAGGAGCCTAATTGCAAAATCCATATTTCCTTACATAAATTTACCATTTTAGACACGTTTTAAGTTTATAAGAAAAAAATCATCATTGACATGGGTTAGATGGGCGGGGTCTATCTTTTGTCTTTTTTTTAATGTACATAATATTTTTTGAACAACACGATAATCAAAATCATGTTTTTAATTTCTCGTAAAGAAATAAGTATTTTGCAGTTAAGCTCCGCCCCCTTGAGTCACAGCGAATAAAAAAACTAATCACAATTTAGAGAGGGCGGGTGGGCGGGCTTAGGTTTTGGCTTTTTGTTTTAATATGTGTGGACTTCTTTTCACATTATGCAACTTAAAATATGTTTAAAATGCAAAATTTGTGTAAGGAAATATCGATTTTGCAATTGGTCGCCACCCCATAATTGCAAAATCCATATTTCCTTGTACCATTTTAACCATGTTTTATGTTTATTGTTGTGAAAAGAGGCTGTGCATACTAAGAAAAAAGGGCAAAATATAGGCCCCGCCCACCCACCCTATCTCAATTGTGATGATTTTTTTTATTCACCGTTAGCCAAGAGGGCGAAGCTTAACTGCCAAATCCTTATTTCTTTACGAAAAATGAAAAACATGTATTTGAGTATCGGGCTGTTCAAAGAATGCTATGTACATATATTAAGAAACATTAAGCGAAAGATTTGGCCCCAGCGATCCCCATCCCGATCTAAATTCTCAATTGCAATGAATTTTTCATTCGTTGTCAGATCAAGGGGCGGGGCTTAGTTGAAAGATCCATATTTGGCTGGAAGAATGTACCAATTTTAAACATTTTTCTTGTTCTGAAAAGACGTCTACGTGTATTAAGAAAAAAAGACAAAATATAAGCCCCACCCACCCGCCCTATATCAATTGTGATGATTTTTTTTTAATTGTCTAGAGCCAAAGGGGCGCAACTTAATTAAATCCTTATTATTTCACAACAAGAAATTACCATGTAAGACATGTTTATGAGTACCATGTTATTCATAGTATACCTACCATGTATACTAAGAAAAAATAATTAAAGCCAAAGATTAAGCTCCACCCATACCTGCCCTAAATAGTAATGAAGTTTTCATTCGTTGGCAGACCTAGGGGATGAGTCTAATTGCAAAATCCATATTTCCTTACATAAATTTACCATTTTAGACATGTTTTAAGTTTCTAAGAAAAAAAAATCATCACAGTTGAGATGCCTTAGCTGGGCGGGGTCTATATTTTGTCTTTTTTTTAATGTACATAGTATTCTTTGAAAAGCATGATACTCAAAAACATGTATTTAATTTCTCGTAAAGAAATAAGTATTTTGCAGCTAAGCTCCGCCCTCCTGGTTCACGGCGAATAAAAAAATCATCACAATTGAGACGAGGGTGGGTGGGCGGGGTTTGCATTTGGCCTTGTTGTTTTAATATGTGTAGACTTATTTTCACAACATGAAACTTAAAACATGTATAAATGGAAAATTTGTTAAAGAAAATATCGATTTTGCAATTGGTCGTCACCTCATAATTGCAAAATCCATATTTCCTTGCAAACATGTACCCCTCAAACCATGTTGTGAAAAGATGGCATATTAAGAAAAAAAAAGGTAAAATATAAGCCCCGCCCACCCACCCAGTCTCAAATGTGATGATTTTTCTTATTTGTCGTAAGCCAAGGGGGCGGAGCTTAAATGCAAAATACTTATTTCCTACGAGAAATTAAAAACATGTATTTGAGTATCGTGTTGTTCAAAGAATACCATGTATATTAAGAAAAAACAATTAAAGCCAAAGATTAAGCCCCACTCATACCTGCCATGATCTAAATACTAATGAAGTTTTCATTGGTTGGCAGACCTATGGGAGGAGCCTAATTCCGAAATACATATTTCCTTACAAAAATTTACCATTTTAGACGTGTTTCAAGTTTCTAAGAAAAAAAATCATTACAGTAGAGATGGGTTAGATGGGTCTATATTTTGTCTTTTTTTTTAATGTGCATAGTATTCTTTGAAAAACGCGGTACTCAAAAACATGTATTTAATTTCTCGTAAACAAATAAGTATTTTGCAGTTAAGCTTCGCCCTCCTGGTTCACGGCGAATAAAAAAATCGTCACAATTGAAACGAGGGTGGGTGGGCGGGATTTGTATTTGGCCTTGTTGTTTTAGTATGTGTAGACTTCTTTTCACAACATGAAACTTGAAACATGTATAAATGGAAAATTTGTAAAAGAAAATATCGATTTTGCAATTGGTCGCCACCTCATAATTGCAAAATCCATATTTCCTTGCAAAAATGTACCACTTTAACCATATTTTAAGTTTTTTGTTGTAAAAAGATGGCTATGTATATTATATAAGAAAAATGAAGGCAAAATATAGGCCCCGCCCACCCGCCCTATCTCATCATCAAATCATCTCTTCCCAAAATGAGTCAACATATTTTATTGATTCAATCAGGAACTGTTATTTTTCAATTTCCATTTTACACTAAATAAAATAAGTCAGTGAAATGGAGAAAGGGGGTCGGTGGGGCTAAATTTAGCTTTTTTCTAGTCTTACAAGTAAGCAGTAGCCCCGACCACCCACCCTTGCTCGTTCCAGTGACTACTCTTAATATTGTTCAGTCCAAACTTAGCAAGTTTTAGTCCGGCCCTCCCACCCTTTTTTTCTTAGAGGATATGTTATTTACCAAAATCAATTTTATCTTAACAGATGCTAGCTCCTCCCACACACACTGTTCTCATTCTAGCGATTTTATCTCTCTTCAATTGTCATGTTTGCCAAGACGAGATTCATCAATAATTGACCAATAAAATTAGTCACTCGTCTTATTGGCTGTGAGACGAAAATCTTGACAAACAATAGTAAAGTAGACTAAAAGGTAAAATTAATCCCACCCACCCGCGTCTGCATTTCGACAAACGGCCGAATATAATTTAAAAAATTTAAAGTAGCCCCGCCCACCCACCCGGTTTTCCTTCTAATTACTTGTTTTATTGGATTAAAAGGGGCGTTTACATTGATACACAGTGGAATGTAGACAAAAAGATGAAACTAACCCCACCCACCTCTGCTTTTGAATTTAATTGTTTTTTTTTTGATTAGATGAATTTTGAATTTCATTTTGTTAGTGGTCGAGTCTGCGTCTAAAAAAGTTCAAATCCCAATTTCGACCCGTTTTCGAGAATTTTCGCTCAAACCGTTTTTCCAGAATCGCAATTTCAAAAATTTCGATTTCATAACGGATATTTTTGGAATCAGCAAGTCCTTGAATTTTTTGGGAGTTTTGAAACAACTTTTACAAAAATGAAATTTTTCAGTATGTTTTTTCGAACATTTTTCAAATTTAACTAAATACATTTTCTCGTCATTTCGGGCCGTAGAAGTCACTTTCGGCCTCATTTCTTCGATTATTCAAACCGTTTTTCCAGAAGTGTTCACTAAATTATCAAAATTTTTAGAAATTTAAAAAAATTTCGAATTTTGAGATAAAACTGATTTTGGCAAATGACATACCTCTAAGAAAATAGAGGGTGGGTGGGCGGGGCTAGTACCTACCAAGACAAAAGTGATTTTGGCAAATGAGATACCTTCTAAGAAAAGAGAGGGCGGGCGGGTGGGGCTACGATAAAAGTGATTTTGGCAAATGAGATCTCCTCTAAGAAAAGACAGGGTGGGTGGGCGGGGCTAGTACCTGCTAAGATAAGACTGATTTTAGCAAATGAGATACGTTCCAAGAAAAGTGAGGGCGGGTGGGTGGGGCTAGAGTGCCTTGACAGAATATGCATAGATATAGATTTTAGTTTTGTGTCTCGGTCAGCCAAATTTTTATGCTATTTCTCTACAAGAAACTAACCATATGAAAAATGTTTTTAAGTATGATGTTGAAAGAGAAGTATTTTACACTGATAAACAGTGGAATCCACCCACCTACGTTTTTGAATTTCATTGGTTTTTATGAATAGATGCAGACTGAATTTTACTGCGTCAAGTGGCCAATTAGACTTAAAAAATACAAAGTGGCCCCGCCCACCCACCCGGTTTTCCTTCTTATCATTCATTTTATTGGACAAAAAAGGGTTTTATATTGATAAACATTGGAATCTAGACAAAAAGGTAAAACTAACTCCACCCACCTCAGCTTTTGGATTTCATTGGTTTTTTGATTAGATAAAGATTGAATTTTGTTTTATCAGTGGTCGAATCTGCGCCTAAAAAAATTCAAATGCCAATTTCGACCCAGTTTCGACGATGTTAGAAATTTAACTAAATATTTACATTTTCTCGTAGATTTAGGGCCGTAGAAGTACTTCCGGCCTCATTTCTTCTTGCTCAAACCGTTTTTCCAGAACCTCATTTTTAAAAATTTTGATTTCATAACGAATATTTCGAAAATTTTGTTCCGTGACCATAAAAGAGCTATATTTTTGGAAGTAGCAAGTTTCTGCATTTTTTGGGAGCTTTGAAACAACTTTTTCAAAAAATAAGTTTTTCAATGTTTTTTTCGAACATTTTTGAAATTTAACTAAGTACTTGTTCTCGTGATTTCGGGCCGTAGAAGTCTCTTTCGGCCTCATTTCTTCGATTATTCAAACCGTTTTTTCCAGAATTGTTCACTAAATTATCAAAATTTTTAGAAATTTAAAAAAATTTCGAATTTTAAGATAAAACTGGTTTTGGCAAATGACATACCTCTAAGAAAATAGAGGGTGGGTGGGCGGGACTAGTACCTACCAAGACAAAAGTGATTTTGGCAGATGAGATACCTTCTAAAAAAAGAGAGGGCGGGCGGGTGGGGCTAGAACCTGCTACGATAAAAATGATTTTGGCAAATGAGATATCCTCTAACAAAAGACAGGGTGGGTGGGCGGGGCTAGTACCTGCTAAGATAAGACTGACTTTAGCAAATGAGATACGTTCCAAGAAAAGGGAGGGCGGGTGGGTGGGGCTGAGTGCCTTGACAGAATATGTATAGATATAGATTTTAGTTTTGTGTCTTGGTCAGCCAAATTTTCATGCTATTTCTCTACAAGAAACTAACCATGTGAAAAATGTTTTTAAGTATGATATTGAAAGAAAAGTATTTTACACTGATAAACATAGAAATCCAAGTGGCGAATTAGGCTTAAAAAATACAAAGTGGTCCCGCCCACCCACCTGGTTTTCCTTCTTATCATGCATTCTATTGGACAAAAATGGGTTTTATATTGATAAACATTGGAATCTAGACAAAAAGGTAAAACTAATCCCACCCACCTCAGCTCTGGATTTCATTGGTTTTTTTGATTAGATGAAGACTGAATTTCACTAAGTCAAATGGCCAACTAGACTTACAAAAATTCAAAGTGGCCCCACCCAGCCGGTTTTCTTTTTGGTCACTGATTTTATTGGACCAAAAGTGCATTATATAATGTTAAGAAAAAAATCAGGTAATTTTTGGCTGCAGCTTCACACTCTGTTCAACAACAAGTTAATTTCGCTTTCAACGGGTCATCATTTTCTCCATCTATAAAACAACTTTCCGGATTTTGTTGACCTTAATAATTACCAATAAAGTGAATGTGGTGGTCATAAAGTCGTCGCGTGATCGTTTGAAAGCCAACCGAGAAAAATATAAAACTCTTGATGATTCATTCTTTCTCAAGAAACCGTATGACGAACGGGGAATTTTTACGTCCGATCGACCCCCGCACCAAACTGACCCTCCTTTCACTATTAATTGTTAAATCCGAAAGTAGAGAGCGTCAAATTTCCACTAACGTCAAACTCAGCCTCACTAATTAACAAAGTACGTATAACCAATTCCAACCAGAACTGATGTGGCTATCGCCATCACAACTCCCTAACTTGTTCCCAACATCTTTTCGTTCCCTAGAGTAGTTTGGCAGAGTTCAAGACCGTGTTAGAGCTTCAAGTTCTTCGGTTAAAATTCACTGCTTACAATTGTGCTTTTTATGGACTAGTTTACGAGATGAAAACGTTGCTGGAAACGTGCGTCGAGGTGTTTATTTATGCACAACATTTATGAAATTTGGGGTCTTAGCATAATTTCCGGGTCAGTGATCCACATAAATATTTTTTGGAGGGCGGGTTTGATGTCTTAGCCTCGGGCAAACGCAGACTTGTCCTGCGTATTTAAGTTGGGTTATTATTGAGTTCGTTCCATTGAAAGTAACTCACAATTCAGTCCACTTTGCCACAATACCGCACAATACATGCTGATGTGTTATAAAGATATTACGACGTACAATAGGATGTATTTATAACAAGGCGAAACTTGGTTTTCGTATTAAATTATAAAACAACAATAGGCAGGAAATAACAAAACGGCGTTCTCGTCCCAGGCGCTCTCTTTCCCTTTTTTGTAATAAAGTTGACGTGGCCTACGCCCCTCGTCTATCTCCGGAATCCCGACAACTTCCCATGTATAAACTTTGAACGTTTTCATGTTAATTAATTTTATTAAGTCTGAACTGACCACGTTTTTTACTGACGAAACCGTACGAAGTACGGGCGTTCGTTTGTCTTCTCGTGTATTGTTTCCGGCGAAGTATGAAGTCGCAGCCGCTAATTACTTTAGTGCAGTTTAATTAAAAATCCCGCGTAAATTAAAGAAAAGAGCGGCGCGAGTGTCAAGCCCGATCTGTGAGTCGCGATAACGCTCAACTTTGCACCACATGAAAACCAACATTGCAGCATTTATTTAGCCAAATTTACACAGTGCTTAATAAATTACTAAATAATTTCGCAATTACCAAACGAAGCGGATTTCCATGGACGGAGAAAATAAATTATTAATCTGCCCACCTGAAAGCCGAAAAGAATGAACTAATTCAATTTTATCTTTGAGGGGGAGTTTTCACTCTGTCACACGTATTTTCTTGTTTACGTTATTTTGCTAAATTCGGCACGTCTGCAGACTGGTTGAATTACATAGAATTTTTTGATCGTAAGTAAATTCCGAATCTAATTTTCTCCCTCCGCCTAAAATCCAACTTTCTCTTCTTTGCGCCAATTATCGGGCTGTTTACATTAATTCCACACTCGCGACAATCGATCAGATTCGAGCTCGGGGACAAAAGGCAATAAGGGGATGTGCACGTTCGAAGATGTAGCTGAATATTCCGATATAGCACAAGCTATTCGATTTAATTCGGTTAATACACTGGGGGTCAATAAGATGGCCGTAAATCACAGCCGCCAGAGAGGGAATTATAAGCCGCTCAGGGCGTTTTTAGGCAAAAGTGAGCCAGGCATTTTTTTCTTCAAGTTGGATAAAGTGAATCATTGACACAAATTGTATCGTGCTTTGATAGGAAAAGCTTTGATGGGTTAAATACAACCATTGTTTAAGTATATTATAGTTGGACAACCTAATACAAATTTTACTTCGCCTAAATAGTGAGCTTTAGGACAAGGAATCCAGGGGGCGTGGGACAAATTTTTCGTCAACGCGCATTTTCACTACAGTGAGCAACGTATTAGGTTTATTTTACTCTAAATCAGATGCGCCATCAAACATTAGCAAAGGCAAACACCCTTCACTCTGCTCTTATACGAGGAGTTATCCATAAATCCATAATTAACATTGTTCCGTAAACAGTAATGTGTATAAACATATATGTACAAAATATGAAAATATACTTGACATAAAAAATATGAAGCAACGCGTTGTAACGTGATAAGAAAGAATTGAATTTAAATGAATTTGACGCATATTTTTATTTGACTATATGTGAAGACTGACAGAAACTTTCCAAGGGTTTTTAAACTGGTATAATTGTTTAGTTTTACAAGATTAAAGTAAAATAAGATTTTAAGTAAAATTTAGATTCGTGGTGTTACAAAAATATTAACACAAAATGAAAATATATGTTCAATGTAAATAACAGGATGACATAAACTTTCGGCGTTAACATTACAAATAATTACAAGAGATAAAAAAACGCATAAACAACTTAAGAGGCATGTTTGTAATATCGAGTTGTTAAAGGCTGCTTTGAAGACTGTTTGTTTCTATGAAAAACAATTGCTGTTATCGGACATTTTGGTACATTTTGTTCCAAAAATCCGAGATAACTAATTGTTTCTTGAACTAGTTTCCGTAACTTCTAAAATTTAAAAAGGATACGCCGTTCTGCTGTAATAAAATCTAGAATAAGGTCAAAATCACACTAATATTACATCTGATTTTGTTAACCACATGAATATAATTTACATTAAAATAAGTTACAGACATTGTTTGAAATTTTATTATAGTTCGAAAACAAGATAAAATAAATAAATAAATAAATAAAAATGTGCAGTTTATTAAACTTCAGAATTTTAGTATAAAAATAATCATGTTTGAAGCTTTATTTTGTCTGTTCCATTTTATTGGGTGTATTGGGCACCTCTCGGGATATAACACCGACATCATTGCACTGACCCAACGTTCTTCAACCGATGGGATGATTTATTACTTCCGTTATGCTGGCCCTACACACAGCGATTTGGTTTTCGGATTTTCGGCTAGATCTGCACAGTTAACTCTTTGCGCACTGCACACTGACATAGAGTATTTTGTTCACGCGAGCATCAAAAACATTACGCCGAAAGCACTTCTTCAAGTGTTATTTTTTTTAAGATGTCATATTTGTCAGCGTTTCCAAAATTTTCTTCTTTGCACAGGTCAACTAATTTTTCGTAAACCGCATTTTAAAATTTTTGTTATTGTATTTTTTACTTTTTAATTTTCTAAGGCATGAAAAAATCCCTTATAGGTTTCTATGAATTTATTAACGAAATCAACTGATAACTTGCGCGCCATTTTGTGTTAATTAACACCAATAGTGATTATGATAATTTTATAATTATCATTTTAATGAAATTGTGTTCTTCACTTCGCGAACGACAGCAAACAATTTAAAATTACCGTTAGTCAAGCACCTGAAAATCCATCTCTCTCAAATATGTCTTTCTTGGCACGACTTGTAATCCGAAGTCTCCCTCCACATGCAATTTTTCGTCGCCTGAGAACTTGTTTGATCAACAGACCAAAGCTGACTCAGGCCAATATCGGCTTTAAGCGATTTATCTATAAACCGATATTCGTTAGAGTTGATGTGATACAATACATCCACTACGAAGAACTAACCCATTTCGACCATTGGACTTTACAACGAATAAGTGAACAAAGTTCTTGAACATCTTAACGATTTAATACATAATGTTCCCGAATGACAAAATTTACATTTCAAATTGTATTATCAAATTACACTCTCCAAAATTTGTCACGAACAATGAAATGACGCAATCTCTAAATTTTACAATAGTAAAATTGTAATTTGGCCCCGTTACGGTTTATGCATCCGTGTCGAGTTTTCACCTTAGACGTCAAAATTTTTGGAAAAAAAATCAACATTTTCCGATTTATAATGTTATGTATTTAAATTTTAAAAAGTAGAATAGTCCTGATCTTGTGATTTATACCTAAATACGCTATTGGGATTTTTCGGCTTGTCGATTTCTCGATTTTTCAACTTTAAATGTCCCAATTTTTCAATATTTCAATTTTGGGCTTTTCCGATTCCTCCATTCCTTAAATTTTCTATTTCTCGATTTTTTTTATTTTCGATTTCTCAATCTTACGATGTTTCAATGATACGATTTCTCAATTTTTGTCCTCTTCAATTTTACGGTTTTTAAATATTTCGATTTTTCAATTTTTCAAATTTTCACGTTCCTAAATTTTCAGTTTGCCGATTTCTAAAGTATTTTTTTTATTTGTCCATTTCTGGATTTCCTAAAGTTTCGATTTTTCACATCTTCAATTCCTCAATTTTTCGATTTTTTAAGATAACGATTTTTCAATTTTGCTTTTTTAGATTTTCGGTTTCTCAATTTTCCAATTTTTAATTTCTCAATTTTTTGAATATTTCTTTCAGTTATGAAAATTTTCAATATTTCAATTTTTCGACTTTTCGATTTTTGAATTGATGGATTTTTTTTTTGATTTCTCGCTTTTTTCCTTTTTGGATTTTCATTTATTGTAAACTTTAGATTTTTCAATTCTGGGACTGTTTAATGCTTCGATTTCTCAATTTTTAAACTTTTCGATGTTTTAATATTTCATTTTTTAAATTCTAGGTTTTTCGATATCTCGAGTTTTCAGTTCTTCTATATTTCAATTTTTCATTATTCGATTTTTTGAATTTTAATTTTTGATTTTCCAGTTTTTCTTTTTTAAAATTTTTCGATTATTCAATTTTTTAATTTCTCAATTTATCGAATTCAGATGTTTCGTTGTTTTGATTGTTCGATTTCTCAATTTTTCAATTTTAACTTTCCTTTGGCTTCTACTCCTCAATTTCTCGATCCTCCGATTTTTCGATTTCTCGAAGTCTCAATTTCTGGATTTTCCAATTTTTCAATGCCTCGATTTTCAATTTTTCAAATTGAATTGGATCTCTCGATTCTTCAATTTTGCGATATTTTAATTATTCATTGTTTTAAATTTTAGTTTTCGATTCTCGATTTTTGACTTTTCAGTTCTTCGTATTTAAATTTTGAATTTTCAATTTTTGCGTTAAATTTTCAGTTTTCTGATTTCTCAATTAATCTATTTTTGATTTTCCCACTTCTCAAAGTTTCGATTTTTCAGTTCTTCAATTCTTCGATTTTTCGACTTCGCTTTATTGGTTTGTCGATTTCTCAATTTTTGGATATTTCTTTCAGTTTTGATATTTTTCAATACTTCGATTCTTTCATTTTTCGACTTCTAGATTTTTCTATTTTTTATTTTTGGATTTTCAGTTTTTTGTTTTTTATTTTAATTTCTCAATTTTTCAACTTTTTCATATTTTAATTTTTAAATGTCTAGATTTTCCAGTTTCTCGAGTTTCCAGTTCTATATATTAATTTTTTAAATTTACGAATGTTTAAATTTTTTGAGATCTCAATTCATTGAGATTCGGATGTTTCGATGTTTTGATTATTCGATCTCGCTTTATCAATTTTTTCCATATTTAAGTTTTCGATTTTTCGATTTTGGCCTACTTCGGTTTCTCAATTTTTTGATTTTTCGACTTCTCGATTTTTCGACTCCTCGATTTTTTTTGTCTTTCGATTTTTCGATTTCTCGATGTCTCAATTTTTGAATTTTACAATGTTTCGATTTTTCGATTTGTTGGTTTTTCGATTTTTTGCTTTTCGGTTTCTCGATTTTTCGATGTTTCGATTTTTGAATTATCCGATTTTTCAATTGTCCAATTTTTTAAATTCTCGACTTCTCGATTCGTTGATTTTTCAGTTTTTCGATTATTAAATTTTAGATTTTTATTTTTTAGTTTTGATTTTTTGATGTTTGGATTTCTCCATTTTTCAGTTTTAGGATATTTTAACTTTTCAGTGTTTTAAATTTTAGATTTTTCGATTTTTTAGTTCTTCAATTTTTTTATTTTTCAAATTTTGACGTTTCTGAATTTTTAGTTTTTGGATTTCTCAATTAATCTATTTTTTTATATTCCCATTAGGAAGTGGACTTCCTAAAGTTTCGTTTTTCAGTTCTTCAGTTCTTCAATTTTTCGATTATTCAGGTTTTTGATTTTTCAATTTTTCGATTTTTTAAGGTTGCGATTTTTAGACTCTGATTTTTTTACTTTTTTGTTTCTCAAATTTTTAATTTCCTAATTTTTTGATATTTCGTTCAATTTTGTGATTTTTCAGTTTTTCGATTTCTCAATTTTAACTTTTCAATTTTTGAAATTATTAATTTTTTTCGATTTTTTGAGTTTTCAGTTGTCTATATTTCAATTTTTCAATTTTCGGAATTTTTAAATTTTCGATTGTCCAATTTTTTTTTATTTTTCGATTTTCCAATTTTTCGATCTTTCGATTTTTGAATTAACCGATTGTTCAATTTCTCGATTTTTAAATTTTAGATTTTCCAATTTTTATTTTTTTGATTTTTTTATGTTTCGATTTCTCGATTTTACAATTTTCCCATATTTGAATTTTTCAGTGTTTTAAATTTTCGATTTCGAGGATTTACTGTGTTACAGTAGTCATCAGTCATTACTCATCAAGAACGATTATTGCTGTGCGTTAAAATGCCTACATACTGATAACCACGTACATACAAGACAAATTTAAGGCTGTTTTAGTATAATTTTTGCAATTTTAAATTTATTTCTTGATGTCTAAATCGTATATATTTAAATGGTGATTAATATTTTGTGATACAATCTTAGGATAAAATGCATTTTAGTTTCAAAAATAATATGTATTTAATGATTTGACTACTGTTAATAAAAAAAATACGTAAGAAGATGTTCATATTGAATTAATTTGGTGTTCATAGTTTGATGATAATCCATAGTTATTCTGGAGGCAAATTAGATGACTTGTTACTTATTAATTAAAGTAGTGGTCGTTTAATTTCGTATACCTTTAAAGTGGACGAAGGGACGCATATTTTTTAGCCATGCAGTTCATGGATAATAGGTATACCGCGATAATATTAAATTTTTGTTACCTTAACCTTGAAACAGGTATGCACTACATATACATATATTACAGTAAAGTCTTCAACACGTACGTTTACTTATTTTGTGACTGCTCCCCGTACAACGTACTGATTAATACGTCCGTTTAATACCTTATCGACATCACGTGGTTACGGACTATTTTTACCCCCTTTCGTAAGGTACCGCCACTTCATAGTGAAGCGAGTGAGATGTAAAATATATATTCATTCTTTTCTACATGGGAAAGTGATTGTTCGTATAGGTTGTCCAACTATAATATACTTAAACAATGATACAACTTTCGTTTCGAGTTTTCTTCCTTTATCAATTAGTTTAAATAATAAAAAAATGTTCGGGCTCGAAATTGACAGCCAATGGGTGACCCTTTGTCTAGTTTTGCGGTTTCTGGTTTAATTACGAACTAGCAACTATCCGACAATCTTGTGTTCGAGGTTGGCACGAAGGTACGTTCGATGCAGGCTGCGTTTCTTTCAGTCAATAAATTAAAAAGCTTAAAGGGGAATTTGGCCGTCGGCCAGCCAGTTTGCCGTCTGGAATTTTGAGCGGTCACGACTGAACCCAGCCGAGTGTCAACTTCATCTAACAGAAAGTAAACAAAATTCGTCGATTTGGTAGTCGGGAGAAATTGTCCAGAAGTATCATCATAAGCCGTAATAAATCGGTCCATAAAGCACAATTTCAGAATGGTGGACTCCTCCATATTTTACGGTTAATGAAGATTTTTGATGTATAATCGGACATTTGCGAGCGAGCGAAAAAGTGCCCCGAGAAAGCATTACCTTATGAAATATCTGATACGGAGTAAAGAGAAACAGAATTCGCAGTCGCACTCTTTTGACAGCGAGATAATAAAATACATATATTTTAGTTGAGACGTTCATTTTTCCACCGACTCCTATCTCTGCCTACAGTGTTTTAGTGTAAATAAGGGACGCCAGATTTTTCCCACTTCGCCTAAATGGAATGGAACATCTTCTCTTCTACAAATCATAACCTGGTGACAAGGGCTCGCGAGGGTAACGTTTTCATAATAGCCCTTGTAAAATTAGGGTTTTCGCTGTCTACTTTTTCTTCGCCGGAATCATTTATAATATTAGGATTGTTAAAGGAGAAACCTCGATTACCGCAAAATCTAAATTCTGGACGGCGATGATTTATGCCACCGGGACGAAACTCTAAAACACTGCGAATGTATTGCAGATTTTAGATTTCCATAAATCTCGCCAGGTTTTATCAGAGATTCATAAAATATTCACATTTTAAAATTGCAGGTGCGTGTCGGATTTGGAAATTTTTAGAGCTTTTGCTGCGTAAACTCCTCTAAGCGTAATTAACGCAGAGCCGCTACGCACGCGAAATCTTAAACGAAGCAAAAACTGAATTCACCGACAAAATATTAAAACATTATTGGAATTTCAAACTCAGACTACACAGAACAAAAACGTTATGGAACTTTTTCCCAAAAGTTTTTTATTCTTTCACTCAATGTGTGGCTTGTTTTGATGAAGTAGTGCGAAATTGGAGCCATTACATACCTAATAGCCCGAATTAACTGATTACGACTTTAGCCGCCGAAATCATTATTTTCCTCAACTTCTAAAAATTTGAATAATTGAATAATTCCCGAAAACGATCCAGCCATTCATTACGAGCATGCAAATGAGTAAGAAGTCTTGTCATTCTTTTTTTGTGTCAAAGGCCAGAGCGGTCCATTTAATTTTAAATTTAAACTACAGAAATCAGTTTGTTTCCGCATAATTATTCAAATTCGTGTCGGGTCAGGCTGTTGTTGCTTAATTATTGCTCTTCATTTATATTTAAATCGTCCCCGACTTCAAAGGTTGAACTCAATACCAACAATGACAGGTTATCTCGAAAATCCGTTAGACCAGAAGTTATCTAATTGATGGACCCCGGCAGGAAAAGAACAACTTACCGAAAGTCATTTTTTACCCGACTTATATGACACTGCAAGGTAGCTCAGCTTCGGAATTCATCAATCATTTTTGTTTTTAAGAACGATAAGGCCAGATTCGCTCGCCGAAATCCGGCTGAAACAATACGCTTTGTGATTACACGAGGGGTAAAAGTGCTCGAAGCTCACACGCGAAGAAAAAAAAAACGCCCAATTAAATCTCGATTTTTATTTGGCCAATTTATTCCAAATAAATTTCCGCTTTCGGACGAATTCGTTAAAATTACACGCGTCCGAAGAATAGGAATTGTGCATTGTCGTAATGAATACTTCAGGCGCGAATTATTTCAAGGGAAAGGGTCGATTTGATGTATGGTGCCTCAGAGGTTGGAATAATTCAGTGTCGCTTAAACCCCTTTGAGGAGGCACTTGTGAAGGTGTGCCCCAATAACAAAGCCACTTTGGGGACTACATATATCAAAAAATCGGTTAGAATTTTAATTAATCACAGCAGACGTACTTAGTATTTTTAAAGGAGTGAAATTTCGGCCCGGATTCCTAAGAGGGAGGCAATTATGTTTTAATTTTAATAAATAGTTGAAGCGACGATTTAAAGCGACGCTCTTTCATCTGTTGATTGTCGATAACACGAACATGAACCGAATTCTCTGGAAACTTGAAATTTTGATGAAGACGCTTCACGCTAAGTGTATTAGGATGACAGAAAATTTAAATTCATTAATCTATCTAAATACCTAAAGTTGGGACTAATTTGCGGGGCATGTGCTCGACGTAATTTAATGAAAGGAATGGGTATACAGTTAATGACGGCAATTTTGCCGAGCATTTATTATTGAGTTGCATAACATCAAAAGTCCGCTGGAACGTCCAGAAATGGGGGTTTTTCAGCGTCGATGAACACTTTGGGGCCCAACATTAAAGGGCTTTTTTAGGGCGAGTGGAACTATTTATGACTGGACCTTCAGTAAATTTTAAAATAATTATTTAACCAAAAAATGAAAAATTGTCACGTGTTGAAAATATTGACCTATTGATTCAAGAAATACATAATTTCTTCTAAAATACATCACATAAATATTTATTTAAATTGTTATTCCGGCCCCTCCACCATTTTCTCCAAAACTTTAAATTTCAGATTAGTTATTAGATTAATTAAAATTAGTTCGAAAATCACTTTTCCTTCTCGGAAGGTACCTCAGGAACATAAATTTGCAATTGTTTTCCTTGTATTCTGCGAAATAGACGGAGGAAAAATTCGTTTAAATGCGATAATTTAATTTGGAGTCAAATCGACCAGAAAACAATAAATTTGCTTAATTGAAATTTCTCCTTGCTTTATTATTTTGTTCAGATTTCAAGATTTTATGAAGAAGTACATAATTTGTTCTAATATACACCACATCACATAAGTTTCCCCGAAAAATTTTGACATAAATATTTTTAAATTGTTATCCCGGCGCCTCCACCATTTTTTCCAAAAATTTCAACATCGGTAAACTAGTCCGAAAATAAATTTGTATAAGCGGAGGATTTCTCAGGAACACAAATTTGTGATTATTTTCTTTGTATTTTGTGAAATGACGGAGGAAAACTCGTTTAGATAGAATAATTCAAATTTGGAATTAAGTTGACTTGAAAGAAATAGATTTTCTTCATTCAAATTTGTGCTTGCGTTGTTATTTTGACCAAATATCAGGATATCATAAAGAAATACATAATTTGTTCTAGAATACATCACATGTAAGTTTCTGAAAATTTTTAAAGTACAAATTTTTAAAATTCTTATCCCGGCGCCCTCTCCATTTTTTCCAAAATTTTAAATTTTTGGAAACTAGTCTGAAAATTACTCTCTCTTATCGAGAGATTTCTCAGGAACACAAATTTGTAATCATTTTCCTTGTATTCTGCGAAATAACGGAGAAAAGAAAGTTCGATTAGATGCAATAACTCCATTTTAGTGTCAAATTTACCAGAAAACAATAAATTTACTTGATTCAAACTTGTGTTTGCGTTGTTATTTTGACCAGAAATCAGGATATTATATAGAAATAAATAATTTTTTCCTAAATACATCACATCTAAGTTTCTGGAAAATTCTTAAAATACTCATTTTTTAAATTATTGTCCCGGCGCCTCTACCATTTTTTCCAAAATTTTAAATTTTGGAAAACTAGTCCGAAAATTACTCTCTCTTATCGAAAGATTTCTCAGGAACACAAATTTGGAATCCTTTTCCTTATATTCTGCGAAATAACGGAGAAAAGAAAATTCGGTTAGATGCAATAATTTAATTTTAGTGTCAAATCTACCAGAAAACAATAAACTTACTTGATTCAAAGTTGTGCTTGCGTTGTAATTTTGACCAGATATCAGGATATTATAAAAAAATACATAATTTGTTCCTAAATACATCACATCATGCAAGTTTCTGGAGAATTCTTTAAAATACATATTTTTTAAATTGTTATCCCGGCGCCTCCACCATTTTTTCCAAAATTTTAAATTTATTGAAAACTAGTCCGAAAATTACTGTCTCTAATCGAAAGATTTCTCAGGAACACAAATTTGTAATCATTTTCTTTGTATTTTGCGAAATAACGGAGAAAAGAAAATTCGGTTATATGCAATAATTTAATTCTAGTGTCAAATCTACCAGAAAACAATAAATATTCTTGATTCAAATTTGTGTTTGCGTTGTTATTTTGACCAGATATCAGGATATTATAAAGAAATACATAATTTGTTCCTAAGTACATCACACCATGTAAGTTTCTCGAAAAATTTTAAAATACATTTTTTTTAAATTGTTATCCCGGAGCCTCCACCATTTTTTCCAAAATTTTAAATTTTTCAAAACTAGTCAGGAAACTTTCTCTTATCGGAAAATTTCTCAGGAACATAAATTTGTGATTATTTTCTTTGTATTTTGTGAAACGATGGAGGAAAACTCGTTTAGATAGAAGAATTCAAATTTGAAATTTAGTTGAACTGAAAGCAATAGATTTTCTTTATTAAAATTTGTGCTTACTTTGTTATTTTGATCAGATATATGGATATATAAAAAATATATGGATATTATAAAGAAATACATAATTTGTTCTAAAATATCACATCACTTAAGTTTCCCGAAAATTTTTAAAATGTATATCTATTTAAATTGTTGTCCCGGCGCCTCCACCATTTTCCCCCAAAACTTTCAATTCCGGAAAACTAGCCCGAAAGTAACTTTCTCTTATCAGAAGTTTTCTCAGGAACACAAATTTGTAATTATTTTCCTTGTATTCTGTGAAATAGACGGAGGAAAATTCGTTTAAATGCAATAATTTAATTTGAAGTCAAATCGACTAGAAATCAATGGATTTCCTTCATTCAAATTTGTCTTTGCTTCATTATTTTATTCAAATTTCAGAATTTTATGAAGAAATATATAATTTTTTCCAAATATATATCACATCACAAAATTTTCCCGAAAAATTTTAAAATAAATATTTTTAAATTGTTATCCCGGCGCCTCCACCATTTTTACCAAAACTTTAAACATCGGTAAACTAGTCCGAAAATAAAATTCTTTTATCGGAAAATTTCTCAGGAACACAAATTTGTAATTGTTTTCCTTGTAGTCTGTCAAATAACGGAGGAAAATTAGTTTGGATCCAATAATTTAACTCTGGTGTCAAATCTACCCAAAAGCGATAAATTTCCTTTATTGAAATTTGTGCTTACGTTGTTATTGTGATCAGATATCAGGATATTATAAAGAAAAACATAATTTGTTGTAAAATATCACATCATTTAAGTTTCCCGAAAATTTTTAAAATGTATATTTATTTAAATTGTTGTCCCGGCGCCTCCACCATTTTTCCCAAAATTTTAAATTTCAGAAAATTAGTTCGAAAATCACTTTCGTTTATCGGAAGGTATCTCAGGAACATAAATTTGTAATTGTTTTCCTTGTATTCTGTGAAATAGACGGAAGAAAATTCGTTTAAATGCAATAATTTAATTTGGAGTCAAATCGACCAGAAAACAATAAATTTGCTTAATTCAAATTAGTCCTTGCTTTATTATTTTGTTCAGATTCCAGGATTTTATGAAGAAATATATAATTTGTTCTAATATACATCACATCACATAAGTTTCCCGAAAAATTGTAAAATAAATATTTTTAAATTGTTATCCTGGCGCCTCCACCTTTTTTAGCGAAACTTCAAACATCGGTAAACTAGTCCGAAAATAAATTTCTCTTATCTGAAGATTTCTCAGGAACACAAATTTGTGATTATTTTATTTGTAGTTTGTGAACTGACGGAGGAAAACTCGTTCCAATCGAATAATTCAAATTTGGAATTAAGTTGACCTAAAAGCAATAGATTTTCTTAACTCAAATTTGTGCTTGCGTTGTTATTTTGTTCAGATATCAGGATAGCTTAAAGAAATACATAATTTGTTCTAGAATACATCACATGTAAGTTTCTCGAAAATTTTTAAAATAAATGGTTTTTAAATTGTTATCCCGGCGCCTCCACCATTTTTCCCAAAACTTTAAATTTCAGAAAATTAGTTCGAAAATTACTTTTTCTTATCGGAAGGTTTCTCAGGAACACAAATTTGCAATTGTTTTACTTGTATTCTGTGAAATAGACGGAGAAAAATTCGTTTAAATGCAATAATTTAATTTGGAGTGAAATCGACCAGAAAACAATAAATTTGCTTAATTCAAATTTGTCCTTGCTTTATTATTTTGTTCAGGTTTCAGGAATTTATGAAGAAATACACAATTTGTTCTAATATACATCACATCACATAAGTTTCCGGAAAAATTGTAAAACAAATATTTTTAAATTGTTATCCCGGCTCCTCCACCATTTTTACCAAAACTAAACTAGTCCGAAAATAAATTTCTCTTATCGAAAGATTTCTCAGGAACACAAATTTGTGATTATTTTCCTTGTATTTTGTGAAATGACGGAGGAAAATTAGTTTAGATGCAATAATTTGACTCTGGTGTCAAATCTACCTGAAAACAATAAATTTCCTAAATTCAAATTTGTGTTTGCGTTGTTATTTTGTTCAGATATTAAAATATTATCAAGAAATACATAATTTGCCCTAAAATACATCACATCATGTAAGTTTCTCAAAAATTTCTAAAATAAATAATTTTTAAATTGTTATCTCGGCGCCTCCACCATTTTTTTTCCAAAATTTTAAATTTTTATAAACTAGTCTGAAAGTAACTTTCTCTTATCTGAAGGTTTCTCAGGAATACAAATTTGTAATTGTTTTCCTTGTATTCTGTGAAATAACGGGGGAAAATTAGTTAAGATGCAATAATTTAACTCTGGTGTCAAATCTACCTGTAAACAATAAATTTCCTTAATTCAAATTTGTGTTTGCGTTGTTATTTTGTTCAGATATCCAGATATTATCAAGAAATACATAATTTGTCCTAAAATACATCACATCATGTAAGTTTCTCAAAAATTTTTTAAATAAATAATTTTTAATTTGTTATTCCGGCGCCTCCACCATTTTTTCCAAACTTTTAAATTTCTATAAACTAGTCTGAAAGTAACTTTCTTTTATCGGAAGGTTTCTCAGGAATACAAATTTGTAATTGTTTTCCTTGTATTCTGTGAAATAACGGAGGAAAATTAGTTTAGATGCAATAATTTAACTCTGGTGTCAAATCTACCTGAAAACAATAAATTTCCTTAATTCAAATTTGTGTTTGCATTGTTATTTTGTTCAGATATCGAAATATTATGAAGGAATACAGAATTTGTTCTAAAATACATCAGATCATAAAGTTTCTCGAAAATTTTTAAAATAAATATTTTTTAAATTGTTATCGCGGCAGTTCCACCATTTTTCTAAAAGTTTAAATATCTGAAAACTAGTCCGGAAATAACTTCATCTTTTGCAACAGTTCTCATGAAAACAAATTTGGATTATTTTCGTTGTATTTTGTGAAATATTGGAGGAAAATTCGATTAATCGCAGCAATTCAAATCTGAAATCAAATCGACCCGAAAACAATAGATTTTCTTAACTCAGATTTGTGCTTGCGTTGTTATTTTGTTCAGATATCCAGATATTATGAAGAAATACATAATTTGTCCTTAAATACATCACATCACGTAAGTTTCAATTATAATATAACAAGTGATATGATTATTATCGATAATATTTCGAGTGAAACCGAGCTGCAGATTCAACGAGTGCGAAGCACGAGTTGAATGTGCTGCTTCGGTTTCACGAGCCATATCTTCGATTATTAATCATATCACGAGTTATATTCAAGATGAGAATATAATAAATGAACACATTTTTTGATAATAGAATTGATTTCGTCGTTTTGAGCTTGCCCCCAACGTTGGCAAGCCATAAAAGACAAAAAAATTTACGAAATTTTAAAATTTGTCAATTTGACAGTTTTTAAATTTAGGTAGCAACAGACCACAATAAGGCAATAAAATTATTATCGCTGTGATAGACATGTAACTAAGGGCATGAACAAATTCTATTGGAAGAAATGGGGTCATGTGATTCATGAATTATATTCTCTCAAAAATTTTTAAAATAAATAAATTTTAATTTGTTATCCTGGCGCCTCCACCATTTTTTCCAAAATTTGAAATTTCTATAAACTAGTCTGAAAGTAACTTTCTCTTATTGGAAGGTTTCTCAGGAATACAAATTTGTAATTGTTTTCCTTGTATTCTGTGAAATAACGGAGGAAAATTAGTTTAGATGCAATAATTTAACTCTGGTGTCAAATCTACCTGAAACCAATAAATTTCCTTAATTCAAATTTGTGTTTGCATTGTTATTTTGTTCAGATATCGAAATATTATGAAGGAATACAGAATTTGTTCTAAAATACATCAGATCATGTAGTTTCTCGAAAATTTTTAAAATAAATATTTTTTAAATTGTTATCGCGGTAGTTCCATCATTTTTCTAAAACTTTAACTATCTGAAAACTAGTCCGGAAATAACTTCATCTTTTGCAACAGATCTCATGAAAACAAATTTGTGATTATTTTCGTTGTATTTTGTGAAATATTGGAGGAAAATTCCATTAATTGCAGCAGTTCAAATCTGAAATCAAATCGACCCGAAAACAATAGATTTTCTTAACTCAAATTTATGCTTGCGGTATTGTTTTATTCAGATATCAGCAAATCATAAAGAAATACATAATTTGTTCTACAATAGATCACATGTAAGTTTGTCGAAAATTTTTAAAATAAATGGTTTTTAAATTGTTATCCCGGCACCTCCACCATTTTCTCCAAAACTTTAAATTTCAGAAAATTAGTTCGAAAATCACTTTCCCCTTTCGGAAGGTATCTCAGGAACATAAATTTGCAATTGTTTTCCTTGTATTCTGCGAAATAGACGGAGGAAAATTCGTTTAAATGCGATAATTTAATTTGGAGTGATATCGACCAGAAAACAATAAATTTGCTTAATTCAGATTTGTCCTTGCTTTATTATTTTGTTCAGATTTCAGAATTTTATGAAGAAATACATGCTTTGTTGTAATATACACTACATCACATAAGTTTTCAGAAAAATTTTAAAATAAATATTTTTAAATTATTATCCTGGCGCCTCCACCATTTTTACCAAAACTTTCGACATCGGTAAACTAGTCCGAAAGTAAATTTCTCTTATCGGAAGATTTCTCAAGAACACAAATTTGTGATTATTTTCTTTGTATTTTGTGAAATGATGGAGGAAGACTCGTTCAGATCGAATAACTCAAATTTTGAATTAAGTTGACCTGAAAGCAATAGATTTTCTTAACTCAAATTTATGCTTGCGTTATTGTTTTGTTCAGATATCAGCAAATCATAAAGAAATACGTAATTTGTTCTAGAATAGATCACATGTAAGTTTGTCGAAAATTTTTAAAATAAATGGTTTTTAAATTGTTATCCCGGCACCTCCACCATTTTCTCCAAAACTTTAAATTTCAGAAAATTAGTTCGAAAATCACTTTCCCTTCTCGGAAGGTATCTCAGGAACATAAATTTGCAATTGTTTTCCTTGTATTCTGCGAAATAGACGGAGGAAAATTCGTTTAGATGCAATAATTCAAATGTCGAGTGAAATTGACACAAAAATAATAAACTTCCTCAATCCAAATTTGTGCCTGTGTTGTTATTTTGTCCAGATAGCAGAAAATCATGAAGAAATACATACATAAGTTTCTGGAAAATTTTTAAAAAACATATTTTTTAAATTGCTATCGCAGCGCCTCCACCATTTTTTTCCAGAATTTTAAATTTTTGAAAACTAGTTCGAAAATTATTCTCTCTTATCGAAAGATTTCTCAGGAATACAAATTTGTAATCATTTTCCTTGTATTCTGCGAAATAACGGAAAAAAGAAAATTCGGTTGGATGCAATAATTTAATTCTAGTATCAAATCTACCATAAAACAATAAATTTTCTTAATTCAAATTTGTGCTTGCGTTGTTATTTTGACCAGATATCAGGATTTTTTAAGAAATACATAATTTGTTCCGAAATACATCACATCATATAGGTTTCTAGAAAATTTTTAAAATACATATTTTTTAAATTGTTATCCCGGCGCCTCCACCATTTTTTTCAAAAATCTAAACTTTTGAAAACTACTCCCCAAATTACTTTCTCTTATCAGAAAATTTGTCAGGAACACAAATTTGTAATAATTTTCCTTGTATTTTGCGAAATAACGGAGAAAAGAAAATTCGGTTGGCTGCAATAATTTAATTCTGGTGTCAAATCTACCAGAAAACAATAAATTTCCTTGATTCAAATTTGTGTTTGCGTTGTTATTTTGACCAGATATCAGGATATTATAAAGAAATACATAATTTGTTCCTAATTACATCACATCACGTAAGTTTCTGGAAAAGTTTTAAAGTACGTATTTTTGAAATTGTTATCCCGGCGCCTCCACCATTTCTTCCAAAATTTTAAATTTTTAAAAACTAGTTCGAAAATTACTCTCTCTTATCGAAAGATTTCTCAGGAACACAAATTTGTAATCATTTTCCTTGTATTCTGCGCAATAACGGAAAAAAGAAAATTCGGTTGGATGCAATAATTTAATTCTAGTATCAAATCTACCATAAAAAAATAAATTTCCTTGATTCAAATTTGTGTTTGCGTTGTTATTTTGACCAGATATCAGGATATTATAAAGAAATACATAATTTGTTCCTAATTACATCACATCACGTAAGTTTCTGGAAAAGTTTTTAAAGTACATATTTTTGAAATTGTTATCCCGGCGCCTCCACCATTTCTTCCAAAATTTTAAATTTTTAAAAACTAGTTCGAAAATTACTCTCTTTTATCGAAAGATTTCTCAGGAACACAAATTTGTAATCATTTTCCTTGTATTCTGCGCAATAACGGAAAAAAGAAAATTCGGTTGGATGCAATAATTTAATTCTAGTATCAAATCTACCATAAAAAAATAAATTTCCTTAATTCAAATTTGTGCTTGCGTTGTTATTTTGACCAGATATCAGGATTTTTTAAGAAATACATAATTTGTTCCGAAATACATCACATCATATAGGTTTCTAGAAAATTTTTAAAATACATATTTTTTAAATTGTTATCCCGGCGCCTCCACCATTTTTTTCAAAAATCTAAACTTTTGAAAACTACTCCCCAAATTACTTTCTCTTATCAGAAAATTTGTCAGGAACACAAATTTGTAATAATTTTCCTTGTATTTTGCGAAATAACGGAGAAAAGAAAATTCGGTTGGCTGCAATAATTTAATTCTGGTGTCAAATCTACCAGAAAACAAAAAATTTCCTTGATTCAAATTTCTGTTTGCGTTGTTATTTTGACCAGAAATCAGGATATTATAAAGAAATACATAATTTGTTCCTAAATACATCACATCACGTAAGTTTCTGGAAAAATTTTAAAATACATATTTTTTAAATTGTTATCCCGGCGCCTCCACCATTTTTCCAAAATGTTAAATTTTTGAAAACTGGTCAGAAAATTACTTTCTCTTATCAGAAAATTTCTCAGGATCGCAAATTTGTAATCATATTTTTTGTATTCTGCGAAATAACGGAGAAAAAAAATCGGTTAGATGCAATAATTTAATTCTAGTGTCAAATCTACGAGAAAACAATAAATTTCCTTAATTCAAATTTGTGTTTGCGTTGTTATTTTGACCAGATATCAGGATATTATAAAGAAGTAAATAAGTTGTTCCTAAATACATCACATCATGTAAGTTTCACGAAAATTTTTAAAATACATATTTTTTAAATTGGTATCCCGGCGCCTCCACCATTTTTCCCAGAAATTTAGATTTCAGAAAACTAGTCCGAAAAGAACTTTCTTTTATTGGACAGTTTCTCAGGAACACAATTTTGTAATTATTTTCTTCGTAATCTCTGAAATAGCGGAGGAAATTCGTTTAGATCTAATAATTCAAATCTGAAGCTAAATCGACCAGGAAACAATAAATTTTCTTAATTCAAATTTGTGCTTGCGTTGTTATTTGTTGAGACGTCAGGACGTTATGAAGAAATACATCATCTGTTCTAAAATGCATCACATTGTGTAAGTTCTCGAACAATTTATAAAGTAAATATTTTTTAAACTGTTATCCCAGCGCCTCCACCATTTTAACCAAAATTTTGAATTTCGGAAAACTAGACCGAAAATAAATTTCTTTCATCAGGAGGTTTCTCAAGAATAAATTTGTGATTATTTCCCTTGTATTCTGTGAAATAACGGAGGAAATTCGTCTAGATGCAATAATTCAAATCTGGAGCAAAATCGACCGGAAAACAATATATTTTCTTAATACAGATACGTAATTGCGTTGCTCAGATATCAAGATATTTTGAAGAATTGTCTAAATTGTGTTTAGTTTCCTCGTATTACTAGAAATAACGGAAGGAAATGCCTTAAATAATTTAAATTTGTGTCTGTTTTGTTATTCTGGTCGGCTTTTAGTCTATATATTTTGTTAAATTATTATCCCGGCACCTCCACCTTTCTTAACAAAATTTAAAAATTGCTTAAATTGGCTTGGGAACAAGTTCCTCTCCTTGGAAATTTTGTCAGGAATACGAATTTATGACTATTTTCCTTATATTCTTAAAAATAACGAAACAAATTCGTTTAGATGCAATAATCAAATTTTATCGATCCCAATATAAATTGGATTTTTCAATTGAAACTTGTGTTTGTGTTGTTTTTTAAAAAATAAAAATAAACGCGTTTAAAATGTAGTTCCAACTTACACAAACCAGAAACAGTGTTATTTGCGATGTATTGAAAAAATGTATCCCTGAAAATCCATGAAAAAGCTCGGCATGTGCTCACTTTGTTAAACCGTAGGTGTCATACAGGTCGAATGACACGTCAAAAAATTTCGAGCTTTGCAATTATTTTTGTATTTTGTTCCTGTACACTGTTGACATGTTCAGCAAAAACCCACAGACAACTTTATTATTTTTTCGAGTTCATAGCGGAAAATAATCAAATATCGGGTTTTAAGCATATTAATAATTGTGAAATATTTAACTACACATGCTTATAAAGGATTAATATGTAAATATTTTCCTGACAATATGAAATAATGCAAAATTTAGTTTTTAGAATTGACTAGATATTCAATTTCACATTGTTTGTTATGTTTGGTAAAATAGAAGAGAATATTTTATTTATAATCAGTACATTCAATTTGCCAAAAATCGACGGAGCGCATAATGGATCTCCACCACAAATTTTCTATTTGAAAAAATAATAAAAATTGCAAAAGAACCTTTCATTGCTGGATGTATAAATAAAGCTTCGTTTTGTATGAAAACAACAAAACTAAAGCTCAAATATTCAAAAATAAACCAGTCCATTTTCGATGATTTATACTGAATTGAAACGAGCATTCTTACACATCATTTATGTTACAAATGCAAACCCAAATTAGGCAAAAAAGCGTCGAACAAAAAGCTCCATAAATAATTAACGCCAAAGCAATACGCGCTTTCATACCTCAAATAATTGTTGAAAATACGAGTCCATTAGCCAAATCACTTCAAAGGGTCGGTCAGACTGCTGCATTTTAATCTCCACTGCCGTAGTAATGTACATTCAAGATTTTATTAATTCAGAATCGCCCTTTTCCGTAAATCTACTTTGATTAAAAATAGAGCTAGAAAAGCTCCGCTTTGAGCCTGCCGTCAAAATATGCGACAATTTTAAATACAAACGTCATAATCCAGATCCAGCGCGGAATTTTTAACGAAGTGCTTATTTCTTCATTTGGTTTGTCAGCCGTTCCGTCATTAAATCCATCGTGTCGCTGCAGCTTCCATTATTTTTAATCAAAATGCGTTGATATTTTCAATCTAGTTTGTCCCGGGGAATTGATGTCGCTCCATTTAGGTTAATTGTTTGCTGCATAAATAATAGAATCCTATTTTCGCGCATAATGAGTTAAAAACCGTCGCTAGCAGAAAATGTTTGACCGTTCTAATCAAACTCGCAAGCGCCTGAAAATAAAGTCGATCGTAAATTTCCGCGGTCGAATTTATATTCTGATTGCTCCCGCTTGCTTCTATTAAAAGTTTAGTTGACATAAATTTTCGCCAAGACGGCGAGTCGGATGCGGTTTTTGCATTATTTAATTCCGCCCCCACGTTATTGTTTATCTCCACGACAAATGGACAGTGTCGGCGATTTACTTGATAATTTTATACAGCCGTTCCGGCTAAAGTAGAGGAATAAAAAACAAGGACTGGGACCGGTCGTACATTCGGTTAGTTCCTGCTTAAAATTTAGAAGTAGCGGAGGAAATCCCGTGAGATTGACTTGTAGCAGAACATTACAAAAAGGAAAATAGAGGAAAATATTCGCAATCTTCTAGTAGAATTGGATGCTGCTATCGATTTATGCTTGTTTCTCTGTTCGGGCTTTTACGCTAAGCTGATGACATCGTCTGTCACTTAGCTCCGAAACGGAATATTGTCAATTTTGCCGTGGACTCGGTTTAAGACTTTTATTGAGCAGCGCCGTCCCGGAAGATAATTAAAGCTGACTGGGTTGCCGCCGTACGTGCTCTTGTTTAACAACAAATATCTCGCTCTATGACAGAAATGTGGATTTTAGTAATGGCGAGTTTAACAAAGTGTTTCATTTGCATTCACTTGCTGGAACATTATAGCTCATTGAAATTTATTTGTCGAAAAGGAAGTTACACAGAGGTGCAGATAAATTAAAAGGACGTGGAGCTGCGAACTTCTCGAACAGTTATAAGGAAACTTGTATTAAATGAACTTCCTCGGGAGCAAAGCTCTCTTCTTCTACACTGGGAGGCGGTCTTCATTAAGATTTCGCCAATTATGAATAAGCCGCCGACAGATTTCACTCATGTACCACTCTTTCCCTCCATTTCTTGCGCTTTAATTTCGTTATGCTTCCAGAGAATAAAAAGACTAAGAATTTTATTTCCTGGATTGAATCCCGTGACTTGTCATATCGACATTTCCAACAATAAACTAAATCGAAGCAGATGCAGCCATTCCCACTGATTCTCCTCAGGTTTCAAAGCGGGTTTGATCACTCCAGTTTGGGCTATTTTTTACACCGTGACGGGGTATTATTTAAGGAATCTTTTCTCTTATGAGTCTTGTGATGAAGCATGAGTAAACTTCTGAGGCGTAATAGTTAATCTTTAATTATTATGTGTCTTTACCGTCTTAGAGGCAACTATGAGGAAAATTAGCAAACACAAGAGAGATAATGTGAGTTATGAGAAGCTTGCGTGTTAAGAGTTTGAAATAACCGAGAGCCTGTGTAAATATTGATGTTTATTTAATAGAGGTACGTTCAAATGACTGTCATAGCTTACACTAGAGAATTCAATTAAAAATTGATGGAATAACTTCTAAAATATTTAAAACTGGATCTTGTTAATTATACATTTATTATCTAAACGAATTTCCTCCGTTGTTTCAGAGAAAACAAAGAAAATAATCACAAATTTGAAGAAAATTTCCGATTTAACGAACTTGTTTATCGAAATTTAAAGTTTTGGAAAAATGGTGGATGCGCCGGGATAACAATTTAAAAAAATTTTAATTCAAGATTTCTCAAAAAATGACTAAATGAAATGATATTTTTTGAAGAAAATACGTTATAAGATAAGAGTATTTATTTCCAGTTTGACCTATGTAAAACTTTTGTATATAAGAGCATTTTCCAAATAACGGAGAAAACTATGGTTATAAGGGAAAAAATAAAAAATGTCAAAATATTTAAAGAAAATTATAATTTCTCTTAATATACGCTATTTCTGAAAGGGGTTCCTACAGATTTTTGTGGTAACTAATTTTAAAATAAATTTTGATCCCGGCGCCTCCACCTTTTTTTTCAAAAAATTAAACTTGACGAAATTAGCTGACGTTGTCGCCATTTTTTCAGAAAATTTCTCAGGATCACAAATCTGTCCTTCCTCTCTTAATTTCTTTTCAAATAATCGAGAAAGAAATGTTTTCATGGAAAACAATACCACTTTTTTGTCAAAACCGGTCATTTCTTTTCCTTCAAGTCCCTGTTTGTAGGGTTATTTAATTTAGATATCAAAACATTATTTTAGTATACACTGTTTATGAAAGGAAAATTAGAAAGTTTATGGGCAAGATAAGATATTTGCTAAGATAAAATTGATCTTGGCAAATGACACCTGCTAAAAAAATAGAGGGCGGCGCAAAAAGTAATTTTCCTTGACCAAAAAACTCCAAGGGATCGAATGGTCCTAACGCAGTCTCTAACAAAGGGAATTTTATTTTCAAATATTCAAATTTGCGTTCTTGACAAAATTTCCGATAAAAGAAACTTGTTTTCAGAGCAGTTTACCGAAATTTAAAATTTTGAAAAAATGGTGGATGCGCCGGGGTAACAATTTAAAAATGTTTAATTCACGATTTTTCGAAAAACTGCTGCACGAAATGGTATATTTTAGAAGAAAATGTGCGATTCTTCGAAATTAACTTGATTTCCAAACAGAATAACAAAGGGGACACAAATCTGAACAAAGAGAATTTATTTCCAGTTAGAGCAAAGATAATTTTCTTGTGTTTTTTCGAGTGATGCAAAGAAATTAAGCACCGATTTGTAATCCTGAGAAAATTTCCGGTAAGGAATTATAACATACATATTTTCAAATCAATTAAACCAGTTTTAAATTTGACCAAAAATGGTGGAGTCATTGGGACATTATTTAAAAAATATTTGTTTTAGTATTTTTCAAAAAACTTCCACATGGTGTGATATATTTTAGAACGAGTTCGAAAACACATTGATATCTGAAAAAAATAACTACGCCAGCGCAAACCTGAATTAAGGATTAAATCCACTGTTTCCGGGCAGATTTGACTCCAAATTTGAATTACAGCATCTAGACGAATTTTCCCCCGTTATTTCAAAGAATACAAAGAAAATAATCGCAAATTTGTGTTCTTGAGAAAATTTCCGATAAAAGAAACTTGTTTTCAGAGCAGTTTAACGAAATTTAAAATTTTGGAAAAATGGTGGATGCGCCGGGGTACCAATTTAAAAAATATTTAATTAAAGATTTCTCGAGAAACTACTGCACGAAATGGTATATTTTAGAAGAAAGTGTGCGATTCTTCGAAATAAACTTGATTTCCGAACTGAATAACAAAATGGACACAACTCTAAACAAAGAGAGTTTATTTCCAGTTAGAGCAAAGATAATTTTCTTGTGTTTTTTCGAGTGATGCAAAGAAATTAAGCACCGATTTGTAATCCTGAGAAAATTTCCGGTAAGGAATTATAACATACATATTTTCAAATCAATTAAACCAGTTTTAAATTTGACCAAAAATGGTGGAGTCATTGGGACATTATTTAAAAAATATTTGTTTTAGTATTTTTCAAAAAACTTCCACATGGTGTGATATATTTTAGAACGAGTTCGAAAACACATTGATATCTGAAAAAAATAACTACGCCAGCGCAAACCTGAATTAAGGATTAAATCCACTGTTTCCGGGCAGATTTGACTCCAAATTTGAATTACAGCATCTAGACGAATTTTCCCCCGTTATTTCAAAGAATACAAAGAAAATAATCGCAAATTTGTGTTCTTGAGGAAATTTCCGATAAAAGGAGCTTGTTTTCGGAGCAATTCATGGAAATTTAGAATTTTGGAAAAATGGAGGATGCGCCGGGATAACAATTTAAAAAATATTTAATTCAAGATTTCTCAAAAAACGACTAAATGAAATGATATTTTTTGAAGAAAATACGCGATAAGATAAGAGAATTTATTTCCAGTTTGACCTATTTAAAACCTTTGAATATAAGACCATTTTCTTGTTATTTCGAGTAATGCAACAAATTAAGCTCCGATTTATAAGCTTGAGAAAATTTCCGATTAGAATTTATAACGTATATATTTTCGAATCAATTAAACCAGTTCAAATTTGACCAAAAATGGGGGAGGCATCGGGATATTAATTAAAAAAATATTTATTTCTAAATTTTTCAAAAAGTTCCACATGATGTGATACATTATAGAACGAGTTCAGAAATACCTCGATATCTGAAAAAAATAACTACACAAGCACAAACCTGAATTAAGAAAATCTACTGTTTTCGGACAGATCGACTCCAAATTTCAATTACCGCATTTAAGCGAATTTTCCACCGTTATTTTAAAGAATACAAAGAAAATAATCGCAAATTTGTGTTGTCGAAAAAATTTCCCATTAAATAAGCTTGTTATCGGAACAATTTATAGAAATTTTAGATTTTGGAAAAATGGTGGATGCGCCGGGATAACAATTTAAAAATTATTTAATTCAAGATTTCTCAAAAAACGACTAAATGAAATGATATTTTTTGAAGAAAATACGCGATAAGATACGAGAATTTATTTCCAGTTTGACCTATTTAAAACCTTTGAATATAAGACCATTTTCTTGTTATTTCGAATAATGCAACAAATTAAGCTCCGATTTATAAGCTTGAGAAAATTTCCGATTAGAATTTGTAACGTACATATTTTCGAATCAATTAAACCAGTTCAAATTTGACCAAAAATGGTGGAGGCATCGGAATATTAATTAAAAAAATATTTATTTCTAAATTTTTCAAAAAAGTTCCACATGATGTGATATATTTTAGAACGAGTTCAAAAATACCTCGATATCTGAAAAAAATAACTACACAAGCACAAACCTGAATTAAGAAAATCTACTATTTTCGGACAGATCGACTCCAAATTTGAATTACCGCATTTAAGCGAATTTTCCACCGTTATTTTAAAGAATACAAAGGAAGTAGTCGCAAATTTGTGTTCTTGATAAAATTTCCGACACAAGAAACTTGTTTTCGGAGCAGTTTATTGAAATTTAAAGTTTTGGAAAAATGGTGGATGCGCCGGGACAATTTAAAAAATATGGAATTCAAGATTTCTCAAAAGAAGATTAAATGAAATGATATTTTTAGAAGAAAATACGCTATAAGTTAAAAGAATTTATTTCCAGTTTGACCTATTTAAAACTTTTGTATATAAGAGCAGTTTCTTGTTACTTCGAGTAATGCAAAGAAACTGAGCTCCGATTTATAAGCTTCAGAAAATTTCCAATAAGAATTTATAACGTACATATTTTCAAATCAATTAAACCAGTTCAAATTTGACCAAAAATTGTGGGGGCATCGGAATATTAATTAAAATGATATTTATTTCAAAATTTTTCAAAAAAGTTCCACATGATGCCATATATTTTAGAACGAGTTCAAAAATACCTCCATATCTGAAAAAAATAACTTCACAAGCATAAACCGGAATTAAGGAAATCTATTGTTTTCGGACAGATCGACTCCAAATTTGAATTACCGCATTTAAGCGAATTTTCCACCGTTATTTTAAAGAATACAAAGGAAATAGTCGCAAATTTGTGTTCTTGATAAAATTTCCCATAAAAGAAGCTTGTTATCGGAACAATTTATCGAAATTTGAGATTTTGGAAAAATGGTGGATGCGCCGGGAAAACAATTTAAAAATTATTTAATTCAAGATTTCTCAAAAAACAACTAAATGAAATAATATTTTTAGAAGAAAATACGGTATAAGATAAGAGAATTTATTTCCATTTTGACCCATTTGAAACTTTTGTATATAAGAGCAGTTTCTTGTTATTTCGAGTAATGCAAGGAAACTAAGCTCCGATTTATAAGCTTGAGAAAATTTCCAATAAGAATTTATAACGTGCATATTTTCGAAACAATTAAACCAGTTTAAATTTGACAATAAATGGTGCAGCCATCGGAATATTAATTAAAAAAATATTTATTTTAAAATTTTTCAAAAAAGTTCCACATGATGTGATATATTTTAGAACGAGTTCAAAAATACCTCGATATTTGAAAAAAATAACTACACAAGCATAAACCTGCGCCGGGATAACAATTTAAAAAATATTTCATTCAAGATTTCTCAAAAACGGCTAAATGAAATGATATTTTTTGAAGAAAATACGCGATAAGATACGAGAATTTATTTCCAGTTTGACCTATTTAAAACCTTTGAATATAAGACCATTTTCTTGTTATTTCGAGTAATGCAACAAATTAAGCTCCGATTTATAAGGTTGAGAAAATTTCCGATTGGAATTTATAACGTACATATTTTCGAATCAATTAAACCAGTTCAAATTTGACCAAAAATGGTGGAGGCATCGGAATATTAATTAAAAAAATATTTATTTCTAAATTTTTCAAAAAAGTTCCACATGATGTGATATATTTTAGAACGAGTTCAAAAATACCTCGATATCTGAAAAAAATAACTACACAGGCACAAACCTGAATTAAGAAAATCTACTGTTTTCGGACAGATCGACTCCAAATTTGAATTACCGCATTTAAGCGAATTTTCCACTGTTATTTTAAAGAATACAAAGGAAATAGATCGCAAATTTGTGTTCTTGATAAAATTTCCGATAGAAGAAACTTGTTTTCGGAGCAGATTATTGAAATTTAAAGTTTTGGAAAAAATGGTGGATGCGCCGGGTACAATTTAAAAAAATATGGAATTCAAGATTTTTCAAAAAAGATTAAATGAAATGAATATTTTTAGAAGAAAATACGCTATAAGTTAAGAGAATTTATTTCCAGTTTGACCTATTTAGAACTTTTGTATATAAGAGATTTTCTTGTTATTTCGAGTAATGCAAAGAAACTGAGCTCCGATTTATAAGCTTCAGAAAATTTCCAATAAGAATTTATAACGTACATATTTTCAATCAATTAAACCAGTTTAAATTTGACCAAAAAATGTGGGGGCATCCGAATATTAATTAAAATGATATTTATTTCAAAATTTTTCAAAAAAGTTCCACTGTGATCGATATATTTTAGAACGAGTTCAAAATACCTCCATATCTGAAAAAAATAACTTCACAAGCATAAACCGGAATTAAGGAAATCTATTGTTTTCGGACAGATCGACTCCAAATTTGGAATTACCGCATTTAAGCGAATTTTCCACCGTTATTTTAAAGAATACAAAGGAAATAGTCGCAAATTTGTGTTCTTGATAAAATTTCCCGATAAAAGAACTTGTTTCGGACAATTTATTGAAATTTAAGATTTTGGAAAAATGGTGGATGCGCCGGGAAACAATTTAAAAATATTAATTCAAGATTTCTCAAAAAACGACTAAATGAAATAATATTTTTAGAAGAAAATACGTTAAGTAAGAGAATTTATTTCCATTTTGACCTATTTAGAAACTTTTGTATATAAGAGCAGTTTCTTGTTATTTCGAGTAATGCAAGAAACTAAGCTCCGATTTATAAGCTTAGAAAATTTCAATAAGAATTTATAACGTGCATATTTTCGAAAACAATTAAACCAGTTTAAATTTGACCAAAAATGGTGGAGGCATCGGAATATTAATTAAAAATATATTATTTAAAAATTTTCAAAAAATTCCACATGATGTGATATATTTTTAGAACGAGTTCAAAATACCCCATATCTGAAAAAAATAATTACACAAGCAAACCTGAATTAAGGAAATCTACTGTTTTCGGACAGATGACTCCAAATTTGAATTACCGCATTTAACGAATTTTCCTCCTTTATTTCAAAGAATACAAAGAAAATAATCGCAAATTTATGTTCTTGAAAAAATTCCGATAAAGAACTTGTTTATCGGACAATTTATCGAAATTTAATTTTGAAAAATGGTGGATGCGCCGGGTAACAATTTAAAAATTATTTATTCAAGATTTCTCAAAAAAGACTAAATGAAATGATATTTTTAGAAGAAAATACGCGATAAGATAAGAGAATTTATTTCCAGTTTGACCTATTAAAAACTTTGAATATAAGACCATTTTCTTGTTATTTCGAGTAATGCAAAAATAAGCTCCGATTTATAAGCTTCAGAAAATTTCCAATAAGAATTTATAACGTACATATTTTCGAATCAATTAAACCAGTTTCAAATTTGACCAAAAATGTGGAGGCATCGAATATTAAATTAAAAAATATTATATTTAATTTTTCAAAAAATGTTCACACAATGAATTAGAATATTTTTAGAACGAGTTCTAAAAATATCCTCGTATATCTGAAAAAAATAACTACACAAGATCAAACTGAATTAAGAAAATCTACTGTTTTCGGACAGATCGACTCAAATTTTGAAATTGACCGGACATTAATTTAATTCAATTTCCAAAACCAGTTATTTTTAAGAAATACAAAGAGAATATAGTACCTTCAAAAATTCTTGTATTCTTGATAAATTTCCGATAGAAGAAACTTGTTTTCGGAGCAGATTATTGAAATTTAAAGTTTTTGAAAAAATGGTGGAAAGCGCCGGACAATTTAAAAAATATGGAATTCAAGATTTTTCAAAACAAGGTAAATGAAATGATATTTTTAGAAGAAAATACGTTATAAGTTAAGAAATTTATTTCCAGTTTGACCTATTTAAAACTTTTGTATATAAGAGCATTTCTTGTTATTTCGAGTAATGCAAAGAAACTGAGCTCCGATTTATAAGCTTCAGAAAATTTCCAATAAGAATATATAACGTACATATTTTCAAATCAATTAAACCATTTTAAATTTGACCAAAAATTGTGGGGCATCGGAATATTAATTAAAATGATATTTATTTCAAATTTTTCAAAAAAGTTCCGCATGATGCAATATATTTTAGAACGAGTTCAAGAATACCTCCATATCTGAAAAAAATAACTTCACAAGCATAAACCGGAATTAAGGAAATCTATTGTTTTCGGACAGATCGACTCCAAATTTGACTTACCGCATTTAATTGAATTTTCCACCGTTATTTTAAAGAATACAAAGGAAATAGTCGCAAATTTGTGTTCTTGATAAAATTTCCGATAGAAGAAACTTGTTTTCGGAGCAGTTTATTGAAATTTAAAGTTTTGGAAAAAATGGTGGATGCGCCGGGACAATTTAAAAAATTATGGAATTCAAGATTTCTGAAAAGAAGATTAAATAAATGATATTTTTAGAAGAAAATACGCTATAAGTTAAGAGAATTTATTTCCAGTTTGACCTATTTAAAACTTTTGTATATAAGAACAGTTTCTTGTTATTTCGAGTAATGCAAAGAAACTGAGCTCCGATTTATAAGCTTCAGAAAATTTCCAATAAGAATTTATAACGTACATATTTTCAAATCAATTAAACCAGTTTAAATTTGAACAAAAATTGTGGGGCATCGGAATATTAATTAAAATGATATTTATTTCAAAATTTTTCAAAAAAGTTCCACATGATGCGATATATTTTAGAACGAGTTCAAAAATACCTCCATATCTGAAAAAAGTAACTTCACAAGCATAAACCAGAATTAAGGAAATCTATTATTTCGGACAGATCAACTCCAAATTTGAATTACCACATTTAAGCGAATTTTCCACCGTTATTTTATAGAATACAAAGGAAATAGTCGCAAATTTGTGTTCTTGATAAAATTTCCCATAAAAGAAGTTTGTTATCGGAACAATTTATCGAAATTTTAGATTTTGGAAAAATGGTGGATGCGCCGGGAAAACAATTTAAAAATTATTTA
Source organism: Zophobas atratus (assembly GCA_022388445.1). Classification (NCBI taxonomy): domain Eukaryota; kingdom Metazoa; phylum Arthropoda; class Insecta; order Coleoptera; family Tenebrionidae; genus Zophobas; species Zophobas atratus. The sequence continues at coordinate 6,095,293 of CM039449.1, forward strand.
ATTCAAGATTTCTCAAAAAACGACTAAATGAAATGATATTTTTTGAAGAAAATACGCGATAAGGTAAGAGAATTTATTTCCAGTATGACCTTTTTAAAACTTTTGTATATAAGAGCATTTTCTTGTTATTTCCAGTAATGCAAGGAAACTAAGCTCCGATTTATAAGTTTGAGAAAATTTTCGATAAGAATTTATAACGTACAAATCAATTAAACCAGTTCAAATTTGACCAAAAATGGTGGAAGCACCGGAATATTAATTAAAAAAAATATTTATTTTAAAAATTTTCAAAAAACTTCCACATGATGTGATATATTTTAGAACGAGTTCAAAGATACCTCGATAACTGAAAAAATAACTACACAAGCATAAACCTGAATTAAGGAAATCTACTGTTTTCGGACAGATCGACTCCAAATTTGAATTACCGCATTTAAGCGAATTTTCCACTGTTATTTTAAAGAATACAAAGGAAATAGACGCAAATTTGTGTTCTTGATAAAATTTCCGATAGAAGAAACTTGTTTTCGGAGCAGATTATTGAAATTTAAAGTTTTGGAAAAAATGGTGGATGCGCCGGGTCAATTTAAAAAAAATGGAATTCAAGATTTTTCAAAAGAAGATTAAATGAAATGATATTTTTAGAAGAAAATACGCTATAAGTTAAGAGAATTTATTTCCAGTTTGACCTATTTAGAACTTTTGTATATAAGAGTATTTTCTTGTTATTTCGAGTAATGCAAAGAAACTGAGCTCCGATTTATAAGCTTCAGAAAATTTCCAATAAGAATTTATAACGTACATATTTTCAAATCAATTAAACCAGTTTAAATTTGACCAAAAAATGTGGGGGCATCCGAATATTAATTAAAATGATATTTATTTCAAAATTTTTCAAAAAAGTTCCACGTGATGCGATATATTTTAGAACGAGTTCAAAAATACCTCCATATCTGAAAAAAATAACTTCACAAGCATAAACCGGAATTAAGGAAATCTATTGTTTTCGGACAGATCGACTCCAAATTTGGATTACCGCATTTAAGCGAATTTTCCACCGTTATTTTAAGAATACAAAGGAAATAGTCGCAAATTTTTGTTCTTGATAAAATTTCCCATAAAAGAAGCTTGTTATCGGAACAATTTATAGAAATTTTAGATTTTGGAAAAATGGTGGATGCGCCGGATAACAATTTAAAAATTATTTAATTCAAGATTTCTCAAAAAACGACTAAATGAAATAATATTTTTAGAAGAAAATACGGTGTAAGATAAGAGAATTCATTTCCATTTTGACCTATTTGAAACTTTTGTATATAAGAGCAGTTTCTTGTTATTTCGAGTAATGCAAGGAAACTAAGCTCCGATTTATAAGCTTGAGAAAATTTTCGATAAGAGTTTATAACGTGCATATTTTCGAATCAATTAAACCAGTTTAAATTTGACCAAAAATGGTGGAGGCATCGGAATATTAATTAAAAAAATATGTATTTAAAAATTTTCAAAAAACTTCCAGATGATGTGATATATTTTAGAACGAGTTCAAAAATATCTCGATATCTGAAAAAAATAATTACACAAGCACAAGCCTGAATTAAGGAAATCTACTGTTTTCGGACAGATTGACTCCAAATTTGAATTACCGCATTTAAGCGAATTTTCCTCCTTTATTTCAAAGAATACAAAGAAAATAATCGCAAATTTATGTTCTTGAAAAAAATTCCCATAAAAGAAGCTTGTTATCGGAACAATTTATCGAAATTTTACATTTTAGAAAAATGGTGGATGCGCCGGGATAACAATTTAAAAATTATTTAGTTCAAGATTTCTCAAAAAACGACTAAATAAAATGATATTTTTAGGAGAAAATACGCGATAAGATAAGAGAATTTATTTCCAGTTTGACCTATTTAAAACCTTTGAATATAAGACCATTTTCTTGTTATTTCGAGTAATGCAACAAATTAAGCTCCGATTTATAAGCTTCAGAAAATTTCCAATAAGAATTTATAACGTACATATTTTCGAATCAATTAAACCAGTTCAAATTTGACCAAAAATGGTGGAGGCATCGGAATATTAATTAAAAAAATATTTATTTCTAAATTTTTCAAAAAAGTTCCACATGATGTGATATATTTTAGAACGAGTTCAAAAATACCTCGATATCTGAAAAAAATAACTACACAAGCACAAACCTGAATTAAGAAAATCTACTGTTTTCGGACAGATCGACTCCAAATTTGAATTACCGCATTTAAGCGAATTTCCACCGTTATTTTAAAGAATACAAAGGAAATAGTCGCAAATTTGTGTTCTTGATAAAATTTCCGATAGAAGAAACTTGTTTTCGGAGCAGATTATTGAAATTTAAAGTTTTGGAAAAAATGGTGGATGCGCCGGGACAATTTAAAAAATATGGAATTCAAGATTTTTCAAAACAAGGTTAAATGAAATGATATTTTTAGAAGAAAATACGTTATAAGTTAAGAGAATTTATTTCCAGTTTGACCTATTTAAAACTTTTGTATATAAGAGCAGTTTCTTGTTATTTCGAGTAATGCAAAGAAACTGAGCTCCGATTTATAAGCTTCAGAAAATTTCCAATAAGAATATATAACGTACATATTTTCAAATCAATTAAACCATTTTAAATTTGACCAAAAATTGTGGGGGCATCGGAATATTAATTAAAATGATATTTATTTAAAAATTTTCAAAAAACTTCCAGATGATGTGATATATTTTAGAACGAGTTCAAAAATATCTCGATATCTGAAAAAAATAATTACACAAGCACAAGCCTGAATTAAGGAAATCTACTGTTTTCGGACAGATTGACTCCAAATTTGAATTACCGCATTTAAGCGAATTTTCCTCCTTTATTTCAAAGAATACAAAGAAAATAATCGCAAATTTATGTTCTTGAAAAAAATTCCCATAAAAGAAGCTTGTTATCGGAACAATTTATCGAAATTTTACATTTTAGAAAAATGGTGGATGCGCCGGATAACAATTTAAAAATTATTTAGTTCAAGATTTCTCAAAAAACGACTAAATAAAATGATATTTTTAGAGAAAATACGCGATAAGATAAGAGAATTTATTTCCAGTTTGACCTATTTAAAACCTTTGAATATAAGACCATTTTCTTGTTATTTCGAGTAATGCAACAAATTAAGCTCCGATTTATAAGCTTCAGAAAATTTCCAATAAGAATTTATAACGTACATATTTTCGAATCAATTAAACCAGTTCAAATTTGACCAAAAATGGTGGAGGCATCGGGAAATAATTAAAAAAAAATTTATTTCTAAATTTTTCAAAAAAGTTCCACATGATGTGTATATATTTTAGAACGAGTTCAAAAATACCTCGATATCTGAAAAAAATAACTACACAAGCACAAACCTGAATTAAGAAAATCTACTGTTTTCGGACAGATCGACTCCAAATTTGAATTACCGCATTTAAGCGAATTTCCACCGTTATTTAAAGAATACAAAGGAAATAGTCGCAAATTTGTGTTCTTGATAAAATTTCCGATAGAAGAAACTTGTTTCGGAGCAGATTATTGAAATTTAAAGTTTTGGAAAAAATGGTGGATGCGCCGGGACAATTTAAAAAATATGGAATTCAAGATTTTCAAAACAAGGTTAAATGAAATGATATTTTTAGAAGAAAATACGTTATAAGTTAAGAGAATTTATTTCCAGTTTGACCTATTTAAAACTTTTGTATATAAGAGCAGTTTCTTGTTATTTCGAGTAATGCAAAGAAACTGAGCTCCGATTTATAAGCTTCAGAAAATTTCCAATAAGAATATATAACGTACATATTTTCAAATCAATTAAACCATTTTAAATTTGACCAAAAATTGTGGGGGCATCGGAATATTAATTAAAATGATATTTATTTCAAAATTTTTCAAAAAAGTTCCGCATGATGCAATATATTTTAGAACGAGTTCAAGAATACCTCCATATCTGAAAAAAATAACTTCACAAGCATAAACCGGAATTAAGGAAATCTATTGTTTTCGGACAGATCGACTCCAAATTTGACTTACCGCATTTAATTGAATTTTCCACCGTTATTTTAAAGAATACAAAGGAAATAGTCGCAAATTTGTGTTCTTGATAAAATTTCCGATAGAAGAAACTTGTTTTCGGAGCAGTTTATTGAAATTTAAAGTTTTGGAAAAAATGGTGGATGCGCCGGACAATTTAAAAAATTATGGAATTCAAGATTTCTGAAAAGAAGATTAAATTAAATGATATTTTTAGAAGAAAATACGCTATAAGTTAAGAGAATTTATTTCCAGTTTGATCTATTTAAAACTTTTGTATATAAGAACAGTTTCTTGTTATTTCGAGTAATGCAAAGAAACTGAGCTCCGATTTATAAGCTTCAGAAAATTTCCAATAAGAATTTATAACGTACATATTTTCAAATCAATTAAACCAGTTTAAATTTGAACAAAAATTGTGGGGGCATCGGAATATTAATTAAAATGATATTTATTTCAAAATTTTTCAAAAAAGTTCCACATGATGCGATATATTTTAGAACGAGTTCAAAAATACCTCCATATCTGAAAAAAGTAACTTCACAAGCATAAACCAGAATTAAGGAAATCTATTATTTCGGACAGATCAACTCCAAATTTGAATTACCACATTTAAGCGAATTTTCCACCGTTATTTTATAGAATACAAAGGAAATAGTCGCAAATTTGTGTTCTTGATAAAATTTCCCATAAAAGAAGTTTGTTATCGGAACAATTTATCGAAATTTAGATTTTGGAAAAATGGTGGATGCGCCGGGAAAACAATTTAAAAATTATTTAATTCAAGATTTCTCAAAAAACGACTAAATGAAATGATATTTTTGAAGAAAATACGCGATAAGGTAAGAGAATTTATTTCCAGTATGACCTTTTTAAAACTTTTGTATATAAGAGCATTTTCTTGTTATTTCCAGTAATGCAAGGAAACTAAGCTCCGATTTATAAGTTTGAGAAAATTTTCGATAAGAATTTATAACGTACAAATCAATTAAACCAGTTTCAAATTTGACCAAAAATGGTGGAAGCACCGGAATATTAATTAAAAAAAATATTATTTTAAAAATTTTCAAAAAACTTCCACATGATGTGATATATTTTAGAACGAGTTCAAAGATACCTCGATAACTGAAAAAATAACTACACAAGCATAAACCTGAATTAAGGAAATCTACTGTTTTCGGACAGATCGACTCCAAATTTGAATTACCGCATCCCATCGAATTTTCCTCCGTTATTTCAAAGAATACAAAGAAAATAATCGCAAATTTGAATTCTTGAGAAAATTTCCGATAAAAGGAGCTTCTTTTCGGAGCAATTCATCGAAATTTAAAATTTTGGAAAAATGGTGGATGCGCCGGGATAACAATTTAAAAAATATTTAACTTAACATTTCTCTAAAAACGACTAAATGAAATAATTTTTTTAGGAGAAAATACGCTATAAGGTAAGAGAATTTATTTTCAGTTCGACCTATTTAAAACTTTTGTATATAAGAGCATTTTCTTGTTATTTCGAGTATTGCAAGGAAACTAAGCTCCGATTTATAAGCTTGAGAAAATTTCCAATAAGAATTTATAACGTACATATCTTCGAATCAATTAAACTAGTTCAAATTTGAATTGAATTAAGAAAATCTACTGTTTTCGAACAGATCGACTCCAAATTTGAATTACCTCATTTAACCGAATTTTTCTCCGTTATTTCACACAATACAAAGAAAATAATCACAAATTTGTGTTCTTGAGAAGATTTCCGATAAAAGAAACTTGTTTTCGGAGCAGTTCATCGAAATTTTACATTTTTGGAAAAATGGTGGATGCGCCGGGAAAACAATTTAAAAAATATTTAATTCAAGATTTCTCAAAAAATGACTAAATAAAATGGTCTTTTTAGAAGAAAATACGTGATAAGATAAGAGAATTTATTTCCAGTTTGACCTCTTTAGAACTTTTGTCTATAAGAGCATTTTCTTGTTATTTCGAGTAATGCAAGGAAACTAAGCACTAATTTGTAATCCTGAGAAAATTCCGGCAAGAATTTATAACGTACATATTTTTGAATCAATTAAGCCAGTTTTAAATTTAACCAAAAATGGTGGAGGTATCAGAATATTAATTCAAAAAATTAAAGATTTTCAAAACATTTCCATTTGATATGATATACTTTAGAACGACTTCGAAAATACCTTTATATCTGAAAAAAATAACTACGCAAGCACAAACCTGAATTAAGGAAATCCACTGTTTCCGAGCAGACTTGACTCCAAACTTGAATATAGCAAATTTGTGTTCTTGAGAAAATTTCCGATAAAAGAAACTTGTTTTCGGAGCAGTTTATCCAAATTTAAAATTTTGGAAAAATGGTGGATGCGCCGGGATAACAATTTAAAAAATATTTAATTGAAGAATTCTCACTGCATGAAATTGTAAATTTTACAAAAAAAAATGTGCATTTGTTCGAAAGGGAACTCTTTTTAGATCGATTTGGTGAAGTTTTAATTATTGCATATAAAGTCATTTTCTCTGTTATTTCGACCGATATAGGGGAAATGAGTACCGAATGTCACAGTAACGAAATTACTCCGACTTTTTGTTTATCAAACTTTGCTTCATGCCCTGCTGAAGCCATGTGTAGAAATGGATCTGCTGAAGAGAATTCTCCCGGGGAAAAACTTATTCCCACATTTGAACTGGAAACCACGAATTAATCTTCCACTGTTTGCGGTGCGAAACCAGCAGACCGCAATATTACACCATGTTATAATGCAACATTTAAACCCATAATTATTGTTGCATGCTACGTGGATATTGCTGCATCAAGCACGAGAAAACTTTCAATTAACTACGTAAAACACACAACCCAATAATTTCCAGCGAATAATGACGGAGACGTCTGCGTAAATATTTTCTTCACAAAGCTCAGCCATCAAACAAACGACGTTTTTTTATTCAGCAACTGTGTAAAATATCCAAGCAGCCATAACAAAATCGTAAAAGTAATCTTTCCAAGTAGGTGATTTATAGTAAATGATCTTGAACGTGAGACCTAAGAAAAAATTCAAATTTAGATTGATTTCAGTTTTTATGGCTGTAATCAATTTATCCGTTTGAGAAGAAATAAGGGACGTTCTTTTCAAACTACCCCACTTTGTATTTTCGCATTTTTGGAATATTGACGGTTTAAAACTTTACAGGATTTATCGAGCAAATATCGGAAGTAAATGCTCCAGTCGGAATAAATGAGCCTCAGTTCGGCTGTTTCAAGATATTTACGACACAGGTCACCGCTGCAGCCGTTCGGTTTATTGTTGACGGATGTTTCGCGTTAATAGATGTTTAAAAAAGTAACATAATGAATCAAGGTGGCTTATTTCGTGCTGGTTGCTGCGTTGCTGAGCTAGCGACCGCGGTGTTGCTCCTAGTGTGTTTCTCTCAAGATTCTCGTGCTGGCGTCGGCTTATTTTTTGCGAGGTGTAAACCATGGGCGATCAGCTCCTCATATATATTTTTTATTAAGTGGATCAATATTGCGAATCCCTTTTGGGCGCGTAACGATATTGACCGTGTTTGCCCTTTGAATCGAGATTGGGTCTTGGACTTGGGTCTTTTGCGTGGTGAGCCGCATCGAGAAGAGATCGTGATTTGCAGGAACGCCAACCTGATTAGACCCAGTGACGCCGCCACCGCAGTTTACGGCTCCAGGAAACGGTCGTTACATTCAAACTGTCACATTCACTATCCCCTCGTAAACTAGCTTATCAGTGCTTCTGCATCTTACTTTATTATTGCGATGAGCCGGCTTATTATATGGCGGATTCCTGTTGGGCCTTCTTAATCATCTTGTCACAGCCATACAATAACGAAATAATTAAATTACTCCGCGGTAACGAGTTTTAACTGAAGTTATTTTTTCTTCGTTATTAAGTGAGGATTTATACACGCTGACTTGGTTAAAGCCGGATTCGTTTTTCTTTTATTACTTTTTTTCCCCTTTTAACGAATGTGTTTTGAATAAAGGACCTCTTACACCGGGTTAGTTTGAAAGAAAACCCCGGTCGTGATGGGAATATTTATTTCGTAAAATATGGTGCATTAGCTTTGTTGTTGTTTGTTATAGCTAATACAATGCATACGAGGAGAAGGCACGCCGCCACCACGGAATTCTAAAAATGCTCCCTGGAAACACGAACAGATGGCTTAGAGTAAACTTATCTCTTCAACAACACAAAATTATGTCATTCCCTTGCAAACCTCCTTCGAATTCTGAAGATTTATAATTCTGGATGTTTCTTTGTAATTTTCAGCTTCATAAATTTTGTTTTTTCAGATACAATTTTCAAATGTTTAATTATATTAACAGTGATTTATTTATAAAATGCGTTGAAGTTTTCGAAATTTAAAAAGTAAATTTAATGAAGCCATTTTTAATGTAAACATTGTCAAAAAGTGTTTTTGAAATTAAAAACTTTTTGATAAATATTTGTTACTAATTTGAAGGTTTTTGAATTTTTAGAACCATTGACATGTTCCGTAACAAAAAGAATAACAAAGGGTAAATACATTTCGAATAAATTTCAAAATTTAAAAGTGGATTTTTATGAAGCCATTTTTTGTGTTCATGGTTTTTCATTTTAAAAATTTCAAAAGTGTCGTTTTGAAATTTTTAAGGTTCTTGATACTTGATTTTAAGGTTTTTCAAAATTTTGGGTTTCTTTTAGTATAAATTTTGATTTACTAGATTTTAATTTGGAACCACTTCTGAGATTCTCTTTTCTAAATTTTCTAAATTTCACCTAAAATTGTTCAGTTTTTAAACCGCATTTTGACAAATATTCACATATACTAAAGTAAAAAGAACAAAAATAATTAAATTCTAAATCAATTTCACAAAAATCTTTTAGAAACTATTATTTTGAAATTTTAAAATCTTTGATATTTCTTATTCATTTTTGAAAATTGCGACTCTGGAGAAGTTAGAGTTCTAGAGCTCGAAATAAGCAAGAAAATGTATGTAGTAAAGTTTAGAAAATGGTCAAAAATAGTCCAAAATTTGAAGAAGGAGATATTAAAAAAATCTCAATTTTTGAAAAAGTTGTCCATCAATTCTCAAAAAATTCAGAGATGTAGATCTCGACGTGTCATATTTGCTAAGACAAGACTGATTTTGGCAAATGTCGTACCATAAAAAAATAAAGGGCGGGTGGGCGGGGCTAGTATATGCTAAGATAAGACTGAACAATGTTAAGGGTATTTACTAGAATGAAAAAGGGGCAGGTGGGAGGGTCTAATGCTTGCTTATAAGACTTTGCTGAAAAAAGATAAACTTATTATACTTTGCATTTTTTAAGCCTAGTTCGCCACTTGACAGTAAAATTCAGTCATCATCTAATAAAAAAGAAAACAATAAATTTCAAAAGCGTTGGTGGGTGGAATTAGTTTTACGTGACAAAAAGAATAACAAAGGATAAATAGATTTCGAATAAATTTCAAAAATTTAAAAAGTGTATTTTTATGAAGCCATTTTTTTGTGTTCATAGTTTTTTCATTTTTAAAAATTTTCAAAAGTGTCGTTTTAAAATTTTTAAGTTCTTGATACTTGATTTTAAGGTTTTTCAAAATTTTGGGTTTCTTTTAGTATAAATTTTGATTTACTAGATTTTAATTTGGAACCACTTCTGAGATTCTGTTTTCTAAATTTTCTAAATTTCACCTAAAATTGTTCAGTTTTTAAACCGCATTTTGACAAATATCACATATACTAAAGTAAAAAGAAGAAAAATAACTAAATTTTAAATAAATTTCACAAGCATTTTTTAGAAACTATTGTTTTGAAATTTTAAAATTTTTAATATTTCTTATTCATTTTTAAAAATTTGCGATTCTGGACAAGTTAGAGTTCTAGAGCTCGAAACAGGCAAGAAAATGTATGTAATAAAGTTTCGAAAATGGTTAAAAATAGTCCAAAATTTCAAGACGAAAATATTAAAAAATCTCAATTTTTGAAAAAGTTGGCCAACGATTCTCAAAAAATTAAGAAATGTAGATCTCGACGTGCCATATTTGCTAAGACAAGACTGATTTTGGCAAATGACGTACCATAAAAAAAATAAAGGCGGGTGGGCGGGGCTAGTATATGCTAAGATAAGACTGAACAATGTTAAGGGTATTTACTAGAATGAAGAAGGGGTGAGTGGGAGGGTCTAATGCTTGCTTATAAGACTTTGCTGAAAAAAGTTAAACTTATTATACTTTGCATTTTTTAACCTAGTTCGCCACTTGACACAGTAAAATTCATCATCATCTAATAAAAAAGAAACAATAAAATTCAAATAGCGGTGGTGGGTGGAATTAGTTTTACGTAACAAAAAGAATAACAAAGGATGAATAATCTCGAATATATTTCAAAATTTAAAAAGTGGATTTTTATGAAGCCATTTTTTGTGTGTCATAGTTTTTCATTTTTAAAAAATTTTCAAAGTGTCGTTTTTAAATTTTTAATTTCTTGATACTTGATTTTAAGGTTTTTCAAAATTTTGGGTTTCTTTTAGTATAAATTTTGATTTACTAGATTTTAATTTGGAACCACTTCTGAGATTCTCTTTTCTAAATTTTCTAAATTTCGCCTAAAATTGTTCAGTTTTTAAACCGCATTTTGACAAATATTCACATATACTAAAGTAAAAATAACAAAAAAAAATAAATTTCACAAAAATCTTTTAGAAACTATTGTTTTGAAATTTTAAAATCTTTGATATTTCTTATTCATTTTTGAAAATTTGCGATTCTGGAGAAGTTAGAGTTCTAGAGCTCGAGATAGGCAAGAAAATGTATGTAGTAAAGTTTCGAAAATGGTCAAAAATAGTCCAAAATTTGAAGAAGGAAATATTAAAAAAATCTCAATTTTTGAAAAAGTTGTCCAACAATTCTCAAAAAATTCAGAGATGTAGATCTCGACGTGCCATATTTGCTAAGACAAGACTGATTTTGGCAAATGACGTACCATAAAAAAAATAAAGGGCGGGTGGGCGGGGCTAGTATATGCTAAGATAAGACTGAACAATGGTAAGGGTATTTACTAGAATGAAGACGGGGTGGGTGGGAGGGTCTAATGTTTGATTATAAGACTTTGCTGAAAAAAGTTAAACTTATTATACTTTGCATTTTTTAAGCCTAGTTCGCCACTTGACACATTAAAATTCAGTCATCATCTAATAAAAAAGAAAACAATAAAATTCAAAAGCGGTGGTGGGTGGAATTAGTTTTACGTAACAAAAAGAATAACAAAGGATAAATACATTTCAAATAAATTTCAAAAATTTAAAAAGTGGATTTTTATGAAGCCATTTTTTTGTGTTCATAGTTTTTTCATTTTTAAAAATTTTCAAAAGTGTCGTTTTGAAATTTTTAAGTTCTTCATACTTGATTTTAAGGTTTTTCAAAATTTTGGGTTTCTATTAGTATAAATTTTGATTAACTAGATTTTAATTTGGAACCGCTTCTGAGATTCTCTTTTCTAAATTTTCTAAATTTCACCTAAAAGTGTTCAGTTTTTAAATCGCATTTTGACAAACATTCACATATACTAAAGTAAAAAGAACAAAACAACTAAATTTTAAATAAATTTCACAAAAATCTTTTAGAAACTATTGTTTTGAAATTTTAAAATTTTTAATATTTCTTATTCATTTTTGAAAATTTGCGGGTCTGGAGAAGTTAGAGTTCTAGAGCTCGAAATAAGCAAGAAAATGTATGTAGTAAAGTTTCGAAAATGGTCAAAAATAGTCCAAAATTTGAAGAAGGAAATATTCAAAAAATCTCAATTTTTGAAAAAGTGGTCCAACAATTCTCCAAAAATTCAGAGGTGTAGATCTCGACGTGCCATATTTGCTAAGACAAGACTGATTTTGGCAAATGACGTACCATAAAAAAATAAAGGGCGGGTGGGCGGGGCTAGTATATGCTAAGATAAGACTGAACAATGTTAAGGATATTTACTAGAATGAAGAAGGAGTGGGTGGGAGGGTCTAATGCTTGCTTATAAGACTTTGCTGAAAAAAGTTAAACTTATTATACTTTGCATTTTTTAAGCCTAGTTCGCCACTTGACACAGTAAAATTCAGTCATCATCTAATAAAAAAGAAAACAATAAAATTCAAAAGCGGTGGTGGGTGGAATTAGGTTTACGCAACAAAAAGAATAACAAATGATAAATACATCTCGAATATATTTCAAAAATTTAAAAAGTGGATTTTTATGAAGCCATTTTTTTGTGTTCATAGTTTTTCATTTTTAAAAATGTTCATAAGTGTCGTTTTTAAATTTTTAAGTTCTTGATACTTGATTTTAAGGTTTTTCAAAATTTTGGGTTTCTTTTAGTATAAATTTTGATTTACTAGATTTTAATTTGGAACCACTTCTGAGATTCTCTTTTCTAAATTTTCTAAATTTCACCTAAAATTGCTCAGTTTTTAAACCGCATTTTGACAAATATTCACATATACTAAAGTAAAAAGAACAAAAATAACTAAATTTTAAATAAATTTCACAAAATTTTTTAGAAACTATTGTTTTGAAATTTTAAAATTTTTAATATTTCTTATTCATTTTTGAAAATTTGCGATTGTGGAGAAGTTAGAGTTCTAGAGCTCGAAATAGGCAACACAATGTATGTAGTAAAGTTTCGACAATGGTCAAAAATAGTCCAAGATTTGAAGAAGGAAATATTAAAAAAAATCTCAATTTTTGAAAAAGTTGTCCAACAATTCTCAAAAAATTCAGAGATGTAGATGTCGACGTGCCATATTGCTAAGACAAGACTGATTTTGGCAAATGACGTACCATAAAAAAAATAAAGGGCGGGTGGGCGGGGCTAGTATATGCTATGATAAGACTGAACAATGTTAAGGGTATTTACTAGAATGAAGAAGGGGTGGGTGGGAGGGTCTAATGCTTGCTTATAAGACTTTACTGAAAAAAGTTAAACTTCTTATACTTTGCATTTTTAAGCCTAGTTCGCCACTTGACACAGTAAAATTCAGTCATCATCTAATAAAAAAGAAAACAATAAAATTCAAAAGCGGTGGTGGGTGGAATTAGTTTTACGTAACAAAAAGAATAACAAAGGATAAATACATTTCGAATAAATTTCAAAAATTTAAAAAGTGGATTTTTATGAAGCCATTTTTTTGTGTTCATAGTTTTTTCATTTTTAAAAATTTTCAAAAAGTGTCGTTTTGAAATTTTTAAGTTCTTGATACTTGATTTTAAGGTTTTTCAAAATTTTGGGTTTCTTTTAGTATAAATTTTGATTTAATTTGGAACCACTTCTGGGATACTCTTTTCTAAATTTTCTAAATTTCACCTAAAATTGTTCAGTTTTTAAACCGCATTTTGACAAACATTCACATATACTATAGAAAAAGAACAAAAATAACTAAATTTTAAATAAATTTCACAAAAATCTTTTAGAAACTATTGTTTTGAAATTTTAAAATTTTTAATATTTCTTATTCATTTTTGAAAATTTGCGATTCTGGAGAAGTTAGAGTTCTAGAGCTCGAAATAGGCAAGAAAATGTATGTAGTAAAGTTTCGAAATTGGTCAAAAATAGTCCAAAATTTGAAGAAGGAAATATTCAAAAAATCTCAATTTTTGAAAAAGTTGGCCAACAATTCTCAAAGAATTAAGAAATGTAGATCTCGACGTGCCATATTTGCTAAGACAAGACTGATTTTGGCAAATGACGTACCATAAAAGAAATAAAGGGCGGGTGGGCGGGGCTAGTATATGCTAAGATAAGACTGAACAATGTTAAGGGTATTTACTAGAAAGGAGAAGGGGTGGGTGGGAGGGTCTAATGCTTGCTTATAAGACTTTGCTGAAAAAAGTTAAACTTATTATACTTTGCATTTTTTAAACCTGGTTCACCACTTGACACAGTTAAATTCAGTCATCATCTAATAAAAAAGAAAACAATAAAATTCAAAAGCGGTGGTGGGTGGAATTAGTTTTACGTAACAAAAAGAATAACAAAGGATAAATAGATTTCGAATAAATTTCAAAAATTTAAAAAGTGGATTTTTATGAAGCCATTTTTTTGTGTTCATAGTTTTTCATTTTTAAAAATTTTCAAAAAGTGTCGTTTTGAAATGTTTAAGTTCTTGATACTTGATTTTAAGGTTTTTCAAAATTTTGGGTTTCTTTTAGTATAAATTTTGATTTAATAGATTTTAATTTGGAACCACTTCTGAGATTCTCTTTTCTAAATTTTCTAAATTTCACCTAAAATTGTTCAGTTTTTAAACCGCATTTTGACAAATATTCACATACACTAAAGTAAAAAGAACAAAAACAACTAAATTTTAAATAAATTTCACAATAATCTTTTAGAAACTATTGTTTTGAAATTTTAAAATTTTTAATATTTCTTATTCATTTTTGAAAATTTGCGATTCTGGAGAAGTTAGAGTTATAGAGCTCGAAATAAGCAAGAAAATGTATGTAGTAAAGTTTCGAAAATGGTCAAAAATAGTCCAAAATTTGAAGAAGGAAATATTCAAAAATTCTCAATTTTTGAAAAAGTTGTCCAACAATTCTCAAAAAATTAAAAAATGTAGATCTCGACGTGCCATATTTGCTAAGATAAGACTGATTTTGGCAAATGACGTACTATAAAAAAATAAAGGGCGGGTGGGCGGGGCTAGTGTATGCTAAGATAAGACTGAACAATGTTAAGGGTATTTACTGGAATGAAGAAGGGGTGGGTGGGAGGGTCTAATGCTTGCTTATAAGATTTTGCTGAAAAAAGTTAAACTTATTATACTTTGCATTTTTTAAGCCTAGTTCGCCACTTGACACAGTAAAATTCAGTCATCATCTAATAAAAAAGAAAACAATAAAATTCAAAAGCGGTGGTGGGTGGAATTAGTTTTACGTAACAAAAATAATAACAAAGGATAAATACATTTCGAATAAATTTCAAAAATTTAAAAAGTCGGTTTTTATGAAACCATTGTTTTGTGTTCATAGTTTTTTCATTTTTAAAAATTTTCAAAAGTGTCGTTTTGAAATTTTTAATTTCTTGATACTTGATTTTAAGGTTTTTCAAAATTTTGCGTTTCTTTTAGTATAAATTTTGATTTACTAGATTTTAATTTGGAACCACTTCTGAGATTCTCTTTTCTAAATTTTCTAAATTTCACCTAAAATTGTTCAGTTTTTAAACCGCATTTTGACAAATATTCACATATACTAATGTAAAAAGAACAAAAATAACTAAATTTTAAATTAATTTCACAAACATTTTTTAGAAACTATTGCTTTGAAATTTTAAAATTTTTAATATTTCTTATTCATTTTTGAAAATTTGCGATTCTGGAGAAGTTAGAGTTCTAGAGCTCGAAATAAACAAGAAAATTATGTAGTAAAGTTTCGAAAATGGTTAAAAATAGTCCAAAATTTGAACAAGGAAATATTCAAAAAATCTCCACTTTTGAAAAAGTTGTCCAACAATTCTCAAAAAATTCAGAGATGTAGATCTCGACGTGCCATATTTGCTAAAACAAGACTGATTTTGGCAAATGACGTACCATAAAAAAAATAAAGGGCGGGTGGGCGGGGCTAGTATATGCTAAAATAAGACTGAACAATGTTAAGGGTATTTACTAGAATGAAGAAGGGGTGGGTGGGAGGATCTAATGCTTGCTTATAAGACTTTGCTGAAAAAAGTTAAACTTCTTATACTTTGTATTTTTTAAGCCTAGTTCGCCACTTGACACAGTAAAATTCAGTCATCATCTAATGAAAAAGAAAACAATAAAATTCAAAAGCGGTGGTGATTATTTGTTAATATTTTAAGAATTGTTCTAAATTTTCATTTTGTTCGAAAATATCCCAGACTTGAAAAATAGAATTGAATGAATTTTTCTGCCCCACCTGTATGCTCTAAAAAATCGCCAAAATTAGGAAATTATAACAAAGTTTCAGTAGTCGATCACGCTTTGATGACTTGTTAAGATAAGGTATAGTTTTGGAAATTTCATTCTACCCTATAAAATTTTATTTACGGACAGGCCGGCGACAACTTTAAGTTGTAAATATCTGTTGCTATGGTACTACTGGCCGTCTCGTTATTGCCAATAAAATTTTATAGGGTAGAATGAAATTTCCAAAACTATACTTATACGTATTATTGAAACTTATTATTTATCGTTTTTTGTTTTGACTTGAAATTTTTATTTCTTAAATTTTCATAAAATAGTTTTCGTATTCTAGAGGTCATGATGCGTCGAGAAAACACGAACATTTTTAAGAACTCGACCAATCCCAGCCGAGTCTCTCTCAACGTCGGAGCCCCGTTTTTGCGCTCGGTTGCATAGTATCATAAAATCGGTTTTACGTTACCGTTAGTGATTAATTAAATCCCAGCACTACACCGCAACCTAGCCAGAATAACGACATGCCGTAAAATCTTCGACCTTCGACGACTCGCCCACTTTGTGAATCTATATGTTTTTTAACAAGCCCAGACCCGTCCGCGTTTGCGTGTAACAAAGGGCTTTTATCTCCTTTAAACCATTCATTCCACAAGCGGGGACAAAGTCCTAATTGGTAAGTTAAGTAACTCTATGGTTCCTCTCCGCCTCGCATCATAATGAACGAAGTTTGATGATGAAATATTATCATTATTAGAGCATTATCCTCAGCGAAATTTTTTGCTGATTGATTTTAATCAATCAGCTCGAAGACGTCGCATAATTTGAGAACGTGGAGCACTGCCGTCATCAATTACAGCACGTGCAGCTGAAGCGTATATAACACTGTGGTTGTATGTAGAGACACAAACTATTATTCATCACTGCTGTCATTTAGTTCGACATATCCGTTTTGTGATAATTGGCTGTTACATTAATGATGTTCGGGACGCATCTGGGTCCTGCAAAACAAACATCAACAGGACACTGACAATTACGGGGGCAAGAGCGAAACTGATGTGAAAGCACACGATGGATTTTTATGGGTGCTGGTGACTATAAAAATTGCAGCGGTTGGAGTAAATGGGTAATGTTGGTGTTCACACGGTCCGACAAAGCGCATAATGTACGGACAAATATGTACCATAGTTAATGTTTACAAGTTGTTAGTGCGTTGTACCATGATGCTGATGCAAATTTGATTGAGTGCATTTATAATATGTAACTAGATTATGAAGTACATGGGTTTGGTGTTCATTCTCCGGTAATTAATAATGATTCCTTCGTAAGTGCTTTTAGAAAACTAAATTAGAAAAAAATAAGAAAGTTCTAGAATGGGGGAGTACTGAACACGTCCAGATGTTACTGAAAATGATTCATCGTTGTCCCTGAGAAGCCAAATTATTAACAAAAGATTCGATTCATTCTTAAAAAAAAACTGACAAAAGTTTGTGATTACTGAAATCGATTCCATGGATTTCTTTTCTTAAAGCACTTTACCTTCACGGGTACCTCTAGAGATTTATCGTACAATAAAATCGAACAGTTCGTAAACACCGCAGAAATCCAGTTTTAAAAAAATGGTTAGTTGTTTGGTAAGAAATTCCCTCGTTTCTGAAGGATAATCTATTAAACAGGTTAAATTTTTCTGAAGTCGGGTATTTCGGAATTTATTTTGTTTCTTTTTTAAGGTCTGGTTTCTGTTGTGCTAATTTAAGATATGCAATGAAAACAAACGCACGTTCGTTTTTTCAAGTTATTTGACAAACTTTATTTTTTTTTTGGTAATTAATCAGTTTAGTAAATAATAGAAGTGATAAATTTCGTAAAATGTATTCCAATCATTTTGAAACATCTGTATGTGTAATAATATAATTCGGACGAAATTATCCATTTCTTCAAAAATAATCTAATATCTGAACAAAATAACAATATAATGACCAAATTGGTTATAAAGTTTTTTTTCAGAATGATTCGATTAAATTTCTTGAAATTGTCTCAAAAACAAAACACCAGAAGTCCCAAGATCATTTTAATCTTTCCAAAAATAAAACACTTGGGCCCTAAGATTGTTTGATATTCTGCCAAAGATAAAACACAAGGGGCTCAAAATTCTTTCAAATTCTACCAAAAATAAAATACCAGAAACCCTAAGATTCCTTCAGATTCGTTCTAAAACAAAGCTCTAGATAGCTCCAAGATCATTTACATTCTTTCAAAACTAAAACATTTGAGACCTCAAGATTCTTTGAGATTCTTTCTTAAACAAAACACCAGAGGTTCCAACTATCTTCCAAATGTGTGCTAAAAAAACACCAGAGAAATCAAAGACTCTTTCAACTTCTTTCGTAAATAAAACACCAGGGGTCATGAAGATAGATTTTTCGAAAGATGGAACACGGGGGGCTCAAGGTTCTTTCAAATTTTTCCAAAAATAAAATACGCCAAGAGTTCTAAGATTCTTTGGCATTTGTTTCAAAACAAAACAACCACAAACCCCCAAGAGTATGTCAAAAGTGTTCTAAAACACCAGCCAACCACAAGATTCTGTCAAATTTCCACAAAAACAAAACGACAGGCAGGGACCACAACTTGGTTTTAATTTTTCCAAAATTGAAACACCTGAACCCCCAATATTTTTTTAAATTTGTTTTAAAACAAAACACCAGGGTTTCAAGATCACTTTTATTTTTTTTAAATAAAACACCTGGGGGCCCCAACATTCGTCCAAATGTGTTTTAAACCAAAAAGCAGAGTTCCCAAGGACATTTTTATACTTTCAAAACTAGAACACTTAAGGACGACCCAAGATTCTTTTAGATTTTTTCTAAAACACCAGGGGCCCCAACTATTTGTCAAATGCGTTCTAAAATAAAAGACTAGAAAAGTCCAAGACTCTTTCAAATTCTTTTATAACCAAAACACCAGGAGCCACGAAGACAGATTCTTTCAATTTTTTTTTTTTAATAAAATACCAGGAGCCTTAAAATCTTTCAGATTTGTTCGAAAACAAAACATCAGAAGCCCCCAAGATTCTTTCAGATGTGTTTTAAAACAAAACACTTGAGGACCCAAGGATTCTTTCAAATCATCCAAAAAATTAGCAGGGTTCCAAAATTCTTTGCAAATGTATTCTAAAACCAAAAACCCGGCACCCAAGATGATTTTTTGAGATTATTTCTAAAATAAAACACTAGAGAAGTCCAAAATTCTTTCAACTTCTTTCGTAAATAAAACACCAGAGGCCACGAAGACAGATTCTTTCAAAGATAAAATAAAAAGGGCTCAAGATTCTTTCAATTTTTTTCCAAAAATAAAATACCAGGAGCCTCAAGATTCTTTGAGATTCTTTTTAAAACAAAACACCAGAAGCCCCAACCATCTTTCAAATGTGTTCTTACATAAAACACCAGAGAAATCCAAGACTCTTTTAACTTCTTTCGTCAGTAAAACACCAGGGGTCACGAAGAATTCGTCCAAAGATAAATTACAATGGGCTCAAGATTCTTTCAAATTTTTCCAAAAATAAAATACCAAGAACCTTAAAATCTTTGAGATTTGTTCGAAAACTAAACACCAGAAGCTCCCATGATTCTTTCAAATGTGTTCTAAAACAAAACACCAGATGACCCAAAAATGCTTTCCAATTATCCAAAAAAAAAAAACACCAGAGATTAAAATTCTTTCAAATGTATTCTAAAACAAAAACCGGAGAACTCAAGATGATTTTTTGAGATTCTTTCTAAAATAAAACACTAGAGAGGTCCAAAACTCTTTCAACTTCTTTCGTAAATAAAACACCAGAGGCCACGAAGACAAATTCTTCCAAAGATAAATTACAGGGGCTCAAGATTCTTTCAATTCTTTCCAAAAATAAAATACCAAGAACCTTAAAATCTTTGAGATTTGTTCGAAAACTAAATACCAGAAACTCTCAAGATTCTTTCAAGAGTGTTCTAAAACAAAACACCAGGAGACCCAAATTTCCTTTCAAAGTATCTCAGAAATGAAATACCAGAGTCCCTAAGACAATTTTTATTTTTTCAAAAATAAGACACCTGGGGCCCTAAGATTCTTCCAGATTTGTTCTAAAACAAAACCCTATAAGGCTCCAAGATAATTTTCATTCTTTCAAAACTGAAACAACTGGAGCCGCAAAATTCTTTAAGATTCTTTCTAAAAAAAACACCTGAAGCCCGAACTATCTTTCAAATGTGTTCAAAAATAAAATACCAGATAAGTCCAATACTCTTTGAATAGCTTTCGTAAATAAAACACCAGGGGCCACGTAGACAAATTCTTCCAAAGATAAATTACAAAGGGCTCAAGATTCGTTAAATTTTTTTCTAAAACTATATACCAAGAACCTTAAAATCTTTGAGATTTGTTCGAAAACTAAACACCAGAAGCTCCCATGATTCTTTCGAATGTGTTCTAAAACAAAACACCAGAGGACCCAAAAATTCTTTCCAATTATCCAAAAAAAAAAAACACCAGAGATTAAAATTCTTTCAAATGTATTCTAAAACAAAAACCAGAGAACTCAAGATGATTTTTTGAGATTCTTTCTAAAATAAAACACTAGAGAGGTCCAAAACTCTTTCAACTTCTTTCGTAAATAAAACACCAGGGGCCACGAAGACAAATTCTTCCAAAGATAATTTACAGGAGCTCAAGATACTTTCAATTCTTTCAAAAATAAAATACCAAGAACCTTAAAATCTTTGAGATTTGTTCGAAAACTGAATACCAGAAACTCTCAAGATTCTTTCAAATGTGTTCTAAAACAAAACACCAGGGGACCCAAATATTCTTTCAAAGTGTCTCAGAAATGAAATACCAGGTTCCCTAAGACAATTTTTATTTTTTCAAAAATAAGACACCTGGGGCCCTAAGATTCTTCCAGATTTGTTCTAAAACAAAACCCTAGAAGACTCCAAAATAATTTTCATTCTTGCAAAACTGAAACAATTGGAGCCCCAAAATTCTTTAAGATTCTTTCTAAAAAAAACACCTGAAGCCCGAACTATCTTTCAAATGTGTTCAAAAATAAAATACCAGAGAAGTCCAATACTCTTTGAATAGCTTTCGTAAATAAAACACCAGGGGCCACGTAGACAAATTCTTCCAAAGATAAATTACAAAGGGCTCAAGATTCGTTAAATTTTTTTCAAAAATTATATATCAAGAAGCTTAAAATCTTTGAGATTTGTTCGAAAACTAAACACTAGAAGCTCCCATGATTCTTTCAAATGTGTTCTAAAACAAAACACCAGAGGACCCAAAAATTCTTTCCAATTATCCAAAAAAAAAAAAAAACACCAGAGATTAAAATTCTTTCAAATGTATTCTAAAACAAAAACCAGAGAACTCAAGATGATTTTTTGAGATTTTTTCTAAAATAAAACAATAGAGAAATCCAAAATTCTTTCAACTTCTTTCGTATATAAAACACCAGAGGCCACGAAGACAGATTCTTCCAAAGATAAATTACAGGGGCTCAAGATTCTTTCAATTTTTTCCAAAAATAAAATACCAGGAGCCTTAAAATCTTTGAGATCTGATCAAAAACAAAATACCAGAAGCCCCCAAGATTCTTTCAAATGTGTTCTAAAACAAAACACCAGGACACAAAGATTATTTCAAATTGTCTCAGAAATAAAACACTAGTGTCCCTAAGATCATTTTTATTTTTTCAAAAATAAGACACCTGGGGCACTAAGATTCTTCCAGATAAGTTCTAAAACAAAACCTTAGAAGGCTCCAAGATCAGTTTCGTTATTCCAAAACTGAAACAGATGGAGCCTCAAGATTCTTTAAGATCCTTTCTAAAAAAAAACACCAGAAGAGCGAACTATTTTTCAAATGTGTTCTAAAGCAAAACACCAGAGAAGTCCAAGACCCTTTCAACATCTTTTGGAAATAAAACACCAGGGCGACGAAGACAGATTCCTCAAAGGACAGATTAGGAAGGGCTCAAGATTCTTTCAATTTTTTCCAAAAATAAAACACCAAGAGCCTTAAATTCTTTGGGATTTCTTAGAAAACAAAACACCAGAAGCCCCCAAGATTCTTACGAATTTGTTCTAAAACAAAACACCAAAGGGTTCAAAGATTCTTTTAAAATATCGACAAAAAACCAGGGGCCATAACGTCGTTTTAATTTTCCCAAAATTAGAAGATCTAGGGCTCCAAGACTCTTTCAGATTCGTTCTAAAACAAAACCCCAGAAGGCTCTCAGATCATTTTCATTCTTTCGAAACTAGAACAGTTGAGACCTCAAGATTCTTTGTGATTCTTTCTAATAAAAACACCAGAAGCCCAATTATCTTTCAAATGTGTTCTAAAACAAAACACCAGAGAAGTCCAAGACGCTTTCAACTTCTTTTGTAAATAAAACACCAAGGGCGACGAAGACAGATTCTTCAAAGGACAAATTACGAAGGGCTCAAGATTCTTTCAATTTTTTCCAAAAATAAAACACCAAGAGCCTTAACACCTTTGAGATTTGTTCGAAAACAAAACACCAGAAGCCCCCAAGATTCTTACAAATTTGTTCTAAAACAAAACACCAAAGGACGCAAAGATTCTTTCAAATTATCCACAAAAAACCAGGGGCCATAACGTCGTTTTAATTTTCCCAAAATTATAAGATCTGGTTCTCCAAGACTCTTTCAGATTCGTTCTAAAACAAAACCCCAGAAGGCTCTCAGATCATTTTCATTCTTTCGAAACTAAAACAGTTGGGACCTCAAGATTCTTTGTGATTCTTTCTAATAAAAACACCAGAAGCCCAACTATCTTTCAAATGTGTTCTAAAACAAAACACCAGAGAAGTCCAAGACGCTTTCAACTTCTTTTGTAAATAAAACACCAAGGGCGACGAAGACAGATTCTTCAAAGGATAAATTACGAAGGGCTCAAGATTCTTTCAATTTTTTCCAAAAATAAAACATCAAGAGCCTTAAAATCTTTCAGATTTGTTCGAAAACAAATCACTAGAAGCCCCCAAGATTTTTACAAATTCGTTCTAAAACAAAGCACCAGAGAAGTCCAAGACTCGTTCAATTTCTTTTGTATATTAAACACCAGGGGCCACGAAAATTCTTTCAAGTGTGTTCTAAAACAAAACAGCAGAGGATTCGAAGATTCTTTCAAATTATCCCAAAAAAAGACCAGGGTTCCAAGACTCCGTCAAACATATTCTAAATCAAAATCGAGGGGCCCCAAGATACTTTTTTGAGATTTGTTCGAAAATAAAACACCCCCAATTATCTTACAAATGTGTTCTGAAACAAAACACTAAAAACCCTTCAGATAATTTTAATTCTATCAAAGATAAAACAAGATTCTTGCAAATTCTTGTAAAAATAAAATACCAGGAGTTCTAAGATTCTTTGAGATTTGGTCGAAAACAAAACACAAGAAGCCCAGGATTCTTTCAAATGTGTTCTAAAACAAAACACCTGCGCACCCAAGATTCTTCTAAATTCTCCCAAAAACAAAACAATTGGGACCATGGGATAGCTTTAACTCTTCCAAAATTAAAAGACTTAGGGCCACAAGATTCTTTGAGATTCTTTCTAAAACAAAACCCCAGAAGCACGGGAGGTCCAAAAGTAGTTTTAATTCTTCCAAAGATATAACACCAGGGACTCCAAGATTGTTTTATACTCTTCCAAAAATAAAATAGCAGAGACTCCAAGATTCTTTCCGATTGGGTTAAAAAATTCTTACTTCATTTCGGTCAAAAATAAAATTTTAAATTTTATTCATAAACGTGGACATGCTTGTAGCTTTTTTATTCCCACGCCTTGTCACCTACCCACCAAAAACCTTATCGATTTATTGCTTATAAACTTACGACCTTTAAAAAAATGTTTAACTTCCCGTCTATTGACTGCCATTATATTTAACGACACAAACTTTACCAACAATTTAAAACAAAGTATCTAAAGTTAACATCTTTCCCTTGACGCAACCCCAAAGAATTCTGCCACAACCGCACACCAACAAAATTTATTTTAAACTGGAATTAATTTAAGAAACAAATACAAGACTTTGTGTAACTTCCTCTTTACACAGCAGACGCAGCTAATACACCTCGCTACCCAGCAGAGATGAATAAATAAAGCTTTATTATTACAAGAGTAGTTTTGGATGTTATAACTAGATCACGTAAATTATTCTGCAAAATATACACAGACTGCAGTGCTACATTCACCTGAATACACAACAATAATTGACAAACACAAACGAGCACGTCGAACATGCACAAACACGTATTACGAAACTGTGCGTACATAATTTTTCTTTAGGTATTCATGTAGGTGGTTAATAAACCCTGAATATATATCTCAATTTATTTTTTCCAACATGAAATGTATTTTAGTCGTCCTTACAAAACGGGCAAATAAACAAAATAAAAAGCCCCATTACCGCCAATATTGTTCAAGTAAACAAAAATTAATTTCATTTTCGGTTGTTTCAAATTCGCCATTGGCTTGGTTTTCCTGAATTGTAAGTTTCGCCTACGAGTAGACTTCCTGTGAAGCCAGTTTGAAACGTTAATCCGGCTTTGCAGCAATCTACCTAACACCATCATTTTATATTTCCGTCCGATCGTATTGTCCATTTGGATGACAAAAATCGCGTAAAATAAAACGAACGTGCATACGCTTTTCACAGATATCAACGTCGACCCCACTACATGCGGATATAAAGAAATAGTCAAGGATCTTTGTACCAAAAGGGAGGAGAAAACGTTCTCCCTGAAGGATTCGGAATCGACAATCGTCACGTTTCATTATTTGCCGTGTCGCTGATATGCCTTGCGAGGCAGATGTGAAGTCTGGCAGTGTGTCGTCGATATTGAACCAGATTGTCTCTTAACGGAATAATTGCAAATTCTGGAACTTAGCGCTGGTGGATTGGTGCTTATGTTTATCGAGCGCTAGCTGGGGGATGTGCTGTAATAAAGTTATTTTGAGGAGTGTCTAATTTCGGGTTTTATTTAGACAAGTTCGGAATTTCTGAGATGGTGGAATATAACATGCTTACATGTCAAGGAAAATTTAGGAATTCATGCCCTCCGAAGTGATGACTAGAGAGCGGATTTCTAGGTTTAATGCTTTTTGTGAAAAATGTAAGCACTTCAAAACTTTTTTATATCTGTAACTATGATACAATTTGGAGTCATTTAGCACATTTTTTTTTATGCTTATTTGATTTTTTTTCAATTTTATGCATATTAAAGCTTATATGCTTATTTAATGCTTTTTTTCGACGAATATGAGTTTTAATGCATATTTTGTTCAAATGCCGGCCTTGTCGGGATGACAAATACTTGTACCAGCTTCCCTTTTCCGATTTCCTTGTATGCATCCTTTATTCCTTTGCCTTGTTTCCTTCCATTTTTACTCCTTTTCTTCCTTTTCTTTTGGCTCTTTACTAAAAATTTTCTACCTTCTTGGGTCTGCCCTTTTCTTCATTCCATTCAAAATTTTTGCCGTCTACAGTTAACTTTTTATATCCCATTCTAACCATTTTGTTTTTCATTACAATGTTTAAACAAATTGATTTGTTTTTAATAATTTCGGACTTGTAGGAAAACGCGTTTCGGTTTAATTATGATATGTTAATGTTAATCATATTTAAACATTATAAATAATATTAACTATGTTTAAGTATTATTTAATTATGTGATGATAATTTATAAGCAGCGTTTGTACGATTTGATTTCACTAATAAAATTAAAAATCGTAAACATAAAAACCAAAAATTTATATCATTTGGCAAAATCGGTCTTATCTTGGCAAGTTGTGGCCCCGCCCACCCCCCTTTATTTTCTTACAGGGCTAAGATAAGACTGATTTTGGCAGATGCCATATCCTCTAAGAAAAGAGAGGGTGGGTGGGCGGGTTCAGTATCTTCTAAAACACGATCGATTTTGGAAAATCACATTTCCTTTAAGAAAAGTGAGGGTGGGTGGGCGGGGCTAGTAAATTTTTACATTTTCCGTATTAAAACATGTTATGATAGACACAGTTCGTGTTTAACTTGTCACGTAACCGTAATGGAATGATCTGTTCGATGTTCATTACCAATGAAACGTTACTTTGATTCCAGCTTCTGGCAATTTGCATTTCCTCTCTTTCCTTTTTTCGCAACCCTTGGACATTCCAAAGCAGTACCTTCACCCTTTTTTCTCCTAATTTTGTCCCAGCTTCTCTTTTTCCGAATTCCTTATTTGCATCCTTTATTCCTTTGCCTTTTTTCCTTCCATTTTTCCTCTTTTCTTCCTTTTCTTTTGGTTCTTTGCTAAATTTTTCTACCTTCTTGGGTCTGCTCTCTTCTTCATTCCATTCAAAATTTCTGCCGCCTACAGTTAAATTTTTATATCCCATTCTAACCATTTTGTTTTTCATTACAATGTTTAAACAAATTGATTTGTTTTTAATAATTTCGGGCTTGTACGAAAACGCGTTTCGGTTTAATTATGATATGTTAATGTTAATAATATTTAAACATTATAAATAATATTAACTATGTTTAAGTATTATTTAATTATGTCATGATTATTTATAAGCAGCATTTGTACGACTTGATTTCACTAATAAAATTAAAAATCGTAAACTTAAAAACCAAAAATTTATATTATTTGCAAAATCAGTCTTATCTTGGCAAGTTGTGGCCCCGCCCACCCCCCTTTATTTTCTTACAGGGCTAAGATAAGTCTGATTTTGGCAAATGACATATCCTGTAAGAAAAGAGAGGGTGGGTGGGCGGGGCTAGTAAATTTTTACATTTTCCGTATTAAAACATGTTATGATAGACACAGTTCGTGTTTAACTTGTCGCGCAACCGTAGGGGAATGATCTGTTTGATGTTCATTACTAGAGAGCGGATTTCTAGGTTTAATGCTTTTTGTGAAAAATGTAAGCACTTCAAAACTTTTTTATATCTGTAACTATGATACAATTTGGAGTAACATTGACAAGATAAGACTGATTTTGGCACTTGACATTTTCCACCATTTTTCAATTATTTCCGAAAATTAGTTGAAGACATTTTCTTGTACATTTCGATATCCAGAAGTCATTTCTGGCTTCGATTCTTCGAAGATTCCAAGCGTTTTTCGAAAATCGCCAACTAAAATATAGCTATTTCAAAAATTAGTACTTTTTTACTTTTTCACGTCTTAGATTTTATTATTAGTTTCCACTCCCGCTCGACAGAAAGAAATAATTAGCCCCGCCCCACCCACACTGTCTCCTTTTCAGTGATCGATTTCATCTAATCTTGATGAAATTAAGAATCTTTACGGAACAGATATAAAATTAGTCGTTAGAATGAGAGAGGGGTGGGTGGGTGGGGCTAGTATTTGCTAAGATAAGACTTATTTTGGCAAATGACATATTCTCTAAGAAAACAGAGGGTGGGTGGGCGGGGCTAGCATTGACAAGATAAGAGTTGAATTTTGACACACTTTTTGAAAACATTTTCTTGTACATTTCGATATCCACAAGTCATTCCTGGCTTCGTTCTTTCGAAGATTCCTAGCGTTTTTCGAAAATTGCCAATTGAAATACAGCTATTTCAAAGATTAGTACTTTTTTTACTCTTTTCACATATAGAATCTATTATTAGTTTCCACTCGACAGAAGAAAAAAATTAGCCCCGCCCACCCACCCAGTCTCCTTTTCAATGATTGATTTCATCTGATCTGGATGAAATTAATGATCTTATACTGAACGGAAATAAAATTAGTCATTAGAATGGGAAGAGTGGGTGGGCGGGTCTAGCACTTGCTAAGATAAGACTGATTTTGGCAGATGACATACCTTCTAAGAAAATATAGGGTGGGTGGGCGGGGCTAGTATTTGATAAGGTAAGACGGATTTTGGCACTTTTGACATTTTCCACCATTTTTCAATTATTTCCGAAAATTAGTTGCACATCTTCGTGTAGACTCAAATTTTAAAGATTAGCACATATTTTAAATTATTTTTTTTCACATCCTAGATCTATTGTTAGATTCCACTCCACTTGACAGAAGAAAATATTTACCCCGCCCACCCACCCTGTCGCCTATTCAGTGATTGATTTCATCTAATCTTGATGAAATTAAGAACCTTATACGAAACAAAATAAAATTAGTCGTTAGAATGAGAAGAGGGGTGGGTGGGTGGGGCTAGTGTTTGCTAAGATAAGACTAATTTTGGCAAATCACATATCCTCTAAGAAAACAGAGGGTGGGTGGGCGGGGCTAGTATTGATAGGATAAGACTAATTTTGGCACTTTTGACAGTTTTCCACCGTTTTTCAACGATACCGAAAATTCGTTGAAGACATTTTCTTGTACATTTCGATATCGGGAAGTCAATTTTGGCTTCGTTTCTTGGAAAATTCTTACCGTTTTTCAAAAATCGAATTATTAAATAGTTATTTATGCTTATTTAATGCTTTTTTGCTTCGACGAATATGAGTTTTAATGCATATTTTGTTCAAATGCCGGCCTTGTCGGGATGACAAAACTTGTTAGTTAGCCGTATCGTATCGTATGCATTTTACCTGGACTTGACCATTGAAGTACACTTACTCAAGACCCTTTCTGTGAATAGGTTCCGGTCGTTTGGGTAATAAAATTTTATTATAGGATTGGAAAAATACTCCATAGATTTTATGACTTTAAATCCTTTACTTCCGTTGATAATGAATTAAAGCTTTTAACCAGATGTTCTTTTTCGGCATTTTGCGGCAAGACCGTTAAAGATTTTCTAGAAAAAAGGATTATTGTACCAACTACCTACCTTAAAATTTTCTGAAGGAAACTTTTAAGTAAATGAACCGTTTATTTCACAACCATCAAGTCTATCGCTTCTGTCGTAGTACAGTGTTATACGTGGTTCTCCCTTGTTACATGTTGAGTTCTTTTTGGTAATATTACTATATTTTAAAAGAATGCCGAAAGTAAAATCGACGCCGGATGAGTGGATAAGGGATTTTCCAGAATTAAAATTAGAAAACAACAAAATATTCTGCAGACTTGTATGAAAACCGTAAGCCCACTATTTTTTTTTATCTTTTTCCTTTGTTAATCCTGTATATGTACGTTGTTTTAGATTCAAAGTGATAAAAAATATAACGTGACCAACATGTCAGAACGACTCTTCACGTAGAAAGGAAGAAAATGTTTGAAGTTTCTAAAATTAAACAGCAGGACCATACATGAATCTGTTGCATCTACTTCCACAAAAGATGAGCAGTTTCAGTTTAATTTCGATTTATGTAAAATGATGATCCAGTCCAATATACCTTTAAAAAAATTGGCAGAAAGGCCCTCTTCAAGAATTCCTTGAAAAACACTGCAATCGACATATTCCGGTTGAAAGTACTCTCCGAAAAAATTATGTAGGCCCAGTGTTTCAGCAAGTTTACAACGAAATTAAACATCGCATTGGAGATAATTATTTATGGTTCGCTGTCGATGAAACAAGCGATAGTTGTGGCAGATACGTGGCAAGTTTAATTGTTGGAATCTTAAATGAAAATTTCCCTAGTCGAGGGTATGTAGTAAGTTTGAAAATGTTAGATAAAACAAATGGCAATACGATTACCAGATTTGTAAATGACAGTCTTATGTCACTATTTTTGCCAATAAAATTTTATTGATGATCTCGGCTGCAGCTCGTTATATGTTGAAAGCAGGGAATAATCTAAAAATATTGTACCCCAATTTAAGTCACTCTACTTGCATTGCCCACGGTTTAAACAGAGTGACTGAAGGAATACGTTTGCAGTTTCCTACTGTTAATAAATTAGTGGCAAATGGTAAAAAGATTTTTGTTAAAGCCCCACTAAGCGTGCAACATTTTAAGGAAAAAATTTCCAAACATACCATTGCCCCCAGAGCCGATTATAACGAGGTGGGGAACATGGTTACAGGCCACATTTTATTATGACAAATATATCAAAGAATTTGAGGAAGTAGTTACGGAGTTTAGCGAAGATTCTTCTCAATCGATTAAAGATTGCATAAATATTTTGGAAAACAAAGATTTGCGACAAGATCTAGCTTTTCTAAGAAGCAATTATCAATTCGTATGAGAGGTAATAGAAAAGTTAGAAAAACCCAACATGTTATTGGTACATGCCATAAACTTAGTGAAAGAATTTAAACAACAAGCAAACGCAGTGGGGGGTGATATTGATACTAGAGTATCTCAAAAACTTGACGAAGTGTTAAATAAAAATGCAGGTTTCGGTGTTCTTTCCGACGTTGCTCGTGTTTACAAGGCCAGAAGGTGGAAAATTTGGAGTCAGATTCAACATTAGTTGCAAAATTCAAATTAGCGCCAACAACGAGTGTGGATGTTGAACGCACATTCTCCAATTTTAAACACATTTTAAATGATCGGCGAAAAAATTTTACAGTGGACAACTTGGAACATATTACAATCATAAATTGTTTTAAAGAAAACTGAAATACGTGTGTAAAATATAAAGTCTAGGATTATTGTAATAATATTTTATCCAAAGTTCTAAGAAGTGTTCTTTGATTTGTAATATGATTATGTTTTTAATGCTTTTTTGCTTAAAATAAAACTTTTTTATTGAAAATGTTGTGCTTATTTAAGCGCTTATTCTTAATTTTTTTGTGCTTATAAATCCGCTCTCTAGTGATGACGTCACTCTTAACCGTCTTTTTTAGTTAGCGTGCGTTCAAGATGTCCTATCACCAAAACGCGTAACGCGTTTCCATCACGCATAACCTCGAAATTACTTCATCCTCGCGAAATTACACCTTCT
The DNA here is from genome assembly GCA_022388445.1 of Zophobas atratus. NCBI lineage: Eukaryota > Metazoa > Arthropoda > Insecta > Coleoptera > Tenebrionidae > Zophobas > Zophobas atratus. The sequence continues at coordinate 6,126,144 of CM039449.1, forward strand.
TTATCATTTCCGAATTTATGTGTGTAATTCTCTAAACATTTCTGCTTATGAGCCAGCGTCGGCCGTTTAGAATCTGATTCGACATTAAGCCAAAATAAATGTGTTTTAGGAGCATGATTCAAACAAAGTTCCGGAATGGCTCTGTATAATTTATCCAGAAATCGAATCGCCATATAAACCGGAACCTGGCAGACGTTCAATTTATGTGACTTAAGTCAACTTTATTACCTAACGTACCGCGAAAAGTGGAATTATTATGAAGCGAGCACAAAGCCGTTTTGACGAAAGTAATTGCATTATTCAGTTTCTTATTTGAACATTCTTTCGCGAGGCAATTTTTGGGTTATTGCAATAAATAATACCGCCACATGAAGACCGAGCGCCGGAAAACTCGAGCAACGACGAACTTTGTAATTGCGCATAGTTTGTTCGGAATTAGGAGCTATCTTAGGCGAAAGAAGGGAGATTTATTAGCAGGGTGGCGGCTCGGAGTGTAACGGATAGTGCACCCAGAGTTCTTTTGCGGAGCTGTGGTATATATTTTCATTGGGATAAGGCAAAAAACTCGTTTTTTATTTAGGGTTATCCTAGTGATTTCGAGAACTAACAGCGAGCTCGTGCGTTGTTGCTGAAAATCAAAACCGCCGAGGAGCACGAGGAATGGGATTGAACACTTTGTCAGAGTTAAGGCGGGGTTTAGGGAAACTGTCACTGGCGAATTTATAGTTTGATGTTTAGAATTTCGTGTTTAATCTCACCGTATATAGTCGTAGGAAAATCACCTAGTAGGTAGTAGTTCATAAATAAAATATCTAACCCAAGTAATTGCAAGGGCGTACTCCCTCTGTATCGCGACCTATAAGAGTCCTGTGGCTTCGATAAAGCTCGAATATCATGTGACAAAGTTCTGCAATGGTCCCAAACTGGCCCGACTTTGAATAACCGCAGAGAACCATCGGCCTCAACTTGCTGATGACTATCCATTAGTGGGTTGGTTTTTCTGGGTACTTGCCCACTGTCACGGTCTTGTAAAGAATAGTTTCAAAGTGGTATGATAAGGTACAGTCGCATATTTAGAAATTTTATGTGGAATAATAAATTTAATTTTCTAAATTCTTTCGATTTTTAAATTAATTTCAGTAGTTGAATACCGGATATTCCGAAATATCTTTAACTTCAGAAATAAATACTTTCAGTAAATTAAAAGTCATCGAAAGTCTAGATTGTTGTCGCCAGCTTCATTAGAGCTTCTAAAATTTTTGAATTATTAAATTCCTAAAATTTTAATAACTTCGAACACCTCATGGTCGTGATATGTAGACATTCTAAAGTGCACAAACTTCAAATGGGGTCATGATCCCAAGAGTCCGAAAAAATAAGTCTTCCGTTTTCATTTGTCCGTATTTAAATTTTATGAATGTGGTTCATGAATCCTGAGTTTTTTTAATTTTTCGACTTTTCAATTTCTTAACTCTTCGACTTTCCGGCTTCGATATTTTAGTTCCTCAATTCCATTTCTCGATTTTCTAACTTTTCGATTTCTCAATGTTCCGATATTTTAGTTTTACGATTTTTCATTTTATCGATTCTTGAAATTTCGATTTTTCAGTTTCTCATTTTTTCAATTTTCCAATTTTTCAATTTTTCCCTTTTCGATTTTTCGATTTTTCAATTTTCTGGTTTCCCCATTTACCGACTTATCAAATTTTCAATATTTCAGTTTCGGAATTTTCAGTATTTCGATTCTTCAATTTTTCCTCGTTTCGATTTTTCAATTTTTGGATTTTTAAAATTCTGTTTTTAGATTTTCAATTTTTCAATTTTTTAATTTTCAAATTTTTCGATTGTCCGATTTTTCGATTAAATTTTTTAATTTTTCAGGTTGTTTTATCAATTTTTCGATTTTTCCGCTTTTCGTTTGCTCGATTTTCCGATTTACCGACTTCTCAAATTTCACTACTTCAATTTTGCAATTTCCAATATTTCTATTCATTTTTCGATTTTTTGATTTCTCAATATTTAAACTTTTTGACTTTTTCGATTTTTTGTTTCAATTTTTCAAGTTTTGTCGATTTTTCGATTTTCTAAATTTTCGATGGTTCGATTTTCCCGTTTTCAATTTCTCGAGTTTTCAATTTTTTTATTTTTCTACAAATTTGTCAGATTTATCATTACATATTTCATTTCTGAAATTTTTAATATTTCGACTCTTCAGTTTTTCGATTTTTAGACTTTGGATATTTCGATTTCTCAATTTTTTTACCTTCTCGATTTTTGAATTTTTGGATTTTTAAAACCTTATATTTTTCGATTTTCAATTTTTCAGTTTTTTTTATTTTTCAATTTTTCGATTGTTCGATTTTTCGACTTTTCGTTTCAATTTTTCAACTCTTCAATTTTTCAGGTTGTTTTGTCAATTTTTCGATTTTCTGATTTTTCTCCTTTTCGATTGCGCGATTTTTCAATTTTTCGATTTTTTGATTTACCGACAAATTTTCACTATTTCAGTTTTGGAATTTTCAATATTTCGGCTTCATTTTTCGATTTTTCGATTTCTCAAAATTTTAGCTTTTTGATTTTTGAATTTTTGGATTTTTACTATGCGAGATTTTTCGATTTTTCAACTTTTTAGTTTTTCAATGTTTGGATTTATCGATATTTCGATTTTCAATTGTTCGATTTCTCTATTATTCAATTTTTCGACTTCCCATCTTTTCGATTTCCCGATCTTTTCATGCTTCAGTTTCCCGATATTTCAATTTTTTGATTTTTTTGGCTCTTCGCCTTTTCGGTTTTTCGATTTTCAAACTTTCGGTATTTCGATTTTTTAATTTTTAATTTTTCCAATTTCGACATTTCAATTTTGGAATTTTTCAAATTTGGCATTTTTCAATTTTTCAGTTTTTCAATTTTTCAGTTTTTCAATTTTTGAAGTCCTGGATGTCTCACTTTTTTGATTTTTCAGTTTTTTTATTTTTCAATTTTTCGATTTTTTAAATTTCATATTTTTGGATTTTGCGATATTTTGATATTTGGCTTTTCCGATTTTATCATTTTTTAATTGAACTTTTCGGTTTTCCGAATTTTATACTTTGCGAAATCTCGGTTTCCGATTTTACAATTATTTCGATTAAATTTTTCAGTTCCCCGATTTCTAGTTTTTTGATTTTTTCAGTTTTCCGATTTTTTAAATTTTACATTTTTTCATTTTGCCATACTTGGTGTTACAATTATCGATTTTAAACTTTTTTAGTTAAATCTTTCGATTTTCCGAATTTGCGGTTTTTCGATTTTAAAAATTTTCGACTATCCGATTTTGCAAATTTTTCGATTTTCTTATGTTTCTATTGCTCAATTTTTCGAATTTCCATTTTTTAGTTTTTCAATTCAATCTTTAAAATTTTTGATTTTTTGATTTTCAATTTTTCAATTTTTCAATTTTCAGTTTTTTCAATTTTTCAGGTTGTTGTTTTGTCAATTTTCCGATTATTATTTAATTTGTCCTTTTTTCAATTTCTCGATTTTCCGATTTACCGACTTATCAAATTTTAATTATTTCAGTTTTGGAATTTTCTATTTTTCGATTAATCGATTTTTTAATTTTTTCATATACGATTTTTCGATAGAATTTTAAATTTTTCCAATTTCAAAATTTTTCAGTTTTTTGACTTCTAGATTAATCGAAATTTCGATTTTTAATTGATCGATTTGTCTATTTTTCAGTTTTTTTGACTTTTCGAATTTTTGATTTCTCGATCTTTTCATATTTCAATTTCTCCATGTTTCAATTTTTCAATTTTTAGATTTTTTGACTCTTCGTCTTTCGGTTTTTCGTTTTTAAATTTTTCGATGTTTCGATTTCTTAATCTTTCGATTTTCCAATGTTTCGACATTTCAGTTTTGGAATTTTTCAAATTCCCGACTTTTCAATTTTTCAGTTTTTCGATTTTTGGATTCCCTTTTTGATTTTTCGGTTTTTCGTTAAATTTTACATGTTTGGAGTTTAGGATTTCTTGATATTTTGATTTCCCGATTTTAAAGTTTTTTAATTCAATTTTTCCATTTCCCATTTTTTGATATCGCGAAATCTCGGTTTTCGATTTACCAGCTCCCCGATTTCTCATTTTTTGATTTTTTTGAATTTATCGATTTTTTTAATTTTACATTATTTCATTTTACAATTTTTTGATGTTTCGATTTCTCGATTTTAAAATTTTTTTATTAAATTTTCCGAATTTCGAATTTTCAGTTTTTCAGTTCATTTTTTTAATTTTTGATTTTTTGATTTTCAATTTTTAAATTTTTTATTATTTAATTTCTCAATTTTTCAGTTCTTCAATTTATTGATTTTTCGATTTTTCGATTTTTAATTTATCACTTTTTCGATTTTCATGTTTAACGACTTATCAAATTTTTAGTATTTCAGTTTTGGAATTCAATATTTCGATTAATCGATTTTTCGATTTTTTGACTTCCCGACTTTTCGATTTTTCCATCTTTTCATGCTTTAAATGCCCGATATTTCAATTTTTTGATTTTTTGACTTTTCGCCTTTTCGGTTTTTCGTTTTTCAATTTTTCCATGTTTCAATTTTAAAATTTTTCGATTTTCCAATTTTGCAATTATTCGATTTTTCGATTTTTGAATTCCTGCTTTTCCCGCTTTTTTGATTTTTCGGTTTTCGATTTTTTAAATTTTACCTTATTAGATTTTACGAGTTTTTATATTTCGAGTTCCCGATTTTAAAATTTTTAATTCAATTTTTCGATTTTCCGAATTTTCGATTTCGGAAAATCTCGGTTCGCGATTTTAAAAATATTTTTTCGATTTTTTAAATTTTACATTTTTTCATTTTACTATTTTTTGGTGTTTCGATTTCTCGATTTTAAAATTTGCTTATTAAATTTTTCGAATTTCCAATTTTCAGTTTTTCAGTTCTTAATTTTTTTAAATTTTTGAATTTTTGATTTTCAATTTTTGAATTTTTTATTATTTAATATTTCAGTTTTCAATTTTTCAATTTTTTGATTTTTCGATTTTTCGATTTTTACTTCCCGAGCGTAAGCAAAGGAAGTATTGTAATCGAGTCCGTCGGCCGACTCTCTACTTTTACGTTTTCTCGATCTTTCATGACCCCTAGAAGACGAAGAAATAGGTCTCCCATTTCCGTCTGTCTGTCCGTCTGTCCGTCTGTCCGTCTGTCCGTCTGTCCGTCTGTCCGTCTGTCCGTCCGTCTGTCCGTCTGTCCGTCTGTCCGTCTGTCCGTCTGTCCGTCTGTTGTCACGGATTTTTATTAGACAGATAATCTCCGAAAGTACTCGACCGATTGTTGTGAAATTTTGTACTTATATTAAGAATATCATGTAGATGGTAAAACGCTAACCAAAATTTGTCGAATCATCCCCACCACTAAAGCGATGACGTCACTTCAAAATTGTACATAGTAAATGGGTTTTCAATTGTATAAAATAACATAGTCCTACACATGTAGTTTACAACTCTGAATCGACTTTTCACCCGAAACGTCCAGATTTTTGGAAAAAAAATCAAAATTATAAAACAACATTTTGAAATTTAATTTTTAATCTGCTAACCAGAATGCTTTGAAATGTTGCAGATGTTTTAAGGCTATAAAGAGCATCATAAATCTTTAGTCAAAAAATATTTGCTTATCCCCTCCAAAAACTTGATGACGTCAGCTCAAAAGTTTGTGGAATAAATCATATCTAAAATGTACAAAATATGATGAGTCTGTACTTGTGAACTATCACTCCATTAATATTTTTTGGATTTGCATATACAGGGTGACTAAAAAAAATTAATGAATGCGTAAATATATTTTATTGATTTAATCAGGAACTACAAAACCGAATGCTCTGAAATCTTGCAGATGTTTTAAGGTTCTAAAGAGCATAATAAATGTTTAGTCAAAATATATTTGCTTATCCCCTCCAAAAACTTGATGACGTCAGCTCGAAAGTTTGCCGAATAAATCATATCTAAAATGTACAAAATATGATAAGCCTGTACTTGTCATTTATCACTCCATTCATATTTTTTGGATTTGCATATACAGAGTGACTCAAAAAAATTTATGAATGCGTAAATTTATTTTATTGATTTAATCAGGAACTACAAAACCGAATGCTTTGAAATCTTGCAGATGTTTTAAGGTTATAAAGAGCATAATAAATTTTTAGTCAAAATATATTTGGTTATCTTCTACAAAAAACTGATGACGTCAGCTCAAAAGTTTTCCGAATAAATCGCATCTAAAATGTACAAAATATGATGAGTCTGTACTTGTGATTTATCATTCCATTCATATTTTTGGATTTGCATATGCAGGGTGACTGAAAAAAATTAATGAAGGCGTGAATTTATTTTATCGATTTAATCAGGAATTACAAAACCGAATGCTTTGAAATCTTGGGAATATTTTAAAGTTATTATAAGCATGGTAAACTTTTGTTCAAAATGTATTTGTTCATCCCTCCTAAAAAAATTGATGACGTCACCCTTAAATTTTGCTGAATAAATCCTATCTAAAATGCAAAAAATATGATGAGTTTGTACTTGTGATTTATCATTCCATTCATATTTTTTAGATTTTCTTAAGAGGTGGTTCAAAAAAATTAATGAAGTCAATTTATTTTATTGATTAAATTAAAGGCAACACTTATTATTAGTATTACACCCCAACCAACCCAATTTGGTAGACACAAAATTTGTTAAAGGAAAAACTCGGTTGAAACATAAGGGTAGCACGCTTATTTACATCGACTTTAACGTTACAGATCTGCATTTGTTTTATGCGGTCACTTGGTTCCGCGAATGCGAAATAGACATGTTTATAATCAACCAATTGTGAATTTCACCGTCAAGAATTAAAATAAAACCCAATGTTTTATATAATAAGCGGAAGTCGAAGCAATAAAACCGACGGTCGTTTTGTTTACAGTTTCTGTGTTTGGCTCTCACGTATGCTGTTACGCCTGTCATCTTAAATTAACAATGTTTATACATACACGATTTTTAGTTGCCTCTGATACGTAGGTATACGTGAGTAAATTGTTTCGTTATTTTATTGATTATTACAAATCAATATTCAAACGACCCAATTCATTTTCCCGAAAATTTGAGAATATAATAATTTTATTCTTAGTATTGCACTACATCTATCCCAACTGATATACGTGTCCTTGCAAAAATGTTGATGACGTCATCGCAATTTTTTTTAAAATTCCCACTACAAAAATGTAATGAGAAAAAAAACACAATAGGCATGCAGTCGTCAAGTTTCCGACAGCGAGGGAAGTACTGTCTAAACTCTTTAGACCAATTTTTTTAATTTCTAAAATTACATCGATTAATTTTGTTCTAATTTCTATCGTCTCTCAAGTTCCTTCCAATCTCCTAAAATCCCTGAAACACTGACTGCACATTTTGAAAGTTTTAAAATGTAGAAAGCTCAAAATTTCTAAAATTTAAGCTTTTTACGTATATTTATCTTTTCCATTCAAAACTGTTAAGCTTTAGAATGTTCTCTTTAATTCGTCTTTAGTTTCTAAATTCAACTATAACTCGTTAAGTAATGGATATAAAGCAAGAAAAACATTTATTTATTTCAAACGATTCGAGGTAAATTCTGCGGCTTTAGCAATATTATTTTGTGTTTAACTATACTAAAAATTAACTTAATAATCATCAAACCCACACCAGTTTTAGAAAGTTCACAAGACTCAAGAAAACGCTCTAAGAAACCAAAATATTGATTTCTGCTTCTCTTACGAAATAAAACGGAACTTACTCTCTCGGACTTAACTGTTTTAGCCATGCTAATCCCGCTTTTCTCGTTCGGAGTGAAGCATTCCCCGACTAAACGTATCCTGTTTAAAAATTTAATTGGAAGTAGGTCTTCTAAAAACTAAATAACGTCGTCGAAAAAATAAATCATTGACATTAACTGATAAAACACTCAGAGGACCGAATAAACCTGCACAACCTCAACATCTCGTACACTTCTCATCAGTCTCTCAAGTGACCCATTTCCTACTTAATATGCACAATAATGGTTCCAAGGGCGTATATCACGTTTCGTGTTAACTTACGACACCCTTTTACGGATATAAACGTCAAGCCTGGAACACCTTGCGCAAATTTAAATTAAGCTTTAAAACGTAATAATCTATCTTAATTCCTGTTCTGACGGGTACGTACATTAGGACGTCTGTATGTTACAATATATGCAGACTTCAGCTTGACAAATAAGAACATCAAAGCTCAAAGCCGTCGTGCATCATATTATCTTTAACGTTCTAGTTTCAATACGTTTCTAGTGGGGATTATTCGCTTCCCTTTCGTCTTTTATCACTATTTTAAGGCAGGTTATTATTCGCGATATTGAGACACGGGCTGTTATCGAAATTCCTTGACCGAGGCCATGTTGACTGTTTCCCTATCGCCAAAGCTTTTATCTCCGTGATCTGCTTACAAATAATGCAAGCATTGAGCAAACTCTAACGTACTGAAGACGTACATAAATAGAAATGACATACTGACTCTGAATATTAATGAGCGAAATAAGTGGAGGTCTCGGGTGACTTTAAAGCGGCCATTGACGTGAATTTGGAAAATGGAAAATGCGAGAAATACGTCACTCGAACCCGGAATGTCAATGAGTAAATGTCAAATATCACCCCACCATTTTTTACAGTGACAGATCTCCTTTAAAATCGAACTTAGCGCAGGTGCCACCACTTCAGCGATTTTGTACTTGTTGTTAAAATAAATTCCTGCTTGCTGGAATGTTTTTGTTAACACAATTTCAAAATTTGCCTCTCCTTTGTGTTAAGGTTTTGGTCGCACCTTGGCGGTAATTTCAGCACATTCCAAACTTGTAGATCATTATTGGATGGGCTAAGCTATTATCGAAATCCTTTCGAGCGGAGCTTCGGTGTTGACTGTTATTGTAACTCAATAGCTCCTATTGTCGTGGGCTGCTTACAAATTCATGCAAGGTGATTATCGAGCTGCTGGATCATAGCAAACAAAACAGCAGATAATTATAAGCAAATATTTTAATTGGTACGGAGAATTAGTCATTAACAATTATATTAGCCACTAAAGCACGTCCAGGTGCTAGTGGACACATAAATTAATCTAGCGATTAATAAACGGCTCGATGGGTTTTGTCTACGTTATTTAATAACAAAGCCAGATGTGAAATTATCGGTGTAAACACGCTGTGCACACCCGCAATACCGAAAACAATGTTTCTAAAATGCAGCTAAAATTTCACACCAATAAGCCCAGAACCATAAACACACTGTATTTTTTTAATCAGCTCGTTGAGATATTTAGTCAGATATTTTTGAAATTTGAGACTTGATAGCCTTCGAAAATTAGCCAAATTTTGCAATTTTTTGAGCCTTAAAAAAATTTATTTTCGAACCGACTGTTTCTAAAATCTTGACCGGCGACATAAACATGCAATATTTTTGTCAAAATCTACACTCTACAATTTTTTGGAAATTTTTTGGCAATTTTTTCAAATTCAAAATTTTTCAATGTATGTCCAAGGAAAATTTTGATCAGTTTTCGACTTTCGAAACTAAACTAAAACATTTTTCGCAAGTTTGATTTTCAACCCAATTTTTCTGAAATCTCGCCCCAGAACTGTAAACACGCTATATTTTTCGAATCAGCCCGTCAAGATTTACACCCCAGAATTTTTTGGGGATTTTTAGCCTTTTCCGAAACCTCGAAAATTATCTAAAAGGATTTTTTTTTATTTATACTTCCGAATTTTCTGTGAACTTTTAGGCTTTTCCGCTTTTTTTCTATATTTCGACACCCAGAAATTGTTTTCAAAAAATTAATTGAAAAAACGAAAAATTGAAAAATTCACAAGATGCATAATAAAAATAATAAAAATCAAACTGAAAATTCCAAAAATTGAAAAATCAGAACTGAAAAATCGAAAAATTGAAGAAACGAAAAACTGAAAAACTCAAACTATGAAAAATGGAAAAATTAAAAATTGAACATCTGAGAAACTGGAAAATAGAAAAACTGACAAATTAAAAGAACTAAAAGTTGAGAAATCGATAAATAACTCAAACATTGAAAAATCGAACATTATAAAATCGGAAAATTGATGAAACAGAAAACTAAAATATAGAAAAGCAGAAATGAGAAATTGAAAAATGCAAAAGATTTAAAACGAAATAAATTTAAAATTGTTAAAAATACTGGAAATATTGCAAATCGTAAAATCAATCATGGAGAGTCCTAAAAATCGAAAAACTCAAAAGAAGAAAAACCGAAAATTTGAAAAAATTCAAAATATGAAAAATCCGTAAATTAAAAAGCGAGAATTTAAGAAGTCGGAAAACAGAAGAAATGAAAAAATAAAAAATTGAAACGACGCAAAATCAAAAAATGGAAATCGAAAAATTTTAAATCGAGGAAGAGAAAAATTAAAAAAACACAATTGAAAAATCGAGAAACTTCAGAATGCAAAAATTGTAAATTCGAAAAATGGGAAAAAAAATGAAGCACCGGAAGGAAGAAATGAAAAATTAAAAATTTAAAAAATAAAGAAATTCAAAACATCGAGAAATTGAAAAAACATTTGAGGAAACGAAAAATGGAAAATTGAAAATCGAAAAAGTGAAGAAATGAAAAAAAATTCGAAAAGTTGAAGAAAACGAAAAACTGAAAAACTCAAAAGATGAAAATTTGAAAAATTAAAAATAGAACATCTGAGAAATTGGAAAAGAGAAAAACTGAAAAATTGAAAAATTGGAAGAATCAAAATTTGCGAAATCGATAAATTTAAAATCGAAAAACTGAAACATTGAAGAAACAAAATTGAAAACTCGAAAAAGGTGAAAAAACCAAAAATGAAAAATGGAGAATTATAAAATCGGAAAACTGATGAAACAGAAAACTAAAACATAGAAAATAAAAAATTAAAAATTGAAAAATGCAGAAGATGTAAAAAGAAAAAAAAATAATTTTTAAAATACTCCAAACATTGGAATGTTGGAAAGTCCTAAAAATCGTAAAACTCAAAAGAAGAAAAATCGAAAATTTAAAGAATCGTAAATTTTAAAGATGAAAAGTGCATAAATTAAAAATCGACAATTCGGAAAATAGAAGAAATGCAAAAATGAACAATTCAAACGACGCAAAAAATTATAAAATGTAAAGACGAAAGATTTTAAATCGAAGAACTGAAAAATTGAAAAAACTCAAGTGAAAATCCAAAAAACTGAAGAATGCAAAAATTTTAATATCGAAAAACGGAAGAAACCAAAAATTGAAAGACGGAAAAGAAGAAACGAAACATTAAAAATGGAAAATTGTAAAATCGAAGAAGTGCAGAAGTGAAACTGAACCATCAAACAGAAAAAAACGAAAAATTGAAAAATTTAAAAGACGAAAAAGTAAAATATAAAAAAACGAAAATTTCAAAAATCTAAACTTGAGAAAAATTAAATTGAACACTCGAAAAATTGCAAAAGAGAAATGAAAAAATGAAAGATTCAAACCACGAAAACTTGAAAAATTTAAACATTCGAAGGATGAGAAATCCAAAAACTTAAAATCGAGAAACTGAAAAATTAAAAAAACGGAATGGAAAAATCGAAAAACTTAAAAATATTTTTTTTTGAATTTACAATTTTTAAATGGAACTGAAACTGAAAAATTGAATTGAATATGAAAAGAAATCCAAAGGTGAAAAATAGAAAAAATAAAAACCGAGAAACTGAAAAATCGAAAAGTTGAAGAGACAATTGAAAAAACGAAAAACTGAAAATGGGAAAATTGTAAAATCGAAAAAAAATGATGAAATGAAAAACTGAAATATCAAGAAAAAAGAACAACTGAAACTAAAATATCGAAAAATTGAAAAAACAAATTTGAAGAAACGAAAAACTGAAGAAATGAAAAATGGAAAAATTTTAAATTGAACATTCGAAAAATTGCAAATCGAAAAATCAAACATGGAGAATGCTAAAAATTGAAAAATTCAAAAAAAGAATAATCCGAAATTAGAAGAAATGAAAAATTGAACAATTGAAAAACTTAAGAAATTCAAAAGATGGTGAATCGAAAAAGTAAAAATTGAGAAATGAAACATCAAAAAATTGAAAAAACACTTAAAAAAACGAAAAACTGAAAAATGGAAAAACACCGAAAAAGTGAAGAAGTGAAAAACTGAAACATCAAAAAGGAGAAACGAAAAATTGAAAAATTCACATGACGAAGAAATTAAAATTAAAAAAAACGAAAATCTGAAGAACAAAAATGAGAAATTTTAAATTGAACACTCGAAAAATTCCAAATCGGAAAATCAAGTTCTAAAATTTAAAAAATGAAAAATCGGAAAATAGAAAAGACAACCGAAAAAACAAAAAACTGAAAAATGGAAAATTGTAAAATCAAAAAAACGATACATTGAAAAATTCAAAAGACGAGAAACCGATAAATTTAAAGTCGAGAAACTGAAAAATTTCAAGAAACCAAAGATTGACACAGCAATAAGAACAACTGAAACAAAAAATCGAAAAATTGAAAAAACAAATTTGAAGAAACGAAAAACTGAAGAAATGAAAAGTGGAAAAATTCAAAAGACGAAAAAAGATAAAAAATGGGAATCTGAAAAATCGAAAAATTGAAAAAATTTTAAATTGAGTAGGTACTCGAAAAATTGCAAATCGAAAAATAAAACCTGGAGAATCTTAAAAATCGAAAAATTCAAAAAAAGAAAAATAGGAAGTTAGTAAAAATGAAAAATTAAATAATTAAAAAAATGAAGAAATTCAAAAGGTGAAAAATCGAAAAAGCAAAAATTGAGAGACGAAATATTGAAAAATTGAAAAACAATTTAAAAAAACGAAGAACTGAAAAATGGAAAATTGTAAAATCGAAAAAGTGAAGAAATGAAAAACTGAACCAACAAAAGACAAAACGGAAAACTAAAAAATTCAAAAAGTTGAAGAAACGAAAAACTGAAAAACTCAAAAGATGAAAAATGGAAACATTAAAAATCGAACATCTGAGGAATTGGAAAATAGAAAAACTGAAAAAACAAAAACTGAAAAATGTAAAATTATAAAATTGGAAAACTGATGAAACAGAAAACTAAAACATAGAAAAGAAGAAATGAAAAATTGAAAAAAGCATAACATGTAAAAACGAAAAAAAAATTTTAAAAATACTCGAAATATTGGAATGGAAAAACTCAAAAGAAGAAAAATGGAAAATTTAAAGAATCGAAAATTTTAAACATGAAAAATCCATAAATTAAAAATCGAGAATTCGGAAAATAGAAAAAATTAAAAAATGAAAAATTCACACGACGCAAAATCAAAAAATTATAAAATTTAAAAAACGAGAAATCGAAACATTTTAAATCGAAGAACTGCAAAATTGAAAAAACACAATTGAAAATCCGAAAACTGAAGAATGCAAAAATTGTAAAATCGAAAAACGGAAGAAACCAAAAATTGAAACACCGGAAAGAAGAACTGAAATTAAAAAATTGAATTGAATTGAATATGAAAAGAAATCCAAAAGATGAAAAATTGAAAAAATAAAAACCGAGAAAATGAAAAATCGAAATGTTGAAAAGACAGTTGAAAAAACGAAAAACTGAAAATTGGAAAATTGTAAAATCGAAAAAATGAAGAAATGAAAAACTGAAATATCGAGAAAAAAGAAACGAAACATTGATAAATTTAAAGTGGAGAAACTGAAAAATTTCAATAAATCAGGGATTGAAACACCGTTAAGAACAAGTGAAACTAAAAAACCTAAAAATTGGAAAAACTAATTTGAAGTAACGAAAAACTGGAAAAATGGAAAATCGAAAAATTCAAAAGATGAAAAAAGATAAAAAAGGGAATCTAAAAAATCTAAAAATTGAAAAATTATAAATTGAACATTCGAAAAATTGCAAATCGAAAAATCTAACATGGAGAATCATAAAAAATCGAAACATTCAGAAAAAGAAAAGTCGGAAATTAAAATTAAGAAATTCAAAAGATGAAAAATCGAAAAAACAAAAACGAAACATCGAAAAATTGAAAAATTCAAAATATGAAAAAATTAAAATTAAAAAAAAAATCACAAATCTGAAGAATCAAAAATCGTGTTCGAAAATGTAAAAAATCTAAAAATTCAAAAAAAGCCAAATCGCGTAGTTCAAGAAACGAAAAACTGGAAAATTCAAAAGATGAAAAACCGCAAAACAAAAATCGAGAATCCGAAAAATCGGAAAATAGAAAAAATGAAAAACTGAAAAATAGAAAATTGAGGGAATCGAAAAATTGTAAAAATTGCCCGTGGATCGGGAAGTTGGAGAAAGACGTGGGAAGTAAAAAAGTTCCTTCTAATTTATTAAAAAAAAAATTGTTTCTTTTGTAAAAGATCTGACTAAATAAATTTTAATCTGTTTATAAAAATAGTGAATTTAAAACAAAGGAGCATCTCAGATTTAAATTTCAAACCAGATTTACTTAGCAAAATTTTAACATGACGTCATCAACCAATTTTTTACTTGTTTTCAAGAAATTAAAAATTGAGAAACTGAAAATCCGAATATGTAGAATTGTAGTATCAAAAAATTGCAAAATTGAAAAACTGCAAATTGAAAAATTATGAATCTGAAACATTGAAATTTCGATTCAGGTCAACCTCCAAAAAATAGGGAAATCTCTAGAGAGAGTCCATGACCTTGTTTTAATTTTTAGACAACGTTGTCAAAAACACAATGTCCCCTTGGAAAATAATTGGCAATGCTATTTTTTTCAGGATAATTATTCCGAGTATATTTCTATTTCATTTTTCCTAAACAAAAAAAAACCAAGCTCCAAGCAGTGCCGGAAACACAACTAACCAAAAAATGCGCCCCGCGACTTTCCAACATTTTGATAAACAAACTCACCGCCCATTCGCGTCGCAACCGCCGCAAAAACTTTCGCCCAACTTCGATATCGCGTTATCGAAATTCATAATACGAAACCGTTACTCCTTTCATAGCTTTTTCAGGATTCCCCCGGGTCTGCTATATTTTACAACAACACCACAAGTCAGTTATCACTGCGGCCTCCAAACCCCCAAAACGTCCTCGATTGGAAATCGCCGCAAACACTTTCCGATTACTTTTGCAATGCGCAACCGTGACAGACAGCTGTCATCCCCCCGAGCTGTATTCATAAAACAGGCGTCGATATGGCTGATTTGGCGACCATTTACCCATTCGCCGGAAACAAAGAAAACAGCCCAAACATCGGGGTAAAAATTTATTCCGGGGAATTTCGTCAAATTAGATAGTGCCAGCTGACGTGAAATCGGCTATCAGTTACAAATAAAAGTGTCGAGATGTCCTTCCGTCACTTGTCAAGCGCGAAAAATTCAATCAATGGCGCTTTCGTTAAAATGGGTTTCCGAGCGGCCTCGTATAAACGCAGTTTATATATAAATTCGAGAGTGTATTATCATTCTGTCAATAGTCGATACTCCTGATACCCGCGTTGATTCATATCGTCTGGATGTGACTGTCGACGAAAACGGTTTAAAATCACTCGGATGGATCAAATAAAATCCATGACATTTTATGGACGAGCGGAGCGCGTTAACGTTTCGGTGCTTTGTCTGTCTTATGAATCGAGTGCTTACAAAGTGCATTTTATTATTTTTTACAGCGCTTTTCATATCTACTTTGTTAACGGCGGAAGTGCATCTCCGTGCATTAAACTCACGGTATAAAAGTCCGTGGGGGAAGGAAATTTAAACGAAAGTCCCGCTTGCACAGGAAACTGCACTGTTAAAAATGAAACGAACTTTATTGCTGCACGCTTTCGACAGTTTGTTGATAAATTAAACTAGGAAACTACGTCGGCCGGGAATTTCGACGGATATTTGGCTTCTACGAGCGATTAACGCATTGATGTAAAGCGGCACAGAAAATACTTACATTCATAATTGATTTGGAAATTCGCTACAAACACGAGAAGACTTTTACAGTTGACTTAGACACGACGAAGTGTTAAATGTTAGCTTAGCTCGTAATTAACGGCGCTGTTATAAAAATACTGCAAAGCTTTTAGCACCCAAGAGCCCCTAAAAAATCTTGAATTACTGGTAGCACTAAAGTCTGGTTACGTTGTATAATAAAACAGGTGGACCTGCTATCAGAAGCACGTTATAAAATAAAAAATGCCCAAACGGGCCACAATTTTTTTACAAAGCTACTTAGAATTGAAAGTCACTGCCCGGAGCTGAAACCTCCACTAAAACATAAACGAAAAATTGTGATCAAATTGGAAAACTAAAAATCGAAACATGAAAAATTGTAATATCCAAAAATTGCAAAACGAACCCGGATTCATAAACTACAAGTGAATGAGTATCTTATTTTATAAAATCCAATGTCGTTTACTACAGTAAATTTGGTTAGCGTTTTACCATCTACACGATAATAATAATACACGTATAAAACAATCGGTCCAGTAGTTTCGGACATCGGTCTAGTAAAAATTCGGACACACAGCAAACAGACGGACAGAGAGACAGACGGAAACAGGGGTCATGAAACGTTGAGAAAACATAAAATTAGCCAGTTCTCCAATGACTCTATTACAATACTAGGGAATAAATCCAAGTCGATACGACGACTGATTTTCGAAATATTCGGTTTCAATTTTTAAAATACCCAAGAAATGCCATATTTCATTTTGATGAAAAAAATTTTTCGAAGGTCGACCTGACTCGAAAAATTTAGCATGTTTAAATTGCTTTCATTTTTCAATTTTTGTATTTTTTCAATATTACAATTCTTCATTTTTCGATTTTTCAGTTTCTTAGTTTTTAATTTGTTTTTTAATTTTCCGCTTCCTTAATTTTTAATTTTCATTTTCTCGAAATACGAAATTTTTCGTTTTCCGTTTCCTTTATTTTTTAATGTTCCTTTTAATTTCATGATATTTCAATTAGTCGATTTTGCACTTTTTCAATTTTTAAGTTCCGCAATTTTTAATGTTTCGATTCTTCAATTTTGCATTTCTTCAATTTTCCAGGTTCTTGATTTCCAGTTTTTAGATTTTTCAAAATTTTCATTTTATACTTTTTCGTATTTTCATTTTTCAGTTTTTATTTTAACAATTTTGCAATGTTTATATTTTTTAAAAATCCAAAAAACATTAAAAAATCGAAAAACTGGAAAAAAAACTTCGCAATTGAAGAAACGAAAAATCGAAACGTTGAAAAACTAAAAATCGAGAAACTCACAACTTGGAAAAAATAAATGAATCGAAAAATTTGAAAGAGGAAAGAACGAATGGGATCGAAAAATTAGAAAATCTAAAAATTATGGAATCGTTAAAATTGTCAAGTGTGACATTTGGAAAAATTGGAAAACTCAAAATCGAAAAATTAAAAAATTAGATAAATAAATAGTAAATGAAAAATGGAAAAATTCTAGAGTCGTAAATTTGAAAAAGTGAAAAAATTGCAAATCCAAAAATCGAGAAGTTGAAAGATTTTAAAATTAAAAAATCGAAAAATTGCAAATCCAAAAATTGAAGAATAAAACGGGTAGTTGAGAAAATTGCACATTGAAAAACTGAAAAATTATAAAATCAGAATATTGAAAACCGAAAAATTGAAAACGTAAAGAAAATAAAAAACCGAAATGAAAAATTGTAAATCGAAAATTTGAAGTCATGAAAAATTAAAAATTCGAAAAATTACACTTTTTCATATTTTTATTTTTGATTTTTCAAATTTACAACTCCGTAATTTTTCCATTTTTTGATTCGAAAAGTTGAAAAATCGAAAAATTGAAAATCAAAAAACTACAAATCAGAAAAAAATACAAAATCAAAAAGCTGAAAAAACGAAAACTTTGCAACTGAAGGAACGAAAAATCGAAACGTTGAAAAACTAAAAATCAAGAAACACACAAATTGGAAAAAATTAATGAATCGAAAAATTGGAAAGAGAAAAAACAAATTGAAAAAGTGAAAAAATGTTAAAATTATAATAATTATTAAATATTTAAAAAGAAAGCTGGAAAAATTGCAGATAAAAAATTGAAGAAACGAGAAAATTCAAATTCGAGAAACTTACAAATTTTAAATTGAAAAAACGAAAAATTAAAAAATCTAAAAATTGAAAAATCGAGAAATTGCAAATTCAAAAACTGAAAAGTACAATAGTTGAAAAAATTGTACATTGAAATAATGAAAAATTATAACATCAGAATATTGAAAGACCTAAAAACTGAAAACGCAAAGAAAATAAAACACCGAAACGAAAAATTGTACATCGAAAATTTGAACTAACGAAAAATTAAAAACCCAAAAATTGAAGAATTAAAAGTTATTTCGTATGTTCATTTTTGATTTTTCAATTTTACAGTTTTGCAATTTTTCCATTTTTTGATTCGAAAAGTTTAAAAATCGAAAAATTGAAAATCAAAAAACTAAAAAATTGAAAAACCGAAAAACTGAAAAAACGAAAACTTTGCAACTTAAGAAACGAAAAATTAAAACGTTGAAAAACTAAAAATCGAACAACTCACAAATCGGAAAAACTTAATGCACTGAAAATTGGAAATTCGAAAAATTATGGATTTGTCAAAAGTGTAATTTCGAAAAACTGTAACATTTGAAGATCAAAAAATTGGAAAATTAAAAAATTATAATTACATATTTAAAATGAAAACTAGAAAATTTGCAAAACAGAAAAATTTTAAATTGAAAAAACGAAGAATTAAAAAATCTAAAAATTAAAAATCGAAAAATCCAAAAATCAGAGAATACAGCAGCTGAAAAAATTGCACATTGAAAAAACGAAAAATTATAAAATCAAAATATTGAAAAATTGAAAAATTGAAAACGTAACAAAAAAAAACCGAAACGAAAAATTTTAACTCGAAAATTTGAAAAAACAAAAAATCAAAAAATCTAAAAATTGAAGAATTAAAAGTTATACTTTTTCGTATTTTGATTTTTGATTTTTAAATTTTACAATTTTGAATTTTCCATTTTTTGATTCGAAAAGTTTAAAAATCGAAAAATTGAAAATCAAAAAACTAAAAAATCGAAAAACTAAAATAACGAAAACTTTGCAACTGAAAAAACGAAAAATTGAAACGTTGAAAAACTGAACATCGAGCAACTCACAAGTCGGAAAAAATTAATGAAATGAAAAATTGGAAAATTGAAAAATTATGGATTTGTCAAAACTGTAAAATCGAAAAACTGTAACATTTGAAGACCAAAAAATTGAAAAATTAAAAAATTATAATTACATATTTAAAATGAAAACTAGAAAATTTGCAAAACAGAAATTGAAGAAACGAGAAATTTTAAATTGAAAAAACCAAGAATTAAAAAATTTAAAAATTGAAAAATCGAAAAACTGAAAACCGGAAAATAGCAAATCCAAAAATTGTAGAAAACAACAGCTGAAAAAATTGCACATTGAAAAAACGAAAAATTATAAAATCAAAATATTGACAAACTGAAAAATTGAAAACGTAACGAAAATAAAAAACCGAAACGAAAAATTTTAACTCGAAAATTTAAAAAAATGAAAAATCAAAAAATCTAAAAATTGAAGAATTGAAAGTTATACTTTTTCGTATTTTCATTTTTGATTTTTAAATTTTACAATTTTGAATTTTCCAATTTTTGATTCGAAAAGTTTAAAAATCGAAAAATTGAAAATCAAAAAACTGAAAAATCGAAAAACCCAAACACTGAAAAAACGAAAACTTTGCAACTGAAGAAACGAAAAATTGTAACGTTGAAAAACTGAAAATGGAGCAACTCACAAATCGGAAAAAATAATGAATTGAAAAATTGCAAAATCGAAAAATTATGGATTTGTCAAAATTGTAAAGTCGAAAAACTGTAACATTTGAAGACTAAAAAATTGAAAAATTAAAAAATTGTAATTACATATTTAAAATGAAAACTAGAAAATTTGCAAAACAGAAATTGAAGAAACGAAACATTTTAAATTTAAAATCCAAGAATTAAAAAATTTAAAAATTCAAAAATCGAAAAATTGAAAACCGGAAAATAGCAAATCCAAACATTGTAGAATACAACAGCTGAAAAAATTGCACATTGAAAAAACGCAAAATTATAAAATCAAAATATTGAAAAACTGAAAAATTGAAAACGTAACGAAAATAAAAAACCGAAACGAAAAATTTTAACTCGAAAATTTAAAAAAATCAAAAATCAAAAATCTAAAAATTGAAGAATTAAAAGTTATACTTTTTCGTATTTTCATTTTTGATTTTTAAATTTTACAATTTTGAATTTTCCATTTTTTGATTCGAAAACTTTAAAAATCGAAAAATTGAAAATCAAAAAACTGAAAAATCGAAAAACCGAAAATCTGAAAAAACGAAAACTTTGCAACTTAAGACACGAAAAATTGAAACGTTGAAAAACTAAAAATCGAGCAACTCACAAATTGGAAAAAATTTATGAAATGAAAAATTAGAAAATAGAAAAATTATGGATTTCTCAAAATTGTAAAGTCGAAAAACTGTAACATTTGAGACCAAAAAATTGAAATATTAAAAAATTATAATTATATATTTAAAATGAAAACTAGAAAATTTACAAAACAGAAATTGAAGAAACGAAAAATTGAAAACGGGAAAATAGCACATCTAAAAATTAGAGAATACAACAGCTGAAAAAATTTCATATTGAAAAACTGAAAAATTGAAAACGTAACGAAAATAAAAAACCGAAACGAAAAATTTTAAGTCGAAAATTTGAAGAAATGAAAAATCAAAAAACTCTAAAAATTAAAGAATCAAAAGTTATCCTTTTTCGTATTTTCATTTTTGATTTTTCAATTTTAAAATTTTGAATTTTCCATTTTCTGATTCGAGAAGTTGAAACATCGAAAATCTGAAAATCGAAAAACTAAAAAAATTTGCAATTTAAGAAACGAAAAATCGGGAAACTCACAAACCGGAAAAAATAATGAAAAGAAAAATTTATCAGAAAAAAGTAATCGAAAAGAAAAATTAGAAAACCAAAAAATTATGGAAACGTCAAAATTGTAAAGTCGAAAAATTGTAACATTTAAAGTACGAAAAATTGAAAAGTTAAAGATCGAAAAATTGAAAGATAAAAAAGTTTTAAAATCCAGTAATTAAAAAATGGAAAAATTCTAAAATCGTAAAATTGAAAAAGAAAAAAAAATTTTAAATTGTTTTAATTTTTATAGCATATTTAAAATGGAAACTAGAAAAGTTCCAAATCAAAAATTAAAGAAACAAAAGATTGTTGCAATAGTTGAAAAAATTGCACATAGGAAAAAAGAAAAAATATAAAATATTGAAAAATTTAAAAATTGAAGTAACAAAAAAAATTTCGATAAATATGAAAAAACTGAGAAATTGAAAATTAACTCGAGAAATTTGTTAGGTCGTACTTCAGGAGTGAGGAAAAGTCTGTCGAAATAACGAATTAAGCAATTTTTATATAATGTTGCAGACGTTATCATAACAAAAATGTGTTTTATATGGAAAGCATTTTCAGAGTTTTTTCAAAAAATTGGACTCGGAGATACGAAACTTATAATCTAGAGTAAAAAAAAAACACTTAAGTTTGTTGACCCGTTTTATCAACTATATGGACCCTCATTTAATTAATGTCAATATTTCGAATGTGTTTAGTTTGTTTTAATAGAAAATTACCAAAGTAAAATGACAATTTTTTTTTATAATAAATAATAATCCCAAATGTTGATATTAATTATTTATAATTATCGGAACTGACACATTTATATAATAAATTTAATTAATATTCGAACACAAATCTGACCCACAATAATGACCGTTTTCGAACTGATTCAACCAAATTTAAATTATTTCGCCCGAAACCAGTTTTCCGTTATCTGAACAGATAAGCCGATAATCGAAACAAATTCATAATCCTGCAAAAATTACGATATGAGTGACCCACTTCTGGACCAATTATTTAAAGAAGATTAATTTCAAGAAAATTGTACATTTCTTGAAAAATATATTGATCTCTGAAAAAGTCAGTTTGGCCAAATTTATATTATTATACATAAACATATTTTTCTCCGTTATCTGGAGAAATACGACGAAAATTGGCACAAATCTCTAATCTTGAAAAAATTCCCGATAAGAAGGACCTTTCCGATTTAACCTTTTTTTGTGGAAAAATGGTGGAGGCGCCGGGAGAATAAATTATAAAAATATTTATTAAAGAATTATAGTGCTTCCAGTGACACTTTAGAGACACAAAATGTATTTTTAGAGTTTAAATCGTCTCTTTAATCTCGTTCATTCACTAAAACCCCTAAACTCTCCACTCAAATCTATTAATCTAAAAAAAATCGTTGTTGGCATTAAAGCAGCCAGAACTTTTATTGCGACACTATTGTGCTTGTGGACAAGTTCCACTTTGATTCCGCCGTTCAAAGCTCGTCAAGCTCCAACACAATAACCTTTCTGGAATTCGGTGCCTGTTTCGCATGCAGTTGCGGTCAACTGCATCCCTCTGTGTCATTACCGCATTTAACACTGCAGGTGGCTCCAAAGCACGCTAAATTAAATTTGTTAAATAATGTTTAACAACGATTATGTAAAAAAGTCGTCGGTCTCGTAGTTTCTCCGCGTCTGTGTTTACTCAATAAAACAATTAAGTAAATGCATCTGCGTACATTGTAGAAGCGAATTTGAATATTGTGTAGGCACTTAATTTAAAATTTAATTTTCTCATTTGGAAGCTGTAATTATGTAAATATTTTGAATATGCGAATTACTTGCAGGATCATGAGCCTTAATCATGTGCGTTTGCAACCTCCGAGCTCTTCCGCCTTTAATGTTGCAGATTTTAGCGAATTCACGTTATTTCATATAAATGAAGATTAGATTCGCTACAATGAAAAGCGTGTTATATTTTGTGGAATTACAACGTATGAACAATCTAAATAAACATTAAAACATTTTAAGCGAAACGGACTATTTTTATATTTGTAAGCAGTTGGACTTTTTTTACTATTAGCGGAAGCTTTTCTCTAGTATTACCTTACACCTCCAGGCAGCTTCAGTCTTGCCAACTTCCTTTGATAAAACTATACTCTCGAGTTACGTTGCATAATGCCGCTTCCTCTTTCAGGAGTTTGAGTACATTAGTGTGTACATGCAAGTGCACATTCTCCATATCAGATAAATTTTCTGGCTTAAAGCACTAGTCGCTCTAATAACCTCCCCGTTATAGTCGAAGCTCGGAAGAATATCAGAAAGATAAAGCTTCGAAATCCCGTTCCATAAAATCCTTTGCTTCGAAAAATGTGGCGATGTTTTTTAATAAAGCTGCAAAATATTATGTATGTGCTTTCAGCAAGACCGTCAAATGTGGAAATAAATACATCTGAAGTTAGACTGTAACGCAATAAATATAAAATATCTCGGTGATTCGTTCGTATCTGGGAAAATGCTCTTCCGGATTCCGGTTGGCGCAAGAAGGGAAGAAAAAGGACGGATTAAAGGGAGAGGCGATATTCCCGTCAGTTTCTTTCAAAGACGATGAGAAGTCTTAGAGAGGATGCAAAAGTCTGGGTTGCATATATTTAAATTGCGCCCGAGAAAGGGGCTTTTGGGCGAAAAATTAAATTACGCTTCCGAGCTCCCTTTGTTATCTGGTCAGGAGATAGAGGTTTTGCCATGTTATTGTGTATTGTTGGATTGTTTCGGGCCACAAACCCAGTTAGCTTCTTATCGTTATTTATATATTCGCTAAATTAAGAAGTTTTACGTGTTTCCGTACCGCGAAAGAATGCCGCAAGTGTGAGGAAACAAAGTTTCGGTTTAAAAATGTCCTCATTTAAAACTCTGAAGTATAACAAATGTTCCTATCGCTTGAAATATGTAAACCGACGCCATTTGCATACTGTTCATCCATTTATATACCGCTCGTATTTGCATTCAAAGTCTGTTTTGTGTGAAGTACAAACTTTTACAATTTTATCTCGCCTTAAATGATAAATCTCCGCTACGGACTTAGCATTGCTAATGCACTAGTGTTGATGAAACATAAACAGTCCGCCTGTCTTTTAGACCCTCTTTTCGTTCAATTGTCGCCGAAATTTTGTTGATTTTCTGCTGTACTCGGATACATAAGGACGTTCGGGCTTTAAACAAACAACACAACCGAATCCTGCGACAAAATCTTGCATTCGCGCTTTGCGTCTATTTTACGTCTTTGTTTCGGATGTGAAGGAATATCCATAAAAAATATTGACTTTCGCTCTCCCCGTAACGTTCATATTTTATGGATTTCGCTCTTAACATATATATGCTAACATAAATATTCTAATATTCGATGCCTGGCATGTTTATTCCTCTTTACAATTTAGACGCTAACCCTCAAAATCGGTTTTTGAAGGTTAGGATTTCGCTCGGTGACGATTTACACACTAATACGGCTTGTCTTGCTTTAAGCAACGAAGCGACTCGAAATGAAACGAGATTACAAAAATAACACAGGTGGTGAATTCCAGGTATCATTATTTGTGTTTACCCTATTTTGTAAATGATACAAGCTGCGATATTTAACGTAAATTTTTTTCTAAATTGTGTTCGACATAGTCATCACTGAACCCAGATTTTAGGTGGTTAAAATTCGATAACAATAAATAGTTTAAGCAAATTATTATAATTATTAAAAGCATTTTTCTCCGCTATTTGACGGAATGACGCGTAAATCGCACAGATGCGTAATTCGAGAAAATTTCCAATAAGAGACCCCATTCTGGAAACAATTTAATGTAAAAATAAATGGAGGCGCCGACCGAATAAATATTTAAAACATATTCATTCCAAAAATGTTATATCAAATTCGACATTTCCTTGAAAAATAAATGAAACATCAAGATGAACATACAATTTAATCAACAAAGTCATCTGGTGAGAAATTTAAATTATTGCACATAAACGCTTTTTCTCGATTACTGAGAAAAGTGAGGCGAAACGAAATAAAAATTTGTGTTTTTGAGAAAATTTTCGTTGAGAAATATCAATTTTAGGATGATTCAATCGAAGAAATTTCTACACGGAATTGCAGATTTGTGATTTTGAGAAAATTTTCGTTGAGAAGCCCCGATTTTAGAAACAATCAAATAGAGTTCAATCCTTTGTATAAAATGGTGGAGGTGCCGGGATAATAAATTATTCAAAAACATTTACCTCAAAAATTTTTAAGAATCTTCTACGTGGAATGGTACATTTTCGAAAAGGCGACTCATTTCTTGAACATGAATTTTAATTCAAAATAAGATCCGAACCAAATTGAGAAAATATAAATTTACACATAAACGTATCTTTCTTGATTTTTGAGAAAATTTACGTTGAAAAAGACCGAATTTGGGACCGATCCAATTGAGTTTAATTTTTGATAAAAATTAAAGAATACATTTTTGAAAAACATTTATTTCAAAATTTATTAGAAACTTTTACATGGAACTGTAAATTTTAAAGAATATCTTCCTTCTTGAAAATTATGTTAATATCTGTAGGAAAAAACACGACTACCGTAAATTTTAATCAACAAAATCATCATAACCAATTGAGAAAATATAAATTATTGCATATAAACATATTTTTCTCTCGATTACTGAGGGAAGTAAGGGAAAAGGATCAATTCTGAGACCAATCGAATCTAGTTTAATCTTTGTCTAAAAATGTGGACAGCGCCGGAGAATAATTTTTCAAAAATATTTATTTCGAAAACTTTTAAGAAATTTTACATGGAATTGCAAATTTAAAAAAACCGATAATTTCTTAAAAAAATACGTTAAGACACTTCTACATAGACCCCATAGTTTAAAAATGAAAAAATAAACTAATATAAATTTTAATCAAAGTAAATCATCGGATTCCGATGAAGTTGAGAAAATTTAATTTGTTGCACATAAACGCAATTTTTTCGATTATCGATAGGGTACGATAAAAAAATACAAATTTGTGATATTGAGAAATTTTCGATGATAAAGACCTATTTTGCACTAAAAGAACCGAATTTACTTTTTCGCATAAAATGGTGGAGGCGCCGGGACAATTTTATTTCAAAAATATTTATTTTAATAATTCTGAAAAATTTACATGATTTGTGTAATTTAAAAGTAGCGATGTATTATTGAAAAATATATTAATGTGTGAAGGAATTATCAAACAAGGACAAGTTTTAATAAAATAAATTATCCTTTCTAGACAATTTTAAAACAAATACCTCCTAAAATAGTTCTTAAACAAATTGAATGATACCTAAAAGCATTTTTCTCCGTTATTTGACCCAGTGAAAATCAAATCAATCCTGAGAAAATTTCCGAAGAAAGTCCTACGGAGAACTAATTAAATTTTTTTGTATGGAAAAATCGTACTTAAAAAACCAAGGCTCATTTCAAAAAATATGTTAGTATTTGAAAAAAAAAACAACAAGACCAATATAAATTTTAATCAAGATAAACCATTTCCGGTTTACCGGTTTCTGATAGGACACGCTGAAACTAATATAAATTAGTGTTCTGAGAAAATTTTCTATTAAAAGAGCTTATTTTGGCACCAATGAGAATTTAAATTTTCGTATAAAAATGGTGAAGGCGCCGGGAGAAGCCATTATTTTAAAAAGATTCATTTCAAGCATTTTCAACACACTTTTAGAATAGAATTCTGTATTTTAAAACGGAGGGGCGAAATTTATGAAAATAATTGTTTCAAGAGAAATCAAAACAGGGACAAATTTGAATAAACTTCTAAAAAAAGATGTAAAAATTATGTCACCTAAATGAATTTTTTAAATCACCCTTTTCTAAATCAATGTGGGAAAATTTCAATTATTGCACATAATCGTAATTTTTTCGATTACTGATAGGAGTACGCTAAAAATAAATACAAATTTGAGATTTAAGAAAATTTTCGATGACAAGGACCTATTTTGGACCAACCGAAGTGAAAATAATTTTTTTCTATAAAAATGGCGGAGGCGCCGGGAAAAAATATTTTTTTTTTTTTTTATTATTTCAGAATTCTGCAGAAACTTCCCAATGAAATTGTGCATTTTAGAAGAGACGACATTTTCTTGAAAAATATAATGTCTGAAGAGAATATCAACAAGAACAAATTTGAATCCAAAATAAATCATTCTTTTCTAGACTAATTTAAAACCAAAAATCCCTTAAAATAGTTATTTAACCAAATTGGAATTATTTACCTAACAGCATTTTTGTCCGTTATTTGACTGGATAGAGCGAAAATCGTTACAGATTAGCAATTTTGAAAAAAAATTCCGAGAAGATAGACATATTTTGGAACCAATTTCTTTTTCGTATAAAAATGGGGAGGCGCCGGAAGAATAAATTAAATTTAAGCAATATTTAATTCAAAGATTTATACCTAGGAAAAACGATTTTATCCTGAAAAATATGTTAATATTTGAGGAAATAGCAAGAGTAACATAAATTTTAATTAAGATAAATTATCCGTTTCCGGATCAATTCACAGAATCTCAATTATGCACATAAACGTAATTTTTTCGATAACTGATAGAGTACGCTAAAAAAAAATAAAATTTGTGATTTTAGAAAATTTTCGATGACAAGGACCTATTTTGAATCCAACCGTAACAGAAAATAAATTTTTTCTATAAAAATTGTGGAGGCGCCGGGAAAATATTTTTTTTTAAGTATTTATTTTCAGATTCTGCCGAAATTTTCCAATGAAATTGTCATTTCAAATGAGACGACATTTTCTTGAAAAACATAATAATGTCTGAAGAGAATATCGAGACAAGAACAAATTTGAATCAAAATAAATCATCGTTTTCTAGACTAATTAAACCAAAAATTCTTAAAATAGTTTAATTAACCAAATTGGAATTAAGTCCCCTAACACCATTTTTTTCCGTTATTTGACTGGATAAACCGAAAATCGGTACAGATTAATAATCTTGAAAAAAATTCCGAGAAGACAGACCTATTTTGGAACCAATTTCATTTTTCGTATAAAAATGGTGGAGGCGCCGGAAAAATAAATTAATTAAGCAACATTTATTTAAAAAATGTAAACCTAGGAAAACGATGTTTATCTTGAAAAATATGTTAATAATTTGAACGAAATAGCAAGAGTAACATAAATTTTAATTAGAAAAATTATCCTTTCCGCATCAAGTTCAGAAAATCTCAATTATTGCACATCAAAGAAATTTTTTCGATTACTAAAAGAAGTACGCTAAAAATAAATACAAATTTGTGATTCTAGCGAAAATTTTCGATGACAAGGACCTAATTTGGACCAACCGAAGAGAAAATAATTTTTTTCTATAAAAATGGTGGAGGCGCCAGGAAATAATATAGTATTTTTTTGTAAGTATTTATTTTCAGAATTCTGCAGAAACTTCTCCAATGAAATTGTGCATTTTAAAAGAGACGACATTTTCTTGAAAAATATAATAATGTTGAAGAAAATATCGAGACAAGAACAAATTTGAATCAAAATAAATCATCCTTTTCTAGACTAATTTAAACCAAAAATTCCTTTTAAAAAAGTTATTTAACCAAATTGGAATTAATGTCACTAACACATTGTTTTCCGTTATTTGACTGGATAGAGCGAAAATCGGTACAGATTAATAACCTTGAAAAAAATTCCGAGAAGACAGACCTATTTTGGAACCAATTTCTTTTTCGTATAAAAAATGGGGAGCGCCGGAAGAATAAATTAATTAAGCAACATTTATTTAAAAAATTTTACCTAGGAAAACAATTTAACTTGAAAAATATGTTAATATTTGAAGGAATAGTAAGAGTAACATAAATTTTAATTAAGATAATAATTATCCGTTTCCGGATCAAGTTCAGAAAATCTCAATTATTGCACATAAAGAAATTTATTTCGATTACTGATAGGAGTACGCTAAAAATAAATACAAATTTGTGATTCTAGCGAAAATTTCCGATGACAAGGACCTAATTTTGGACCAACGAAGAGAAAATACATTTTTTCTATAAAAATGGTGGAGGCGCCGGAAAAAAATATTTTTTTTTGTAAGTATTTATTTCCAGAATTCTGCAGAAACTTCTCCAATGAAATTGTGCATTTTAAAAGAAGACATTTTCTTAAAAATATAATAATGTTGAAGAAATATCAAACAGAACAAATTTGAATCAAAAAAATCATCGTTTTCTATACTAATTTCAAACCAAAAATCTATAAAAATAGTTAATTAACCAAATTGGAATTATGTCACCCAACAGCATTTTCTTCCCGATATTTTGTCAGGATAGAGCGAAAATCGGTACAAATTAGTAATCTTGAAAAAAAAATCCCAAAAAACAGACCTATTTTGGAACCAATTTATTTTTCGTATAAAAATGGTGGAGGCGCCGGAAAATAAATTAATTAAGCAAAATTTATTTTAAAAAATTATACCTAGGAAACGATGTTTATCTTAAAAAATATGTTAATATTTGAAGGAAATAACAAGAGTAACATAAATTTTAATTAAGATAAATTATCCGTTTCCGGATCAAGTTCAGAAAATCTCAATTATTGCACATAAACGTAATTTTTTCGATTACTGATAGGAGTACGCTAAAAATAAACACAAATTTGTGATTATAAGAAAATTTTCGATGACAAGGACCTATTTTGGATCAACCGAACCAAAAATAAAATTTTTTTCTATAAAAATGGTGGAGACGCCGGGAAAAAAGTATATATTTTTTTAAGTATTTATTTTCAGAATTCTGCAGAAACTTTTCCAATGAAATTGTGCATTTTAAAAGAGACGACATTTTCTTGAAAAATATAATAATGTCTGAAGAGGATATCGAGACAAGAACAAATTTGGATCAAAATAAATACCCTTTTCTAGACTAATTTAAAACCAAAAATCTCTTAAAATAGTTATTTAACCAAATTAGAATTGTCACCTAACAGCGTTTTTTTTTTATTTGACTGGATAAAGCGAAAATCAGTACACATTAGTAATCTTGAAAAATTTTCCGAGAACAGAGACCTATTTTGGAACCAATTTCATTTTTCGTATATAAATGGTGGAGGCGCCGGAAGAATAAATTAATTAAGCAACATTTAATTTTAAAAATTATACCTAGGAAAAACGATGTTCATCTTGAAAAATATGTTAATATTTGAAGGAAATAGCAAGAGTAACATAAATTTTAATTAAGATAAATTATCCGTTTCCGGATCAAGTTCAGAAAATCTCAATTATCGCACGTAAACGTAATTTTTTCGATTACTGATAGGAGTACGTTAAAAATAAATACAAATTTGTGATTATAAGAAAATTTTCGATGACAAGGACCCATTTTGGACCAACCGGACAGAAACTAATTTTTCCTATAAAAATTTTGGAGGCGCCGGGGAAAAATATACTTTTTTAAGTATTTATTTTCAAATTTCTACAGAAACTTCTGCAATGAAATTGTGCATTTTAAAAGAGACGACATTTTCTTGAAAATATAATAATGTCTGAAGAGAATATCAAGCAAGACCAAATTTGAATCAAAATAAATCATACTTTTCTAGACTAATTTAAAACAGTTATTTAACCAAATTGAAATTATGTCACCTAACAGCATTTCTTTCCGTTATTTGACTGGATAGAGCGAAAATCGTTACAGATTAGCAATTTTGAAAAAAAATCCGAGAAGACAGACATATTTTGGAAGCAATTTTATTTTTCGTATAAAAATGGTGGAGGGGCCGGAAGAATAAATTAACTAAGCAACATTTACTTAAAAAATTTATACCTAGGAAAAACGATGTTTATCTTGAAAAATATGTTAATATTTGAAGGAAATAGCAAGAGTAACATTAATTTTAACTAAGATAAATAATCCGTGTCCGGATCAAGTTTAGAAAATCTCGATTATGCCACATAAACGTAATTTTTTCGATTACGGATAGGAGTAAGCTCAAAATAAATACAAATTTGTGACTCTAAGAAAATTTTCGATGACAAGGACCTATTTTGGACCAACCGGACAGAAAATAATTTTTTTCTATAAAAAAGGAGGAGGCGCCGGGAAAAAATATATTTTTTTTTTAAGTATTTATTTTCAGAATTCTGCAGAAACTTCTCCAATGAAACTGTGCGTCTTAAAAGAGACAACATTTTCTTGAAAAATATAATAATGTCTGAAGAGAATATCAAACAAGAACAAATTTGAATCAATATAAATCATCCTTTTTTAGACTAATTTAAATCAAAAACCCCTTAAAATAGTTATTTAACCAAATTGGAATTATGTCACCTAACAGCATTTTTTCCGTTATTTGACCAGATAGAGCGAAAATCGGTACAGATTAGAAATCTTGAAAAAAAAATACGAGAAAACAGACCTATTTTGGAACCAATTTCATTTTTCGTATAAAAATTGTGGAGGCGCCGAAAGAATAAATTAATTAGGCAACATCTATTTAAAAAATTTATTCTTAGGAAAAACGATGTTTATCTTGAAAAATATGTTAATATTTGAAGAAAATAGCAAAAATAACAATCTAAATTTTAATTAAGATAAATTATCCGTTTCCGGATCAACTTCAGAAAATCTCAATTATTGCACACAAACGAAAATTTTTTCGATTACTGATAGGAGTACGCTAAAAATAAATACAAATTTGTGATTCGGAAAAAATTTTCGATGACAAAGACCTATTTTGGACCAACCGAACAGAAAATTAAATTTTTCTATAAAAATGGTGGAGGCGCCGGGAAAAACATATATATTTTTTTTAAGTATTTATTTTACAGAATTCTGCAGAAATTTCTCCAATGAAATTGTACATTTTAAAAGAGACAACATTTTCTTGAAAAATATAATGATGTCTGAAAAGAATATCAAACAAGAACAAATTTGAATCGAAATGAATCATCCTTTTCTAGACTAATTTAAAACCAAAAATCCCTTAAAATAGTTATTGGTTAAAATTGAAATTATGTCACCTAACAGCATTTTTTTCCGTTATTTGACTGGATAGAGCGAAAATCGGTACAGATTAATAATCTTGAAAAAAATTCCAAAAAGACAGACCTATTTTGGAACCAATTTCATTTTTCGTATAAAAATTGTGGAGGCGCCGGAAGAATAAATTAATTAAGCAACATTTATTTAAAAAATTTATACCATGGAAAAACGACGTTTATCTTGAAAAATATGTTAATATTTGAAGGAAATAGCAAGAGTAACCTAAATTTTAATTAAGATAAATTATCTGTTTCCGGATCAAGTTCAGAAAATCTCAATTATTTCACATAAACGTAATTTTTTCGATTACTGATAGGAGTACGCTAAAAATGAATACAAATTTGTAATTCTGAGACAATTTTCGATGACAAGGACCTATTTTGGACCAACCGAAGTGAAAATAAATTTTTTCTATAAAAATGGTGGAGGCGCCGGGAAAAGTATATTTTGTTTAAGTATTTATTCTCAGAATTCTGCAGAAACTTCTCCAATGGAATTGTGCATTCTAAAAGAGACGACATTTTCTTGAAAAATATAATAATGTCTGAAAAGAATATCAAAACATGATCAAATTTGAGTCAAAATAAATCATCCTTTTCTAGACTAATTTAAAACCAAAAATCCCTAAAAATAGTTAATTAACCAAATTGGGATTATGTCACCTAACAGCATTTTTTTCCGTTATTTGATTGGATAGAACGAAAATCGGTACAGATTAGTAAACTTGAAAAAAATCCGAAAAGACAGACCTATTTTAAAACCAATTTCATTCTTCGTATAAAAATGGTGGAGGCGCTGGAGAAATAAATTAATTAAGCAACATTTATTTAAAAATTTATACCTAGGAAAAATATGTTAAGATTTGAAGGAAATGGCAAGAGTAACATAAATTTTAATTAAGATAAATCATGCGTTTCCGGATCAAGTTGAGAAAATCTCAATTATTGCACACAAACGTAATTTTTTCGATTATTGATAGCAGTACGCTCAAAATAAATATAAATTCATGATTCCAAGATGATAAGAACGTATTTTGGCACCAAATGAACAGAATTTAAATTTTCATATAAAGATGTTGGAGGCGCCGGAAAAATACATTATTTAAAAAATATTGATTTTGATTATTTTTAAGAAACTTATACAAGGAAATTGTGTATTTTAGGGAAAATTCTTATTTTAAGAGTTAATGACGACCAAGTTTTGAACCAAAAAAAATATGCATTTAAAGAAAATGTTACGTGAGCTGCGAATAATATAAGCAGAGGTGCCACGCAGCCCCGTTTCAAATTTTTAAATACCTTCCTCAGTGCCTTTTGACAGACCTCTTCACCCCACGCCAAGCGGCAATTCCATAAAGCCATTAATTAATGCGCCGCCGACGTCAGCAAGACGTATGACTGTCTAGCAGCTTAAGTTGTTGTGACGAAGTGTTCTCGCGAGTAATTCGGTATAGGGAACGATAAGTCGTCATTTCTCTCCAGCGATCGGTTAACCGAGAACACTGAAATGGTTTCAGGCGCACATGCATGAACTAAAATAAATTAGGCGTCTGTCTCGGTGCATTAGCTGCCATTCTAAAGACGCACTTTGACATCTGCTCGCCTAAATCCCGCAAAGCCCGCCGTATTCTACGAACACGTCTCGAACAATTTCTCAATACGTCACATGACGAATTTCCAACAAGCTCGTTCGGTTCGTGCTTATGACGATTACCCCCGAGTTAGCCAATCAAAATCGCTGAATCGGCGAAAATACATCGCCGATGTTAAGACTCCGGCGTATTGAAACTCGCTGGTGGAGTTCGAGCGTTCCGCGTCAAGTTTCGTGGTTAACAAACCGCCGGAAAGTTTAGATAAGGAACATTTCGTCTTATGTTAATATGCATAAAGTATTGGTTTTATGAAACGCAATATGCTAATGGCTAGTGGGCGGCGGCGGGAGCGGCGAGTTGGAGAAGTTGGATGGCGGTTTTGGTGCACCGATAAATTGCACTGTCGCAGCGAAAGCACCTGCTGTCTAATTAATTTTCAAGCCACAATGTTGACAAAAAAATCACCAAAAAACGTTGTGTTGAATTTTATTTACGCGCCCTTGTATGGTAATCGCTAACTTTATTTCGATAACAGCTGTTGCTTTGTTCTTGACATTCGTGGCTGAGAATTCGGGCTATAAATGATCCTTCTGTGAACTCAATCAGTGTTAGTAAATTGACTATTATTGCAGAGCTTTATGTTCCGTAATAGGATGATTTGCCCAATATTGCCTCAGCTGATGTTCAGCAAACAATAACATGCCAGATGGAAATTAGATTCCGTGCGGTGTATAAAAACCCAGTGACTGACTCGGAAACGGTGTTTCCTTCGACAAAGAAAGGACAACCGACGGTTAACGACGCTGATACACTTTACAGTAAATTCCTTAATGAAATTCTTTTAATGAAGCCATGTTAAATTAACCGAGTGAACTTATCTACGTGCTTTCGTTATATCACTTTTCTCTGCCAATTCAGCAAACAATCCCAAAATGAGAATTCTACCTGAGCTATTCTGGTTAGGTCGTCCTGAATTGCCGCAGGACCTTCGATCTTGGGAAACAATTTGCACAACAAGCTGTTCTTTAAACTTTTTCGCACGGAGATTTTAATTGAAACCATTTTATGGCAACATTACTCTATTTCGCCACAAAACTCAAATATTCAACAAGCTCATGCAACTATCCGATATTATTTAGAAACAACATGGACGCTAAAATAGAAAATTTACATCCGAAAATAGCTAGAAGCACCTAAATTACATATGCATGTAGTTTAGTAACTAACTCGTTCAAAAATGTTATTGTGCTCCGAGTCGGAACTTTTTATTTTAAAATGTAAATTATCCTTCATTGTACGAGAAATTTTCATATTTTTTTAAAACCTGAAAAGGATTAAATTTAAATTAATAGAACGTAGAACTGCAACTGGTGCAGACCACTTTTGCAATTAAGTTAGAAATGTTTGCAGCTGCGTTCGTTACAGGGCTCTTAAATCCCATACAAATATTGCGCTTTAAAGCAAATCATTTTTAAACTTTGCGTACACTCTGCAAAAAGTTTTACACTACAGAAATAACTGTTTGAAATTTATTTAAAATGGACACTTACCTATTCGAAAAACTCGACATTATTCTTCTAGTATTATTTAATTTAGCCATTTTTATTTTTTCCATTTTGTGCTAATTTATTTGAGCAAATTACGGTTCTCTACCGAGATATAGCACTGGGTTTAATTTAACTAAATTTAAATATTAGTTAATTTAAACATTGAACAAACACTTTTTTCTATTATATGAAAAGATACTACGAAAATACGAAGAAATTCGTGATCCTGAGACAATTTAGAATAAGGATGAACAATCAGACGAGCTTTAATTTTAAAATACATAAAGATGGTGAATGCGCCGGCATAATATGTAATTTTTAAAAATTTTAATTCAAGAATTTCAAATAAACTCGTCCTCTGAAATAACATTTTTTTAAATGTATCTTAGTATTTGACAAGAACAATAAAAAATCTCAAATATGAAAAAAATATTATTTTTCTGGACTGGCTAGTTTGACTAAATTTAGATTACTGTATACAAACGCGTTTTTCTCAGTTCTTTGACACCACATGACAAAATAAGCACGGATTCGTGATCCTGAAGAAATTTTTTATCAGAATGACACTTTCTCGGATTAACTTGATCGACTTTAATTTAATAAAGAAAAATGGTGGAAGCGCCGGGATAATATATAATTTTCAGAAATTTATTTCGAGTGTCACAGAGAAACTGGTACCTGAAATAATATATTTTAGACTAAATTATGCATTTTTAAAAAGTATCTTAATGTTTGAGCAAAACAACCAAATAATCGTAAATATGAATAGAAATATAATTTTTCTAGTCCGAATTGACTAAATTTTCCGGTGTTTTGTCAGCATACGATAAAAATAAGCACCGATTCGTGATCCTGAGAAAACTTCTTATCAGAATGACACCCTCTCGGATCAATTTAACCAAATTTAATTTAATAAAGAAAAATGGTGGATGCGCCGGGATAATATATGATTTTTAAAAATTTAATTTCGAGTATTACAGACAAACTGCTACCTGAAAAAGTATATTTTAGAAGAAATTATGCATTTTTTTAAAAGTATCTCAATGTTTCAGTAAAACAACCAAAGAATCTCAAATATGAAAAAAAAATATAATTTTATAGACCGAATTGAGTAAATTTCCCAGTGTTTTGACAGCATACGACAAAAATAAGCACAATTCGTGATCCTGAGGAAATTTCTTACCAGAATGACACTTTCTCAGATCAATTTAACCACTTTTAATTTAATAAAGAAAAATGGTGGATGCGCCGGGATAATATATAATTTTAAAAATTTAATTTCGAGTATTACAGACAAACTGGTATCTGAAATAGTATATTTTAGAAGAAATTATGCATTTTTTCAAAAGTATCTTAATGTTGGAGCAAAACAACCAAAGAATCTCAAAGATGAAAAAAAAAATATAAATTTTATAGACCGAATTGACTAAATTTCCCAGTGTTTTGACAGCATACGACAAAAATAAGCACCGATTCGTGATCCTGAGAAAACTTCTTACCAAAATGACATCTTCTCGGATCAATTTAACCAACTTTGATTAATAAAGAAAAATAGTGGATGCGCCGGGATAATATATAATTTTTAAAAATTTAATTTCGAGTGTTACAGGAAACTGGTACCTAAAATATATATTTTAGAAGAAATTATGCATTTTTTCAAAAGTATCTTAATGTTTGAGCAAAACAACGAAAGAATCTCAAATATGAAAAAAAGAATAAATTTTATGGACCGATTTGACTAAATTTTCCAGTGTTTTGACAGAATACGTCAAAAATAAGCACCAATTCGTGATCCTGAGGACATTTCCTAGCAGAGTGACACACTCTCGGATCAATTTAACCAACTTTAATTTAATAAAGAAAAATGGTGGATGCGCCGGGATGATATATAATTTTAAAAATTTAATTTGAGTATTACAGACAAACTGGTATCTGAAATAGTATATTTTAGAAGAAATTATGCATTTTTTCAAAAGTATCTTAATGTTTCAACAAAACAACCAAAGAATCTCAAATTGAAAAAAAAATTATAAATTTTATTGACCGATTTGACTAAATTCCCAGTATTTTGACAGCTTACGACAAAAATAAGCAACAATTCGTGATCCTGAGGAAATTTCTTATCAGAATGACACCTTCTCGGATCAATTTAACCAACTTTAATTTAATAAAGCAAATGGTGGATGCGCCGAGATAGATATATAATTTTAAAAATTTAATTTCGAGTATTACAGAGAACCTGGTACCGGAAATAGTATATTTTAGAAGAATTTGTTCATTTTTTCAAAAGTGTATTAATGTTTCAGCAAAACAACCAAAGAATCTCAAATATAAAAAAAAATATAAATTTTATAGAACGAATTGACTAAATTTCCCAGTGTTTTGACAGCATACGACAAAAATAAGCACCAATTCGTGATCCTGAGGAAATTTCTTAGCAAAATGACACCTCTCGGATCAATTTAACCAACTTTAATTTAATAAAGAAAAATGGTGGATGTGCCGGGATAATATATAATTTTAAAAATTTAATTTCGAGTATTACAGAGAACACGGTACCGGAAATAGTATATTTTAGAAGAATTTGCATTTTTTCAAAAGTATCTTTATCTTTGAGCAAAACAACCAAAATAATCTCAAATATGAAAAAAAAATATATAAATTTTATAGACCGAATTATTAAATTTCCCATGTTTTGACAGCAATACGACAAAAATAAGCACCAATTCGTGATCCTGAGAAATTTCTTATCAGAATGACACCTTCTCCGATCAATTTAACCAACTTTAATTCAATAAAGAAAAATGGTGGATGCGCCCGGGATAATATAAATTTTAAAAATTTAATTTCGAATATTACAGACAAACTGGTATCTGAAATAGTATATTTTAGAAGAAATTATGCATTTTTTCAAAGTATCTTAATGTTTCAACAAAACAACCAAAGAATCTCAAATTTGAAAAAAAATGTAATTTCTATAGACGATTTGACTAAATTTCCCAGTGTTTTAACAGCATACGAAAAAATAAGCACCGATTCGTGATCCTGAGACAACTTCTTACCAGAATGACACTTTCTCGGATCAATAAATAAGTAAACCAGAAAATCTTAAATATGAAAAAAATTTTAATTTTTATAGCCGATTTGACTAAACGTACGACAAAAATTACCACAAATTCGTACCCTGAAAAAAACTTCTTATCAGTATAACACCTTCTCGGATCAATTTAAGCAAATTTAATTCCGTTTAGAAAAAATGGTGGATGCGCTGGGATAATAATATAATTTTAGAACATTTTATTTCGAAAGTTTTCAAGAAACTTGTACCTAAAATAGTGTATTTTAGAAGAAATGATTCAATTATTTGTAAGTGTCTTAACGTTGAATAAAACAAACAAAGAATTTTAAATATGAAAATAATGATTTTTCTGGCCGATGTGACTAGATTGAGACTATTGTATACAAATCATTTTTTCAGTTCTTTGAAAGCATAGGACAAAATTAGCACAAATCTGTGATCCCTGAGAAATTTCTTATCAGAATCTCGGATCAATTTAAGCAACCTCAGTTTAAAAATGGTGGATTACGCCGGGATAATAATATAATTTCAAAACATTTTTAATTCAAGAGTTTTAAAGAATCTTGTAGCTAAACTCGTATAATAAAATATGAAAAAAAATTTAAGGACCGATTTGACTGAATTTGTCGGGATAATATGTAATTAAAACTACATAATTCGCGAATTTAGAGAAGAATATGTATGAAATGGACTATTATAGACAAACTACACATTTCTTCTCCTATAAATAATTTAAATAAAAGTTGCCCGAATTTTAAAACGAAACCTTCCGAGCTTTGATTGTTTTTAATCAAGCAACGTCGTTCCATTACTACACAAGTCAGTTTATTTAATGTTCCTCTAAGTGTCCCAGTTAAAACTCTCTTGAATTTAAAATTATCATCTGAAAATATTTCAATTAACCCGTTTCTCAAAAACAACCCCTGAAACTAAAACTAGCTGTTTTAAGGGCGACTTTTACAGCTACAGCAATTCTCTCTGGGTAAATTCGCTGGAAGCAATAAAGCAGCGATCATTTACTTTACGAGGGATCAGTATTCAATTCAAAAAAGTGAAGTAAAATCTTTCATCTCAATACATTGTCATAATGTATTCTTATGGATATTGGAAATCAGTGTGGAAGGTAGTGGCTACGATTCAATTGGCATCCAATTTATTGGAAATATGCCTGTGGGAGAGCTGCCTCTGCACTCCGAACGGTTTTATTCCGACCTTCCGTTTCGAATAAATTCCCTCCGCTTACCGAATATTCCCTGCAACCCGACACACTAAACATATTTTTTTCGCCGAAAAACCTCATCGAAATTGCCTTCCAACCAAAACTATATTTACAACGCGCTTTAATTATTCGCCCTCCCCAGCGAATAAAACAGAAAAGTTTGTATTAAAACCAAATATGATGAATCTTTCATGAAACGACCGCCATTCCGGGAGTATAATTCGAGCGTCAGAAAAAAAAAACTTCCGATTGATTGTGTCTGATGCGTGTGATTCATTAAAGAGGATTTTATCAAAGGATACAATTACAGACGCCGACTTAAAATTACGAGTTTCTTTCGAAGATTCTATTTGATTTTTTCCGGAGACGACCGGAGTCTGTAAACACACTCATCCGAATATTACGTTCCTACAATTTCACTATTTACTCAATCTGATGCCCATTGTTGCTCCAATTACCGGCCGAGTTGGTAAACAAGAAATTACCGGCAGTTTATGCAACGGGATACATGCGTAATTAATACGATCAAACGTAAACATAAATTTACGTTTTAGGTTGCACGGTTTTACGCTGGTTACGTTTTAGGCACGACAGTGCGGATATAAAAGAGAACAAAGATAACATATTTTCACGAGCTATCTGTTATCTGTTTCGCTCCCTATCTGCACCACTGGCTGAGTGGCTGTTAATTATACACGATATTTACATAGATACATTTATTTTATCTGGGTTAATATCGTTGAACATTCAAACGCGTAATTTATTAGTTAATTAAAACATCGGTTTACAAGGTGTAATCTTGAATAATGAAGCAGGTTAATCAATTCCGGGGCTGCTAACGTTTAAAACTAAAAGAACTCGGCTTGTGCAAACTGGCCCCAACTTTCAACCCTTGTCTTGTGCAAGTTTAACACGAACTAACAATAACACATTTTCTAAGTTAAACAAAAGTGTAATTTGTAAGTTATTACAATTTACAGGGAAAATATTGACTGCGAAAAAGGGAAAATGCACGTTAAATATTAAATGAGGACGGAACAGAGGGCTAGAATATGCTGAGACTGTTATCCCAACCTTTCTACAAAGGTCATCAGATTCCTGCCATTCCTTAACTTTTCAGCACACATCACATAGTTTAATTTTATATTAAAATTGTTAAAATTTTTATCTTTTATTCACGGCGGCAAACACATTCGCAAAAAAAATATAGGAAGCCTTAAAAAATTAATTTGTAACTAGGAGAGCTACAAATTGGATAGGTTTCACTCAATTAGGGAAAGTTCCACCATGACTTATTTGGAGAATCCACAATTATTATATATAGTATGTAACACACATATACACCCTCGTACGTACAAAAACATTACAGTTAGCACTAAACCAACAACGCTGTGTTTGGTAGAGGATAAAACTTTAGCTAATTTTAGCCCATTACACAAATAACCTCGCTGTTATTAAAATAACACACGCAGGGAAAATTTCGTACAACGACTACAGCTACAGTCGTTTAGTTTCTTATTTATTATTTTAATAAATTTTTCATGTACAATTATAATTCCAGCGATATAAGGCTTCTTTTATTCATAGATCGTACAATAAATCACCGTTGATACCTCTCTCTAAACTGAATTTACTTGACCGAAAGTATATCACCACGAAAATTTACACTACTAGGCACTTTTACAGGTTGAATTATAGCAGGGAGGAAGTGGTTTCTGCGATGATGGGCTCCTTGCCAACTTGATTCCTCTTTTATACGTTTATTTCCCCACAGTCTCAGGAATCTTGAATTTTGTTCCCCATGGATAGTTATGTCATCCTCCAATTCTCAGAATTATCTACACCCCTTCTAATATTTATTACGTGCGTACTTAACCCAGCGCCGCTTTTATTTCACACGAAAAACCGCCACTAAAATAGTTACCTCAAGCTACTTAATAAAACTCCGCGCTCTTCTTATTCCGTGGGCGGATTTATAACAAAAACTCCCTTAATAACTCCGAGAACGGAAAGAGAGTTACGTGAACTTTTTGTCTGCTTATTATAACAAATGCAAACTCGACAAAGAACACTCAGACGTCGAAGAACTAATCCGATGCCTTTTATTTCGCCATTAAAACCAACAAGGAAATTTTAAACTAAGAAAACCGGTGTTTTATAAAACACGAATCGATTCATCACTGCCGTGTAACTAAAATGCTTTTTATTTTACTCCGAAATGGAACGGTTCGCCAGAGGCGCTTCGAAAATTTTTATCGCTGATCCTAAATTGTTTTTAACGGTGTTCCGATGTAATCGCCTTTTGAAATCGATTTTTCTATGTTTCTAAGCCCGTAAAATCGAGTTTGGCGGAAATTCGACACTGTTAGGACATGAGACTTTGCATAAATATTTCGCAGAAACAATACGCTGCCACTTCAAAAGAACGACGCAAATGTGGTTCGATTTTCGGCGACGAGTACGAAAATCTTGCTGATTTAGCGTTTTTTAAAATGTTTAAGTTCGGGATTGAGTGCATGACGTCTAGTTGCTAGTTTACGATTGTGTAAAACTGTGTTTGTTTTCGACAGACGATGTTGTCAATGTGATTGGCTCATGAAACTACTAGAATAGAGTCATTTTACGGCTGTTTCTAAGATTTATGTGACCATTTTGTGCGAAAAATACAGTTGGTAAATGTCAGATGTATTTTCTTGTCGGTGGTGTTTTAAGGATCACAAATCGGTGGCTATTTTCTCAAATCTCATGCAATAAACGAGAAAAATGGGTGTATTTGACATAATGTAAACGTCGCCCAAGAAGTCCGAAAAGATGCAGATTTTCTTAATTCAGGTTTGGGTTATCAAATTTTTAGATTAGTTATTATCCCGGCGCCTCCACCATTTTTTTTTATTAAGTGGCTCGAAAATAGTTTGTTCTTCTCGGAATCACAAATCTGCGAGT
The DNA here is from genome assembly GCA_022388445.1 of Zophobas atratus. Taxonomy (NCBI): domain Eukaryota; kingdom Metazoa; phylum Arthropoda; class Insecta; order Coleoptera; family Tenebrionidae; genus Zophobas; species Zophobas atratus. The sequence goes on from CM039449.1 coordinate 6,168,599, forward strand.
GTTTTACTTATATTCCTTAAAACAACCGAGAAAAACGCATTCAGTTGAAATAATATTTATTATTCCGGCGCCTCCACCACTTTATGCGAAAAATTAAAGCTGCTTGAACTGGTCCAAAAATAGCTTGTTCTTAACGGAAAATTTCTCAGGATCGCGATTTTATGCGTATTTTACCTGAATTCCTTAAAATAACTAAAGTAAATGCGCCCATTTGCAAATATTTAAATTTGTTCGAATAGAATCTGAGTCTCCAAGTTTGGACTTTGTTTCCTAATTTATTCAAATATCCAAGAATTTTACTAAAAATCTTGAAGGTTTTTTTTTTCAAATTTAACGTTTAATGTTTCAAGTTTGAGAATTTTCTAAATCAGTGCTTTTGAGAATATTTCATACCCCGGCGCCTCCATCATTTTTAAGCGAAATTAAAAAAAATTATCTTGTATTAACGGAAATAACCAAAAAAATGGGTGTATTTACAATAACATGAATTTCTTCAATTTAAAATTTACTTAAATAGTCCAAAAATGGTTTATGGTTTATTCTTGTCGGAAATTTCCTCAAGATCACAAATCTGTGGTTCTTTTACTTATATCAACTACAGTAACCGAAAAAATCGGAATATTTCCAGTAACACAAATTGGATCAAACTGGTCCAAAAATAAATAGATCCTGTGAGTCTAGAGTTACATATTTTTCTAATGTCGCCAAATATCAATATACTTTAATAGAACCCTTGAAATTTTTCTAAAATTTAAAAATCACTTATTTAGAAAAATCTTAAGAAACTTGAAACATCCACTATTTTTATGTGAAAATTAAAAAGACTCAAAGTGTCCCGAAAATAGTTTGTTCTTATCGAAACTTCTCTCAGGACGACCACAAATCTGCGAATATTTCATTTATATTCCCTAAACTAACCGAGAAAAATGAGTTTAGTTGAAATAATATTTATTATCCCGGCGCCTCCACCATTTTATGCGAAAAACTAAAGCTGCTTGAACTGTTTCAAAAATATATTGTTCTTGACGGAAATTTTCTCACGATCATAATTTCGTGGGTATTTTACCTAAATTTCTTAAAATAACCGAGATGAATACGTTTATTTGCAACAATTTAAATTTGTTCGAATAGGCCCGGAAAAAAACTGATTTCCAAGTTTAGATTTGTTTCCTAATTTATTCAAATATGCAAGTATTTTAACTGAAACCTGCATGTAAAAAAAATGTATTTACTATAAAATTAATTTTGATCAAGTCCATTCGAAAATAAATAGATCTCTTAGATCAAAATTGGTTTATTTTGTTATTTTGCGCAGATATCAATATATTTTCTAAGAGAGCTTTTTTTTCTAAATTTTTTCGTGTGATGCATCAAATTTATTGCGATTTCTTTTTTGTGTAACTATTTCCTACAAAATTTATTTGTTATTTCGTGCACTTGACATGACTTCAGTGAAATTGTTAAAAAATTGTAAAAATTGTCATATTTCAATTGGCGATACTGGAAAAACGGTGGGAATTTCGGAAAAACGAGGCCGAAAATGAATTCTGGATGTCCAAATCTACAAGAAAATGTTTAGCTCAATTTCGAAAATGGTTGAAAAATGGTCAAAAATGTCAAAAGTGTCAAAATCAGTCATATCTTATAAAATGCTAGCCCCGCCCACTCTCCCTTATTTTCTTGGAAGATATGTCATTTGCCAAAGACAGTTTTATCTTAGCAGGTACTAACCCCTCCCACCCCCAGTCTTCTCATTCTAAGTACTAATTTTATTTCTACTCAGTATAAGATCATTCATTTCATTCAGACTGGATAAAATTAATCACTGAAATGAAGGCAGGTGGGTGGGCGGGGCTAATTATGTTAATAGTTAATGTTGTGTTATGTTATAGTTAATTTTTGAAATTGTTGAAACCTTATAAAATGCTAGCCCCGCCCACCCACCCTTATTTTCTTGGAAGATATGTTATTTGCCAAAATCAGTCTTATCTTATCAAGTACTAATTAAACTGCCTCGAAAATAGTTCATTCTTATCGGAAATCTCCTCAGAATGACAAATCTGTTTTTCTCCCTTGTATCTACCGAAATAACCGAAAAAAAATGGTGTATTTCCAATAATATAAATTGTCCGAAAATAAGTGGATATCTAGTTCAAAGTTGAGTATTTTGTTATTTTGCTGAGATATCAATATACTTCAAGAGAGCTTTTTTTCTAAAATTTTTCGTTTAATGCATCAAATTTCTCCCGATTTTATTTATCTATATTTTTTAAGTTTTTTAACAATTTAAAATTGGTTCAACTAATCCAAAAATAGTTTATTTTTGTCGGAAATTTCCTGAGTATCATCAATATGTGGTTATTCTTCTTATATCAACTGCAATGACCCAGAAAAATAGATATTTTTACTGTAACATAAATTTTATCAAACTGGTCCGAAAAGAAATAGATCCTCTTAGTTCAATTACTAAATATTTTATTAATGTCTGTAAATATCAATATATGTTAATAGAACTCTTGAAAATTTTCCAAACAGAGGTCTTCAAATATTGTTAATTGCCTAAGATTCTTCTAAATAAATGAGTTTTAAAGTATTTAATTTCCCGGCGCCTCCACCATTTTTAAACAAAATTTAAAGTTGATTAAACTTCTTCCGAAATAGTCCATTTTCATGGAAGATCTCCTCAGAACTACGAATCTTTAGTTTGTTTCCTTCTATCTGCTGAAATAACAGAATAAATGGGTGTGTTTGCAATAAGATAAATTTGTACAAAATAAATATATACTCTTAGTTCAGATATGGGTACTTTGTTGTTTTGTTCAGATATCAACATATTATATATTTTCGTATAATGCGTCAAGATTTTTAAGATTTTTTTAAATATATTTTTTTAATTCATTGTTCTGGGGATTCCACAATTTCCTTGCATCAACTTCAATAACCGAAAAAAATTTGGAATAACATGAATTTGAGCAATTTGATCCAAAAAGAAACAGATCCTCTTTGTTCTTTATTTATATCTGCAAATATCAATACATTTCAATAAAAAACTTTTTTTTTCAAAAATTAATCGTTTAATTTTTAATTATTTTTACTTTTCCAGCATTTTCATGCAAAAATTATAGTTGCTTAAACTGGTCCTCAAATTAATTTATCTGTATTTTTTGGCAAAAATTGAGCTTAATTTCGGGATTAAGTACATGAAATTTTACGTCTAGTTGCTCTAATTTACGATTGTGGAAAACTGATGTTTGTTTTCAATGGATGATATTGTTACTTCTACGATTTATGTGACCCAAAGTTGGTTAAAATCGCCCAGAAATATTTTATTCTCAAATTCTACACTAACATGTCACAAGTGAATTTAAAATTTCGACGACGTATTTTTCCAATAAAAATATGAAACTTGTCTCGAAAATGTCAAAAGTGTCAAAATCAGTCATATCTTATAAAATGCTAGCCCCGCCCACCCTCCCTTATTTTTTTGGAAGATATATCATTTGCCAAAGACAGTCGTATCTTATCAAGGACTAGGCCCGCCCACCCGCCCTCTCTTTTCTTGGAGGGTATGTCATTTGCCAAAATCAGTTTTATCTTAGCAGGTACTAACCCCTCCCACCCCCAGTCTTCTCATTCTAGTACTAATTTTATTTCTACTCAGTATAAGATCTTTCACTTCATTCAGACCGGATAAAATTAATCACTGAAATGAAGGCAGGGTGGGTGGGCGGGGTTAATTATGTTAATAGTTAATGTTGTGTTATGTTATACTTAATTTTTGAAATTGTTGAAATTTTATAAAATGCTAGCCCCGCCCACCCACCCTTATTTTCTTGGAAGATATGTCATTTGCCAAAAGAAGTCTTATCTTATCAAGTACTGGTTAAACTGCCTCGAAAATATTTCATTCTTATGGGAAAACTCCTCAGAATGACGAATCTGTTTTTTCCCTTGTATCTACTGATATAACCGAAAAAAATCGTGTATTTCCAATAACATAAATTGTCCGAAAATAAATAGATGTCTTAGTTCAAAGTTGAGTATTTTGTTATTTGGCTGAAATATCAATATACTTCAAGAGAGCTTTTTTTTTTAATTTTTCGTTTAATGCATCAATTTTCTCCCGATTTTATTTATCCATATTTTTTTAAGTTTTTTAACAATTTAAAATTGGTTCAACTAATCCAAAAATAGTTTATTTTTGTCGGAAATTTCCTGAGTATCATCAATGTGTAGTTATTCTTCTTATGTCAACTGCAATGAGCCAGAAAAATAGATATTTTTACTGTAACTTAAATTTTATCAAACTGGTCCGAAAAGAAATAGATCCTCTTAGTTCAGTTACTGGATATTTTATTAATGTCTGTAATATCAATATATGTTAATAGAATTCTTGAAATTTTTCCAAACAGAGGTCGTTTAATATTGTTAATTGCCTAAGATTTTCTAAATAAGTGAGTTTTAAAATATTTAATTTCCCGGCGCCTCCACCATTTATAAGCAAAAATTTAAAGTTGATTAAACTTCTTCCGAAATAGTATATTTTCATCAAAAATCTCCCCAGAACTACGAACCTTTAGTTTGTTTCCTTCTATCTGCTGAAATAACAAAATAAATGGGTGTATTTGCATAAGATAAATTTGTTCAAAATAAATAGATTCTCTTAGTTCAGATTTCGGTACTTTGTTGTTTTGTTCGGATATCAACAGATTATATATTTTCGTGTAATGCGTCAAGATTTTTAAGATTTAAAAAAAAATTTCTTTAATTCATTGTTCTGGGGATTCCACAATTTCCTTGCATCAACATCAATAACCGAAAAAAATTTGGAATAACATGAATTTAATCATTTTGGTCCAAAAAGAAGTTTAAAGTTATTTATTTATAATATCTTTAAATATCAATACATGTTAATAGAAAACTTTTTTTTTCAAAAATTAATCGTTTAATTTTTAATTATATTTACCTTTGTAGCATTTTCATGCAAAAATTATAGTTGCTTAAACTGGTCCTAAAATTAATTTATTAATTTTTGGCAACAAATTGAGCTTAATTTCGGGATTAAGTACATGAAATTTTACGTCTAGTTGTTCTAATTTACGATTGTAGAAAACTGATGTTTGTTTTCAATGGGGGCCCAGAAATATTTTATTCTCAAATTCTACACTAACATGTCACAAGTGAATTTAAAATTTCGACGACGTATTTGTCCAATAAAAATATAAAACTTGTTTGCTTCCAGCATTAAAATCTTTAAGTTCGAGTCATAAATCAACATGGGTTTTTTACGTATTTTACGATTGTGTAAAACTGTTGTTTGTTTTGAACAGACGATATTGTAAATTCTAATTGACTCATGAAAGCAAGTAGATTAATGTGAGAAGTTTTTACGACAAACTACTTACAAGTTTCTAAAGTTTATTTCACTAAAATAATTTAACTTTGAATGAACGAATTTTGAGTAAATAAATTTGACGCAAGTAACACTCCATTCTTCAAAAATATGCTAAAATGAGACATTCAGCCTTCAAGTGGTGGCGGTGTCAGCCGCATTTTTTAATAAACACGATTTTTAACAACTTCGTTCTCTTTAATAAAAACTTGTTTACAACAACCGCCACCTTTTAATACATTTTGTTTATCTCCATCCAAGTCGCTCGTTCTCCTCACCACGTAAAAAAAAATTACATTCAATCCAACCACACTTTGACTGTAAATCAGCGCTTGGCGAACTTAAAGCCCCTGCATGCCTACAGAAGCAGTTTGTATTTTCTTTTACATTTTCCTTTATTACGGCACGAAACGGCACACTCTGTCGTGAACACAAACATAATTTGCCCCCTTACTCTGCCTTAAAAGAGGCGACGTGTTTATCACGAACAACATTGAGGAAGTCTGTTTACAGATGCTTGTAACTCGCACCTCACATGCTTAAGATTATGATTATTTTTGTGCGCGAGGGAAATGATTTCGCGGCGGATGGTATTTATCAGAAATTCGGAACCCGAGAACAAGCCCTGCATTATGAAAATCATGCATTTACATAATGGTAACGGCGTTCTCTTCGAATTTAAAACGAACCCGCACCTAAATGGGGACTCAACTGATTTCATTTACTTTAGGTGCGACCTAAGCCGTTCTTTAAAATAGTAGGGTTTTATTATTTTACCCTTACACCCTCAATTGTGTAGAGGACATGTCGCGGAGGGGAAATTGGCGACGCAGAACGCAGATTTTAAAATGGAATCCTTAAACGATGGTGCGTCGGGACGCTGGTGTTGGAGCAAACAGGAGGTCGCTCTTTATGAAACACTAATTTAAAAGGGAAGGCCGCTGGGAACTCTATTGACAGGCTCATTACCCCGACATTACTCATCCTTTCGTAGCCATCTCGCCTTTATTTTTTAAGCTCAGAGCTTGAATTCCACCACACAATATGAAACTTTCGGCAAAATTCGAATAAAAAAGCTTCCAGTCGAGACACCATAACATAAACTACCGGAATTATAAACAACCAGCTCCGCAGACGAAGATATCGCTTCCACGGTGACGTAATGAAATTCAACACCCTCATGAAAAGAAATAGTTCACGTCCGTACGAAATGCGAATTTAATTCACCAACCCTGTACACTTTTCCGTCACGACAACTAGGTTTGTTAATTACGGCTTTCTTGAAAATTCGGGCAGCGTTTCCGCGTTCGTTTTGGCACGTTTTCCGCTAATAAAATGCGAAAACGTAAATTCCCGCTAAGTACAGTGTATGTTTGTAACAGATAATGCTCATACTCATTTAGGAAGTACTCGGAGAATTTGAAATTAAAGGAGGCTCAACCACAAGAACGGTTTTCCGGAATGTTCCGGCAGACAGAACTGCTGCAATCCCCAACGAAACCTAACAATTTCCGGTATAAATTTATGCGATAAATCAAGCACATTGGATTAAATTCAACGTTCACGATACAGTATACATAATATAGAGTACCAGAGATCTCGGCGGAATGCACACTCCTAACGCAAAAAGCTACACGGCTCCGTAATAACATTTAAGGAACTGGATTTATGGCTCTCAAGTTTGTATTGTGTGCGGAATTCGGCTTGAATGAATAATCCAGGGGTCAGGATCGGATTGGAGGAAAAAATTTTGGCAGAGCGAAATAACGCGAAAAATTTAAACATCAGGAGCGACTCATGAATTATGGAGGAGGGAACACAAGAGGATAAAACACCTAAATGCAACGACGGGTTCTTAACTCACCCACGCTGGGTTATTTGTTCAAAGTAGTTTCAAGATTTTTTAACGGAATTTTTGCTTCAATTTAAATTTTTGTAAATAACCGCATTTTTCTGTGTTGTTGATCCTTAGAACACTTCCGATAATAATAAAATATTCCTGGGCCATTTTAACCAACTTTAATTTTTCACAAAAATGGGTCACATAAATCGTAGAACCTAGCAGTTTCTCGTAAACTTCTGACAATATCGTCCATCGAAAACAAACATCAGTTTTCTACAATCGTAAATTAGAGCAACGTAAAATTTTATGTACTTAAAGATTTTAGTGCAGAATTTGGATCAAACTCAATTTTTGGTCCAAAAAATGTAGATAAATTCGTTTTTGAACCAGTTTAAACAACTATAATGCTTATATTTTGATATCTGAACAAAACAATAAAATAACCTGAATCTGAACTAAGATATTTTTTATGGATCAACTTGATCAATTTTAAGCAATTTTTCTCCGTTATTTTAGTGGATGCAAGGAAAATAACCACAGATTCGTTATTCTGAGGAAATTTCAGATAAAAATAAACGATTTTCGAACAAATTTAATCCACTTTAACTTTTCTTTACTTTGAAATATCTTAAGCAATTTGAAACATTAAACGATACATTTTAGAAAAAAATTAAGCTGTCTATTAAAATATTTGAGAAGAGAATCTACTTTATTAATAAACTTTTTTGGGCCTACTTAGACCAATTTTAAATGGTTTGCCAAAAATTGTAGAGCCTTCCGAACGATAAATATTTTTTTTTTTAAATCTTAAGAAACTTTTGATGCATTAAACGAAACATATTATGGAAAAATTAAGCTTAAAACTACAAAACACCCAAACCGGAACTCAATAAATTTAAAAATTTTCAGATCAACTTCGTCAAATTTATGTTATTGCAAACACACACATTTTTACGGTTACTTCAGTAGATAAAAGGAAAAGAAAAAAAATTAAAATTCGTCATTTTGAGGGGATTTAAAAATAAATCATTGACGAAGAAGTTTAACCAATTTTAATTTTTTGTTTAAAATGAGTTATTTAGACAAATCTTAAGAAATTTAAAGTAAAAACGACACTTTTTTGAAAAACTTTAAAAGTTTTATTAACTTATCAAATTGATCAAATTCATATTATTCCAAATCCATACATTTTTTTTTTTGATTACTGAAGTTGCTAAAACGAAAATAACCAGAGATTTTTTATTTTCAGGAAATTTCCAAGAATAAAATTTTTTGGGCTTACTTAAACCAATTTTAAAATGGTTTGCAAAATAATGTGAAATTGTCAGATAAATGAATTAAAAAAAATTAAAAAAACTTAAAAAACTTGACACATTAACGAAAAATAGAAACAAAAATAAGCTTTTTTGAAAAATATGTTGATATCTCAACAAAACAACAAATTACCTAAATCTGAACTAAGGGATTATATTTATTTTGAACAAATTTATGTTATTCTCATTGCACACATTTATTGGGTTATTTCAGTAGAAATAAGGAAAGAAATACTAAAGACTCGTCATTTTGGGGAGATTTTCCATAAAATTTGACTATTTCCGAAGAAGTTTAAAAAATTTAAAATTTTTGCTCAAAAAAGGTGGAGGCGCCGGGTCATTAAATAAAAATATTAAACGATCCTTTTAAAAAAAAAATACTGTTCTATTAACGTACATCGATTTTTGCAGACATTAACAAAATATCCAAAGTTTGAACTAAGAGGATCTATTTTTTTTTTGGGACCAAATTGATCAAATTCATGTTACTCAAAATTTTTTTTGGATATTTAAGTTGATGCAAGGAAATTGTGGAATCCCCAAAACAATGAATTAAAAAAAATATATAAAAAAATGTTAAAAATCTTGACGCATTATACGAAAATATATAATATGTTGATATCTGAACAAAACACAAAGTACCCAAATCTGAACTAAGAGAATATATTTATTTTGAACAAATTTATGTGATTGCAAATACACCCATTTATTCTGTTATTTCATAAGATAGAACGAAACAAACTAACGATTCGTAGTTCTGAGCAGATTTTTCATAAAAACAGACTATTTCGGAAGAAGTTTAATCAACTTTAAATTTTTGCTTAAAAATGGTGGAGGCGCCGGGAAATTAAATATTTTAAAACTCATTTATTTAGAAAAATCTTAGGCAATTAACAATATTAAACGACCTTTGTTTGGAAAAATTTCAAGAGTTCTATTAACATATATTGATATTTACAGACATTAATAAAGTATCCAGTAACTGAACTAAGAGGATCTATTTCTTTTCGGACCAGTTTGATAAAAATTATGTTACAGTAAAAATATCTATTTTTCTGGGTCATTGCAGTTGACATAAGAAGAATAACTACAGATTGATGATACTCAGGAAATTTCCGACAAAAATAAACTATTTTTTGAATTAGTTGAAGCAATTTTAAATTGTTAAAAAACTTAAAAAAAATATAGATAAATAAAATCGGTAGAAATTTGATGGATTAAACGAAAAATTTTAGAAAAAAAGCTCTCTTGAAGTATATTGATATCTCAGCAAAATAACAAAATACTCAACTTTGAACTAAGACATTTATTTATTTTCGGACAATTTATGTTATTGGAAATACACGATTTTTTTCGGTTATTTCAGTAGATACAAGGGAAAAAACAGATTCGTGATTCTGAGGAGATTTCCGATAAGAATGAAATATTTTCGAGGCAGTTTAACTAGTACTTGATAAGATAGGACTGTTTTTGGCAGGTGACATATCTTCCAAGAAAATAAGGGTGGGTGGGCGGGGCTAGCATTTTATAATATTTCAACAATTTCAAAAATTAACTATAACATAACACAACATTAACTATTAACATAATTAGCCCCGCCCAGACACCCTACCTTCATTTCAGTGATTAATTTTATCCGGTCTGAATGAAATGAATGATCTTATACTGAGTAGAAATAAAATTAGTACTTAGAATGAGAAGACTGGGGGTGGGCGGGGTTAGTACCTGCTAAGATAAAACTGATTTTGGCAAATGACATACCCTCCAAGAAAAGAGAGGGCGGGTGGGCGGGCCTAGTCCTTGATAAGATAAGACTGTCTTTGCAAAAGACATATCTGCCAAGAAAATAAGGGCGGGTGGGCGGGGCTAGCATTGTATAAGATATAACTGATTTTCACACTTTTGACATTTTCGACCATTGTTCAACCATTTTCGAAATTGAGCTAAACATTTTCTTGTAGATTTTGACATCCAGAATTCATTTTCGGCCTCGTTTTTGCGAAAATCCCACCATGTTTCCAGTATCGCCAATTGAAATATGACAATTTTTTAACAATTTCACTGAAGTCATGTCAAGTGCATGAAATAACAAATAAATTATGTAGGAAATAGTTACACAAAAAAGAAATCGCAATAAATTTGATGCATTACACAAAAAATCTAGAAAAAAAAGCTCTCTTAGAAAATATATTAATATCTGCGCAAAATAACAAAATAAACCAATTTTGATCTAAGAGATCTATTTATTTTCGAATGGACTTGATCAAAATTAATTTTATAGTAAATACATTTTTTTACATACAGGTTTCGTTTAAAATACTTGCATATTTGAATAAATTAGGAAACAAATCTAAACTTGGAAAATCAGTTTTTTTCCGGGCCTATTCGAACAAATTTAAATTGTTGCAGATAAACGCATTCATCTTTTTTATTTTAAGAAATTTAGGTAAAATGCCCACAAAATTATGATCGTGAAAAAATTTCCATCAAGAACAAGCTATTTTTGGAACAGTTCAAGCAGCTTTAGTTTTTCGCATAAAATGGTGGAGGCGCCGGGATAATAAATATTATTTCAACTGAACTTGTTTTTCTCGGTTATTTTAGGGAATATAAATGAAATATTCGCAGATTTGCGGTCCTGAGAGAAGTTTCGATAAGAACAAACTATTTTCGGGACACTTTGAGTCTTTTTAATTTTCACGTAAAAATAGTGGATGTTTCAAGTTTCTTAAGATTTTTCTAAATAAGAGATTTTTAAATTTTAGAAAATTTTCAAGGGTTCTATTAAAGTATATTGATATTTGGCGACATTAGCAAAATATCTAAGTCTGGACTCACAGGATCTATTTATTTTTGGACCAGTTCGATAAAATTTGTGTTACTGGAAATATTCCTATTTTTTCGGTTACTGCAGTTGATATAAGGAAAAGAACCACAGATTTGTGGTTTTGAGGAAATTGCCGACAAGAATAAACCATTTTTGGACTATTTAAGTCAATTTTAAATTGAACAAATTCATGTTATTATAAATACACCCACTTTTTTGGTTATTTCCATAAATACAAGGGAAAATACACATCCGTCGTTTTGAAGAGATTTCCGATGAGAATAAATGATTTTCGATTAAGTTAAAAACATTTTTAAATTTCGCTTAAAAATAATGGAGGCGCCGGGGTATGAAATATTTTAAAAAGCACTGATTTAGAAAATTCTCAAACTTGAAACATTAAACGTTAAATTTGACAAAAAAAACCTTCAAGATTTCTAGTAAAATTCTTGGATATTTGAATAAATTAGGAAACAAAGTCTAAACTTGGAGACTCAGATTCTATTCGAACAACTTTAAATATTTGCAAATGGGCGCATTTACTTCGGTTATTTAAAGGAATTCAGGTAAAATACGCATAAAATCGCGATCCTGAGAAATTTTTCGTTAAGAACAAGCAATTTTTGGACCAGTTCAAGCAGCTTTAATTTTTCGCATAAAAATGGTGGAGGCGCAGGGATAATAATTTAAAAAAAAGTTTTCGAATTATCTTAAGAAACTTGTAACATTAACGGTGAATCTTTGAAAATTCAAGTTTTCTTTTTTGAAAACAATGATTTTTGAACTAAATAACAAAATAGCTTAAGTTTGAACATAGAGAATCTGTTTCTTTTCCGATGTATTGGATCAAACTTAAAATATAGCAATTTAACACATATATCTTGGTTATTTTAAAGAATCCAAGTAAAATATCCGTATATTTGCAATCTTGAAAGAATTCCCCATAAGAACAAACTGTTTTTCCAATAGTGAGTGGCTTTAATTTTTGCATGAAAATCGTGGAGGCACCGGGATAATATCATTTAAAAAAATTCGAAAAATTTTAAGAAACTTTATTAAATGATGAATCTTTTAAAATTCAAGTTTTCATTCAAAACATAATAATTTTTGAACTAAAAAACAAAATAACCTAAGTTTGAAAACAGAGAATTTAAATTATCGCAATGAAACACATTTATTTTGGTTACTTCTAGGAATCTGATCAAAATATACACAGAATCGTGATCCTGGTGAAATTTCCGTTAAAAACTAACTATTTTCGGGCCAGGTTAAGCAATTTTAATTTTTTCCATGAAAATGGTGGAGGCGCCGGGATAATAATGTAACCTTTTTTTTCGAAAAATCTTAAAAGTTTCGTAACATTAAACGATGAAAAAAATCAAGGTTTTCTTTTAAACATATTGATTTTTTTAAGTAAATAACAAAATAACTTAAATCTGAACATGGAGAATCTGTATTTTAAACCCATTTATCTTGACTATTTTTAAATTTGATCCTGGTGAAATTCCGGTTAACTATTTTCGGACCAGTTTAAACACTTTTAAATTTTCGTGTAAAATGGAGGAGGCGCCGGAATAGTAAATATTTCTAAAATTTTTGATCAAACAAATCATAAGAAATTTCACGTATTAAACGAAAAATTTTAGAACAACTTGAAGTTTTATACGATAAATTTTTGAAAAATTTCATAATATCGATTCCGATAAAAATAAACTCTTATCGGCTTGAACCAATTTTAAATTGTTTGTCAAAAGTGGTGGAGGCGCCGGAAGAATTAAAAAAACATTAAGACAATCATAAGAAATTTGACACATTAAACGAACAATTTTAGAAAAAATTAAACTTTCTCGAGCAAAAATAACAAAATGTCCCAGCTCTAAACCAACAGAATCTGTTTATTTTCAGACCAACTTGATCAATTATGATACTGTAAATACACCCATTTTTTCGGTTATTTCCGTAAATACAAGGAAAAGACACAGATTCGTCATTTTCAGTAGATTTTCGATGAGAGTAAATCATTTTCGAGGAAGTTTAACCACTTTTCAATTTTTTTTTCTTAAAAATGGTGGAGGCGCCCGGGTATTGAAAAGTTTAAAAAACGATTTAGAAAATTTTTAAAACTGAAACATTAAATGTTAAATTTAAGAAAAAAAACAAGGTTTCTAGTAAAATACTTGAATATTTGAATAAATTAGGAAACAAAGTCTAAACTTGGAGAACTTCGGTTATTTTAAGGAATTCAGGTGAAATATGCATAAAATCGCGATCCTGAGAAATTTTCCCTAAGAAGCTATTTTTGGACAAGGTCAAGCAGCTTTAATTTTTCGCATAAAAATGGTGGAGGCGCAGGGATGATATTTTAAAAAAAGTTTTGGAAAAATCTTAAGAAACTTGTAACATTAAGCGGTCAAACTTAAGTTTAAACATAGAAAATCTGTTTCTTTTCAAACATACACAACCAAATTTAAATTATCAAAATTAAAGCCATTTATTTTGGTTACTTCTAGGAATCTGAGTAAAAGTACACAAAATCGTGATACTGGTGAAATTTCCGTTAAGAACTAACTATTTAAAGATAATAAATTTTTCATTATTATACAAATGTGAAGAAACGCGGACTCGAAACGATTAAATGTAGAAGAAATCATGCTTTTTCGAAAAATACGTCTAAAATTGGACAAAATAACCAAAACTTGAATTAAGAGAATCTATTGCACTTCGGACCTCTTTGACCAAATTTAAATTACTGCAAAAAACGCATTTTCTCGAAGATTTAAAGCAGTTTAAATATACTATCTACATATTTACGACCTTGAAAAGATTCCCTGTAAGGACACACTTTTTTCTACTTCTTTGAGCGGCTTTAATTGTTCGCAGAAAATGGTGGAGGCGCCGGGATAATAATTTGATTTTTTTTTTTGAAAAATCTTAAGAATTTTGTAACATTAAACGACGAATCTTTGGAAAAATCAAGGTTTTCTTTTCAAACATACTGATTTTTGAACTAAATAACAAAATAACTTAAGTCTGAACATAGAGAATCTGTTTTGAAACGCATTTATCTTGGTTATTTTTAGGAATCCCAATTAAATATACACAAAAACGTGATCCTGGTGAAAATCCGGTTAAGAACTAACTATTTTCGGGCCAGTTTAAATATTTTTAAATTTTCGCATAAAAATGGTGGAGGTGCCGGGATAGTAATTTTTTTCTATTCGGACTTATTATTTGTCTAAATTTAAATTATTGACCCTTTTTGAAAATCTTCCCCAGATCGCGAATCGGTGTTTACTTTCGCTCTATTCTTGAAATAAGAAAGGAAAATGTGTTTATCTGGAAGTGTCAAATTTGGTCAAATCAGTCACAAAAAAATTAATTAAACTTTAGTGAAATGATTTTTTTATGTTTATTTTTAATTAAATGAAAAACGTGTTTATAACAAAATTAATTAAAAATGTTCCTCCCACGAATTTGTCTTAACTCAGATTCGTTGCTTTCTCGAAATAATTGCCCCATTTTGCGCAAAAATGAAAATTACCCAGGAAAAATCAAAATTCCACAGTTTCCGGTTGGTTAGCTACCAAAGCCCGAAAACTTTCCCCCATTTTATAGAATTAGCAGAATTAGCCTCTCAAAGAACTATCTCAACATAGTTAATTAATGCAAACTAGTTTCCAGCTTGTTCTTTGAAGCTAGCAACGCTTTACCCAATTAAAAACTTGTGACGACTCCTCTCGAAAAATACCTCCAGCTTTGAACCAAGTTGCTAATTTCCAAATAACGAAATACGGAAGCACAAATGGGAAAAGTATCAAAGCATCTTCTCGGAATAAGTCTAGTAGAATATTCTTTCCCGGCACTTAAGCCGTTCTTACGTTATTTTATTGGTATTTAACCGCTGAAGCAAACCTTAATCGCTATTTCCTCGAGAGATATCGGATGATTTCCGTTACACACAGGGGTATTAAGTTATTAGGAAGTTCCAAAGACTGCAGTGTCAAAGGACGGAACTTTACCCTCTCGAGAGATTAAAACGCGTATTAGATGCACCGTGTTCTAATTTTTTAGCAGCGAAAACCGGTCCAAGGATAAATAATTTCGGGTGACTCGTTTCACGCGTTACCTAAATGAAAATTCATGGTCGTTCTGAAACTTATTTGCCGGCCACAATGAGATTTGCTCGCTTAAATTAAATAGAAAGCATAGTTAGTAGTTTTACTCTGCTACTTTTCCTTAGTGTCAAACTGCATTAAGTAATTTGATTAGGCCCCGACTACACTCTGCGAATACAAATAGAGCTAAGTCTGCAGTTAATTTAAATGATTGTAATTCGTTTTAATTTCACTGGGGTGTTTATTTAGGATTTCCAAAGGTCCTTCTCTGCTCTCAACAATTATACGTTAGAGCGACGTTACCCGGATCCCTACTAAATAAACAAATCACGTTTAAGCGATATTACATAATTTAAATTAAATACGTCGGGCAAACATCTTCATTGAAGACACAATAACATGATTAAAATGCCGAATTTTATTCAACGTACTCCTAGGTATGCCAGAAGTTTGAATTTCGGGGTGCTTAAAACATGATAAACAAACCATTACAGACTTTCGCTAAGCCA
Organism: Zophobas atratus; assembly: GCA_022388445.1. Taxonomy (NCBI): domain Eukaryota; kingdom Metazoa; phylum Arthropoda; class Insecta; order Coleoptera; family Tenebrionidae; genus Zophobas; species Zophobas atratus. Next base: position 6,184,598 of record CM039449.1, read on the forward strand.
CCAAACCAGGAGGCAATATTCGAGCAGCTTTGGGCCAGAATTAAGGCTTAGTCTTGTGCACTTCAACTTCATTTAACTTTGAAATGAAATATTTCGTGTCATTTGGTTCCAGGTTGTGCAATCAGGCGATGCAGACTTACCAAAAGCCACTCATCGACACTTTTTTCAGATCGAAATTAAACCTAGCCAGAAAATCGAGTTGATTTAGTTGCAAAATGAACGTAATCATTAAAGGAGTTTGCGAAAACAGTACTGGGTAAATATACATCGTGTGTACCTACACAGAACGGAACGTACACTTAGTTTGAACTAGCAACCTGTTCATTTTGTCGTTTTCTAACCACTATTACCAACTTCACGGGACGTAAATCCGGACTAATAAATCTGCCTGGATCAGAGTTAGTTACTAAGATGCAAAAAAATCTGGTATTTTGTTAAATAAAAGATAACTGAGTGCGTATATGAAGCTTTTCGTGGGAGAAATCTTGGATGCACGAGAATTATATTCGCGATAATGAACTTGTAAAGCTGCTTCAGGAGATCAATGCCTGTCATTACGGAAATTACGCGAACTGCCAAGAAGTTAACTCTGTCGAATATAATTCTCTATTGACAAATGTTATTGAATTGTAACAATTATCCGGTTTGTTGCAGGACTAAATCAATAAACTCGAATTCATTATCGGTGAAAGCATTTGATTACAACGTTGCCTCTGTAAACGTTTCCTTCGTTATTAAGTTAGCTGCTAGCGGAAAGTGGTGGCATAGACGCGAGTCTGCATTTGTGCAGCTCTCTGATGTACCGCTGAGAAAAAGCAGCTGCTTTCATAAGTTCCTTTAGCTTGAATTTTTGTTTCATCTTACAACAAATTATTTTGAAGAAAATTTTTTCAAACAAATTATTTTATTTGTTGTAGTTTGTTTAAACTTGTAACTTTACACCTGTAAGGCAAGAATTACAACTGCTCTATCGAAACTGCTTATCAAGCCGGGGATGTTTCGGTATTAAATTTTGTCGTTAACCCTCGCCGTAAAAGGAAGCTCTGAATACAAAAAAGTCTTTGAACCCTGCCGTCAATTTTACTGCGACGAGGTTATTAGAAAAGTTACTAAATAATATAACCCAGCGTGCCTTCACTTCCACACAAAAATACGTAGATGATGAAATTTAAATTGAAGATCCCGGCCCGGAATAAGTTTAGGGCATATTTGTGGCGTCTATTTAATAACCTTCCCTTAAAACTAGATTCATTAAAACTTAACAAACAACGCAAACTCGCACTAATTAAAAATATCGTACGATATAATTGTTTCCGTTTTCGAGCACAACAAACATTATGTTCGTTATAATTGCGGCGATTAAATATTTATTTCCAACGTGATGTTTTTCTTAGTAAACAGAACTTTAGTTGTACTTCTTCCACAGTTCACCTATCCCGCAATTCCGCCAAAACGATGACATTATCCAAGATAAACACCACATAACAAAGTTGACAAGCATCCAATTTAATGGGGCGTGAATCAAACCGAGGGCAGTTTTTTGTCGTATCTTGACGTGTATTCATATTATCAGAACTACTTAGAAGTGGAATCACGTTCGCTTCAGAAACAGTCGACGTAGAAAAGCGAAAAAACAATTATTCAGAATAAACGCTACACTCAAATAACGAAACGCGAAAACTTTACTAATATTTCATATTGATTTAAGAAAAAAGTCGGAATCGCGGGACGAAATGATCATTTACTTTTAATCTCGAGCGGAATCAATCGACCGAACATTACAGTAAATTTTCAGTTGTAAAAGTTTATTGCAAGTTGGCACGTTTTGTAATAACTGTGAGAATAATGTTAAGTCGGAAGTTTCTGATTTTAAGCGAGAATAAGGGGAGCAAATTTCGCCGGCGGAGAAATGAAATGTCGTGTTATGACTTCTGTTCAAAATATAAATTCGCAGCCACACCCATTTTTTACCGACAAATATAGCGATATATTAGAGCTAAGATATTCATGACTCTATATTCAGAAAAAGTTCGGCTTAATCTGCTATCTCGCTGCCGCTTTAACGAAACTTATAAACAGTAAGAGTAAAAGTTTACAACACAATATCTCGTCGGTGAGACTTAAGCTCATTTTATTCTTATCTGCAGCTCTCAGGGCTGGCTTCGATACAGAAATAATTCAATTATAATAAATCTACTTATCGGAGAGGGCGGCCAGAGCTTTTATTTCGCCTGTTTTCCAAGAAAAATACGCCCAAATTAAAGCTGGCGGTAACGAGGTTTGACCACCGAGAATTCGAAGTTCATTACAAACTCGACTACGGCTTGAGTTTAGAAATAATATGCCCATAATAAACTGTAACAGTAAAGTATCATCATTAATTTTAACTTAAAGCTAGTTAAGTTTTCTCTCAAAATCATTCATCTGTTTTTATTCTGGATGTACCTCTTCAAATAAAGGAAAAAATTGCCCTGATATACAATAATTTAAATTTAGTTTTTTTTCTTCAGTTATCCGATTTACAGTATTTTGAGTTTTTTTACAATTTCAGAAATTTTAAAATTTTTCAAATTTTCAGAGTTTGAATTTTTCATTTTTCCATTTCTTCATATCTTCGATTTGCAGTTTTTCCGGAATTTAATTTTTCAATGTTTCTGTTGATAATTTCTCGATTTTTATTTTTCAGTTTTCAATTTTTGAATTTTTTGTTTGCTCGACTTTTCATAATTTCGTTTGTTCAAATTTACGATTTTACATTTTTTAATTTTTGGTTTTGCAATTTTTCGATTTTTGAGTTATTAAATTCTTTCAATTTTTTCAATTTTTTTCTGCAATTCTAACAGTTTCCAATTTTAATTTTTTCGATTTTTTGACTTTTCAGTTTTTTATTTTTTCGCTTCTTGTTTTTTCGAATTCTTAATTTTAATTTTTCGAGTTTCCTATTGTTTATTTCTCGATTTTTAATTTTTCAATTTTCAATTTTTGAATTTTACGATGTCCCCAGTTTTCAGTTTTTCGTTTCTTCAATTTTACAATTTACAATTTCACAACTTTTCATTTCACATTTTGCAATTTTTCGAATGTCCATTTTTTATTAAATCGATTTTTCAATATTGGATTGTTAATTTTTCAGTTTTCAACTTTTGAATTTTTCATTTTCGTGATTTTTCAAATTTTGAACTTATCGATTTTTTATTGTTATTTTATGTTTGGAAATTTTCAGATTTTTAGTCTTTTGAAATGCAAATTTAAATTTTTCAAGTTTTCGATTTTTAATTTTTTAATAGAAATCACAAACTTATTCAGAGTGAAATTTTGAAAATCTTCCACCTAAATGGATAAATCGAAAAACTGAAAAATAAAATTTATAGGTTTTTCGATTTTCGTATTGTTACTTACTCAGACTTTACTTTTTCAGTTTTCAACTTCTGAATTTTACAGTTTCTCGATTTTTCAATTTTTCGATTTTTAAATTTTGAAATTATTTTAATTTTTTCTATTTTTCTTTTCTACAAATCTAATAGAATTTCCAATTTTAATTTCTCGATTTTCCGACTGTTCAATTTTTCTATTCTCAATTTTAACATGTTTTTTTAATTTTTCAAATTTGCGAATTTACAGCTTCTAATTCGGTTTTGAAATTTTTGAATTTCTCGGTTTTTATTTTCCTAATGTTTGAGCATTTAGTGTTTTCTATTTTACAATTTTTCGGTTTGTGGATTTTTAATTTTTCGATTTTTCAGGATTTTTATTGAAATTTTTGGTTTTTTCAATTTTCCAATTTTTTAATTTTTGAATTGTCGGATTTTTCAATTTTTCCATTTTCGATTTCTAGATACATACCTATTTAAATTATTTTTTTTTGAATTTTGAAATTTTTCACTTTTCCAATTCTGCAATTTTTCAATTTTTCGGTTTTTTCCGATTTCGATTTTTTATTTTTTCGTTTTTCAATTTTTAGATATTCCAATTTTTATCGATTCGATTTTGAAATGTTTAAACAATTTTTCAATTTTATAATTATTCCTAATTTTATATTTTTCAGTTAATTAATTTTTCAGTTTTTTAGTGTAATTTTTGGATTTTTCAATTTTTCGATTTTCAAAATTCTAGATTTTTCTTTTTTTCAATTTTTTTAGACTTCTCGGGTTTTCAATTCTGCGATTTTTCATTTTTTTTCATTCTCAGCTTTCGATTTTCAATTTTTACATTTTACAATTTTTCGACTTTGCAGTTTTACGATGGTTTAATTTTTCGTTTTTTCAAATTTTTGATTTTGAGATTTTCTTGATTTGTGCTAAATATTTTAGTTTTTCTTATTCAGCTTTTTAGATTTTTTATTTCCGCAATTTCCAATTACTTGATTTTTCACTTTTCCGATTTTTAAATTTTTAAATTCTCCTGTTTTTCGATTTTTTCATTTTCGATTTCTAGATACATATTTTAATTTTTCATTTTTCAATGTTTAAATCTTTCAATTTTCCAATCCAGCAATTTTTTCCCCATTTATCGATTGTGAATTTTACATTTTACAATTTTTTCCATTTTTCATATTCGATTTTACAATTTTTAGATTTTTTTTATTTTTCGTTTTTCATTTTTTTGATTTTTTAGTGTTTCGAGTTTTTCTATTTTACGATTAATCGATTTTTCGATCTGGGGATTTTTCATTTTTTATTTTTTCAATAAACTTTCCTGTTTCTCAATTTGTAATTTTCATATTTTACAGTTTTTCAATTTTTTAGTTTTTTATTGCAATTTTTGGATTTTTTAATTTTTAGATTTTTAGATTTCCCGTTTTAGAATTTTTCTTTTTTGTATTTTTTTCGATTTCTTGATTTCCGAATTCTACTATTTTTCATTTTTTCTTTCATCCAATTTTCATTTTATAGATATTTTAATTTTAAATTAATTTAATTAATTTAATTTAAAAAAAATAATCCGAAGTCTGCAATTTTACAAAATTTCGGTTTGACTAAATTTGTTCTTTATGTTAAAAAATATGACAATTAAATAATTGAGAATACAAAAATAAATGAAAAATCGCAAAAAGATAAAATTCAAAAATTGAAAAATCGGAAAATTGCGGAATTGTAAAACTGAATGAATCATCGAAAAATTACAAAATTGTAAAATTAAAATTGAAAACTTGCAAATCGTCGAATTGGAGAAATGAGCGATCAAAATTGAACACTCAATAATTTTAAAAATAAAAAAGACAAATTGAAAATTTAAATTGGAAAAATGGAAATTTAAAATTTTCAAAAATTGGAAAATTCAAAAAAGTAAATTAAAGAAGAAAAAATTGAAAAAGCAAATGTTGAATTGAAAGGTTTAAACGTTGGATCTCAAAAAATTGCAAAATTTTCTTTTCTTGTTCTCCTCAATTTGAATTTTTTCGAATTTTTAATTGTTTCTTTCCCGATTTTTAATTTTTCAATTTTCAACTTTTGAATTTTATATTTCCCGAGTTTTCAGTTTTTCGTTCCCTCAATTTTACGATTTGCAAGAGTTTTTTATTTTACATTTTGGAATTTTTCGACTTCTCAATGTCCATTTTACAATCAATCGATTTCTGAATGTTCGATTGTCAATTTTTCACTTTTGAATTTATCGATTTTTCAATTTTTCTATTTTTAATTTCTCGATTTTACAGTTTTCAATTTTCCAACTTTTGAATTTTTAGTTCCTCAATTTTTCGCTTCTTCAATTTTACAATTTTGCAAATTTTAATTGGTGAGTTTTATTATTTCGAAATTTTTAGATTTTCAATTTTTCAATTCTCGATTTTTATTTTTTAACAGAAAGCACAAATTTATTAAGTCTGAAATTCTGAAAATCTTCCAGTTATATATAAATCGAAAAGCTGAAAAATCAAAAAATTAAAACACTGAAAAATCAAAATTTACCAAGGTGAAAAACTAGAATATCAGAAAAAATTGACTTTATATCCAATAACTTAAATCGAAATCGATTCGACAGAAAATCATTTTACTTGGCTGAAATTTGAGTTTCTTTTGTTATTTTGTAAACTATGTAATGTATCTTATTGTAAAATTTATCGCCTCATTACAAATTTCTTAAAAAAATTTTAAATATTTTTTGTTTAGTAATTTGTTATCCCGGCGCCTCCACCATTTTTTCACTAAAAATTAAATCTGTAAAAATTGGCCTGAAGATCGACGATTCTAATCGGAAATTTTCTGAAAATCATAAATTTGTGCTTATTTTGAGTGCCATCTCTTCGGATAACGGAAAAAATGCATTTATTTCAAATAATTTAGATTTAGTGAAATCGGATCCACATTAAAGAATTTATTATGGTTCAAATTTTGATTTCTTTCGTTATCTTGTCCAAATCCAGATATTTTTTTAGATATGCATAATTTATTGTAAAATTCATGACTTCTTAAGAAATTTTAAAATATTTTTTGTTTAATTAATTTGTTGTCCCGGCGCCTCCTTCCATTTTTTACTAAAAATGAATTTTGGTAAAATTGGCCTGAAGATAGACGATTCTTATCGGAAATTTTCTCAAAATCGTGGATCTGTGCTTATTTTCGATGTATCTCTTCGAATAATGGGAAAAAATGGCTATATTTCCAACAACTTTAATTTAGTGAATCAATTCGATAGATCATATATCTTGATTGAAATCTTTGTTTATTTCGATATCTTGTCCAGACATCAAGATATTTCTGAAGACGTGCATTATTTGTTGTAAAATTTTTATAATTTATTATCCCGGCGCCTCCACCTTTTTTTTTGTAAAAATGTAATCATTATTCAGATCGTAAGGAGCACAACAAAAGCCATAACACCCTGTGTGACTAAACTCGAAACTGCCATAAACACGTCACTTACCGTGCTTATTGTGTAAACACACCATTACAACTAATCACAAAATAATACTATTCTGGCAAATTTTTTCGAGTTTTGTGTTCTGTTTCGCGTTTTCGGCGACGAGAGCACGGAGGTGTGTATTTTCGGGGGCGGAGTTGCATTGTGCCGGTTTGGAACAATCAAAAATTCATTTAGCCCTGGTTGCGGAGCAATCAAAGCGAAATTTGTTTTACGGCTTGTGCTTTGAGCACGGGGTGTCACATTATAGCGACGTTTGTAAGAGCTCCATAAAAAACTTGTCGAAAGGTTTGATAAATGAAATTCAAAGTTTGGAAACGAGTAACAATATCTCGTGTAAAGTATCTTTCACAAAGCGGAAATTACATAAATTCTTGTTTTAAACTTGGCTTAAATCGACTTCATTCTTTTAAAACCGGGAGATGCGTTGAAGAGCGATGACAATATTGTTACGACACAAAGGCGGTGTAAAGTATAATGTTTTACGTCGTTAGTGGTAGCAATCTGGTTTTATATGTAACGATCGTATGTGGAACGATTTTTGGATAGAAGTAACCAGCTGCCAAGTCTTTAGAGTGACAACTAACTCGGCATTAAAGTATGAAAACAAGTTTCACAATTTAATTGAAATTTTCTCGAATAGTTAACGATATTTCGAAAACCGCTGTCCTTTTGAACGTAAGACGCTCAAAGTATTTTCGCGATAGTGTGAAAATTAATTAAAAAATTAATTAAAAGAAAATGTTTCTGATGGAATGTTGCTCGTGCTGAGTTCTCTTGAACTTTGTGAAAATACTAATTAAATTTTATAATCAAATCCTCCCAAACAATCCAGAGTACACATTCACTCAATCAAATTTAAATCTTGGTTATTATGGTTCGTTTCTCCGCTAAAGAAAGTAAATTTAAATTCCATGCTTGAGAGCCCGCGCTATTGATTTGTTCGTAAACTTTTGCGACTCGGCTGACCCTCGCATAGTAAAATTATTTTCAATGTGTATTTTTCCAATTATTATTTATGATTTATTCCCCGAGTTTGTGGTCTTGAGGGAGCGCAAAATAAATTTCGTTGTAGTAGACGTCCGTTTTGCTTCTTCCTCATGTTGTCTTCCGGACAAATGTTTGACGATTAAAACTTATTTTATCAGTTGCTTGTTCAGAAGTTTGTATCTCACCCCAGAGATATCACAACAAAATTAATACTTACAGATAGAATTCTTCCAGTTGTGTTTTAGCGTTGCGCCAGATTATCGGCTTGTTTGTTACTGTAAAAGTTAATTTACTGCTTGTGTTTTTAGAAGAAACGCTAATTGCGGGGGCCGCACATAATTAATCTAAGCTGCTTGACCCGGTTTGCCCTCCAAATACAACTTTGGTTTGTTTAGGACATAGCTCTATTATCTTTTAGTATGCTAATTTTAATTTATTATTTGATTTATAGGTCTTGTAGTTTTATCGGCCGCCAAGATAAACGTGTGTTGGCGTGGAAGTTTTAGTGTTAAAGTTCGCTTGAGCATATTGTTTTTGAGCTCGAGGCGTTGTCGAGTTTATTTATAATTAACGTGCAGAGCGCTGAATTATCGGTAGTCAAACGTCGTTACACTCGAGCTTTAACCCCCGTGTATTTTTGTTTTTTGGAAAACAGGCAAAATTGATCTAGATTCATAATTTTGAAAAAAAATCCGACAAAAATGACCCATCTTCCGACCTTTTTGACTAAATTTAAATTTTTGTTAAAAATCGTGGAGGCGCCGGGATAATAAATTACTAAAACAAAAATTACTTTAAAAATTCTTAAGAAACTTATGCATGAAGTGATTTCACTACTTGTTACTATTTCTGGTTTCTTTAGTCTAGATTTGCAAAATTTCAGTTTAAATTTTAATTTTCCTATTTTTGATCTTTAAAACAATTTCTATTTTTAATTTTACGATTCTGCAAATATTCAGTTCCTCAGTTTGTCGCCTTTTCTTTTTTTACTTTTAATGTCATGGTCTTTAATTTTTTATTTTTTCAACGTTTGCATTTTTCAGTTTTACAATTTTGCAATTTTTCCTTTCTTCAACTTTTCGATTTGCAAGTTTTCGATTTTAATTTTACAATTTGGTCAATTTTCGATTATTCATTCAGTTTTTTAATTTTTATTAAATTATGTTTCGTTCTTCAATGTCACGATTTTACAATTTTTAAATTTTTCCATATTTCGATATTTCAGTTTTCCGATTTTTAATTTTACAATTTTCAATTTTTTGATTTTTGAATTTTACCTTTTTTTCAATTTTTCCGTTTCTTCGGTTATTCCATTTGCAATTTTCGAATTTCCAATTTTTGATTTTTTAATTTTTTAACTTAATTCATTTAATTCATCTATTTTGAAGTTCAGAATATTGCAGTTTCTTCAATTTCAATGTTATGTCTCGACTTTTAATTTCTCAATTTTTTAACTTTTGGATTTTCTCATTTATCGATTCTTCGTTTTTTCGTTGCTTTAATTTTATAGACAGTTTTCAAAATTTTTAATTTTTCAGTTCTTAAATTTTACAATTTTACAATTTTTTGAGATTCAGCTTTTACATCTTTCAATTCAACATTTGATTTTTCAATTTTTTCTTTTTTGAAAATTTTAAATTTCCATTTTTCCAATTTAAATTTTCAATTTGTCTTTTTTAATTTTGATTGTTCAATTTTGATTCGCTCATTTCTTCAATTCTTCGATTTGCAAGTTTTCAATTTTAATTTTACAATTTTGTAATTTTTCGATTATTCATTCAGTTTTACAATTTCGCAATTTTCCAATTTTTCAATTTTTACATTTTATATTTTTCCGATTTTTCAATTTTGCGATTTTTATTTTTGTATTCTCGATTATTAAATTGTGATTTTTTTTTAACAAAAAGAACAAATTTAGCCAAACCGAAATTTGGAAAAATTGCAGAATTAGAGATTTTGGATTATTTTCATTTAAAATTAAAATATCTATAGAATGAAAATTGGATGAAAGAAAAAATGAAAAATCGCTGAATTCGAAAATCAAGAAATCGAAAAAACTACAAAAAAGAAAAATTCTAAAACAACAGGAAATCTAAAAATCCTAAAATTGAAAAATCCAAAAATTGCAATAAAAAACTAAAAAATTGAAAAATTGTAAAATATAAAAATCACAAATTGAGAAACTGGAAAGTTTAATGAAAAAATAAAAAATGAAAAATCCCCAGATGGAAAAATCGAATACTCGTAAAATAGAAAAACTCGAAATACTATAAAATCAAAAAAATGGAAAATAAAAAACAAAAAATACAAAAATATCAAAATCGAATTATTAATAATTGAAAAACGAAAAATAAAAAATCTAAAAATTGTAAAATCGAATCGGAAAAATGGAAAAATCGTAAAATGTAAAATTCAAAATCGATAAATGGGGAAAAAATTGCTGGATTGGAAAACTGAAACTTTTGGATTTTCTGGTTTATCGATTCTTTATTTTTTCGTTGCTTTAATTTTATAATTTCTCAGTTTTCAAAATTTTCAATTTTTCAGTTTTTAAATTTTACAAATTTGCAATTTTTTGAGGTTCAACATTTAAATCTTTCAATTCAACATTTGATTTTTCAATTTTTTCTATTTTAATTTACTTTTTTCAATTTTCCAATTTTTGACAATTTTAAATTTCCATTTTTTCAATTTAAATTTTCAATTTGTCTTTTTTAATTTTCAAAATTATTGAGTTTTCAATTTTGATTCGCTCATTTCAATTTTCCGATTTTTCAATTTTTAGATTCTTCAATTTTGCGATTTTTCATTTATTTTTATATTCTCAATTATTAAATTGTCATTTTTTTTAACAAAAAGAACAAATTTAGTCAAACCGAAATTTTGAAAAATTGCAGACTTAGAGATTTTGGATTATTTTCATTTAAAATTAAAATATCTATAAAATGAAAATTGGATGAAAGAAAAAATGAAAAATCGCAGAATTCGAAAATCAAGAAATCGAAAAAAATACAAAAAAGAAAAATTCTAAAACAGGAAATCTAAAAATCTAAAAATTGAAAAATTCAAAAATTGCAATAAAAAACTAAAAAATTTAAAAACTGTAAAATATAAAAATTATAAATTGAGAAACTGGAAAGTTTATTGAAAAAATAAAAACTTAAAAATCTCCAGATCGAAAAATCGAATAATCGTAAAATAGAAAAACTCGAAACACTAAAAAATCAAAAAAATGGGAAATAAAAAACAAAAAATTCAAAAATATCAAAATCGAATCATTAAAAATTGTAATATCTAAAAATTGAAAAACGAAAAATAAAAAATCTAAAAATTGTAAAATCGAATCTGACAAATGGAGAAATTGTAAAATGTAAAAATTCAAAATCGATTTTGGGGAAAAAATTGCTGGATTGGAAAACTGAAAGATTTAAAAATTGAAAAATAAAAAATTAAAATATGTATCTAGAAACCCAAAATGAAAAAATTGAAAAATAGTAGAATTTAAAAATTAAAAAATCAAGTAATTGAAAATTGTGGAAATGAAAAATCTAAAAACCTGAATAAGAAAAACTAAAATGTTTATCACAAAAAAAAAACTTGAAAAAACGAAAAATTAAAGCATCGTAAAACTGCAAAGTCGAAAAATTGTAAAATGTAAAAATTGAAAATCGAAAGTTGAGAATGAGAAAAAATAAAAAATCGCAGAATTAAAAAACCGAGAAGTCTAAAAAAAATTGAAAAAAGGAAAAACTTTAAAACATCTAGAATTTTGAAAATCGAAAAATTGAAAAATCCAAAAATGACACTACAAAACTGAAATATTGAATAACTGAAAAATATAAAATTTACAAATTGAGAAACAGGAAAATTGATCAAAAAAATGAAAAATTAAAAATCCCCAAATCGACAAATCGAATAATTATAAAATTGAAAAATTGTTTAAACATTTCAAAATCGAATCGTTAATAATTGCAATAGCTAAAACTTGAAAAACGAAAAATAAAAAATCGAAATTTAAAACACCGAATTGGAAAACTAAAAAATTTCAAAATTCAAAAAAAGAAAAATTAAAATATGTATCTAGAAATCGAAAATGGAAAAATTGAAAAATCCGACAACTCAAAAATTAAAAAATTGGAAAATTGAAAAAACCAAAAATTTCAATAAAAATCCTGAAAAATCGAAAAATTAAAAATTCACAAACCGAAAAATTGTAAAATAGAAAACTTCGATCGAAACACTAAAAATTCAAAAATTAGGAAAATAAAAACCGAAAAATTCACAAATTTCAAAACCGAATTAGAAGCTGTACATTCGCAAATTTGAAAAATCAAAAAAAACATGGTAAAATCATAAAACTAAAAGTGTATAATCGAAAAATTCAAATACTGAATAACTACAAAATCCAAGAATTAATAAATGGAAAATTCAAAAATTTCGAAACTGAAAAATTGCGATCGAAATACTAATAATCTAAAAACTGAATAATTGAAAATTCAAAAAAAATTAAAAACTGAAAAATCGTAAAACGTGAAATCTGAAGAGTCCCCCAAAATCCAAAAAACGGTGCTGGTTATTAAAAATTTTCGGAGATGATTTGTGTTATTTTCTTAGAATAAAATGGTTATGATAATTTTTATTCTCTAGAATAATATTGTACATCAAATCTGTATCACCGGTAAAATATAAATTCTTTCATTTATTTCGCAAAAAAATAAATTCATTTCCAGACTCATCTAACTTTCAATTCTGCATAAAACCCCTATGAATAAATACTACTCCAAAACATTAACTTTTATACATATTTCGAAGTAAACCCATTTCAAAGCGTTCTTTTTTCCAGCTCACAATGCACCTGTAGCCTTCGAAGATGCGCACCTTCCTGCTCCTGCTCGTCATGGCGGCGGCGGCGGGCGGCCGTCCGCGCTGCGGGGGCGTTTTAACCGCCGCCAGAGGCATCCTGCAGACTCCGGGTTTTCCCGCGGAACTTCCCGTTCCCATCCACTGCGAATGGGTTATCGACGCGCAAAATTTGGCGTCGCCCAACCCTCGATCGTCGTTTACTTGACGCAGCTCTACGTCCATGAAGGGCTGTCCTTCACGGAGTATCAAGTTTACGACAAGACTTATCAGCTCGACGGGCGAGTAATTCATACTGTGAACGAGACTAATGTGGTTCAAGTGCGATGGGTGCAGTCGTTCCAGAATTTTTTAGTGATCACTTTGAAGCTAGATAGCATCGACAGCGCGCACTTGAGGGTCCTGGATCGATTCCTGGATGTTTATGGGTTCAATATTACGTACGAGGTGGCCAGAGGGCCGGTCAGGACCGACTCGTGTACGATCATGGACTGTGGCTTCACCGGAATCTGCTACGACCATTACACGTACGTATAATCCGGTGCCGGAAGCGCATTCCGGGGTTATTAGCCGGTTTTCGCAAATTGGGGAAAAACGATGACCGGGAGGTTTATTGTAAAACGTGCAGCGGGAAGAAAAGAATCTTTCCCTCGACTTACTACGTTTAATTTTCTAAATCGCGAATTTATTGCTAAATCTTTGAAAACTCAAAGACAAACGCATATTTCAGAGATATTTGTTTACAAGCATTAGGCGTCGAGCACGCAGCAGAATTATTACCATCTGTCATGTTTGTAAATAATTCATGGAAAAATGTGGATCGACTCTTCAAATTTTTACTTTTCGAGAGTCTGAAACGTACGAACATATGTGGATAACAGTTTGTAGACACGAAAATTGAATTGTATAAAAAGTAGCGTTGGAAATTGTGTTGTGTTAAGGCAAAAAAAGTAATCAGAATTGTTTACACCAGTTTTCCACCAGAGTTATTTTAGTTTGATGGAAAAGTGAGATTTTTTTTCATTCGAAGAAATACGCTTCGTGAAAGTACAAGCGTTTTTTTGTTTGGCTTCTTTTTGTATTAGTTGCTGCAGATGAAATCAGTTTAAGCGGCGGTTTATGTCAATCACAGATGGTTCTGTAATTTTACGAATCAAAATACGTGTAATTGTTGAGCTAAAAGTTTTTTTTTTAATAATGGAACAGAGATTGATTGGAGTTGAAACATAATCGCACGAGGTTAAAACAATCGTAAAATTTCGTAAAATTGAAAAAATGAAAATTTGCTAATTCATTATTAATTCTCTACCATGAGAATTTTTTTTAATGATGGTCACCGATTTTTTAAGAATTTTTCTTTTTCAGTTTCTCAATTATTCCATTTTTGATTTCTATTTCGCAAATTTTGATTTTCCAGTTTTTCGATTTTTCTATTTTTTAATTCTTGAACCTTTCAATTTTTGTTTCCAATTTTTCTAATTTTAATTTTTACATTTTACAATTTTTTATTTTTACATTTTTAAAAATTTTCAATTTTTTTATTTTTAATTTTTCAATTTTACAATATTTCATTTCCTTAATTTCGAACTCTTCAGTTAATCAATTTTTTCTTCTTTTTCTTTTGTTCAATTTTTGGGTTTTTAATTTCGAAATTTTAAAATATTCCGATTTGAAAGTTTCTACATATTTTTGTTTTTTCGTATTTTCAATTTTTCACACACTAACTTTTCAATTTTTCTATTTTTTAATTTTTGCAATTTCGATTTTTTGTTTTCACTTTTTTCAAATTTTCAAATTTTGGACATTTTAATTTTTCAATTTCCCAATTTTCAAGTTTTTCAACTTTTCGAGTTTTTGATTTTTCCACTCTTGGATTTTTCAGGGTTTTAATTTTTTTATTTTTGATTCCCCAGTTTATAATTTTTTTTTATTTTTCGAATTTTTAATTACTCATTTCTCTTCGATTTCTCTTCATGTATATTCTTCGAATCTTCAATTTTTCAGTTCTTCAGTTTATCGACTTTTCCATTTCTTTTTATCTCAATTTTTAGTTTTTCGATGTTTCGATGTCCTGATTTCTCAATTTTCCGATTCTTTCATTTCTCAGTCTTCCAATTTCTCGATTTTCCAGTTTTTCGATTGTTCAGATTTTCAATTTTTCAATTCGTCAATTCTTGTGTTTACATTTTTCGATTTCTCGTTTTTTCAATTTTTTTACTTTTCGATTCTTCAGTTTTCGATCCTTCAATGTTCGATTCCTCAGTTTTTCGCTTCTCCAGTTTTTCGATTCAATTTTTCGATCTTTTAGTTTTTTCAGTTTTCCTATTTATCGAGATCCTCTTTTTTAAATTTTTAGATTTTTTGATTCTTTAGTTTATGGATTTTTCAATTTTTCAATTGTTTAATTTTTCGATTATTCAGTTTTTCAACTTTTAGTTTTTTCCGATTTTTGACTTTTGGATTTTTCACTTTTCAGTGTTCCGATTTTTCAATTTTTCGGTTCTTCAATTTTCCGATTTTTCAATTTTTCAGTTTTTCGACGTTTTAATGTCTTGATTTGTGAATTTTTGTATCCTTTTATTTTTCAATTTTTCAATTTCTCGATTTTCTAGTTTTTCGAATCTTCAAATTTTCGATTTTTCAATTCCTCAATTCTTCAGTTTTTCGATTTTTCTATTTTTCGACTTTTAGATGCTTCAAGTTTCGATTTTCAATTTTCGATTCTTCAATGTTTCTATTTTTCAATTTTCTGATTCAATTTTTCGATTTTTCAGGTTTTCAACTTTTAGATTTTTCGATTTTTTGACTTTTCGACTTTTCAGTGTTCTGATTGTTCAATTATTCGATTCTTCATTTCCAGATTTTTCAGTTTTTTAGTTTTTTCGATGTTTCAATGTCCTGAGTTGTCAGTTTTTCTATCCTTTCATTTTTCAATCTTTAAATGTCTCGATTTTTCAGTTATTCAATTCTCCAAATTTTCGATTTTTCAATTCCTCAATTCTTCAGTTTTTCGATATTTCAATTTCTCGTTTTGTCGATTTTTCAACTTTTCGATTCTCCAAGTTTCGATTTTCAATTTGCGATTCTTCAATATTTTAGTTCTCAGATTCAATTTTCCGATTTTTCAGTTTTTTAGTTTTTCGATGTTTCGACTTTTAGTTTTTTTGATTTTTCGACTTTTCGATCCTTCAAGTTTCGATTTTCAATTTTCGATTCTTCAATTTTTCTATTTTTCAGTTTTCCGATCCAATTTTTCGGTTTTTCAGTTCTTCAGTTCTTCATTTTTCGATTTTTCAGTTTTTCAAATTTTAGATTTTACCATTTTGCTACTTTTTGATTGTTGATGTGTTCTGGTTTTTGAATTTTTCGATTTTTCAGTTTTCCGATTTTTGAAGTTTTCAATTTTTCAGTTTTCCGCGTCAATTTTTCGATCTTTCAACTCTTAAATGCTTCAGTTTTTTGATTTTCCAATTTTTTAACTCTTAAATTCTTCAGTTTTTTGATTTTTCGATTTTTCAGTTCTTTAATTTTTTAGTTTTTTAACTTCTAGGTTTTTCAAGTTGCGATTCTTCAGTTTTTCAATTTTTAGATTATCGATTTTTCGATATTGCGACTTTCCGATTTTTCAATGTTCTGATTTTTTAAGATTTCAATTCTTGAATTTTCGATTTTTTAGTTTTCCGCGTCAATTTTTCGATTTATCAATTCTTAAATTCCCCAGTTTTTCGATTTTTTAATTTTTCAGTTCTTTAATTTTTCAGTTTTTCAATTTTTGGATTTTTCGATTTTTCGACTTTTCGATTTCTCAAAGTTCTGATTTTAGAAGTTTTCTATTCTACAATGTTTCAATTTTTCAGTTTTTCACTTTTTAGACTTTTCAAAAATTCGACTGATCGATTTTCGAATTTTCAATTTCAGAATTTTTCGATTTTTCGAAATACTTTTTTTCAATTTTTCGAGTTTCGGATGCTTCAATTTTCCAATCCTTTAGTTATCAATTTTTCAGTTTTTCAATTTTTAGATTTTTAGATTTTTCAAAGTTCTGATTTTTCAGTTTTCGCGTCAATTTTTCGATTTTTCAACACTTAAATGCTTCAGTTTTTTGATTTTCCAATTTTTCAACTCTTAAATTCTTCAGTTTTCTTATCTTTCGATTTTTCAGTTCTTTAATTTTTTAGTTTTTCAACTTCTAGATTTTTCAAGTTCCGATTCTTCAAGTTTTCAATTCTTTAGTTTATCGATTTTTCAGTTTTTCAGCTTTTAGATTTTTCAATTTTGCGACTTTCCGATTTTGCGACTTTCCGATTTTTCAAGTTTTCACTTCTTCAATGTTTGGATTTTTCATTTTTTCCCGTCAATTTTTCGATCTTTCAACTCTTAAATTCTTCAGTTTTCGACGTTTCAATTTTTCAATTCTTTAATTTTTCAGTTTTTGAATTTCTAGATTTTTCGATTTTTCGACTTTTCGATTTCTCAAAGTTCTGATTTTAGAAGTTTTCTATTCTACAATGTTTCAATTTTTCAGTTTTTCACTTTTTAGACTTTTCAAAAATTCGACTGATCGATTTTCGAATTTTCAATTTCAGAATTTTTCGATTTTTCGAAATACTTTTTTTTTTCAATTTTTCGAGTTTCCCATTCTTCACTTGTTCAATTCTTTAGTTTATCGATTTTTCACTTTTTCAACTTTTAGATTTTTCATTTTTGCGATTTTCCGATTTTTCAATGTTCTGATTTTTCAAGTTTTCAATTCTTCAGTGTTTCGATTTTTCACTTTTTCGCGTCAATTTTTCGATTTTTCAACTCTTAAATTCTTCAGTTTTTGACGTTTCAATTTTTCAATTCTTTAATTTTTCAGTTTTTGAATTTCTAGATTTTTCGATTTTTCGACTTTTCGATTTATCAAAGTTCTGATTTTACAAGTTTTCTATTCTACAATGTTTCAATTTTTCAGTTTTTCATTTTTTAGACTTTTCAAAAATTTGACTGATCGATTTTCGAACTTTCGATTTCTCTTCTTTCCGATTTTTCGACTTCGATTCTTTGGTTTTTGATTTTTCAACGTTTCAATTTTTCGAATTCTCGCTGTCTAGATTTTTCGAATTTTCGATTTCTCTTGTTTTCGATTTTTCGATTTTTTGAGTCGTCAATTTTCGATTCCTCGATTACTCGATTTTCCAATTCTTCAGTTTTTTCGATTTTTCAGAGTTTCAATTTTTTTGATTTTTGGAATTCTTGAGTTCTCGATTTTTCAATTTTCGTCAATTTTTCAGTTAATTTCTTTTTCAGAGTTTCGACTGTCTGAGTTTTCAATTTCCCGACATTTCAGTTTTCGATTCTTCACCTTTTCGATTTTTCAATGTTTTTTTTTTGATTTGTCGAATTTTCGATTTCCCGATTTTACAATTTCTCAAATTTTTGATTTTCGGATTTCTCAGTTATTCGATTCTTCAAATTTTCGATGTTTCGTTTTCTCAATTTCTGAAATTTTCGATTTCCCGCTTTCTCGTTTTTCCGAGTTTTCAGTTTTTCGATTTCTCCATTTTTTGATATTTAAGTTTTGTGATTTTTGAATGTTCCGATTGTTCCATTTTTCGGTTTCTCAATGTTCAACCAATTTTTTTAGCTGCGAAATTAAACATTCAATTTTCTAACACACTACAACTCAAGCCGGTCAAAATATTTTATCACATTTTTAGACCTCCCGATAATTACTTTGAAAAGGGTTTCCTTATTACATTACCTAAAAGCAGACTGTCCCTTAAATAAATTATTACTAATTGTGTTGATGGAGACGAAGTAACAACATTAAGACGTTGACGTAGATTTCCATCAGTTTCTAACAAGATTCTCCACTGTGGGACGCAGCGTCCTGATTAAGAAATTTTTCTCGGCAAAACTTCGTTTCAAAAGTCACTCCCAACCTGCATCCCGGTGCAGCGTCCCAGAAAGCAACTCCCCGTCTTATTCCCGACGATGCATTATCGTAACGGCTCCTAGATTTACGCAACTGAACGAGACGTAACTTCGATTGAACCGACTTCTTTTCCTTTTAGGTTCAGCAGCCGGAATGGAAATCGAATCTATTTTCAGGCAGTTTAAAACCTGTTTAGTTTATTGTATTTATTTCGGACGAAAGGAGATTCGTGTTGACATATCGATTTTTTTATTTGAAATTTCCATGGCTTTGAATGCGAGCTTTCGGGTGCGTAGGTTTGCGCAACGCAGTCTTGCTGGCGGCCTGATGTGGTGATGTAGCGTAATAAATTCTGACGCCAGATGCGAGATCAAAAATTAATGTATTCATTTCCAAACAGATTATGAACAATTTGCATTCGCTGAGATTTCGATAGTAAACAACGGATGAATCGATCCGGGGTGGATGGGGATGACGGGGTTTGTGAAATGCGAAAAATGCTTGCGGTGGTGTGCAAAACGATGTTATGTTTTCTATTTGCGCTTTTAATTCCAGCTTGGGAGGAAATTTAATTTGTGGAGCTTTTGTTGTGATTGTTTTGGAAGATGCGGGATAACTGGATGAAACTATGTTTTTAAGATTAAAAGTGATCACGAACTTGCCCTCCCTTTCAAAATTTCTATTCAAATAACGGAGAAAAATACGTTTATGAGGAAAAAAGTTCCACATTTTTCTCAAAACCGGTCATTTATTTTCGTTCAAGTCTATGTTTGTTGTTGTAAATTTTTTTATCCCGGCGCATCCACCATTTTTATCGAAAAGTATGTTTATAATGAAAAAAATACCAAATATTTCTCAATACCAGTCATTTTTTTAATTTCAAGTCTATCTTCGTCCCAGTATTTACATTTGATATTAAAACATCTAAAGAAAACCATAATTTCTTTTAATATACACCTTTTCTGAAAGGAGTTCCCACAGATTTTTGCAATAAACAATTTTAATTTTAATTTTTTATTCCGGCGCCTCCACCATTTTTATCAAAAGTTAAACTTGACGAAATGAGGTCACAATGTTATGATTCTTTTCAGAAATTTTCTCAAGATCACGAATCTGTCCTTCTTTTCCCAATATCTTTTCAAATAACGGAGAAACATGTGTTTATAATGAAAAAATTACCAAATTTTTCTCAATATCGGTGATTTATTTACCTTCAAGTCTATGTTTGTCCCGCTATTTATATTAGGTATCAAAACATCTAAAGAAAATCATAATTTCTTTTAATATGCACTTTTTCTGAAAGGAGTTCCCACAGATTCTTGTAATAAAAATATTTAAAATAAATTTTTATCCCGGCGCCTCCAACATTTTTATCAAAAAGTTAAACTTGACGAAATGAGCTCACAATGTTATCATCCTTTTCTGAAATTTTTTCAGGATCACGATTCTGTGGTTCCTTTCGCAATATCTTTTCAAATAACGGAGAAAAATATGTTTTTAATGAAAAAAATACCAAATTTTTCTCAATACCAGTCATTTATTTACTTTCAAGTCTATGTTCGTCCCGCTATTTACATTTGATATCAAAACATCTAAAGCAAGCCACAATTTCTTTCAATATACAATATTTCTTAAAGGAGTTCCCACAGATTTTTGTAATAAAAAATTTTAAATTAAATTTTTATCCCGGCGCCTCCTCCATTTTTATCAAAAAGTTAAACTGGACGAAATGACCTCACAATGTCATCATTCTTTTCAGAAATTTCCTCAGGATCACGAATCTGTCCTTCTTTTCGCATTATATTCTCAAATAACAGAGAAAAATGTGTTTATAAAGAATATGATGAAACAAATACCTCATTTTTCTCAATACCGGTCATTTATTTACTTTCAAGTCTATGTTCGTCCCGCTATTTACATTTGATATCAAAACATCTAAAGAAAACCATAATTTCTTTCAATATACACTATTTCTTAAAGGAGTTCCCACAGATTTTAGTAATACAAAATTTTAAATTAAATTTTCATCCCGGCGCCTCCATCATTTTTTTCAAAAAGTTAAACTGGACGAAATGAACTCACATTCTTATCATTCTTTTCAGAAATTTTCTCAGGATCACGAATCTGTCCTTATTTTTGCAATAGCTTTTCAAATAATGGAGAAAAATTTGTTTATAATGAATATAATGAAAAATATACCAAATTTTTCTCAATACCGGTCATTTATTTACTGTCAAGTCTATGTTAGTCCCGTTATTTACATTTGATATCAAAACATTTAAAGAAAACCACAATTTCTTTCAATATACAATATTTCTTAAAGGAGTTCCCACAGATTTTTGTAATAAAAAATTTTAAATTAAATTTTTATACCGGCGCCTCCACCATTTTTTACAAATAGTTAAACTTGACGAAATGAGTTCACAATGTTAAGATTCTTTTCAGAAATTTTCTCAGAATCACGAATCTGTCCTTATTTTCGCAATATCTTTTCAAAAAACGAAGAAAAATTTTTTTATAATGAAAAAAATTTAAATTTTTCTCAATACCGGTCATATTTACTGTCAAGTCTATGTTAGTCCCGTTATTTACATTTGATATCAAAACATTTAAAGAAAACCACAATTTCTTTCAATATACAATATTTCTTAAAGGAGTTCCCACAGATTTTTGTAATAAAAAATTTTAAATTAAATTTTTATACCGGCGCCTCCACCATTTTTTACAAATAGTTAAACTGGACGAAATGACCTCACAATGTTTTCATTCTTTTCAGAAATTTTCTCAGGATCAGGAATCTGTCCTTATTTTTGCAATATATTTTCGAATAACGGAGAACAATGTGTTTATAATGAATATAATGAAAAATACCAAATTTTTCTCAATATCGGTCATTTATTTACTTTTAAGTCTATGTTCGTCCCGCTATTTACATTTGATATCAAAACACCTAAAAAAAACATAATTTCTTTTAATATACACTATTTCGTAAAGGAGTTCCCACAGATTTTTGTAATAAAAAATTTTAAATTAAATTTTTATCCCGGCGCCTCCACCATTTTTATCAAAAAGTTAAACTTAACGAAATGACTTCACAATGTTTTCATTCTTTTCAGAAATTTTGTCAGGATCACGAATCTGTCCTTCTTTTCGCAATATCTTTTCAAAAAACGGAGAAAAATGTGTTTATAATGAATATAATGAAAAAAATACCAAATTTTTCTCA
Source organism: Zophobas atratus (assembly GCA_022388445.1). Taxonomy (NCBI): domain Eukaryota; kingdom Metazoa; phylum Arthropoda; class Insecta; order Coleoptera; family Tenebrionidae; genus Zophobas; species Zophobas atratus. The sequence continues at coordinate 6,206,452 of CM039449.1, forward strand.
ATACCGTTCATTTATTTACTTTCAAGTTTATGGTCCTCCCACTATTTACATTTGATATTAAAATATCAAAAGAAAACCATAATTTATTTTAATATACACTATTTCTGAAAGGAGTTCCTGCAGATTTTTGTAATAAAAAAAAAATTTTAATTAAATTTTTATCCCGGCGCCTCCACCATTTTTATCAAAAAAGCTAAACTTGACGAAATAATCTCACAATATTATCACTTTTTTCCGGAATTTTCTCAGGATCGCGAATCTGTCCTACTTTTCGCAATATCTTTTCAAATAACGGAGAAAAATGTGTTGATACTGAAAAAAATACCAAATTTTTCTCAACACCGGTCATTTATTTACCTTCAAGTCTATGTTTGTCCCGCTATTTATATTAGATATCAAAACATCTACAGAAAACCATAATTCATTTTAATATGCTTTATTTCTGAAAGGAGTTCCTACAGATTTTTGTAATAAATAATTTTAAAGTAAATTTTTATCACGCGCCTCCACAATTTTTAACAAAAAATTAAAACTGACGAAATGACCTCACAATGTTATCATTCTTTTCAGAAATTTTCGGCAAATTTTCAACAAAATTTTCGAAACTTCACTAAATACATCTTCTTGTAGATTTCGAGCCGCAGAAGTCATATCCGCTTTCATTTCTTCCATAACTCCAATGGTTTTTCCAGAATCGTACTTTGAAGCATTCAAAAATATGCAAAATTCGCCCAATTTCCGACCAATTTTCAACAAATTTTCGAAATTTTACTAAATACATTTTCTTGTAAATTTCGGGCCGCAGAAGTCATATCTGCCTTCAGTTCTTCCATAACTCGAATGGTTTTTTCCAGAATCGTACTTTCAATCATTCAAAAATATGCAAAATACGCCCAATTTTCGACCAATTTTCATCAAAATTTTCGAAATTTCACTAAATACATTTTCTTGTAGATTTCGGGCCGCAGAAGTCATTTCCGCTTTCATTTCTTCCATTACTCGAATGGTTTTTCCAAAATCGTCCTTTGAAATATTCAAAAATATGCAAAATACGCCCAATTTTCGACCAATTTTCAACAAAATTTTCGAAATTATACTAAATACATTTTCTTGTAGGTTTCGAGCCGCAGAAGTTATATCCGCTTTCATTTCTTCCATAACTCGAATGGTTTTTCCAGAATCGTACTTTCAAATATTCAAAAATATACAAAATACGCCCAATTTTCGACCAATTTTCAACAAAATTTTCGAAATTTTACTAAATACATTTTCTTGTAGATATCGGGCCGCAGAAGTCATATCCTCTTTCATTTCTTCCATAACTCGAATGGTTTTTCCAGAATCGTACTTTCAAACATTCAAAAATAGGCAAAATACGCCCAATTTTCAACAAAATTTTTTAAATTTCACTAAATACTTCTTCTTGTAGATTTCAGGCCGCAGAAGTCATATCCGCTTTGATTTCTTCCATAACTCGAATGGTTTTTCCAGAATCGTACTTTGAAACATTCAAAAATATGCGAAATTCGACCAATTTTCGACCAATTTTCGACCAATTTTCAACAAAATTTTCGAAATTTTACTAAATACATCTTCTTGTAGATTTCGGGCCGCAGAAGTCATATCCGCTTTCATTTCTTCGATAACTCCAATGGTTTTTTCAGAATCGTCCTTTAAAATATTCAAAAATATACAAAATTCGCCCAATTTTCGACCAATTTTCAACAAAATTTTCGAAATTTTACTAAATACATCTTCTTGTAGATTTCGGGCCGCAGAAGTCATATCCGCTTTCATTTCTTCCATAACTCGAATGGTTTTTTCCAAAATCGTATTTTGAAACATTCAAAAATAGGCAAAATACGCCCAATTTTCGACCAATTTTCAACAAAATTTTTGAAATTTTACTAAATACATTTTCTTGTAGATTTCGGGCCGCAGAAGTCATATCCGCTTTCATTTCTTCGATAACTCCAATGGTTTTTTTCAGAATCGTCCTTTAAAATATTCAAAAATATACAAAATTCGCCCAATTTTCGACCAATTTTCAACAAAATTTTCGAAATTTTACTAAATACATCTTCTTGTGGATTTCGGGCCGCAGAAGTCATATCCGCTTTCATTTCTTCCATAACTCCAATGGTTTTTCCAAAATCGTCCTTTGAAATATTCAAAAATATGCAAAATACGCCCAATTTTCAACAAAATTTTCGAAATTTTACTAAATACATTTTCTTGTAGATATCGGGCCGCAGAACTCATATGCTCTTTCATTTCTTCCATAACTCGAATGGTTTTTCCAGAATCGTACTTTCAAACATTCAAAAATAGGCAAAATACGCCCAATTTTCAACAAAATTTTTGAAATTTCACTAAATACATCTTCTTGTAGATTTCAGGCCGCAGAAGTCATATCCGCTTTGATTTCTTCCATAACTCGAATGGTTTTTCCAGAATCGTACTTTGAAACATTCAAAAATATGCGAAATTCGACCAATTTTCGACCAATTTTCAACAAAATTTTCGAAATTTTACTAAATACATCTTCTTGTAGATTTCGGGCCGCAGAAGTCATATCCGCTTTCATTTCTTCGATAACTCGAATGGTTTGTCCAAAATCGTATTTTGAAACATTCACAAATATGCAAAATACGCCCAATTTTCGACCAATTTTCAACAAAATTTTTGAAATTTTACTAAATACATTTTCTTGTAGATTTCGGGCCGCAGAAGTCATATCAGCTTTCATTTCTTCGACAACTCCAATGGTTTTTTTCAGAATCGTCTTTAAAATATTCAAAAATATACAAAATTCGCCCAATTTTTGGCCAATTTTCAACAAAATTTTCGAAATTTCACTAAATACATTTTCTTGTAGATTTCGAGCCGCAGAAGTCATATCCGGTTTCATTTCTTCCATAACTCGAATGGTTTTTCCAGAATCGTACTTTCAAACATTCAAAAATTTGCAAAATACGCCCAACTTTCGACCAATTTTCAACAAAATTTTCGAATTTTTACTAAATACATTTTCTTGTAGATCTCGGGACGCAGAAGTCACATCCGATTTCATTTCATCGATAACTCCAATGGTTTTTCAGAATCGTCCTTTGAAATATTCAAAAATATGCAAAATTCCAATTTTCGACCAATTTTCAACAAAATTTTCGAAATTTCACTAAATACATTTTCTTGTAGATTTCGGGCCGCATTTCTTTAAATATGCACTATTTTTTTAAGGAATTCCTACAGATTTTTGTGATAAAAAAATTTAAATTAAATTTTTATCCCGGCGCCTCCACCATTTTTTACAAAAAGTTAAACTTGACGAAATGAGCTCACAATATTATGATTCTTTTCAGAAATTTTCTCAGGATCACGAACCTGTCCTTTTCGCAATATATTTTCAAATAACCGAGAAAAATATATTTATAATGAAAAAAATGCCAATTTTTTCTCAATACCCGTCATTTATTTTCCTTCAAGTCTATGTTTGTCCGGTTAGTTAATTTAGATATCAAAACGTCTAAAAAAAATCATAATTTCATTAAATATACACTATTTCTGAAAGGAGTTCCTGCAGATTTTTGTAATAAATAATTTTAAAGTAAATTTTTATCCCGGCGCCTCCACCATTTTTATCAAAAGTTAAACTTGACGAAATGAGCTCACAATGTTATCATTCTTTTCAGAAATTTTCTCAGGATCACGAATCTGTCCTTGTTTCCGCAATATATTTTCAAATAACGGAGAAACATATGTTTATAATGAAAAAAATGCCAAATTTTTCTCAAAACCAGTAATTTATTTACCTTCAAGTCTATGTTTGTCCCGCTATTTATATTAGATATCAAAACATCTAAAGAAAACCGTCATTTCTTTTAATATACACTAGTTCTTATAGGACTTGCCACAGAATTTTGTAATAAAAAATTCAAAATCAAATGTTATAATTTTTCAGAGAACCGTATTTGTTGGATCAGAAGCGCGGAAAGTTCTGTAGAAACACAATAAACAAACGTTCTTTTGATAACTTCGTTTAAACTTTGCCTTTAATTGGCAAATGTTGTCCAAATGAAAAGCTACAAGCTCATTTGATTCTAAATTTACACCGTGAGTCCAAATTTAGCAAAACAAGCGATAAATTATGTACAAATTAATGGAAAAACAACAGCTTCGAAACAAATTTCTCCCGACAAATAACGCACATTTATATCGTATTTAAACACAAATCTCGCATTTACAACCGCCAGATCTGCGTGACCGAAACCAGAATCATCCAAAAAACTCTCCTCATTAATAAACCACATCATTTTCCCCAGGCAGGCTAATAACGTTTTCGTCCTCATAATAAACTATCTAAAAGATAAACCCCGCATTATGCGGCAGTTAAATTATTTTCGACCACTTATTTGCTAAAAGCGTGGTTGCGACTAATTTATAGTCATTTCCGTCTGTAACGCCATTAATATAACAACATCCCACAGTATTGATTCGTCGGTTATAGCGCACTCCGATTTATCGCGTTCATTACTCTATATTCGTTTAAGTGCGCAAATATGTGATGAAAGCTCTCTTTCAGGAAGTTCAGCTGCGAGTGTTTCCCCGGATATTCGGGCCCGTATTGTTCTTCAGGCCCCAGCTCGTTTTGCACCAACAACGGAAGTCCTACCTGCAAAAACGGCGGCACTTGCATGTAAGTAAAATAATTATTTATATTAACATAAAGCCGAGTTTACGAGACTCTTCTCGTTACAGACGAATTGCTTATTATTTCTCGCGCCTGCCGGAGTACTTAAATGACGGCGGGGGGTCTATTACAAAGTTTTATGGGGCCGTTATGCAGAAAATTTATCTTCGGGATGTATGACCAACTAGGCGGGAAAATTACGGAACTTATGATTAGTGTTGTGTTTTTTGATTAAAGCTCACTAGCTTAAGTGGAACTAGATTCTAAGCGATGCGATTTTAGAGTTGTGCTTTGCTGTGACGCGCAAAGAAGCTTTCCTAAACATGAATTTTAATATTTTAAGCAACTATTTCAGGCACCTCATCAAACTTTCAAGCGGCCAAAATCCGGTCCTTACTCATTAACAAATAAAAACTCCACTAAGCGTCCAGCAGCAGCCCGTTAAACCGCGCATTTAGCTTTTTGTCTTCATCAGTTTCCAGCCTCTTAGCTATTAATATTGACATAAACCCCGCATTACGCAAGCACGGCAATCTGTGTGTGGAATGCAAATCATAGCAAGCAGGATATTGGATGTTGAAGTGGCACTCGTCGGCAGAAACAATGAAAAGGCAAAATTCCGCGACTCGGCGAAACCACTTAACGCAATTCGGGCCTTAATGGCCTACTGTCACCAGCTAGTTAATACGTGTTTGACCGGAACTTGGCTTGAGATATGGATACAAGTTTAAACATTAACGTTGGCCGACGTTAAATACTGCCTCCGCCTGAATTTCCGCAACGACGAATTAAAACGACGGCCCAAAACAATAAGCTATGGGAGGCAGCATCCTGAATTAAGGAGGCTTAATTGGTTAGTCGTCCTGCCGGTGTCGTTTTCGGTTAATTAATTTTTAATTTTTTATTGCTGGCGCTTAGGCCGGACGAGGCGAGGCGCAGAGGTGAGGGGGAATGCGGATTTTAATCACGTAAAAGAAATTGTAATACATATATATATACAGCGTTCAGGATGTTTCTAGGCAAAGGTAGACCATGGAAATCTAGTAACTTGGCTGGCAATCAGTTTCATATTTCCAAAAATCCCTAATGAAATATGACAGTTATCGTTTTAGGTTCAGTTGTTTTTAAAGTAAGGTCAGAAAATCCGTCACAAATTGTAACACTGTTGCCAGTAATTTCACACTTTCCAATAATTAGGACTATTCAAAGCACTGAAGTAAACAATTATTATTTGAGTGTTTAATAAGCATAGTCAGTATAATCAAATTTAAAATTCACATCTGGAAAAGTAAAAATTAAATTTCAACTTTAATAATACATATCAACATTTTTGATTAAACATATTACATAATTATTCTCCGATTTTCGATTTTCAATTTCACGATTTTACAGTGGCTCGATTTTGGATTTTAATTTGTCGGTTAGATTTTTTTGCTTTTTCCAATTTTTTTTATTTTTTACTTCACTATTTTTCAAGTTCAATTTTTTGATGTCTTAGTGTTCATATTTCCTAGTTTTGCAATTTTTTCATTTTTTTTTAAGTTGAGAAATTCAAAAATCTAAAAATAGAAAAAAATAGCAAAAAACTGAAAAATCGTACAAATGAAAACTTAAAAACTGAGTGAAAAACAAAAATTTGAAAAATCGAAAAACTCTAACACAATTAAAAATTTACAAAAGTAAAAGTCGACCAACTGAAAAATTAAAAATGAAAACATTGAAAAATTGGATAATTAAAAAAACGAAAAATTCAAAAGACGGGAAATTGTGAAATCGAAATATTAGAAAATCAAAAAAATTGAGAAAAAAAATTGAAGGTTTTAAAGAAAACCTAAATTCTGAAAGGAATTAATTTTTTCGACTTTTAATTTTTCCATTTTTGGTTTCCAATGTTTCAATTTTCCGTTTTTTCATTTGTTCAATTTGCTATTTTTAGAATTTTCACTTTCTCGATTTTACAATTTCTTCGTTTTATCAATTTCTGAATTTTTTTATTTTTTTGATTTTAAGATTTTTGAATTGATGAACTTTTCGAACAAAAAAAATGGAAAAATCGCAAAACTAGGAAATATGAAAACTAAGACATTAAAAAAGTTAAGCTGAAAAATAGTGAAATCAAAAAATAAAAAATTTAGGAAAGTCAAAAAAATCTAACCGACAATTAAAAATCGAAAATGAACCAACTGTACAATTGACAAATTGTAAATCGAAAAATTCAATAATTAAAAAGTTTAAAAATCCAGTCACTGAAAAATTCAAAAGTTATAGGAATAGTAGAAAGTGGGACAATCCAAAAATTGTACAAATGAAAACTTGAAAACTAAGTGAAAAACAAAAAACTGAAAAATCGAAAAACTCTAGCACAATTAAAAATTTAAAAATTAAAAGTCGACCAAGTGAAAAATTAAAAATGAAACAATTGAAAAATTGGATAATTAAAAAAACGAAAAATTCAAAAGACGGGAAATTGTGAAATCGAAATATTACAAAATCAAAAAAAATTGAAAAAAAAATTAAAAAATTGAAGGATTTAAAGAAAACCTCAATTCTGAAATGAATTAATTTTTTAGATTGTTAATTTTTCTATTTTTGGATTTTCAATGTTTCAATTTTTCGTTTCTTCAGTTCTTCAATTTGCTATTTTTAGAATTTTCACTTTCTGGATTTTGCAATTTCTCGTTTTATCAATTTTTAAGATTTTTCCATATTTTTCGATTTTAAGATTTTTAAATTGATCAACTTTTCGGACAAAAAAAATGGAAAAATCGCAAAACTAGAAAATCTGAACACTAAGACATTAAAAAAGCTAAGCTGAAAAATAGTGAAATTAAAAATTAAAAAATTTAGAAAAGTCAAAAAAATCTTACCGACAATTAAAAATCGAAAATGGACCAACTGTAATATTGACAAATTGTAAATCGAAAAATTCAATAATTGACAAGTTTAAAAATCCAGTCACTGAAAAATTCAAAAGTTATAGGAATAGTAGAAAGTGGGACAATCCAAAAATTGTACAAATGAAAACTTGAAAACTAAGTGAAAAACAAAAAATTGAAAAATCGAAAAACTGGCACAATTAAAAATTTACAAAATTAAAATTCGATCAACTGAAAAATTAAAAATGAAACAATTGAAAAATTGGATAATTAAAAAAACGAAAAATTCAAAAGACGGGAAATTGTGAAATCGAGATATTACAAAATCAAAAAAAATTGAAAAAAAATTAAAAAATTGAAGGATTTAAAGAAAACCTCAATTCTGAAATGAATTAATATATTTACAAAATTAAAAGTCGATCAACTGAAAAATTAAAGATGAAAAAATTGAAAAATTGGATAATTAAAAAAACGAAAAATTCAAAAGACGGGAAATTGTGAAGTGGAGATATACAAAATCAAAAAAAATTGAAAAAAAAAAATTAAAAAATTGAAGGATTTAAAGAAAACCTAAATTCTGAAATTAATTAATTTTTTCGATTTTTAATTTTTCTCTTTTTGTATTTTCAGTGTTTCAATTTTTCGTTTCTTCGGTTCTTCAATTTGCTATTTTTAGAATTTTCACTTTCTCGACTTTGCAATTTCTTCGTTTTATCAATTTTTGAGATTTTTCCATTTTTTAGATTTTAAGTTTTTTGAATTGAGCAACTTTTCGAATGAAAATAATGGAAAAATCGCAAAACTAGGAATTCTGCACACTAAGACATTAAAAATGTTAAGCTGAGAAATAGTGAAATTAAAAAATTAAAAATTTAGAAAAGTCAAAAAAATCTAACGAACAATTAAAAATCGAAAATGAACCAACTGTAAAATTGACAAATTGTAAATCGAAAAATTCAATAATTGAAAAGTTTAAAAATCCAGTCACTGAAAAATTCAAAAGTGATAGGGATAGTAGAAAGTAGGACAATCCAAAAATTGAACAAATGAAAACTTGAAAACTAAGTGAAAAACAAATATTTGAAAAATCGAAAAACTCTAGCACAATTAAAAATTTACAAAATTAAAAGTCGACCAACTGAAAAATTAAAAATGAAAAAATTGAAAAATTGGATAATTAAAAAAACGAGAAATTCAAAAGACGGGAAATTGTGAAATCGAAATATTACAAAATCAAAAAAGATTGAAAAAAAAATTAAAATATTGAAGGATTTAAAGAAAACCTAAATTCTGAAATGAATTAATTTTTTTGAATTTAATTTTTCTATTTTTGGTTTTTCAGTGTTTCAATTTTTTGTTTCTTCAGTTCTTCTATTTGCCATTTTTAGATTTTGCAATTTCTCATTTTATCAATTTTTGAGTTTTTTTATTTTTTTGATTTTAAGATTTTTGAATTGATGAACTTTTCGAACAAAAAAAATGGAAAAAATCGCAAAACTAGGAAATCTGAAAACTAAGACATTAAAAAAGCTAAGCTGAAAAATAGTGAAATTAAAAAATAAAAAATTTAGAAAAGTCAAAAAAACCTTACCGACAATTAAAAATCGAAAATGAACCAACTGTAAAATTGACAAATTGTAAATCGAAAAATTCAATAATTGAAAAGTTTAAAAATCCAGTCACTGAACAATTCAAAAGTTATAGGAATAGTAGAAAGTGGGACAATCCAAAAATTGTACAAATGAAAACTTGAAAACTAAGTGAAAAACAAAAAATTGAAAAATCGAAAAACTGGCACAATTAAAAATTTACAAAATGAAAAGTCGACCAACGGAAAAATTAAAAATGAAACTATCGAAAAATTGGATAATTAAAAAAACGGAAAATTCAAAAGACGGGAAATTGTGAAATCGAGATATTACAAAATCAAAAAAATGGAAAAAAAAATTAAAAAATTGAAGGATTTAAAGAAAACCTAAATTCTGAAATGAATTAATTTTTTCGAGTTTTAATTTTTCAATTTTTGGTTTTTCAATGTTTCAATTTTTCATTTCTTCATTTCTTCAATTTGCTATTTTTAGAATTTTCACTTTCTCGATTTTGCAATTTCTTCATATTATCAATTTTTGCGTTTTTTTATTTTTTTGATTTTAAGATTTTTGAATTGATTCGACAACCTAACTGTAAAATTGACAAATTGTAAATCGAAAAATTCAATAACTGAAAAGTTTAAAAATCCAGTCACTGAAAAATTCAAAAGTTATAGGAATAGTAGAAAGTGGGACAATCCAAAAATTGTACAAATGAAAACTTGAAAACTAAGTGAAAAACAAAAAATTGAAAAATCGAAAAACTGGCACAATTAAAAATTTACAAAATTAAAATTCGATCAACTGAAAAATTAAAAATGAAACAATTGAAAAATTGGATAATTAAAAAAACGAAAAATTCAAAAGACGGGAAATTGTGAAATCGAGATATTACAAAATCAAAAAAAATTGAAAAAAAATTAAAAAATTGAAGGATTTAAAGAAAACCTCAATTCTGAAATGAATTAATATATTTACAAAATTAAAAGTCGATCAACTGAAAAATTAAAGATGAAAAAATTGAAAAATTGGATAATTAAAAAAACGAAAAATTCAAAAGACGGGAAATTGTGAAGTGGAGATATACAAAATCAAAAAAAATTGAAAAAAAAAATTAAAAAATTGAAGGATTTAAAGAAAACCTAAATTCTGAAATTAATTAATTTTTTCGATTTTTAATTTTTCTCTTTTTGTATTTTCAGTGTTTCAATTTTTCGTTTCTTCGGTTCTTCAATTTGCTATTTTTAGAATTTTCACTTTCTCGACTTTGCAATTTCTTCGTTTTATCAATTTTTGAGATTTTTCCATTTTTTAGATTTTAAGTTTTTTGAATTGAGCAACTTTTCGAATGAAAATAATGGAAAAATCGCAAAACTAGGAATTCTGCACACTAAGACATTAAAAATGTTAAGCTGAGAAATAGTGAAATTAAAAAATTAAAAATTTAGAAAAGTCAAAAAAATCTAACGAACAATTAAAAATCGAAAATGAACCAACTGTAAAATTGACAAATTGTAAATCGAAAAATTCAATAATTGAAAAGTTTAAAAATCCAGTCACTGAAAAATTCAAAAGTGATAGGGATAGTAGAAAGTAGGACAATCCAAAAATTGAACAAATGAAAACTTGAAAACTAAGTGAAAAACAAATATTTGAAAAATCGAAAAACTCTAGCACAATTAAAAATTTACAAAATTAAAAGTCGACCAACTGAAAAATTAAAAATGAAAAAATTGAAAAATTGGATAATTAAAAAAACGAGAAATTCAAAAGACGGGAAATTGTGAAATCGAAATATTACAAAATCAAAAAAGATTGAAAAAAAAATTAAAATATTGAAGGATTTAAAGAAAACCTAAATTCTGAAATGAATTAATTTTTTTGAATTTAATTTTTCTATTTTTGGTTTTTCAGTGTTTCAATTTTTTGTTTCTTCAGTTCTTCTATTTGCCATTTTTAGATTTTGCAATTTCTCATTTTATCAATTTTTGAGTTTTTTTATTTTTTTGATTTTAAGATTTTTGAATTGATGAACTTTTCGAACAAAAAAAATGGAAAAATCGCAAAACTAGGAAATCTGAAAACTAAGACATTAAAAAAGCTAAGCTGAAAAATAGTGAAATTAAAAAATAAAAAATTTAGAAAAGTCAAAAAAACCTTACCGACAATTAAAAATCGAAAATGAACCAACTGTAAAATTGACAAATTGTAAATCGAAAAATTCAATAATTGAAAAGTTTAAAAATCCAGTCACTGAACAATTCAAAAGTTATAGGAATAGTAGAAAGTGGGACAATCCAAAAATTGTACAAATGAAAACTTGAAAACTAAGTGAAAAACAAAAAATTGAAAAATCGAAAAACTGGCACAATTAAAAATTTACAAAATGAAAAGTCGACCAACGGAAAAATTAAAAATGAAACTATCGAAAAATTGGATAATTAAAAAAACGGAAAATTCAAAAGACGGGAAATTGTGAAATCGAGATATTACAAAATCAAAAAAATGGAAAAAAAAATTAAAAAATTGAAGGATTTAAAGAAAACCTAAATTCTGAAATGAATTAATTTTTTCGAGTTTTAATTTTTCAATTTTTGGTTTTTCAATGTTTCAATTTTTCATTTCTTCATTTCTTCAATTTGCTATTTTTAGAATTTTCACTTTCTCGATTTTGCAATTTCTTCATATTATCAATTTTTGCGTTTTTTTATTTTTTTGATTTTAAGATTTTTGAATTGATTCGACAACCTAACTGTAAAATTGACAAATTGTAAATCGAAAAATTCAATAACTGAAAAGTTTAAAAATCCAGTCACTGAAAATTTCAAAAGTTATAGGAATAGTAGAAAGTGGGACAATCCAAAAATTGTACAAATGAAAACTTGAAACTGAGTGAAAAACAAAAAATTGAAAAATCGAAAAACTCTAGCACAATTAAAAATTTGGAAAATTAAAAGTCGACCAACTGAAAAATTAAAAATGAAAACATTGAAAAATTGGATAATTAAATCTGAAAACTATGACATTAAAAAAGTTAAGCTGAAAATGTTTTTGATTTTCTAATATTTCGATTTCACGATTTCCGGTCTTTTGAATTTTTCGTTTTTTTAATTATCCAATTTTTCAATGTTTTCATTTTTAATTTTTCAGTTGATCGACTTTTAATTTTGCAAATTTTTAATTGTGTTTGAGTTTTTCGATTTTTCAAGTTTTTGTTTTTCACTCAGTTTTCAAGTTTTCATTTGTACAATTTTTGGATTGTCCCACTTTCTACTATTCCGATAACTTGGTTGATTGATTTTCGATTTGTCGGTTAGAAAATTCAATAATCTTAAAATCGAAAAAAAAATAGAGAAAATTTAAATATTGATAAAACAAGAAATTGCAAAATCGAGATAACGGAAAATCTAAAAATTGCAAATCGAATAACTGAAGAAACGAAAAATTGTAACATCGAAAAACCAAAAATTAAGAAACTTAAAAATCGTAAAAATTAATGAATTTTAGAATATGGGTTTCCTTTAAAATATTAATTTTTTTAATTTTTAATTGCAAGACTATTATTTTTAATTTTTTTGTTTAATTTTTTTTTCAATTTTTGATTTCTCAAATTTTTGATATTGTAATATTTCGATTTCACAATTTCCCGTCTTTTGAATTTTTCCTGTTTTTAATTTTACAATTTTGCAATTTTCCATTCTAATTTTTCAATTGGTCGAATTTTAATTTTCCAGTTTTTTGATGGTTCAATGTTACACCTTTTCGATTGTACAGTTGTTCAATTTTTCAATTTTTGATTTTTCACTCAGTTTTCAAGTTTTCGATTTACAATTTTTCAGATTTACAGTTGCTCCATTTTCGATTTTAATTTGTTGGTTAGATTTTTTTCCAAATTTTTCATTTTTACTTCCCGAGCGTAAGCAAAGGAAGTATTATAAGTTAAGTATCCCGTTTCCGTCTGTCTGTCCGTCTATCTGCTGCCCCGATTTTTATTAGACAGATAATCTCCGAAAGTACTGAGCCGATTGTTATAAAATTTTGTATTTATATTAGGAATATCATGGTTAAATGCTAATCAAATTTGTCTAATCATCCCCACCAATAATGTGATGACGTCACTTCAAAATTGTGCATAGTAAAAGGGTTATAAATTGCAGTAGAGATTTTAAAGCGCAGTTATAAACCCGGTACATTTCCGTTGTCTCCGAATTGACCCATCTCCCGGTGTGATATCGCGTACTTAGCGATTCTTCCAAGCGTATGTGCGGGGAATTTAAGGCAAGCTTTTCCGTGGTGGGTATAAACTTGGATTGCCCAAGCAAAAACTGCGCTAGCATGAATAAATGATCCACCATCCCCTAGCTCGCGTCGCCATTAAACTAACCTTTGTAAAAATTGCCGCCCCACCTAGACAATAATTAGAATTGATTACGTCCCCATGAATACTAACCGGTTTAAAAAAGACAAATTACCGCCACGACTTTTGAATATGAAGAGCGATGGCGATCCTTCGCCGTCTTCCCCCGTGAAAATCATTGCAAACGACACGTCTATCTGACAAGCCTCATCCAATAAAAGCTAAACAACAACCAAAAAGAATCCAACACGGGCATAAAACCGAAGGTTAGTAGATAAAAACAAATCATTTAACTTTGTTCATCATACGTGCTTCGACCCTAGAGTAGACAACTCGCATTACGTGGTCGTGCTTTTTATCACTCCGAGTTTATTTCAAGCTTTATTGCCGTTGTTTTCAGAAATTATGCTGTTGTATCGTATTCTGAAAGCAAGTAAATTTGCAGACGCGCGGAAAAAATGCCTGCGTCATACTTTTGCGGGGGAAAAGTGAGATAATCGGGAAATTTCAGCGGGTTAGTATCGATTAAAGTGGCATTTTGAACGATCAAAATGGAGGAGCGGATACGTCAAACCAATTATTCTATTGAATGGTGGATTTAATTATCGAGGTGCGAACTAGCTGCAATATTACGTGTATTTGGATTGGTGTGCTGCATTCGTTGTTTCGGTTCGTATTGTTCAGGATTATAACATGACCCAAAATGGTGGAGCCGCCGGGTCTGGAGCTCCGACACAATTAGCTCATACTTGTTTCGTTGCACCGAAATTTTGAAAATCCGTTTTTGTGTTTGTAGTGTACTTGAAAGGTGTAAGTAACTGGGAATGTCAGATAAAGGTGGTGCTAATAATCTTTAGTAAGCTAGGAGTGTTTTTGTCGCAAGCTGGGAGCCCGAGTTTTAGGATCGTAGAAAATCTGAAACTGAATTAAACTACTGTATTAAATACTCCGCACGAAATAAGCTCGACTGAATTTATGTAGTCGTTATTGTGCTCATGATATTGCTAACTCCAGGTTTAAACTAAGCGAAATATACTTAATAATACGTAATAAATTTAGCGAATAAATAATATATTATATATTTTAAAACATTTTGTGCTTATTATGAATAGCATAGAGTACATTTCAGGTTAATGTGTTATTTATTTTGGCAGAACTTTGTTAGAGCAAAACAACCAAAATCGTAATGTTTTTGTTTCCTATTATTCCGGTGCTAATCCATCTAAATAATACATTGTGCAATATTTTCGAATCCGCATAATATAACCAGTTTTTAGTCTATACTAGTCGTAGTGGAGCTCAGTTAAAATCGGGATTAAATAGCTTCACGGAATAAGTTTGGCCGAATTTATGTAGTCTCTATTGTGTTTACAATATTGCAAACTCCAGGTTTCGTTAACAAGAGTCACTGAACCATCTCGCGCTAAATTTAGTTGGTGGATTCAGGATTTTAATAATTAAATACTTAGTTAGAACTCAATTATTAAGTCGGTGTATTTGTGTTCTTTGCAGTTAATTCAGTGCTACCCACACACAACACCTTCCCTCGTTTAGTAATATTTTTCTTCACTTTTGTCTAAAAACATCCTAAACTGTTTGCGTAAAAATAACGTAAAACCAATTTGTACAAGTCAGAACTAGTTATAACGGTGAATCAACAACTCCGAACACACTTCCCCTAACGAACGGAATGAACCGTATACCTACGTACAAGAGCCCAATTTCCATCAATCCACTTAAATAAAAGATATTCAGGCTCCTTGTAGAGTACTAAGAAAGAAAGAATACGCCAGGTTCTAGCAGTCGTTATTACCGAACGAACAATTAATGTCAGACTTTGTTGATCCTGACGAAGAGGAAAATAGCGCTGCCTCTGAGGCTAATTAAATAAGTTATTTTTTGTTCCGCAGCATTGTTAGTTTAATTTTGATGAATTTCTCATTCGCTGAATAAAAAATAACGACTTTTGTTTCATTATTTGAAATTTTAAGAGACGTTCGTTTTCTGTGCCGCCGAAGGTCTTGATTGTGTCCTTTGCGTCGGAACAAATTTTGTAGTTCAAAAGGGGCTGATTTTACAGAGTTCTGCGTCATTTTACTTCGTTGTAATCGGTTTTTTGCTGGGTTTTTTATTCGATGCGAATGCCAAGCTGTTCCAATTTTCAAAAGTTTAACATTATAAATAAAAAACTTGAATAAATCCTAGCGTAGCAGATTTATGAGAGATTTCAATGTTTGAATTAAATAAATACTGATTAGTTTTAATGCAACAGCGTAAAATTTATGCAAACTAAAATTTAAAGTAAAAACATTGAATCGTTTATTGTTATTTCTGTTATTTAATATCAAGGAGGCGTGTGGGAATCATACAGCACATATTATTGTATAAAATTTAAATAATTTTAAATAACGTCATCAAATTGTTGGTTTAAAATTCACCATTTGATATTTTAAATGTTTTATTGCTAAAAAATTGTATATCACGAAAAGATAATAAGGATTAACCCCCCACCCACCCCATCTCAATTGTGATTAATTTTTTTATTCGTCGTGAATGGAAAATTTGTAGAGGGCGGTAAAATTTACCATTATAAGCAGGTTTTCAGTTTTTGTTGTGACGATTACGGATATTAAGAAGAAAAACAAGTTAAAACATAAGCCCCGCCCACCCGCCCTGTCTCATTTGTGACGATTTTTCATTGTTCGTCGTGAGCAAGGAGGCGGGGCTTAATTGCAAAATCCTTATTTTTCAAAGAGAAATTACCAAAAGGATCGCAATATTATAGTGGCGCCTCAATGAGCTTTAAGGAATACTTTATTTATGGTGTAAATTAAATTATATATTGATTCCGGTTATCCGGAAGTTATTTTCAGCTGCCAAGTTTGCCTCTTGGTCGGACAACGAATGAACAGTTCGTCACAAATGAGGTTCGGGCGGGTGGGCGGGAAGTCTTTTTTTTCTTAACATACATACTTTTCTTTCAACAACATCATATTTAAAAAGATGTTTCACATGATAGTTTATTGTAGAGAAATAAGCATTTTGCAATTAAGCTCCGCCCCTCGGCTCATGACGAATAAAAAAATTCATCACACTTGAGACGAAGGTGGGTGGGCGGGGTTTGTATTTTGCTTTTCTTTTTCTTAAATATGCGTAGTTTTCTATTCACGACAAGAAAATGAAAATTTGTTTAAAATGGTAAATTTGTAGAGAAGTGTGGGAGATAAAATTTGCCATTTGAAACATGTATTCAGTCTTTTATTGTGAAGAACATGTACATTAAGATAATAAAATAGTCAAATGATAAGCCCTGCCCACCCACCCTGTCTCAGTTGTAACGATTTTTCTTTATTCGTCGTGAGCAAGGAGGTGGAGCTTAACTGCAAAATCCTTATTTTTCTACGATAAATTACCAAAATGATCGCAATAACATATTTCCGTTTCAACCCATAAATCCTATCTTATCAGAACAGGTTCTGGAGGCAATGGACAATCCGGTAAAGTTTTTCGGAGGGCTTGGATCCTCAAAGGAGCTTTAAGAAATACTTTCTATATCTTGGAATTTAAATTATTAACATCTTCATATTGATTCCGGTTATCCGGAAATTATCTTCAGCTACTACCTTTGCTCCTTGGTCGGACAACGAATAGTGTGAGAGATAAAATTTGCCATTTGAAACATGTTTTCAGTCTTTTATTGTGAAGAATATGTACATTAAGATAATAAAATAGTCAAATTATAAGCCCCCGCCCACCCACCCTGTCTCAGTTGTGACAATTTTTCTTTATTCGTCGTGAGCAAGGAGGTGAAGCTTAACTGCAAAATCCTTATTTTTCTACAAAAAATTACCAAAACGATCGCAATAACATATTTCCATTTCAATCCATAAACCCCGTCTTATCAGCACAGGTTCTGGAGGCAATGGACAATATGGTAAAGTTTTCCGGAGGGCTTGGATCCTCAAAGAAGCTTTAAGAAATACTTTCTTTATCTTGGAATTTAAATTATTATTAATATCTTCATATTGATTCCGGTTACCCGGAAATCATCTTCAGCTACTAACTTTGCTCCTTGGTCGGACAACGAATGAACAGTTCATTACAATTGAAGTTGGGGTGGGTGGGCGCGGTTTATTTTTTTTTTTTTTCTTAACATATGTAGATGTCCTATCATACAGATAACAATAAAATGGAGCAAATTTACCAATCGTTTTTTGGTGTCCTTTTACTTTTTTCATTCAGTATATACACTTTTCTTTCAACAACATCATATTAAAAAACATGTTTTACATGGTAGCTTCTTGTAGAGAAATAAGCATTTTGCAATTAAGCTCCGCATCTCGGCTCTCGACGAATAAGAAAATTCATCACAAATGAAATGAGGGCGGGCGGGTGGGGTTTGTATTTTGCCTTTTTTTTCTTATATTTGTGTAATTTTCTATTCATGAGAATAAACTGAAAACTTATTTAAAATGGTAAATTTGTAGAGAAGTGTGGAAGATAATATTTACCCTTTTAACCATTTTTCAGTCTTTTGTTGTGAAGACTATGTACATTAAGAAAATAAAATATTCAAATTATAAGCCCCGCCCACCCACCCTGTCTCAGTTGTGACTATTTTTCTTTATTTGTCGTTAGCAAAGAGGTGGAGCTTAACTGCAAAATCCTTATTTTTCTACGAGAAATTACTAAAATCATCACAATAATATATTGCCGCTTCAATCCACAACCCCCCCCCCTTTCTTGTCAGAACAGGTTCTGGAGGCAATGGACAATCCGGTAAAGCTTCCCGGAAGGCTCGAATCCTCAAATGAGCTTTCAGAAATACTTTTTTTTACGTTGAAAACTAAATCCTTGAAATCTTTACACTGATTCCGGATTACTTCAACTACTAAATTTGCAAACGGTCGGACAACGAATGAACAATTCATCATAATTGAGATTGTGGTGGGTGGGAGGGGCTTATTCACTTTTTTCTTCTTAACCTATATACTTTTCTTTCAACAGCGCCATTCTAAAAACCACATTTCATATGGTAGTTTCTTGTGGAGAAATAAGCATTTTGCAATTAAACTCCGCCTCTCGACTCACGACGAATAAGAAAATTCATCACAGTTGAGATGAGGGTGGGTGGGCGGGGTTTGTATTTTTTCTTTTTTCTTCTTATCTGTGCGTAGTTTTCTATACACGACAAGAAACTGAAAACTCGTTTACAATAGTAAATTTGTAGAGAAACGTGTGTGATAAAATTTACTATTTGAAACATATTTTCAGTCGATTATTTTGAAGAGTATGTACATTAAGAAACTAAACTTGTCAAATTATAAGCCCCGCCCACCCACCCTGTCTCAGTTGTGACGGTTTTTCTTTATTCGTCGTGAGCAAGAAGGTGGAGCTTAATTGCAAAATCTTTATTTTTCTACGAGAAATTACCAAAATGATCGCAATAATATATTGCCCTTTCAATCTATAAACTCCATCTAATCTGAACAGGTTCTGGCAGCAATGGACAATCCGGGAAGTTTAGATACTTAAATGAGCTTTCAGCAATACTTTCTTTATGTTGGAAATTAAATTGTTAACTTCTTCATATTGATTCCGGTTATCCGAAAGTTATTTTCAGCTACTAATTTTGACCCTTGGTCGGACAACGAATGAACAGTTCATCACAATTGAGGTTGGGGCGGGTGGGCAGGAAGTCTTTTTTTTCTTAACACAGGTAATTTTCTTTCAACAACGTCATGTTTAAAAACATGTTTCACAAGGTAGTTTCTTGTAAAGAAATAAGCATTTTGCAGTTAAGCTCCTCCCCTCGGTTCATGACGAATAAGAAAATTCATCACAATTGAGACGAGGGCGGGTGGGTGGGGTTTGTATTTTGCCTTTGTTTTTCTTATATGTGCGTAATTTTCTGGTCACGACAAGAAACTGAAAACTTATTTAAAATGGTAAATTTGTAGAGAAGTGTGGAAGATAAAATTTACCCTTTTAACCATGTTTTCAGTCCTTTGTTTTGAAGAGTATGCACATTAAGAAAATAAAATTGTCAAAATATAAGCCCCGCCCACCCACCCTGTCTCAATTGTAACGATTTTTCTTTATTCGTCGTAAGCGAGGAAGTGGAGCTTAATTGCAAAATCCTTAGTAATCTACGAGAAATAACCAAAATGATCGCAATTATATATTGCAACTTCAATCCATGAACCCCATCTAGTCAGAACAGGTTCTGGAGGCAATGGACAATCCCGTAAAGCCTCCCGAAAAGCTTAGATGATTAAATGAGCTTTCAGCAATACTTTCTTTATGTTGGAAATTAAATTATTAACATCTTCATATTGATTCCGGTTATCCGGAAGTTATTTTCAGCTACTAAATTTGCCTGTTGGTCGGACAACGAATAAACAGTTCATCACAATTGCGGTTGGGGCGGGTGGGCGGGAAGTCTTTTTTTTCTTAACATAGGGAATTTTCCTTCAACAACATCATATTTAAAAACATGTTTCACAAGGTAGTTTCTTGTGGAGAAATAAGCATTTTGCAGTAAAGCTCCGCCCCTCGGCTCACGACGAATAAGAAAATTCATCACAATTGAGAATTTTGTATTCTGCAAAATAACGAAACAAATTCGTTTCGATGCAATAATTCAAATTTTATCGATCCAAATATTGGTTTCTTTAATTTAGTTCGAATTGTTTCTAAAAGTCCCAAAGACTCAGAGACTTTAGAAATTTTAGAGTGTCTACGAATTCTGAAGATTCTAGAGATTCCAGAGATTCAGAAAAATGTATAAATTTTCAATAGTGCGGAATAAAAGTGTTTCAGAAGTTCTAAGGGTCTTTGAGATTCTTGATTTCATAAAAAGGTTTTATAAATTCTACAGATTTGTGAAATCTGAGAGATTCTAACAATATTAGAAACTCTAGAGTTCCTAGAAACCAGAGCTTCTAATTTTCATTTTTTAAATATCCCTAAAATTCGATAAATTCTAGAAATTCATAAATTTCATAAATTCTAGTTCGAAATGCTTCTACACATCCCAGAAGGATCCCAAAAGAGATTTTAGAAATTTTAGAGACTCTAGATATTCTGAAAATTTTAGAGACTCCAGGACTACTAGGACTTTTACAAGTTACAGTAATTGCAGAAATATAGAAATTCTAGAAATTCTAGAAACTCTTGAGAGAACTTCTTCTAGAAGTTATACATCATAAAGCTTGTAAAGATTTAAAAGATTTTTAAAATTTTAAAGATGCCCCAAGAGTCGAAAAAAAATATTTCAGAAATTCTTAAGGTCTTTGAGATATTTGATATCGTAAAAAGCTTCATAAATTCCACAGATTTTTGAAATCCGAGATATTCTAACGATATTAGAAATTCTAATCCAACAGATTTTAGAGTTTCAAATTTTTATATCATTCTTAAAATTCTATATATAAAATCTTAGGACTCTTAGATATTATAAAAGTTCTTGCCATTTCTAGTGATTTTTGAGATCGCAAAAATTCCAGAGGTATCTGACATTTCGAAAATATTAAGAATTTAGAATCCATAAGAGAAAGCAGAGACCGTTTTGACTCTTCCTTAAACCTTCTTAATTTCAGAAATTACAAAAGTCTTAGTTCAAACTGCTTCTAAACATCCCAAAAATACAAAAGACTCGGAGATTTTAGAAATTTTAGGAATTCTGAAGATTCTAGACATTCCAGAAATTCAGAAAAATTTCATAAATTTTCGATAGTTCGGATAAAAGTATTTCAGAAATTCTGCAGGTCTTCGAGAGACTTGATATCCTAAAAAGGTTATAATTGTTATAAATTCTACAGATCTGTGAAATCTGAGAGATTCTAACAATATTAGAAACTCTGGAGTTCCTAGAAACCAGAGCTTCTAATTTTCATTTTTTAAATATCCCTAAAATTCCATAAAATCTAGAAATTCCATAAATTGGACAGGTACGAGTTAGATATTACAAAAATTCTTGACCATTCTAGGGATACCTAAGATAATTACTTGAACATTTCGGAAATACATTAAAAAAATTTTTAAAAGTATCTTAATGTTTGAACAAAACAAGCAGAGAATCTTAAATCTGAAAATATTAGTGATTTTCTGGACCGATTTGAATAAATTTAGACTATTATTTACACGTTCTTCCCAGTTTTTTGACAACAAACGACGAAATTAAGCAGTTATTCGTGATCCTGAGAAAACTATCAATGTATTAATGTGGCACCTTATCGGATACATTTATGTGCCGGAAAAATAATAAAGGATATATTTATATTTATATATTTAAAAATTTTATTTCGAAACTTCTGAGGAAACTTGTATTTGAATTACTATGTTTTAGAAGAGATTAATAATTTTTTCAAAACTGTCTTAATGTTTAAACGGAATCTGAAATTTGAAACAAATTAATGATCTGACTTGAGCGATTTGACTAAACTTTAGACTAGTCAAAATACAAACGTATTTTTTCAATTATTTGAGAAAAATCCCTTTCAGAATGACACATTCTCGGATCAATTTGACCAACTTTAATTTAATATAGAAAATTTATGGATGCGCCGGGACAATATATAATTAAAGATATATATTTCGAGAGTTCTAAGGATACTTGTACTTGAAATAGCATATTTTAGAAGAAATTATGCATGTTTTCCAAAGTATAATAATGTTGGAATAAAATAACCAGCGAATCTTAAATACGAAAAAAATTAATGGACTGATTTGAGAGAATTTAGACTGCTGAATACAAATGGTGAAAGCACCGGAATAATATATAATTAAAACGACATAATACGAGAATTCTAAAGCAGCGTGTGTATGAAATGGACTATTATGAAACAAACTACACAATTCTTTTTCTATAAATAATTTTAATTAAACTTGCCCGAATTGTAAGACGAAAGCTTTCGAGCTTTGATAAAGACGGGGACGTGGTTCCATAAGTACATAAGTCAGTTTATTTAATGTTCCTCTAAGTGTCCCAGTTAAAACTCTCTTGAATTTAAAATTATCATCCGAAAATGTTTCAATTAAACCGTTTCTCAAAAACATAGGTAAATTTCTTTCAACAACATCATATTTAAAAACATGTTTCACAAGGTATTTTCTTGTGGAGAATTAAGCATTTTCCAGTTAAGCTCCGCCCCTCGGCTCACGATCAATAAGAAAATTCATCACAATTGAGACAAGGGTGGGTGGGTGGGGTTTGTATTTTTCTTTATTTTTTTCTTAAATGTGCGTAGTTTTCTATTCACCACAACAAACTGAAAACTCGTTTAAAATGGTAAATTTGTAGAGAAATGTGGGTGATAAAATTTACCATTTGAAACATATTTCCAGTCGTTTATTCTGAAGAGTATGTACATTAAGAAAATAAAATTGTCAAAATATAAGCCCCGCCCACCCACCCTGTCTCAATTGTGACGATTTTTCTTTATTCGACGTGAGCAAGAAGGTGGAGCTTAATTGCAAAATCCTTATTTTTCTACGAGAAATTACCAAAATGATCGCAATAATGCATTGCTGCTTCAATCCATGAACCCCATCTAGTTATAACAAATTCTGGAGGCAATGGACAATTCGGTAAGGCTTCCCGGAAAGCTTGGATCCTTAAATGAGCTTTCAGCAATACTTTCTTTATGTTGGAAATTATATAAATTATTAACATCTTCATATTGATTCCGGTTATCCGGAAGTTATTTTCAGCTACTAAGTCTTTTTTTTTCCTAACATAGGTAATTTTCTTTCAACATATTTAAAAACATGTTTCACAAAGTAGTTTCTTGTGGAGAAATAAGCATTTTGCAATTAAGCTCCCCCCCACGGCTCACGACAAATAAGAAAATGCATCACAAGTGAGACGAGGGCGGGTGGGCGGGGTTTGTATTTTCCTTGTATTCTGCAAAATAACGAAACAAATTCGTTTCGATGCAATAATTCAAATTTTATTGATCCAAATATTGGTTTCCTTAATTTAGTTCGAATTGTTTCTAAAAGTCCCAAAGACTGAGAGATTTTAGAAATTTTAGAGTGTCTAGGAATTCTGAAGGTTCTAGAGATTCCAGAGATTCAGAAAAATGTCATAAATTTTCAATAGTGCGGAATAAAAGTGTTTCAGAAGTTCTAAGGGTCTTTGAGATTCTTGATTTCCTAAAAAGGTTTTATAAATTCTACAGATTTGTGAAATCTGAGAGATTCTAACAATATTAGAAACTCTAGAGTTCCTAAAAACCAGAGCTTCGAATTTTCATTTTTTAAATATTCCTAAAATTCGATAAATTCTAGAAATTCATAAATTTCATAAATCCTGGTTCGAAATGCTTTTACACATCCCAGAAGGATCCCAAAAGAGATTTTAGAAATTTTAGAGACTCTAGATATTCTGAAAATTTTAGAGACTCCAGGACTACTAGGACATTTACAAGTTACAGTAATTTCAAAGTACAAATTGAGTTCCAGTAATTGCAGAAATATAGAAATTCTAGAAATTCTAAAAACTCTTGAGAGAACTTCTTCTGGAAGTTATACATCATAAAGCTTGCAAAGATTTAAAAGATTTTTAAAATTTTAAAGATGCCCGAAGAGTCGAAAAATGATATTTCAGAAATTCTGAAGGTCTTTGAGATATTTGATATCGTAAAAAGCTTCATAAATTCCACAGATTTTTGAAATCCGAGATATTGTAACGATATTAGAAATTCTAATCCAACAGATTTTAGAGTTTCAAATTTTTATAACATTCTTAAAATTCTATATATAAAATCTTAGAAATCTTAGATATTATAAAAGTTCTTGCCATTTCTAGTGATTTTTGAGATCGTAAAAATCCCAGAGGTACCTGACATTTCGAAAATATTAAGAATTTAGAATCCCTAAGAGAAAGCAGAGGCCGTTTTGACTCTTCCTTAAACCTCCTTAATTTCAGAAATTACATAAGTCTTAGTTCAAACTGCTTCTAAACATCCTAAAAATACAAAAGACTCAGAGATTTTAGAATATAAATTGGATAGGTACGAGTTAGATATCACAAAAATTCATTCTAAGGATACCTAAAATAATTACTTGAACATTTCGGAAATACATTAAAAAATTTTCAAACTTGTCTTAATGTTTAAACGGAATCTGAAATTAGAAACAAATTAATGATCTAACTTGAGCGATTTGACTAAACTTTAGACTAGTCAAAATACAAACGTATTTTTTCAATTATTTGAGAAAAATCCCTTTCAGAATGACACATTCTCGGATCAATTTGACCAACTTTAATTTAATATAGAAAATTGGTGGATGCGCCGGGACAATATATAATTTAAGATATATATTTCGAGGGTTCTAAGGATATTTGTACTTGAAATAGCATATTTTAGAAGAAATTATGCATGTTTTCAAAAGTATATTAATGTTTGAATAAAATAACCAGCGAATCTTAAATACGAAAAAAATTAATGGACTGATTTGAGAGAATTTACACTACTGAATACAAATGGTGAAGGCACCGGAATAATATATAATTAAAACGACATAATACGAGAATTCTAAAGAAGCGTGTGTATGAAGTGGACTATGGATATGAAAACTTGTTAAAAATGGTAAATTTGTAGAGAAGTGTGGAAGATAAAATTTACCATTTTAAACAAATTTTAAATTTTTTCTTCTGAAGATTATGTATATTAAGATGAACAAAATGTTAAATCATAAATGTTAAGCTTTACAGGAGAATTCACCGTTTTCTATTTGAAAAACGTCTTTCAGTCTTTCTAAACGTCATGTTTAGAAATAGCACAAAATACTAGATGATAAACAATTTTGAAACAGTTTTACACTTTTGAACTTCACTTTACGAAAACCAAACACGAACTTATTGATCGAGGAAAAGAACTCGAAACGAAAGTTCTTGGTGAATTTAATACATCAAAGCTCTTTTTACAAAAATTCTATAAATGGGTGTTGTAATTATTTTAAATATTTATATACAACTTCCATGCATTGCCTACAACCAAAATGAAAGACATTTCCCCCAAATCCGCTCTTTATTATAACTGTGTAATGACACGTTTACAACCCCATTATGTACCGAAACGTGCAAAACAAAACAAAGCCACAATATTTTTCCCCAAATTAAATTTAGTACTTGAAAACAGCCTTTGTGCCTCTCCTCGAAATCATTTATCACTTTATTGGCATCTTTCGGGAGTCATATCTGTGCGTTTTGTATCCGCTCCGACTCAATGCTAGGTTTCGGTGAAAAATTAATTCCTAAACTCTTTTAAACGCCCCCCAAACCAAATTTGTTGATAAAGGAAAAAAATTAGACCCTTTCAAGTACAATCCATTTAGCCAAGCTCCACCGACGAAATTGATTTAGGAAGGCTTCGTAATCTTACCAATTTCAATTTATTTTGGGTTCTCTTTCAGAACAAATAATTATGCATGAGCGAATTGCTTGGTCGAACACAGCTCCTAAATGTTAAAACATTCTTTCCGGTTCCATTCTCGCCGCTTTTCTAAATACACATATAATCCTCGGAAATTCACAATATTGTCGAGATTTTTGCGAATATTTTAATACGGAAGTAGAGTTTTATTTTTAGTAAAATGTGTCAGCGCTGCAGTTATTTTGCATTTAGATGAAGTATCTAAACCGAGAAAAATTGGATCCAGTAGGAGAATAATTCCATGTCGGTGCTACAACCGCTTATTGCTCCCTTTTTCCACCGATCGGAAAATTTATCGAAGCTGCTTCTGTATGCTAGCTGCATTACTATTTTACAATTTAATTCACTTCCTTTTCTTTCCCACGACTAGAAACACGTTAGAGTTTCATCTCCTATTCTGCAACCGTTATTTTTCTTGTTTGTTTTTTGTCCTATTTGCATTTTACGACACAAATTCTGTATTACCTGTTTTTAATAGAGTTGGAGGGAACAATCTCGGAATGTAAATAATGCAGCGTCTGCTTACTATGAACGAAGCGTTACAGTCTGACTTCGTGAGAATGATAAAGCTGCAATTTCAGCAACTGAACAGGATATTTACTTGGTTGGTTTGTTTTTCTAAGGGACAATATAACCCATTTTCGTATTTGGTGTAAGCTCGACGAATAATTTTTTGATATTTTGTCCAATTTTGCGTCCAGTCGGCGCTTTCCGCGCGATTTATAACCCGCTAAACATTCATTTCCTGCAAAACATCCCACTTTTCACGCACACTGTATCAGTTATTAATCGTGCAAGCAAATAACCATCGTTTGCTTTTTCAGCCATGTGGGTGTGTCAGCTGTAAAGTGCCACTGCCAGTCCGATTTCACGGGTGAAACTTGCCAGATTCCCGTCAGTTCGACAAAGCCGAGTGGTAAGTTTGTTTACACCGAAACAAATTCAATTACTAATCAATGCGAATCACAGTCCCAGCAGAAATATAACAGCATGTCGAAACTATTCCGCGTGCCCATAAAAAAGAACGAATGACTTCATTTCTGTTTTCTCTTCAACTCTCGTACGATTACTTTGGAGAGGACGTCCCACAACAGTGTTCGCTCAAGTCAACTGTGTAAAATATTTAAAACGCAACCATAGTAATCCAACAAGACACAAAGCATCGATCTGATAAAAGACAATGGAGGAAATGCACAATGGTTCGAACGAGACTGTAATTCCTGATAGCGAAGCAAGTTCACTACGTATTTCCGGCGCAGTATCTCTCTCCTTTTGTAAACTTTAAATAAGAAAGCAAATTAATTGCCTTGATGACCCAATTCTCAATTAAATTAATTCGAGTTATTGTTGTGATATTAGGGTTACAATGGACTTCTCACGAGTACGGTTTTTTACAGGATGTGACAGCTGCGTCCTGACCTGTCCGTTCGACGGAAAACTGGAAACCGCCTGCAAGTGTCGGAATTCGTTCAATAATGGCACGATCAACGGTAAGGTTTTTTCTGCAACAATAACAAATCGCGCATTTCGACTGTGAAATTGCTAAAACAGTTCTCCAAAGTAAATACAAGTTTTGGAACAAATTAATATAAAAATAAAAATAGTTTCCAGCATGTCGAACGAAACGGTTGATAAAACGCTCTGTGCTATATGCACAAAATTCGCTGTAAAAAAGCGTGTTCTTTGTGTAAATTGCAAACACTATCTCCATAATAGTTGTGCACAAAAAAACAAAAAATGTTGCGAACGCCAGTGCTTGATGCCTGAAGAAATAGAAGATCATGAAAATGACACAACATATGCCAGTGGTGAGCTAAACAATACGATATCAAAAAACGAAATGACACTTACGGCGCTAGAGAATGCTGAATTAAAGCAGCAAAACAAAAATCTACGTAAGCAAGTAATTCATTTGCAAGATCAAATTGAGATACTTCATGACGAAAAATTTAAACTTGAAGAAAAATTTTCATCAGAAAATACTGCTTTATCGGTATTTCTGGACCTTAAATTGTCCAATTTTCTGGAGTCGACAAAGACCGAAATATCGGAAAAGATGCTCAAGCTAACAAATGATGTACAGCAGATACAAGACACGCTTCGCTGCGACAAGAAGAAATCCTTTGATAACAAATCTACAAAATCTACAAAAACAACTGATATAGGTGCGAATCAGGGATACGAAAAAGTGACCGCTAACAACACAGGTGTCAAATCAGCGTCACCCAAACAACCGATGTTGCCGGAAAAAAACTGCAGTTTACCATCCTCCAGTATCATCAAGGAAAGTAATTTATGGCAGTCTGGACCAAAGCAAAGCAAGATACAGGATGAAGTTATTAAATCCTTAACTATAAAGGATTACGAAACTAAACAGGACCACTCCAAATTGATGCTGAATAATACTAGCAGTAAAGACGATGACTGGTCCATAGCCGGTAAGAAAAAACATAAAAACCCCATGATGAAGTCCAATAGCAGATAACCAAAAATTGTTGGCCAATTCAAAGAACAACAGACAATAAAAACAATCCCTAAATTGGCATTTATCTATGTGTCCCGACTACATCCGGACACATTACCAACTAATATAGAATTATTATTAAAGCCTAAGTTTCCAGAAGTAAAGTGTATGGGAGAAAATCTGTCTAAATTCCCGCAACATTATGCCTCTTACAAGTTAAGTGTTCATCTTGAAAATTTTAACCAAGCAATGGATCCACTAATATGGCCATATGGATGTCATGTATCAAGGTTTTTTCACAGAAGACCAATGAAAACCCTACCAGTGTAAAAACACATCAATCTGAGAAGGATCTTAAAGATGGTGATGCACAGCTTCTTCACATATTAATTATTAACATTCAATCGATTAAAAATAAATTAAATGACTTAGAAGTTATTCTTCATACGGAAGATATCCAACTGGTTGGTATATCCGAACACTGGCTAAATGACAACGAATCAAACTCTTTGACTTTGGAAAACTACTCTGTTTCGGCACATTTTTCCAGAAGCAATGATTTGCATGGAGGTTCCATGATCCTGACGAAAAAGAAACTAACTTGTGTACCACTTCCTTCATGCATGAAATATTCAGAAGAAAAAATGACAGAAATTGCTGGCGTGTCATTGCCAACTTTGGGTATAATTTTTATTAATATTTATCGCCCCCCAGCAGGAAATTTAAACCGTTTCTTGGAAAATTTGAGTAAAGTTTTAGGCGAAATTGACATTCCTCACACAAATGTAGTGATATCAGGGGACTTCAATGTCAAATTTAACACCAAAGATCCTATGACAACTAGGCTTTGTGATTTTATGAATAGTTTCGGTCTTATACCATTAGTAAATTTTCCAACCAGAAAGGCGAACTGTCTAGATAACGTGTTCACAAATATCGATCTTAAGTATTGTAATTGTAAACCACTGAATACTCTAATTTCTGATCACGACAACGCAATATTACTAACTCTTTCTGTAAACTTAAATAATCAGACAATCTATCACACGACAAAAATGTATAGGCCGATTACGACTCTCGGTAAATTCAGTCTATATCATTCACTTCATACAGTTGACTGGTCCTTTATTGGGAATAGTAATCAAGACATTAATGATAAATTTCTATGTTTTATGAATATAATATCTGATCATGTTAATAGGTCTTTTCCTACAAGACTGTTCAATAGTAGCAATAAGCCAAATCGTGACAAATG